>JALGPY010000037.1:1896829-3224733 GCA_023055425.1 Linanthus parryae | reverse complement strand
ATATTGAATACTATAAATTAATGGGGTTATGGGGAAAATAAGACTTGTTAGGAATTTAGCATTTCACAAATCATACTTGGACTTGTGATTGATTTAGAAATTATAACTGTAGGTGACGAGTTTATAGACGAAGGTTACGTCTACGTGTGAAAGCCGACGCGATATTGGCCGTATTATCAAGGTAAGTAAATATGCCAAGTCTAGCGTGCCTAGCTTCTTTCGTGTCGAAATGTGATTTTATAAATTGTCTCAAAATATGTTTTATGACTTGCAAGCTTTACTTGAGATTGATTATGTTTTGAGATGAATGATTTGAGAATGTCACACGAAATAAATAATCCATTAATGATGTAAAGTGGAAAGAGTTGTGCGGGGATCGTTATATTATTGCTAGATTGGTCGTGTTGACTTCGTTCACTCGACCCGTATTATTTAACCCGGTCGCAACCTGCCGGGTCGCTCCATGTACTCACCTCTCTGGCCGCGAGGAGTCTTAGGGGGGTGCCGGCACTTAAGGTCTTGGTCGCTTAGTGAAAGTAGATCTTCCCCGTATCAACAAGTTAATAATATGGAGTTCTTTGAGAAAGAGATTTTTATGAAAGGAAAGAAGAGATAGATTGGGAATAATATTCCCCGTTTTGATACAAGAGAAGGACTGATATGCAAAGTAACAAGAAAGAGAATTTCATATGTGTTCCAGTATTCGCACTTTATTCTTCATGCATTTACTCGTATTGATCATTCTCATTTATACTTGTTTTTTTAAAGACATGCCTCGTAATCTGTTTACAAGCTTGGGTGTTTACTTACTCAGTATTTCATTGCTGACTTTAGAAAAACTGCGGTTCCTGTTTTATTCTCACCGCAGGTCTAGACGACGAAGGCTTGGCTTAGATCGGGGGACGCTGACTCACCTAGTATTATCAGTATGCTTAGTAACTCAAACTACTAGACGGTTTGGATCTTTTGTGTAATAATATTTTAAAACAATGTTTAAGACAGTTGGACTATGTAATGTATAATTATGGCAGTGTTTGTTCTTGATTTCCGCCATTTCATATTTGGTAGCACCCACCCGGGCTCTCCGGTCCGGAACGGAAAGTCTGGGAACCATGGGGTGTTACAGAAAAATGGGAAGCAATTTGGTTCCATTGATCCTGACAGATCTGCTTCTGCAATGGTTTCGAAAAGCTCGCGGAAGAGAAAACATGCTCGTGGTGTAGCCGGGGATGAAGGCGCGGAGAGTGTATCCAAGAAACATAGGAGCGCGGAGTTTGGGAGTGGGGACGATGACTTGGTATGTTACTTTTTTATTCCTTCGAGATGCTTCTCTTGGTGTTTTTGGTGCATTCTTGTTGTCAAGCTTTTAGAATCATGACTAAACATATCATCCTTGTCCAGAGGATTCCAAATCAAACTACCCGAAGAGTTGTAAAGACCAGATCACTTCTAACAAGGAAGGTAAAACAAAATCCCAGGGGGGATGGATGTAAGACCCCACTTTTACTAAACGATAATTGATGACTTTTTCGTTAAGTTTATAAGTTAATTTCGAAGTTCCATGACAAGAGGGAGGTAGTTGTAGTATAAGCTAGGTAATTAAATACTTAGTTGGGGTGAGAGTTATAGTTTGTGAAAGTTTTGAAACCTCATGAGCAAATACTTAAAAGTAATAAAATAAAAACAAAAACAAGCCTTTCTTCACATCATCCAACCAACCTGCAAAAACATTTCCCAACCCTTTTACGTAATCTCCGCCCTCCTCCTTATATCTTATTCTTCCTTCCCTTCCCTTCCCCAAAAACAACACCACCACCTCCATCTCAACTCTCTACTTCTCTCCCTATCCATCTCTCTGGTCCGCTGAAAACAAGGGCAGCAGCAGCAGGTAGCAGCGGCCAACACCACCGCTGCCACCGTCGAGAAACACCCACCAATCACCACCACCTATACTCTCCTCACTTCTCCCACACTCTTTCTCTCTCTCTCTCTCTTGCGCTCTTTCTCATGACCAGAAGAAGAACATAGAGCAGAAACAAAGGCAGCAGCAACTCAAACCGGAGGTAGAAGAAAGAACGACGTCAAAGCTCCATGTTTTCTTGCGCGAATTCGAGCAAATAAACCCAAAGGTACCCACCTCTCTCTCTCTCTCTCTCTCGGTCTCCCTAGCCTCCACAAGGTCCGACCAAGCTCCTGGAGACCTCAGCCAAGGCCAAGATCCAGCGGAAATAGTCCTGTCGAGCTCCACCTCCGTCGTCGTCAACGCCGATCTTAACCCGCTTTGTTTCTTGATCGTTTCTCGCATTTCTTGGGTCGGGTATTCTCTAAATGTTCCTCTAAATCGTTTTATGTGATCAAAATCATGTCTTTATGCCTTGAATCCATGTTTTAATCGAGAGTTTATGGTGGGTTCATGTTTGGGGAGTTCTATTACATAAGTGTTTTTTCGTCAAACTTGGGGGTACTTGTTGTAGTTTATATGAACTCTAGGGGGGAGCTTCACATAGTTTACAAAGTCTATATTTATTACATATTTACTTGCTTAAAACTATTGGCAATATTTATTGTACTTACAAATAAATACAAAATAATAGATTGAATGTTTTAGTAAATAAAAGATGTGTTCTAATAAATCATTTTCTTGAAAATAAGCTAAGAAAAATATTTGTGAGTATATATAGATGTTGTTCTAGTTATTTACTAAATGTCACTTTTGAATAAATAGCGAGTTTCCAATATTAATCTTTTATCAACAAGAATCAAACATTTTTCTCTAGCTAAATCACTTCTTAATAGTTAGTATCTTTTTCTTGTGATAAAATCACATTTTCTTATTATTGCTAATAATCATAATTATAATAGTTTACAAATAATATCTTTTTATTTTTATAAGTAATGCCTTAATTATGTAGTATCGAACTTGTTTCTACAATACTTCTTGAATATTTTTTTAATATAAAACTTAAGACGGATTTCACTGCGATCATGAGAGTTTGACTTAGTATTCGACCTAGTCGAGCATTTGTATAGGGCTAGTGAATTAATTTATTTAGAAGTATTGTTTTTATAATTAGAAATTGATAATTGTAGGCGACAAGTCTGTAGACGATGACTACGATCATCCGTATGAGCTTTTAGGTGCTAATTGCTATTGGATTTGGTGATTTACATGCTTAGTCTTGCTTTTCTAGCTTTCTTCGTGTCAAATTGTGATATTTGTGACTTGTCTCAAAATATAATTGTGAATTACATGCTTGGTCTTGTGGGTCTACTTTTCTAATTGGAAATGGTTGTCAAACTTGTTTAAATTAATTAAGATCCATTATCCTTCTATTATTGGGAAACTTGGAGTTTCTTACACTGAATGAGTAAATCATTAATAACATAAAGTGGAAGATCGCATGTATCGGAATCAATTATTGTTATTTGGGAATTCCCCTTGATCTTAATGTTATGATCGGCTCCGGCCGGAAACACCGATACCAGGGAGTTTCCCTTGACTGATTGAGTCTTGAATCTTTTGTCGGCTCTGGCCGAGGAGACGGACGCGGGAGTTCTCCTTGGCTACTTGTTGTGGTCATGGACCATAATTATGTTGGCTCCAGCCAGAAACACAGACTTTGGAATTTCCCCTGACTTCTTGTTGAAGTCTTGGGCTTATTTGCTCAGGCCAGAAAGACCAATTCGGGAGTTCGCCTCTACGCCTTGTTGGCTAGAGATATTATTATTTAGGAGGCCCTTTGTTGGCATTATTATAAGGAATGTCCTTTGTTGGCATTATTATTTGGGAGGTCCTTTGTTAGCATTTCTATTTTTTGTATTTTTCATGATATTTGGGTCATTTGATTCTATATTGGGAAACTGATAATTGGATTTGTATTCTATTTGGAAATGACACTTGTGAATAACTTAATTGGACATTTTTAAAGCTTTAGGTATTGTGTCATTCGTAATTTGGTTAACAATGACGTTTATGTTGTTGCAAACTCTGATATTATTTTACTTTTACTCTTACACAATTATTCCTCAATTTTTATTAAACGCGTAACACTGTAACATTTCTCATCTTTCTGTTTTACATGCTAAGGTGTATCTCACTCAGCATTTCTTGTTTACTTTTGGAAAACGGTGGTATTTTTTTCATCCCCCCATGTGTAGGAGTTGGGATTTTGGAGTAGCGGGATCCGAGACTCACACAGACTATCAGGCATCATAACTCAAAGTTAAATTCACTAGCTTAATAATATTATCATTTTAATGTTGTATCCCGTGTTTGTGGCCTAAAGAGAAATCGTGTAATAACTTGTTAGTTTAATTTTGAATGTGGAATATTTTTTTCACAATTTTTGCTATTCGAGTAGAACTCTCCCCGTTTCTCCCGAGTCGGATTAGGGGAGTGTTACATTACCCCTCATTGACAGCTCAATTCAACTAGGGTTTCTAGAAGGTCAAACTTCGTCAAACCTGAACCTTCAACCTGAAATTTGATTCTAAACAACTTTCCTGAAGGATATTTTGATCAACTAAGTCATATGATTAGTCAAACCAGGAAGTCAAAGTTGAGAAGATGGCATCTTAACAAGTCAACTTCACAATTAGTTTCTGGTCAAATGAGGATGAGGTTTTGGAAGCTGAGAACATGATCTTTAAGATTAGAGATTGAGGTTTCCATATCATATTTGTACTCCCAAGAACTCAGAGGATTCAAGAAAATGCAATCAGTCAAATTTGTGGAAGATAGCAGCCCAACACTTAAAATATAATTAAGAGTTTTCACAGTTTCAAGCTAGTCACTTAGGGATTGACTTTCGAGCAATCAGTTAAGGATATTGAGAGTTCTCATCTAGGAATGATTTAGGGTATGATTAGCAAGCCTCTCATAGAAGAAAGTAGAATGCAATTTCAATAGATATTCAGAGAGTTATGGCTGACATAACTTGACAGTTTAAAATCAATTTCTTAATGATTTTATAAATTTGGGGAAAATTCATAAGGAATTTGAAGGAAACTCTAGAACATGAATGGAATTATTTCAACCAGTTTTACATAGGAAGAAGCAAAACAAGATTTAATTAAAGACTCGAGAAGTTATGGTATATTGAAAACATGTGTTTCAACCCAAATTTCCACATTAAGCCATATTCTTATAAAGTTATGAATACGTTCTAGAGCAAATATAACACGGATTTTAAGATCACGCGGAGCTTTTCAGGAAGAGGAATTTACATGTATCTGAAGAGCTAATGAACATGAGCAATAGGTTCAAGAGTCATGCTAATTCATCAAATGATGATGGAAATAAAAGAGTTTGAATTTGACAAGAAATGCACAAGTCAAGAACATGAACTTTAAGAACATAATCGCGGAAACTTTGAGCCAATATTCAAAGCACTTATAGCGAAATTCAGGAGTTCAAATCAACATGAGAGTTGAAGAGGCAACACAGGGAATCCACATAGCCCAAGATCACTCAAAACCAATTCCTAACAAAAGAGATATAATGGTCAAAATTTGATACTATCCGTCGGAGGTGGTTGCATTGTAGGGGTGGTGGTTGTTCGTGGAGGCTAGTCAGAAGGAAGACGAAAAAATGAAGTATAGGAAGGTCATTCTAGCACACTCCAACTGGTAAGGAAGGAAGAGGAGTGTTGCCACCGCACGCATGATGTATCAAATTGAGTTTTCCAAGTGGCACACATGCACAAAGGGGTGCATGTGCAAATACTATAAAGTTAGGGTAGGAAGTAGGATTAGAATAAAATGATATTTTTCTGTAAATATCACTTTAGCCCCAATACTTTAAATGATTTAAAAGTATTTCATCTCCCAGTAATCTCAGATTGGCTAAGGTTTAGCCAGAAATTCATCTTTAAGAAATTACATAGTTTCCCCTATTTTCTCTGTAATTTCATAACAAGCCAAACATGAATTCACATATTAAGTATTCCATGTTAATCATATGTCAGAAAACACTGCCATATAAGAAATTTACACAAATAACTCAAATTTTGAACTATTGCAGTTTGACCCCTATATAAATTTACTGGGTGTTACACCTGTAGTGTTGGTGACCTATGCAGGAACCTGATGCATCCCCAAATTTGAATCCTGGATCATCTCTTTGTTTGATCGATAGTTTTTGGTGTTCCAATTCTACCATGTGCCCCCACGTAATTCACATCTTTCCTTATTAATTGGTTCAAAGCTACATCCAAATATGACTCTTCCACTGCTACAACTATCCTCTTTTCCTTGTAGACATGTTGACCAAATAAGATACAATCATGGTCATGGTATCCTTCCAAGTTCCATTCATCCGCAGATGGATCAGTTGACACTACATATCTGCGCTCATCAAATAAGCGAGTATCAAGTTTTGACATCTGCTTCATCAACTCATAAGCACTGTCATTGCCACGTGATACAAGAAATTGCCCCTTATTCTCTGTCCAATATTTATTTATTCTCTCGATCAAGAGCATGGTAGAATATTTGGATAATCTTCGGATCTGCAAAGTAATGGTTGGGGGCACTTCTTTATTAATCTTATCAATCTGTCACATGCATCCACCATCGTTTCTCCCATATTTTTCTTGTAAGAAAGAAGCTCGCCTTGAAGCTTTATCACACAGAATGTCGGGTAGAACTTTCCCTGAAATTCAGTAACACATTGGTCCCACGTGGTTATAGAACCTCAAGCCCTAGAATCAAGCCAGTTATTCGCAAGTCCTTTCAGACAATAACAATATCAATTTCAATGCTTCAACTATCACTCCCATTCATTTTACATCACCACAATAAGCATTGAATTTCCCAATAAAATCATTGGGGTCTTCTTCAACACCTCATGAGAGATGAATTAAGACTGGAGGGTATGAATAGTGGATTGCACATGTCCACTAGCTGGTGTTTTAAAATTCTTTACTAGCTTTGTCAGACTTCTTACACGAGTAGCCACGAATTCCGTAATGTAAGTGGCCATTTAACCTAGAGTGTGTGAATGAGTTTCTTCATTCATTTTTCTCTATTTCTCTATTTTTCTCTGATCTCTGTGAAGCTTCCCTGGGTCTTTAAGTGGAGGCACGAGTTCCAGAGGGATCTTGGGCATAGACTATATACTTGAAAAACAAATTCAAAGTAGTGTAAGATAAAAGAGAATAGTAGATAAAAACAAAATTAACTATTCCCAGAACCAGCTTCAAAATCTTGACACGAATTCTTACGTGTATGCGCAAGTGCATGGTCAGAGTTATAAAGCGGAGTATTTTTCAACTTCGGGTTGTCGAATCCACAAGGACAATATTGAGATTACTTAATCAAATAATTAATATAGAGTATAATTAACAAGGATGAGTAGTTTGAGTGATTGTGATCTAAACTAAGAACAAAAAGTAATTAAATAATGACATTTACTTTAGGTATTTTTCTGATTAAAAGAGTTTTAGTCAAATGATGAAAAAACTAGGTGATCCATGGAACCCTATGGTTCTTAGACAATTCTTGATATTGTATAGTGACGCGCTATTAAATATCAAACTATGCCATATCAGTTAGTTGATGTAAACCCCTCTCAGTAGCTCAAACCATGCACAATCGTTAACCACCCTACTCTCAGTCCACGAGTACCTACCGACTTAGTTCTAGTCGGTTCTTCTATTCTAACGATATGTCGCGCTTCTCGGTCATGTGGTATCTGATCAAGTTGCACTAATGGCCGCTTCAATGCTGTTGGCTAACCCTAATGTGTCACCTCTTTTTCTTCACAATCTGGGGCTACTATTGTTATCATATCCCAACCCGGTGTTATTTATCTCGAGCACAATCCTATCTCTACTGGCAACCAAGGTTCATGACTAGAAAAGAGACAAATAGATCAAATGGGTGAATCTTGCGATCCGGTGAAAAAATTTTGTTATCCAATGGCTCCCAAGATACTACAAACTGTGCTCCCTCGTTCATCCTCTATTTCCCGGTCCCCATTTTTCTATACTGATCACTATATTCCTTGACCCCTCTAGCTTGCTTCATTTTGACAACGTGATCGTGCGATCAGGTACTTCTTCTTAGTTATTCTGATTGTGAGATCAGACTTCCCTGATTGTGCTATCAGATCTCTTATTGCGTGATGATAGATGGCATATTTTTTGTTGTGCGACTAGCTTCTTGAAAAATTAATTAAGTCCTTTGATAGTGCGATTAGAGCTGCTCCTATAACTTGTTCTTCTATTCTTCCTTCTTTCCTTCAATACCTTTACGAGTTCCTTTTATTTCAAAGTCCGTCTTCATGCTCCACATTGATGCTTGAGCTCCCTAATCCTGTCAAAATAATATGAAACGCAAATACACGATCATATCCACATAAAATATAAAATCTCACATGAAAACACCCATATTATCATGAATGCACATAAACGAATTTCTTGCAAATATTCAACAATTAAACCTGTAATGACGCTAAATTCTTCATGTAACCTCACAAAATGGTAGGAAATAAAGCAAATATATTTCTTATTTGGAGTTTCAACCTCCCTTGGAGGTTGTAATTGGTTAGTCACAGAGGTATGAACGATAAGTCTCTACTACTAGCATGGTTGATGAAAAAAATATGGACAAGTTATATGAAAATATGGGATAAGGTGGGTGGAGTGGATACCCGTTACTGGGTTTTCCTTCACTTGAGCTTGGTTCATCACGTTGATGGTCCCATTCTCTCTCTGGCCATTAGATGTCAGCGCTGTATTGTTTTCTTGGGAACATTTATTGTAGCCACCGTCGTTGTTTTTGTAAACCCCGCCATCATTGTAATATAGTGGTTTGCTTTATTTTTCTAATCGCCATTGAAGTTATTTCTCCCTTTGTTAAAACTTTTGTTTCCTCATTGGCGGTTCCTTATACTTCCTCTTTCATTGAAGTTGTCGGGATAGTTGGTACTGCCTATATTGTTAATCTTTACGATTTGAACCTACACTCGGAATTTTGGAGGCCCACATTTCCAGAGTTGAATCAAGTCACTTCAATTCCAAGCAATCTTACCCTGGGTAGTTTTTGCCACAACCGACGAAATTGTAAACTACGGGTGGGTTGAGTCCACCATTGTTGCGGTTTCCTTTAAAATTGATGTGTTTACGATTCTGGTTGAACATATTCGGGTTGGTTTGATACCTCATGTACCCTCTGTAATTGCCCTTTTATGGAGGTTGTTGAATGCGGGTGCTGCTAGAGGTTCAAATGTCCTATTTCTGCTTTCTTTCAGTATTTGGCAATGCATCCTTTGCATAACTTCTTCCACTCCGTAGGTTTCCTGCAGCGTCCAGAATTCGACAGGTCCCATCGACCTTCTCACTTGAAAGCTTAATCCTTCCACAAATCTCTTGATCTTCCTTGCCTCTGTAGACACGATTTTTCCCTCAAATCGCATCAGTTTCATATAATCATTGAAGTTATTTGAGAGGCTCTTGCTTCCCTCATTCATATTTCAACTCGTTGGATTTTTGGTCTTGACATGATTCAGATAGAATAGTTTACGCATTACGGCCTTCACTTTTCCCAAGCCAAAACCTTCGGCTGCGAGGAATTCATATTCTTTGTTGACCACTAGTTGTCGGCCTCGTCCTTGAAATAATAAACTGTTACATCCATGCGTTGGTTTGTAGGGCAGCGGATGGAGTTTAGTTCCTTTCCAAAAGCTTTTACCCAGTTTTCAAATATCGTGGGATCTTTCGTTCCATAAAATAAATCGTGACGGAGTTTCACTACCTTCCTCAGCACATTGCCTCCTCCATTTCACGCATCATTGAGGAGCTGGGCATGGGTTCTTGCTCCATTTTGGCGAAGCGTATCGGGTCGTACTTCTAGGTCGGGTTGTCTTGCGCATTTTGGTCGGTGGGTTGTGTCACAACCCCCTCCCGCCGACCCCGATTAGCGACGATAAAACTTTACTTTAACGGGAGGAGGGGGCGACATGTCGGTGCGACCTTGACTCGTCCAGAGGCTAAAGAAGTAATTTATAGAAGTCTCGAAAAAAAGTTTCTTTGAAAAACTTTGCGTAAGCGTATTTAACAAATTACTTGGGGTCGTCATGATAAATAAAATTGACTTGTAACCTAAAAAAAATACTCAAGAAAATAAAGTTTGAACTTGAAAATAATTATCATTTAGCCTTCTCGACTCATAACGTAAACAGAGTATAACTCGAGAATGTCTCTAGGTATCACACAATGGCTCATACAAAGGTCTTATATACAAAATTACTTGACCTTTACGTTCTAAAAAACTAAATGACCAACTTGAGTTCCACAAATAGCTTCAAACCAACTAGCATATAATCAACATCTAAGCACATAAGCACCATCAAGCACGTAATCATGTATCAACTTAACGCCTTGCTACTTCTTGCCTTTTATGTGCCTTTAAAACCTGGAAAAAAGGGTAACGTGAAAGGGTGAGCTCAACTAGCTCAGTGACTTACATCTACGCCCCTCCGTAGGTTTGGAAAATGAAAAGGTGCTAACTTACACATGGAGGGTCATGAACATAAGGCACAGTCATACATACGTATACTTGTAAAACTTGAAAGATCATGACATTCATAAAAGCGTAACTTGTAAGAAAACGTAACGTAAAGCATAACGTGAGTCGTGAGAAATCGTATTGTTCCAAGTTGTAACCTTGCTTTGTCTTGCGTAGAGACCTTATCTTACTTGAACATGCTTGCTTAGTTTCTTATCTTATGACCCGTGTAACCTTCGTGACTAAACATAACATAACGTATGGACATGTCCATCGCGACGGATCATGAGGCGACACGTTATCTGCTTATATTGCCCCGGCAAAAGGGCCGTAGCCTGCCTATACCCGACAGGGAGTTTCACTCCAGTAACCGTGGCCTTTTTAGAAAAACGAGTTTTATCTTATGAAAAGTTCATTTTCTTTGTTAGCATCCATGGGGTATAAACATTTTACTCGAATAAAGAAAGCATACATACATAATACTATGGACGACATAAACATACATAAGCTTATAAGAAACTTGAGGGTAGGTACAAACTTCGGGAGGTAGGGTAACTCACCTTGCGAGCTTAATTCATTTACTTAACATTCCTTAGTTAAATTCAACAATCGTTAAGCATATGTGAATCAACTCTGTTGTCACGTAAGTAGCAAAGAAGGCTACAAATCATGCATATAATCACTTAGCACGAAGTCATTCCAAATATAGCACATAATCACTTAGCAAGAAGTCATTCCAAACATAGCACATAATCACTTAGCATTAAACCATTCTAAACATAGAGCATGCCTTAATCTTGGGAGTATATTCATAAAATCTTCATATGATCTATAAACATTATGAAATTTTAAATGCAAGTAGTTAACACCCCTGAGAACAACATATCCAAATTGGTAACCATTGCATTAGAATAAGTACATAAGATATATGAAAACCCGCACTGGTCTGGAGTTGACCAGAGTGTTAAAACAGCTCATGTTTTTTGCCGATTAAAAATTAAATATAATTCTAATGACTCGTAAATTTTTACTGTATAAATGAAATATGAAAATACACAAAACATAATATTTCATAATTTTCTAAGATGTATAACTATTTTTCCCAGTTTCGGGAAAATATGCTCAAAACATGAACTTTATGGTTTTCTTTACTTGAAAAACTTGTTGCATGCAAGAACTTTCCTACCAAGATCTGAAAATTGAACTAGTACAAGGTCTAACTAACATACATATCACTATCAACAACACTTAAATTTCATGAATATAAGAGTTTTTACTCAACATACTCATTTTTGCACATGCATGTATGAAGATCATGAAGATGATGATGAATCAAGAATATTCAACCATAAATCCACCATGCCATCATACAAATGAGATGATCGATGCTAAAATTTTGTCTTAAAAATGATGAATCACTAATATGAAACTAAAGGTTTGCCATGGAATCACAGATTGAGGAGTGAATGAACAAAATCATGAAGTAGATGCAAAGATGTAGAACTTACTCATCACTCATAGTGTTCTTGATAAAGGTTATAGAGAAGTGATGATTTATGGCTCCTAGGGGCTTCAATGTTGAAGAAGATGCTCAAAGGTTTGCCATTGGATTCTCTATCACCCAAGATAAATTTTCTTCTCTTAGAACCTCAAAATATGGATATTTGGACCATATTTTTGGAGGGTCAAGAACAAAAACGGGATTGGTGAAGACGAAGAAGATATTTTCATATCACTAGAGAGAAATTGAGTGGAATATGAGAAGAGCATGTGTATGGAGAGGAGTAACAAGTGGATGGATGGGAGTGACAAGTGGACAAGTTAAAGGAGCTATGCACATGTAATTTTCCCACATATAATAAGCTTCACATGGAATTGGGGTTTGATGCAAAATTCAATCATGGAGAGATTGATACATAAAAACATAAAGTTTGTAGAACATTTCAAATTTACATAAAGTTTTGGGGCAAACTAGAAATTTAATATTAACTAACAAGTTGGCACAAACAACATTCTTAAAACATTTTCGTCAAGTCTAGCATACGTAGTAAAATATAAACCTTAACACACAAATTTTGAAAATACTAATATCTCTTAAGACATAAATGTGCAACATAAATATGAAGGTTACTACAGGTTGCATCCTTACTTGTCTTACAATATTTGGGAGGGTTGGGAGAAGGAAAGAACAATTCTCAAAAGAGGTTGTAAGTCATAGTATCACTAATCTAATTCGTATAATAAAGAACTACTACCATTTAATAAGAAATTACATAGTGATATTTTTAAATACAATGTGGGTCGGGAGGGAAATATGCAACTTAGACTATCAATGTAGCCACATAAATATTTCATCAAGATATATGTCGTATAGGGAGTAGACTTCTATCACATGGTTGCTTTCAATAGTCAATCGCAAAACTGATTTTTCCGTCAAAGTTAGAATAACCATACTTAATTAAAAAGTTAATGTTCAACACAAAATGCCACACAAAGATGAACACTCCAAGTAACATCAACAAGTTAACTTAAACAATGGCACAAACAAATGAACACATAAGGTACGATTACCGATCACGAAAGAACAACCCCACATTCTCGGCTTAGTTACCTTAGTTTGTACCAAATTGAGTTTTCCTAGTCAATTTCAAGAATCTGGAAACGTTTTAAGTTTCATAGTTATTCTTTACATAAGTTTATTGGAACCAATTTGGGACGGAGTAGGATTTTGGTTCCATATTAATGAGATCAAACGAAAACCAAAAGTAGAACTTCATTTCGAAAAATTACATTACAACAAATGTGTTCTACAAATGTAAAGTGTTTGTGACATGCTAAGTCATCTAACTTAATCTCGATAGCCGAATACCGCAGTGATCCTCACGAGTATAAGTATTACTCTATAGCTTTCACATCAAATAAGGAAGAGTCAAGTAACAAGGAGGGTCGCCGACAGCGCCTCCGACTGTAGCCAAAGTAAGAAGGAGGATCGCTGACAACACCTCTGGCCGTAACCAAAGTAACATTGAGGATTGCTGACAGTGTAACTGACCATTCCCAAAATAACAAGGAGAATCACCAGCATCACCCCGACCCTAGCATCACTACAACAAAATTGAATTTTCGTAACATTTTTTTTCTTTACTATAACTCACAAATTCGTCGCTTATTATTTATTGCAACAATTCTATTTTGTCACCAGTTTCGTCGCCTATACACCGTCGCTAATGTGATTTACAACAAATTTGAAGATCGTTACGAAAGTTAATTTATGCTACGTTTATTATTGTTGCCCATGTTTGGCATTTGCTACAAAAAATAATTGTTGTTTTTTGCTTATTCGTCGCGGATGATATGATTTCCTAACGTTCCAATTCATTGGTAATCGTTTCTTAAGTCGGCCGCCTAACGAATTGGGATTGTTAGTAATAGTTTCTTATGCACACTTCTTAACGAATTTGAATTGTTGCAATTAACATTCGTTGCGTTTTACTAGATTCCCTAACGTTCCAGTTTGTCACTTAGTAACTTGTTTGCCACAATTTTTCGCTGTCGCGATCCATTTATTACAATAAGTTTTTTGCGTTTATTTTTGTTGCTTTTTCGTAAATTTGCTATGAAACTACGTTTGTTGGTATAATATATTTGTTATTCTCGTCAATTAATATGCCAGCTACAAAATGAATTTGTTGGCTACGATTATTTCATGAATGAAAAAAAATTAAAATTTAATTTTAAAATCAACAAAAGAGCTAACTCTCGTATGTAAAAATAAATCATTAGAATAATCCATAATAATTCCAAACACGAACATAATAAAGTGTCACTAAGAACCCACAAATCGTAACAAAAGAGAAATACATAGGATCATAAGCAACATACATCTATGAACTAAACACTACGTAGACATACTAAAAACTAATAGTGAATTAAATGAATAAATTGCTTAAGATGATATGCGAGCCTCCTCGCAGTTGGACGAACTTCCGAGGTTACCAAGATCGAAGGAGGAGATGAAAACTACATTAACCTGCGAAAAAGAACAAAATAATGAGAAATAACACATGTATGACTAGTATGATATAAAAACAAGTAGTTGAAGAGGTCATATTTTACTGAATGTAAATAAAAATTAAACATCACCA
Organism: Linanthus parryae; assembly: GCA_023055425.1. Taxonomy (NCBI): domain Eukaryota; kingdom Viridiplantae; phylum Streptophyta; class Magnoliopsida; order Ericales; family Polemoniaceae; genus Linanthus; species Linanthus parryae. The sequence continues at coordinate 3,210,079 of JALGPY010000037.1, read as the reverse complement.
ACTGAAAAAATAACATAATAGCAACCAAAGTTTGTTGGAGCATAGGTGGAAAGACTTATTTTATGTGCTGGCTAAGAACTCAATTATTGGAAATTTTAGCTGAATTAAATCTAAAGAAACACGGATGTTAGTCAATTCTTTTAGTTGATAATAGCCATCTAATGGATCTTATAAGTGTTTGGCGAAAGACAAGTATATCATTTTAAACAAACTACTTACAGTTCTATGTGATCCAAGTCGCGAAAATATTACAGGGATCTCGATTTTTCTCATAAATGATGTCCGAAATAATCTTAACCTCCTTCCCTAATCTTGACCCTTCCTTGCTTTCACATATTACAACTAACATCATCATCTTCTTACTATACTTCTCAGTCTTTTTTCACACCCGATTTCTTGAATTCTGTACTAATTCATTACCTAATTATTTCACAATGTTGTTTAAAACAAATTTTTATTGACAATACAATCATTAGTAGGATGAGAGAGAATTACTTTCGACATGAATCAACACCAGGGGTTTCTTAATATGTTCACCGGTAACTTCATGAGAGCCCGAGCGGTAGATGCACCGCCGGCTAATTAAGTAAAGAGAGGATGAGAGGGAAACATTCGTTTCGCCTTGCAGAATTTGACTTAAGGAGTGAACGAGAGAGGTCGAATTTCGACATGGTGGCCGCTTCAGTTAGGATATGAATGGGGTTTAGTTTCCACATCTTATGTAGGTTAGGTGCAGACGGGGTAGTGCGCTTTCTGTATAGACGCAGGCTTAGATTTTTTTTGTAAGTTGATGTGGTTTTATTTATTTATTTATTTATTTATTTATTTATTTATTTATTTATTTATTTATTTGCAGAGGACGTGGGTGTTTTTTTGAAATGCAAAGGACGTGGGTTTAATATAGGTGTGCTCTACTGTTTTTTTTTAGTATTTTTTAGAAAAAGGCGTTGTTTAGTTGCACAATGGATTTATGAGTTTTGTGTTTTTCTTTTGTATGAGGTATTTATATTATTTATTAAATTTTTTGGCTAAATTGCACCGGAAGTACTCATAATTTGCAAAAACAGTCAAGTGTGTACCCAAATTAAAAACGCGCACCACGGGTCCCAAATTTTAGATTTTCGTGCAAATGGATACCCATCCGTTAACTTTGGATGGAAAACTATATAAAGACTATTATACCTTTTATTTTCACCTCCAACTTCTTTTAAATGCAAGTTTTTTTAACAAATCTAAAAAAAATAAAAAAAATGAAATTTTAATTTAATATTTGATATATGTAAGATAATGCAATATATTTCATCAAAATTACATAATTTATACACAAATATACTTGTGTGTTATTATGTTATTGTGTACAAAGAAATCCTCAAGAGATCTCCAAGTGTACACCTCAAGCACAGAATAAAAACACGGAGAGTTATAGGGTGTGTGTAGGGAGAGAGTAAGCACTGGTAACTGCTTGTGAGAGAGAGAGACAGTAAGCTATGGCACGGGACCAATGTGTCTTACGAGTCTTGTTGTGTCGCAACGGGGAGCTAACGATCCTATATATAGTGGGGAAGTGACCGTTGGGGGTTTAGTGCACCATAAATGGCGGCTTAATGATAGAACCCCCAACGGCACGTTCTACCGTGTATATAGGAACCGTTACGCATCTGTCCGCAAGTATCGGAGACCGTTATGAGATTAGCCACATTAATGGGACACATAAGCCTACGATCTCTCAGTGAGTTACCAGAGGTCGCGCGCAAGCTTGGTTGCGCATGCGCGCGACGGACCTTACCCTAGCCTCCAAACCACTAAGTCCCTACAAGTCTCGTGTTATGGTGCGCGGGGGCCATGTCTCGTAGCCCCCACGTGGATCACCACGGGTGGTGGTCCGGTGTGGATGGAGGACAGCTAGGTGTGCTGGATGGATGCCACGTGGCGATGACCTGTCTATCTGGAAAGCAGTATCTACAATAGCCCCCTTTTGCGCGATTGTCACGCGCCCTTCTGTTGTGCAATCGCACAAAATCAACCGTGCGTGAAGCTCACGCGGGCCTTTTTGAATTTTAAATTCGAATCCCCATAGCCCCCAGTCACAGCTATGATTGCCTAGGGTTTAGGGATGAAAACGGTTCGGTTCGGTTCGGTTTCGGCACCCATCCAAACCGAACCGCATGTAACGGTTTGGGCAAAATCCAAACCTAATCCTGACTGTTCATGGCTCCAAACCAAACTGAACCAAACCGTGAATGACCAGTTTGGTTCGGTTTTAAACCGCGTTTTCTCGAAATATATTATTTCATTTAAAATTTCTTAATAGTTCTTTCAACAATCAATTGATTGCTAAAATTTCTATGTCACGCTATTAAAAAATAAAGTAGAAAACATTACATAATTTCCAGAACCATTTAATGGGTTTGGTTCAATTTTGAGGTACATGTTGTATATGATATATGTGTAGAAGTTATCAAGTTTGGTAGTTGTATAGCCTAATATGCTACATAAACGGATCGGTTCGGTTTTTACGGTTTTGTGGTATCTCAAACCTAACCCAAACCGTATTATACGGTTTGGAATTTTTGCAAACCAAGACCGAACCGTAATAGCTTCCAAACCGAACCGAACCGAACCAAATTTCCCGGTTCGGATCGGATTGCGGTTTTTCCGGTTTGAACTTGCATCCCTACTAGGGTTTGGGGAACGTCGTTTAGCCTTTGATGAAGCGTGGTTTCCGTTGAGTTAATCAATCACCATCCGAACTCGCCTATTTTCGAGGCGGGGATAGATCAAACGTCAAATCTTCTCGGCAATCCAAGCGTTGCTTGGCTCATCAATCGCCAATAGCCGTGACTTTTCAAGGGTTTATTTAAACCTCATTATTCCTTCTATTGCAACTTTTCCATTGTTGCACTTTTGAGTTCGTATGCATCGGAGAGAGCTCCCTCAACAGGAAGAAGAGTCTTCCGACCAAGTTTGTGATCAAATCCTCCACAATTTCTCCAGAGCAATTCAAATACTCGGGCGTGGGCAAGGTAGTTTGAACTCCCTCTTTTGAAATTTGCAGTCAATTTCTTATACTTCCTTCTCCCCCTTTTTCCTTCTGCATGATTCTCCAATTCTTTAAATATGGTCCTCTTTTCCTTTACAGTAATGGCTCCTAAGAAAACCACTGAGACACCAGAATTACCAGTCGAATTATGGCAAAAAGCCCCCTACTTCGGGGGTGATGATTTCTACTTGGCCTCTATACGAGGGCACACCCCTAAAGCCTCTTCTTTAGGCACGAACCTGGGATTAAAACCTGAACCAGATAGAGAAGAGTGGGATCTTGAGGAGGTTTATGATGTTCATAGATGTGGTATTGAGGCTGGCCTCTACCCCTACAACGATGTTCTCTTCCAAGCTTTCTTGGAGAAGTTGGACTGGATGGACGAGTGGACTGATTACGTTCTTGACAATCATGAAGCTGTGTTGATGGAAGCTGGGGTTTATCATGCTATTCGCGCGACCAGGGGTTTCGATTTGAAAGCTGACCAGAACATGCTAAAGGTCCTATTCTCTCGATACTCCCCAAAGACTCACACATTCCGCTTCGCATCCCGTGAGGCCACACCTACTCTAGAAGTTGTGGAGAATCTGCTGATGATTCCGAGCATGGGAGCCTTCGATCCTTTGCAAGCACTTAGCTCCGATGAAGAATTTTCTCTACACGGCCAGATGCTGGAATGCGTCGCGGATTTAAGGAAGGCTGCTTCAAAATGGGCTCCTGAGGCGATTAAACCTGCTGATACCTTTATTACAGTTTCTGCCGGCGCGAAGAGCATATGGTCTAAGTGGATCATGTTATTTTTCAATGATTTACCCAAACCTCATATTATATAGAAAATTCAGGAGGAGACTCCAGATGAGGTTACTTCCACTGCGGGAGAAGGGTGTGAGTACTCCCTGTGTGGTTTTCTCTGTATCTGGTTGTCGCGCTTCCTTATAGATGGGAGTCCGCGAGATGGAGTTTTTGTCCATGTACTCCCGCTTGCGGTGAGGCTTTCTCTTGGTAAGAGAGTTGCCCTTGGACCTCTTGTCTTGGGTTCTCTATTTTATCTTCTTGATCTAGCAGTGGCAAATGTTGAGCAATCTCAGGGCAGGGCTGATGTCATGTGTTTTGCCAACATCGGCTTTTTGACCATGTGGGTTTCTGAGCGATGGCCTTCATATGCCCCCATACCCTATGCCGTCGAATTATGGAATGCCCCAAGATGCGAGGAAGCTTTATCGTGTCCCCGCTCCTGGCGTTGGTTTAACACTAAAAATGCTCGCCGCAATTTTTCTTTGGTCTGTGACGATGATGATTCTTTCGTAGTCTGTCATTATGTCCAGGAGTTGGACAATATCACGTTTCGGGGGGATATGTATCCTGAAATTGATACTCCTCTCCGCACCTGGCACATTACCAGTGGACCCCGTCACTATGGTCAGTACGTGAACTGGTGCAGACGGGGTTATTTGTCTGCTTTGTCAGAGTACGCCCGTGGAACTGAGTCCTGCAAATACGCGCCCATAACTGTCCACTTCGATCCTCTTCGCGTGGTGCCTCAGCTGGGTTTTAATACCATCGCGCCATCCATGTGGTCTGAACTCCCTGCCAAGGACTGCTATGATGGGATCATTTTTTACAAGAGCCGTGAGTTGCTTTTCGTAGATCTTCCCCTTGTGCAGCCTTCAAGAAGGAGAACGGGAAAGGTAACAACTGGTTGGGTGGCCTTCTGGAAAACTCAGGTTCGTCGTCTAACAAACCCGCAGGTTAAACTGCAAGTCCCCAAGGCACTTGCTCCTCTGTCCAAGGATTACCCCTTCAAGTCTAACCTTTCCCGAGGTTGGGCCCCCTATGTTTACTATTAGCTGTTAGCTGCGGAGCATCTTTGTCCCCAACTAATTTTGGATGAGAAAAGGACCGCAGTCATGCAGAAATATCTGTCCAAGGATTACCCCTTCAGGGGACCGCAGTCATGCAGTAATCTCTGTCCAAGGATTACCCCTTCAGGGGATCGCAGCGGAGGACTTGTGGACCTTTGTCGGTCAAAGAAGAAATATGCTGACGACGCCATCCCCCCAGTGTTGCGCATGGAAGAGAGGATTAGGAGTGCGCTCTCAACTGGACTTGAGGCCTTCCTCGCGCCATTTCATAAAGATATGAATAAAAGAGGTGTCGATGCCCCTGCGACTGACGATCTGCCAGCTCGGCCGCCGAAGCGCGCGCGAAATGAGCCTGCTCCCAAGAAATCCTCTCCAGCGAAGAAGAAACCTGCTTCTCTCAAGAAGAAATCACTCCCAGAACCAGTCTCAGACTTTGTCGCCTCGGGAAAAGAAGGTTTGACCAGAAAAATATCGCTGCTTATATGAAGTTTCCTGGAATGTGTTTCATCCTCTTCTGTCTTCTTTCTTTAGATGATGATGGCCCTCTCAAAGGACAAACCGTTATGACTGAGGAGGAAGCCGTTGAAGAGTCCCGGCGAATGGCAGAGGAGAGGTCTCTACAAGAGAAGTTATCAGAGGCAGAGCGCATTGAGATTGCCAAGAGACGAAGCATCGCTGAGATTACTAACCAAGAAGGCACTGAAACGCGAAGACCGCGCACACGCTCTGGGCGTTCGCGCCCCTCTCGCGTAATCTCAAAAACTGTGGACGAACTTCACCAGGCGCAGCTAGCACTTCATGAGATCGTCGGTGATGAAGATGAAGAAGGTACACTTTGTAAGTTTGCTTTATCAAACTGTGACATTGTAACTGGTGCTTTATACCATGGCGTACCCATTTGTGACATTCGTAAATGGGTAAGGGATCAATGTGGGGAATCTTCCGGTGAGTCACTGCTCTGGACACGCGTAATACCCCTCCTTTTCGTACGCTCAATGCGTAATGTTTTCACTCCCAAGCAGGTCATGCTAGATTGAAGGGTTTCGATGATAACTTGCAACATGACAATTGCGCGGGTACCACATATAAGTGGGGAAGTACCGCCGGTAACATTAGTAGAGTTTTTTCCATTAGCTTATCCTTCTGTTGAGGTTTTATTCTTTTCTTCCTGAGGGTGCGATAATGGCATATTATTTTTGCAGAACCTGACCCTTGCCCCTTGGTGTGCCGTCGTCCTCGCGGTACTCAAGTGATTTCTGAGTCTGCTGATAACGTGTCTGGTGCAGGTTCTCCAGAGCAAGTCTTGATGGAAAAGACTCCAGCGGTTGAGGATCATTCGGTCGCAAAACTCATTATTGAGCAAGAGGGGGAACTCCCAGCGCAGGAAGATCTCACCACCTCACCTGCCGAAGCGATACCTATTTCCTCGGACAAAGCCAATGTCGAGCAAGGGGCCAGTCTTGAGCCTGAAATGCTGTTCAAGTGGAATACCAAAGAGGTTACCGAAGAGGTTGTACACGACGCTATGTTTGTTGAGCCTGTCATTCTTGCTGAGCTTGACTCTCCTGTTACTCAGAGTGCTGAGGAGTTTGAGCATGCCAACCTAAGTTCCTCCCCTGTACCAGGCGTGGCGAGGAGCGAAGATCTCGTGGGAGGTTTTGACCTGGACTCTATCTTCTCTGAGAATCCCTTTGAAGTGTGGGGCTCGCAAGCTGCAAACCATGTCGTACCCGCGAGGAATTTTATAATTCCTGAGTCGTACTTTGCGCACGAGGTGAGGGCGGATCAAAAGCTGGTCGAGGAAATTCAAGCCGGCTTGCGGGTAGCAGTATCTGCTGCCTCTTCAAGAAATCGTCGAAGGGACTGATAGGCTCATTCTTTTTCTCCTAATACTCCGACTCTCAGGTTCGCGTTTTTTCTGATTGTTTTTTCCTGCCTCTATGCGTAGATATCGACCAAGCCTGTTTGGAATGACTAATGAAGGTGCGAGTGACCTTCCCTGCTTCGTTTGCTCGAGTACTGGAGCTGGCACCAGAAGACAGGGGGAATCTTTTCAGAGAGATGGCTGATCTCTTGGAAATATTGTATAAAACCACCCCTGAAAGTACCACAGCTGCTAGTGCTCAAGATCTTCTCGCGCTCGTTCAGAGGCTTCAAGAAACTGCGTCGTGTCGACTGGATTTGGACTTCCTCGTGCAAAGACTAACCAAAGCTCGCAATTCTGCTAGTCTTGGAGCAAAATATACTTCTTTCAGAGAGGAGAAAATATCCCTTAACGCTCGCAAGGAGACGTATGAGCAAATGGCCCGGGAGTATGAAGCTGCCTTGAAGCATTATGAAGAGACGAGAGCTCGCGTTGCAGAACTCGCAGCAAACTCGCTCAAGCTATCGACGCAAGACTCTCTCTTGAAAGACTTCTTTAAAGAATGAAGCAGTAGTCGTGTTGACCCGTCATTATAAATTACGAGTTTGATGTTTTTTTTCTTCTGTACCCTGGATGCTTGAATTTTTTGAATTTGTGATAACTGTCTGTATTGCGCGTGTGTTTCCACGCGGTTTTTATGGTACACCTCCTCTTGCATGCTATGTCTTTGTTTACGTAACTGCTAGGTCTCTTGTGCCTTGTCTTTCACAGGTAGATATGGTCCTTGCCATTGCCCTGGTCAAAGGTTTAGCTTGATATATTAAACTTTGCGTAATCAGCATAGACTGCTATCCTGTGAGATAGGCTTAACACATCATTTTGCGCGTTCCACTATCTTATGAGATAGGCTTATACTTTTATTCGATATTTCACCTTTTTGGTTTAAGCAAATAAACTGGCGCGTGTACGTCACTTTCCATCGTATCTTAAAAAGGTCTCAATATTCAATGCCTTGATGATGGTCCAAATTCCTAGAAACCATCATGACTGTATGGCTCTTCGTGCCAGCGTGGCCTCCTGATAAGGCATGACTGCCCCATAGTAGACTATCCCTTCATTATTACCTAGGGTTACTATATCGCCGTATGCTTTAGTAATACCATTTATTCCCGTCCGGTTCTCGAGGCGTTACTGGCAACTGAAGAGTCCTCTTCGGGCCCTATATAAACCCATTCTTCCTTGATTTTTTGTTCCTCATTACTACCATCCCTCTGGGCTTCCGCCATTGAAAGGATGTCTTCTCCCCATATTCTTTTCTACATTCCTCTGTTCTATCATCCACCTGAGTTCACATTCCATGGACCCATAGAGGTACGTTGTGCTATAGGAATGTCTCCCAAGGGTTCGTCAGCCAAGACCTCTGATTCATCTAGCCTTCATGAGAATCGGCAGCGTAGTCTTCCCTATCAGAAAGAAGGCGTCTTTTCCTTTATCATGTTTGCAGGTACCACCCGCGGTGGGTTTCCGGAAAATACAGCCCCTACATTGACTCTTGGATTGAAGCGTAACGATGGGGGTGTTGACCTGGTGGCTCTCCGTTGGAGAACTATTTGCCACCAACACTCGGATGCGAGGGCGGCGAACGGAATTTATTCCCGAAGCTGTTTCCCTCATCTATTCCATGAAGTTCATCTGGCATCCCGCCGTGGTAGCAGTGAGAGTTCTGTTCTGGTCGAGGACGTCGACGATGACGACGAGCTTTCCATAGTTAGGCCCCCAACCTAGGGTTTTTAGCGTAGGAATATGTTTCTTTGCACCCCTTTTTTGGGACTTTGTTTTCTGCTGCTATCTAGACTGATAAATTGTACTCTGCCTTTTTGGTTGTTCCATCCAATAAGATAGAATTGTGTTTCCGCTTCCATTCGCATATTCATACTATGTTTGCGCTTGCACATTTGCGTTTTTGCGTACTATCCATTCGAATAGGTTTTTGTTCTGCCATTCTGGGAGACAAATTCTGTATCGTATGGAATAAACTGCTGCTGTTATCATAAGAGATAGACTTTTAACTTTTCTGTTGTCATCCCAGTAGATGGGTTCTTACTGCTATCTTATGAGATACGTTTTAGTTTGGCTGCTATCACGTGGGATAAGCCTCAACTATCTTATCAGACAATCTTTGTTCGTGTTCGGCTGCTACCATATGAGATAGGCTTGTGCTATCTTTAGCAGATAGGCTTTGCTGCTACCATATGAGGTAGGCTTGTGCTATCTTAGCAGATAAGCTTTGTTCGCGTGTGGCTGCTACCATATGAGATAGGCTTGTGCTATCTTAGCAGATAGGCTTTATTCGCGTGTGGCTGCTACCATATGAGATAGGATTGTTCTATCTTAGCAGATAGGCTTTATTCGCGTTTGGCTTCTATCATATGAGATAGGATTTGTGCTAACGTAGCAGATAGGCTTTGATCGCGTTTGGCTGCTACCATATGAGATAGGCTTCGTGCTATCTTAGGAGATATACTTTGATCGTGTTTGGCTGCTACCGTATGAGATAGGCTTTGAACTGGTTATAACAATTACGAATAAAAAAGACCAATCGATAAATACAGATCGTATCCAACAATTGATCACAAGAGCGCACCTTTAAAGTTCCTCTAGAAGTGGTAGCATTTCTTTCCGTTGGAGTAGAAACTTCCCACCTGTCTGCCATCTTCATCATGTTTGATAACCCTTTTTAAGATGTTTTTGGCCACTCCGGAGGTCTCTGTCCTCATGGGCTGCTTCTCTCCTGCTTCTTCCCTTGTCACCACTACTCCTGCTGGCGATTGATCTTTGATGTCCTTCCATCTGGGCAGGGGAACTGTCCGGGATGGGGCTGGAAATGGCTCGTCCTCCAATTCCGTGAACCATACCGCCTCGGATAAGTGTGCCTCCTCCAGATTGAAAGGATTCACGGAAGCAGGTATCGTAACCATCCTCTCTTTCCAGATGGCCTTCATCACCTTATGAGCTGTCGAAGGCACGGCGTCGAAGCGGTGAATCCACGCACGCCCAATAATCATGTGGTAAGTTGTATCAGCGTCAATAATGTGAAACTTGGAGGAGCAGCTAATCGGCCCGATTTTCATCCCCAAGCGAATCCATACCAGGATCATCCTGGAATCACTGTCGATTCCCCTGAGTGGCGATGGTTTTCTAACTATCTTGTGCTTGGGTATCCCCGCCGTCTCTTGGGTGCTAAGGGAGATAACATTTAACGCGGCTCCGCCATCGACGAATGCCCTTTTAAATTCCACATGGTTGATGGTAGTCGTCACATATAGTGGCCTCTGGTGGTTCGCGCTAGTCTTCTTGTCAGACTCATCAAACATCATGATGGGTCCCTCCGGCCGAGTGGCCCTAACAACCCTCCCATCCAAGGTTACTAAATATTCCCATAGTCCTCCGCTGCTCTGAGGATAGCCTTGGTCATTTCGTGCCTGCAGTCGAGCAAGAAGCCCACCTCGAAAAACTTAGTAAATTTGGCAGAATTCTTCATTCGCTCTGCTCGCGAATCTTCTGTATCAATACCGTAATCTTCCTCTTCGTGGATCTCCGCGACTATCGTGACTTATGTGTCCATGACCTCCTCCAGGTCAGTAATTGAGATCATAGCGACCTCTTTTCCTTTGGATTCCTGCCTCGTATGAGATGGCAGGGGATTATTACGCATGTCTTTGGTCGGCTCGTCTATGAACAACTGGCCCTCCTTTATTTTCTTGTCCACCATCCATCTGAGCTTTTTGCACTCCTGCGTTGGGTGCGACACTTGGCCATGGCACTCGCACCACCTGGGGTTTTTGAATTGCTCCCATGTAGGTTTGCGCTCGAAGGGTGGCAAGATTTCGTCCTTCCTCCATCTTTTGCAAAGATCAATCGCATCCTCGATTGAGCAGGGTAGTGGCGGCGCCTCCAGTGGCTCAGGTCGTTGCTGCTTGCTGGATGGCGACACTGAATGGACGTTGATGTCTTGCGGCTGCTTGTAACCGAACTTTCCGATCTTGTAGCTTGGATTCGCCGGTGTATGTGACACGCTCCAACTGCAAGTGTACAGCTGTCGTGTATAGTAATAAACCGGAAATCCGGGCTATTGAACCCAAGGGACTTTGTTTAAATTAATTATTCTTCTAAACCTTATGTGGGTACGTCGCAAGTTGTGTTTTGATCTAATTCTAAGAAAGTAAAAGTGCAATGTTCTCAATTAACCAAGTGAAGTAGTTCACGATTAACAAAGAATACTTTATAAGGTTACTAATACGAGGGCAAAATATTGGGAATTCTCGTTGGGATCACTAGGGATGATGTGAGTCGTGTTTTGATTCATGAAACACCAATATGTCTTCTATTATTAATCTAGCACTACACAACTCACCGAGTTACCAAGCAAGTTGTCTATGCCTAAAATTAACTTGAACCGAGTTACCAAGTCTAAACCAATTTTAAGCACGCATTACGTGTATTATTTTACTTACGATCCTAACCAACACTACCGAGTTACCAAGTAATGCTATAAGCTAGGTAAATAGTTTGATTTACCGACTAGGAATCACGGAGTTACCACGCAAATCCCAATTATGATCAATCCTACGTTAGCTACTCGCAAGAAAGATAGAAATTTAACACAAACTATTCATATTAATATAAAAACACAATCGATAAAGTTCCAAACGTGAATCATAATCTCAAAACATCACGTTCACACCAAAACCTAGCTACCACATGAGAATCCCCAGCAATAAGAAGTTTAGCTACTAGTTGACATGATCAAAATACAAAGTTTAATGATCATCAAACAAAAACTAGAGAAGAGAAGAAGTGAGAAATCAAACGAGGAATCCAAAGCTCCCAAGCACGCTTCCAAAGCTCCAACGTAGGTAGAATGCCTCATAGACACGGACTACTAGAGCTAAAACAAGCCGAAAAATAGTAGGAACAACAAAGTGTTCCTGGGAACAGGGTGTTCGTGCGAACACTTTTCTGTTCGTGCGATGGCATATCAGAGTGTCAAGATTTACAAAGAAAGAACCAAGCAATGGCATGACAAGCACATCATTCCGTGAGATTTCCGAGAGGGACAGAAGGTGCTGATCTTCAACGCCAGGTTGAAGCTGTTTCCGGGCAAGTTGAAGTCTAGATAGAGTGGCCCGTACACGATCACCACAGTCTATCTGTGGGGTTCTCTTGAGGTAGAAGATGGAAACGGGGGTCGCTTCAAAGTTAATGGCCAGAGAGCAAAATCATACGTGGATGGGAATTTCATAGGAGTCATTGAGTGGCTCCATGCGACTCCCGCTATTTGATTCTCTCTGAGGTAACCGGGTCGGGCCGTCGACCGTAAATTACAAGCGCTTGTTGGGAGGCAACCCAACGTATTTTTATGCTTTAGTGTAGAGAGTGTGTTTAAATACTGTTGTGTGCGTTTTTCAATACAGTTTCTTATCTGAGAGGTGAGAGAGAGCGGATCTCACATTTGAACTAAGTCTTTGCAGGATTACATGTTAAGACGCGATTCGAACTCCCTTTCTTGATGCGCGCATACACGACAATGCACGAGAACCGAGAAAAACATTTTGATGTGGAAGAAGATAAAATAAAAAAAAAAAAAAAAGAAAAGAAAAAAGAGGAAAATTCACTCGAGGTCGAGGAGTGATGCATATGCGAGCTTAACGGTGAGGTCAAGAGTTTTCCGGTGACATTTGAAATGCGCACATCGGAGTTCGAACGTGAAAACTGGACATTACATGGATAAGTGTGGCGGAATTTGATTTAGAACGTGATGATGGCAAGGATGGAAGATTCCCACTTTTGTTGAGAAATTTTGTTATGTAAAGATGAACCGGGGACATACGGAGGTGTTTTGGAACTCAAAACGGCGAGTCATGATGATCAAGCAAGAAATGAGAGGAGGAAAAGAGCTTGATTGCCAGAGTGTTCTTGTGAACATCATTGTTGTTCGTAGGAACAAAATTTCCCCAGTGTTGTTCTTGTGGGAACAGAAAAAGGGGGCTGAAAAAAAGTGGGAACAGCTTTGAGAACATGGTGTTCGTGCGAACAACATTGTTGTTCGTAGGAACAAAATTTCCCCAGTGTTGTTCTTGTGGGAACAGAAAAAGGGGGCTGCAAAAAAGTGGGAACATATTTGAGAACACTGTGTTCCCGCGAGCATAATAGTGTTCATGCGAACACATGTGTAACACGCGTGGCCAACTAGGTTTAAGTGGCAATTACAATTAATAACAAGGGTAGAAAAGACTTTTCACGAAAAAAAAGGGAACAAATCGCCCCAGGCTGTTCTTCCTCACGCACGACAGCTGAAAGAGACCCCAGACGCGAACGCCTGCTCGTCCGCTATCCCCACAGCGCCACCCGCTACCATCGCCGCCGACCGCACGCCACAGCACCACCCACCCTCAACGCCGACTTCTCCCTCAGCCTTATCCCTCAGCCGCTGTTCTCCCACCCTCTCTCTTTCGCCGGATTCGTCACCGTCCGACCCTCTCTCCGAAACACCCTCCGAATGAAAATCCGGTGAAATCAGTGGGGGTTTGGTGGGTTTTGTTCGCAATTACATGCTGAACCCGAGTGATGATCCACATCAACACTTGCTCAATTTCGAGCAGATTACTTCTACCATGTATGACCAGAGAGTTCCAATCGAGACAATAAAGCTCATGCTTTTCCCCTTCTCTTTATCGGGAAAGGCAAAGACATGGCTTATGGAACTTCCAGCAGGCAGCATAGTTACATGGGCAGATTGTAGTAGAGAGTTTCTCAGGAAGTATCTTCCACCATCCAAGGTTGCTCAACGGATGGCTGATATAACCAAATTTACACAGCAGGAAGATGATTCTTTGGGAGACACGTGGAGAAAGTTCAACCAGCTCCTTCGTAGATGCCCTACTCACGGAGAGCCATGGTACAAACTTCTGCATTACTTTTATAATGCTTTGGACAGAGAGACTGCTAGTGAATTGGATATGATGGCTCAAGGAAATTTTATTGGAATGGGACTACAAAGATGTCGTGATATGCTAGATAATGTAGCAAAACGTGAATCCACGAGGTCTAAGACTCGTAGAAACACGAAATCAGATGGGGCATTGGTTAGTAAGATTGAGTCCATGGTGGAACAGAAATTTGAACAGCAAATGGCAGTGATGACTTCGGCTTTCAGTAATTTGAATCCATCGGCACAAGTGAAGTCAGTGGGAGAGATGGTAGCAGATGCAAATCAGGGATATGGGGATGGTATTGAAGACGTGAACTACATGGGTCAACCAAGACAGCAGCAATGGCCAAACACCTATCATCCCAACAATCGCAATCACCCCAACTTCAGCTATGCCAATCCGAATAGTAGATTATATGCGCCAGGTGAAAGGCCAAATGTTCCTTATCAAGCTCAGAGACAGGTTCCACAACAACAGGCTCCACCTCCACCCTCAGAAGAACAGGATACAAACGCGATGTTGAGGAAACTGTTAGCTAGCAGTGATAAGATTGAGAGCAAGATTGTCGCGATAGAAGCCTCGATAAAGAGTCATGAAACACATATTGGGCAAATAGCCAATCAAAATACTCGACTTCCACCTGGTATGCTTCCGTCCAACACTATTACTCCAACTGAGCAGTTGAAGGCTATTACTACTCGCAGTGGGACCACTACCCAGGATCCCCCATATCCTACCCATGCGCGAGCTGAGGCAACTAAGGCCACTGAAAAAGCCTTGGATGAAGAGATTCCCGTGCCTACCGTGATTCCCCAATCAAAGGACATGGTGAGGAAGTCGGATGAGAAACAGAAGCCAAAGGAGGAATACAGTGTGCGAGTGCCATACCCGCAGAGATTGAAGAGTCAAGAGGATGCCAACCATTTCAAGAAGTTTGTAGATATCTTCAAGAAGCTGCACATTAATATCTCTTTTGCGGAGGCCATTTCGCAAATGCCTAAATATGCTAAATTTCTCAAGGACCTCCTCTCTAATAGGAGGCGCATGGATGATTTTAAAACCGTGACTCTGAATGAGGAGTGCAGCGCAGTTGTGCAAAAGGCGTTACCAAAGAAGATGAAAGATCCGGGTGGTTTCATTATTCCTGTGACATTGGGAGATGCGTTTCATGGGAGGGAATTATGTGATCTTGGTGCAAGTATCAATTTAATGCCCACATCAGTTTTTGAGCAACTTGGTGTGGGAGATCCTAAGCCTACAAGGATGTGCTTGCAAATGGCAGACCGCACCATCAAACGTCCAAGGGGCGTCTTGGAAGATGTACTAGTAAGAGTTGAGGGACTTATCTTCCCAGCTGACTTTGTGATCCTAGACATGGAGGCCGACGATGATGTCCCCCTTATCCTGGGCCGTCCATTTCCTAGCCACGGGAAGGACTATCAATGATGTAGCTAACGGAGAGTTGACGATGAGGATCAATGATGAGAAGGTCGCCTTCAACGTCTTTGAAGCTATGAAATTTCCCGCCTATGCGGTGAGTGAGCAGTGTTTTGGTGTAGAGGCATACACACCGGATGAGGAGGAAGACATTTTATTGGAGCGACTATATGAGGAGCTTGCTCTACTTGACTCTAGCGGAAAAGAGCAGGCCATGGAGACTCATTGTCTCCAGCCCCTACCCCTCTTTAATGAGGGAAGCAGGAAGACTCTTATCCCTTCTCTTGATATTGCTCCTACTTTAGAATTGAAAACTTTACCTGCACATTTGAAATATTTATATCTTGGATCTAATGATACTTTTTCTGTTATTAGGTCTTCTTGTTTGGACAGGGAACAGGAGGAGCAATTGCTGAAAGTATTGCAGGAACGGAAAGAAGCTATGGGATGGACCATAGCAGATATCAAGGGGATCAGCCCCACAGTTTATTAGCACAAGATCCGGCTCATGGAGGACAAGAAGCCGGTAGTTCAGTTTCAGCGCCGCCTCAACCCTCATATGTAGGAGGTGGTGAAGAAAGAAGTGCTTAAATGGTTGGAGGCGGGCATCATCTACCCTATTTCCGACAGCACATGGACTAGCCTGGTGCAGTGTGTTCCTAAGAAGGGAGGTATTACTGTGGTGGAAGGGGAGAAAGGTGATCAGATTACTACACGTACTGTTACTGGGTGGAGAGTTTGCATGATTTACCGCAAACTTAATGATGCCACTTTAAAGGATCACTTCCCCCCTTCCATTCGTTGATCAGATGTTAGACAGACTGGCACATCATTCTCACTATTGCTTTTTGGATGGGTACTCCGGGTACAACCAGATTGCTATTGAGCCAGCAGACCAAGAGAAGACAACATTCACTTGTCCCTATGGGACCTTTGCTTTCAGATGTATGCCCTTTGGGTTATGCAATGCACCTGCTACTTTTCAGAGGTGCATGATGTCGATCTTCTCAGACATGATGGAGCGAAATTTTGAGGTATTCATGGATGATTTTTATCTGTATGGTGATGGTTTTGATGACTGTTTGCAACAACTGGCCCGAGTTCTTGATAGATGTATTGACACCAACCTAGTGCTCAACTGGGAGAAGTGTCACTTCATGGTGACTGAAGGCATAGTTTTGGGGCACAAAATTTCAAGTAAAGGCCTGGAAGTAGACAGGGCAAAGATTGAAGTCATTGAGAAGCTTCCATACCCTACCTCTGTCAAAGGGGTAAGGAGTTTCTTGGGACATGCAGGGTTCTACCGACGCTTCATCGAGGATTTTTCGAAGATCACTAAGCCATTGTCTGGGTTACTTGAAAAAGATGTAGTCTTCGATTTCAATGCATAGTGCAAATTGGCTTTTGATTTTCTCAAGGAAAAGCTAATTAGCGCACCCATCATCACTACTCCGGATTGGACCTTACCATTTGAGCTCATGTCCGAAACACCCTCCGAGACGATCTGCTCGAAGAATCTAGGGTTGTTGGAACAAATCTGAAATCGGGTGCATTGGGTTGAGATTCACGCTTGGGTAAAGAAGGAGATATTGACGGGGACATCGCGAGGAGCAAAGTGCACCACTCAATTGCAAATTTCAGCGGAAAATTTTTGGCGACCCGAAACGGTCCATCTTGTCGATTTTTCTGCAAATCGTGCCCGTAAGACTAGTTCGGGGCACGTAGGTACATTCTAATCCTTCTCTTTACGTGTATTAGGCACAAATTTTCCTTAGTTGGAAAATTTTTGTTCTTAATTTGATCGATACGCAAAGGCCTCGAGCAACATGCGAGGAATTGCGCCGTGCTCTGCTTAGTACTTGTTTACGTGCTTACGTGCTTACTTTCGGTACTCACATCTTGCCACCGTGCACAAACTTTGCTTTTAATATCTTGCTTTTTGCTTGAACATGTCTAAGAGAAAGGCCGCAAACTTAGGTGACGAGGTGTTTAGGGGAGCTTGGGAGAATGACGATGATATGGAAACTGAAAATCTCAACCAAGAGATTGAGATAGACCCCGACCGAAATCCAGAGTTAGTGGTGCCGGCCTCTACGCCACACCCGATAATCGCCACCCCGTTTCCTCGTAAGCCAACTTTAAAAAAGGGTAGGTCGGGAAAGAAACTAAAAATAGACAATGACAAAGTGGCACCAAATAAATTCTGTAGCTACCGTTTTGTCAGCTTTAAAGCTCACGAAGCTTCCTTTGCCGACCGCTATTTAAAGCTCCAAGGTCAAGCCGAGAAAATCTTCCCCATAGATAAAGAGAAACGCATGCCCAAAGAGCTCATCGACCTCTACAATCGTGAGAACTTAGACGCTTGGTTTGAGATAGTTGGACCTTCGAGTTCTCAGATTGCGAGGGAAATTTACGTCAATTTGAGGTATGGGAATGACGGGGAGAGTAAAGATGACCGCCTCGTGTATTGTCAAGGTAAATGGGTGCGTATCACCCCCGAGTCCATTGGCAATGCCATGAAATTCCATAGCTTGGACTTCCCATTGGAGGACCACACGGAATGTGCTTACCATGATATGATTAGGAGACCCGATGTGAGAGCTATGGTAAATGCATTCTGTTTTGAGAAGGGGGCCGACCCGTGGGAGAGGAGACCCGGTTTTCCTTGTTGTGTAGTTGATAAGAATGAGTTGTTACCGCGTGCTAGGTGGGTGTGTGAGTTGCTTGAAAACTGGGTTTTGGGCATTACACGTAATCGTACTTACACATTTCGCTTTTGTTGTATGGCCATGTGCATGTGGTTGGGGAAGAGGATCGACATTCCCCGGATGATTTGGGCCAACATTATGGCACGCAAAAACGAGAGGAACAGAATGGCCCCAGGTCACACATGCTTGTTGACCAAGTTGGCCAGAGAAGCAGGGGTCGGGGAAGACGAGCTTGACATAGATCTTGGGAAGGAGACGGATAGGCAGTGGTCCAAATTTGAGAAGGCCCCGAAAGTGTCTAGGTCTAAGAAGGGAAAGGAGAAAGCGAGTGGTTCCACCAGTGGGTCCGGTCAGGGCGCGGCGTCTGCTAACGACGCCCTCTTGCAGAGCATGCATCAGCTTATGATAAAGTCTAAGGTTGAGAATGCGCGACAGTTTGCTCATGGCCGGAGCAGTCTTCAGAGGATGGGAGCGTCCCTTAAGACTATTGGGGGATGGCACATGCAGTTGGCCAAGGCGGCCAACGTGAACCTAGAGCCCAACCCGGAGACTGAGCAGTGGTGGTATGAGTCTAGTGACTATGAGACACCTGATCCAGCAGAGGGAGCTGCGTATCAGGAGTCCGATTCCGAGTAGATTCACCGTCCCCCACGCTAGAAGTGCTGAGTCCTTTACTTTATCACTATTTCGTTGAGGACAACGAAGCGTTCTGGTGTGGGGGGAATTTTTAGCCTTGACTAGCCAAGTCCGTGTCTGCATTACCCTGTTACATGTAAGATGTTTGTGTCGTATGGTGAGTCGTTAGTCGTGTTTGTGTCGTGTTTATATAAATATATTGTTCGTATTGTGTCCGTGATTGGTGATGTTTGCATTTTATATTGCATGTTTAATTTATTGAGTCCACTAACCCAAACTGAGTCAGTTTCGAGTCTTCTTTCGCATCGGCCGTTGCATATAGAGTAGAACTTGTTAAAAAAAAAGAAATTATATAGCAAATTAAAAAAAAAATGGAAATTTGAGAAAGGGCAATCAAGAGAAGCTTGAATTTGGAAAATCGAGGAGTGTGAGAACTTTAGGCATAGGGTATGACTTGTGACCGAGAATGACAATTTGAGTTCCCCTTAGTATGTATAGAGAGACTTTCTTTACGGGAATACCTGCCTATTTTAAGACACTTAAATGATTTTCAAATCTAAAGTGTGTGCCTTGTTTTCTTACAAGAGTTGAGCTAGGTGTGAGCCAAACAAGCCGAACATTCATGTGTACGTCTTAGGTAGTCGCCAACCCGCCTCGTAGTGGCACACAGAACAGTTGTGCGAGGATGTGTATTAGAGCACTCACTGCTTTTAGATTTCACCTTGTAGGACCACTAGAAAGCCCGATTTGGACCTTTGTTTTATTTGCTAGCCTCTTGACCTAGGGAGACGATTCTTGGCCTTCATCACAAATCGTTTAGAATGACCTCTTTAGTGCGTCACGAGGGTGTCGTAGTTGAGGGGGTTCGATGAGGGAGTACTTCATGATATACTTATGTGAGTCCTACATGATCGCTTGTACTTCATTTGATATTTGCGAGGGGATGCGAGGGTAAGTGAGTAGGCTTGCGCACTTAGGTGTGGCGGTGTTCCATATCGTTACATCATGGACACAGTTGTGGAGACCCGTGAGTGCGTGACATCTAATACGCACAAATTGGGTTGGGTGATTTAATTGGTGGATTGTGCTAGGTACCGGATCTCATTCATCGTGGTGTAGGAGATTTGGTTGGATTAGGCACGAGACTTACATTGTTTTGATTACTTGAGAGTGGACATGGGTATATTCTAGTGTGGGGATGTCGACTTTTGACTACGGACATTAAGATTGAGCTTTTGACGACTCCATCCCCATACATGTACTTGGATTTGTTTGCGGCTTTGTTTGGTGGCACCGTGTATTTCATTGAGTTAGGGGGAGATGGATTTCACTTGTGATATATATTCATTGGATTGTTTACTTCCTCCCCTTAACGTTTTTGTTTGGCTTGACACTTGGAAGACCACTCGAGATATACATTGTAGAAGTTGTGCAGAAATTTGAGAGATTTGAAAAAAAAAAAACAAAAAAAAGAAAAAAAAAAGAGAAAAAAAAGGAGAGATGAAATAAAGGAATAACGTTTGAGCTTAATGAAGACTGAGTGGTGGAAGCAACTATTTCATTGACGGCGAAGTTCATTTTATGCATGTTTCACGACGGTGGCCACGGAAATCGTTATTGTACCGGGGTTTGAGGGGATCGAGGGCCGGAGATCGTGAGTTTCGGGTTGCGGTTCCTATCATCGTGGTGAGGGTGTGTGAGATGTGGGTTTTAACGTGAGAATGTGACGCTTAGGACTTGTTACTACATGATTATCCTTTTGTCCCTAAGCCTCTACATTCTAACTCGTTAGCGGAATAGGAGCTCGGACCTTGAATGTGGCTTAGCCTAGCGTAGCCTCTTATTTATCGGCACACGCGAAGAGGTAGGTTATTCTTACACTTAGTAAAGCTAGGCTTTCTATACCAACTAAGGGAAATTCTTGTTGTCGAGTTTAGTTGCAATTCATACCTTGTCCCTAGATTTTTCATCACTCCATGAGAACCGTTTTGAGTTAATTGAGATTGCCCGATCTCACCCAAAAAGATAATATATATATATATGCTTACGAATATATGTGTTTGTTTAGGATCGATTCTAGATTGCATTAAGTGTTCGCACGAACACCCTGTTCCCAGGAACACTTTGTTGTTCCTACTATTTTTCAGCTTGTTTTAGCTCCAAATTTTGGCTAAGTCTTTTTGTTCACACGAACAAGAAGTTGTTCACACGAACACTCTTGCCGACATCATTTTTTTGTTCTTTCTTCTTGCTTCTTCCTTCATACTCTTCATTCCCAAGCATCCTTTGAGCTATTCCAAAGTTCCGAAGTTCGCCTCCAATCCAACATCCTCGCTCCGAACTCCTGGTTCCTGAAATCCACAACACTAAAACATACCGGAAGATCAAATGATACAAATATAGCATAAAATATGTGAAAAAGCGCCCGGATTCAACATTGAAGATCAAATGCTCAATTATGTTCCAATTATCAAAACTTGGCCTAAAACACATGTAAATGCATCGGAAACTATGCAAAACGACAAGTAATCACGTAATAATATAACTCCAATTATGGAGTTATCAGTATGCTCACTAGCGCGTCTCTTTCGCATCCGTTCTACCAGGGGCTCAACGTTCCTGGTGCAGTCAATCAACTTAGAGAAAGTGGGCATGTTCAAGTTAATCAACCTTTGTACTCGTCGCGCATGCCTTGCAGGCATATTTCGACCAGACGGCTCTCCAAGACTTCGTCACTGCACTCCAAGGACCTGGACCTGAATTTCTTGATGAAGGCGACGCCTTCCTTGTCAGGCTTTTGGTACATCCGGGAGAGGTGAATGGTGGTGACTCGTTCGTCCATTTGGAAGAACTTCGTATAGAATTTCCTTACCATCTCATCCCATGTTTTAACAGATCCCGCTTCGAGCGCTCTATACCACTTGTATGCGACAGTTCCCAGAGATTTGGGAAATTCACGCATGAGTAGCCGAGTATCAGCTGCATACGGGCCCATCATGTCCATGAATCTCATCACGTGCTCGTGGGCGTTCCCACTGACCTCATCAAACTTGTCCCATTTGGGCGCTTTATATCCTGCGGGATTCGACATCAGATAGACATCCCGCGGAATGGGAGGCGCACTGTCTGCCTTGGGGATGATAGTGTCTGCGAAGCTCTGGTTGGCGATGATATTGTCAATCCTTTGTTCGAGAGCCGCCATACTAGCTGGTGTTCCTCCATAAGATGGAGCCGTGGGCCCAAAGCCCGGAATGTAGGGCATACTAGGGTTGTAAGGAGGCGGAGGTGGAGGCCCATGGCTTCCTATGGCTCCGCTTGCATATAGAGATGACGCAGGATATGCGGTGGGTTTCCCTGCCATCATTAGGGACGAGCCCGATGAGAATAGTGGGGTCTGGCTTGCCGGGCCGCCTGAAAGAGGAGCTTGGGCAGCAGAAACATGCACTATCGAGGTTCCTATTGACGTGGACATTACCCCTGGTGGGGGCAGTGAAGCTGACAGCAATGAGGCAGAAGCCCCTGGGACAACGTTCTGGGCCACCTTTCCCATAATTGCCATGATCTGAGCAATTTGCTCAGATTGAACTTCCATGGCTCGGGCTTGTGTATGTATTGTGGCTTGGAGAGACTCCAAGGAGGGTTCTCCCTCAACGTCAAATGGAGCCCGAGTGTTGGGAGCGGTGTTGAGTAGTCCGTCCTCTCCTGAGGTCTCCTCATGGGAGGGGGGCTGGTCTCCGTGACGAATGGCTTGGTCCGAAGACATTTTGGGCAAATTTGAGGTTCTTGAAGGCGCATGTTCACGTCGGGTTCACGAATATGTGTACAAGGAAATCCTCAAGAGATCTCCAAGTGTACACCTCAGGCAGAGAATAAGTACACGGAGAGTTATAGGGTGTGTGTAGGGAGAGAGTAAGCACTGGTAACTGTTTGTGAGAGAGAGACAGTAAGCTGTGGCACGGGACCAATGTGTCTTACGAGTCTTGTTGTGTCGCAACGGGGAGATAACGATCCTATATATAGTGGGGAAGTGACCGTTGTGGGGGGGGGGGGTTAGTGCACCATAAATGTCGGCTTAATGATAGAACCCCCAACGGCACGTTCGACCGTGTATATCGGAACCGTTACGTATCTGTCCGCAAGTATCAGAGACCGTTATGAGATCAGCCGCATTAATGGGACACGTATGCCTAGGATCTCTCAGTCAGTTACCAGAGGTCGCGCGCAAGCTTTGTTGTCGCATGCGCGCGACGGACCTTACCCTAGCCTCCAAACCACTAAGTCCCTACAAGTCCCGTGTTATGGTGCGCGGGGGCCCTGTCTCGTAGCCCCCACGTGGATCAGCACGGGTGGTGATCCGGTGTGGATGGAGCACAGCTAGGTGTGCTGGATGGATGCCACGTGGCGATGACCTGTCTATCTGGAAAGCAGTATCTACAGTTATTATTCTATTAAAAAATACATGTGAAATTATGAAATTTTGATTTTTTTTAAACTGTTAAAAAAGTGAAAGACGATTGAGGGATATATGTTAATAAAAACACATTTCATATCTTGAAATGATGTAAAACCTGTAATATTGATGGAATATATTAAATATTCTTACATATATCAAATTATTGAACTACAATGTAGTGTTTTTTTTTTTTTTTTAGTAAAAGTTGCATTTTGAAAAAGAAGATGGAAAGTGAAAATAAGGGGTACAACAGTCTTTTTATATTTTAAGTTAACGGAAGGGTATCAACTTGCACGAAAATTCAAAATTCGGAAACCGTGGTGCACGATTTTAAACTACTTGCCTGTGTTAGCAAATTATTGGTACCTCCGGTGCAATTTAGCCAATCTTATTATGTGCTTCAAATGATGATAATGGTTAAAAGTAGAAGTAAATACACTTAGTGTGGTGTATAGCATTCACACGTTCTACTTGATTGGAACTATATTGTGAATATATCTATCTATCTATTCCGCCAACACTCGCATGCGAGAGTCACTAAAAAAAGTAGAAATAAAGAAAGGATGCTCGTATCTTTTGGAGAAGCCTGCTTTCCAACAAAGATTTTGTGTTAAGAGGTTGCATATGGCGTTTAGGGAATGGGAAACACTTGGATGCTTTCAAATATCCATGGCTTCTTCTACCACTTGGATTCAAATCTTCCACACCAAACAATGTGACAATTCCAGTTTCTGTTGCAGATCTGATCACAAAAGAAAGACAATGAGACGATCCAAAATATCAAACTTCTTTTGGGAGGAAATATAATTGAAATTAAAGGAATTAAAATCCCAACAGTCTCGGAAGCAGATAGATTAATCTGGCATTTTTCGGATCATGGTAATTATACGGACAACTCGGCGTATAGATTACTAATCCAGAAAGAAGAAATCCAAGAAAAAGTCCAGTATTGGTGGTTCATCCAGCAAAAATCAAGACTGCTGGAAAATTTGTTGGTCTCACAAAGTCCCAAAAAGGGTTTTACACCCAATTTGGAGGGCTACGATGTCTAGCCTCCTAGTTCGTTCAAATATAGTGTATCGAGGTATCAAAACTGATGATTTTTGAGCAATTTGTAAAAAGGAAAGGGAAATAGAGACTCTTCTGTTCTTGGAGTGTTTGCTTGCTCGTAAATTCTGTCTTATTTTTTTCTTTTCGGTGAAGAATTTGCTCGTCAAATCATTGGCCCTCTTCAAAACTGGTTCCCGAAAACTTTTCTGGATGCAGGAAAGGAAGAGAGTGAAACCAGAATTCAGAAAAGTGTTTTATGTTCTGTATTTTTCCTTGAAGAATATACAAATATATATACACATTACAAGTGATCCTGATATATCTAAAATATATGATATGATATGATATGATATGATATGATATGATATGATATGATATGATATGATATAATATGATATGATATGATATGATATGATATGATATGATATGATATGATATGATATGATATGATATGATATGATATGATATGATATGATATGATATGATATGATATGATCTTATCACCAAATCAAATCTTATCAAATCTTATCTAAAAGTCGTATCTAATCTTAACAACCTTATCTCAGTTCGAAATATAATAATCTTTCCACACTCCCCCTCAAGCTGGTTCGAGGATATCAATCATACCCAGCTTGCAAATTAAGGATTCTAATGCTGATTTAGGCAGGCCTTTGGTGAGTATGTTTGCACGTTGCTCCTTTGTTGGAATGTAAGGCATGCATATGAGACCACTTTCCAACTTCTCTTTTATGAAATGTCAATCGACCTCAACGTGTTTTGTCCTGTCATGTTGTACAGGAATATGTGCTATACTTATAGCTGCTTTGCTGTCGCAATAAAGTCTCATAGGATTTTCTACTTCAATCTTTAACTCTCCTAAAAGTTTTCTAAGCCAAAGAAGCTCACAAATTCCATTGGCCATTGCTCTGAACTCGGCTTCTGCAGTACTCCTAGCAACAATTGCTTGTTTCTTACTTCTCCAAGTAACAAGATTTCCGCCCACAAATGTGTAAGAACCTGAAGTTAATCTCCTATCGTTGATACATCCAGCCCAATCAGCGTCAGTGAATGCTTCCACACGCATTTGGGAATCTTTCTTAAACAACATTCCTCTTCTGGGGATCCTTTCTAGATACTTTAGAATCTTGTAAACTGCCTCCAAATGCTTTTCTTGAGGAGAATGCATGTATTGACTCACAACACTAACCGAGAAAGCAATGTCCGGTCTGGTATGCGATAAATAGATCAACTTACCAACAAGTCTTTGATACCGCTCTCTTCCGACCTCTTTTCCTTTGTTGAAAAAATCAATTTTGTGATTTGGATCGATAGGCGTGTCTCCAGACTTAGATCCTAGCATGCCCACTTCATTAAGCAAATTTGGCGTATATTTTTTCTGAGAGACTGCAATTCCCCTGTTCGATCGAGCAACCTCCATGCCTAAAAAATATCTTAAGGGGCCAAGATCTTTTATTTCAAATTCCTTATAAATAAATTTCTTGAGTTCACTGATTTATGCATCATTTTTTTCAGTTAATATAATGTCATCCACATATACAATAAGTATAGCAACCTTATCCTCAATCAAGTGCCTGAAGAACATTGTATGATCAACTTGACTTTGTGAGTATATAAAGCTTTGAATAACCCTTGAGAATCTGTCAAACCAAGCCCTAGGTGACTGCTTTTGACCATAAAGAGATCTTCTAAGTCGACACACCTTTTTCCTTCCATAAAATTTCTAAAAGTCTGGAGGTAGTTGCATGTAGACCTATTCTTTGAGTTCTCCATTAAGAAAAGTATTCTTGACATCCAGTTGGTGAAGTGACCAACTATGATTGGCAGCAAGTGACAGTAGAGAAAAAGAGGTTGTTCATCTAGGCAACCGGGGAAAATGTTTCTTGGTAATCAATTCCATAAGTTTGCGTATACCCTTTTGCAACAAGTCGTGCCTTGTATCTGTCTATAGTTCCATAATCTTTGTACTTGACGGTGAACACCCATTTGCAACCTATATAGGTCTTTCCATATGGTAACTTCGCCAATTGCCAAGTACCATTCTTCTCAACTGCTCTTATTTCTTCATGAATAGCTTCTTTCCACTCATGAATTTTAAGAGCTTCATAAACAGATTTAGGAATCTCTACACTAGAGATACTATAGACAAATGCTCGATACGGAGGAGACAATCTGTGGTAAGATACAAAATTGGAAATGGGGTGACGAGTACATTTCCTGGTTCCTTTCCTATGAACAATAGGCACACTAAGATCATTAGAAGTAGGGACGATTGCATCTTTAAGAATAGATATACCTTCAGTTTCCATTTCATCAGCTTTCGGGTCTGAATCTTGGCTCTGCGTCGGTTGAGGATGAACATGTTCTGTCCCTTTTTGGTGATATTATTTCCTTGAGTAAACACAGAGATTTTGACCCTGGTTGTTGTACTTATGAAACAACCTGAGATACGGAAGAATGTGGAAGTGTATCACAAGATTGTGGGGGTCGATGATCTGAGCTATCCAAGGTACAAATAGGAAGAGAGAGAGATTCTGAAATATACTCTTCCATAGAATGCTCCCCCTGAAGAGGAGTTTGAGGAAAAAAATATTGATTCTCGAAGAAAGTGACATCGTGAGAGACAAATGATTTTCTATGCACAGGATCATAACACTTGTACCCCTTCTGAGTCGGTGAATAACCCAAAAAAACACATCTGACTGCCCGTGGATCCAATTTGCTTCTAAGAGTACCGTGTACATGAACAAAATCCACACAACCAAATACTTTAAGCGGAAGTAAGCTGAAGATCTTACTATGAGGAAAAGACATGAGAAGTGTGTCTAAAGGAGTTCAAAAGTTTAGGACACGGGAAGGCATTCTATTTATAAAGTAAGCAGATGTGAGAACTGTTTCACCCCAGAAAAGTTTTGGCACTTGGGTGGTGAACATTAATGAACGGGAAACTTCTAACAAATGCAGATTTTTTTCTTTCGGCAACACCATTAGTTGTGGTGTATCAACACAAGATTATTGGTGAATGATCCCATTTTCAGATAAAAAATTCCCCAAGATATTTGAGAAGTACTCTCTCCCATTATCCGTTCTAAGAACTCGGATATGTGCTCCAAATTGATTTTTTATCAAGGCATGAAAGATTTTAAAAATATTCTCAGTCTCAGACTTCTTTTTGAGCAAATAAATCCAACAAAGACGTGTGTGGTCATCAATGAAAGTAATGAACCATCTAGCCGTTGATATGGTGGACACACGTGATGGACCCCAAATATCACTGTGTATAAGGACAAATTATGTTTATTTTACATAAGGCGATGAAGGAAAATGTGACCTCTTATGTTTAGCTAACTCACAAACTTCACACTGAAATGAAGATGAATTTTTATTCTTCAATAACGAAGGAAACAATTTTTGCAAATAAAGGAAACTAAGATGACCTAATATATGATGCCATAACATAATTGCATCATTGCTAGGTAGGGATGGCAAGGGAACTTTATTAAATGTCTGAGCTTGAGAGTTGGGAATAACATCATCACAAAAGTAGTACAGCCCTTATTTCTCCCTAGCATTGCCAATCTTCTTCCACGAAGCCAAGTCCTGAAATTCACAGTGATTAGGGTAGAAATTAGCTGCACAGTTATAATCCGTAGTGAACTTGCTGACCGAGAACAGATTACAGGAGAGGTTCGAAATGTGAAGAACTGAATTGAGAGTCAGGTCTCTTGAAAGAGAAATGGACCATTTCCTGGCAACAGATGACAAAGACCCATCTGCTATTCTAACATTTTGGCTACCCGAACAAGGTGTATAATATGAAAATAAGCTTGAAACACTTGTCATGTGATCAGTGGCACCAGAATCAATGA
Organism: Linanthus parryae; assembly: GCA_023055425.1. NCBI lineage: Eukaryota > Viridiplantae > Streptophyta > Magnoliopsida > Ericales > Polemoniaceae > Linanthus > Linanthus parryae. The sequence goes on along the minus strand of JALGPY010000037.1, from coordinate 3,182,150 downwards.
TCCAAGCAACATTATTTCCAGAAAAAGCACTGAGATGAGCGGAAAAAATACCTTGTTGGGCTAGAGAACAAGATGGTATGGGATTTGAATTGATTTTGGCTTCCTTCATATACCTCTGGAGTAGCTCTGGTTTCTCTTTACTGAAAGGTTGAGATCCAGAATTTTTTGGATTTATCGGTGGTTGTGTATCCCCGGCTACTTGAAATGGCCGAGTATTCCTTTGATCAACGACCTTGTGATTTTTCTGTAATGCTGGTTTTCCGTGGAGCCGCCAGTAGGTCTCTCTAGTATGTTTTGATATGTTGCAATAATCACACCACAATCTGCTCTTTACATCGTCCTTTTTAGAATCATTCCTCCCCACAAAAGCGAATTTCAGTATCGCGGAAATGAAGGCTGAATTCTCTGGTTGATGAACTTGCTTTCCTAGCATCACATTCCCCCTACTCTCTTCCCTTCTAACATAGGCAAATACTTCGTGTATAGAAGGGAGAGGTTCTTTGCCAACGACTCTTCCTCTTACCTCATCTAATTCAGAGTTCAATCCTGCTAGGAACTCAAAAACTCTCTCCTTCTCTAGCATCTTCTTGTATCGGGTGCTATCATTAGCGCATTCCCACTTGGTATCATAGTGCTGATCCAACTCCTACCATAAACCCTTTAGAATGTTGTAATAAGTTGTGACACTCTGGCACCCTTGCTTCATCTCACGAATGCGAGTTTTCAGCTCGTACACTTTAGCCGAGTTTCCCACATCTGAGTAAAGTTTCAGCCACAACATCCCACATTTCCTTTGTAGTTGGCAAAAATAGATATGATCTTCCAATATCAGGTTCCATCGAGTTGATCAACCATGTCATAACCATGGAATTCTCAGCATCCCATGTCTTGAACTCCAACTCGTCCTCATCTGAAGGGGCTGTTATGGAACCCGTAAGGTAACCATATCTACTTATCCCACGCACAAACATCTTCACAGAATGAGACCATTGGAGATAGTTCTTCCCATTCAACTTATGATTTGTAATCTGAAGTGATGGGGTTTCAGGAACAGCACCTTGTGAGCTCACAGAACGAGGTTGCTCAGAACTATCTCTTGGCTCCTGTATGTTCGGCATTGTCACTTAAAAAAGATAAAAAGAGCAAGCTATGAATTAGCCTTTAAGCTCTGATACCATGAAACCAGAATTCAGAAAAGTGTTTTCTGTTCTGTATTTTTCCTTGAGGAATATACAAATATATATACACATTACAAGTGATCCTGATATATCTAAAATATAAGATATGATATGATCATATCATCAAATAAAATCTTATCTAAAATTTGTATCTAATCTTAACAAACTTATCTCAGTTCAAAATATAAGAATCTTTCTAAAGAGAGGAAGAAGAAGAGTGTCCTCTTCGACAAAATTTGGATGAATCGAAATAACTATGTCTTCAAAAATAAAAAGGAAAGCCATTAGGAAGTTGTTTAAAGGGTCAAATATCACCTGTAAGATATGGATCTACACATGCAGGTGGTCATATCTTCTTCTCCGGCTCAGATCTACTCACCAATGTCGGAAACTGCTCCATAGAATCTGCCGGAGGGTTGGGTGATTCTCAGCACAAACCCCGCCTAGAACCCTAATCAAGGGACGACAGCGACAGGTACAATTCTCGGAGACAACACCGATGTCTTAATCGCCGAAAAGTCTAAACAAATCCCCTTTTCGATTTCTTCCAAAGCTGCTTAATTCGAAGCAATCTTGGAAGGCCTCAAGCTAGCTTCGGAGATGAATAAATAGAGGATTATGTTATAAACGGATTCTCTCACCATCTCCAGAGAATTGAGGGATGGAGGTTGAGAGAGAAACAAGGAACACGTTACAGATACTGGAAGACGCATCGAGGAGTGCTTTTACTGCCTAAGGCAAGTGGAACGACGGTGGTGGTCTACATCCATGCAAATTGAACGATTTAGCTGATCGTCTAGCGAAATTTGGTTTTTACCTTGGGCTCAATTGCAGTCAAGTTTGGGTTGGGGTTCCACCACTTTGGGTTGCTGTAGATTTGATGTTCTCTGATGTAATGGGCCGGTTTGAATCCCCTTCTTATCGATCCATTGGACCGTTTTTCAAAACGATAGATGCTTAGTTTATTATTTTACAAAAATTATGACTTGATTTTTTTATTTTGAATAACTTGGTGTATATTTTCTTTCACCGAGATAAAATGATTATATTTGTCAAGAAAAGATAAAATGATTATAACCTTCTACAACTAGAAATAATGCTGAATTGTTACAAATGTCAGGCCCGTCTAAATAGGTATGTAGTTTTCTTTTCACAAATATTATCTAATTGTAGGGAAGTTTAATTAGATAAGAACTTTCTTTTTCATAAAAAAAAAAATCTTATCTAAATGTCCCTCAACAAAAAAAACTTATCTAATTGAACTTCCCTACAATTTTGCCACTATCAACTTTGGTACTCGGAAACGTGTTACTCTCTCTCTCCCTCTCCCTCTCTCCAGGCTTTTCTCCTCAAATCTCTCATACTGTTACCACTTCTCTCGCAATTTCCATTTTCCAGTAAATTCAATTTCAATGTGGAATTATCACACACATTAAATCACAGTTTCATAATTATTTCATCAATTTATATTGGAGTAGAAAAGTTGAAGTTGTTGGTAAAGAAAAAGAATCCCAGTTGAAACATTAGGAAGTTGAAATATTGCTGGGAAAAATATATTTTTTGAAACGTTTTTTTTAAATGGGTCTGGGAACAATATTTTATTTGTCTCAAATTACTTATAAAAAAGGCTCAAAATGAACAATTTTGAAACTGATTAATTTTGTTGCTAGTTTAGTTATATTAGTGATAAACATAAACATCACTGAACAAATTGCAACACTCACTTCGTCTCAAATATTTTGGCGGGATATGAGAATTTCGGCGCAATCACTTTGGCGACGATTTGGCAACAAATAATTATTGTTGTTGCCAATATTTTTCTAGTTTGTAACATTTTGAAAATTTCGTTGTTAAATCTAATTTTCTGTGACGAATCTTGTTCTGTAGCGCGTAATAATATCGCAGAATATACTGTTTGTTGTAGTTCATCACATAAACAACCTTGTACATTGTCTTAATACTATTACAGGTAATCTGCTCTCCTTCATTTCCATAATACCGACATTTGATTTTGTTAAGGTAAAAAATGAATAATATTCTGCAAGTATTTCAACAGGATATTTGCAATGAGTTTCCACTATAAATTTCTCATACAATCAAGTATCGCAAGATAGGGAGCATACTTTTCGGTTTATTAAGACGTAAAGACTACCACTTTTAAGCAATAACACACATTATTAACAAATTCACATATGCACTTACTGCCATTCTTTTCGAAACAACAAAATGTATCATTCTAAACATCGCACACATACACATTTAGATAGATATGGAGTCTAGGAGAAACGAGAATGCGAAGGAACAAGGGACCTAGTTATCCAACTGAACGTACTCGTCGTCTACAGAAGCTCCGTCTACAATGAGACACAATACTCTAATTACAACTAAGTTTCACACACAAGCTTGAAAATATGTACGCCCTATATGTAATGCATGTCATAAGAAAGATTATCACGAATCGAACCTTCATGAACGCTAGGTTCCTACAATAACATTATGCCAAAGTCGGTTTCAACCCTAACACATGCTCATATCTGTTCATTGGTCATATAAAACAAGAATTTACTTGAAATTTTATTCATTGAGGAGGCAAGAACACCAGTTTTGATGCCGGTACAGGGAAGAGGGGAGAATGAGGCTGAGTCGTCCGGTGTCGGTGGAATCAACCGACTCAAAATATTATCAAACCGAACGTGGATGGGTCGTGGAAAAACGTGGAAGAAGGGGGAGCTTTTGGGGTGGTTTTGCGAGATAGTACAGGGAGTTTAGTGGCAGCTATGGCGGGGGCTTTGCCGGCGGCAAATCAGGCTTGTTTAACGGAAATCATTGCTATTCTCGTGCCTCATGGGTGACGAAGCTGCAAACTCCGATCGATCTGCGTTTGGATTGATAGCACATGATTGCAAATCTCTGATTTTCCATTTTGTAGAGAGTATTGTTAGTTGGGGTCCGAGAAATGCCAACATGTTGGCTCATAAGTTTGCTAAACAAGCCTATTTCAGAATCCTATTGTCTGGATGGGTACATATCCAAACTGCGTTATTGATTTCGATTAAATTTCTGTTGGCGGACAAGTTGTATAATAAAAAGTTATATTATTCCTAAACAAGTGTCTAAAACTTGACTACATAGATCTTTGTAATAACTATGCGGCCTTAAATTCTATATGCTCGCTCTTGAGAAAATTATGAAAAAAAAATTGGAACATTACACATGTGTCCTCTTTCCAAATCGAAATGGAATTTTCTGAATAGCTTTTGTCAAACTCAAATTAAAAATCCGAACTTGTTGTTGCACAAAGAGAAAACAGTGAACATTGAAACTCAACTTTGCATGACCATAAATGTTGCTTAGACATATTCAAACATGCATTTTTTTTTGTCAAAATAGACCTCTATGTGTCTATTTTATACCTTACAAATATTGAACACGAATGGATTCAAGAAGATAGATATATAGAAAAAAAATACTAGGACTGGTCCAGTGCATAATTTAATTGCTGCAAGATAGTCTACAAAAAAGTATAATTAAATAACTAAAAATGATCAATGGTTGTAATTAGCACAATAGACTTCCCATGAGTATATGTGAGAAAATACAATTTCAATTTATTGAGGACCTTAAAGTTGAGCAAAATTACAAAAAATTACCCACGATCCAAAACTCATACACACTCAGAATTAAGAAAATGGACATAAATGATATAAATCGTGATGAAACGAAACATGCAAGTACAAAACAAGAATTCAACACCTAAATCACAAGTTTAACCATGTCATAAAATATAAAAATTAAAACAAGACCTTATGATAGTTGAATTTCAAGATAGGAGTGCAAGCACGTCTTCCTTTTAAGAGAGGAGTACAAGAACATCATGCAAAAGTTGATCTGTTAAAGATTCAAGTTGAAGCTACTAATTTTCTAGTAAAATTGAACGCACACTACTTGGATCATCATATTCAAGTAAATTGAACATGCATTTCTTGGATCACGTAGACAAGAATTTGAATATGGAAGTCAAGGTCTTGATAGGAGAAGAAAAATATGATCATTAAATAAAAAAGGGTTAGAGTTACTTACATGCTATGATCAAGAAGTGGCAAGAGAAAGAGTGATCAAGAGCTCGAAGAACACATCAGTGAAGTCTCTTGGTTTGAAGAAGGAAGAGAGATATGGAGGAGGGGGTGTTGGCTAACCACAAGAGAGTGAGAGAGATAGTTAATTGAGATGGAGGGGGTGAGGGGGATTTAGAGAGTGATATGATGCTGATATTGAGTGATAGAAGTTGAGTATGAGAAGACTTAAGGTATGTATATAGAAATGAGTGGGCTTGTACTTGATTACTCTCTTGTGAGTGGACAGTGTCTCATCTTAGTGGATGATGATGTAATGTAGGGTTATATTGAAAGAGTTCAAATTTTTGGGTGGTTCTTAATTTCCATTAGTAAGGGATATTTTTGAAATAAATTTAATTACTAGATGATCGTTAATGTCAATTTGACACCCTTCGTCATTAGAAAATTACAATTACATTTTCAAATAAAATAAATAAATTACAAGTAGTATATATTTGAGAGACTTAAAACTTTAATTTTTTTACAGAACTCAAAAATGAAATATGGGGTATTGCACACCATATTTTCTCATTGGAGCTCGTCTGACTACCTTGTTTTGTGACAAATTGATTGTTGGCTCTCCTTAGTGCATGTTGGTGAACTTAAATATCAATACAATCAGTTATGATTAGAATTGGTCATTCTTTTTCGCAACTCCGATTAAAATATGTGCATGACCAAATATTTATAAATTCTTTAGATTTCATTTTTGCAGATTCTCTCACATTGATTTTAAAACGATACAAAACATTTTAGAATGTTAAACTATTATAAATTTTCAGCCACTTTATTTGATCGTATTATTTGAATTTTTAACTTATTATTTGGATTTTCAACTGGTAACAAACATGCTTCTCACTCACTCACTCTCTTTAGCGCATGTCCACCAATGCCTTCTAGCCAAGGCACCGCATCATCCTTGCCCTCCCAACCCCCTTTTTCCCACCTCTGCACCCACAAAATCTTGTCAATGAATTTCCCCAAGGCAAGAGGTTGGGCAATTCTAGCCTCTTGCCTTACCTTCTAGCCCTTTTGCCACATGGATATTCCACCCAAATTTCATCCTCAAATGATAGTTTCACCCTCAAATATTGGTTTTGCCACAAATAATAGTTTTTCTCCCATTGGAAAGCAGATTGAAAAAAACTCAAAAAAGAAACAGTTTTAAAAATATGAAAAAGCTGGAAAAAACAGTTTCAAATAAACTGAAAAAACAGTTTGCAAAAAAATTGGAAAAAATAGTTTTACAATTTTTTTTTAAACAATTTACAAAAAGCAGGAAAAAATAGTTTACAAAACAGTTTGTTAAAACTAAAAAAACAGTTTGCAAAAAAATGGAAAAAACAGTTTTACAAAACAGTTTATAAAAGCTGGAAAAAAAAACAGTTTTTAAAACAGTTTACAAGACTAAAAAAACAATTTCAAAGTATAATACAAAAGTATATTTTAAATATTTTTACACTGTTTATAGTAATAGAGTAATAATATTTTCATTTCATAAGTAAAATATTACTAAATCACAAAATACAACAATTCTCATAAGAGGGCCGCTATGCTTCACCCTTTTTCTTCACCCTTTTATTTCACCTCCTATATGTCAAAATATGATTGTTGGTAACTATGTATTTTAAGATCTTTCCATAACTAACACGTTCCAACTGCAAGTGCACAGTTGTCAGTGTAGTAATAATTCCGGTAAGACCGGGTTTGTCGAACCAAGATGACTTCTTGTAAATTAGTTAAGACTTCTTAACCTTATGTGGGTTGGTGTTTTTACTAATTCTAATAATTTAAAGAAAATAGGAATCTCAATTAATCGATTAAATTGCTTCACGAATAATAAAGACAAATTGTTTTAGGTTTTTCTCAAAGTTTGACAAAGTTATGATATCTCTACGGGTCACTAGGTATTTCCCACCACGTTGGATTTATGTTCAAGCAACCCGAATATCTTCTACTTGGTCAAACGAGCACCTATACTTTGAAGATTTCTCAACCAAAGCCTAAATTCGAACTCTTGTACCTGATATCTCCAGCCTACTCAAGTTCAAATAAGCATTATGTTCTTATGGTCTACTCTTAGTTCTAGCTAACTAGCAAGATTTCTCAACCCTAGATACGGCTAGTGCTTGATTCAAGTTTCTGGGTAGCGAATATTGATTTCTATAACATACTCTACCTATAATCATCCTATTGCGAGCTCAAACGATAGAAAAGATAGAATTAAGTACATAAATCAAGCATAGCTAAACATTACACATTCAACTAGGCTAAAAAGCATGAAACAAGATCCATAAATCACCAAACGTGAACCCTAGATCCCTATGAGATATCCCGAATTAAGGGTTTAGCTACGATTACACATGATCAAGATACAAAGTTTCATGATCATAAATCAAAAACTAAAGAGAGGGGAGAGAAAAGATCAAACAAAGCGTCTCCCAAGCTCCCCCTAGCTCCAAGTACTTGTCTCCAACTCAAAGATACTAAAAAAACTATGCCCTAACCCGTTCTAATATGTTTCCAAAGAGATGAGACGAAGTTTTAATTAATTGCACAAAGCCCCTGACGAATCTGCTGTTTCTGGCGATCTCTTCGTGCGAAGAGAAAATCTCTTCGTGCGAAGAAAAATTGTCTTCGTGCGAAGATCTTCCTATTTTGATACTGCAAGCATGCACAAGCTAAGTAAAGTCTTCGTGGAAGAGAAATTCTCTTCGTGGTAAGGTCTTCGTGCGAAGACAAATTGTCTTCGTGCGAAGACCCTGTAGCTCCAGGATTCTTCTTCGTCTTCAACGGTCCATAACTTTTTCGTCCAATGTCCGTTTTAGCTCCGTGACCCGCCGTTGGAAAGCTCTTCGAGTCTACTTTCAATTGCTACCGATCTCACTTCCATATCCATTGTAGAACCCAAAATATCCTCCAAATATCCTTAATTTGCTCTAAAACATCCTAGAAAAGCAAATAAGGACCCGAATTTTGCTCCCGAACTCCGATGAATGTGATTTTTGCACCTTTGGATTCCTTTCGCGACGTAAACTTTTCTCATGTAGAGAAATTTCTGTTTTTGGACCATTTTCTCATTTTTCTCAATTATTTCCCAAATTTGGCAAAAAACATCCAAAACGCGCCAAATTCGTCTTTTTCTTCTATTCCGAAGCTCGATTCTTCTCTCCACTTGATTCCCGCATGCGTAATTCCTGTCAAACAACAACACGAACAACCCCGCGAAGATCAAATGTGATAAATTATCAAAATCATACTCAAAACTATTAAGAAACGCCCGTATTGTGCTTTAAAGCTCAAAAACATCCAAAAGTGCATTTTCTTCATATTTTGGCTCAAATCTTGTCACTTTGCACTGAATTGCACACAAATAAAAATATAAAGTGTACATAAGATGACTCTTATTAAGGAGTTATCAATAACCTATCACCAATCATATCTTGACAAATAGGAGGTGAAATCAAAGGGTGAAGAAAAAAGGGTGACGTTTAGCATTTCCCTTCTCATAAACTCAAATGGAGATCTCGTTCTGTCCGTGGCTTTTCCGATCCCGTTTATGCTTTGAAGCAAGCAATAAAGGCAACGAAAGATCGGGGCTTCATGAGTTTCATCGTCGAAACTGATAATCTCTCGCTTGCAAACCGATTGCATAAGAAGACTTCTATCTCTCGATTGTCTGAGAAGGAGCATTTTCTACACTTATTTGTACTAGGGTTAATTGGTGCAAAAAATACTGCAATGCACTCGCTCGTTGATAACTCCGTTTTCGGAGCTATTTTATTGCTTATTTCGCTGCATTTTGTATGCTCATAATGGAGAATATAGCGTCTTGTTGAGTTAATCGTGCTTTAATTGGTTAAAATGAGTTCATGCATTAAATGTGAAGTTCAGGTGTTTTCTACATTATTTTATGCGCTATTTATCATATTTTGTCACATTTGATCTTCGCGGGGTGTTCGTGTTGTGTTTTTCAGGAACGGAGCATGCGAGGAGCAAGTGGATAGAGAGAACGAATTTCGGAAACTGCGGCGAGCTCGAGATTTGAGTAGGAAAACAAGAGGCGAGGAATCGATTGCTAGAGAGGCACGTGAGAAGATGTTACGAGTATTGAAGCATGTGGAGAGCTCAACATGAAGGATCAAGTGATGAATCGATGATCGAAAGGTGATTCGAAGGCGCGAGCTACAAAGGGAAAAAAATCAAAATTTGGCCAAGTTGACACTAGGTCGCACGACCTGTTTCAGAGGTCGCACGAGCTGCTTCAGAGGTCGCACGACTTAGTGGTCAAGAGGCCGTGAGCAGAAGTTTCACAACTAGGTCGCACGACCTGTTTCAGATTTTGCACGACCTAGTGGTCAAGAGGCCGTGAGCAGAAGTTTTACAACTAGGTCGCACGACCTGTTTCAGAGGTCGCACGACCTAGTAGACAGCTGAAAAGTTTCTAAGTATTGGAACTAGGTCGCACGACCTAGTGCGTGCATGATATTTTTGGAAACGTTTTGGGAACTTTATGTAATTACTTCTAATTAATCCCAAACACTTGGGGAACGTACTTAGACATTGTTAAGGCTTATTTTGGTCAGTTAGACGGTACATAAGGTGTTCTTGGAGCTGAGGATTGTGCTTGGAGCTTGGAGATTCTTCGTCTGATTTCTAAACTCCCTATTTTCTTTAGATTTTGGTTGATGATCATATAACTTTGTATTGTGATCATGTTTTTGAGTAGCTAAACTCGTATATCGGGATATCTCGTAGGGAACTAGGGTTTGATCACCACGGGTTGTGGTTATGGATTTGACTTCATGTTTTCTAGCTTAATTGATGATATTTTGCTTAGTTATGTGTGTTTTATGATTATCATCCATCTTTCTATTGTTAGACGTATCAATAGGATTGAGCTAGGTTGTGAGTGTTAGGGAAATCAACGTTTATTGCCCGGAAACTTGAAACACACACTAGCCGTATCTAGGGTTGAGAGATTTTGCTAGTTAGCTAAGAACTAAGAGTAGACTAACGATTACAAAGCATGCTTAAATTTGATTAGACTAGAGAAATCAGCTACGATAGTTTAAGTATAGGTGTTGGTTGAGAAATCTTCAACATAGGAGTGCTTGTTTAACTAGACAAAGCATCACCGTGTTATCAAAACGTAAATCCGACGTGGTGGGAAATACCTAGTGACCCGTAGAGATATCCTGATCTGGTCAATGTATTAAGAAACCATCTAAAAATTCATCTTTATTAATCGTGAAACACTTCACTTGATTAATTGGGATTTGTGTTCTTTTCAGTTTAGTAGATTTAGCAAAACAAACAACTGCGCTTAGTCCACATAAGGATTGGAAATATCAACTAATCTACAAAGAAGTCTCTTAGGTTCGACAACCCGGATTTCCGGAATTTATCACTATACCGACAAGTGTACTCTTGCAATTGGAAGTTCTTTTTTTTTGGTCAAAATTACAATTGGAAGTTGGAACGTGTCACTCCTAATCTAGCTTTTATGGGCTTAAGTTGTACTGTTTTTAATTTCTGGGCTATTTGTTGCCCTCTTAGCTTGTATGCAACTTGTGTTTCTGAAACGACCCACTACTAAATAAATTACAAGCTTGGTTGCAAAAAAAAAAAAAAAGTCATTTCAAAAAACAGTGTCTTGCCTCTCCCCGTGCCCCAAATGGGTGAAAACAGACTTCAAAAAATATTGAACAATGTCTTGCCACAGAGCCCCATTGCCTTTTGCCCTGGTGCCCCAACGGATGGATGGACCAAACTGAAACCGCTACCAAACTGGGGGCATACCATTTCTGATTTGCAACTATAAGGCGTGCCTTTTCTACAATTTCCTCGACTATCTCCTCTCTCTCTCCCTCTGCTCTTCCCCGTCGTACAGAAAGTTTTGCGGAGCACCCTCCTCGCAGACAAGGGTCGAGAGAATCGTTTACAGCTATGGACGACTATACCCGCGAGATGATGGACCTCAAAACCCTCGTCACTCGGACCTTGGAGAAAAAGGGTGTACTCGCCAAGATCCGGGTATGCTCCTATTCATATCTCTCCCACTCTCTCTCTCTCTCTCTCTCTCTCTCTCTCTCTCTCTCTCCATTTCCGTCATGGATCTCTGTCTGTGCTCAAATTCCCAGATTTGCTGCAATCTGGCGTGTTTCTCCTAAATTTAGACTCTAAATGTAGGGATTTTGGTGTTGGAATGAACTGATGAAGTCTATAAATGAACTTCTATTCACCCTTTTCCTCCAAAACTGGTTCATTTGGATCATTGTTATTGAGTTTGCTTGTATATGGTTTGTGGGTTTTTCTTCCATGCTTCTAATTTTGAAACCCATTAGTTAGAATTATAAGTCAGAGAAATGTATTTTTGGGTGGTCTCTGGTGTGATCTATGGTGGATAAAGGTGAATGTAGTTAAGCTATTTAGTAGCACAACTGCACAAGTTCAAGTAAACAATTAATCATGGTTGTTGGAGCATTAAGTTTCGCTACCTCGTAACTTAAACCAAAGGTGAAAAAACTCCATTAACAAGTTTTAGGATTACTGATTTGGTACACTGGGATTCAAGTTTGTTTGAGGGGTCTTGGGTGTGGGGGTAACAATGCTATACAGTAGAAGCCATTGCCTGACCGTTGTTATTTCCACTTGGAACTCGTTGTGTGACTTTACAGAAGAGGGACTAATTTATATTCACGTTTTGTGTTTTATTGGAGTGGAATATTTGTTGAAGTAAGTACTAAAAAAAATCCTTACCTTGTTCATAGATTCACAGCGTTGATTGCTAGACACGTGAATTTACAATTGAAGTTGTACATAATGTTTTGGGTACAAGTCCTACCAAGTTTGAGTCTCCTTATTTGTAACAAATCTTGTGAGCTTTAGCAATCATTAAATTGTGCTCTTATATTCTTGCTAGGCTGAACTCAGAGCCAGTGTTTTTGAGGCCATCGAGGAAGAAGATAAGGTGATTGAGAATGAAGAAGGCCTGCCTCCTGCATTACTGGGTAGCTGCAATGACCGTGCGAAGCAGCTCCATGCTTCTCCGTCAGGTTGGTGTTGTTTTTTCCTTCTGGAATTAAGTATAAGTTGCCGACCTAAAATACCTGATCCCCTTATTACTCCGCTAGCATGATGTTTCAAGAATGACATTGATACCATCCAAGGAACGTGTTGTCAAACCTTTGAAATGTTTTTCCTCCTAATGGTCGAGGGTTACATGACGAGATGCCTCACGAGTAGACGTTATATTAATGGGCCTATTTGGCTTGATATTATAGACAAGTACCACTGTAACATCTTTCTCCTTTGTATTTTTTTGTGTGTAATTTGCTTACATTTTGAGTATATCACTTTCTAATGTATAGAGCATAGTCTTTTTGTTGAGCATTTTTCAAAATAAGCTCCATGGCCCTCTGCTCCAAGGAAGAATGGACCTTTTGTTTCTTTGACTGAGATTACGTTTTTCTAACCAAAGAGAATACTAAGTAGGACCAACTACCATGTTATCTTTGATGATTAGTAGGCTGTTTGAGGTGACATGGAGGGGGAACAAATGAAGCAATCACCACCAGGGTAGCCGAAAGACAGGAACATCATTTGTTGAATGATTGTCATGTGAACGCTTTGGAGTGAGAGGAATGCTCAGATTCTTTGGAGAGTGGGAACCTCTTCTTAGAGGGGTTTTATACTTCATCTAGTTATTATCTGGATAGCGGATGTAGATATTCCTCCAGTAGATGATTTGTTACATCTTGGAGTGTCAGTATAATTTAGAGTTGGTCGTTCTTGAGGTTACGACTTCAAATCTCTGTTGATGCAGTTTTAAATTCAGCCCTAACAATACAAACTAAAAGTTCCTGTTTTGAGTTCCAAATGAACAATGTCTTCATGAAGATGATTTTTCTCATGGTAGCCTGCTCCGGTTCCACCTCTATTCATGACCCAGCTAAAGAGTAACCCCATCTTTGCGAGAGAGGAGAGATCCTGAAGAGTGAGTGATATAGGAAAATCGATTTCATATTAGTAGATTAATATACGGCCGGGGGGGGGGGGGGGGTCAAGGCTTTAACCTGCGCAATTAAAATGTACTCCTATTTAATTTATGGGTGACAGAGCGATGTTATAGTGGTTCAATGCATTTTATCTCTTTTTAGAGACGTGGTGTGCTGAACGTTGGGCAAGGCTGTCATAGAGGCTGCTTAGAGTTTGAGTTCCGTGTTGCTGTTCTTTATGAGTGTCAGTTGCTGTAAAATTGGAAGACTGGGTTGAGTATGAAGGTCTCACATAAGCACTTTTCATTCTCTTTTCGGTGAATCTCATCTTACATAGCCCCTAATAGTTTTAAATAAGAGACCAGTGAGGTGCTTGCAGATGGGCTCGTTAGCTCTGTGTTGCTTGAAGTCTAAAACCTGTGATTACATGAATTTGGGATGGCTTGTATGAATGGATATATCTTCTCAGGTTTAAGAGTATCGTAGGATCCCTTTTTGTGACTTTCCAATCAAAATTCATCTTTCTAAGTAACAAAATTTAGTTTGATATTCTTAGCAAGAAACTTTTGATGATAAAAATTATGTAAAAGTTACTAGCTAAACTTACCTCTCATGGAGAGAACATTTGATCAATATGCAGTTCGAAGTTAACAGACTTGTGTTTGCATGGATAAGCTTTAGGTAATTTTCTTTCTTTTATTCTCATGATTAACTACTATGAAACTGATAGATAGTGCCCTGCATTGACGTGGCTATGGCTTGCGTGTCTGTGTTGGGGGGATGGTGTTGGAACCCCTTAAACCATTTCACTACCAGGCACGGGGTATCCTTTTATTGGTTGAAAACCCTTCAGATTAGGAAATGTCGTCATCCGGTCTGTCCCTAGTTCAAGTTTTACATATTTGGCAAATTGCAGTAGCCTTCCTTGAGAAAAAGGGTAACCAGCCATAACTCTTGTATTCATCTGATGGGTTCTTAGTTTGTGTTTGCATATTAGGTAAGTCTGGTGTGTGACCTTGGTTGAGCAAAGGGTACCCATAACTTTATCCAAAATAATCTGAGGCATAGGGTGATTAGCTTATGATCTGAGCAAAATGAATTACAGATTTTAAGCGATTTACTTATAGCAATCAATGCTGCTGCAGCTACTTCAGTGATGGAATGTAGTGTATTAGCCATGATAATGTATTGCTGTGTATTAAGCTGCTTATGCTGGCCATGAACTTCCCTGGGTTTCTGAAAATTTAATATTCTTTATGTAGTTATTTAAATGAAAAAGGTAGCAGTTTAACTTGTTATTCCAATATCCCCTGAAGTACATACAGCTGTAGCACTATAGTTTGACTTGTAACATCTCTGACACTAGAAGTTGTGAACCATGAAATTATACATAGGACAAATCACGGTTAATATTATGCACCATGTCACTTGTAACTCTAAACCTCCATCACTACCAATTTATCGACAAAACCCCCTACACTATCCCAACTGAGGACAAGTAGCTCCAATCCCCTGGCACGTTAAATTTGTTAGACGGGATTAGGGGCATAAAAGTCTTTTACCACCCACCCACACCCACCCACCATCACTGCAAATAAACTCACCACCACCGCCCTCCCAAACAGACTTCTCTCTTCTATCTCTCACTCTAAATCAACAATTGAATCAGCATTTTCCTTTGGCCTTTCCTTTCGAATCGAAGAAACCCATACCTGCACCACCACCACTATCAACCATGGTTGCAAAAAACGCAAACCACAACCAGGAATCAACTTCTACCCGATCTCTCTGACACAAGCGAACATCCCAGTCGGGTGCCTATGAGAGTGTGAAGCAAAATTGACGATTCAATTGGTGCACATATGAAGCCAAAATAGGAGGGCATTGATCTCTAAATCGATGGAGGAGAGAAAATAGACTTCCATAACTCTGTTCTCCACACCAAACCCAGAAATTCAATTTGTGTTGTTCTTAGATCTTAAGTTCTAAAATACAATTTTGTTATTTTTGGTCGAAAGGCAGATTGCTTGTAGTTGCGAAGTTCCAAAGTTAGTGGTAGGAATCGTCAGTGGTGGGGCGAGATTCCGGTTGTTTGGTGGTGGATACCTATGGTGACTAGTCGGAGGTTCTAGATTCGTGGTGTCGGTGGTCGGCGTTGGTGACTGACGATGGTTTGGGGCTCTTGCTTGGTGTTTGACAGTGGGGTTGTGAGAGCTGGAGATATCTTGATAGATTGGAGAGAGGGACATGGAGATAACAGCGGGAGATACAGAGAACAGAAAAGGATTGGGAGAGAATTTCTCATGTCTGTGACCTTTATTTTGCTTTTTTGAACCTTTTTCATGATTTTATTGTTACTGGTTGTGGCCAAGATGCGAAATCAAACATGAGTTCTCGTTTAGACTAGTTCCCTGTTATTGGACTTGAGTTTCTTGATCGCGATTCTGTCAAGTTGTAGTTTAAAAAAAATCTTCGTGCTAGTATTGGTTTATAAATTGAATCAGTAACTAATGGAATCCTTTTCCATGTTGTGGTGTAAGTGGGTGGGTTGGTTGGTGGTGGTCGCGGTGAGTTCGCTGGTGATGGTGGGTGTGGATGGGGAAAGATCTCTATGCCCCTAATTCCGTCAACAAATTCGACAGCGCTTGGGGGTTGTTGTGAAATGTTAATTGTCTTCAATTGGCATACTGTAGGGGGTTTTGTGGATAAATTGGTAGTGATGGAGGTTTAGTGTTACAAGTGACATAGTGCATTTAGGTTAAGTGTTATTTGTCCTTATACATATGTGGCTCAGTTTTTAGCTACTAATTATTCTAGCGGAAAAGTAAGAATTTATATGAAATAACTTGTAACAAATTCTGTTATTAATCATGCTGCTTTTGAAAAATTGTGTTTAAGGTTTGTTTCTAGATCCCAACCCTCGTATCAGATACAGGATGGCATTTATGCAAGGTCTTAGTTAGTCTGTCCCGGGGTTTTATGGACCCCAATGTTGGGTGAGTTTGGTATGACTTATTTGTAACTTAAGTCGACTTATAAGTTTATGTCAAAAAAGTTGGTGACAAAAAATAGAAGAAAAAGGACAGGTGTGTTGGATAAAAAGTTTGTCCAGTGAAAAACGTCTAGAAAAGCTTCAAAAACACTACTTCTTCTGTACCCTTTTAACATTACGGACTTAAGTCCAAATCCAAAATATCAGCTTATAAGTCCACACCAAACACGACTTTAAGATGACTTCAAATTATAATAGAAAAATGACATATAAGCTACTTATAAGTCATACCAAACTAACCTGTTATGACACTATGGTTGATACGGTTAAATCCAGGAAACTCATACCCGGGGATGTTGTTTATTTCTGCAATATGTGTTCGGTGTTCACATACATTGGATAAGCAATGACATATATAGGACTTGCCTAGTGGCATCCTGACATTTAGTTTTTATCTCGATATTGGACACAGTTTGTTCCTATTGGACACAAGATGCATAGGGTATCTGAACCGTAAGCTTGCAAGAGCCAGACATCTCTCTTATGGTTCAAGATATTTGCCTGCAACTACTGGCTACTTGAAGTTTCGGAAGAGATTATCAAATCTCTTAACTTTCCCATGTCTATAACAGAGTTACACAATCAACTAGTATCCGTTCTCATTCTAGATTAGAGCTTCACGGATTCCCTGCATTGTTATTGGCTCGGTTGGTGAATACTTGTTGTTGTGGCAGATAGCCAGAGTGAAATTTTATTGAAATAAGAACATGTAGGTTGTTGTATACTCATATTAGAGAATATGGAAGGGCTTTTTGATGGTGAGTTCATATCGAGAAAGACAGACTTGAAGAGCTAGTAGGGAAGCTAATTAGGAAATCGAGACACATATTCTTCAGATGAAGTTAGGGTGATAAGGACAGGTTTAATTGACTTTCCATGTCTGGAGACTGAAGTCCCTCTTTTGTGAGTCGGAGCACGTAGAGCTTTGCCCTTCTTCTTTTATGGCATCTCAATTCTGTTTTGTTAGCCGAAAGCAGAGCTATTGTGGTACTTATGTGTACTGCTTTTCATTGTGTACTTGAGAGTGGTTTGATGATCAAAGATAGATTTACAATGCTGTCAAATGGAGTGGTGGTAATTTCCTCAAATGGTTGATGGGGTGAAAGCTATTTACTACCGGTATCTCGATTCTATTTGTCGTTTGGTAATTTATCCTGCATTTTTCTTGCCCGGAGGATACTGAGGATATGTATCCCAACTGCTGAGTTTTGTTGTTAGGAAAAAAAAGGTCTTAATTGGTGATAAGAATGGTCGTTCGGGGGCCAACTAAGTAATCTACCTTTGACATGCTCTTTTGATTGATGATAAGAAAGCTCACTGCATTTCTTTTGTGCCAAAGGTTTTGGCTGAAGTAGGAGCTACCTTAGTGTAATGATAATGACGAGACGGTTTTGTGATAAGAATGGTCCTTGGGGGGCCAACTAAGCAATCTAATTTTGAGATGCTCTTTTGATTTTGATAAGAAAGCTCACTGTATTTCTTTTGTGCCAAAGGTTTTGGCTGAAGTAGGAGCTACCTTAGTGTAATGATAATGACGAGACGGTTTTGTATCCCAACTGAGGATATGTATCCCAACTGCTGAGTTTGTTGTTACCGGAGAAGGGTCTTAATTGGTGATAAGAATGGTCCTTTGGGGGCCAACTAAGCAAATCTAACTTTGAGATGCTTTTTTGATTGATGATAAGAAAGCTCACTGTATTTCTTTTGTGCCAAAGGTTTTGGCTGAAGTAGGAGCTACCTTAGTTTAATGATAATGACGAGACAGTTTTAAAGGTAAGAGCTGTTCCTAATGACAGGCCAAACTAAATGCATAATTTTTCTGTTGGAAGCACATGTGCCAATGTACCATCTTGTGGTCCGACAGCCACACCTTTCTCTCTGAGTTTGCTGGAATATTTGGTGCTGGCGTTGATAATACTCTCAACAACAGTGACTAGTACATATGTTCAACAAATGAATCATCGTGAAACTTCCTCTGAATGTCCAGGCAACTTCAAATGTCTTTTTATCTCGTGATTTTGTTGAAGGTAAGCTTTATGGCTGAAAATGATAAATTACCTTCAACCACTTTGTAGCTTGACTTGAAAACATGTAACCTACTTTCGGTTTGGTAATGCATACTTTGCCGTTTTGAGGTTCCAGAAATACCAACAGCTCAACAGAAGTTACATGTTTTGTGTAGTGCACCGTGATTGTCTTTTAAAGAGACTGAGGGAGTTTTTCATCCAGATTCATCCTGTTGACTTGCTCTCCTACCCTTTAAAGCAATTTACTTCATCTATATTAGGAAGCCCGGAATTCTCTGTTCCAAATGCATATCAAGTGAGAACTAACAAAGAAGAAGGAATAAATGACTGATGGAAGAAACCATTGATCAAGAACTTCAATTGAGTTTTCCAATAAAGCTCAGGTTTCTCGTTTCCAAAGTAAATCTTAGTAATCTTGCATTGATGTCACTAAAACCCAATTTCTCTTCTCCAATTTTTTATCTGCTCAACTTAAATATATATGAATTGTCCCTAAGTTTGTTATGAAATCTCTTCTATATTTACTTATATAGCATTTTATTTGTTTCTCCCATGCTGAGTCAGCAAGTCATTTTCTTGTTCTAGAATTGCGTTAACGAGCTAGAAACTCTTTTGAGTTGATGATGCATTTATGCACTACTACGGTACTACCTTTGGTTCAGGCGCTTTGAAACTATTAAGCAATATAATATTTGATTTCTTTGGCCTATCTGTTCCTCTTTAGTTTTTGAAAACTCTTTCTACATTCATACACACGGACGGTGACACGTTTTGAGATAACTTGGAGAAATCCATGATCATCCAAATTTTTCTTTATGACCTCAACTTTAAATTGAGGTTCAGGTGATGCACTACTGTGTACAATGTCTGTTAGTCGTATTGGATTTTACTCAGATCCTGGAATCACATGGGTATAATGGGTAGCTCTATGTTAATATTGTTTGTTTTGGAAGTTGCAGTATGGTAATAAGTAGTACCAAGTATGGACATATATAATCTAGTTTAGTGGTGAAGGAGAGAGGGAGACCCTTAAAACATAGCTGTCTACCGTTCCCCTTTTCAACCAAGAAAATCTTCTGAAGTGATGTAAATTAGTGATTAATTTATATCTGTACTATCTAGTCTTCTCTTTCTTTTATGTGTATAGAAATCATCAACTTCATATTCAATGGTTAATTCTAATTGTTTGTACTGTCCTGCACTTTTATGTGCCACCTGCAGGGAGACTTCTAACTGCCTTAGTATGTGAATACTTGGATTGGGCTCAACTTGGGCACACACTGAAAGTTTATCTACCAGAGTGTAATTTGGTAAATCATTTACTTCCACGTTCTTTCTCCGAATTTTAAGTCTAGTCTCCAATCAAATTTTGTGGTCCTAGATTCTTATTTGAGCTAAAATGCAGCAAAAGGATTCCTGGAAAGCCGAGTTAAAAGAATTCAGTAGCAAGAATGGATATGACTTAAACAGCAATGGAGATAGTCCTATGCTTTTGGATGTTCTTCAAGGATTCTTGAAGTATGAGGTATCATCATCAACTCTCAACTTCTCTCTCCCTGATAATACCCTTTCTGGGGTTGGATTATCTGTCAAAAAAATCATATGTTGGTGCAGTTACCGAGATCTTTTTTACTATGATCAGCTTAGTTGTTTAAACTATATGCTTCAGAAATATACTGATTCAGTGCCTCCAGCTTTTCAATTTTTACTGTGGTGGATGTTGCATGTTAGTGGATAAAGGTGCTTGTATAGTCACATTAAAGTAATCTAATAATTTGTTGTCATCAAATTTGAAAGAGACTTCCAATTTGTGTTTCGTCATAAGTTCTCCAGTCACTACGTGTCTTAACATATTTTCTTCATTAAGTAGTTTTACTTTGACACATGTTCGCATATATATTTTTATTAAGTAGTTTTACTCTGACAGAATTTATCCCAAACAATGGGTACTGGGCGGAGATCAGTCACTCCAGAAACTGAATCGTTAACCAACTTAGATTCACGCAACAGTAGAAGACCTTCATCGTCATCTGTAGCTGGCGGCTTACCACCACTTGGAAGGTGTCTGAGCAACCTTATTCCATCTTATCTTATTTTTGATCTATCTCATTTTACCCTGTCATTGACATGCTTAACCTTGTACTTTTGGTAGGCCAGTTCCTCCTTCGCAGGCTTCTGGTAAGCTATTAAACTTTGCAGCTAGTGATTTCCGGTTTCATCTGTCTTCTGAATTCCTTGGCTTGTCTATCTTTTATGTTGGTTAAATTATTTTATTTCATATTTGCTATTAGATAGAAGAGGAGGATCTTCTGTGTCTGGCTACAAGAAGGAGGAATACAATTGGAGATATGACGGTGATGAACTTCCCGAAAACGTAAGTCGCGCTTCAGCTGCTTTGGAAAACCTTCAGCTGGACAGAAAGGCCCGAAGTCTTACCAGTTCCTGGAGGTTTGTCTTGCAGCTCCTAGACTAAAGCTCTACATTTCCCTTTTTTGAAATTAAGCTGTTAGGAAGTGAGGAATAGCGACCAATTACATATCAGGCTAGTTCTCTTGGCTTGCATCTTTCTTCAGGTGAGTGATAATCCGATGTGGTGAGCTGAACCAAGCAATGCCTCACACATATAATTCAAGGTGCAACGGCAGATATGTTTATTAAAAGGCTTAGACCTGAGAACCCTTTAGAATGGGCTATTTGGGTGAATACACTTTCCTCAAATGGGGTTTGCATTCTGCCTCTGACCGAAATGGTCTTTGCAATCTACCCCCAAATTTAAATGCTTGCTAATTTGTTTTGTGTGGATGTTTGGACTCGAACACACAACCTGGCAAGCCCTCAGCACACCCCTCAGCAGACCGCATCAACACACCCACTAACCAACTCACCCAATATCACATTTATGATTGTATTAGTGTAAATTATGTAATATCTCAAACCCAGACAAACCAACATGTACCCAGACGAGCCAAATAGGCCTGGGACGAGCAAAATCGTCTCGGACGATTTCTAGGGACGAGCCAAATGGTCCGGGACGATTTATCAGACGAGCCACAAACCCCGAACCTAGTTATGAGACGAGCCAAAACCACCAACCTAGTTCGTCTGGGACGAGCCACTATCTACCCAGATCTTGTTCGTCTGAAACGAACAAGTGAATGAGGTAGTTTGCAAAGACCATTTCACCGGGCGGTTCAAGACCCAATTTCTTACTTTAGAATCCATTATGGTTGCCATCTAGTAAAATAATTGAGCTGTACCTGCGCTGTGAGAAGTTGGTTTAATAGTGCACATCAATCAAACAACTTCGGTTTGATGTTCACTGAAAGTGAATATGCAAACGGGATTGGGTGTCTCTTAATTTGGTTTAGAACCCTGATCCCGCACATTTTCCTAGATACTTATTTTAGACTAAGTTACCATTCCAAGCGATGTAGCTAAGGGTTCTGGGATCTGCTTTGCATCTGGCCTCCATCCCGTTGGACACTCCAAAATCATGGCTTAAAGGAGTTGGTATCACGATTTCTCCTTCTCCGCCTTGATCATATTCTTCTTGTTCTAAGTCATCATAATCTCGCTAGTGATCTTCCTACGTCAGCAGACCTTTTTTTCTCCCATAGATAGATGAGTTTTGAACACTTGAGTCCTTTTCTGGTCATTGAATTAGGTATGGGACAGAGAAGACACCATCGGCAGCGGTGTTGAGGGCCTTGAGGCAGAGGCGGCAGTGATCCTTGAGGCAGCAGCAGCGGTCGGTGAAGGCAGATAGGCAGTGGCTGGAAACTTGGCTCTAGTACCAATTGATGCCAGAAGCACCGAGAACAATTCAAACATTCAAGATTATGAGTCACTCAGAACTCAATTATCAAATATTTTTTAACTTTAGGTTTATTTGTAAATCAAGCTGCCTTACATTATGTGGTACCTCAATTTATAGCTGAGGATCCTTTATTGCAGCAAACTGCAAATGGAAATGAAATAATTAAGAATGCTATTCGACCAGACCTAAACTGGAGAATCCCACAATATCACATGTAGTCTGAAAATTGTGGATTCTTCCTTATTTCCGTTATTCTCGCTCCTTTCCTTTCCAGGTCTCCGCCATTCTCCAAAATTGTGTATTCTTCCTTTTTTCCATTGTTTTCATTCATTTTACTTTCTACGTCTCCATTACTCTCCCTGGCTTGAGAGAACTCTATCTACTTCTTAGAGTTGAGAAAGGAAAAACTTGGAGCGACTCTTCCAGTGCACCTAGTACTTCATTGCTAGTTAGTTAAACCAAATATTTCCACAAACTGTCACGGACGGAATTTGGTTAACTTTCTCAGTGAATAAAACACTTCATCAACTCACGAGAATGAAAATACTCCCAACTGTCACCGCGTGGCAATTGATATGGATGTTTCTTCCAGTACACAAGATACTTCCACATCTTGTCTCGAGATGGTTGAAAGTACTCAAATCAGTCATATAACTCATCATCCTGTTTCGAGACAGTACAAATATATGAGACAAAGGATATCACCTTACTTGGAAAGTAGAACTAGCACTCAAATAGCAATGCTCGTCGAGGTATTCAAGTGATGTAAACAACCAAGTTGATTGCATCTTAGAACTAAAATCCAGGAAACTAGAGGTGGTAGCAAATCTTGGATCAAAATTTAACCCGACGCCCAATAGGTACAAAAACATAGTTCCCGTCGTTTTCCTTCAAAATATTGGTGTGGCTCAATACAACATACGATTAAACTGAATGTGCAGCTTCAAAGATTCTAAAGAGTCTCGGCATTACATATTTGCTGATGTGGATTGACACGACACTCCATTTTCGAACTGCCACAATCCATTTTTCGTACTGGAAGACAATAGGATCACGAGTTTTTTAACTACATCAATTTCAAGTTTGTAGTTATACAACTATATGTGTTAAATGGTATTGCCACAAACATTATCTTCACCGGTAGTGAAGGCATTTACCTTGAGGCACGAATTGTCTTCCCAAATTTCTCAGTTTCCAAACCATGCATATTCATCATCTGACCATATGGGTTCTTAGGTTCAACATCTTGAGTATATTCCTCCTCAGTGGTTGTTCAAATTTTTGACTATTGGTCTCATAAAAGCATGGATCTTCCCAGGCTTGTTGATCGGAGGAAGAAATCATGGACTCTTTGACATCAGTGCAAACATTTGAAAGAGGACCATTATAGCTATATGCGTATACGCATAAGCATAGTCATAATCACGAGGAACCAAAATTGTGCTCCTTGACTTTGTGGGATATGTAGACTTATGGTCGTAGGATTTGCCGATTTCGGAAGATTCATTTTGCTGAACAAACTATTGTAAGAAACTCTACGATAACCGACCCTTCCTTTATATAAGAAAAATGGAGCTAGTTATCTTTCAAAATTTGCTTCATCTCGACCATCCAGTGATGGGCTCTTTCCCATTTCTATCCATACTTTCTTGTACATTATGCCAATATTGCTTAGCCGGTCCATGAAGTGTCATCTTTGTGTAATGGACTCGTCGACTTTCGCATACGTCGTACTTGTCAAAATAGTCTTGCATATGAGCAGATCCAGAAAGTCATTACGAGTCTTGATATCTGTACAATAATCATCTTACCGGAAAAATATGGTACACCCTTTTTTACTTCCGTCAGAACACATTGAAGATCTTCGTAGTATATGCGATTCCCATAATGTGAGATTTAGTGGCGGCATGAAGCTTTTGAAACTCATAACAGGGCGCGTCAGCCATGCATCATGTCCCCACGATTCACCAATTGGCTGCGTTACGGATGGCAGCGTATTTGGGCCTTAGCTCTTGTAATGGGCTGTACTGAGGACTATTAAGTCAGTCCGCGTTGAAGAGAAATTAGGTTGCACTTGGACTATGACTCAGTAATCTTTGTGGCCGGTTGTTGTAGGAGCAAGTTGAGACTTTTTGCACTTATTTACCATCAGCGCCGTTGAGGAATGAAGGCAGCAGCAATACTGCGGTGATTATTCCAGGCAGGCGACACTGGACGGAACTCTCTTCCATCTCGTCTTCTCCACACCTCTAGGTCAGAATGGTAGTGAGCAAGGAAAGAGAGAAGCAAGCAGCATAGCATCCTTGGGTCGGCGACGATCGAGTCTCTGGTGAGATTTGTTCGGTGATCAGTCTGGACTGGGCAGCTTCTGTGACAGCCGAATCTTCGTATTTCGCCGAGAGTTTCCAGTATCAGCTGCACATCTTCGTCGTCTTCTTTGTTCATGTCCCTTTCTTCTCTCTTCCTTGTTATCCATCTTTGTCGAATGGATTTCGCGGTCAGATATGGCCACAAGCAGCACAGCTCTTTGATTGTATCCGTTGTCCAGCAGCAATGGAATTGTCCCTGAGAAGTTAGGCTGAGGTGGCAGCGGCAGTGGCATCTGGACTGAAGGCAGCAGCAGCGGTGTCCTTGAGGCAGAGGTGGCAGCAGCAGTGGTCGGCGAAGGGAAGAGGAGTGGCAGCAGACAGCGTTGGAAACTTGGATCTGTACGAATTGATGCCAGAAGCACCGATAACAATTCAGACACTCAGAATTATGAATCACTCAGAATTATGAATCACTCAGGATTCAATAAACACTTAAAATTATGAATTGCTCGGGATTCAATTATCAAATATTCCAACAAGTCAACAAAGTTTATTCATAAAATCGAGGTGTCTTACATTATACGCTGCCCTTTCTATTTATAGATAGGATCCTTAATTGCAGCAATGCAAATGGAAATGAAATAAATTGAAATACGATTTGAATCAAGACTGAAATTGAAATTCTTCTTTCCATTAGTCTCATTCCTTTCCTTTCTAGTTCTCCATCATTCTCTGAAAGTGTGGGTTCTTCCTTATTTCCATTAGTCTCATCCATTTTGTTCCTAGTTCTCCATCTCTCTCTCTCTCTCTCTCTCTCTCTCTCTCTCTCTATCTATCTATCAATCTATCTATCTATATATATGTATATATATATATATATATATATGTCTCCGCACCTTTTTCCAATTTTTCGACACTTCTCGCCAGATCCTACGTTTGGACATGCACCCATCCTGACACCTTTTTTTTAAACATGTATTGAGAATTTCTATAATACTAAAAAGGTACAATTACAGAGGAATTGATCATAGATCCTACACAAAAGAACCCAACACGCCAAACAGCAAGGAACTCCGGAATCGCAGCCTATTCCTCGTAACTTAGATTTATAATTCATCCTTACTCGATTTGATATCAACTGGAGAAAGTGAGTATACAAAAACAGTTTTTCCAAAACTTACTATTTTAGTAGCTAGCTTTGGGTTAGGTATGTATTTGTTATTTGATTACTTGAAGGTCGATGCAAAAAATATGTGGTTGTGTATCCAGTATTCCAGTTAGAAGGCACATAAAGATTAAAGTACATAAAAGCATGTGGCGGGGCTTTGGGTTTAATTTACTTAACTTATTGACTTTGCCATTGAGATAATTGAATTTCCTTGTGAACTTTCTGGTCAAGTTTGGGATATTGGATAAAGTAGTCTATATGATGAATTACGTTACCCGAATTCTTCTAAATCGCCGCCGTACCCGTGTCAATGGGATGTGTGGCGGATGTGGCTGCATCTCACGAGACACGTCGACTAAAACGACATGTGGTTCCGACAAAGACTTGGTCGCCATCTCTTGCCGTGAAATACACTAAATAAATTATAGTCCTTGTAGTTTAGCTTATTAGAGTTGAAAACACTAAAACTTGCTTAAACAAATTGCATTTCTTGATTTTCTGCATTCTCATGTATGACATTTTAAAAATATATTTAGAAACAATTATTTTTCTACCATATCCCCGCACTTGTGTCCAACAGTTGGATACTTTTTTGCCGAGTCCACGTATCCTAGTTTTAAGCAAGTTTGCGAATCCGATTTCCCGATCCATATCATATCCGATACCTGCACCGGAGTCTGTGTAACATAGATGATGAATGGACTCTGTACTGTTTTCTTTCCATTTCTTCTCAAGTACGGCTTATTTCTATTATTGTGCTCTGGAGTGAGGATGATATGTACCCTAGAATGTATTTGCAACACAAATTATCTGTAGTTCCTGTCTGTTTCTACTTTCAAACTGTCACAGCATCGTAACTTGAAATTTTAAGTTTACATGTTTGACGAGAGTTTTGGATGTATAAAACAAGCTGCTATCACGAGTTTTTGGTGAATTAGCTTTATAGGGATCGGTGCTTTCTGATTATATGTCGTGCATCGCATATATGTTCACGTTGAGACATATTTGTGAAACCTTGTGTCAACTATTGGCTTCTTACAGAATCTATATTGCCTTGAAAATCTAATATAATGGCTGTTTCGAATTGACAGCATCATGCAGCTGTCTCTCAAGCAAATCCTATGTCTAATTTAGGAAGTACGGTGACTGGAATCTGGCTGTTTAATGTGATTAGTTAAAGTGGTTTATTTTTTGTGCGCGTGGGGTTCAAAAGTATCCATGGGCGTTAAAGTCCGGTAACTTCAGATGTGGAAAGTGAATATATAAAGAAGGTTCTGTAGGTGACCCTTTCTGACAGCTCCACATCTTTTGCACTATCTCACTATGCCTGTGAAATCTTGTCAAAGATATTGTGAAGCTAATGTCTTGGGTCAGATGGCCCTCACTTTACTCTGTGGATTACTCTTTGTTATAGCAAATATTCAATGAAGGCTCTAAATTTCTTATGTAAATCTTTAAACAAACCACCTAATCCTCCGGCTGCTATGTTGCTCGGAACATGGACTGTTCGGTTCTAGCACGATAGCCTGCATACAAAGAATGCGAAACATTTATGGATCTTCCCCAATGTTCTAATATGCTTAGTTTCCTAATTTTTTCTCGGTAACGAAGTACAATTTAGTGCTACTGGCTTCAATTTACTTCCCCCCATTTAAGGTAACAGGTAGCAAAGAGTACCTATGGTTGCTTTTAGTATCCATGTCACTTTTTCATGAATGGAAGTACATACCATTCTCTCGGCTATGTGATACACATCATAGTTTGCCGTGATATCATACTTTTGGTATATGTACCTTGTCAGTCTTCATACCTTTTCATATGGCACGTTCTTACGGCCCTGAGAAATGGTCCAAAAGTGTTGACTTATAAAGGGAGGGTCTTCGTGGTAAGTGCAGTTCCTTACTGCAGCAGCTGTTGGTCAGAAAGCAATTTTCTTTTGGACATGAACACATCTGTTCAACTCCTAGGGGTTGGCCTAGTGGTGAAAGACTAGAGGTCCAAGGCTTTGCTCCTTGAGTTCTCAAATTTGATTCCGACAAACACCATTTCCCCTTGGGCCCCCGCTCTCTGCGGGGGCCTGGATTTTGTCAACGTGTGTAGAAGCTAACTCGGGCACTGAAAGAGAACTTTTCATCTCTTGATGAGTCAAAACATTTGGTGTGACCTGATGTTCCAGAAAGCTCTGTTTTTTCATCTTTATATTTGTACACCAAGGCAGCACTTAATATTCTGACTGCCTGGTTTAGGAATTTCATACCCAACTTTTCATGTTCAGCTGTAGGAGACAGAATCAAGGATCGTCTTGGACCTCCTGCTGTTCTGCATAGTTTGCTCAGTCCATCCTATAAATTGTTTAAAGAAATGGTTTGGATGAATACTTTACATGTGTGATTACACGTGTAGACACTTATGCCCCCATATTCTCCTTTGTTCTGGTCTTCGTTTTTATGGGGTATTTACTCCTATTATATCCAAAATTAATCACTCAACCAACAACAATATAATCGTCCATCATGTTATTCGTCCTCGTGGTATGGTTTTTCTCTATTCTAGGAAATCTTCACCCCAAGTAATTCTGATAATGGGTTTTGGTAGTCTATATTTATTAAAGGTTCAGTCATGTATGTGGCCATTATAGCATCCATCCATGATTCAGCTGCTAGGGTTTCATATGTTTTGCTGAATTTTGTTGCAGGCATGCTGGGGAAGGTGGCACAGAGGAAGATGGAAGAACCGATCATGTTTAGCGGCTGGCATGTTTGTTTATGCACATGTAACTTTGTCTGTGTATTTAACTGAAGTTTCCATTATATTTGGGAAATGTTTTCTTCGGATCAGAGCATTTATGTGATGTAAGACCCAACACTGTGTGTTTAGTGAGTTTTATTTCATTATTAATCTGGTGTTTGGAAAATTGTTGAAATCATTTTTGCCTATGGCCATATGATGACAGTATTGTCAGCCGCAATGCTAACTGTTGAAACGGCAGTTGATCTTCTTCCACAGCCCGCCTTTTTTTTCTTTTTCTTTTGGTTATGAAAGCTGGGTCATGGGTGGTATCATGATAGGTTATTTCAGTTATGGGAAATAGAGATACTTGAGCTATGACAACAAAGTGAGAACATGGATCGGCTATAGTTCTTGATCATTTTTTCGAATAATATGCATCTTCAGAGGTTTTGGCTGATCTTAAAATCAAAATGTCATATATGATATATCTAAAAGAGCAGTTAGCTGCTGGCAATTCATTCCTTTGGTCATAAGATATGAGGTTCCTCCCTCAATGCCGAGTTAAGAAAGCCAAATATCACAAGCAGTCAAGCACAACATAGATGATACTTCAAGGTACTAGACAAGGGATAAGAGATGAAAGGTATAGTTTAATTCAGCGACACAAATGGATTCCAATAGGAGTGGAAGAATGTTTTGTTGAAAAAATTTGATAAATTATCAAATTACCCTTTTATTGTTTAGGTGGTGAATGACCTAGTTATCCTTGTAACATCCTTGTCGATATATTATTGATGATAGTGAGGAGTTACTACTAGTTCTATTCCCGGCCTATATGGTGTGTAACCTCTTTATACCACCGTCATAATTGATAAATATTGAGTAATGGCCATATACTCGTGGAATTATCAATTTTGTGGCTAAAAAAAGGTGAGGGTTGTGACCATGAAAAATGTTGGCGGAATATAATTTCTCTACTCTGTCTCAGTCCAACACAAGTGATAATTGCTGCTCGGTATAGCGGTCACGTGTCTCCCCTGTGCTAAAAAAAAAAAAAAAAAAAAAGAAGTCTTGGGAAGCGATCCACTCCGGAATCGAAGATAATGGTAGAGGCCGGCCTAACCATAAGGTAAGTGGGTAACTCGCATTGGACCATTGCTATGGTAGGGCTTAATTTCTGATGAGAGATTATTTACATGATATAGTTACAATTACATATTAATTATTTCACAATCTTTTACAGCACAAATAAAGTTTGTTTTTAGTTATTGCTACATATCTTATGAAATCAATACAATACAAAAGCTTAGGGGCAAAAAAAATGCTCTATCAAAATGTTTATATATTACTAACTACTGCAACATGAGCTAAAAGTTCATCAAAATGTTTATATATCACTAAACTAGTGCAACATGAGCTAGTTTGGTGATATATAAACATTTCGATAGAGCATTTTTTATTTCTAATACAGGGCCATGGTTCTATTTTTGCCGCAGGCCCCTAAAAAGCCTAGGGCCGGCCTTGGGTAGAGGCGAGCAGAAGTTAGCTTCAAAGAAAGCACTGTCACAATGCGGTTTCACCTCAGTAACATTTTTTTTATTGTGTTGATTTTGTTAAATCTCTTCATTTATTTATTTATTTATTTATTTATTTATTTATTTATTTATTTATTTATTTATTTATTTATTTCCGATTGCAGTTATTTTCTCCAACAAGTTCATAGTTGTCCGGTTCTTGATCATATTGCCCTAATTAATGATCTAATTACTAATGCAAGTTCTTTGATTACAAATTCCGTTTCAGAAGATGAAGCAGCAACTACTATACTTTTGCGAATTTCCTTTTGTGCCTATGAATAGGTTGACTTGGTCAAGAATTTAAGATCGTACTTTCAGTGTCAAATTAGCTTTAGAGAGCCTACAACAGTTTCAGAAGATGGAATAATTTTCATTTGGGTAAAAGACAATTTTCACTCGCTGTTATGGATTAAATACAGATACCCTCATACAGTATGGGGAAATACAGACACCTCCCTGTCAGAGTTAGCAACCAACAACGCACTAATGGATGGACGAAAAGACAAAATTACCCTCAAGATTAAAGCAAATTACACCACTATAAATGACAATTCTTCTCCTCCTCCTCTCATTTCTAACCCTAGCAATCTCCCCTCTCTCTCTCTCCACCATAGAACGCTCTCACGGACCACCAACACCTACGACACCATCTCCTTCCTCACCCACAACAACCTCCACCTCTACCTTCTCAAACCCTAACCCTCGAATCTAAATTCTCCTCCACCTCCGTTGCCTCCTCCTCTCCACCGCACCATAACCTCTTTGTCTCTCTCTCTCTCTCTCTCTCTCTCTCTCTCTCTCTCTCTCTCTCTCTCTCTGCTTCTTCTTCTCCTTCTTCTTCTTCTTCTTCTCCACCCACCACTCAGTCCACTTCCAGATCTCTATCGGACCCCTTCCTGCTGTTGTGAGCTGTCTGGGTTCGGGACGAACTACACAGAAAGTTCGAAATTGATTTGGGACTGGCAGAGGACGGTGGCAGAGATGCCTGAGTAGAGGGTGGAAAAATTGACGGGTCTCACAGATTTCTGACAGAGACTGAATGGCAATGGAGGTCGTGGGTTTTTTATGGGTCTTGAGAAGGAGATCATTCAGGCCGTTCTCACCACCACGAACGAAGGCGATGGTTGAGACGGCTCTATGTGGTGCATATATGGGCAAAATCGCCCATTGTCGATTCGAATGAATTTATCCGAGAGTTGGGTCGATGGTTTGGTTCAGGTTGAGGATGGGTCTTGTAGGTACGGGTTCGTTCGTGGTTAACGTTCTTTGTCTCTCTCGGTGATTTATGGGTTAGTGGTGTTTGGATCTGGTTTTGGGTGTTGTTATGGCCAGTGGTTGTAGTTGCAGCAACGAGGGATGTGCTGGTGGGTTCCCGTGATGGTTATTGGGGGGTCCCTGTGATGGTGATTTGTTCTTGTATTGTACCACTATGTTTCCTCTCTTTAACCCCATGGCGGCTGGGTGGGATTTCTAAGGGATGGGGTGAGATAACAATAATGCCCATGTGCTTTATTTAAACTACAAAAATATCAGCAATCACATCACCTTTTTAGAGAAGTGGTCCAACTTTATTGAGGGTAATCTAGTCTTTTCTGTTGCTTAAGGTTACCCGATTTAGAAATGAAATAGACGTTCCAAAATAGAAAATGGGGCTAAAGAGAAGAGACAGAGTGGTAGATGGGTAGTTTATATGATCATGTATTCATGTGATTCTTCTTCCCTGATGAAACGGAAGAAGAGAGCGGAGGGAAGACAAAATCAGATTTTGGTTTGTGGGTGTTGATCAAAATTGATTTGGGACCCCACTTAGGTTTGATAGATCGATTTTTAGGATTTAAAATGTGTCTGATTGAACAGCAAGGAAAATTTTGGAAAACTTGGCGTGTTCTTGATTCTTCTCTTCCATGTCTTATGTCATTTGTTGTTGTTGTTGTTGTTGTTGTTGTTGTTGTTGTTGTTGTTGTTGTTGTTGTTGTTGTTGTGCTGGTGGGGATTCAGTGGTGGTGGTGTTGCTGCTGCTGCTGCTGCTGCTGGGGATTTGGTGGTGTGGAGATGGTGGTCAATGACACCAAGAATGTCAAGAACATGATGAACACAATAATAAACACAAAAGGTAGTATTTGTCCACAATTCGTCCCTTGTAAGGGTAAAATGGTCACCAAAAATTCATATTGCACCACCCTAACTGATTGTAACAGAAGGGTAGTATTTGTCCACCCTCCATCCACTGACAGGGGGCTCCATCCATTTACAGGGAGCATATATGTCTCTGAGAGGGGAGTATCCGTATTTAACCATGGTGCAGGAGAGTTTTCGTATTTAAGCCATAATGTAGGAGTGGAAATTGTCTTTTACCCTTTGCATTATTGTTCTTCTTCAGAAGATGGAGAAAACATGTTATGGAAATCACTCCTAAAATTGGGTGCTTATTTGGAGAGTACTTCATGAAACCTTACCTACAAAAGAACAGATAGACACTGTAAGAAGATAACAAATACCAAGTGACAACCCTATAATATGAGCTATTTTTAGATCTCGGTTTCCTTAGCTTTTACCACTTCGTTCCTTATCTTAGTTTCCAATTTGATTTTTCTACCCGTAACTGACTCGCTTTTTACCCGGTGATTTGTATAGCAAAACGATGCAATTTTTTGATAATCTTTTCATGGTGTTGTAGAGTATTTACTTACACCATGAAAAGATTATCACAAAATTGCATCATATTGCTATCCAAATCTCCAAATCAAAGCGACCAAGTGATTAGTGATAAAAGTCAAATTGGGGACAAAGAGAGGGAACATAAGGGTGGAAAATTCTCGAGTGATTTCCCTATTTAAGAGCCACTGAGGGAGCTAAGTGAAAATGTGAATAGAGAGACTGGGCCAAGGTGTAAAGGTAGCATGAACAAGAGAGATCTTTTTTTGTTGGGAATATGCCTTGAATAGGCTCGAGAAAGCGTGGAGAGGACTTGGTGACAAAACGGGCAAAGAAACAGACCAGAAATAGGAGAAACACGAAGAAAAAAAATCGGGGAATAGCAGTCTGTTCATGCGAACACATCGAGTGTTCGTGCGAACAGAATCCTGGAGGCGACTAATTGTTGTTTCCTTATTCATTAGCTCGCTTTTGGTATTTATTTGGATACAAGTTGTATTATAGGCCTATATAAAGGCTATAGGTCGTGCTTTACATTTTGTGGCTTGTATTCATAATGTTTCTCTAATAAACGAGGTTTTTTTGGGTCGTGGAGGTAGCTAGCTCATCGCTAATGAACCACGTTACATCGGTGTGTTCTTGATCGTCGTTTATCATTGTTCTTAAGCTCATTCCAGAGCATAACAAACTGGTTCAGAGCATAGGTTCGGTGTTCCAAGATCAAGGTGGAGCTAAGGGCATCAATTTCATGATTCCGTGAAATTCAAAGCTAGGGTTTCGAGATCAAGGTGGAGCACGGGTTCGGGGGTTATAGATATCGACAAGGAGCTGCAGAGAAGATGGTCGGGGGGATGGCCAAGATCGACAAGTTCACGGGGATAAACGACTTCAGCTTATGGCGGATCAAGGTATGTGCTTTATTGAAGCAACAAGGCATGTGGTTGCCATTAGCGGAAGATAAAGAGGGGGATTCTACAAACACCAAGGAGTTCAAGATGATAGAGGAAAGAGCGCACTCAACGATCATGTTGTGTTTGGTGGACGACGTGATCACGGGGGTTGCAAATCAAGAGACGGCTGAGAAACTATGAAGCAAGTTGGAGAGCCTCTACAAGAAGAAGTCTCTCACCAACAAGTTGATTTTGAAGCAGCAACTATTTTGTCTACTCATGGGGAAAGGTACGGCTCTAAGAGATCACTTGGATCGTTTAAATACTATTTTTCTCGAGTTGCGAAACAGTAATGAAAAGATAAGTGATGAAGATGCCGCACTGATTTCGTTTGTGTCGTTACCACCGTGTTACGAGGGGTTCGTGCAGTTTTCTTGTGCTGGGAAAGAGACTCTCACGTTGGAGAATGTAAGATCATCTCTTCACACATGGGAGATGCGGCATAGGGCCGCATATGGGGGTTCAGACATTCCAGGTTCGGGCGCATTAATGGTGTCCAATGGGGGTTATGGTAAGAGGATGAACAAAGGTTATAAGTTACCAAACGAATTTTTTTGCATTGTGTAAAGAGAAGGGTCACTGTAAGAGGGAGTGTCCGAAGGCAAAGGCGTTTGCAGTTATGGCTGCAGGCGCGATAGATGACTTCGTTCTCTGGGGGCGTTGGGGGGGGGGGCAAGGGGGAATCCGTGCTCTTCACGAGAAGACGAATGGTGGAATAGGGGAGTCTCTGACGAGGAACACAACATGTGAATGGGGACACGTGTTGGGGGGTTTGTTGTAGGGAGTCGGAACAACAAACTATTTTTTGTAGAAACTCAGTAGGAGTTGGAACAAAAAACAGGGGTTTCGATTGGAGGAACTCGGCCGTAGTTGGAGCATCGATAGGGTTCAATTGCAGGAACTTGACGGGAATTGGAGCATTGCTGGGGGCACTCATTGCAGGAACTTGGCGAAGTTGGAGCAACTTGTGATATTGAGAATTATTGGAGAGAACCGGCGAATTCAAGCGCAAGCGAAAGAGGAAATTCAAGGGAAGGTGGAGATTTGTTGGGAATATGCCTTGAATAGGCTCGATAAAGCTTGGCGAGGAGTTGGTGACGAAGCGAGCAAAGAAACTGACCAAACGGATGAGTAAGACGAAGAAAACAAACTGGGGAGTAGCAGTCGGTTCGTGCGAACACAAGATGTGTTCGTACGAACACTGTTCGTGCGAACACATCGAGTGTTCTTGCGAACAGAATCCTGGAGGCGGCCAATTGTTGTTTTGCTGTTCGTTAGCTCGGTTTGGTATTTCATTGGGCCCAAGCTGTATTGTAGGCCTATATAAAGGCTATATGTCGTGCTTTACATTGTGTGTCTTCTATTCGTATCGTTTCTATAATAAACGGGGTTTTCGGGCTCGTGGAGGTAGCTAGCTCATCGCTAGTGAACCACGTTACATCGGTGTGTTCTTATTAGTCGTTTATCATCATTCTTACGCTCGTTCCAGATCATAAAATTTTTTAGTGCTCCAACAGAGAACCACGTGGTGCTCTACAATTAATGAATACTAGACGATACCTCCGAGATGCGCAGGTTAGCCATACGTTCAAATTTAAAAAGGTAACAATGAAATAAATCAACCTAATTGTAATATTTGAAATCTTATAAAAAAGTACAAACAAATTTGACCAGAATTCACAGGAAGGAAGCTCTATGAAGAGAATGTTAATTTTTTATTCCAAATGGGTAGTCGAAGTTGAACTTTATTTGAATCTCATGAGGATGAAAGTATAGAAAGTCACTGCATAATCGAGTATACAAATAAGAAAATTAAAAATTAAACTATAGTAAAAATTACTTCTCACAAAATCACTCGCATCTAATGAAAAATCTATTTGAGAATTATGATATTTTTTATTAATCTTCACTTTTTTGTAGGCGTTCTTGTTTTAATTTTTCGATGTAAGAAGTTCTTTATGATTGTTGAAGTGCACTTACTTTCAATTTTTTTTTTCCACATGAAATGGTATAACTGTCTTATAAAGTACTTTTCATGTGTTCATGTGTTGTGTCATAGAACAACATGAAATTCTTCGAAAATCACTAAGAGAGACATTAAAGAGAAAACTAATCATAGCGTGGTCCAAATTTTTTTACATAAAATAATAAAGTAATATCGAAAAATTGTGCCACTATCAACGCGCTTTGTTGTACTAAATTGTTGGAAGAGAAATCAAACCAATAACCTTTCATAAAGGAACGACTTTTAACATGTTATGAAATGTTTGATTCATTTCGCTCAAAATGTATGTATTTAAGAAAAAACCAATAATTTCTTACTAGTGTAGTCTCATCTATGATTATGCTATTGTGGATAGTGACTTTTACCGGAGAGATCACGTACAATAGATTGTCAAGCAGAAGCTTATTAAGTACAACAAACTATAGGGAGAAAAAAGATACAACACAAATTCAATAATGAAGTTAGCCTGATTTCAATTATTTGTTATGAATTACAAATGATATTGACAGTCCTCTAAAATAG
Source organism: Linanthus parryae (assembly GCA_023055425.1). Classification (NCBI taxonomy): domain Eukaryota; kingdom Viridiplantae; phylum Streptophyta; class Magnoliopsida; order Ericales; family Polemoniaceae; genus Linanthus; species Linanthus parryae. The sequence goes on along the minus strand of JALGPY010000037.1, from coordinate 3,146,045 downwards.
AATAAGAATAATTGAGCAACATGCAGTTCTACATGTATTTAATAGTAATTAAAATTTATCGTTTATGAAATGTTTAGTTGATAGACGAACTTAAAATTCAAGACCATTTATAATTTTTCTCATATGTTATTCTTAGAAATATAATGACCATTCTTATATTTACTATTTATAAAATAGTAACTAAACGTTCATAACCAACAATCGCAATTTAAAAACAAATCACGTCATTATTTAAAAAAACAAATCATCTCATCCCATTTTAAGAAAGAACAAAGTATTTGCCATTAAAAAAAATTCTTGCTTACTTCAGCCAACATGGCCAAACATAAACGATAATAAGTTTCTAAGAGAGTCAGACGAATTGCAATTTTTACATAAAAAAATGAAAATTTAGATTTCGATGAACATTAGATTTGTTGTTTCTTATTTTTTTTCCTCATATTTTGGTGATATGAGTTGAAAACTTTCTCATTGTTTATATAAATCACCTACTATAGTTCCATCAGTCATGCGACTTAGAGGGGAAGGTTAAATTTGTGGAAAATGTGAGCACTTTGAATTTTATCTCCACTTCGTGAACTTAGCTGATATAAAGATATACCATTTCACCATATTTTCTTATTTAATGGGCCAACCTATGATTTTTCATACATGGACGTCAATAAGATCCTACAATTTAGGAGCACCTTATGATATGTATTTTATTTTTGCTCTGCGTAAAATTGAGATGAGAGAATGTAGTACTACTTTCCGCTTTTGCTACAGAGCCAACTACAAAATTAAAACAACTGAAAGTAATTTAAGCAAAATTATAAACTTAAACGAGAATGGAAAATGACATTAGAGATTTTAGTTCCCACAAACCTACAAAACCCAGGAGTCACACCATCAATATCTTTCGTCAACATTAAGTTCTACTTAGTTGGTGTCTCTTTTTGATTTGTTGGGTTGTGTTCTGTGTTCTTAGACCACCCACAACAGTGGGGGAGATGGAGATCGGGCGACTGATTAGTAGCTGCAGCAGCAGGGGCTTGCAGGCGAGCTCGTCGCTAATCGGAGCTCGCCGGGCTTGGAGGCGAGCTTGGAGGAGACCGTGGGCGACGTCGAGCTCTGTGGGACAGGGCAGGTGTCGGGATGGGTTGTCTGTGTTTTGTTTCTTCACGGTAGTGGAGGCTGGGGGCTGGGTTTATGTAAACTACATTTTAACCCCCCTCCTAAATTAATATAGTTTGTATTTATTACAAATTCGACCCCATGTATATAAGTTTGTATTCAAATGTTGTGTTTGAATAATTAATGTTTAGGAAATGGATTTATTGAAACTAATTAAAAATCTAAATAATAAAAACACAAAATTAATAATACAAATTTTTAAAACTAATAATAAAACACAATGTAAAACGATTGCAAAATGAAAAATACATAATAACAAGTAATGCTACAAAACGAAATGGATTTTTTTTTTGTGTGTGTTTACCTATGTTTTTGTATTATTAATGCAACGTTTTCTTTTTTTAATGTTTACCCCATGTTTATTAATGTCTATGTTTTTTAATGTTTATATTTATTCTCAAAATTTCATACGTTAAAATAACATTAGTCAATAATAGTGCAATTAATAAAAATTATAGTATCGCGGTTGTCTTATTGACTAAAGTTGGGGTGTTTAGTGTATTTAACTATATAGTAGTGTAGTTTCAATAAAATATAATAGAAGGGGAGGAATAGTGTTTTGCCTGTTGTAGCTATTAGGGTAGAATTGTAAATATTAAGAACATTAATAGTGGGGTAAGGTGGGGACAGGTGGGCTGGGGGAGCTCACTGTTGTGGGTGGTCTTAGGACCCCAATACCCAAGAATAGCCAAATACACAAGAAGAACTATTTGTTTATAATATTTCAGATGAAACCGCTCATGTGGTGATCCATATTTTGGATGAGACTTCTCAGGTTAATACTTTGGTCTTTTTGGGGTATTTTTGTTTTCATAATAAAAAACAGACTGGTCATAGTCTCATTGTTCTTAGTTCTTCAGGTTTCAGATCCAAATGGAACCTCTGCTGCACATGGTGACCATATTCAAGTATAAGGAACATGAGTCAACATTATGTTCGTCCTTAATGTTGCTTACTTGTTTTGTTGTGGTCTGTGCTCTTAGGATCCAAATACACATGAACAATCACTTGCTCACAATATTGCTAACGAAACTGCTCATGTCGCGATCAATCTTTGAGATGAGATATCTCAGGTTGATTCAATGGTCTTTTCAAGGTTTTTTTTATAACAGTATTTTCTGGAGTTGATGCTAATAGTCTCATTGTTCTTTGTTCTCCAGCTTACAAATGAAAATGAAACCTCTGTTCCAAAGGGTGACCATCTTCAGGTATGGGTTCATCTGTTTGTCATCTTTTGTTTAAGAGTTCCCAAATAAATAATTTGGTGTTGGGATTTAGGAAGCTATTAGGAAGGGTGTTTGGTGGAAAAGGGAAGTAGTGGAACACTTACAGAGAGAATATGGCAATGTATGGAATAAGAGCTTCAATTAATTTTTTGCTTGATGGAAAATGGTGGGGATACAGGCTATTTATAGGTGGATGAAGAAGGAATATTCCTAGTATCATTCATTCCACAAACTTCTTCCACCAAAATATCTTAAACTTTCTCTACAACATTCTACACAAACTTCTTCTCTAGAATCTCTTTCTAGATAAAATGAACATACACATTACAATAAGCTTGGGATACTTTTTTCGATTCAACATAAATTAAAAGTTCAGAGTCCAAACGCAACAACAAACCAAGAACTGCGAAAGAAAAACAACAAACAAAGGAAACAAGGAGCCCATCTAGAAGAACATTCCCGTTCCCAATTTATCCGCAATGATGAGCCCCTTGACAGCATCAGGCGCCTCATCCATAATCTTCAGATGATCCAGGTGCTCCGCTCCAAGGTTGGCCAACACATTGGCTACTTCATTGGCATCTCTTCCCACATGCTTGATCTTTCCCACAATTCTGTTGAGGAGAATCTTCCCATAGTTGATTTGAGCATTCATAGACGTAGGGACTTTGGTTTCTCCTAGGAAGATTCTCATGTTGGGTCACGGGGCTAAATCGACGGACTAGAACGCGAAAACAATGCCAACACGAAAAAGTGCGGAAAAGTAAAAGATGTAGGACAAGAGAATTTAACGTGGGAAAAAACCCTCTAATCGAGAGGGACAAAACGAACCACAAAACTTCCACTATAATGATTACAATGGGTAGACAAATCCTCCACTTGAATGTGGGTAAACAAACTAGAAACTAATAAACCGGGTAAAACAAAACTCGCCGCTAGGCGGAAACCGAGCAAACTAATTGCTAAAAAGTTACCCGGAATTAGCTCTGAAATATCGTCGTCTTCGTCGCGAACGATCACGTCGCGGTATTCGTCCTCTACGTCTCGCGTTAATGAACACGAGGAAACGTATCTGGACTACTCGTGTCGCAGCCACAAAGTAGTTGTGTTCACTTGAACACTTACTGACACATGAAATTTCCGAGAGAACCTTTTGAGAGTCACTTGTGTCTTGCCATGGCCAATCATGGCCTTTATATATACAGTTTGTGGCGGTGGTGGTATTCCAACTAGGAAACAAATCTTTTTGGCTTGTAGCCAAAGTAACCAAGACCAAGCTGTTGGTCTTTCGGAAATCACCGCCCCAAAAACAAATCACACACTTTTGGGCCATTAACTATTGGGCTTGGACCCAACAAATCTCCCCCTCCAAGCCCAACTGGAGGAGGGAATGCTACCACGAATCCTCACTCGGAGTCCATCCCAGCCCTGCCTCTGCAGAACTCGAACTTGTTCCTGGTCACCACCTTCGTCAGCATGTCGGACGGATTCTGATCAGTGTGAATTTTCTTCAGTTGCATCAACTGCCTCTCTATCACTTCGCATATCCAATGATAGCGAACATCAATGTGATTCGTGCGAGAATGGTACATGGAATTCTTGCTCAAGTCCAAAGCGCTTTGACTATCACAATTAACCACATACACGTCTTGCTTCAAACCCAGCTCTTGGAGAAATCGCTTCAACCATAACATCTCTTTGCCAGCTTCCGCTGCAGCAATGTACTCAGCCTCGGTAGTTGATAGAGCAACACATTTTTGCAGTCTGGACAACCATGAAACAGCTCCCCCTGCAAAAGTAAACAAGTATCCAGAAGTGCTCTTTCGACTATCGAGGTCGCCTGCCATATCGGCGTCTGTAAACCCTTCCAAGACTGGTTTGGAACCACCAAAGCACAAGCACCAATTGGAAGTCCCTTTCAAGTACCTCAGAATCCACTTGACTGCTTCCCAATGTTCTCTCCCAGGGTTAGAGAGAAACCTGCTCACTACCCCAACGGCATGAGCGATGTCTGGCCGGGTGCAAACCATAGCATACATCAAACTTCCTACTGCAGAGGAGTAGGGAATAGCTGCCATACCATCTCTAGCTGCATCGCTAGAGGGACACGATCTCTTACTCAACTTGAAGTGACTGGCAAGTGGAGTGCTAGTAGGATTAGCACCTTTCATGTTGAACTTCTTAATCACTCGTTCAACGTACTTCTCTTATGACAACCAAAGCTTCCCTGCTTTCCTGTCACGAACAATCTTCATGCCCAATATCTGTTGAGCGGAACCTAAGTCCTTCATGTCGAAAGACTTGAGTAACTCCTTCTTCAGCTTGCCAATCATCTCCGAACTCTTACCGATAACCAACATGTCATCGACATACAGCAATAACAAGATGAAGTTACCATCGGGGAATCTTCTTATGTAAACACACTGGTCTGCCTGTGTTCTCTTGTACCCATGACTCATCATAAATGAGTCGAACTTCTTGTACCATTGTATTGGCGCTTGCTTAAGGCCATATAGACTCTTCTTCAGTTTTCAAACCATGTTCTCCTTCCATTTCACTTCAAATCCTTCAGGCTGCTCCATGTAGATCTCTTCCTCCAAATCACCATGGAGAAAGGCAATCTTTACATCAAGTTGTTCAAGCTCGAGGTCCATGCTAGCTACTAGCCCTAAGGCTACCCGAATTGAGGTCATCTTAACAACTGGCGAAAAGATATCATCAAAGTCAATACCTTTCTTTTGGCCGAATCCTTTGACCACCAATCGAGCTTTGTGCTTCACTAGCTTCCCATCATTATCCTTCTTGAGCTTGAACACCCACTTGTTCTTCAGTGCTTTTCTTCCCCTCGGTAGCTTTACCAACTCATAAGTATCATTCTTCTGCAAGGAACTCATCTCTTCTTGCATAGCCTTCATCCAGCTGTACTTATCTTTATGAGTTTGTGCGTCACGGAAACTTTCTGGCTCCCCCTCATCAGTAACTAAAATATACTCAGACGATGGGTACCTGACAGATGGTTGCGGATTCCTGGTAGACCTTCTCAGCTGAGGTCCTTCGTTCTCTGGTGGAGGGGGCTGCCCCCCCTGCTCAACACCCTCTTCATCGGAATCATCATCGTCATCGTCATTTTCCATCTCTGAAATCTCTATCTCTGGAACATCTCCAGGAATCTCTTCTCCACCCGTAGCACTAGGGGAGGTATCTGGACTGAGGTCGGGAACAACAACTTCCTTCGACTTTGAAGACATCTCGATATCTTCAATAGTCTGGTTCTCATAGAAAACCGCATCCCTGCTTCTTATTAGCTTCTTATTCACCGGATCCCATAAACTATAGCCAAACTCCGCATCTCCATAGCCCACAAAACACATGGATTAGCTTTGTCATCAAGCTTAAGTCGTTTCTCCTTGGGTATATGCGCGAACGCCTTGCAGCCAAACACCTTCAGATGAGAGTAGGAAACGTCTCTCCCGTGCCATACCTTATCTGGAATCTCAAAACCCAAAGGAGCAGATGGAGACCTGTTAATCACATAACAGGCGGTACGAACTGCTTCACCCCAGAATGACTTTGGCAGCTTTGCCATTATGAGCATACATCGGACTCTCTCAACAATTGTCCGGTTCATCCTCTCGGCAACGCCGTTGTGTTGTGGGGTACCTGGAACCGTCATCTCATGCCGAATACCGTGGGCATCACAATAGGCTTCGAACTCCTTTGAAGTATATTCACCACCATTGTCTGTACGTAGACGCTTCAAAGGATAGCCTGTCTCTCTTTCAACCATGGCATGGAACTTCTTGAAGTAATCAAATACTTCATCTTTAGTCTTCAGGAAATACACCCACACTTTGCGTGAAGCATCGTCAATAAAGGTCACAAAATATCTGCGACCGCCAATAGACTCCACCTCTATGGGACCACACACATCAGAGTGCACTAACTCCAGTATCTTCGACTTTCTTTTTAGCAGAGGAACTAAACGTAATCCTGTTATGTTTCCAAAACAAGCAATAATCACAAGGATTTAGTGGTGTACCTTTGGCAAAAGGAATTAGAGATTTCCTTGCCAGAATCTTCAACCCTTTCTCACTCATGTGAGCAAGTCTCTTGTGCCACAAGTTTGGTGATGCTGCATCCTCAACTGCATTCTGGCTATCACCAAGTACCTTCACATGAGTCTTGTAGAGTGTGCAGCAAGCTTCTCCTCTAGCCACGACCATTGATCCCTTAGTCAGCTTCCACTTACCACTACCGAAGTAGTTGTCGTAACCTTGGCGATCTAGAGCAATACCAGAGAGTATGTTCAGTTGCAAATCAGGAATATGGCGTACATCCTTCAACACCATCTTGCACCCAAAATTGGTTTGGATGCGAATATCTCCAATCCCTGCGATCTTCGAGGTACTCGTATTACCCATCTTCACAGTTACAAAGTCTCCAGCTTTGTATGTAGTGAAGAAATCTCGTCTCGAAGTTGCATGGTATGAAGCGGCTGTATCAACAACCCACTCAGTTTCCTGATTCGCTGCAACGTGAAGGCATTCTTCTTCTCCCACAGAGAGTACCACAACCTGTGAGATTGTGGCAGTTGTATCATCATCTGCACTCTTATCATTCTTCTGGTTTCTTCTATTGTCGCCTAGGTTCTGATCATTCATTGGGAATCGGCACGATCTTGCCATGTGACCCTGCCTTCCGCAGTTGTAGCACTTGACCTTGGATCTTGGCTGAGAACCTCCATTTCTGGACTTGCTGCGACCTCTTTTCTTGTTCCTTGTTTGGCTTCTCCCTCGATCCTTGTTCTTGTCTTTATTCTCCGTGACAAGAGCATGAGCGCTGTCAGAGCCCATCTCCTTCCTCCTTGCCTCCTCATTGAACATCGCGTCCTTGACCATACTCATGGACAGCTTTCCATCAGGGGCAGACTTGCTCAATGACACGACCAACGTCTCCCACGAGGTTGGTAGGGAGCTAAGCAGCACAAGGCTTGTGTCTCATCATCCCAATTGAGCTTGAAGGTAGCCAATTGGTTTATAAGACTCTGAAACTCACCCAAGTGCTCAGCAACTTGTTGACCGTCTCTGTACTTCAAGTTCACGAGCGATCTCATCAGCAACGCTTTGTTCCTGGCAGTCTTCCTCTCATACATGCCCTCCAACTTTATCCATAGCTGGTAGGCATCCGTCTCTTGAGCAACATGGTGGAACACCGAATTGTCAATCCAGTGGCGGATATGACCAATCGTCTTCATATTCATCTTGGTCCACTCATCATCTTTAACTTCGGCTGGCTTGACCACTTTCGCAAGAATAGGGTCCATCAAATCCTTGCAATAAAGCAAGTCTTGCATCCTAGGCTTCCATATCAAATAGTTGCTAGCTGTCAAGTTGATCATGGAACCCGTTGATTCCCCCATTGAACCGGGCTCTGATACCACTTTTGTTGGGTCACGGGGCTAAATCGATGGACTAGAACGCGAAAACAATTCCAACATGAACAAGTGCGGAAAAGTAAAAGATGTAGGACAAGAGAATTTAACGTGGGAAAAAACTCTCTAATCGAGAGGGACAAAACGACCCACAAAACTTCCACTATAATGATTACAATGGGTAGACAAATCCTCCACTGGAACGTAGGTAAACAAACTAGAAAATAATAAACCGGGTAAAACAAAACTCGCCGCTAGGCGGAAACCGAGCAAACTAATTGCTAAAAAGTTACCCAGAATTAGCTCTGAAATATCGTCGTCTTTGTCTCGAACGATCACGTCGCGGTATTCGTCCTCTCCGTTTCGCGTTAATGAACACGAGGAAACGTCTCTGGACAAATCGTGTCGCACCCACAAAGTAGTTGTGTTCACTTGAACACTTACTGACACATGAAATTTCCGAGAGAACCTTTTGAGAGTCACTTGTGTCTTGCCATGGCCAATCATGGCCTTTATATATACAGTTTGTGGCGGTGGTGGTATTCCAACTAGGAAACAAATCTTTTTGGCTTGTAGCCAAAGTAACCAAGACCAAGCTGTTGGTCTTTCGGAAATCACCGCCCCAAAAACAAATTACACACTTTTGGGCCATTAACTATTGGGCTTGGACCCAACATCTCACTGCCTCCTCACAGTCGCTCTCAATCTCCATGTTGATCCAGTTTTTGCTGTAAGCAACAGTAAGTCCTCTGTAGATGCTCCAGATCTCACATTCCAGGCTAGTGCAGCCTCCTCTGATTCTTCCTATGAATCCAAGCTTCCAATCTCCATTTGTTTCTGAAGATTCCTCCAATTCCAGCTCTATTGTTATCCATCATGACGCATCCATCAACATTAAATTTAAATTAACCTTTAATAGGAATATTCCAATGAGACTTGAAAAAACCAAAATTAAAATTGACAAGATTGAGTTTAGAATTGACAGCTCCCTGTATGAGCTAAGTCTGCTTTCAGATAATCTGCATATAACAATGTCAGTATCAAGAGAATCATTAAACACTTTGTTGTTTCTTCTAATCCAAATATTCCATAACATAACAACAAACAAGATATTATGCTCAATACCATCCACTTTGTCTTTCTTTTTTATGTTTTTAAGGATCCATTCAGTGACGTTGGTATTTATGTCAACATTGATCCAATTAGGATACCAAACTTTATCCCATATCCCTTTAAATTTCTTACACTTGCGAAAAATATGGTTAATATCCTCACAATCCAAATTACAAATATTACAAGTATCAACCATCGTCATACATCTTCTTTTTCTGTTCTCTTTTGTAAGAATTTTACCGTGAAGAACAGTCCAAGCAAAGTGGATAATTTTATTTGGAACTCTAGATTTCCAAAGCCTTATCCAATCTCCTTCCCTAATGCTCTCACAATGATTTCAGTCATCAGTAATAGCATTATAGGCAGCAGAGACAGAGAAGGATCCAGAATTGGATCCTTTACAAAAAGGGGATTCCTTCGGCGGACTCAAAGAGGGGATAAAAGTGCTAAGAATATCTTTCTCTATTTCTTCAGAAATACAATTAATGATAGGGTCAAGGTTCCATTTTAAATCCTCATTAATCAGGTCCGCGACTTTCAAATAAATAAGGCTACTATCATTCGGAGGCCCAAACGCCTTTTCACCACACCACCAATCATACCAGACAGAGATGTTGTCACCATTTTCAACATTCCACTTGGTGTTGGTGACAATATAATTCTTGGTGTTGAGAATGCCTTTCCAAATAGGGGAGGAGTTACCTTTCTTTTTAGCCCTGCCTAGATAAGAGCCCCCAAGGTATTTTTTTTTCTAAGAACGTTGCTCCAGATATTATTCTCAACACTAACCCCCCATCCAAGCTTAGCAATGAGAGCAAGATTTTGAATCCTACCTTTTCTAAGACCAAGTCCCCCTTTTTCTGTAGGGAGGCAAACCGTATCCCACTTAACCAGATGAACTTTCTTTTTAATATCATTATCACCCCAAATGAAATTTCTACAAATTTTATCTATATTATTCGCAGTAGAAATGGGCAGCGGGAGAATTTGCATAGTATAGGACGGCAAAGTAGAAAGAACACTTTTGCAAAGGGTAACTCTACCAGCAAAGGAAAGGATTTTTCTGGCCCAACCCGAGAGCCTAGAATTCATTTTAGAAATAAGATCCGCCACACTTGCTTTGTTGAATTTCCCATGAACAAGATTAATACCCAGATATTTCCCTAGATCAGTGGTTTCAGGCATACCAATAACATGCTTGATTTTGTTTCTAACATTTCTGCTAGTATTTTTAGAAAAAAACACTTTAGACTTTGAAGTATTGATAGTCGGACCGGTCATGCTAGCAAAGTCATCAATGGTATCTTTCATGGTTTTGCAGGTGATATCATCACATTTGCGAAAAAACATCAGATCATCCGCATAAAACAAATGAGAGATAATCGGACCATGTTCGAAGCTTTAATCCCAATCCATTTTTTATCATGGACATGTTCAACAATTTTGTGAGAGAGTCTTTCCATACATAGCACAAATAAATAAGGAAAAAGGGGATCTCCTTCTCTAAGGCCTCTACTAGTATTGAATTCAAGGAGAATTTCCCCATTCCAGATAATCGCAGTGTTGACACTAGTCACACAGTCCATGAACAGATTAATGAGGCTGTTAGGGAAGCCAAAAAACATCAAAGTCTCTTTGATAAACACCCAAGAAAGTTTATCATACGCCTTTTCAAGATCAATTTTAATAATAATGCCACCCGTCTTATCTTTCCTAGTCTTGAGAGTATGGATAATCTCCTGGGTGATAATGATATTGTCTTTAGTAGATCTTCCAGGGAGGAAGCTATTTTGGAAAGGAACCACAATCTTGTTAAGGATAGGTCTAATTTTATGCACTACACACTTAGTAATCCCTTTGTAAAGAACATTATAAAGACTAATAGGCCTAAATTGCTTGATAGTTTCAGGGTTATCACATTTGGAGATCAAGCAAATCAGCGTTCTGTTAATGTTATGAGGAATACAACCATAAGAAAAAACTTAGTGATCCCCACCAACGCTATTCCAGTGCTTCTTGTAAAAACCCGCATTAAAGCCGTCAATTCTCGGAGACTTGTTATTGTCCCAAAAGGCATTTTTAACCTCTTCGAGGGTTAAATTATTGCTAATCAAACCTAGATCCTCGGAAGCAATACTAGGACATAAGTCATTTCCTCAGTGATAGTTTAAAACTCCATCCTCAGGAGGGTCCGCAGAAAAAAGATCCATGAAATAATTGTTGACCATATTCTTCAGACTGGTCGAATCCTCAATCCACTCTCCCTCGTTGTTTTTAAGCACCAAGATCTCTTTACGTTTCATTTTGATAATAGTAGAAAGGTGGAAAAATTTAGTGTTCCTATCACCGTGACAAATAAAATTACTCTTGGACTTTTGTTTCCAAAGGAGCTCTTCCTGGTTAAGAATCACATTGTACTTAGCAATCAGCTCTTTCTCGAGAATATGAAGGTTATGAGTATACTTGATACTTTGAGATTTTTGGACCCCTTCAATTCTACCTAACACCCATCTTTATTTTTCTAAAAATATTACCGATGTTATTTTTGCACCAGTCCTGAATACTTATAGAAAGCTTTTCTGACTTAGGGATTAAATCAAGATAATCAAGATCTTTCCAAGTTTTCTCAACAAACATATTAAAATCATTATCAAGCAACCAAGCATTCTCAAACCTAAAACTTTTAACTCTAGGGGAAGGGGAATCCATACCGTCCACGTTGATAAGGATGGGAGCATGATCGGAATAAGTCCTAGAAAGGTTCCTCACAGTTGCCTCCGGATGCTGAATCCTCCAGTTGGCATTGATACAAGCTCTGTCAAGTCTCACCATAGAATTGGAAAATCCGGCCCTGTTGTTAGTCCAAATGAGATTGGTCCCATTGCTTCCCAGATCCATCAAATTGCACCGATTCAAATTCTCCTGGAACTTGAGCATACGACCAGTAGTATCATTTTTCAAAAAGCTCATCCTTTCGTTGATGCTACTGAAGTCATTGAAATCCCCCGCCACCATCCACGGCTCATCCAAGTCCCCCATCTCATCTTCGATATCATTCCAGAGTTTCTCTCTTACCGACGGATGTGGGCTCCCATACACCGCTGAGAACACCCAATCCGCATACTTGTTCCTTTTGATAGTAGCGTGAATAAATTGTTTGTTGAACTTATGGGTAGTGATAGTAGCTTTCTCCGGGTCCCATAAGAGCCAAATACCCCCTTTTCTACCATCCGGATCAGAAAAAGAACAACCCGTAAAATTTTGATTGTTGAAGAAATCCCCCATAGAGGAGATGGGGAATTTAGGCTCAATCAAAACACAAATCTGAAACTTGTGAGTCCGAAGAAGCTCACAAAACATACTTTCAAACGTAGAGTTGCCCGATCCCCCGAAATTCCAAGCAAGGATTTTTAATGACATAGCAAATTTGTCATGATCAAAGGAAGGGGGCTCCCTAAGATACGGATCCAGCTTCTGTACCCGCTTATGATCCTCCTCCGGCGTTCTCACCTCCTCGAGATAAATCAGATGCTTGGCCGCCTTTTTCCTTGAGAGCAGCAGGTTCATCCGGACCGTCAAGATCACTTCTTTCCTCCACCATGGAATCCCCATCACTTCCTGGTTCTTCTCCGTTGAGTCCCATAAGAATGAATCTGGGGTGTCCATCAGTTGTATCACCCCTTCCTCTGCCATTTCTAGACTTCAGGTGAAGGCTTAGAGAGTTTAGAGAAATGGAGTAAGGGGAGGCAGAGATTTTTCTGTTTTCTGTTCTCTTGTTGTTAAGTTGTCTTTTATGGAGCTGAGTTTCCTTGTTGCAGTCTTCAAAAAGTTTGCCGTGAGGGAGAGATCCAGTTCCATCCATCCTCCCTTTTTCTTCTCCTTCCATCAAATGTTTTCTCTGCTTTTCTTTCGTTGATCGAATCTGAATCTCCGATTCAGATCTCATCTCTTTCTCTTTACTCCATTGTTCATCAGCTTTCTCTTGATCTTTCATGTTTGTCACTTCCATCTCATTATCTGACCGAATCTCTGTAACTGCAGCAACCACGAGCCCCTCTCACTCCGTGTTCTTCCCAAATCCCAAAGTCTTTCCTTCTTCTATTTCTATCTCTGTTTGGTTTTCAACGGAGAATGAGGCTTGACTAGTTTCATTAGGGTTCAAACTGAACGGAGAAAACATTTTGCCCGTGGGCTTGTACTCCGTATGGGCTTTTTGATGTTTGTTCAAACTATTTTTGGGTTCAGCTAAAGGCCCAAAACAATTTTTGTTAGTATTAGGGCTAACATTCATGTTGGGTTGGTTGATTCTGTTATTGGGCCTATTAAACCCCTTTCCTTGAGTCCAGTCCCCATGGCCCACTGTCTCTTTACTCGGTCTTTTAAAATCCGACCCGTTAGAACTTTGACCCTTCTCGAGATTGGAATTCGACCATTGGATGTTCTCTGCAGTGTCTCCGCCGGTGAAATTGGCGTTCATCTTCTCCGGCGCCGTCACCTGCTCCTTGTGATTGTTTCTCTGTTTGAGAGGACACCAATCTCTCCTGTGTCCAATCTTTCCACAATCAAAACACACATTGTAAATGTGATCATACGTGACTCTATACCTATGATTCCCGATCGTAAACTCAGTAATAAGAGGGCTAATATCGACATTAACACAAATACGAGCGTATCTAATGTGTGTACCTTTCACTGTAACCATATCGTTTTTAATATGCTCACCGAATTGCTTTGATATAATCTTCAATACTCGATCATCATAATACTCCGCTGTAAGTTGAGGAAGGCGGATCCAAACAGCAGTTTTAAATTGAAGTGTGCTCGAAGGTTTAAAATCCGGTTCCCATCTCCTTACCGTTAGGTAGTGATCAAGCACGATCCAAGGACCTCCAGTTAGAATCTTGTTCATATCCTCTTTATCTTCAAAGTCAATAATATAAAACCCATCCGCCATGTCCCTGAATCTGCAGTTGCGAGAGGGTTTCCACAGCTTCAGGATTCTTTCTTGAAGAACCTTGAATCCAACCGTCCTGCCCAAAAGTTTGACAATAAGGCTATTGGCGAAGGGTCTCGCAATAATCTGCTCCAATCTACTTGGTATAAAAATATTCGGTTTCAGTGGGTTCTTTTTATTGAAATATTCAATCTTCTTTCTCTCTTCTATGTCTTCTTCACATTCCTCAAAAACTTCTTCGATTTCCTTTGTATTTTCGTCCCTTTTTCTGCCGATGAGTGCCTCTTTGAATGAGCAGCTTTCCTCCTCTTTCTCAGATTCCATTATAATGTCTTTGTGTTTGGGATCTCTGGTCTCCTCCTCTAAACTTTCGGATTCCCTGTTATGTGTGTCGGTGTTCATTTCACAATCCTCTTGCGTCTCCCCTGTTTTGTTGCTCAGATCTTGATTTGCTTCTTTCCCCTGGTTCCTGCAATCGATCATTGAAATAGAGTCGTTTGTCTTACCGATGATGATCTCCTTACCTTTGTCCTTGATCTTTCTGATGTTTCTTGCGAGTAGATCTAGTTCTTCTGTGGAAGGGTTCATTTCCTTCTCCATGGCACAGCTCCCAAGTCAGAGCTTTCTCTCTCTGGGAAATGAATGTGTAAATGATGCTTTTTAATAAGCTTGGGCTACTACTTACATAAAAGACCCACTAGTTAACTAATACAATTTGGGCTACTAATTATAAGAATAGAACACTTGGGTCTTTTTAGTAATTGGACTAAACTAAGTTTAATCTCCAACATTTGCAACCTTATAATAAGAGTGCCCAAAGAACTGTTTCATCTCTTACATTTTTTCTCTTGCGTTTGTTTTTGGCGCGAGTCTTGTTTTGAGTCTGAAATGTGGAATATTTTCAGCAAGGTCCAAAAGCCGATGAAAAGTCGCCAACAACTTCAGGAGGGGCAGAAGCTGCATCATCTGATAAGAAGGCCAGTACTGGTCCAACTGCAACATCATCTGGTGGAGTATCAACTGACAAGTGCAGAAACTACGCAGTTGTTGCCGGCGTTGTAACCGGCATTGGTGCACTGGGGTGGTACTTGGGTGCGACAAAGGAGAAGCCAGAAGAAGTACAGGACCAAGTATTTGAGAATAAAATCGACGAGGAAAATCATCCAGCAGTGACTATGAGCATGGACATAAAATCGCCGAGAAAAATTATATTCGTAATTAATCCTATTATATGTTGTGTTTGTAATCCTATTATTTGGTCATATGAAGGTGTTCTAGGTGTTTATAAGTATGTTTTTTTTTTTTTTCTTTTTTTCCAACAAAAGTTGTATCAAGATTGCACTATATTTTCTTTAAGATCAAGTGGTGCTAGTGACATATGAACAATATCGTGGTTGGATCTTGGATAAACTGACTGCTCTGGCTTGGTGATAAGTTATGTTGAACAACTCTTAGCAGATAATCAGCTTGTTAGGTGGTCGCTTCATTTTTATTTTTAAATTTCAGCAGGCCAAAAAAAATTCGACCAAGAGGAGTACCATGAATACCATTAATTTTCTTATTATAATGTTTGTTCTGAATGATGACAGTGCTTCAACGGCTGCTCATGTGATGAATGAACTCGAAAGTTTAGGAACATGTCTTTTAAATTTTTTAAAACATTGATCGGAGACTCGGAGTTGTGCATGTAAACAGCTAGTGGTTACATGACTCGAACAAACAAATATGTACACATCACCTTTTCAAATCAGTTACAGAGTCGTTTGAATGGGAGATTTTAAGACATAAATCAAGTTTACTCCTTAATAATTCTGTACATATGCCACAAGTTCTACTGCATGTGAAAGGTTCCACTAGATCGAACCTCTGGCAACTTATACTACATGGCTTGTAGAGCATTTGAACTTAAAATGTGTGAATTCGTTAAGTAAAAAATATATATTACCTAATGAATTTTTTTCAATTATAATTAAGACGAACATTATAAAATTAAAATTTTATAACACTAAGAGACGACAGCAACCATCTAATCAGCCCTCATCATATTTTAACCCTTAGTTCTAACTTTAATCCAACGGCTATTTGATTGACTTATACTGTCGATATTGGTCATTACACTCTGCCTAAGCACAGGCGTTGCACTTTTTATTTCGGTTAAGTTTATACGTTAATTTTTTTTTTCCTGATTTCATACAATGCTTCTAAAACATCATCTCTTCATTTTGAGTTAGTTATTTCCATTGGAGAGTACATTCAGGCATGTGCAGTTCTATGGCCCTGTTTGGATATCCCGGTTTGGTTAACCTCCACAAAAAGTTAACCAAAATTTCAACTCAAAATTTGTAGGACCCACATTCCACTCATTTTTCTACTCACATAAAAGTCAAAACCTCAAAACCAAAACCGTTAAATCCAAACACCCATCTAGTTTAGTTAACCAAACAAGTCCAACCTTGTTATCCAAACAGGGCCTATATAGTCTTAGTATATAGAAGTAGAGTGGTAATCATTATATCCTATCAATTCTCTTTCATAGGAATTTAAGGTTCTTTTTATAGGTACTCGGGTGTACAAAAAATGTGATTTCATGTATGTGCAATAGAAAAACATGTTAAAGTGTTTGTTGAATTACTTTTTCCTTCACTTATCAAAGTTAATAGAGGAATAAAATTCCACGTCATTGAAAAATGATTTTCTAAAAAACCCTATCAAACTAATGAAATATAAAATTAAGTCTACAAGTTAGGAAAAAAGTATGTAACGGCCCGTGCAATTGGCGCCGAGTTACGTCTAGTTCTTAATTATGTAGAATTGTGCATCAACTATAACCCATCTATCTAACGTAGTCTAGCTGATTACATCCTCCATTTACAGAAAGTAAGTCAATGTCAAACTGGGAATTAAATTTCATTGCAAAATTAACATACTCTGAAGGCATTATTTCACACAGTGTGATGAGTTTTGTATCATAGACGATGTGCACGTTATGAAAACTAGGTGTGACATCGCGCTAACGCGCGAGAAGGTTAGTTTAGTGTAGTTAAGTCCTTCCTTAATTATAAAATATTTTCATCTAATTTATTTTATTCAATACTAATACTACAAACATCGAGTTAATTATGCATAGAACCTCTTTGTCCAAACTTGTTATATTTTATACTAATATTGACACCTCACATGCAGTTATTGGTTGTAGTTGTTTTCAAGAGTAAAGAATGGAACTCTATAATATTTGTCACATGTAGCTAAAAAAATTGCTTTCTTACATTGCAACTTATTGAATGTGTTTGGATAAGCTTAAATTCAAGGAAATTATATGGGCATATTGGAATTAGTGGTCGAGGACTTCAGGTGAGGAGACTTCTTCGTCCAAACCTGTAATATGTTATACTAGAGTAAAAGACACTGACCACCCCTGATTTTTGGCTTAAATCCTCCCCGCTACCATGACTTTTAGAAAAAGACAATCTGCACCCATTTAACGGAGTATTCCGTGGACACTTAGCACCCTTATGTTAGGTTCCGTTACAAAAGTGGGTGATTGAACTTTTTCAGACTATATTACCCCCATGTATTTTTTTGACAATTTATCATCAAAAACACCAAGAAAAGCACCACCAAAAAAAATATCAACAACACCAATCTCCCCTCTTTGAATCCAAAACAACAGCACCAGTTCCCCTCTTTGAAACCAAAACATCAACACCAACTCCACTCTTTGAATCCAAAACATCAACACCAACTCCACATTTGAATCTAAAACATCAACATCAACATCAGCACTAACAACAAACCACAACTAATTGGTGTTCTTAGTGTTTCTTGTGTGTGGTGTTCTTAGTGTTCTTGGTGTTCATGGTTCAAGAACTTGAAGAATTGGAAGAACACCACAAACAATTTCACTACACCAAATATTATTAACTAAAGCAAGTGAAGAACACCAATGCTGGTCCTCATTTCATTGTTAGCATCATCACTAAATAAACCAAACATCAATACAAGCATAACCACCAACATTACAACCTCCACAAACCCAAATCAAACTTAAAATCAAACCCAGAAGTTCCAACACAGCCTATACCCACAATAAAACAAAGAAAATCTCCAGCTCCCTCTTCGAAAATCTGCAACATTACAACCACACTAATTGACATGGTCCAGTAATCTCTAGAGAAGAAGAAGAAGAAGAAGAAGAAGAAGAAGAAGAAGAAGAAGAAGAAGAAGAAGTTAAAGAAAAAATGGAACAACACACATACACAGTGCGCTTTCAAAGCTTTCCCCACTACAACAAACCCACACCTCACTTCCCATAAAACACTCTCTTCTCTCCCTCATTGAACCAGATCCTTTTGTCCGAAAATATCGGCCACTGCAATACAAAATCTGAGACTTCTCCTGTTCACACTCTCATCAATCGCTGTCACTGCTCACTACTCCTCATCAAACCAATCTTCCGCCTCCTCTTCCCCCTCGGTGGGCCCTCTCTCCGACGGGAGATCCGCCCAAGCAACCTTCTACGCTGCCACCGACCCCCGCGATGCCGTTGATGAGCATGCGGCTACAGAGACCTCGTCAAGAGTGGATACGGTATGGCCACGAAAGGACTCAGTAGCTCCCTCTTCAAAAAGGGCCAGATCTGCGGCGTTTGCTTCGAGGTCAGGTGTGTGGAGGACTGATAACTCCCTTTTAGGAGTTATTTTTATACTTACATAATACTTTTAATAGGCTTATTTCACATGATTTATATGTTATATGTGCGTTAATATGTGGAATTGATGACTTACAAGCCTAAGAGTGAAAAGTTGTGTTTCTAGCTTATTTGTGCATGTTTTCTCTCATATTTGCTATGATAATTGCACGGGTTGTTTAGTGTTGTGTATCTCAGGTAGAATAGGTGCAATGGAGCTTATGAGAGGCTTGGATATGCTTGGAATGGAGCTAGATGAAGAGGAGAAAAGGAGACGCACAAACGAAGAAAAGTTGGAAAAGTCACACAGGACCAGCCTGCACTCTTTTCGATGCATAGGAAAATCTACAAAAAATTTTGAAGCAAAGCTTGCGGCATTGGAAAGTAGACATCCGTAGCTTTCCAACGGTATATGGTAGGCTCGAAGACGAGTCCGTATGAGGGAGATACAGCCCGCACAAAATCAGAAAATAATTCTGTCCGGGAATTACAAAGTAGAGGGGCTGAAGTGCAATTTCGGCTAGTTTTCATTAAAAAGCGTGCCCAGCTGGTAAAAAACGCAGGAGACGACCTAAGGAGGAGAGTATTCACGTACGGGAGCCATTAGAGAGCACCTAGGAGCTTGGGGATTGCACGGATTCGCCAAAGCTTTGGCGATTTCATCGTTTGATTCTTCTCTTACCCTCTCTTTATCATTCTATGGAGAATATTTGTGATTTTGGCATAAAAATGAGTAGCTAATTTTTTTTAGGCTCTGTGGAGAGCCTAGGGTTATGACTTAGACTTATTTTTCGGATTTTGTTGATTGATTCATGCTTTTGATCCAATTAATGTTTATTATTCTTCATCTTGTATTGTGAATCCGTAAGCTAAGGCTATTGACACGTGTTAGTGATGAATGAAATGACCATGTTAGATGAAGATGATGAACTAGTTGAATTCATAGCTTAATGTTACAAACTAATTGATTAGAAATCATGATCTAGGCTTAATTCTTAGCAACAAGGGAGTCGCGAACCGGAGTTGTTAGTGAACTAGGTGGGTGCGCGACAGAGACTTAACCCGGTTACGAATAAGATCATGTTTTTATTCCCGAATCATTGAGACCGAGAGGCCAGATGAATAGGAGTAGTCATGTGTGGGTAGAATCGGTTGAACTAGTTAGGTGAGTGAATCGGTGGACCGACAGGACCCGGTGAACGAAGTTGACTAGCCAGCTAGAACTTAACAGTAGATGGAGGTGGACCGACAGGACCCAAAGTAAACTATTACGTAAAATTACATGAGATCGACAGAAGATTGTAAGTGCTATTACCAGGCATAATCATTTAGTGCGTAATGTGTTTCAATACAAATTCCGGAACTGTCTAAAGACCCTAGGTGATTCATAGATCGCCTAGTTTTCTCCATACTTTGGTTAAATTCTTTTAATTGAGAAATACAGAAATATTGTCTCTACATTCATTTTATTCAGTCGCTTGTTTGTGGGCGACGAACATTCAAACTCAAACCACTTCTTACCGGTTACTTAGGTATCTTCCAATTGATTCTTAATTAGCTAGTAGTCGTCTATTTCCCTTGGGTTCGATACTCGGAGTCGTAAAATACTCCACTTTTACTACTTGACCGTGCACTTGCGTATACACGTAAGAAATCGTGTCAAGGAACTCCATTGGTGTATCCCTGGGACGTCGATTATCGTCACGGCAAAAAATTTATGTTCCCCCAATTATGGCTTCCCGGCCGACGGCGGCAGCCACTGGTGGCAGTGCCTGAGGATGACCCCGAAAAGAGAGACGACATCTCTCTTGCCTTCTCCTCTCTCCCTGAATTCAAACGAAACAAGATCTGAACAGAGGTTCTTGGCGGCTGTGTTCACAAAGGTAAAGAGAGAAAGAGGGGAAGAGAGAGAAGGGTTATGGTTAGAAATGATGTAGAGAGGGACTAGGGTAATATATAAGTGGTAATTTTAAAACATTTCCTGGGTAAAATGATCTTTTTTCCCGTGTTGTTAGTCAACTGTTAGCCTCAATCCAAAAAGTGTGTAGTATGTCTTTTTTCAAAAGTCAGGGTAGCAGGGAGGATCTAATCCAAAAGTCAGGGGTGGTCTGTGTCTTTTACCCTTTATACTAATATTCACACCGGTTGTAGTTGTTCTCAATAGTAAAGAATAGATGTAACACCCCGTCTTTTTTTTAAATATAATTGAAGCTTTTTTCGTAAAATTTAAATGTTTATCTTCGAAATAAATGGCTACTTGGGAGGTAGTTGTAATTTAGTTGATATTAAATAGTTATGGCAGGGTGTTATTTTTTGAATTTATGAGAACTGGGGAGAGGTGTAAGTGTATTTTTCTAGAATTTGGCTTAGGGAAACACATTTTTTTTTCCCAATCTTCTTTCTCTCTCCCCCCCCGTACGTCTCTTCCTCCCTCTCCTTATATTCTTCTCCTTCTCTTCTTCGGCACACAACCACCACCACCTCCGAGACTAACACCACCCCCAACGCCACCACCTCTCTTCTCCTCCTCTCTGCCTATCTATCCGTCCCTCTCTCTCTCTCTCTCCACTATGTTTGTCCCGGTGAAGAAGCAGCAACAGCAACGGCAACAATGGCCGCTGCCACCACCGGAAAATCACCGCCGCAACCACTTCCCATCCATATCTCTCTCCTTCCCTTTCTCTCTCCTTCTCTCCCCTATTTGCCTTGCTCGAAAGAGCCACCACCGTCAACAGCAGCAGCAGAGGCAGCAGCAGACGCGGCATAAGTAAACCCACCGGCAAACCTCCATGGTTTCCGGCGAGAGCTCCGGCCAAGTCAATCCAAGGCCACCCACTCGCTCATGTCCCTTCCAGGAGACTCCAGAGGCTTGACCATTACAACAGAAGGCTCGATCGCAGCCAAGGAGGCCATTAACGCCACCGTGACGAACTCGACCCGTTCCGTTTCTTGACCGTTTCTCGCGAAATTTGGTATGGGTATGCTCTAAATCTTACCCTAAGTTTTTTTCAGTAATAAAAATCGTGTCCTTAGGCCTTGAATCCATATTTTGATTGGTTAGTTTGAATGTTCTTGGTTGGGGGTCAAATGAAAGTTTTCAAAAAGTTTTTGGGGGGGTTATTTTGCAGTTTCTGAAACTTAGGGGGGAAGCAGTTGTCTTTTCAAAAACTTTTCGGGTACTAAGTGTAGTTTTCAATTTCTCCTTAATAGATTTAGTTTTTCTTTAATTTTCTTATATTATTATTTATAATTTATAGCTATATTTCTTGGGGTAAATATTTTCTAACTAAAGAAATATGTGAAATTAACAAGTGGATTTCAGGTTAGTCTAAAATGAATAAGTAGGACTCTTGTTACATTATATTTGGGTTTGTCATGAGTTAGAAGCTCTAATTTGTAGGTGACGGTTTCGTAGACGAGAACTACATCTAGGACGCGCTTTTGGATTACGGTAAGTCAATATGCCTAGCATTGCGTGCCTTTCATTCTTTCGTATATCGCGTGCCTTATTTGTGAAATACTACCATACGTGTTTATTTGAATTTTGAATTTGCTTTTCGAAATAATCTACTTTGAAATATCGTATGAAAAATGATAATTGAAAAATAAGAATCCGAAAGAAGAACATCTAAATTCAATTGTGAAATGAGAAAGTACCGTTCAAATCACGACTACTATTTTAGGCCCTGATTACCTAGTTCACGGGCCACAATTATCCAAAAGTAGCACACCGCTCACTTCTTGGTCAAATAATATATCTCACAATCATACGTCGATTATTATGAAAATTGCCACACCGGCTTTAGTTGGAGCTCCATACTCGATTCTACATCTTGAAAGAAAATTCATAATAATGTAAATTGGAAGCTGTTGTGCGTGGGTTAGTGCCATATCCCTCATACGATACATTTCTGACATATTGTGATTAGTTACTGTTATATGGTTATGAGGCGCTGTGATGCGAACCTCATTTTGATTATGTTATGGTTATGAGGTGCTATGATGCGAACCTCCTGTGATTGAGTTATGGTTATGGCTGTGCTTTTGCACATTATGAGAAAGCGGTTGTGGGTTGGATATGGTCATGCCCCGTATCAGCTAGTTGGTAAAACGAATCTCTGAACTCGATTATCTTATCATTGAGAAACGTGAAAGTTATCATCTTGAGATTTAAGGCGATATTGCGAAATGCTATTAACAGTACTTGATCCCCAAAGATGGACCGCATCATTGGGCTGGAATACGAAATTTGAAATCGTCTTGAAGTATGACACACCAAATCAACGAGAACATTATTCCCACAAATATATTATATTTATTAGAGAATATGTTATTCATGTCATATGTCTCATAATCTGTTTATGTGCTATGGGTGTTAGCTTACTCAGTCGTTTGCTGATCATTTTCTGTAAAACTGCGTCGGCTTTTGTCATTTTAGAACCGCGAGTTGGCTATCACGGTGGGGAAACGATCAGGACACAACTGGATAGGGAAGCTTGATGCTTAGAACATCGATAACATAGTATATCACTGAAAAATGTATTCATGACTTTTCAAATGTCACCGTTTATCTTGAATTATGTAATAAATTAATTTTTGAATTTTGGATGGTTGTACTAGCTGTGAACCAACGATCCTTATCCGTTCCCAATGAGGCTCATCACCTCGGGCGGAGGCATCCCTTGTGTGATAAGGGGGTGTTAAAATAGAACTCTATAATTTTTGTAACATATAGTTAAAAGAAAAATTCTTTTCAACCACTCATTCCAATAAGCTCATATAATTTTCTCTCATATGAGCGCACCCAAACAAACCCATTGTTTCTCTCAAACGTGAATCGATTCTCATCAGCACATTCATGTATAAAAATATGAATTTTACATTAGACACAATATTTATTCTTTACTTCTCTCATTCCTATTCATAAACCCTGCAATATGAAACATCTTATATTTGTTATTCTGCCGTTTTAGTATATCAAATTATTTTGCATGTGTATCTAAAATTATTCAATTGACTTTTACAAAATATGTGCGAAGATATGATTAATCATTTCTCTCCAAAATAAATTAACAATTGGGGAGTTTAATTCAAAGGTTTGTTATTAAAATTTTAAATAGAAGTGTAAAGATCTCAATCGACACAATAAAATGGCAACCAGTTACCCCATATTGTAACGCCAGTAGGCGAAGAATTAGTTCACCACATTATTCAGAAATATTACACACATAAAGAATTCATGCAAAATCTAAAAAAATTAGAGAGCTCTTCTTGCAAAATCACAAAAATCACATTAAACCAGTAAAACATAACTTCATCCAAAAAATACAAAAATAAGTAGGGAATCCTAGAAAGGTAGTATAAAAAATAGAGAAATAAGAAATATGTGCAAATAATATTCATTCAATAGTTGAAAAAAAAACATTTTTCAGCCAGAAGGATCTTAATTGGCGTATTGAACGGTGACTCTTGCTTGAAATTACTAATTATTTAATCAGATATTAGTGTTATTTATATGTTGAATAGAATTCCACAGGCTAAAAGGCCAGGAAATTACTTCAAATGGCCCCAATATTAGAGTAAGATACGTCATCGGTATTTCGGTTCATTTCCACATGATTAATGACTTCAAGAAATTGTTCACCATTGTAGATATTTCGTTGAAGGGATGATCCTTCTCAGACCTGAAAAATCTACATTTCAATAGTTTATAGCATTATTTTGAAGCATCCTGAACAATGTTCAAGTTGAATCACGCACCAACAATATTTACCCGATTGGTTAATTTGGGTAAAACTACAAAAGAAAAGGAAAAATCTAGAAGCATGCCCCGTCAAAAGTGCGGATTACTACGATGCTACATGCAGTCTTCGAAGAAGTTGAAATTGAAACATTGGTGTTCAATTTAGGTTTTTCGAACCGAGGTTGCTGTTTTCTTCGAATTTATAGAGTTTTTCATGGAGCACACCCGTTATTTATTAATGCCGAGAGTGGTTACTTATATAAAAGTTTCATTGACACTAAACCTACATGCACAATGTATTTGTGACACTAAACCCCACCGAATTCATTTGCCCGTACAACCCCCCCCCCCCCCTCCCCACACTATTCCCACTAGTGACAATTAACCTAACATCGGTAACGCCGCCCAAAGAGTTAACGGAAACCCATCACCAGAGGGTCGTTCTAGTACTGTATGAGTTTTCGATGTATTAATTCCTTAAAAAGAACTACTTCTACCAATGAATTCGTCTAGAAATACCCTACCGATGAATTCGTTGTTAATAGATATTAAGTAACTGCAACATTTATAAATATGGCTCCTCCCTAAAAATGGCTCCTTATTCCATTTTTTTTTTTTGAGAAATTGTGTTTGTCGTCAACCGGGTTCGAACCCGAGACCTCATGCAGAGGCTTCCAACGCTCTACCACTTGAGCTACCACCCTTTCTGCCTCCTTATTCCATTTTAATTATTAAGTTTTTTTTTTGTGAAATGCATACAATTAGTACTAATATAATTACTAATTTCGTAATAAATCTTTCATACTAATAGTCCACGCAAATTTCTTACCATTTGAATCTCTTTCAGTCAAAATTATTTTAATTTAAATGCAAAAAATTATCCTCATTTTTTACGTTTTTTTTTTTTTTTTTTTTTTTTTGCAATATGTAGCTAATATATGCTAAATATATGAATGGTTTTTATTAGAAAAAATACTTTGTGAATGCACTGAAACATTTATGTATCCACTTAGTAGTTATAATATCATAAAAATATGTTAGCCAAAATTAAGCATTCTTGTGTACATTAGATTGTTTTCTTTGTTTCTTGTAAGTTCCTACATTTGTTGTAGCATGAAATTATTTGGTACAATTTTTTTTTATGTATTTCTTGTAACTTTTTATAAAAAACATTTTTTTAAATGGAGTGGAACATTTATATATTCACTTAACAGTCATAATATCTCAAAACATGATAACCAAAACTAACATTTTTATGTACATTAAACTTTTTTATGTGTTTCTTGTAACTTTTTTATATTTTTGTAGCATCAATTTAATTTGATATTAAACTATCTTATGTGTTTATCGTAACTTTTTACATTTTTGTTTCATGAATTTGATTTGATTTTTTTGCGATATGTACATTATGCATTTATATTATTTAAAATAATTTTATAAATTTAGCAATTTTTTATTTATTGACCTCATACTTAAATATCATAAAAAATAATAAATTGATTTGTTAATGATTTTTTCTGCAATATGTACCTTATACATACAAAATATATGCATATTTTTTATTAAAAATGACTTTTATGAATACAGTAAAACATTTATTTATTCACTTAATAGTTATAATATCGTGAAAACATGATAGTCAAAAGTAAACATTTTCTCAGTATAATTGATTAAAATAAATTATAGAGGTATAAATTTATTCTAGAGTTTCGGATGTGATCCTTATACACCAAGATAAACATATTAAAAAATTTATGGAAATATTTCATCTTCAACTTATCAAGGTCAATAAAATAATAATATTACTTTCAGAAAAGTACATCAGTAAAATTTTTGAACATGGGTTAGTGAAACTCTGAAAACAACATCAAAGAACAAACAATTATTAAATTGAGGATACGAAGTAGGAAAAACATATCAAAGTGAGTTGGCGCGGGGTTACGTCTAGTATAATGTAATCATTTGGAGGAGTTACCAAATAATTATTAAAATGGACCAATTTGGATTATCACTTTTGTACAGTATTTAAGTATTAAGTCAACAAATGAATATTTCACTAGATATACTATTTTTTTAATAAAAAGTGTGCATATGGTACATATTGCAAAAAACAATTATTATCAAATCAAATTCATGCTACAAAAAATATAAAAATTTACAAGAAACACATAAAAAATAATGTACGTAAAATAAATCATAGAGTTATAATTGATTTTATAACTCTAGAATTGAGTTATTTCAAGGGAAATCATTTTTCAAGTTTTGATTACTTGCACATAACCCCCTAAAGTTTGCTAACAAATATAGAAATAGCTGAGCATCTGACTTGGTCAACTATCACTTAAAGGTAGCCTATTATGACTCCAATATCCATGTGAGACAATTTGACAGCTCCAAGATATTGATTTGATCTCAAAACAGCTTTTAAGTGAAAATACTAATTTGCCCTTCTTGCACAGTTTGACAAAACAAAGTTTTCTAGAAGATCCATTTGAAAATTTTGTTCTGAAGGTTCAGGGTAACATTTGATAAACTTTGCGCAAGGATGTGGAGGTTGTAAAGTGCATTTTGAACATCAAACTTTAAGTCAAATCTTAAGAGTGATTAGCACAAACAGCCAACTTCAAAGCTAATTTATGATCAATTGAGGAAGAGTTTGGAAACATTGAAGATAGGGTTTTAAAATGACTGAAAAAGAATTCGATAGCATATTTTCACTCTTATTAACTCAAAGTAATCTAGGTGATATTGCTAGTCAAAGTTGGGTAGTTTTAAGTCTATTCTATACTTGACCAATTTACAAGCTTTGACTGAATTAAAACACACATTGCCCACAACTTTGGAGGAGAAAAAAAGGGACTTCTAGGAGTAATATGGAGCTAACAACTAACACAAATTTGTAGCCTTACAAGAGAGAGTAATTAGGTCAAGGAATAAACTCATTACAACAAGAATTGAGGAATTCAACTTGGAAGTTAACGAAAATTATTGACCTGAAAGTAGTAAAAAAACAGCACTCAACACCTTATCTTCAGCAAGGATTTCAAAAACTTATATGGAAATTGTAGTATTAGGGTCGTTGATTACACAGAAGGAATAAATTGAGAAAAACATCAACAAATGAGAAAGATATTATGTCCCAAAGTTGGCCCCACTCATTGTGTCAAGAACAGAATTTAATGTCCAACACAAACTTAAGGTGTTTGGGTTGATTTTCGAACATCTTAGACATGCAATCACGAAAACACACCCAAAATGTGTTAAAGACCAAATCTCAAGGTTTCTAAATCTATAAAGCTCTCCAATTGTTACCTCAAGTGGGAGAGACGTAGCTCTAAATAGAGCTTGAATGTCTCCAGAAAAACGAGGAGAGATCAAATCAAAACCTACCCTAACGGATTTTTGAAAAACTTTGTAGGCTAAATATGAGCTCTACACCTCCTAGGGATCCTAGGGAGCTCAAATACGCAACAAGAACTGAATTTATTCAAGAAACAAATATTAGCTCACCTTTTACGAGCTTCAAGTTTTCTGGCTAACATCAATGCAGATTCCAGCGGCTGAGATGAATATTGACAATTTTAACGCAACCAAGGGACTCTATGGGTTCATCTACGACCACGGAATACGAATTCACCACTCAATTCCACCAATTCACATAGAGAAGATAGAATTAACCGAATTTCTAACCTAGGGTTCTTACCGTTCTTCCTCGATTTCCCGACTTACCACTCAATGAAATCCCCAATTGATTGAGAGTTTTGCCTTAATAGTGTGTCAGGAGACTCCAATAACAGCAGGTTTGAACAAGGTGGAGTGGTGGTGGAGTTGCTGAGGCGGTGGTGGTGGTGGTTCATGAAGAAGAAGAAGAAGAAGAGGGTCAAAAGTGATTTGGCTCAAATGTAAAGGAGCTGAGGTTGGTGTGGTGTTTCCACATCGGTGTGTTATGTGGCGAACATGTACAATGGGGGAAGACATGAAACTCATGCAGTAGGGGGAAACATAGAATTTCTATAAAGTTAAGGTAAAAGTAGATTTAGAGATAAATTTGTATGTTTTGTAAATTATACTTATGTCCCAAACTATAATATTACTTAATAATTACCCCCAATAATTCCTAGTAAGCTTAGGGTGATCAGGATTAAGCCTTAATCTTAATTTTTAAGAAATTACAAATGAGCCCCATATTTTTTGAATATTAAAGAATTGTCCCAATTTGAAATCTCATTCTAGACATTCTCTCTTGATCAGATGTCAGCAAGCACTGCTAAATAAGAAAATGCACACAACGGACTCATATTGTAATTAATTATGTAAGATCATCATGTTTCAAAGGTTTGACAATGCCGTGTTTCAAGGCCTTGAACAACTTTCAAGATCTTGAAAGTGTGCTGCAGTGTATATTATGAACTTAGGGGGAGCTTTTCCTTCTAATCTGATTCCTAATCTCTTATGTTTGATTGTGCCTTATTTTATGATGAAAGACAAACCAATATGACACTCTAAACATTTGCTAATCTCACTGTTTGACTCAGTTTTTGCGGGATTAGTTAGCTACCTATCTTGCAGGAACTCTTTCATAATCTGTGTATTTGCATGAAAGTAAATACAGCTCTCAGAAGGATTCTATAAATATGAAATCTTGTCTAAACCTTCCTAACACACAAAAAGAGATTCAATTCACTCAATCAGATCATCAGAAGATCACTGCATACTCAACTACTCACTTGTTCTCAGTTTTCTTATTTCTGTACTTAATTTGTATATCATTTTGATGATACTTATCTTATCTTATTCTCATGAGTTTTTCAAGTGAACAACAGAGAATTCTAGTCGAATCAGTTAGCTAGAGCAGGTACCAGATAGGTTAGAGATAATCACAAGATGTAACAGAGTAAGGGACATCTATGTGCTTGAGATCTAGGGCTTAACTTTTGATTAATAAGAATTGAGTTGCAAATTCTGTAGGGATCAGATCCCTGAGGTAGAGACTTAGGTCCTTGTGTAATGAACTCTATAATTCATTGTGTCTCTAGCTCTTTACGTATAGTTCCATACTTATCCTGCTCGGAGCTTCAAAATATGTTTTTGATTCAAGGGCTTGAAACCCATTTCAAGGCCTTGAAAACTATCTGCAACTTTTCTACTAAACTGTTTGATTCCAAGGACTTGAAACTCATTTCAAGGACTTGAAATACTAGTTGTTTTCTACAAATTTATTTGAGACCACTCTTTTGGAAAAAGTTGCCATACTCTATTCAACCCCCCTTCTAGAGTAGTGATCATGTATTACTACCTACATTATTGTCTTTAAATTGGTATCAGTGCTTATATCACTGCATAGATCAAACAATCTTATGATCATGAGTACTATAGGTGATGGTGGTTTCTCTCAGGGAAGAGCTGCTAACAGACCTCCCTTATTCTGTGGTGACAACTTTGTGCACTGGAAAACTTTGATGAAGATGTTCATCATTGATCAAGAAATAGAGTTGTGGACTATCATACATAATGGTCTCATACATTGTACATGGAGAAAATGGATTTGAACTCCCAAGACTGAGGATTCACTTTGTACTTCTGAATAAGAACAATTTCTAAGAATTACAGAGCTATGAATCTCTTATATTGTGCTTTGAGTGCAGGTGAATTCAACAAGATTTCATGATGCAAAATGCTAAAGAAATATGGGACAAACTGGTGGTAACTTTTGAAGGAACCAGCGAAGTCAAGCAAACAAAAATCAATATATTCCTTAGACAGTATGAACTGTTTAAAGTGAATGGAGATGAATCCATCAAAGATATGTTCAAGAGGTATACAGATATTGTCAACAATCTCGACTCCTTAGGGATGTCTTTCTCCACTGAAGAAAAAGTCAGAAATATCTTAAGAAGTCTTCCTAAAGCCAAATGGGAATCAAAGACTACTGCATTGAAGAAGTTCAAAGTCTATCATCTCTTCAACTTGATGACTTTCAGGGAAAGCTACTTACACATGAGATCTCTATGAATAAAGTTGATGGAGAACTGCCAGAAAGTATCAAGAACTTGGCATTCAAGGCTAAGGAGAGTGAACCATATCAAAGGCTTGAAAATGAAGAAGATTATGATGAAGATCCCTGTGCTCTCAAGATGAAAACGAACTTTGGAAAAAAAGACTTCAACAGGGATA
The DNA here is from genome assembly GCA_023055425.1 of Linanthus parryae. NCBI lineage: Eukaryota > Viridiplantae > Streptophyta > Magnoliopsida > Ericales > Polemoniaceae > Linanthus > Linanthus parryae. The sequence goes on along the minus strand of JALGPY010000037.1, from coordinate 3,115,544 downwards.
AATACAAGTCCTCCGGTAGCAGAGACTACAAACGTAAATCCTCTTCTCATGGTAATAAGTCTAAAGTAGTGAATTTTTTTGAGTGTGGTGATGCATGACACTTGATTAGAGTCTTTTCACACAAGAAAAAAGAACACTTTCAGAAGATATATTATGAAAGAAGAAATAAAACTATGGTAGCTTCTTGGAGTGATTTTGACACCTCAAGTAATTCTGAATCTGAAGAAGAACAAGCCAACATGTGCCTCATGGCTAAGCATGGTGAAAGTTCTGTAAAGAATATTGAGGTAATGGTGAGCTGTTTAATTTCAAAACCATCAGATGTCCTCTATGATTATTCTAGAACAATGCTTTCAAATGAATATGACTATCTGAATGAAATCAAGCCTTTGACAAAGAAGGTTCATGAGAAATCAAAAGAAAATCTGCAACTACTTTTTCAAAATCAAAATCTTGAAATTGTTGAGGCAAAAACAGATAGAGATTTCAAAGCCTTGGAATTCAGTTTCAAGGCCTTGAAAACTCAAATCAAGGAGGTAGTCACTGAAAACTCTCTTTTGAGTGATAGTATTGTTGCTCCAAGACGTCATTGTGATGAATTGGAGGAAAAAAGGACTACTCTAACTGTGAAACTTCAATACTATAAGAAAGTTATGACCAAGCTTGCTGGCTCTATACATAATCTAAACCTGATTCTTGGAGGAAGCTAACAGTCTGTTCACAAAACTGTTATTGGTTACAATCTCAATTTTCCTAGAAAAAGCACACCATACTTGTGAAGGTTGGTAGTATAACTTTTCCTAAGTGCCATTAATGCAACAAAAATGGTCATGTTAAAATGACTTGTCCCTTTATAAGAAGAGACCCTCACATAATGAGGAACACTTTTCCAGTTCAACTCAAGGGACAAGTTTAACAGATTAAGGTTCATAAAGGGGTTAGACCACCTAACATGGTTGACCCTGAATATGAATCTAAATTTCACACTTGGTTTAACAGCTGAGTAAGGCAGTGAATGGTGTTTGCAGGTTGTCACCAAGAGCAAAGAACAGAAATGGATCATGGATAGTGGTTGCTCCAGAAACATGAGTGGAAAGAGTTCTTTATTCTCTGAATTGAATGAACATGCAAGAGGAACAATCACACTTGGTGACAAAGGAAAATGCAAATCATTGGTATTGGAATTGTTGGTAATAGTTCTAAAAATTCTATCTCAGATGTATATCTAGTAGATGGTCTTAATTTTAATCTGATTAGTGTATCACAATTATGTGACAAAGGTAATAAGGTCATCTTTGAAAATGAGAAATGTGTGGTGCAAGATGAGAAATCAGGAAATTGCATTCTCACTGCTCATAGATCAAATAATGTATATTTTCTAAGTACTAACAAAGTTGCAGGAGAAAGTCTGAAGTGCCTCAAGGCCTTGAAAGAGGATTGAAAGCTTTGGCACATAAAGCTTGGACACATTAGCTTGCACACTTTGAACAAATTAGTTTCCAAAGATCTGGAAAGAGGTCTTTCTTATGTCAAGTTCAAAGATGAAGAGGTATGCAAAGCATGTGCTCAAAGTAAACAGACAAGAAGTTCATTCAAGCCAAAGAACTTTGTAAGTACTACAAGACCTATTGAATTACTTCATATGGATAACTGTGGTCCTACGAGAACTCCAACTCCAAATGCTAAGAAGTATATGCTAGTTGTTGTAGATGATTTCTCTAGATTTACTTGGGTAATGTTTCTTAGAGATAAATCTGAAGCTCTACCTGAATTTCAAAGCTTTGTAAAGAGCTTCAAACTTTGAAAAACATGCCCATTGCTTCAATTAGAAGTGATCATGGTAGAGAGTTTGATCAACTTGATTTTGTTTTATTTTGTGCTAAGTATCGCATCTCTCACAAATTCTCTGCTCCTAGAACTCCTCAACATAATGGAGTTGTTGAAAGAAAGAACAGGACTCGACAACGCTTCTGGAGAACAAGTTGTCAAAATCATTTTGGGCAGAAGCTGCAAACACTGCCAATTATATTCTTAACAGGCGCCAGATTAGTCTATCTTGAAGAAGACCCCTTATGAGCTTTTCAAATGAATAAAGACAAATATTTCTTATTTCAAACCTTTTAGCTGCACTTATTTTGTTCACAACAATGATAAGGACAATCTTGGTAAGTTTGATGCCATAAGCGATGAAGGTATCTTTCTTGGCTATTCCCTGACTAGCAAACCATATATAATTTATAATAAGAGAATCAAGCTTGTTGAGGAAAGTATACATGTAATTTTTTATGAATGCTATGATGGTTCTTTGAGTGAATTTTTTGCCGACTTGAATCTGAACAAGCATGAGTCATAGGATGTAGCAGAGCCATGGTTCCAAGGAAAACTTGTAAGAAAACAGAAGGAATGTTCAAGGCCTTGAAAGTGGATCCCAAAGTCTTGAAGAAGAACATCAAGAAAATCAAAGTGGACAAGCCACTTCCTCAAGTTCTCAAAGACTTGAAAAGCTTCTTGGAGATATTGAACCATGGAAACCAAGGAAGTGATTCAAATACCTTTCAGCACATCTAGTTGATAACATCATATATGAGCCATACACTCGTACACAGACAAGATCTCAATTGAAGAAATTGTGTGCTCGTAATGCTTTTGATTCTCTTTTAGAACCTAAGAATGTGAAGGAAGCATTACAAGAAGCAGACTGGATCATTGAAATGTAAAGTGAACTTAATGAATTTGAGAGGAACAAGGCTTGGAATCTGGTTTCTCCTCCTAAAGATCAGTCCGTTATTGGCACAAGATGGGTGTTCAGAAACAAACTGGATGAGAATGGTAAGATTATCAGAAACAAAGCAAGACTAGTTGCTCAAGGCTACAACCAGGAAGAAGTTATTGATTATGAGGAGACTTTTGCTCATGTTTCAAGGTTAGAAGCAATTACAAAGTTACTTGCATTTGCATCATACAAGAACATTAAATTTTATAAAATGGATGTTAAATGTGCCTTTGTGAATGGATATCTGCAAGAAGAAGTTTATGTTGCTCTACCTCCTGGTTTTGGAAATGATGAGTTTCCAAACTATGTTTACGAACTTGACAAAGTTCTTCATGGTTTGAAACAAGCTCCGAGAGCTTGGTATGAAAGATTATCAAACTTCCTACTTGAAAATTATTTCAAAAGAGGACTAATTAATAATATACTTTTTGTAAATACTCGTGAGAAATACGTTTTAGTAGTTCAAGTTTATGTTGATGATATTCTGTTTGGTGCTACTAATGATTCTCTTTGCAAAGATTTCACAAGTCTTATGAGCAGGGAATTTGAGATGACCTTGATGGGATTTTTGAATTCTTTTGTTGGACTTCATGTACACCAAATGGAGAAAGGAACTTTTTATGCATAAAAAACAAGTACACCAGGGAATTGATAAACAAGTACAATATGTCTCAGTCTAAGGTAGTTAAAACCCCCATGAGCTCTACACTGTCCTTAGACTAGGATCAAACTAGTAAGAGTGTAAATCAGAAAGAGTATATATGTATGATTGGTTCATTGCTACATCTCACTGCAAGTAGGCCAGAAATCATGTTAGTGTCTGTATGTGTGCTAGATTTCAAGCTAATACTAAAGAATCACACTTGTTTACTCTCAAAAGAATCTTTAGATATCTCAATGGTACCAAAAAATCAGGGCTTTGGTATCCTAAATAATCTAATTTCTCTCTGTGTGGCTATTCAGATGTTGACTTTGCAGGATAAAAAGTTGACAGAAAAAGTACTTCAGGGTGTTTCCAATTTTTTGGATCATCCCTGATTAGATGGCATTCAAAGAAGCAAAACTCAGTAGCCTTATCAAAAGCAGAAGCTAAATACATAGCAGCTGGAGCTTGCTGCTCAAAAGTGCTGTGGATAGCTCAACAAATGAGGGACATTGGATTTGATTTCAGAGATATACCTATCAAATGTGACAACACCAGTGGCATATCAATTACAAAGAATCCAGTTCAGCACTCAAGGACCAAACACATAGATGTTAGAAATCATTTCATTAGAGATCATGCTGAGAAAGGTGATGTTACTCTTGAATTTATTTCTACTAACATGCAATTGACATATATCTTCACTAAGCCATTGCCAGAAGATAGATTCTCAGCCCTGATAATAGAAGTGGGCATGCTAAATAAAGAAGCATTGATTTAGGGGGAGTATCAGGTAAGTTATATGTGTTTAAAAGTTTTGAAAAAATTTTCAAAGCCTTGAAAACCTTTTCAAAGCCTTGATTTTATTTTGCTTCAGCTGTACATTTTTTCAAGGCCTTGAAAATAAGTGTATGCTATATGGTCAAAATTGGGTTCTTCAATGTTGGGTGTTATCTCTGTAGATAACTGCCTAATATTGTTTTTTTTCCTTTTAAAGCATATTCCTTTCAAATTAATATTATACTATTTCATTTCCCATGTCACACACAAATTTGAATTTCACTAAATATGTCTTCTTAAAAGATTTGGAAATATTCAGTTTCCTTTTCAAACACAAACTCTTCAGTATTTATCTTCTCATTTCTCTCTCTCTCTCTCTCTCTCTCTCTCTCTCGTATCTCTCCTGACTCTCTCTTCTAATACCCTCAAACTCTAATGGAATCAAGAAGAACTTCTAAAAGAATGAAGATGGCTGGAGGATTAAAGAAAAGTTCTGGGAAGAAGAGAAAGACCATTGAAGAAGATGTTCAAACTCTAAGTTATGGATCTACCTCCAGAACTCCAAGTGCAGAAAATCCTCATTTACCTCCAAAGAAGAAGACCAAGAAGGATAAAATAAGGCACAGTCTAGAACGGAATTATTCAGTGAGCATACTACTCAAGATGAGTCTGCAGGGATAAAAGATACTGGGAAAGAAGTGGCTGAAGATCAAGGTGGTGAAGAACAAGAACAAGGTAATGAAGATGGTATAGACACATGAATATTAATTAAAAATCTTATGAAGATGAAGAATAATAATAAATGAAAAACTCCATAGGTGGTCACTTTAGCAGAGCTTTTTGAGGAAGATGTGGCTGCTGAAACTGGTGAAGAAGTAGCTCAGGAAGAAGAACAATGTGAAGATGAGGAGAATGAAGAAGATAGTGGAGAAGAGGATGTTGAACCAAAGGTTGATGGAGATCCAACCCCCTGATTCTAGCCTATTCTTTCTTCTTTTAAAGGTCTTGGATCTCTCTTCAAATCCTTGAAATCTTCTCTCTTTTTTAAAACAGTTTTTACCTTAAGCTTTCAAAAACTTTGATCCAGCATTTTTCTCATTCTCTTTTGATGAAAGTAAAAAATGGGGAGAAATTTAGGTTTTTTATTTAGTATTTTAGTACTACGTACTTTGAATGGTTTAGATCAGTAGGTTGTTTTTTATGTTTAACCACTTGAATAAGTTGGATTATTTAGTTTGATTTTGATTCAGCTTATTATCTGGGAATATTATGAATGTTCTGCTATGCTCTAATGTTCAACTTTCGCATAGAAACAACTTAATCATATTAGTGTTTTGTCTTTCATCAAGGGGTGATTGTAAGATAAGCATGTTTCAAAGGTTTGAGACTGCAGCTTTTCAAGGCCTTGAAACAACTTTCAAATGCTCGAAAGTGTGCTGCAATGTATAGCATGAACTTAGGGGGATCTTTTCCTTCTAATATGATTTATAATCTCTTATGTTTGATTGTGCCTTATTTGATGATGAAAGACAAACCAATATAACACTGTAAACATTTTCTAATCTCACTGTTTGACTGAGTTTTTGCAGGATTAGTTAGCTACCTATCTTGCAGAAACTCTTTCCTAATCTGTATTTTGCAGGAAAGGAAATACAGCTCTCAGAAGGATTCTATACTTATGCAATCTTGTCCGGACCTTCCTAAAACCTTAATAAAGAAGATCGAATCAGTATCTTTGAAGATATGGAGCAACTAGCCATTGGGGAAGAGCTGTTAAAGTGTCAAGATATGCTGCTTGATTTTAGGAAATTCTGTTTGAAGAAGATCCTACAATCTGCATTACAAACAAGCAGCAAGAAAACGAGCTGCTGATAGAATCCGTACAGAGACATTCAAACACTCTTAAGGATTGAAAAGCAACACAGAAGGAGATTCAATGCACTCGATTCAATCATCAGAAGATCACTGCATACTCAACTGCTTCACTTGTCCTCAGTGTTCTACTTTCTGTACTTAATTTGCATATCATTTTGATAAAACTTCTCTTATATTATTCTCGTGAGTTGTTCAAGTGAACAACAAAGAATTCTTTTTGAATCAGTTAGCTAGAGCAGATACTAGATATGTTAGAGATAACCACAAGTTGTAACAAAGTAAGGGACATATATTTGCTTGAGATCTAGGGCTTAGCTTTTGATTAATAAGAATTGAGTTGCAAATCCTGCAGGGATCAGATCCCTGAGGTAGAGACGTAGGTCCTTGTCGACTGAACTCTATAATTCATTGTGTCTCTAGCTCTTTACTTATAGTTCCATACTTATCTTACTAGAGCTTCAAAATAGGTTTTTGATTCAACAGCTTGAAACCCATTTCAAGGCCTTGAAAACTATCTGCAACTTTTCTACTAAACTGTTTGATTACAAGTACTTGAACTCATTTCAAGGCCTTCAAATACTTCTTGTTTTCTACAAATTTATTTGAAACCACTCTTTTAGCAAAATTTGTCATACTCTATTCAACCCCCCCCCCCCCTTCTAGAGTATTGATCATGTATTACTACCTGCATTACTGTCTTTCAAACTATAGTTTGAACTCTATAAATTTTTAGGGTGTTACATCCTACCCCTTTAAAAGAATCTTTGTCCCCGAAGATCACGCACCCTTACTTAATCCTTATAACATCTTCCTTAATCGATCATGAAATCTTGTCGGCTCTATCACCTTATATCCCATTTCCTTATGAACTTCCGAATGCTGTCTATACTCAGTTGGGTTAAATATATAACCTCCCACAGTCTGTCCCAATGCCCTCCTGAATCTGTCCAGTTTTCTTGTTGCTCAAATTGTTCAACTCTTTGGTTAACCTAACCCAATAAGTGTACTTCTATCAGATTCCTTCATACTATAGATCTCAAGATCCGCCGATTGCTAAATCCTTTCTGGGTTCTGCTAAAATAACCTTACTCGTATTCCATGCCTTAGAGCTTATACAATTCATGTCTTAACAACGTGCTCTTCCTTTTTATTACTAGTCTAGGTTACCCGCCTAAGAGTTATATGCCCCCTACTTAGTCCTTATGTCTTCCGGTAGCCGTCCAACGATATCTTACCTATTTACGCTTCTCATCAGACACTGGATTGGCCTTCTTTTTCTCTTTCAGCTTCGTGAGTGAGCTTCCTTCTCAGGTCACAAGTTTGTATAGGCGGGATATGATGGACATTTTATTTTAACCGCTTCCATGAAGGTTCTTGTTGGTTGGTTGTGGGTTTGGTTTTGTCCCTCACTGTTGTTATAGTTTGAAGCAGATGCGAGGTTACCCCACCCTAGCTCCGTGTATGTTATTTATATATATAAAAAAAAACAATTAAAGACACTAAGACATCAAACACTCTCACAATTTTAGAGGATAGTAAAATTTTTATAGAGATTAAGAACCAAGAAATCACATAGGAAAAAGAACATACTAACCATGTGCATAAAAATTTTCATATGTTATCTCTTGGATCTTAATCAGTATCTAGTAAATTGATAAACTTTTAGGGTTACACAGTCATGTGCGTGAGAACGATAATCTTTGCTACAAAATAGAGAAGCTAGCACGTATCACGAATGTATCAAGCAGAAATAGCTAAGAGTGACTAGACGATGCTACCTTAGAGTGACTAGGGCGCTCAACGAGACAGTTAACATATGCACAAGCGTGCACTTGTTACAATATACACGGTGTAGAAAAGAACTAACATATTTCAGATGACCAGACTTGCCTGAAATTTGCATAACCATGGGTCCCATAGGAGACCTAGTGCTTTTTCTCATTTGTTAAACCACTATCATTCATTAGTATTGACATGTTCAATGTCGTTAAAGTAGTTTTCTATTGTGTTAAGTAGCTAAAACTTGTGCCCGTTGCGCACATTTTCATTGTGAGTGATAGGATAGGACATAAATTTCCAAAACTAAACAAGGAAAAGATGTTTACCAACCTATAGATTTCTTGGGAATCTAGTGTTGTTATTCAGACACCACAATTTTAGTGTAATTTGGAACATGGAGCTATTTTAGTATTCTAGTAAAGTCCGCACTTTGCACGTGGGCTGCAAATGTATAGTAAAATTGTGATATTCTATTTATTCATAAGATAATTTATCTCAATTCCTAAAGGATATATTAGAAAATACAAATAGTATATCTCGCAAACAGTGTAATATAATTTGTTAGGAATTTGTATTTTTTGTACATCTACAAACATGACTATTAACACATAGTCATGTTATAATTATTTTTTTGTAAACAGAGGCATGTTATAATTATTGATGGGAGTATAAAACACCTTTTACTGAACCATGGCTAAATAATTATAATTCGTTAGGAATTTGTATCTCGCAAATTATAGTTCTTGAAACATCCAATACGTGGAAAATTAACATGCATAGATTACATATCTTGAATATGCAGACAACATACAGTTAACATGATTGACCTTGTTGAAAGGAACGCTATGTCGAGTCCATTTTCACAAAACCCCATTCAAGCTCTCAAGCGAGTATTCACAGTTATAGTTTAAATAGGTGTTTTATGTTTAAAATGTTAATATGTTGCTTCTTTTCTTAGAATCTGAATAAGCTCAACTGTGTCAGTGTACACCACTTCTTCACTTCTTCAGGTCAAGTTGAATCCATTTACAGAAGCAACATAGATGATATAACCGAAGAGATTGTTTGTAATTTTATGCATAAAGTTAATGACACTTGCAGTATATATCAATTGTTCCTGAACAATGCGATCTTTGTTTCACGTGGTATTGCTAACATAATTCAAGGGGCAAACTACCTGGACTGGATATAACCTACCGTAGGTTTGAATTGCACGCACCCAAAAAGTTGATTTTAACAACACAAAAGCTAGCATTGTCATACTTTTTGAAAGATAATGTGAATTTATATGTTTTTCCAAGTCCAGCTCACAATCCGTTAAGGAATTGACACCTGCAACGTTCACTTCATCAGTGTTTCCCTCTCTGCTTCACACTATAAGAGTTAGTTCATTCTTCAACATACTTTGAGACCACTTACTAAGCGGTGGAGTAAAGGTTAATAATAAAAGAAATGATTAATGTATATGAGTTTCTCTCAAGTTTTATGGGTTCCTAAGTATAATTTTTAGTTAATTCCTCTTAGGTTTATGGGGTTTCAATGCAAGTCATCATCAGTTGTAGAGAACACATGATGCATGTCGTCATCAAAATTAAAGGCATCTCTTGCTGGATACTTTTCCAAACTTCCAGTATAACTATGGTGCTATAGAAAAGAGATAGAAGGAGCTTGCATATGTTATATTTGCTCCTTCAAAGGCAAAAAGCGGCCCACTGCAGAATTTTACGGTGGGCTAGTGTGACATTGTTAAGATCTTGAATTCTTTACTTGCTACACTATCTTATCAGTTAAGCATCTACTTCAGATGATTAAAACATGAAGAAAAATAGTTCTTGCAGTTTGCATCCATGATGAAAAATATGTTCCTCCTCCTAGTCACTTCGAATAAAGTACAACTGACATTACCTAGAATCCAGATCACTCTACTCGGTGTAATTGAATTTGGTACATAACGTGAGCGAATTTCCTCAAATTGGTTAATATGAATGTACTTTTTCCCTCTTGAATTTAAGGCGACAATACAAGGCCAATTTTCTATTCGTTTTTTAAACTCAAAATGAGAGTATCACTATGTTTAGTACAATTAATTTTTATTTTATCTTATGGAGAAATATCTAAGATAATCATAATTTAATAGTACTATTTGCCATATTTTTATAGTTGAACGTTAGAATACCAAGCTCTGTAACATGTGACAACTTACAATTATGTAAGGTAGAGATGGCAACTCGAGTATATGAGATGTTAACTCGCTAGTACTCAATGAAAATTCTGACAACTTTGAAAAGTAAAATGGATATACTTAATTGTACCGAACGGCTAGCCTTGCAGACTCTGCTCTAGTTGTTTTCAAGCTGTACTCACTGTAAACTCTAAATTTTCTTTTACCTATTTATTTTGAAATATATAGTTGAACTTTAAGAATTGAGAGGGGAATGTCCCCGAGCTAAAACTAGATAAGAACCATGAATGTATACGGGCAAATTACACTGTTCATACAACATCTATGACATTTAGACATGCTCTTATGCAACAATCACTTTGCAAGTAAAAGTAACACGAGTAAGAAGAACAGACATGTATGTGTCTCAATGTTATTCTTTACCATACTATTCATGAATCGAAGGCACAAGTTGTCTAATTTTTTGGTGTGTGTTTTATGACTGAGAAATATTATTCACGTGTATTGTTTATATATTGTGTTAACTATCAAGAAAATAAATATGAATAACAAAAGAAATAAGTGTACCTTAATTTTAAAATAACTTATATTAAGCATTTATCCGTACCTACCTTGGTAAAAGTCATTCGAACGCCGAGTTGGATGGATATCACTTCGGAGGTGCGACACTTGATCTCCCTTTTTTGGTTTTGGCACAATAAAAAGCTTCATGAGGTAAATTTTCAAACTCCTACTCATATGGCTGATTATATATGGGGAGCTGTGGATAATCTTGCCATCTTGCTCATCAAGGACATCTCTGTTGTGAATAGATCTCTTCAGTGGGTGTGTTGGGAAAAGCCTCCTCTGCATGGGTTAAAGATCAATGTGGATTGTGGACAATTGATGACTGGCAATGAGGGACTTGCAGTCGGGGTTGTTTGTAGGAACCATGAAGGTGATTGGTTGTGGGGTGCTCACAAATCTATTGGCAATGTTTCAGTTCTGAATGGTGAATTGTGGGCTATTTTGGAAGGTCTGCAGATTCTTCATATGAAGTCTCATTCTGGAGTTGTGTTGGAAACTGATTGTCAAGAGGCTGTTGATCTTCTGCAAAATGGTAGTATTGAGCATCCATTTTGGAACTTGGTTTTGGAGATTAGAAGGCTAATGGTTCTCACTGACACCACTGTGATCAAAATCTTGAGAGAAGCCAATAGTGTAGCAATTTTTTTAGCTAAGTCTTGTTCTAGCAGTTTGTGTGATAGGATTTTTCTTGATTTTCCTCCCAAGTTCTGTGATCTTCTTGTTGAAGATGATAGGAATGGTGTATGTAGGGAATTACCAAAAAAAAAAAAAAAACTTCCAATAGCATAAATAAAAATTTGCAGTAGTTCAACATGTAAAGATTAGCAATAGTTAGATCAAAACATATGAATGAACTATAATAGTCTCATCAAAACAAACTGAAAGTATTTGTAAAAGAAACCTACTAAGGCCTTGGAATCTAAGCTCCGTAGGAGACGGTGGCTTGGCGTTGTGCCGGAAATTCACAAACGCATATTCCAGGGTTTAAGCTCACAGAGTAGTATAGTGAAATTGAACGGCGGAAGCCTCTACCTGAAGGCCTTGGCGTTTCAGAGGCGGATCCAGTGGGGGATATGTCGTTTCTCTGCCTCATCTTCCCTGTCAACGTTTTCTTGATCATAGCATATTCTCCCACTTTCGTTTTCTGGAGCAAGAACAGCGACAAGATCATGTTCGAAGAAACCTGTAGACGTGAAAGATGGAGACTGCAACGTTTCAAGCAGCTATGTCTCCGTCAACGAATAAAAAGGTTAACACTACGAGGGTCAATGGATCTGATAGATTAAGACGATGTCTCCCCGTTGACGAACACAGGGAGTTAGATGTTTCTATATCACAATGACTTTTTGTTATTAGGATATGCAAACCTTTAGATAGCAAAGATTAATGGGTTACAACTCAAGGGTAATTTAGGTATTTAACGTTAGGAACTCATGAACCACTATAACCCTGTGAACTTTTAAATAGAATATATATATATATATGTGTATATATATATATATATGTATATATATAACGATAGCTTAAAATCTCAAAACTAACATTTTGCCTACTTCCCTTAGTAGCCGTAGTGTTAGCAGCCCAATACCGTCCTTACAGACTTGTGGTAGAGTCTTATGAATAATTATTTGCGTCGTACACTTGCGAGTAACTTCATTGATGCTGTGTTAAGTTTTGGATCCATTGTTGGAGACGGGTGACAGTTAATAGCGCCAAAGTTAGTTAAGTATAGGAAGATTAGTCAACTATAGGGAGTCTTGATTTCTATATTTTGTCTTCCGTCCGTCCCACCGCTTACTTTTATATTTTGTCTTCTGCCCATCTCACAGCTTGTTTCAAACCTTGTAGTCGCAAAGAGTATTGATGGCCATGAGGTTCGGGCTCGTGACCGTGGTGCAAACCCTGGGGTCCCAAACCTCCACCATCAACCCGGCCCATGGGATTAACCGGTTAATCAACCAGAACTATATATATATATATAGAACATGTCGTGAAATTATAAAATTTTAATTCCACAACAATAGACCTTAGAACTGTTGTGGAGTCTCAGTTTCTTATACCGAGACTCAATGACAGTTTCTACAGTAGGTCTATAACCATGGAAAATTCCATAGTGTAACTTTAAATGCACCACGTTGTTATCCTTAAACACAAGAACTGTGGTAGATCTTGCATTCTTGCTTCACCCAATAGGAATGCATGTACATATACGTGATCCTATACTATAGTTGGCGTTCGCGGGTATAGCTAGAACAAGCTCAAACAAAAAGAATTATTGAGAGGAAAAGTTCAGGTTCTGCTTGAAGATCCGAAAGCAAGAGTACTTTGTGCTTTCTGTAGGAATGAATGTGACCATAATTAGACTCAAAGAAAACCAATGCCAAGAGAAAATAAATGGGCATCAGATGCCTTAGAATTTGAGAACATTAAATTGTGAATGCCATGGCTCTGTAGGTCACTCTCACTTGCCGTTTTCAACTTTAATTATCTCAAAGAATCTATAGTTCTAAGCCTCAATTTGCATCCAAGGTATCAATTAAGCTAAAGTATGAAACAAAGATAGAAGAATATCCTCCATCTCCATTGAGTTCAAGCGAAGGGGTTGAATAATTAGGTTACATAGTCGATTATTCCTAGAATGTTTGATTTATTTTTATTTTTTTAATGTTGGACAGTTGGTTCTGAATGTTTTAGAAATCTAGTGTACGTACGTTCATCAGTTCAAACAAGTCCGTGTCACTCTATATAAAGGAGCATTAGGAACTTAGCATTATCGTTTCTTTTATCGTCTAGTCAAACAACCTTGACTAGATAATTTGAGTAACATAATAATACAAGAACATATAAGCATTTTCATGATGTCGTAGAGTTATCTCAAGTTTTAGATGAATGTATTCTAAAAAAATTAACTCTTAGATTAATGAAAATTTTAGAATTTTTTTGTGTCATTTTTTTTTGTGTCATTTTAGATACTAAAATCACCTAATTAAAGTTGTCAAAAAAGTCAAATATCACTTATTAATTGGGACGGAGGGAGAATTAAATAGTACTTCCATATGTTCCCTCTCTTTCCCTTTCATTTTATCTTTTCCACCCGTAACTGGGTCCCTTTGACCCAATGATTTGGATAGCAAAGCGATATAATTTTTTATAATTTTTTCATGGTGTATAGCGTAATAGTTGAAAGAATTATCAAAATATTGCATTGTTTAGCTATCCTAATCACCGGGTCAAACTGACTAATGGATAGTGGTAAAAGTGAAAATGAATGAACTAGAGAAAACGGAGTAAGTATTCAAATTTATTTTGGTTCACACTTTTTTCTATGCCTAGTTGCATCAATTATTTTTGAAATCTTAACTGGTGGCTAGGGACTCCGGTGGTGGTGGTAGTACAAGTTGTTTGAATAGGTTTTGGAATTACGATTGTTCCACTATTTATGTTTAGAGTGTGGAAGTGGGGATATCATAACTAAATAGGCAAAAGAATGTTAAGTGGAGTGATAGGGACATAACATTTGGTTCAACTACATCCAAAACTCAAAAACTTTGGAAAATTCGATATGTTTCTCTACAGAAATGAAAAAGGAATCTCTTATCTTCTCAAAACTAGTATTGCAAGCGTGGCTTATTTTTTGCATGTGTGTTGACTTCTCTCATTTATTTTCGTACAAAAAGCTCAAAAAATATAAAAGAAAATGAACTTATTAATGATTTCAGTTCATTTAAAATATATGGTGCCTTAAGTAGGTTGATCCAATAGGTCGTCACTGTCTATAATAAACAACATGTAGTTATTTCACTTAACCAGTAAGGCAAACTACTAAAACAAATAAGAAACAGATATCCAGATGTGGCAATGGACAGGATCGGAAGCCACATTAATCTACTCTGAAGGACGAACATGATCTATCACATACAGATCTACAACATGAATTACAGCGGAAGATTCATGTGTTTACCTTTTCTTCCTTAGCTCCTATACACAGCGGATGATCGTAGGATGCTTGCTTTCACGTGCCCTTCTTGCTCCCACAGTCTGGCTCGAATCACTAGGACGAAAGCTCTGATCCACACCAAGTTTCACCCAATGGAGGCTAGTTAGAGAGAGAGTCTAGGGTTTACTGTATTATGATCAGCACATGATCTCTACAGTAGTGTGTATAAAATAATAGGAGGTTGTCTCCTTATATAGACATACTTATACCCAATTGCAACATAACCCCCTAGGGTTTGTCCTTGCTACTAACCCCATAAGGTTTGAGCTTGTCTCACCTAAACCCATAAGTTTAGGATAATTGCATTGTGCACCCCACATGGGCGCACATAATGCTAACATCTCCCACTCGCACAGTGGGGTTGCACAAATACAGTAGTTCTAGTCTCCCTCAATCTCCAACTATTATCATCTGCCAAAGTGTTATGTGGCCTTGGTGTGTGACTGTGAGAGAACTTGCATTTCGGGAGTTCCATAGTCTAAACTCATACGAGACGAGCTAGCAGCAGGCGCACTCAACCTCAAGAAATAATGCAATACATATATATATATATATATATATATATATATATATATATATATATATATATATATCGTATTCCCCAGATTCTGTCTATTGTCATCTCATAGACCATGAGCACCTACCTTGTCCCGAAGGTCGTGCATCAATGAGTCTATATCTCCTTTACTACATTCATATCCTGCATGATCCCATAAGATCTTGTAGGTGGGCCCAATGAAAGTGATAAAGAGCGATGCAAGTAGAATCTTCCTTTCCATCCATTGTCGCTTTGATTCGGAGTCAGCTGCTTTCCTAGCAATGTCCTGGTAGGCCGAATCATTCATAGCCGTGAGGTGTCACGCTAAAGTAGCACCACCGAACCGTCTCTCCCCGACATGGATAAAAGTACTAAAGGTATACAGTGTCAATCATTCTTATATGATCGACGAGGCTCACACGGCGAGGAAACTCAGGGACCACCTCATGTCACTCATCAGCACGCGTTATCTCATAAGATGTGCGCCATAGTGTTTGGACTCTATCAGAGCACATTTCCTATCCCATAGGGACCACTATACATATGTAAGTCCAACAGCCCATATGACTATTAACCCGAGTACTGAGTGTTGCACATATGCAATCGAAATCAGTTCTCTCATCTGGCTTTCTCTACGCAGACTATACATGGTTCGGGGTAATAACCATGCTCGAATGGCCATAATCCAATCTCACCTTGGAACTTATTCCAATGCGACAAATGAATCCGTCTGACAGGGTCTTGCACTATTGATTGATGTCCAGCTCTTGTCATAGGCCATGCGCCTCATATGACAGGAGTCATCATATCATAGGCTTCGAGCGCTTATCGGGATTCTGTCTCATCTTCTACTCACCTAGACTATCCAGGATGTTGTAAAGGCGGTTGCTCGTGTGAGAGAGTCAACCTAGTGTCCGCGCGACATGTTCTATGCTAGTACATGATATGTAAACGTATCATACACGTATCGAAACAACATGTAGCATAATTAAACAAATCCAATTAAAATCCAATAATCAATGTCTAAATCATATCATCAGTCTGAAATCACTAGTGATATCTCACCACCTACTTAAGCCCATATTCCTAACATAACCAGTAAAAACATGCCTTAACAAAGGTTTGGTCATGGGATCAGCTAACATCTGATTCGTAGGAATGTGCTCCAAAGAGACATCTCCTTTAGCTACCACCTCCCTAATGAAGTGATACTTTATCTCTCTATGTGTTTGGCTTTACTGTGGTGCACAGCCATATGCTGGGGCAACTCATAGGTTCATGGATAGCTCATAAGCTTACCAGAAACCTTCTTTTCCAAACACATTTCTGTCCGGTGACAGAACAGGCGGTCTAATACGACTGTGCAACACTTATGCTGCTGTTCCATGCGATGTCATCTAGCATGGACTATTGCCTGGGGCGGATCCACGTGCATCTAGGTCCCCTCCCTAGTCAGCATGCATAGCTGACTAGTCGAAGCATCATCTCCGATAGTCATAGCACGTAATCCTTTGAGATATCGGAGTATTCTCTACATAGACTTCCAATGCCCAATACCTGGGTTGGACTGATATCTGCTAACTAAATCGATCGAACTTACATAGGGTACTTTGGCCATCTGGTCTTTTCTCGTGTTGGTTCTTGGGACACATTTCCCGACTGAGTTTCTCGCCATGCGCAATGGGAGTGTCAAGTGGTTTGGCATCGCACATTCGAAATCGTTCCAGTATCTTCTGGATGTACGCCTCTTGCGACAATCCTAGAATTCGTTGGGAACGATCTCTCGGGATCTTAATCCCAAGGATGTAGCTTGCCTCGCCTATATCCTTCATCGAAAAACGAGAGGACAACCACCCTTTGGTGGTCTTGAGCACTCCTATATCATTGCTTGCCAATAGTAGGTCATCCACATATAGAGACAAAATCATGAACTTATTTCCTGAGCTTTTGACATACACACAGTGGTCTTCATCTACCATTGCAAAGCCATATGCTAAAATGTCCTGATGGAACTTCATATACCACTGTCTTGAGGACTGTTTAAGCCCATATATGGACTTAACCAGTTTGCACACTTTGTGCTCTTGACCTTTCTTCTCGAAGCCTTGCGGCTGAGCCATATAGATCTCCTCGTTTAATTCTCCATTGAGAAACGCAGTCTTAACATCCATCTGATGTAGCTCTAAGTCCATGCTTGCTACTATTGCTAGTATAAGGCGAATAGAGGCTATTCTCACCACCGGCGAGAATATCTCCTCATAATCTACACCCTGCTGTTGGGTGTAGCCTTTCGCCACTAGTCGGGCCTTATGCATTTCCACGCTTCCGTCTGCCTTCCTCTTGACCCTGAAAACCCATTTGTTTCCAATGGCCTTACGTCCAGGAGGCAAGTCAACTAGGTCCCAAACATGATTGGTTTTCATTGACTCTAGTTCTTCTTGTAAAGCAATCTCCCATTCTTTCTTGTCAGGTGATGATAGAGCCTCGGACAATGTCCTAGGTTCATCATCTTCTTGCGTGGTGACCACCATGGCCTCCCCTTCGATGTCAAATCGTCGATGGGGTACGCTCTCCACGAGCACTCCTACGCAAAGAGGGTTCTTCTTCTTCAGCATCATCACCATATGTGATGGGCTGCTCACTAGGCAAGACGCTCCCACTGTTCTCAAGATCCATAGCAACAAATTCCTCTTGAGTAGTGGTGAATTGAGTGTCATCTAGTGGTTCCTCTTGCTCGTAGAGAATTCCATCTCCACGAGCTTCTCCCTGACTAGGAAAATCTCCCTCGAGAGATTCAACATCTCGCGACTCCATTTCTGTTAGACTGCCATCCGGCTGTTGTGCTATGAATACGTAACCCTTAGAGTGCTCAAAGTACCGTATGAAGATGCACTTCTTTCCTCTAGCACCCAATTTCCCATGGACATGGGAGACCTTACGTACATAGGCAGCCGACCCCCATGGCCTAAGGTGACCCAATTCGGGTTGCCTTTTGGTCCACATCTCGTAAGGGGTTGTGGCTACAGACTTGGTGGGCACACGGTTCAGTATGTATGTGGCAGTCATCAATGCATCTCCCCAAAAGGAGATTGGCAGATTCGCATTTGCCATCATACTACGAACCATCTCTAACAGTGTTCTATTCCTTCTTTCCACCACACCATTTTGCTGCGGTGTGAAGGGAATAGTCAACTGCCTCACTATTCCTTTTTCCTCACAGAGCTCCTTAAATTGCTCAGATAGATACTCACGTCCTCGGTCTGTCCTAAGAGCCTTAACTCTTTTGTCCAGTTGGTTCTCTACCTCTTGTAGGAACTTTCTGAAGCACCCTATTGCCTCAGACTTATGTGTCATCAAGTACACATAACCGAAACGAGTGTGATCATCTATAAATGTGATGAAATAGCGAGCACCATGTCTAGCTCTAACATTTAATGGACCGCAAACATCAGAATGAATAAGTTGTAGAGGCTCAGTAGCCCTTACTGCTTTACCGAACGATTTGCGTTTGGCTTTCCCTGCAAGGCAACACTCACATACAGGTAAAGATATCTTGGACATATTTCCAAGTAGGCCTGCCTTGGCCAGCCTGTTCATCCTGTCCTGTCCTATATGTCCCAATCTAGCATGCCATCTAGTGGAACCAACATCACTAGAAGACGTAATGAATGAAGAAGAATCATAAACATCACCAAAGCTAGAACCAATAATGTCTAGATAAAATAAACCACGAGAAATCAATCCAGTACCAAAATATGAATTGCCACAAAACAGTTTGGCAACTCTAACCTCAAAAACAAGTCCAAAACCAAATCCAAAAGTCTAGAAACGGAAATCAAGTTCTTGCGTGCACTATGAGCGTATAAGACGTCATGAGGATGAGCTCCAAACTTCATCTTCACGTGCATCCTTCTACTACCCGTTTGTCATTGCCAATAATCCGTGCACGCGCCTCAATCACATGCTCAAGCGTCCTTCTGCACCTGGATCCAATCCCCGCTCATTAGCGGAATTAGAAATGAAAACTTGACTTATAACATAACAGTCATAGTTTGGATTATGGCATACCTTTGGCTCGGTACAATCACGAGCAAAGTGACCCTTTTCTGGCAGTTGAAGCACAAGATCCTTGCCAAGTTTCTAGCTCTCCGGCTCTTCTTGCCACCAGCTCCTTTCTTGATCTTGGGATTGGGGCCTCCTACGGGCTTCCCCTTTCCCTTGACGCCCTTATCCGCCTTCCTCCAGTTCCCATGCGCCTTTTGCGACTTGGGAAGAGGGTGCTCTGCCATTAACACCTCAGCGCTGGACTTGGCGACCTCAATTCGCTCACTTTCCAAAAATAGATGACGTTTGACATCCTCAAACGTTTTGACATCCGCGTTGTGGGTCATTTCCTGTTTCATGTGATCCCACGTGCGGGGCAGAGAACGCAGTACCGCTTGTACTTGCTCTTCATCGGATAAGTTCGTCCAGCTGCTATGAGCTCTCTGATCATGAAGGCCATAGCCCTCATATGCTGAGTCATTGAGTGTTCTGGCTTCTTATGATAAGAATCGAACTTCATCCTCAAGACTCTCAGCCTGGTGACAGAAGTGGATCCATACTTGCTCTTGATCGATTCCCACATCTCCTTCGCAGTGACAGAATTTTCGAACTCCCTGATGAGGTCATCTTCCATCATACATAGAAGATTGTAACAAGCCTTCCTATCCGCTGCTTCCCACTTATGAAAAGCAGCTAGGTTCCGCTCATGTTCCACAAGCGGTTGGTTTTCATTCATCACGGGTTCGACCCTATCTGTCTGGAGATGGTCGGACAAATCTATGTCTAACATGTAGTACATAGCACGACGGCTCCACATGTCGTAATTGTCCCCATTAAGCTTTACAGCTTTGGCAGAATCAGCGATGAGACTAGATGATTTCGACATGACTGTAAATATGAGACAAAGTGGAAATTAATTACTAGCATTTGTTTTAGCTCCTACAAACATTTAGATAAGATTAAAATTCATATTTCTTCATAAGGACTTCTAGGAATCAAATATCGTCACTTACGATTCCCCATTAATTTTAATCCTCTCTTAATGCGAGCTCTTTCGTTTTAGTTCTTTAGCATGCGAGGTTATACAGTTATATCCAATCACACGCAGTTATAACATAAAACAAGCATAAGCATAAATAAATATGCAATGGATGTGGCCCCTAAGGTGCACTCCCACTATTGAGAGTACGTCTTGAGCAATTCTTGAACTTCTCGCCTCATGGATCTCGCCTATCTCGAGTGCTCCTTGAAGCTTCCTTGTTCGTCTATTTTGCTCCATGCACCTCGCGCCATAGCTTTTGGTTTGGCCACCTCTATTGAAGCTTCTATTCTTCAATCTTCACTAAATATCTTATTTCTAATAAGAAGTAACCTCTATTAGGCGATTTAGATGAGAAGAGAAGACAATAGAGTATGTAGAGAGGCACGACACGCAGGCCGTATTTTAATTGATTACATATTCAAGACCAAAACCAAATATAAAACCATCTAAGCCACATCCATGCATCAAACACATCCGTTCAACCCACGACAGCATGTATAATAATAAAATAAACATACTGAAATTTTCTAGAAATTTCTAGAATTAAAGAATAATTACTGGAAATTAATAAGCAATAAATCAATCAACTAATAAGATCGAAAATTGCTCCCAACTACCTAGGATCTTACCTCCTATCGCATAAGGTAGGGAAAAATGTCCTAAGTCTCCAGAAAAAATTTGGGCTCAAAACAGTGTGTTTAAGGACGTCTAACTGCCTCGGGAAGTGTGCTAAACACTAATTAATTAATCTGAAAAATAATAAAAATTTTTGTTTTCCAAAAATTATGAAAAAATCCCAGAAAATAGGAAATTTAATTCTGAGCATGTAGAAAAAAATTTGGCGAAAAATAGTGGCCGGAGGAGGGCTCACGCGCCCACCCGCGCCGCCGCGCGTGGGCGAGTCCGCCTCCGCCACGCGCCGACGTCGACCTAGTGCCACGTCAGCATGCCACGTGGCATGCCACGTCAGCCATGTGATGACGTCAGCTGCCACGTCATCCGCTCCACGCCACTGTCACGTCAGCAGCCCACGTGGCTGTCACGTCATCGCCACGTCAGCCAAGTGCTGACGTGGCACCGCCTTGTCACCATGCCACGTCATCCCTAGCCACATCAACATGTCCGCCGTCGCCCTTTGGCGCGTGCGGCGCGTGGCTGCGCGTGGAGGCGGCGTCGGTGGCGCGTGAAGCCCACGCGCCGCCTTCCCGGCCTCCGTTTCCGGCGATCCTTATATCGTTGGAATCGTCTTTTCACGCTGATCATGATTATGTATTCAAAACCCAATTTTAACATGTTTTGAAAAAATCTTTTTACTGCTCAGATCTAACAGTCCAGATTTATACAGTTTCGAATCTTAAAAAATTCATAACTAATTCTCTGTTCGTCCAAAAATTACAAAATTTATATTTCTGGAATCCTCGTGAAAAACCCTATCTAACCATATAGGTTTCACTAACAGATTATGAAATTTCAAAAACTCGATTTTTTTAACTGATTCGGGAACGCATAACGAGGCACGAAAAACAAGTCTAAGGCTCTGATACCAATGAAGGACGAACATGATCTATTACATACAGATCAACAACATGAATTATAGCGGAAGATTCATGTGTTTACCTTGTCTTCCTTAGCTCCTATGCACAGCGGATGATCGTAGGATGCTTACTTTCACGTGCCCTTCTTGCTCCCACAGTCTGGCTCGAATCACTAGGACGAAAGCTCTGATCCAAATCAAGTTCCACCAGTGGAGGCTAGTTAGAGAGAGAGTCTAGGATTTACTGTATTATGATCAGCACATGATCTCTATAGTAGTGTGTAAAAAAAAATAGGAGGCTGTCTCCTTATATAGACAGACTTATACCAAATTGCAACATAACCCCCTAGAGTTTGTCCTTGCTACTAACCCCATAAGATTTGAGCTTGTCTCACCTAAACCCATAAGTTTAGGATAATTGCATTGTGCACCCCACATGGGCGCACATAATGCTAACATACTCCCTCCCGTATCTAAATGAAAACTAAAACAAATAAGTAAAGAAATAAGTAGTCTGTCTTTCACGGCTGAAAGCTCGCGGAGACAGGAGTTGTTGGAGATGACTGATTGCTAACTTGACTGTTTGTTAACGGCGCCACTTTGGATTCTAATGATTGTGTGTGTCCCTCTTGGTCGCTCTTGTATAAGCCGCGTTGGCTTTCTATCGTGATAAAATGCTTCTTAAAATGTTGGTAAAGTTGAAACTTTCGTCTCATTAGGTACTGATCCTTCTTTCTTGACCAAAAGGCTTGCACGGATACGGATTAGAGTAGCACAGATCAATCTCCCAGCACATAGCTTGTGGTGTACAAAGGATTTCATGAAAAATGTCATCCAAGGTAGAATAGAAAAGGCAGTGTCCTGAATTGGAAGAGGTGAACTTTATCTCTTTTTAGAAAAACATAAAAAAATGTTACTTTGATATTGTTAAACTTTCTAAAGAAGTTTTAGGTACATTTTTTTAGAAAAATGTTGCTTACTCATGTATTATTTTATCGTTTAAAAAGTAAATTTCATGAGCAAAAGGTAAGAAAAGTTGTAGATAGAAAAAAAACAATAGTGTATTTGAACATTGTAAGCCGAGAAGAAATCAATATGTATCCATATTATTAATGTTTCAAGTTTCTTTGTCTTAAGCATCGTTTATCAGTTATCACCAAGAATATTTGCTTTGTTCATTTGAGGTCGCTTCCCTAAGTGTAATGTTGGTTCCCCTCAATGGTTGGTATGCAAGGTGGAGACGAGATCCATGTTAATATTGATCCAATACTAGGTATCCTAAATTCTTTAGGTGGTCCATTATCCACAATACCATGCAGGTGGATAGTCATGGCAGTCCAATTGAACGTACTATGCCGATTTCAAACCCTTCACGCCATAATACTACGGTATGTAATTTGGATATCGATTCCGCATTCACTAGTTTCTTGACTACAAAGTTAGTGAAGAATTCTGATGCACTAACAAAAAACACTTATCATCATATTTGACTCAAAGTCTTGAGGAATATTGTAGCAGCGTGTGAAAAGTCCTTTTTAGAGTTACGATTTTACTGCCATACTTACAGATTATTTCTGATTAATATGAAATCAATAACAATTTTCACTTATTGCCTGTTGTTCGACAAAATAATCCCAAGTATAGGATATCGCTACAAGTAATAATCCGGTAAGACCGGAGTCGAATCCACAAGGAGAGGAGGGTTAGACAATGACTTACTAAACTAGCAATAGACAAAACTAAGCTATTAACTAGAGCAAGTAATGTAAATTCTCATAGGCTTTTTAGCTAGCCAAGCTATCACCAAAACTAATTGATGGAGCGAGTTGAGATTTGAGAATTTAAAGAACAAAGTAAGCAACTACTACTAAAACTACGATCCAAGAAAGTAGTGAAATAACAAGTAATGAGGGGCTAGGGATCATCAGTTTCTCTAGTGACCAATCCCCCTATTATATTCAAGCCCGGTTGCAACACCCCACCGAGCCGCAAGGCCGGCCGGGCCCCACGTTCGGAAGAGATGTCTCCGCCCGAGGTGATGAGCCTCATTGGGAACGGATAAGGATTGTCGGTTCACAGCTAGTACGACCATCGATAACATTTCAATACATAATTTATTACAATTTTCCAAAACAAACAAGTGACAACCTTTGAAAATTCAAGAATACAATTTTCAGTGAAGTCATATACTATGTGATGTTCCAAGCTTCTCTATCCTGCTGTGTCGTGAACGTTCCCCCACCTCGATAGCCAACCTGCGATTTTAAAATAGCAAAAGCCGACGCAGTTTTTACAGAAAATAGTCAGCAAACGGCTGAGTAAGCTAACACCCATAGCACGTAAACAGATGATGAAGCATGTAACAGGAATAACCGATTCGCTGATAAATAATAAATATCAAACACTCGCGGGAAAAGCGTTCACAACTGATTCGGTGTGTCAAACTCCGTAACGATCTCAAATTTCGAATTCCGACCCGAAGATGTGGTCCATCTCGGGAACTCACTGATGATAGAAATTCACAATATTTCTTTAATCTCAAGATATCTCATATCCATAGGAACCGAGTCCAGAATTTCATTTTAGCAACTAGTTGATACGGGGCGTGACCATATCCAATCCACAACCTCTTTCTCATATGTGCAAAAGCACTACCACAATCATAACTCAAACACAGGAGGTTCGCATCACAGCGCCTCATAACCATAAATCAATCACAGGAGGTCAGAGCCTCATAATCACATAATCTCATAACCAGTAACCAACACAATATGTCAGAAATGTATCGTATCAGGGATATGGCACAAACCCACGCACAACAGCTTTCCACTTTACATAATTACGTATTTTCATTCAAGAGGTGGAATTGTGTAAGGAGCTCCGAACAAAAAGCCGGTGTGGCATAAAAAAAGGTAATAATCGAGGTGTGATTGAGAGATATTCAGATTCGACCAAAAAGTGAGCGGTGTGCTACTCTTGGTAACCGAGGCAACGATTTTGAATTTCGTACTTCCAACCCAATGACGTGGTCCGTCTTGGGGTATCACTTTTACAATTATTTCAGAATATCATTTAGATGTTTCACTTTCGGATTGTTATTTAGATTTGGATACCAATTTCAAACGAGACTACAAAGAGGAGTATTTTAAAACAAATAAACAACTCAAATAAATCAAGTACGGCAGTAATTTCACAAATAACTCACGCGATACGCGAAATGAAGGAAAGGCACACGAGGCTAGGCATATTAACTTACGAAATACACGAAAGAATGAAAGGCACGCGAGGCCAGGCATATTAACTTACGAAATACACGAAAGAATGAAAGGCACGCGAGGCCAGGCATATTAACTTACGAAATACACGAAAGAATGAAAGGCACGCGAGGCCAGGCATATTAACTTACCAAAAATCCTAGCACGTCCTAATTCGTTCTCGTCTACGGAATCGTCACCTACAAATCGGAGCTTCTAACTTAATACAACCTCAACAAATAAACATCCTATATTTATTTCTAGCTCCTTTTATTTTTCTCAATACAATACTAATTTTAATTTATTTATAAACCCAAAACACATTTTCTTTAATATTGTTTAACCCCCCAAAAATAATTTATAAATAATAATCTATAAAAACTAATTTTATAAATGAAACTGAAATTAAAAATTATATTTAGTACCCAAAAGTTTCTGAAATGACAACTGCCTCCCCCAAAGTTTCTGAAACGACATTATAACCCCCCCTGAAAAGTTCTGAAAAAGACACTTTAACCCCCAAATCAAGAACACCCAAACTTAATGATCAAAACACAGATTTGAGACCTTAAAACTCGATTGTGATTACTAAAAACAACTCAGGGGAAGATTTCAAGCATACCCAGTCGAAGAATCGCAAGAAACGATGAAGAAACGGGTCGGGTCAAGGTCGCCGTCGGGGTCGCCGGAGTTGGAGCTCGCCTGGGCGTTCTCCGGTCGTTCTCGTCTTCGGTTGAGGCCTCCTATAGCTCGGTCGGACTCCTCTGAGTCGAATGGAACTGATTTGGCGGCTTGGATCGTCGTGGTTGAACTCCGGCGAGAAACTCGCCGGAATCCATGGAGGTGGCGGCGGTCTGCTGTGGCAGCGCGGTTGCTGCTGTTGTTTCAACCTTCTTCCTCTTCTTCTGGTCGCACAGAGAGTGGGAGAGAGAGAGAGATCGCAGCGGAAAGAGAGGTGGATGGGTGGCAGTGGTGTTGGCCATAATTTCCGGCGGTTTCTCCGGTGGTGGCAGCGGCTATTGCCGCTGCTGTTGCTGCTTCTGTTTCGTCGGGGCAGACAGGGGAGAGGGAGAGAGTTAGGCAGAGGGAGAGAGAGGGATAGCTGGAGGTGGTGGTGGTCGTGGATGGGGTGTTCCCGCTGGTGGGTCGCCGGAGATGGCAGCGGCGGCCATTGTTGCCGCTGCTGCTCCTTCTTCGTCTTCGTCTGGCAGAGCAGAAAGAGGGAGAGAGAGAGATAGACAGAGAGATAGGCAGAGAGAAGGAGGTGAATGGTAATGGTCTCGGTGATGGTGGTGGTCTCGGTGATGGTGGTGGCGTTGTGGGTTTTCTCGGCCATGACCAGAGGAGTGAGAGAGAGAGGCAGTGTGATGGAGGAGGACGGGCAGAGAGGGAGAAGGGGTGGTGAGGGTGTCGGGTGGTGATGGTGTTGAAGGAGGAGAGGCAGAGAATAAATATAGGGAGGGGAAGAGAGGTAGAGACGTGAGAGGGGGAGAGATGAGGGTGTTGGGGAGTTGAGAAATGTCAGATGAGTTGGAGTTTGGGAAGGAATGTTGGGGGTGGTGAATTTGTGGGGGATTGGGAAACAAATATAATAACAATATTATTATTATTATTATATAAAAGTATTATAAAATATAATTTAAAATATGTGGGTATAAAATACGGTATAATAATACGTATAGGTATAAAGACAAAATACAAGTATCAAATACTACGAGTTTTGTAAAAGACAAAATATACCCCCAACAACAACTATATAATATTATCCGAAATTACAATTACCTCCCCTACTCGTCATAAAATTCAAAATAGTTGTTTAAATTTTACGAAAAATACGTCAAAATATTCGGAAAAATACGGGGTGTTACACCGGTTCTCATATCACATGTAGAATTCCACAAGACAAGTGCCTCAAGAATCGATTGCTCATCGCAATCCAACTTGCCACAAATGAAGTGCCTAACTCTAACACACGATAATTAAGCACTTAAGAAGCCATTCAAATGAGATTTCCAAATATCAAGTGCCTCAAGCATCAAACATATGTAAACACACAAAGGTGTTTCCACATGAAAGATCAAGCCACAAATGAGATTCCTAAATTCTCACTCAAATCACCTAACTAGTACTCAATTTCTCAAAGTTAGGATTAACGAGTCACTTCAACGCAAGAGAAATTCTGAATCAAACATGTCAAGAACATTTGCACATCTACCTATTCAATGCATCAAATACTCCAACATGAGAAATTCAAGTATTAAACTATGTATTGAAGCTACTCAATTCAACCCATTCATCCTTGAAGTCCAACTTGAATCAATAAGAGGATTAGAGTACTAGATAGTCCCAAATCACCCAAGCAAGTGAATTAGCTAAACATTATAAGAAATTCAAGAGATATTGAGAGAAATTTACTTTCAATAATCAAAACTTGAATCACAATTGATGTCATACACTTTTTTTTGCCAATTCAACCTCAAAACTTGATAAAACTACAAGCAAAATAGCCAAAACACAAGCTAAACTATCAACTAATGAAGAAACTACCAAACTAAGCTTCTAATGGTGTGGCAACTACCCAAATCAAGCTGCTGCTGCTATGCTATAGTGAAGAACACAGCAGCAGCAGCACCAAAACAGAGCATAACAGTGCTCAAGGAGCAGCGGCAAAACAGAGCCAAAAACAGCCCAATTTCGACCTCCTCTCTCCCTCTCTTCCTCTTTTCTCTTGTTCTTGGACCTGATTTTGCTCAAGAGTGAGCTCAGAATCGCAAGAACAAGCCCAAAAACGGGTGAAATCGGAGAGAGAGAGATAGAGGAGCTAAAACAGGGGCGAACCGACGGGTCTGGAGAAGGGTCTTTGATTTCTTCGATTCTCATTTATATAGACTTGTCTTCGGGATTACTTGGCCTCCAAGAACTCATCGCAGCCCTCTAATTGAACCCAATTCATCTGAATCGTTGATTTGCAGCCGCTTAAGAACCCTAACTCGAATTGGGGCTTTCTTCATTACTTTCTTTTGGGCCGAATTAGGGGTTGGGTTATGTAGAGGATCAGATGAGGAGGAGAATGGGAACCATTTCGTGCGAAGAGGTGAAGATTTGGGTTGGTTTTGAGCCCTTGTCCGAAGCTTGACGAAGCTTCAATGGTGGTTCTTGTTCTACCGTGTTTCTTCGGGGAGAGAGAGAGGGGCTACGCCAGCTGGTGTCTTAAACTTTCGCCCGAATTGCAATTTGGCCCCCTTGATTTTGCTGGGAGTTTTAAAATGCCCCCAGCTCCTTTTAAAATGTTTGGAAAATTGTTATTTCACCCCAATTCCGTTATAAATCCTACAAATAAGCCATTAACTCGTTTAGAAAACTGCAATAAGCTCCCCAAATTCGTTAAATGGTTTTCAAACAAACCCTTGGATGCAACTTTGGTCTTGCAAATTAGTCTCTTGACTTCTTGAACTTCAATAATGGCCTCAATTCTTCTCTTGTCTTCTCAAATAGGCCCTTAAATCTTCAACTATTCTTCAAATTAAGTCCTCCAAGTCCCTTCTTCATGGCTCTTGAGCCGCAAATTCTCTTCAAATTCATCGTTTAAGCTCCCCCCTACTAGCCTCTTGCGTTTTAAAGTACGTCTTCACCTACAAAATTAGAGAAAAACGATCAAAACTACGAAAACAAGCATAAGTCTAGAAAGAGAGATAAAATAGATAAATTACACATATTAGCAAGTTATGAAGAGTTCATTAACATACTAAAACATGCAATTTTATGTCGTTAACACACCCCCCAACTAGCATTTTGCTCGTCCTCGAGCAAAGAGAGCGATATGAGTTGAAATTTAGTGAAAAACCAATCATGAGAGACTCACACTCACTAGACAAGGCTTGACTCAATCCTAAACTAGACTCAAATATTTACAAACACACGCACACATTATCTATCCTAAGTGAGAACTCAAAGAAAATAAAATCCTAAAGATTACTAGCTAATTTTAATTTTTTTTGTGGGGGAAAAAGAATAATGCACAAATGTCTCCTCAAATAAATTCTCAAAGTCCAAGAAGATAGAGAAAGAAGCCTATGGACGTCTAAGCATATACTCATACAAATGTGGGCGGTGTTTGGTAGAAGGTGACTCATGTGAACCACAAAACTTGTTAAATTAAGTCCAATTTGCGAGAAAGTATGCCTTCAAAAATAAGGATCACATGAAACTAGACATTCTCATACTTATTCAAAAGCACCCCTGTAGGATGGACCTCCAAAGCTTTGAACGAAAATGAGTTTTAGAATGGGGGATGTGGTTGTGGGCTTGTATGATCCTTTTGTGGATTGGGAGGTAGTGGGAATTATTATTATTTTTTTTTTTTTTTTTTTTTTTTGAGATTTCAAGCATTAACACATTTTTTTTTTCACCTCCAATCCAAGGCTCTCCAAGACCCACAACAAAACAAAGGAATATACAAGCGAGTGGGCTTTCTAAGCTAAACCAAGGGAGCTATCTAGGTGGTGACGTAACAATATCCCCGGACACCCCTCTATTTCTTAGACATCGCATGGGGTGTCATTGGTAACCACCACTTCAATGGGCTACAAGTTTCCACCGCAAAAAAGATTAGAATTAAATCTTTTTTTTGTGAAGTTCAAATAGCTTTAGAAAATGCACCCTTTATCAAAAGTAAAAGACGCCAAAGTTTATGTGATCAACTTAGCTTGAAGGACTTAAACATGAAACGTAAATTTAGTGTGTCGCTTTGTGAGAACGCATGAAATCGCGGAATGTGGGATATTGGTGTAGATGTATTGAGTATAAGCAAAGAATTTATTTTTAAAATAAAAATAAAAAGAACATGGACTAAGAGATTTCATTATTTGAAAACATCTAGCTTTCCAAAATTCCCCCCTTTTCACTTTTTCGCATATTTTTCATTTTTTTCATTTTTTTTTTTTTTTTGAAATAAGTGACTCAAATATAACTTCCTAAGACTCAATAGATCTATCAAAGAAGAAAATCTAGACTCGAGATGAAAGGTTAAAATAAATAAAACTACCAAAGAAAGAAGAAAAAAAATCTATGGTTTGACACGGGGAAAAGAGTGATGCTTCTCATGAATGGTTCACACACATTTTTTCACAATTTTTAATTTTTCAATTTTTATGATTTTTTTTTTCAATTTTTTTTCATTTTTTTTTTTTTATTTTTCATGTAAATCACTAATGCGGAAGAAGCATGCTAGTAACCATTTAAGCAAGAAATAAAATCTACTCCACCCCCCCCCCCCCCCAACTAAATAATCACATTGTCCTCAATGTGTGAGATCAATGGAAGAGCATACAAATTCATATAAGAGACAAGGGATAGATGGACCTCATTTTTCGCTTTCTTGGCCACCAAGCATAAATCCTCCTCCAAGAGCAACCTACAAAATGGGAAAAGAAAAGAAAATGCAAGAAATATAGATAAACTAATTTATTTATTCACAACTAGGGAGGTGGAACAAAGAAAATGATGCTATCCCACCCCCAATCTTGGAAATTTCTTTTCATGCCATGCCCCTACTTCATTCTTAGAAAAGTACTCCTCCCTTAAAAAGTGTGATTCATCAATTAGAATAGATAGGAGAAGTAGGGGCAAGACACAAAAGATGAATAAGAGATGCAAGCAAAATCTAACAATTAATCTGGAGCAAGTGTTTATGTCATGCATCATCTTAAGAAAAGGGTTTGAAATCCTCAAATGGCATGAATCATAGAATGTGTTTTCATAAGTTGCCAATTTTTAACTTAAAATCACAATTTGAGAGGTAGGGGCAACTTGTGAATCTTCAATCTCATCATTTACATATGAAGCACATGGATTTAGGGATGTGGATTCACAAGTAAGAGATAAAAACATTTGAGAACATGAAACCACATCCAAACCCTTAGGCTCATGAGTGGGGTCATCGACTTGGTCATCTTGAGCCACTAGTCTCTCCTATTTATCAAAATTTAATGCATCTTCCATGAGAAGAGATGAGTATGAGACATCACCAAAACACAAAAATTTCAATTCCTCCCAAGTAAGATCATCTAAATCTTTGGAGCATGAAGTAAGTGAGTCTACATGAGTCGGAGTATCAATCTCAACCGCAGTACCTCCCAATAATCTTTCAATCGCATCATACTCATGGTCATAGGAACTCCGGTGAGTATTAGACTCTTCATGAGCACAAGACATGGAGCTCACAAGTTTGACAATCCAAAGCAACTAGAGTGAATAATAATAAAACTACTAAGTACTAAGTAAAGCAAATCAAATCTAATATCTAGCCTCTCCCCGGCAACGGCGCCAAAAACTTGTTCGACAAAATAATCCCAAGTACAGGATATCGCTACAAGTAATAATCCGGTAAGACCGGAGTCGAATCCACAAGGAGAGGAGGGTTAGACAATGACTTGCTAAACTAGCAATAGACGAAACTAAGCTATTAACTAAAGCAAGTAATGTAAATTCTCGTAGGCTTTTTAGCTAGCCAAGCTATCAAATCCACCAAAACTAATTGATGGAGCGAGTTGAGATATGAGAATTTAAAGAACAAAGTAAACAACTACTAAAACTACGATCCAAGAAAGTAGTGAAATAACAAGTAATGAGGGGCTAGGGATCATCGGTTTCTCTAGTGACCAATCCTCCTATTATATTCAAGACCGGTTCTCATATCACATGTAGAATTCCACAAGACAAGTGCCTCAAGAATCGATTGCTCATCGCAATCCAACTTGCCACAAATGAAGTGTCTAACTCTAACACACGATAATTAAGCACTTAAGAAGCAATTCAAATGAGATTTTCCAAATATCAAGTGCCTCAAGCATCAAACATATGTAAGCACACAAAGGTGTTTCCACATGAAAGATCAAGCCACAAATGAGATTCCTAAATTCTCACTCAAATCACCTAACTAGTACTCAATTTCTCAAAGTTAGGATTAACGAGTCACTTCAACGCAAGAGAAATTCTGAATCAAACATGTCAAGAACATTTTCACATCTACCTATTCAATGCATCAAATACTCCAACATGAGAAATTCAAGTATTAAACTACGTATTGAAGCTACTCAATTCAACCCATTCATCCTTGAAGTCCAACTTGAATCAATAAGAGGATTAGGGCACTAGATAGTCTCAAATCACCCAAGCAAGTGAATTAGCTAAACATTATAAGAAATTCAAGAGATATTGAGAGAAATTTACTTTCAATAATCAAAACTTGAATCACAATTGATGTCATACACTTGTTTTTGCCAATTCAACCTCAACACTTGATAAAACGACAAGCAAAATAGCCAAAACACAAGCTAAACTATCAACTAATGAAGAAACTACCAAACTAAGCTTCTAATGGTGAGGAAACTACCCAAATCAAGCTGCTGCTGCTATGCTATAGTGAAGAACACAGCAGCAGCACCACCAAAACAGAGCATAACAGTGCTCAAGGAGCAGCGGCAAAACAGAGCCAAAAACAGCCCAATTTCGACCTCCTCTCTCCCTCTCTTCCTCTTTTATCTTGTTCTTGGACCTGATTTTGCTCAAGAGTGAGCTCAGAATCGCAAGAACAAGCCCAGAACGGGTGAAATCGGAGAGAGAGAGAGGAGCTAAAACAGGGGCGAACAGACGGGTCTGGAGAAGGGTCTTTGATTTCTTCGATTCTCATTTATATAGACTTGTCTTCGGGATTACTTGGCCTCCAAGAACTCATCTCAGCCCTCTAATTGAACCCAATTCATCTGAATCGTTGATTTGCAGCCGCTTAAGAACCTAGCTCGAATTGGGGCTTTCTTCATTACTTCCTTTTGGGCCGAATTAGGAGTTGGGTTATGTAGAGGATCAGATGAGGAGGAGAATGGGACCAATTTCGTGCGAAGAGGTGAAGATTTGGGTTGGTTTTGAGCCCTTGTTCGAAGCTTGACGAAGCTTCAATGGTGGTTCTTGTTCTACCGTGTTTCGTCGGGGAGAGAGAGAGGGGCTACGCCAGCTGGTGTCTTAAACTTTTGCCCGAATTGCAATTTGGCCCCCCTGATTTTGCTGGGGGCTTTAAAATGCCCCCAGCTCCTTTTAAAATGTTTGGAAAATTGTTATTTCACCCCAATTCCGTTATAAATCCTTCAAATAAGCCATTAACTTGTTTATAAAACTGCAATAAGCTCCCCAATTCCGTTAAATGGTTTTCAAACAAACCCTTGGATGCAACTTTGGCCTTGCAATTTAGTCTCTTGACTTCTTGAACTTCAATAATGGCCTCAATTCTTCTCTTGTCTTCTCAAATAGGCCCTTAAATCTTCAACTATTCTTCAAATTAAGTCCTCCAAGTCCCTTCTTCATGGATCTTGAGCCGCAAATTCTCTTAAAATTCATCGTTTAAGCTCCCCCTACTAGCCTCTTGCGTTTTAAAGCACGTATTCACCTACTAAATTAGGGAAAAACAACCAAAACTACGAAAACAAGCATAAGTCTAGAAAGAGAGATAAAATAGATAAATTACACATATTAGCAAGTTATGAAGAGTTCATTAACATACTAAAACATGCAATTTTATGTCGTTAACACCTGTACGATTTCCCCAACTTTAGGACAAATTCTCGTGTTCTAGATTCTGCAATATTATAACCCGTGAATAGGAGTTGTATTTAGATATGCTTAAACTCATTTGAGATACTTCCCGAGTGATTTGATTTTGATTGGGGAATTACAACGCATAACATGCGATTTTATGCGTTAGTTGATGAATTGAGAAAAAAATACTATTTTTCCTTTCAGTTCATATTTTATATTGTCAAATGTGGTCACGAGGTGTGTACATAGGGATAAGGTCCGTGACATGTTGGAAGTGAGCGGAAAAGACTCGGGAATTAAGAGGATAACACTGGATAGCGCAGGATTAAGAGGTAGAGAGAAGTTGGAAAAGAGAAACTGCACAATCCTCACTATTTCAATCATAACTGAAGTTATACAAAGAATCTTAAAAAGAGACCGACTGAAAATGAGAGTACGCTTCCAAATCTTTCCAACTATATAATATTAAGGCTAAATCGGATCAAAACGAAGATAATATGACCCCACAAATTTATGAGTAAGATGCTGAGAATGAGCAGACAGCTCATGCGAATTAAAATAAGGCTTTTATAGATCGTGGCAGTTGAGCAAGCTCGAGCGAGCTGAATGTAGCTCGTACAAGCTACTAAGCAACCTGAGTCAGCTAAGTTGGGGCAAAACACAATTATTGAAGAACTAGACAAGAAGTTTATGCCAAAATACAATAGGATGACCTATTAGTTTCTAACAACGTTAGTTCAACATTATTAGAGCTTGGAAGCATTCTCAGAGCGGAATCAAAGGTCATAGGGGGTCGATAGGATTTCTGGTTTATTCTTCCTTTCCTCTCTTGATATATATACTATGAAGAACTATTCAAGTGTTGTCTTCTGAAGCACATCTAACTATTTAATTGTCTAGATCTCTGTAGAATACCTAGTATTGAATTGAGATTTCCGACTTGTTGGTTAAAGATTCCTGTTCTTATTTGTGAACTTATTGCATTTTAAGATCTTCATATTTTTCTATCTTTTCTCTTAACTGATACAATTGGAGTAGCTAATCAAAGAGTGCTAGAAATGAAGGTTAGAGTGCAAGAGTGCTAACCGGGGTATGAATAGAGATATGTGATATTCCCGAATCACCAATGATCGAGAGGTGACGTGAATAGGAGTGACCATGTGATGAATGAAAGAACCCGTTAGGGTTTCTGAGAGAGAAGGCAGAGAAGACGATGAAGAATG
This sequence comes from Linanthus parryae, assembly GCA_023055425.1. Lineage (NCBI taxonomy): Eukaryota > Viridiplantae > Streptophyta > Magnoliopsida > Ericales > Polemoniaceae > Linanthus > Linanthus parryae. The sequence continues at coordinate 3,080,724 of JALGPY010000037.1, read as the reverse complement.
AAGAGTTGTATTAATTGATTAACAATTACAGCGATTAGAGACTTTATATAGTCTCGATCCAACGGTCAGATTAGTACGGAAGAGATCTAACGGTAGGAATCCTATTAGGGTTACCGAATACAGCAAAAAGACTATTTTACCCTTATAAGTAATGGGTAATTACATTACAGTTAGTGAGCTTATATAGCAGATGTCTTGAGCTTCAGTAGATGGGCTTGATGGTTTAGCCCAAGTGATATTTGATCCGTTATTACGGCCCCTTAAACGGATGGGAAGTCGGACGAACCATCAGTTTATCTCGCAATGCTTCAAATGGAGCAGCAACTAACGACTTTGTGAAGAGATCTGCTATTTGATCTGCACTAGGAATGAAACAAATAGTTAGGTGTTTTAGAAGAGCTTGTTCTCGGACATAGTGATAATAAATTTTAATATGTTTTGTCTGAGCGTGAAAAATTGGGTTGTTTGTGAGTGAAATAGCAGAAACATTATCGGTGTGAAGTAAAGGAGGTTGAGGTAAACAAAATCTTTAAGTCGTAAAATATTTGACGAAACCATGATATGTCAGCGGCCCCTGTGGCTAAGGCCCGATATTCTGCCTTAGTAGAAGAGCGTGAGATAGTGGGCTGCTTTTTAGCAGACCAGTGAACTGGATTTGGGCCCAAAAATACAACAAGCCCAGTGGTGCTACGGCGATCTGTTGGATCGCCGGCCCAATCAGCATCGGTGAAAATTTGCAATGGAAGGTGGCCTTTTGTGTAAAAAATCCCATGGGCTTTTGTGCCCTGTAAATATCGTAAAACTCGTTTGGCACCACTGAGATGCACATTGGTGGGAAAGTGCATAAATTGACAAAGATGATTTACGGAAAAAGCAATATCAGACCGTATAAAAGCTAAATATTGCAAACCACCAAGTAATTGTCTATAAATAGAAGGGTCAGGTAAAGGAGACCCTTGATGAAGATGAAATTTAATACCTCCTGCTAAAGGAGTGGAGCTAGGTTTGCAGTTAGACATATTGAATTTAGCAAGTAAATCAGTTGTGTATTTTTCTTGTGTGATGGATAAGCCATTGTGTGTGCGGGTGATTTGAAGTCCTAAAAAATAGGTCAAGTGACCAAGATTGGTCATTTGAAACTCATTACTAAGTTTTTGCAGTAAAAAAGTGATATACCTAGTGTCATTCCCGGTGACAATAATGTCATCAACATACAATAAAAGCAATGTAATTTTTTTGTTGTAGTGACGAATAAAAAGTGAACAATCAGCAAATGATGCTACAAAACCTAAAGAGCATAAAAATGAAGTAAAATGCTCAAACCAAGCTCGAGGAGCTTGTTTGAGCCCATATATGGACTTATGTAATAAGCAAACATGGTTGGGTTTTTGTTGATCAATAAAGCCAATGGGTTGCTTCATATACACTGTTTCACGCAAGTAACCGTGTAAAAAGGCATTTTTAACGTCAAGTTGTTGAAGAGGCCAAGAGAAAGTGGCTGCAAGAGCCAAAATTGTACGAACAGTGGCATGCTTCACAACTGGACTAAAGGTTTCATCATAATCTAAGCCTTGATTTTGATGAAAACCTTTGGCTACTAGTCGTGCTTTATAGCGTGAAATAGAACCATCTTGATTGTATTTAGTTCTAAAAACCCATTTGTTGCCTATTATGTTTGCTTGAGGTGGTGGAGGCACCAAAGTCCAAGTGTTTTGTGACAAAAGACTGTTAACCTCATTTGACATAGCTTGGCGCCAAAGAGGTGATTTTACAGCTTCTGTGAAAGTTGTAGGATCTAAGTGTGTGTGTGGTGTATGATGCGTAGCAGAAAAACCAACACAAGTAGTAGGTGATACATAATAAACCAACTTTTTCTTGCTTATTCCAGACTTGCTACGTGTTTGCATTGGATGAGTAGAAATAGTGGAGGAAGGGGGTGAGAAGGCATCATAGGGTCACCTTGTACTGCCAAGCCATTCCTGGAGGTTGATGAATGATGTGATTCAACAGAAGTGACAGTGTGGATGGTATCTGTTCTAGGAGTATCTGTTCCAAGTGTAGCAGGTGTCCTGACACTGCCACATGGTGTTGAATCAGCAGACACCATCACCTCAGGTGGCTGCAGAGGATCATATCCCTCAGCAATGGTGTTTTCTGGTATGACACCAGCAGATATCCCAGATGAGTTCTGGGTTGGAGATGGAGGGACTGTATTGTTGTGGTGACCTGAAACAGAAACATCAAAATGTGAGTAAGGTGAAGAAACAGAAGAAGCAAAAGGAAATGTAAACTCATCAAAAATCACATCTCTGCTGATATAGAACTGTTTATTTTGTTGATCATAGCAAAGATAGCCTTTATATCCAGATGCATAACCCAAAAAAGTGCATCTTTTGGTTTTGGGATCCAATTTAGAAGAATTATAATTAGTCAATCTAGGATAACAACTGCATCCAAACACTTTCAAGAACTTGTAATCAGGTTTTACTTTAAACAATATTTCATATGGTGATTTGTTATGAGTGTTTGAACTTGGCATTCTATTAATTAAGTATACTGAAGTTGCCACAGCATGATACCAAAACAGTTTAGGAAGAGAAGCATTATGCAATAAAGTGAGTGCAGTTTCTATTATATGCCTATGTTTCCTCTCAGCAATGCCATTTTGTTGAGGTGTGTATGGACAAGATTTCTGATGAGAAATGCCACTATCTTGAAGAAATTTTTGAAAAGTGTAAGCAATGAATTCACCACCACCATCAGTTCTAAGAATTTTGATTGAGTACCCTAAAAGTTTTTGAATAAATAATTTAAAAGTGATAAAAAACAGAAGAAACTTCAGACTTCAACTTAAGAGGAAACAACCATGTAAACCTGGAAAAATCGTCAATGAATAACACATAGTATTTGAAGCCATTGTAAGATAAAGTTGAAGCAGGTCCCCAAACATCACTATTGAGCAGATTCAAAGGAGTTGCAGTAGCTGGTTTAGACAATTGATAAGGTAATCTAGACATCTTTCCAGCAAGACAAGATTCACATATTGCATCAACATTTGCAGATAATTTAACAGAAAGAGATAAACATTTAACACATTTTGATAAGACTGAAGAAGAGGGATGGCCAAGTCTTGAATGCCACAAATGTGATTTGACTCTTTGACCCAAAAAGGCTTGGGGTTTTGATGGTGCAGATAGAGAAGACAGAGGATAAAGCCCGTTTTTACTAGGTCCTTGAAAAAGGATTTAATTCGTGGATATGTCCTGAACATAAAATGAATTTTTATCAAAAACAAACCGTGTATTGTGATCAAAACAGAACTTATGAACAGATAGCAAATTAACAGACAGTTCAGGAACATGTAAAGTATTTGAAAGCACATAAGAGTTATTGGATGTAGAGAGATAGGCAGTACCGGAGTTCTGGATAGGGAGAGAAGATCCGTTACCGACGGTGACTGAATCACTTCCAGAATATGTTCAGCAAGAGAGAGATTGCGAAAATCAGCAGTTAAATGATTTGAAGCACCCGTATCAGTCAGCCATAGATCAGAAGTTGGTGGTTGATCATGGTGTGAAGAGGAAGTTGAAGCATCCATGGCAGAGAGTTGTTCTGGAGGGTGCTTGCCCTGGTAAGCATAATCCATTCTGTGATAGCAATCGATGGCAGAGTGGTAATCATAGCCACAGATCTGGCAGTTGATAGGGTTTGAACTGCGACCCGAACCCCCTCTACATCGGTAACTGGATCGACCCGAACCGCGATTGGAACAGTTTCCATACCCGGATCCGAAACCGCCACTATACCCGGATCCATGATTAGGGTTGGATCCAGATCCGGAATAGGAACGGCCTCCTCTGAAGTCGGATCGGCCACCGCCGCCACCTCGATGAACGAAACGACCTCCGCCACCTCCGCCCCTCAGATGGTTAGGGTTTCGGCCGCCACCTCCACCACCGCGTTTATGGAAGAAAGCGGTGGGAGAGGAAAGATCAGCGACTGGTATCTGGGATGCATGCATCTGTTCTTCTGCTTTGAGGAGCACATGGAGTTCTTCGAAGGGAATTGGTTCGGAATGGATCCGCAGAGAGTAGCGGAAGTTGTACTCCGGAGGGAGCCCGTTGAGAGCATAGAGGAGAAGATCTTCATCGGTTGTTTGAACTCCGGCCGCCGCGAGCCTGTCTCTGATGGATTTGAGGCGTTGCATGTATAGATCTAACGATTCGGAGCCCTTGCGGAGGTTGTGGAACTTCGATTTGAGAGATAAGATGTTAGATCTGGTGAGGGAGGCATAGCGGCGCTCGAGAGCAAGCCAAGCATCACGAGAAGTGAGAGATCCAATAACAAGGGTTAAGGATTCTTGAGAGAGAGTAGCATTTAAAATGGTCAAAACTGCCTGATCTTGAAGATGCCAGGCTGTGTATGCCGAATTTGTAACCGGAGCACCATCGGTGGTAATAATCGATGGAGGACAAGGTATGGAGCCATCTAAGTAACCGTATAGAGTATGTGTGCGAAATATAGAAGCTATTTGATGTTTCCAGAGAACAAAATTTGTTGAATCTAGTTTGAAGGGTAACAAGTTGTGAATGTTTGAGAGAAGATACAGCGGCTGTGAAGCCGATGTATGAGAGGCAAGAGCCATGGTGGCTCTGATACCATGAAAGAACCCGTTAGGGTTTCTGAGAGAGAAGGCGGAGAAGACGATGAAGAATGAAGAGTTGTATTAATTGATTAACAATTACAGCGATTAGAGACTTTATGTACTCTCGATCCAACTGTCAGATTAGTACAGAAGAGATCTAACGGTAGGAATCCTATTAGGGTTACCGAATACACCAAAAAGACTATTTTACCCTTATAAGTAATGGATAATTACATTACAGTCAGTGGGCTTATATAGCAGATGTCTTGAGCTTCAGTAGATGAGCTTGATGGTTTAACCCAAGTGATATTTGATCCGTTATTAATGAACGTAGTAACGAATGTTAGAATTGACCATTAGAACGAACGGTAGATCGAGCGGACCCATTAATCGGTGGGTTAATGAACAGTTAGAACGAGACCATTTGGGATGGAGATTCGCGAGGCCACATTATCACTTGTGTCGTAGTGCGGTGAGATGCCGAAATTAGTCATGGCCACAACTTGCGAGGCACATGGAGATCGTTCAAGTGCGTGTTTTCATAGGTTTTAAAATCCCAAGACAATATAGGGGACCCATAGATGATCTATCTTGTTTCACAATTAGTGATCATCATATTACGTGCATTTTATTTTAGTACTCTTATCGGTAGAATTTTGCAAACAAAAGACTTTTCTTCTGTTGAACTAAAGACGGACTTGGTCCGACTACGCCGTGACGAGCAAAAATCATCGACTTTCCATTCTAACGACAATTTTGACCTTTCTGGTGACAAGTTTGCTCATTGAAATTGTTGTAGTGCACTATGTTCCTGGATGGTAGTCGCCTCAAGAAAAGCGTTGTTTTGTTTGTCAGCCATTGATCAATCCTACCTCTCGCAACCTGCCTCATATACCACTTTTCATGGGCTGCGTTCTTTAAATCTCGTGTACACTTTGTATCTGCTCCAAGTCAACCTAAAACAAGAACAACACAAAAAAAAATACGAACACGAGACGAAAAACTTGTTTATCATTGTTTGATCTTCGAATAGACTTTAAATATTACAAGAAGTGTTTGAGCTCTTAAAAGATACCACTCTGTCTCTGCTCTTTGTTTCTATTTTGACTTTTTTAACTCGTATCTGGGTCATTTTGACCGGGTGATTTGGAGAGCAAAACAATACGATTTTTTGATAATTTTTTACCGTATTATAGAGCAACTTTTACTCTACATTACCATGAAAAATTATCAAAAACTTACATCGGTTTGCTATTCAAATCACCGGGTCAAAGTGACCCAGTAAATAGTGACAAAAGTTAAATTGGGAACAAAGAGGAGAGACATACTGGTATATTTATTTATACTACCTCATTACATTAATGAAAAAACAAATAAAAAATAAAAAACAATATCCCCCCCCCCTCCCCCCTTTAATAGTAGTGCAGAATCTTTCAGCTCGGTACTTCGAACTAGAGACCTCCCCTCTTATTATGGATCCTTTTGGAGAGTCAAGTTCTGAAAAGTCAACATGTCTCTAGAAACTTCTAGGGACCTCCGTCTGAACCTGGGTTATGGGATGAACCCCGGCTAGGTCCTATGGCAGTGATGTCATGGCTTTGTTGGGTTTGTCTCGAATTCCGCAAGACAAATCGGTGTACCCGATGCGTCTCATTACTTCCTCTGAGGAGGTGATCTCTGAGGAGGTGATAGCTTGGGCTTGGTGGGCTTTTCCACCTCCTCTATATTAGTATAAATAGAGGTGCTAGCTATTGTTGTTAAATGAGTCGAGTTGAGAGAGATTGGTGAGAGATATCTTTGAGCGGATGTGTGAGGTTAGGGTTTCATGGTTGTAGGCCATGAGGACGAGAGTACCGCGTCGACGTAGTCCGCGGATTGAGCCGTCTCTCCCCTACGATGTATTCCCTCATTGATATAGTGAAATTCTCCTCCTCCGTGGATGTAGGCAGTTTTGCCGAACCACGTTAAATTCTTGTGTTGTCGTTTTTCTTCTCCTATATGGCGTGTGTTGAGTGTGTGATCGTGTGGCGTTGTTTTTGCTTCCGTTGCGGCGGGAATTCGGATTGACGAATAATTCCCCAACAAGTGGTATCAGAGCCAGGTTCACGATCCGGGTGGAGCACGCAGGTGAAAGGACGAAGAAGAAAACAAGAAAAGAAATGGAAAAAAAAAAGTGTTGAAGATGCGAATCGGTTGGTCCATATTTGTTTGGGTGTTCTGAGCTGCCTGTAAGTCCGATTGGGCTCGAACAGGAGGTGAACCCTAGGTTTTTGGACGTTCCCGACGCGATGGCGGGGTCAGATTCTGCAAATTGTCGCTGGATTTTGCAGAATGCTGACGTGGCAGTTTGCGGTGAGATCCAACGGTCCAAAATTGTTCTGGTGGTTACGGCGTGCCTGTATATTGGATTGGGATGATTCAGGAGTCTAAACCTATGTTTTTGGACGTTGCGGATTCATCGGTACGGTTAGAATTTTGAGATTCTGAGTGAATTGAGAAGATCGGCATCAATCGATATCGATAGGGAGATCGAAGACGACGGGATGCGATCGGGGTCAATCAAGTTGAAGTCCAATCAGGTGGGGTCAATTAGAGGCGTTTTCCTAATTGAACGTTCGATTGGCAACCTATGCATGCTTGGGAGTGTGTTGACAGGTGGAGCTGCTGTTCAACATAGGCAAGAAGCATAGGCTTTGTGTGTTTGTGAGCACGAAACGCAACAGTTGCAGAGGAGTCTAGTCAGAGACGTGGGCAACTATTGCAAGGAAATTCACAAGAAGCTCCAGGGGCAGAGATCGAGGCTGTGGACGCAGTTGATGAGGCCATGGCTCGAGGTGGCGTCCTGATATCTCTGTGTATGGTTTGTGACGATAACTCTTGAGCAACTCGAGGCAAGAGGAGAGGTAAGTCGCGGCGGGTTCGCAAAGGGGTGGCTTTGCAAGACGTCTTGGTGAAGGCGTAGGATCGAACAGGAGAAGCAACAGCGCAAGGAGAAGCACTCAGGGCTGGCGTGGAGATACACGTGGTTGACGTGTGAGGACGCTGAAGCATGGAAATTGTGCAGGCTATGCAGCAGTTGCAGGTTGTTCGAGACGGTGCTCAAGTGACGAGAACGGTGATGAAGAAAACTACTGCAGTAGTGAAGAGGAACGAAGTCTCGTTTGCACTTGACGTGGTTGGTGGAGGACTCTCCAGCGATGAGCTAGCTGGTGGAGAGATGGAGCCACACTACTCCCCAAAGTGTCATGCTTTGGGACGCACCCGTGTCGGGGGTGCGAGGCGTGCCCTAGGAGGGGGTGCAGAGCATCTCGGTAGAGGTGCGATGGCGATCCATGCAGGTGGAGCATGGCGGATGCGGCGGAGTTGACATCAACAACGGAGTTGGCTGAGGAATTTGCTAGGCGCTTGCAGAATTCAAGCCAAGGTGGAGTTTGTTGGGTTTGTCTCGAATTCCGCAAGACAAATCGGTGTACCCGATGCGTCTCATTACTTCCTCTGAGGAGGTGATCTCTGAGGAGGTGATAGCTTGGGCTTGGTGGGCTTTTCCACCTCCTCTATATTAGTATAAATAGAGGTGCTAGCTATTGTTGTTAAATGAGTCGAGTTGAGAGAGATTGGTGAGAGATATCTTTGAGCGGATGTGTGAGGTTAGGGTTTCATGGTTGTAGGCCATGAGGACGAGAGTACCGCGTCGACGTAGTCCGCGGATTGAGCCGTCTCTCCCCTACGATGTATTCCCTCATTGATATAGTGAAATTCTCCTCCTCCGTGGATGTAGGCAGTTTTGCCGAACCACGTTAAATTCTTGTGTTGTCGTTTTTCTTCTCCTATATGGCGTGTGTTGAGTGTGTGATCGTGTGGCGTTGTTTTTGCTTCCGTTGCGGCGGGAATTCGGATTGACGAATAATTCCCCAACAGGCTTAACCTTTCTAAGCTCCGAAGTGTCATATAACGTGGCGTGAGGCATCTTTTTATTGTTACGAACAATATTTGCTCTTCTTTATTTATTATTTATTTATTTGTTTATTAATTTATTTATCCGAGAAGATCATCCAAATAAACCCGTATAGTTAATGTAATTCTCAAGAAAAATAAACCCGTATCGTTTCCCATTAAAAAAAAAACCATACTCTGGCATTTTAAAATATTCTCTTTACGTAGAGATTTTATTTTTCTTTCCTTTTTTGCCATCCACGATTTGAGAGGTGAATCAAATTTGTGGTAGAGAGCGGACATGCTTCACTACCCAATTGAAATGTTTGATTATATATCCTATACTCGACATGGTCCACTACATAATAGACCAAGCTCAAACAAAATAAAATTTTGAAGTAAAAGTTCAGGCTCTCCAATGGGAGATCCAAAAGCACCGTTCTTTATGCTTTTTTGTGGCAGAGAAACCCATTGACACGAGGAAGGGGGAATAAGATGCAAAGATATCTCTCTCTCGATGTGAGACAAAGTTCCCATAGAAAATCCATCAATTGTGATTGTCATCGCCTTGGAGGTCTCTATCAATACCCATTTCATCAACTTTTCCATGTGAAGGAATAAAATGTCGAGGCCTCAATTTAGTGGCCTATTCCAAATCAATCAACTCTCCCACTCTCTCTCTCTCTCCCGGAAGGACTCAAGAGTCATCAAGACTAGTAGTACTATGCTTCGGCAAAAATAGAGGTGCAAGTCAAATTAATATTGCGTGGTTCGGACTCGCCTCTCTAGAGGATTTTGTAGGCCCGGGCTTAGTTAAGGTTCATTTTAAGCTCTATATTGCAGGTCCAGTTCGGGAAACATTTAATATAATTGAACTCGGTTTTTAAGTAGTGTGAAATTGATGACAAGAACTCGACAATCACTACAAGAAAAATAGTCTTTTCCGATTAAAGTTTGTGTTAGCAATTGGTGCGCCCATGTGGGGTGTTCAATGTAATTATCATAACCTTATGAGGTTAGTTGCACTAATGCAAAAGTCTAGAGAGGTTAGTAGCTAAGGCTTAAATCTTAGGAGTTTATCTGTAAATCTAATGAGAAGTTTTGCGTATATAAAGAGGTAGCCTTCTACATATTATATTGCTATTCCACACAGTAAAGTTACTTTGTCTAGATTCACTCTCAAGTTGTAGAGAACCCTAGTCTCTCTCTAACTACATCCAATGAGGTGGTACGTGGGGTGGATCATAGTGTTCGTCCTCGAGATTCACACTAGATTGGTGGGAGCAAGATCAAGGTGAAGGCACGTGAAAGCAAGCAGCAACAACAAGATCAATCTGCTGCGCTAGGAGCTAAGGAAAAAAATGTACACATAAATATTCCGCTTTAATTCATGTCGTAGATCTAGTATGATTAGATCCTTCATGCCCTTCAGATTGCAACGACTAAAAGCATCCATTTCTAAAGAATAGAGTAGTGACCGAAAATTTCTGCCATCGCAGATTAAATAAATGCTATCCATTTGTTTGCGATGACGCGTAATTCCTCTCAAAAAACAAATTTTCTTGTAGTGAATCTCTAAAATTCTAAACATTGAGAGGTCTTATTTAGTCACTCCTAATCAAAATAATAATTGTATGTCATGCAAGACTTAATTATTATAGATAATAAAGATATAGTATGATGATACGAGTATAGCAGACGATAGTGAGCACGAGCCGGTAGAGCATCCATCGCGGACACAATTGCAGAGGAATGTGCGCCCGCCGAGGAGGTTTGATGATTTCGTCATAATGAAGAAGTAGTCGTTTGATTTACTAGTTTGATTTATTTCATTTTGAACGTTGTTTTCGTTTACTGAATTTTTATCGAGTCGCATGAACAATTTTTTTGGTAGATTATAAATTCCTTCCCAGTTATCTTTGCGGTTCTTTCCGGGTCGTAGTTGGAACGAACTGGCAGGGTTAGATAAAAGAGAGTATTTTCTGATTTGATAATAATAAGAAAATTTCTCTCAAATCTCTTCTCTCTCCTCTTCTCCCGTCTCTCTGCTCGTCCCCGTAGCCTTGCGGCTTTTCCCGTTGGTATCTCGCCGACGGCCACGTAACAGTGGTGCTTTCATTCCCGAACACCCCGCCTACCTCCACTGCTCACACCCATGGCCCCAACTCAGCCATCTGCCATGTCCTTGGACATCCTAACCACCTCCTACAAAACCCTAGACTCTAAGGTACTGGGTCTAACGGAAGAGAACCAGGAAATCAAAGTGAAATTGGACACAATACTCGCTGCCATCAAGGACAAACCTATACTACCCACACCGACCACAACCACCCTGCCAGCCGTGGCCGCCACACCCTCCAAATCACCATCACCGGTTGCATCGGGCTGGACAATTCCAGCATCTGTGGTTGCTACCCCTACCGGTACCAACGATAATGGCCCCCGTATGCGCGTTGACGCTCCTCGTTTTACGGGAAGCAATCCTGCCGGCTGGATTTACAAATTTCAGAAGTACTATGACTACTCCCAATCGCCTGAACCTGACCAGCTACAATTTGTGGGTCTTCTGTTCGATCACCCAGCTTCTGAATGGCTTCGATACTATCAAGGTAACAATCCCTCTGCTACTTGGATGGAATTTTTGTATGCGGTAAAACAACGATTTGATCCTGACCATTACGAAGACTATATTGGCAAGCTATCAAAATCGACACAAACAACTACTGTTTTAGCGTATCAGACTGAATTTAAGCAGGAATTAAATAAGATTAATGGTGTCGCTGATTCTACATTAATCTCTATTTTTCGTTCAGGTCTCAAACAGCCCGTTCGTCGTGAGTTATTGCTGCATAACCCGTCTACTTGTTGGAATAGATGCCCTAGAGGCAATCTAGTTTAGTATGAATTTGTATATGGCTAGAAAATTCATTTATTATTTATTGGATATTTAATATAATGAAGTCCTTAGATTTACAATTGTGTTGTTTATCTTAAATATCTCTAGTCAAGTATAATGATTAATTGGGACAATCATCTATAGACTAGTATGGGGTTGGATTGATATAGAGATATCATGATCCAACACATAGGTGTGCATTACGGAATGTTGCACTGGATTGACCCATCTCCGAGAAGGCTACATACATGTTATGTTGAGTCACAAGTGCTTCTCGCGGTGCAATGGTATTGTCATCCTTAGACTTGAAGTCACTAGATATTCTAGTTGTGGATCATTGTGATCTTGGTAGCGTTAAACGCTACACCGTGACTGGGTAGTTATAAAGGCGTGTACTGGATACAATGAGAAGCAAGCTCAGAGATCCTAGTGGACGTAGAGAGGATTTGCCCCTCCCACATAACGGGAGCAAATATCCTAGGCCACTCGAGGGATAGTGCTTATAGAATGTCTGGCCAGACTCAAATAAATCAATATGGGATATTGATGTTATTTGCACGAATAAGGCTATTCCCATGGATCGAGAAACTATGGATTGGATATACGAGTGTGACTTGTATGTCTCGTGTCCAATCTGGATATGGAGGCAAAGGGATGAGACAATTACTTGTACAAAGGTTGTCAAGATGACTATTCTATTAGTTGGCTAGAAAGGATGTACTGCTAGAAACCGCTCCATATTAGCAAATAGTTGCTACCAACTAGATAGAACCTATGGGGTCACACGCTATATAGAGTTGAACTAGATTTGGGAATTAATTAATTGGATTAATTAATTAGAAGGATCACTTTGCAAACCCTTGAAAACTTAGTAGGGACTAATTTGCAAGGAAGGGACTAAATTGAATTCTAGTTGGACTAGAATAAGTCCTTTAGGTAGTTAACAAGGAGTTGTTGGACTATATAAAGGACCCTCCTTCCTTCCTTCCATGTAACTTATGCTCATTAGTGAACATAACAAGAGTGGGAGAGAACAAAAGGAGAGAGAGCAAGCAACAAGGAGGCCGAACCGACCCCCTTGCCGCCGCCCTCACCCCGTCGGCCAAAAAGGGGCCGAAGCCCCCTTTTTGTCTCGTTTTGCGTGATTCGTTCTTCCTCTTCCTATTCCGGGCTAGCACCAAGGAGTTTGGGAGATCTAGGATCAACTCTAGGCGTGGATCAACTATAGAGAACGTGACATTATTCGCGTTTGAAGTCATCAAGGAGAACCCAAAGGTGTGTTCATGATTTCATACCTTTACTATCGTTATGCATCTAGACTTGTGATCCTTGGAGGGTTTTGCATGGTTTTTGTTTGATTATGCTTCCGTTGTGCGATCCATGAATCAAAACCCTACAGTGGTATCAGAGCCACGGGTCATAGAGCATAAACGTGGTTTGTGTGTTACATTCTTGTTGTTTTACACCTTAATTTGATTGTTCATCGCGTAAAACAAGACAAATCAAGCATGGGATGCACTTTGTCAACAATTAATCATAACAAGATCCAATTTTTGCACTGGATGCATGAATTGGTGAGTTTGAGAAATTTTAGGATCTTAGATCTAGGGTTTGGGCATCCTTGGGGAAGAAGGAGTTCTCCCAAAACAAGGAAACAACCAAACTTGGGCACCAAGCAAGGGAGTTGTTTTGGAAACAACTCCCATAGAAGGGTTCGGCCCCCCTAGGGACCGCCCCCCCTTGCTTGCCGCCCAAGCTTGGGAGCCCTAAGGGGCCGGGCGGCCCTAACCCGCGGGCCTAGCTTGCGGGTTTTGGGCCGGGCCGGCCCTAGGGCCTTGTGGTTCACTTTAATGGGCCCGGGCAATTGGATTGTTGGGCCCATGGACCGTTTTAACCCTAGAAATCCTAAAATCAATTAAAATTGACCAAGCGCGTTAAAATTGGATTTTAACTGTTTATGTGCAAATCGCATGGTGATTGGATATGGCCTTAGGATGTGGTTTGATGTGGATGTTTAATTTTGTGGTTTGGTTTTACGGCCTGCGAGCTGATCAATTAATTGTAATAATTAATTAGGGTTTTATGGCCTGCGTGCCATTTTTTTCTCAACTTGTGAGATTTATTTTATTTAGTATAGATGTTAGTTAGTGCTAGATAAAGTAGATTGTTAGCCAAGATTGGAGAAAAGAAGCCCAAAGCCAAAGAAGCCACAAAAGATGGAGCATGGAGCATGGAGCATTCCACATGACTATGAAGGATGGACCAAGAGATCAAGACGCATGGAGATGTGTTTGCTTAGGGTTCATAGATAATTCCATTGGCTTGGAATTATCTTAGTCTAGAAAAGGCCATATCCACATCACGTTTAATTTCTGTTTTGTGGTTGTTTATTTATTGTCTTGTTATTTGTGTGGTTGGTGTATGGATGATGCATGCAATTAGGATAATAAGATAATTAGACAACCCGGATCTATTATTTGGAGTTGTGCCCAAACTCAAATAGATAGATTAGTTGATATTGATCAACAAAACAATTAAAAATTGAATTTAAAATCCCTCAAAATTTTAAATATTGTGTTCTTGCCTTCTCGTTATTTAAACACTCATTATCATCACTATTTATCAAGCTCGTGCGTGCCAAAGCATGGCGACTCGGTTCATAATGATGGAATGCGATGGCACGTAACAATGTGCAATTGTTTAGATAAGAGGTTGAACACAACTAGGCTATTAATTTGATTAAGAAACCTAGAGGCAATCAATTGGAATTATCCATATAGATGGATAAATAAGGAGTTATTTGCCCTATTGAACCAAGAGTTGCATATGGGATGCAATTGGAATTGTTCCTACCTAAAGTAGTCAAATTATGGGTGACTTGCCAAAGCAAGCTCATAAGGAGATGAAAGATGGATCTTGGCCCACTAGAAAATATAAGGATATTTTCCGCATTAATATCTTGAGGGTTATTAATCCGTAGAAAAATAGTGGGAGCTATATTTAATAAACTAGCCATTATTAAATATAGTCAAAAAATTCACAAATACTAAAACTTGCGTATTTTCCTTTTTGTAGAATTCCAAATGGCAAACAACTCATCGAGTTCACAACATTCCCTACGATCTGTCCTTGAGAAGGACAAGCTCTCTGGAACCAACTTTCTTGATTGGTACAGAAACTTGAGAATTGTTCTCAAGCAAGAGAAGAAACTGTACGCAATAGAGGAGCATGTTCCGGAAGGTCCAGAGAACCAGACACCTGCTGACTTAAAGGCGTATCAAAAGCGTGTTGATGACGCTAATGATGCGGCCTGCCTTATGCTTTGCACCATGACTTCTGAGCTTCAGAAGCAACACGAAAACATGAATGCAGTCGATATGATCGAACATCTAAAGCAGCTCTTCCAAGAGCAGGCGAGGGTAGAGAGGTATGAGGTCTCAAGTAATCTTAAATATCCCTAGTCAAGTATAATGATTAATTGGGACAATCATCTATAGACTAGTATGGGGTTGGATTGATATAGAGATATCATGATCCAACACATAGGTGTGCATTACGGAATGTTGCACTGGATTGACCCATCTCCGAGAAGGCTACATACATGTTATGTTGAGTCACAAGTGCTTCTCGCGGTGCAATGGTATTGTCATCCTTAGACTTGAAGTCACTAGATATTCTAGTTGTGGATCATTGTGATCTTGGTAGCGTTAAACGCTACACCGTGACTGGGTAGTTATAAAGGCGTGTACTGGATACAATGAGAAGCAAGCTTAGAGATCGTAGTGGACGTAGAGAGGATTTGCCCCTCCCACATAACGGGAGCAAATATCCTAGGCCACTCGAGGGATAGTGCTTATAGAATGTCTGGCCAGACTCAAATAAATCAATATGGGATATTGATGTTATTTGCACGAATAAGGCTATTCCCATGGATCGAGAAACTATGGATTGGATATACGAGTGTGACTTGTATGTCTCGTGTCCAATCCGGATATGGAGGCAAAGGGATGAGACAATTACTTGTACAAAGGTTGTCAAGATGACTATTCTATTAGTTCGCTAGAATGGATGTTTTGCTAGAAACCGCTCCATATTAGCAAATAGTTGCTACCAACTAGATAGAACCTATGGGGTCACACGCTATATAGAGTTGAACTAGATTTGGGAATTAATTAATTGGATTAATTAATTAGAAGGATCACTTTGCAAACCCTTGCAAACTTAGTAGGGACTAATTTGCAAGGAAGGGACTAAATTGAATTCTAGTTGGACTAGAATAAGTCCTTTAGGTAGTTAACAAGGAGTTGTTGGACTATATAAAGGACCCTCCTTCCTTCCTTCCATATAACTTATGCTCATTAGTGAACATAACAAGAGTGGGAGAGAACAAAAGGAGAGAGAGCAAGCAACAAGGAGGCCGAACCGACCCCCTTGCCGCCGCCCTCACCCCGTCGGCCAAAAAGGGGCTGAAGCCCCCTTTTTGTCTCGTTTTGCGTGATTCGTTCTTCCTCTTCCTATTCCGGGCTAGCACCAAGGAGTTTGGGAGATCTAGGATCAACTCTAGGCGTGGATCAACTATAGAGAACGTGACATTATTCGCGTTTGAAGTCATCAAGGAGAACCCAAAGGTGTGTTCATGATTTCTTACCTTTACTATCGTTATGCATCTAGACTTGTGATCCTTGGAGGGTTTTGCATGGTTTTTGTTTGATTATGCTTCCGTTGTGCGATCCATGAATCAAAACCCTACACTACTTTGGCCGAGGCCTTTGCCGTTGCACGAGAATTATCAGCCAGTCATGCGGACACGGTTACCGCGTATGCACCTCGTCGCTCTTGGCAACCAAACAGTGCTAAGCCACGTGACACCACCACGGCAGCCCCTACCCCATTTGTTGGCTGAAAGCCAGCTTTGCAGCAGGTGAGAGTCTCTCAGGAAGTCAAGGATGCTCGTTCTACTCAGGGATTGTGTTGGTTCTGTGATGAGAAATATGACAAAACACATCGATGCAGACACAAGTTTTTGCTTCTTATTGGAGGACTTGATGATGAGGATGAGGACGATGAGGTAGTCGAGCTTCATGTTGATGATATGATCCAGGCTGATATTTCCCTTCTTCATACCTCAGCCACTCACTTGAGCCCGCGTTCCTTGCGCATTGTGGACCAGATTTTGGGATCGACTGTCAATGTGTTAATTGATAGCGGTAGCACACATAACTTCATCCATCCTTCGGTGGCTGAAAGGTTGGGACTTGTTTTTCACCCAGTGTCGCCTTTTTGGGTTTATGTCGGTAATGGCGCTTCCTTACGATGTTCTTATTATTGCCCGAAGACCCCATTGCTCATCCAGGGGACTAAACTTGAACTGGATTTGTATGCCCTGATGGTTCATGGTATTGATATTTTGTTAGGGGTACAATGGCTAGCTTCTTTGGGTCGTTTTGCGATGGATTATAGTACGTTGTCCATGGAGTTTCAGTGGGACGGCAAGGCTGTTACTTTTCAGTGGAATACAGCTCCACCAAAGAAGGTATCTTACAGTCAGTTTTGTCTTTAATTGCGCAGCCCCAGTTATGTGAGTGTTTTGAGTTATTCTCTGTGGAAGCATCTCCACCTACATCTGTGGCCGAACAGCTCGAGTTTCCCACCGACCTTCCCTCTGAGATTCAGTAGATCCTCACCCGTCATACGGGCGTATTTCAGCTACCTTCTGGTCTTCCACCACCTCGTCCTTATGGTCACCACATTCATATGAAGCCAGGATCCAAACCGGTTAATGTACGACCGTATCGCTACGCTTACTTTCAGAAGACCGAGATAGAGAAACAGGTACGCGATTCACCAGGGGATTATTCGGCCTAGTCAGAGTGCATTCTCGTCTCCGGTGCTGCTAGTGCGCAAGAAAGACAGTACTTTTTGTTTCTGTGTTAATTATCGTGCCTTGAATACAGCCACTGTACCTGGTCACTTTTCGGTTCCTACATCCGAGGAGTTATTCGATGAGTTGGGTGCACCTAGATTCTTTACTAAACTCGACTTGCGTTCGGGTTATCACCAGATACGTATGAGTGCTCCAGATATTGAGAAGACTGCTTTTCGGACTCACGATGGTCATTATGAGTTCCTAGTGATGCTGTTTGGGCTCACCAATGCCCCGTCGAACTTTCAGGCTGCGATGAATCAGATCTTTCAGTCGTACATGCGCCGCTTTGTTATTGTCTTCTTCGATGACATCCTCATTTACAGCAGCACGCTGTTACTACATGCCAGCCATATTGATCAGGTTTTGTAGCTCCTCTCTTCTCATGGTTTCTTTGTTAAACTGACTAAGTGTTCCTTTAGCAGAACGACAGTGGATTACCTGGGCCATTTGATTTCTGAGGGTCACTTGAAGGTCGATCCAGACAAAATTTCTGCTATGGTTGCTTGGACGCTGCCCACTTCCCTCAAGCACCTTCGCGGCTTTCTGGGTTTGACTGGTTATTACCGTCGCTTTGTCCGGGATTATGCGTCTTTGGCCTCTCCGTTGACCGAGTTATTGAGAAAGGACTCTTTTGTTTGGACTGATTCAGCTACAGCTGCTTTTGATGCTCTTAAGGCTGCCATAACTTCTGCTCCTGTATTGCGGTTACCTGATTTTTCTTTGACATTCGTATTGAAACTGATGCTTCCGATGTCGGTATTGGTGCGGTCTTGATGCAGGACAACCACCCCATTGCATTCTTCAGCAAAAAATGGGGCCTCGACGTCGCTTATCTTTGACGTATCATAAGGAGCTCTACGCCATTGTTGAGTCCATTCAAAAGTGGCGCCAGTACTTGCTTGGGCGCGAGTTTGTTATCCACAGCGACGAGAAGAGTTTACGTGAGCTGTTGACACAGGTTATTCAGACCCCGGATCAGCAGTTTTATATCAGGAAGTTGATGGGATTTCAGTTTCGCATTGAGTACAAGACAGGGACTTCGAACAGGGTGGCCGATTCTTTGTCTCGTAGTGGGGATGATGACCCATTACTTATTGAGGGGACCGATCCCTCTATGACAGCCTTACCCCTCACAGTTTTTCGGCCCCATGCCGAGGTGCTTGGGGAGATTCGTCTTGAAAATGGCGTTAGTGATGACTTGTTGGATGTACATGTAGCGGTTCATTCTTCCACTCCACCGCCACATTTTACGGTTGTCGATGGTTATATTATGGTACTCGTATCTGCATCAGTGGCTCCTCTCCGTTGCGTGAGAAGCTTCTCTTGGAGTTCCATAGTTCTCCTTTGGCTGGGCATCTTGGGGTGAATCGTACTTTTCGCCGACTCTCTACGGTATTTTATTGGCTGCGCATGCGGTGGGATCTTCGTCAGTTTGTGGCCGCGTATCATGTCTGTCAGACGACGAAGCACTCTACTCAGAAACCTACAAGACTTCTTCAGCCACTACCTATTCCTGAGCAGGTCTGGGAGTTTGCTACTATGGACTTTATCATAGGATTGCCGACTTCTCAGGGTTTTACCGCCATCATGGTCGTTGTGGATCGGTTGACCAAGTATGCACATTTTGGCCCTCTTTCTACAAAGTGAGATGCGTCTAAAGTTGCGAAGTTATTTTTGGATGTGGTAGTCAAACATCATGGGTTTCCGGCACTTCTCCTCTCTGATCGTGATCCCATTTTTATGAGTACTTTTTGGAAGGATCTCCTTCGTCTTAGTGGCACCTCCTTCAAGTACAGCACTGCTTATCATCTAAAGACAGACGTACAGACAGAGGTGAAGAACCGTGGTTTAGAGCAGTATTTGCGCGCCTTCACGAGTGAAAGGCCAAAGCGGTGGTCTCTGTTTTTGCCTTGGGCGGAGTTGGCGCTCAACTGCACGCATAACGAGAGCATTGATTATTCTCCGTTTCGTTCCCTCTATGGCTGAGATCCTCCTTCCTTTTTTCCTTCAGGTGCTCGTTCAGGTAAATCCCCTACTGTTGATGAGCTACTTGATGAACGTCTCGATCTGTTACAGGATTTGAAGCTTCACTTATCCAAGATGCAGCAGCAGGTGAGTACTACAGCTAATAAACATCGTCGTGAATTGTCTTTTTCCATGGGGGATATGGTTCTTCTTCGTCTACAGCCGTATCAGCAACGGTCCGTAGCTCGGCCTCTGGCTGCCAAGCTTTCTCTCAGGTACTGTGGTCCTTTTCAGATGTTGGAACGTATTGGTGAGGTCGCTTATCGTCTGCAGCTTCCGCCTGCCAGTTGTATTCATGATGTGTTCCATGTGTCCCTCTTGCGGCCTTATGTAGTTGGGTCTTCTGTGGTTCCAGATTGTACGTTACCTGCTGATTTTCATAAGGGTCGCTCGGTTGCTATTTCCTTGTCGGCCACCGAGCAGCATAGAGTGGTAGTGGATGGTGTGCCCCAGCTTCAGTGGCGGGTCTCTTGGTCCGATGGTTTGGCAGATACGTGGGAACCTGCGGCTAGTATGGTTCGTGATTTTCCTAAACTCCACCTTGAGGACAAGGCGGTTCTCAACTCCGGGGGAGTTGATACACGTATAGCAGACGATAGTGAGCACGAGCCGGTAGAGCCTCCGTCGCGGACACACTTGTAGAGGAATGTGCGCCCGCCGAGGAGGTTTGATGATTTCTTCATAACGAATAAGTAGTCGTTTGATTTATTAGTTTGATTTATTTTATTTAGAACGTTGTTTTCATTTATTGAATTTTTATCGAGTCGCGTGAACAATTTTTTGGGTAGATTGTAAACCCCTCCCCGTTTTTCTTTTCGGTTCTTTCCGGGTCGTAAGTGGGTCGAACCGACAGAGTTAGATAAAAGAGAGTATTTTCTGAAAAATTTCTCTCAAATCTCTTCTCTCTCCTCTTCTCCCGTCTCTCTGCTCGTCCTCGTAGCCTTGCGGCTTTTCCCGTTGGTAATGGGAATTTCCTCAAAAAAAGTATACATAGTAATATAATTCTAGCTAGGGTTGTAAGCAAGTGAAGACACTCGAGAGAAGGTCGGTTCGATTTGCCGATAAACTAAGCCCAATCTTAGTTTTAGAGTCCGGGTTATAAATGAGCCAAGGTTTATCATAGTAGTACTTGGCTGGTAAGGCTCACCACCTCGCTCATTCATGGACTTGCGAATTTTTTTGAAGCTTGTTTGCAATTTAGAAATAGGAACTATAACTACGTTATGTTATTATCCTAGGCTATTACAATTTTGTTAGTTTTCTTAGAATTATCTCTGTTTCTTATATAACATCCTATTTTTGTTACGCTTTTATTAAATTTAGTAGAAGAATTAAATTTAACAATAAATGAGTTCAATATGAACGTTAAGCTCGATAAGACTGAATTAGTTATGTTGCACTTTTGTAAATAAGAGTATATAGGTTAACTCATGTCATTCTAATAGACAAGACAAGAAACGAGTAATTATTGCTTGTTCCAAGAGCAGATATGACATGGTGCTCTAAACAATACATCACATGACGTGTCAGGAACATGTAGGAATCCAATTTTTTTTGTCTGCCACTCATTCTATTTCCTCCTGACGTGTCATGTGATGTATTGTTAGAGCAAATCCACATCATTTGCTCTTAGAGCAAACAAAAATTTCTCCCAAAAAACACTCAAACTCCGCTTGAGTTTACTAAAATACTATATGATCGGCCAGATTTTTGAGCGCAAAAAGGAAATTGTGAGACAAAATTGAGCAACATAAAACGCCACTACATTTTACCCCACTTATAGCATTATTATTGTAATCTAATAACTACTTATAGAGCGAAACTTCAATCTCAAGCTCGGCTTTTAACACAATCTTAGTCTCTAGATAGGCTCAGCTCGTTTAGCTTTAAAAATATGAAGTTCAACCCTTTAACCAAACAGACTCGCCAGCAGCTCGACTGGTTGCAACAAATTAAATGTTTAGTTTGTTTGTTTTTTTTGAGGAAATGTTTATTTTTTTTTCCTCCCAAATTTTGTGTCTAAAACAGCCTAAAATGATATTATAGTTTCCAGAAATCTTAGACTCATACATTCTCTTTCTGTTTTTCGGGGCATGACGATTAATGAATATATTAATATTATTATTACTATCCTTTTCTAATACCATAAAATAAAAATGAGACTTTGATCTTGGCAAAATTGCATCTATGGTACTCATAGTTTAAATTTTTATAGTGACAATTTCAGAAATTATGTACTCGGAGTTTTGAAAATGTTGCGATTTCCATTCATAATTATGTGGGTAGGAATGAGATGGCATAATGGTCTTTTTCACAAAAATCCCTCCATAGCTCGGATGGAAGTTAGTTTTTGTACTTTGATTGCAACGTTTCAAAATTTCGCTATGTGGTTTCTGAAATTGAAATTGTATGTACCAAATTCACACAAATTTCAAATTTAGATACCTAACTCCAAGCAGAAGAATTTGTGTCAGTCAAGGACAGACTCCATACAATATTATACATTTTGGATGGAAATTAGACATATGGAACTACATGGCGAGCAATATGACTTTTAACATACATACAAAATCTCTCACGTACTTCGATGTGTCTATTTTCCGTCGATAATATGCAGACTCTTACTATTTGGACAAAACTCATGGATCCAAGTCTCTAGACTAAAATGATGGATGGTTTAAGTGTTCAAAGTACTAAACTGCACTCTTAAAGTCATTTCCCAAAATTGAAGATGTTCGGAATTTCTCAACCAATTACTCAAATGAAAAACAACAATTTCAACAAATTCGATCATACTTATGATGCTTTCGATGTTGCATGCCTCTGTTAAATATACCATTATATCACTATATTTATGTTTGCGTATTTATTTTTATGATAGATATTGATGGCATCAAATTTAGAAAACTCAACTTTATCGCTACGACCGTCATTGACAAAGAAAAGTTGTCTGGAACTATTTTCTAGACTGTTATAGGAATTTGAGAATTACGCTCAAACAAGAGAAAATGTTGTACGCTCTAGATCAGGATGTTCTAGCTTCCCCAGTTGTAAATGCCACTCGAGCTGAAAAGGATGCAAACAAGAAGCATATTGATGATGCTCTGAATGTTGTATGCCTCATGTTAGCAATCATAATCTATGAGCTTTGGATGCAGCATGAGAACATTGAGGCGTATGCTATGGTCATACATTTAAAGAAACTCTTTCAAGAGTAAGCTAGACATGAAAGGTTGGAAGTGCAAGAGCTTTTTTCAAACGTAATCTGCCAGAGGAAAGCTCGGTGGGACCTCATGTACTCAAAATGATTTGGTATATTGAGAATCTTGAGCGGCTAAGATTTCCATTAGGCCAAGAGTTGGCTACTGGTCTTATTCTTTAACCATTCCCGGATAGTTAAAGTCAATTCATCATGAATTACAACATGTATGATTGACAAAACAATGCCAAATACTTTCAATATTTTCATAAATCCAGAACAAAGTATCAATAGGGGTAATGGCAAGGTCATAATGATAGTTAATAATAAGTTAAAGGGCAAGAAATTTTCCCCATACTCCAAAGGTAAAGGCAAGGATGTTATTAATCCAAAGAAGTTGCCTTAAATCCCACATGTGGTGTAGCTAAGGAAGGCACATGCTGCCATTGCGGTGTGATCGGTCAATGAAAGAGGAATTGTCCAAAGTGCCTGAAGAGAAGAAGAAATGAATTGTGAATTCTGCTTTAATAATTTTTAATATAGAAGTTGATATGTCTTTCTCTTGATCATGATATCACATTTGCATAAAGGTGCAGGACCTAAAGAGAAGTAGACTGTTGGTTAAGGGAGAGATAGAACTACGTGTGGAAAATTGAGCAAGAGTTGATGCATTAACTGTATGAACTTATTATTTATCTTTACCTTCTAAAATTATTCTTGAACTAGACAATTGCTCTTGTGTCCCTGCTGTGAGTATGAATATTATTTCAGTTTCTTGTTTGGACAATAAATGCTTTTATGTCATAATAAAAAAAATGTAATTCCATTTATTTTGGTGATATACACTATTACAAAGCACATTTGTTTAATTTATTGCATATCCTAGATCTTGATCATTCTGTCTCTAACAATAATACGAAGAGGTTTAAATCTAATTATATGAATTCTACTTATCTTTAGTATAGTCGTTTAGGCCACATAAATGAGAATCACATTTCTAGACTTCATAAGGATAGATTTCTGCACTCGTTTGATTTTGAATCGTATGAGCCTTGTGAGGCTTGTTTATTGGGCATGATAATTACGTCCGCATTCACAAGTAAACATGAAAAAGGCTAGAGATCTTTTCGGCCTCATACATACTTTTGTTTGTGGACCATTAACCACAAGTGCTAGAAGTGGTTTTTAGTACTTCATAACAATAATGATGACCTTAGTATATATGTATTCGTGTATCTTATGAAACTCAAATCAGAATTCTTTAAAATATCCAAAGAATTCAAGAATGAAGTACTAAACAAACTTGGCAAAAGTATCAAATCTCTACGATCCGATAGAGGAGGAGAATATTTAAGCCAAGAGTTTGAAGATCATTCAAATGAGAGTGGGATTGCAACACACATGGGTTATTGTCCCAACAACTTCTTTACCCCTATCACTGGATAAAAATGTTTAAGCCTTGAAGGTGCTAGTAGTAACCCACATGGTTTACTATGTACCAGACATGTCATCTACAAATCTCCAATGTGGGACATGATATCACAATCTCCCAACCATATACACATCTATCAATCCACAATATCTCGATGTGGGACGGATATTACAATCCCCCCACCTTATATACTCGACGTCCTCGTCGAGTGTGCCCAGTCACGTATCCCCTTGGTTGGCGGCGAACCGCCACGGAGCCCCTGCGGACCAGGGTTGGCTCTGATACCATTTGTAACACCCGTGGATTATTGTCCCAACAACTTCTTTACCCGTGGATAAAAATGCTTAAGCTTTGAAGGTGCTAGTAGTAACACACATGGTTTACTATGTACCATACGTGTCATGCACAAATATCCAATGTGGGACATGATATCACAATCTCCCAACCATATATACATCTAATCCATAATATCAATCCACAATATCTCGATCCGGGACGGGATATTACAGAGATCATGTCCCAACTCACACCACCTGAACGCTACAATGAAATGGTGTGTCTGAAATGATGAATCAGACCTTGTTGGACATAGTTCGGTCTATGATGAGTCAAACAGATTTTCCAAGTTCCTTTGGGGTCATGTTATACTTGGAGTGATTGTCACCCTTAATTGCGTTCCATCCAAATTCGTTATGAAAAAACCATATGGGAAGCGTCCCAATATTTTGTTCATTAAGATTTGGGGCTGTGATGCTTATGTAAAACATTTACAATTAGATAAGCTTGGATTCAAGTCGGGTAAATGTATGTTTTGGGATATCCTAAGGAAATAAATCAATATTATTCCTATAAATCGATCTGGAACAAAGTGTTTGTTTCTCAAAATGGTGTGTTTCAGGAAAGAGAATTTGTCTCTAAATGAACCAGTGGGAGGAAAGTATAACTTTGAGAAATTCATGAACCACAACGAAATATTGATCATTTGTTGGAACATGACATGATCCACAAGATGTTGTGGAACAACATGCTCAAGTAACACAAAAACATCATAGATCATGTAGGATATGTCATGGGCCAGAGAGATATGGATTTCTCATGGAATAACAATGGATCCAGATCAGTCTACAACTTATGAGGAGGTCACTAGTGGGCCAGACTCTGAAAAATGGTTTGGAGCCATGAAATCTGAAGAGAAATCCATGTATGCCAACAAATTATGAACTTTGGTGTACCCACCAGAAGCGGTAAAACATATAAGGTGAAAGTGGGTTTTCAAGAAGAAAATCGAAATGGATTGTAATGTGATTACCTTTAAGGGAAGATTGGTGGTTACAGGTTTTAGGCAAGTTATGGTTTCCCCAGTTGGGATACTTAAATCCATTCGTATCTTGCTTGCAATTGCAGCTTACCGTGATTATGAGATTTGACAAATGGATGTCAAAACAGCGTTTCTTTATAGAAATATCCTTGGGGATGTGTACATGACACATCCACATAGTTTTGTCAATCTAGACCATGTCAAAAAGGTGTGTAAATTGCAGCGACATATTCACTGCTTAAGCAAGCTTCTTGAAGTTGGAATCTTCATTTTGATGATGCGATCAAAGAGTTTGGTTTCATATTAAATGAAGATGAACCTTGTATTTACAGGAAGGTTAGTGGGAGCACAGTTTGTCTTGTATGTTGATGACATACTACTTATTCAAAATGATGTTCTTACTTTGCAATCTGTTGTAGAGAATTGTTTCTCAATGAAATAATTTGGTGATGCAACGTATAAACTTGGTATAAAGATCTATAGAGATAGATCAATAAGGTTGGTCGGCCTAAGTTAGAGTACATATTTACAGGGTGTTGAACGATACAACATGCGAGATTACAAGAAATGATTCTTACTTATGTCACATGGAGTTAGTATTTCGAAGGCTAATTTTCCTTCTAATCATATTGGAAATGATCGTATGATGAAGATTCCTTATACTTAGGCAATTGGATCTATAATGTACGTCATGTTATGTACTAGGCCAGATGTATCATATGCTTTGAGCATGACAAGTAGGTACCAGTCAGAACCCAGTGAGAGTCGACGAATATGAGAATGGAAAACAGGACAATTTTCTGCAGGGAACAAGTATGGAATTGGAAGTGAACGAATTCCATCCTATAAATGAATAGGAATATGTAAGCCAAGATAAATAAGGGTCGGATCCAGTTGAGTTTTTGTGTAGTCCAAATATTGTCTATAAAGAGCAGATCTTCTCAACTGAAAGAGATGTCGCCGGTGGAATAGAGT
Source organism: Linanthus parryae (assembly GCA_023055425.1). Lineage (NCBI taxonomy): Eukaryota > Viridiplantae > Streptophyta > Magnoliopsida > Ericales > Polemoniaceae > Linanthus > Linanthus parryae. The sequence continues at coordinate 3,054,375 of JALGPY010000037.1, read as the reverse complement.
TCTCAAGAGTATCCTTAACTACTTGATATATGGAAGTGAGGAAGATCCCAATGTAAGAAGTTACACTGATTTTAGCTTCTAAACGGACAAAGATGATTTCATATCACAATCATACTTTGTGTTTTTGCCTTAATGGAGGGGATGCGAGCTGAAAAAGTTCAAAGCAAGAAACAGTTGCTGACTTTACACTAGGGGCTGAGTATATTGATGCATCAGATGCATCAAATGAATCTGTTTGGATTAGGAAGTTCATTTTTGAACTAGAAGTTTTCCCTAGTACTATGGGTCCCATAGCAATATATTGTGACAATAATGTTGCGAGAACACAAGCTAAGGAACCAAGATCTCGTCAATTATCCAAACACGTGTTGGGTTTTGACGTAGGTAACGCAGCGGAATAACAAAAATTTATCCCTACTCAAAGCCCACCAAGGATCACAGGAGGATACATCATAAAATGATGAGAGACATAGAAGATGTGTACCTTTGTGATTTGGGAGATCACACGAAAAATATTGTCCTCATCTCTACGGTTGATCCACGTCTAGAGGTGAGATCTAGATTCTTCCTTCTCCTAGTGCTAGCTTGGACAGAAGGAAGAGGGAAAAGTGAATCACGCAACAAGGAACAAGAGAGGATCGGCCTCCTCTCTTGTGGCCGACGGGTAGGGGACGGCTAAAGGGGGCTTCGGCCTCATTTGGCTTGTCTCTTGCTCTCTTGCTTTCTCTCCCACTCACTTATGTTATGAGAATGAACATTAAGTGGGAAGGAAGCTAGAGCCTCCTTTATATTGACCAACAACACTTGTTAGTTTACATAAAGGCCCCTCCTAGTTCTACATGAACTTGGATTAGTCCCTTCCTTGCAAATTAGTCCTACTAAGTTTGCAAGGTGTTGAAAAGTGATCCTTATATTTAATTAATCATATTAATTAATCCCAAATCTAGTTCAACTCTTTTGACGTGTGACCCCATAAGTTTCTACTTAGTTGGTAGTAACTCATTACTAAAATGGAGCGGTGTCTAGCAACACATCCATGCAACCCAACTAATAGAAATAGTCAGTGATCCCGACAAACCTTTTGTGCCTAATATCACATATTGCACTATCCCTTTGTCTCCATATCCGTATTGGACACGAGAGATAAATAGTCACACTCGTATATCCAATCCAAAGTTCCCCGATCCTGGGAATATGCTTATGCAAGCAAATTACATTAATATCTCCATATTGATTTATCTGAGTCTCGCCAGACATTCAATAAGCCTCATCCCTCGAGTGGACATGGATATTTACTCCCATTATGTGGGAGGGACAAATCCTCTCTACATCACTATAATCTCTAAGCTTGCTTCCTATCATGCCCGATAACTACCTTTATAATTACCTAGTTACGTTGTAAAGTTTGATAACATCAAAGCATGATATTTCACAATTAGAGTATCTAGTGACTTCAAGTCTAAGGATTGCAATTATATTAGCACTACGAGAAGCGATTGTGACTTCAACATAATATAATGTATCCTTCTCTTTGTGGGTTAATCCAGTATGCCATTACTCCAAACGCATACCCATGTGTTGGATCGTGATATCTCCATATCAATCCAGCCTCATACTAGTCTATAGATGATTTTCCCATTAATCATTGTAATTGACTAGGGATATTTAAGAATATAACACTTATATTCTAAGGACTTTATTCATGTTAACATATCTCCATATCGATAACATAATGAATCGTAAATCCATATATTTGTCACAATAAATTGATTGCCTCTAGGACACAATTCCAACAACACGTACTTAGGAAATTCCATCTCATTCGAGAGATCATCCATAGAGGAGATGTGGAATGCAAATTACCAACAAAAAAAAAATCTCGCGGACTCACTTACCAAACCCCCTGCTCAGCGTAAGCATGGGGGACACACAAGATCTATGGGCATACATGATGCACCAGGTTAGCTCTAGTGCAAATGAGAAACTATTGTGTATGCCCCAGAGGCGATCTATATTATCATGACATTTATTAAATAATAAAGACATTTTACTCATTTTGTTATATATATGGTGATATGTTGACACCATGAAGTCCTTTGAATACATGATGTATTCTTTAAAATCTCTAATCTAGTATTATTGTTAATTAGGAAGACTATGATACACGAGTGTGCATGGCGTACATGATTGACCCATAAACTAAATTGCATGTTATGCGAGTGTCACACATGTGTCTCATAGTGACAATGATGTTGTGGTTGCATGACTTGAATTCATTGCATTCTCTAAATGATGAGTTACATGTTTTAATATCATCAAACATCGTGCTGTAACATGATCATAGTAATTGGACATGTTATGAACCATGCTGAGGGGTGTGAGTAATCAAGATAGGATTTTTCCCTCATATATAATAGGAGGAAATTTCCATGGCCTCTCGATGAGTGTGACTTAGGAAAATGCATGGTTGTGCTCAAATGAAACAATGTGAGATATTGATTTCATATGTTTGTCTAAGTTTACTCAGGGAATCGAGAAGTTATAGATTGGACATACAAGGTGACACATCATGCCAATCTAATCTGAATATATGAACAAAAGCATTATTCAACACGATAACAATGGTCATATATGTTCGTCTGATCATTAGCATTTCAACTAGTTGGGTAGCACTTATGATGATAGATGCCGCTAAGTGTTTGTAATTATAAAATTTGATGTAATCATTTTTGCCAGCGTAATAAGGAACCTACATGGTCACACTCAAGAATGGATCAAACTATAACAAATTGCACATTAGTAGGACTAAATATGGAATTCGAGCTTAAGTACAAACTTATCATAACCGTTAGGTTTAAAATGGAATTCAAACGCTCTCTCACACCTATAAATAACCATGCATCATTTTCTAGTGTACTCATTCTTTCACGCACAATTCGTATAGGATCCAAAACTATAAGGGTTTAAAGAGAGAGAGAGAGAGAGAGAGAGAGATGCTTGAGCCGTATGATTCCATCAAATTCTGTGAGACGAGATCATTTACCTTCCTCCAGCATGCTAGACCGATGTAGATACTGCTTTCCAGACAGACAGGTCATCGCTACGTAGCATCCATACAGCACACCTGGCTGTGCTCCATCCACACCGGATCACCACCCGTGCTGATCCACGTGGGGGCTACGAGACAGGGCCTCCGCGCACCATAATGCGGGACTTGTAGGGACCTAGTGGTTTGGAGGCTAGGGTAAGGTCCTTCACGCGCATGCAACAACCAAGCTTGCGCGCTACCTCTGGTAACTGACTGAGAGATCCTAGGCTTACGTGTCCCATTAATGCGGCTGATCTCATAACGGTCTCCGATACTTGCGGACAGATGCGTAACGGTTCCTATATACACGGTCGAACGTCCCGTTGGAGGTTCTACCATTAAGCTGGTGCACTAAACCCCCAGCGGTCACTTCCCCACTATATATGGGATCGTTAGCTCCCCGTTGCTACACAAGACTCGTAAGACACATTGGTTCAGTGCCATAGCTTACTGTCTCTCTCTCACAAGCAGTTACTAGTGCTTACTCTCTCCCTTCACAGACCTTACAACTCTCTGTGTTCTTATTCCCTGCTTGAGGTGTACACTCGGAGATCTCTCGAGGATTTCCTTGTACACATTTTTGTGAACCCGACGTGAACATCGACCTTCAAGAACCTCAAATTTGCCCATAATGTCTTCGGACCAAGCTATTCGTCACAGAGACCAGTCTCCCTCTCATGAGGAGACCTCAGGAGAGGACGGACTGCTCAATACCACTCCCAACACTCGGGCTCCGATTGTCACTGAGGGAGAACCCTCCTTAGAGTCTCTCCAAGCTACGATACAGACTCAAGCCCGAGCCATGGAAGCTCAGTCTGAGCAGACTGCTCAGATCATGGCGATCCTGGGAAAGGTGGCCCAGAACGTTGTCCCGGGGACCTCTTCCCCGCTGCTTCCAACTTCGCTACCTCAATAGGCACCTCGATAGTGCATGTCTCTGCTGCCCAGGCTCCTCTTTTAGGAGGCCTGGCGAGCCAGACCCCACCATTCTCATCGGGCTCATCCCTGATGACGGCAGGGAACCCTATCGCATATCCTGCATCGTCTCTATACGCAAGCGGAGCCCTAGGAAGCCACGGGCCTCCAACTCCGCCTCCTTACAATCCTAGTATGCCATACATTCCGGGCTTTGGGCCCACAGCTCCATCCTATGGAGGAACACCTGCAAGTATGGCGGCTCTCGAACAAAGGATTGACAGTATCATCGCCAACCAGAGTTTCGCAGACACCGTTATCCCCAAGGTAGATAGTGCGCCTCCCATTCCGCGAGATGTTTATCTGATGCCGAACCCCGCAAGATACAAAGCGCCTAAGTGGGACAAGTTTGATGAGGTCAGTGGGAACGCCCACGAGCACGTGACGAGGTTTATGGACATGATGGCCTCGTACGCAGTCGATACTCGGCTGCTCATGCGCGAATCTCCTAAATATTTGGGAACAGTCGCATACAAGTGGTACAGAGCCCTCGAAGCGGGATCTGTAAAGACATGGGATGACATGGTAAAGAAATTTTATACGAATTTCTTCCAGATGGATGAACGAGTCACCATCATTCACCTCTCCCGGATGACCAAAAGCCTGACGAGGAAGGCGTTGCCTTCATAAAGAAATTCAGGGCCAGGTCCTTGGAATGCAGCGACGAAGTTTTGGAGAGCCGTCTGGTCGAGATATGCCTGCAAGGCATGCGTGACGAGTATAAAGGTATGTTGATTAATTTGAACATGCCTACTTTCTCGAAGTTGATTGACTGCACTAGGAACGTTGAGCCCCTGGTAGAAAGGATGCGGAAGAGACGCGCTAGCGAGCATACACCGACGATCCCAGCTACAAGGTCGGAAAGTTCGGATATAAGCGGCAGCGAGACACCAACGTCCATGCAGTGTCGCCATCAAGCAAGCAGCAACGACCCGAGCCACATGAGGCGCCGCCACTACCCTGCTCAAACGAGGATGCGATTGATCTTTGCAAAAGATGGCGGAAGGATGGAATCTTGCCACCCTTCGAGCGCAAACCTACAGGGGAGCAATTCAGAAACCCCAGGTGGTGCGAGTGTCATGGACAAGTGTCACATCCAACGCAGGAGTTCAAAAAGATCAGATGGATGGTGGACAGGAAAATAAAGGAGGGCCAGTTGTTCATAGACGAGCCGGCTAAGGACGTGCGTAATAATCCCCTGCCATCTCATACGAGGCAGGAACCCAAAGGAAAAGAGGTCGCTATGATCTCAATTACCGACCTGGAGGAGGTCATAGACATGGAAGTCCAAGTAGTCGCGGAGATCCACGAAGAGGAAGGCTATGGTATTGACACAGAGGATTCGCGAGCTGAGCGAATGAAGAATTCTACCAAATTTGCTAATTTCTTCGAGGAAATGGGCTTCTCGCTCGACTGCAGGCACGAAATTACCAAGGCTATCCTCAGAGCAGCGGAGGACTATGGGGAAGAGCTAGTAAGCTCGGATGGCAGGATTGTTAGGGTCGTTTGGCCGGAGGGACACATCATGACGTTCGATGAGTCTGATAAGAAGACAAGCGCGAACCATCAGAGACCACTGTACGTGACGGCCGCCATCAATCACGTGGATTATTAAAAGGGCATTTGTCGACGGCGGAGCTGCGGTGAACGTTATTCCCCTTAGCACCGTGGAGACGGCAGGGATCCCCAAGCACAAGATTGTTAAAATGCCATCACCGATCACATGCTTTGGCAGCAATTCCAGGATGACCCTGGGGTGGATTCGCTTGGGGATCCAAATTGAGGAGATTAGCTGTTCTGCCAAGTTTCACGTTATCGACGCCAACACGACTTACCACATGATCATTGGGAGCGTGTGGATTCACCGCTTCGACGCTGTGCCCTCGACAGCTCATCAGGTGATGAAGGCCATCTGGAAAGAGATGGTGGTTACTATACCTGCTTCCGTGAATCCTTTTAATCTGGAGGAGGCGCACTTATCCGAGGCGGTATGGTTCATAGAGTTGGAGGACGGGCCACTTCCAGCTCCATCCCGGGAAGTTCCTCTGCCCAGATGGGAGGACATCAAAGATCAGTCACCAGCAGGGGTAATGGTGACAAGGGAGGAAGTAGGAGAAAAGCAGCCCATAAGGACGGAGACCTCCGGAGTAGTCAAAAACATCTACACCTTAAAGAGGGTTATCAAACATGATGAAGACGGCAGACATGTGGAAAGTTTATACTCCAATGGCAAGAAATGCTATCACATCTAGAGGAACTTTAAAGGTGCGCTCTTGCGATCAATTGTTGGATATGATCTTTATTTATCAATTGCTATTTTTTATCCGTACTTGTCATAACCAGTTCAAAACCTATCTCATATGGTAACGTCTAAACGCAATCAAAGTCTATCTCCTAAGATAGCACGAAGCCTATCTCATATGATAGCAGCAACGCGAATAAAGCCTATCTGCTAAGATAGCACAAGCCTACCTCATATGGTAGCAGCCACACGCGAACAAAGCTTATCTGGTAAGATAGCACAAGCCTACCTCATATGGTAGCAGCAAAGCCTATCTGCTAAAGACAGCGCAAGCCTATCTCATAAGATAGTTGAGGCTTATACCACGTGATAGCAGCCAAACTAAAATCTATCTCATAATATAGCAGTCAGAACACATCTACTGGGATGATAACAGCAGCGGTCTATTCCATACGATACAAAATATGTCTCCCAGAATGACAGAACAAAAACCTATTCGAATGAATTGTACGCAAAAAGGCAAACGTGCAAGCGCAAACATAGTATGAATAGGCGAATGGAAGCGGAAACACAATTTTATCTTATTGGATGGAACAACCAAAAAGCCAGAGTACAATTTATCTGTCTAGATAGCAGCAGAAAACAAAGTCCCAAAAGGGGCAAAAGAAACATATTCCTACGCTAAAATCCCTATTTTAGGGGCCTAACTATGGAAAGCTCGTCGTCATCGTCTACGTCCTCGACCAGAACAGAACTCTTGCCGCTACCACGGCGAGATGCCAGATGAAATTCAAGGAATAGATGAGGGAAACAACTTCGGGAATAAATTCCGTTTGCCGCCCTCGCATCCGAGTGTTGGTGGCAAATAGTTCTCCAACGAGAGCCACCAGGCCAACACCCCCATCGTTACGCTTAAATCCAAGAGTCAGTGAAGGGGCAGAATTTGTCGGAAACCCAACAGGGGTGGTACCTGCAAACATGATAAAGAAAAAGAAGCCTTCTTTATGATAGGGATGACTATGCTGCCGATTCTCATGAAGGATGGACGCATCAAAGGTCTTGGCTGACGAACCCTTGGGAGACATTCCTATAGCACAACGTAACTCTATGGGTCCATGAAATTGGAACTCAGGTGGATGAAAGAACAGAGGAATGTAGAAAAGAATATGGGGAAGACATCCTTTCAATGGCGGAAGCCCAGAGGGATGGTAGTAATGAGGAGAAAAATAAGCAAGGAAGAAGGGGTTTATATAGGGCCCGAGGAGGACTCTTCAGTTGCCAGTCGAGAACCGGACGGGAATGGTATTACTAAAGCATGCGGCGGTATAGTAACCCTAGGTAATAATGAAGGGATAGTCTACTTTGGGGCAGTCATGCCTTATCAGGAGGCCGCGCTGGCACGACGATCCATACAGTCATGATGGTTTCTCGGAATTTGGACCATCATCAAGGCATTGAATATTGAGAGCTTTTCAAGATACGAGGGACAGTGACGTACACGCGCCAGTTTATTTGCTTGAACCAAAAAGATGAAATATTGAATAGAAGTATAAGCATATCTCATAAGATGGCGGCACGTGAAAAATGATGTGTTAAGCCTATCTCACGGGATAGCAGTCTACGCTGATTACGCAAAGTTTACTATATCAAGCTAAACCTTTGACCAGGGCAATGGCAAGGACCATATTTACCTGCGAAAGACAAGGAACAAGAGACCTAGCAGTTACGTAAACAAAGACATGGCATGCAAGAGGAGGTGTGCCATAAAAACCGTGTGGAAATACACACGCAATACAGACAGTTATCACAAATTCAAAACATTCAAGCATCCAGGGTACAAAAGAAAAAAAAACATCAAACTCGTAATTTATAATGACGGGTCAACAGGACTACTGCTTCATTCTTTAAATAAGTCTTTCAAGAGGGAGTCTTGCGCGGATAGCTTGAGCGAGTTTGCTGCGAGTTCTGCAACGCGAGCTCTCGTCTCTTCATAATGCTTCAAGGCAGCTTCATACTCTCGGGCCATTTGCTCATACGCCTCCTTGCGAGCGTTAATGGATATTGTCTCCTTTCTGAAAGAAGTATATTCAGCTCCAAGGCTAGCAGAATTGCGAGCTATGGTTAGTCTTTGCACGAGGAAGTCCAAATCCAGTCGACCCGACGCAGTTTCTTGAAGCCTCTGAACGAGCGCGAGAAGATCTTGAGCACTAGAAGTTGTGGTACTTTCAGGGGTGGTTTTATACAATCATTCCAAGAGAGAAGCCATCTCTCTAAAAAGATTCCCCCTGTCTTATGGTGCCAGCTCGAGCACTCGAGCAAACGAAGCAGGGAAGGTCACTTGCACCTTCATTAGCCATTCCAAACAGGCTTGGTCTATATCTGCGCATAGAGGCAGAACAAAACAATAAAAAAATGCGAACCTGAGATTCGGAGTATTAGGAGAAAAAGAATGAGCCAACCAGTCCATTCGAAGATTTGTTGAAGAGGAGCAACAGATACTGCTACCCGCAATCCGCTTGAATTTCCTCGACCAGCTTTTGATCCGCCCTCACCTCGCGCGCAAAGTACGACTTAGGAATTATAAAATTCCTCGCGGGTACAACAGGGTTTGCAGCTTTCGAGCCCCACACTTTAAAGGGATTCTCAGAGAAGAGAGAGTCCAGATCAAAACCTTCCGCGGGATCTTCGCTCCTCGCCACACCTGGTACAGGGGAGGAACTTAGGTTGGCATGCTCAACCTCCTTAGCACTCTGAGTAACAGGAGAGTCAAGCTCAGTAGGAATGACAGGCTCAGCAGACATAGCGTCGCGTACAACCTCTTCGGTAACCTCTTCGATATTCCTCTCGAACAGCATTTCAGGCTCAAGACTGGCCCCTTGCTTGACATTGGCTTCGTCCGAGGAAATAGGTATCGCTTCGGGGGGTGAGGTGGTGAGATCTTCCTGCGCTGGGAATTCCCCCTCTTGCTCAATAATGAGCTCCGCGCCCAAATGATCCTCAACCGCTGGAGTCTTTTCCATCAAGACTTGCTCTGGAGAACCTGCACCAGACACGTTATCAGCAGACTCAGAAATCACTTGAGTACCGCGAGGACGACGGCGCACCAAGGGGCAAGGGTCAGGATCTGCAGAATTAATATGCCATTATCGCACCCTCGGGAAGAAAAGAATAAAACCCCAACAGAAGGATAAGCTAATGGCCAAACCTCTACTAATTTTACCGGCGGTACTTCCCCACTTATATGGGGTACCCGTACAATTGTCATGTTGCAAGTTATCATCAAAACCCTTCAATCAAGCATGACCTGCTTGGGAGTGAAAACATTATGCATCGAGCGTACGAAAAGGAGGGGTATTACGCGTTGCCAGAGCAGTGACTTACCGGAAGATTCCCCACATTGATCCCTTACCCATTTACAAATGTCACAAATGGGCACGTCGTGATATAAAGCATTAGTTACAATGTCACAGTTTAATAAAGCAAACTTAAAAAGTGTACCTTCTTCATCTTCATCACCGACGAGCTCATGAAGTGCTAGCTGCGCCTAGTGAAGTTCTTCCAGAGTTTTTGAGATTACGTGAGATGGGCGCGAACGCCCAGAGTGTGTGCGCGGTCTTCGCGTTTCAGTTCCTTCTTGATTAGCAATCTCAGCGATGCTTCGTCTCTTGGCAATCTCAATGCGCTCTGCCTCTGATAACTTCCCTTGTAGAGACCTCTCCTCTGCCATTCTCCGGGACTCTTAAATGGCTTCCTCCTCAGTCATAAGGGTCATTCCTTTGAGAGGGCCATCATCATGAAAGAAAGAAGACAAAAGAGGATGAAACACATTCCAGGAAACTTCAAATAAGCAACGATATTTTTCTGGTCAAACCTTCTTTTTCCCAGGCGACAAAGTCTGAGACTAGTTCTGGGAGTGATTTCTTGAGAGAAGCAGGTTTCTTCTTCGCTCGAGAGGCTTTCTTGGGAGCAGGCTCATTTCACGCGCGCTTCGGTGGCCGACTGGCAGATCGTCAGTCGCAGGGGCATCGACACCTCTCTTCTTCATATCTCTAAGAAATGGCGCAAGGAAGTCCTCAAGTCCAGTTGAGAGCGCACTCCTGATCCTTTCTTCCATACGCAGCACTGGGGGGATAGCGTCGTCAGCATATTTCTTCTTTGACCGACAAAGGTCCACAAGTCCCCCGCTGCGATCCCCTGAGGCGAAGCGCCTTAGGCAACACTGTTGAGAAAAAAACAAAGTATCAACAAACATGGGGATAAGGTGACTCAAATAAAATAAAATGTGTAAGGAGTCTACAATACCGCTTGAAAGTCTCTCGCGTACTGAGCCCGCGAATCGAGGAATTCCTGCGTGACTGCGGTCTTTTTCTCATCCAAGTTGGGGACAAAGATGCTCCGCAGCCAACAACGAATAGTACACATAGAGGGCCCAACCTCGGGAAAGGTTAGACTTGAAGGGGTAATCCTTGGACAGAGGAGAAAGTGCCTTGGGAACTTGCAGTTTAACCTGCAGGTTTGTTAGACGACGAACCTGAGTTTTCCAGAAGGCAACCCAACCAGCTGTTACCTTCCCCGTTCTCCTTCTCGAAGGCTGCACAAGGGGAAGTTCTGTGGGAAGAAAACTCACGACTCTTTTAAAAAATGATCCCATCATAGCAGTCCTTGGCAGGGAGTTCGGACCACATGGTTGGCGCGATGGTATCAAAACCCAGCTGAGGCGCCACGCGAAGAGGGTCGAAGTGGACAGTTATGGGCGCATATTTGCAGGACTCAGTTCCAGGGGCGTACTCGTACAAAGCAGGCAAATAACCCCATCTGCACCAGTTCACGTACTTACCATAGTGACGAGGTCCACTGGTAATGTGCCAGGTGCGGAGAGGAGTATCAATTTCAGGATACATATCCCCCTCAAACGTGATATTGTCCAATTCCTTGACATAAGGACGGGCTACGAAAGAATCATCATCGTAACAGACCAAAGAAAAGTTGCGGCGAGCATTTTTGGTGTTAAACCAACGCCAATAGCGGGGACACAAAAAAGCTTCCTCGCATCTTGGGGAATTCCATAATTCGACGACAGAGGGTATGGGGCATATGAAGGTCATCGCTCAAAAACCCACATGGTCAAAAAGCCGATGTTGGCAAAACACATGACATCAGCCTTGCCCTGAGATTGCTCAACATTTGCCACTGCTAGATCAAGACGATAAATAGAGAAACCAATACAAGAGGTCCAAGGGCAACTCTCTTACCAAGATAAAGCCTCACCGCAAGCGGGAGTACATGGACAAAAACTCCATCTCGCGGACTCCCATCTATAAGGAAGCGCGAGAACCAGACGCAGAGAACACCACACAGGGAGTACTCACACCATTCTCCCGCAGTGGAAGTAACCTCATCTGGAGTCTCCTCCTGAATTTTCTAGATAATATGAGGTTTGGGTAAATCCTTGAAAAAGAACATGATCCATTTAGACCATATGTTCTTCGCGCCGGCAGAAACTTTCATAAAGTTATCAGCAGTTTCATCGCCTCAGGAGCCCATTTAGAAGCAGCCTTCTTTAAGGCCGCGACGCATTCCAGCATCTGGCCGTGTAGAACAACTTCTTCATCAGAGCTAAGTGCTTCCAAAGGATCGAAGGCTCCCATGGTCGGAAGCATCAGCATATTTTCCACATCTTCTAGAGAAAGTGTGGCCTCACGGGATGCGAAGTGGTATGTGTGAGTCTTTGGGGAATATCGAGAGAATGAGACCTTTAGCATGTTCTCTTCAGCTTTCAAATCGAAACCCCTGGTCGCGCGAATAGCATGATAAACCCCAGATTCCATCAACACTGCTTCATGATTGTCAATAACGTAATCAGTCCACTCGTCCATCCAGTCCAGCTTCTCCAAGAAAGCTTGGAAGAGAACATCGTTGTAGGGGTAGAGGCCAGCATCAATACCACATATATGAACATCATGAACCTCTGCAAGATCCCACTCTTCTCTATCTGGTTCAGGTTTTAATCCCAGGTTCGTTCCTGTAGAAGAGGCTTTAGGGGTGTGCCCTCGTATAGAGGCCAAGTAGAAGTCATCACCCCCGAAGTAGGGGGCTTTTCGCCATAATTCGACGGGTAATCCTGGGGTCTCAAAGGTTTTCTTGAAAATAGGACCAGATTTAAAGAATTGGAGAATCGTGCATAAAGGAAAAAGGGGGGAGAAGGAAGTATAAGAAATTGACTGCAAATTGCAAAGAGGGAGTTCAAACTACCTTGCCCACGCCTGAGTATTTGAATTGCTCTGTAGAAATTGTCGAGGATTTGATCGCAAACTTGGTCGAAAGACTCTTCTTCCTGTTGAGGGAGCTCTCTCTGATGCATACGAAGTCAAAAGTCTAACGATGGAAAATTTGCAATCGAAGGAATATGGAGGTTTAAATAGACCCTTGAAAAGTCACGGCTATTGGCGATTGATGAGCCAAGCAACGCTTCGTTTGCTGAGAAGATTTGACGTTTGATCTATCCCCACCTCGAAAATAGGCGAGTTCGGATGGTGATTGATTAACTCAACAGAAGCCACACTTCATCAAAGGCTAAACGGCGTTCCCCAAATCCTAGGCAATCATAGCTGAGACTGGGGGCTATGGGGATTCGAATTTAAAATTCAAAAAGGCCCTCGTGAGCTTCACGCACGGTTGATTTTGCGCGACTGCACTACAGAAGGGCGCGTGACAATCGCGCAAAAGGCGACTATTGTAGATACTGCTTTCCAGACAGACAGGTAATCGCTACGTGGAATCCATCCAGCACACCTAGTTGTGCTTCATCCACATCGGATCACCACCCGTGATGATCCACGTGGGGGCTACGAGACAGGGCCCCCGAGCACCATAACACGGGACTGTTGGAATAGATGCCCTAGAGGCAATCTAGTTTAGTATGAAGTTATTTTGGCTAGAAAATTCATTGTATTATTTATTGGATATTTAATATAATGAATTCCTTAGATTTACAATTGTGTTGTTTATCTTAAATATCCCTAGTCCAGTATAATGATTAATGGGACAATCATCTATAGACTAGTATGGGGTTGGATTGATATGGAGATATCATGATCCAACACATGGGTGTGCATTAAGTGTAATCACGCACCAGATTGACCCATCTCCGAGAAGGCTACATACATGTTATGTTAAGTCACAAGTGCTTCTCGTGGTGCAATGGTATTGTCATCCTTAGACTTGAAGTCGCTAGATATTCTAGTTGTGGATTATTGTGATTTTGGTAGCGTTAAACGCTACACCGTAACTGGGTAGTTATAAAGGCGTGTATCAGATACAATAAGAAGCAAGCTTAGAGATCGTAGTGGACGTAGATAGAATTTGTCCCTCCCACATAACAGGAGTAAATGTCCTAAGCCACTCAAGGGGTAGTGCTTATAGAATGTCTAGCCATACTCAAATAGATCAATATAGGATATTGATGTTATTTGCACAAATAAGACTATTCCCATGGATCGAGAAACTATGGATTGGATATACGAGTGTGACTTGTATGTCTCATTTCCAATCCGGATATAGAGACAAAGGGATGAGACAACTACTTGTACAAGGTTTGTCAGATGACTATTCTATTAGTTGGCTAGAATGGATGTTTTGCTAGAAACTGCTCCATATTAGCAAATTGTTGCTACCAACTAGATAGAACCTATGGGTTCACACCCTATATAGAGTTGAACTAGATTTGGGGATTAATTAATTGGATTAATTAATTAATTAGAATGATCACTTTGCAACACCTTGCAAACTTAGTAGGACTAATTTGCAAGGAAGGGACTAAACCAATTCTAGTAGGACTAGAATGGGTCCTTTAGGTAGTTGGAAAGGATTTTTTGGACTATATAAAGGATGCTCCTTCCTTCTTCCCACACTGATGAGCCTTTAGTTCATAACTTGAGTGGAAGAGAACAAAAAGGAGAGAGCAAGCAAGCAAGAGGGACCCGTCCGCCCCCTTGCCGCCGCCCCATCCTGTCGGCCCAAACAAGGAGGCGCCCCTCCTTGTTTCCTCGCGTTGTGTGATTTCTTCTTCCTCTTCCTCCATTCCGGGCTAGCACAAAGGAGAAGGAAGATCTTGATTTCAACTCTAGGCGTGGATCAACTATAGAGAACGTGACACAATTCACGTTACAAGTCATCACAGGAGAAACTCTAAGGTGTGTAACTTGATTTCTTCCCTTACCATCGTTATGTCTCTTGTCCTGTGATCCTTGGAGGGTATTGCATGGATTATATTTGTTTTTCCGCTGCGTATCCATGATCAAAACCCTGCAGTGGTATCAGAGCCACAGGTCGTAGAGCATAAACGTGGTTTGTGTGTTACGTTTTGATAGTTTACACTTTAAATTTATTGTTTGTCGCGTAAAATAAGACAAATCAAGCATATGATGCAATTTGTTAATAATCAATCATAACAAGATCTAGTTTTTGCATTGGATGCATGAATTAGTGAGTTTGAGAAATTTTAGGATCTTAGATCTAGGGTTTGGGCATCCTATGGAAAGAAGAAGTTCTTTTCATACAAGGAAACAACCAAACTTGGGCCCCAAGCAAGGGAGTTGTTTTGGAAACAACTCCCAAAGGAGTTTCGGCCCCCTAAGGGGACCGCCCCTCCTTGCTTGCCGCCCAAGCAAGGGACCGCCTAGGGGCCCGGGCAGCCCTAGCCCGCGGCCTAGCCGCGTGGGCTAGGGGCCGGCCGACCCAAGGCCTTTGCGGTCCTCTTTTTGGGTCCGGGAAATTTGATTGTTGGGCCCTATGGACCGTTTTAACCATAGAAAATCCTAATCAATTAAAATTGACCAAGCGCGTTAAAATTGGATTTTAACTGTTTATGTGCGAATCGCATAGTGATTGGATATGGCCTTAGGATGTGGTTTGGTGTGATTGTTTAAATTTTGTGGTTTGGTTTACGGCCTGCGAGCTGATCAATAGATTGTAATAATTAATTAGGGTTTTATGGCTGCGAGCCATTTTTTTCCCAACTTGTGAGATTTATTTTATTTAGTATAGTTGTTAGCTAGTGCTAGATAGAGTAGATTGTTAGCCAAGATTGAAGAAAAGAAGCCCAAAGCCAAAGGGAGCCACAAAAGATGGAGCATGGAGCATTCCACATGACTATGAAGGATGGACCAAAAGATGAAGACGCATGGAGATGTGTTTGCTTTTAGGGTTCATAGATAATTCCATTGTCTTGGAATTATCTTAGTCTAGAAAAGGCCATATTCACATCACGTTTTATTTTGTTTTGTGGTTGTTTATTTTATTGTCTTATTATTTTGTGGTTGGTGTATGGATGATGCATGCAATTAGGATAATAAGATAATTAGACAACCCGGATCTGTTATTTGGAGTTGTGCCCAAACTCAAATAGATAGATTAGTTGATATGGATCAACAAAATAATTATAATTGAACTTAGAATCCCTCAAAATTCAAATATTGTGTTCATGCCTTCTCGTTATTTAAACACTCATTATCATCATGATTTATCAAGTTCGCGCGTGCCAAAGCATGGCGACTTGGTTCATAATGATGGAACGCGATGGCACAAGCAAGTAATGTGCAACTGTTTAAATAAGAGGTTGAACACAACTAGGCTATTAATATGATTAGAACCTAGAGGCAATCAATTGGGATTATCCATACGGATGGATAAATAAGGAGTTATTTGCCCAATTGAACCAAGAGTTGCATAGAGATGCAATTGGAATTGTTCCTGCCTAAAGTAGTCAAATTATGGGTGACTTGCCAAAGCAAGCTCATAAGGAGATGAAACATGAATCTTGGCCCACTAGAAAATATAAGGATATTTTCCGCATTAATATCTTGAGGGTTATTAATCCGTAAAAAAAAATAGTGGGAGCTATATTTGATAAACTAGCCATTATTGAATATAGTCACAATTCACAAATACTAAAACTTGCGTATTTTCCTTTTGTAGAATTCCAAATGGCGAACAACTCATCGAGTTCACAACATTCCCTACGATCTGTCCTTGAGAAGGACAAGCTCTCTGGAACCAACTTCCTTGATTGGTACAGAAACTTGATAATCGTTCTCAAGCAAGAGAGGAAACTGTACGCAATAGAGGAGCAAGTTCCAGCAGGTCCAGAGAACAATACCCCTGCAGCCCTAAAGGCGTATCAAAAGCGTGTTGATGACGCTAATAATGAGGCCTGCCTTATGCTATGCTCCATGACTTCTGAGCTTCAGAAGCAACACGAAAACATGAATGTTGTCGATATGATCGAGCATCTGAAGCAGCTCTTCCAAGAGCAGACAAGGGTTGAGGTCTCTAAGGCATTGTTCAAGTGTCATCTGGCAGAAGGGAACCCGGTGGGACCCAATGTACTCCGTATGATCGGGTACTTGGAGAATCTCGCCCGACTGGGGTTCCCGGTCGGCCAAGAGTTAGCAACCGATCTCGTGTTGCAATCGTTGCCCGAGAGTTATGGACAGTTCATCATGAACTATAACATGAACGAGATCGTGAAACCACTGCCAGATTTGCTCAATATGTTGAGGAAAGCTGAACAAAGCATCAACAAGGGTAAGGGCAAGGCCATTATGATGGTGCAGAAAGGAAAGGGCAAAAGGCTTGCCTCATCCTCCAAGGGCAAAAGCAAGTCAGTTGCCAAGATCAAGGAACCTGCCCTTAAGGCTGTTGGTGGGATTGCCAAAGGTGTGACTAAATGTGAGTGTCACTACTGCATTCAGCCTGGACACTGGAGGAGGAACTGCCCAAAATATTTGGAGGACAAGAGGCTTGGAATAGTGATTCCGCCACCACCAGGTATTTTTGTTGTATATGTCAATTTAACTGTCTCTACATCACGGGTATTAGATACTGGATGTGGATCTCGCATTTTTCGAAATGTGCAGGATCTAAAGAGAAGTAGAAGATTGGCTAAAGGGAGATAGATCTGCGCGTTGGGAATGGAGCAAAAGTTGCTGCGTTGGTCGTGGGCGTGTGCGAGTTATCTCTGCCTTTAGGATTAGTTTTAGAGTTAAATAATTGCTATTTTGTGCCTGCTATGAGCAGAAACATTATTTCTATTTCTTGTTTGGACAAGGAAGGTTTTATTATTTCAATAAAGAACAATTGTTGTTCCTTTTATTTTAATAATATTCACTATTGTAGTGCGCAATTATTTAATGGATTGTATGTCCTTGATCTAAGCAATCCTATCTACAACGTTAATACCAAGAGGATTAAAATACATGATTTAAATCCTGCTTACTTGTGGCACTGTCGTTTAGGCCATATAAACGAGAAGCGTGTATCTAGACTCCATAAGGATGGATTACTAGACTCATTTGATTTTGAATCATATGAGACATGTGAGGCTTGTTTATTGGGAAAAATGACAAAGTCCCCTTTCAATAAGAAAGGTGAGAGGACTAGTGAGCAATTGGCGCTCATACATACTGATGTGTGTGGGCCATTTGCCACGCCTGCCAGGGGTGGTTACGTCTACTTCATTACATTTACTGATGATTACAGTAGATATGGATTTGTGTACCTCATGAGGGCCAAATTCGAATCATTTGAAATGCTCAAAGAATTCAAAAATGAAGTAGAGAAGCAACTTGGCAAAAGTATTAAGGCTCTACGATCGGATCGTGGAGGAGAATACTTGAGCCAAGAGTTTTACGACTATCTTAGAGAGTGTGGGATCGTGTCCCAACTCACTCCACCCGGAACGCCACAACGGAATGGCGTGTCTGAGAGGAGGAATCGAACCCTATTAGATATGGTTCGATCTATGATGTGTCAAAATGATCTTCCATTATCGTTTTGGGGATATGCTCTATTAAGTTCAGCTTTCACCATTAACCGTGTTCCATCTAAATCAGTCATGAAGACACCACATGAGATGTGGAGTCGGAGGCGTCCCACACTGTCGTTCATGAAGATTTGGGGCTGCGAAGTCTATGTAAAATGTTTACAATCAGACAAGCTAGGGCCAAAGTTGGATAAGTGTAAATTTGTGGGGTACCCTAAGGAAACTAAGGGTTACTACTTCTACAATCCAACCGAGAACAAAGTGTTTGTTGCTCGGACCGGCATGTTTCTAGAAAGAGAGTTTGTCTCTAAAGAAGCAAGTGGGAGGACTGTAGAACTTGAAGAGATTCAAGAACCACAAATCACTGAACCGATTATGGAACAAGAACAGGAATCACAAGCAGTTGTGGAACAGCCTGTTCAGGTAACACAAGAGCTTCGTAGATCTAGTAGAGTGCGCCATGAACCCGGGAGGTATGGACTTCTCGTGACCGATTCTGGTGACACAATGCTCATAGATGATGAGCCTACTACCTATGAAGAGGTCATGAAAGGGCTAGACTCTGAGAAGTGGCTAGAAGCCATGAGATCCGAGATGGAATCCATGTATATCAACAAAGTATGGACTTTGGTGGAACCACCCGAAGGGGCGCGGCCCATAGGGTGCAAGTGGGTCTTCAAGAAGAAGATCGACATGGATGGTAATGTGATTACCTATAAGGGCCGATTGGTGGCTAAAGGATTCGGACAAATTCATGGTATTGACTATGATGAAACCTTTTCACCAGTCGCTATGACCAAATCCATCCGAATCCTACTTGCAATTGCAGCATACTACGACTATGAGATTTGGCAGATGGATGTCAAAACAGCATTTCTTTATGGGAATCTGCTCGAGGATGTATATATGATACAGCCAGAGGGTTTTGAAGATCCAAAGCAAGCTAACAAAGTTTGTAAGCTGCAACGATCCATTTATGTATTAAAGCAATCTTCTAGGAGTTGGAATCGACGTTTTGATGAAGTAGTCAAAGAGTTTGGCTTCATCAGAAACGAAGATGAGTATTGTGTTTACAAGAAGGTTAGTGGGAGCTCTGTAGCTTTTCTGGTCTTGTATGTGGATGACATACTACTCATTGGAAACGACGTTCCATGCTGCAATCTGTTAAAGATTGGCTATGGAAGTGTTTCTCAATGAAAGACTTAGGGAAGCAGCCTATATACCCGGTATAAAGATCTATAGAGATAGATCTAAGAGACTGCTAGGCCTACGTCAGAGTACATATATTGACAAGGTGTTGAAGCGGTTCAACATGCAAGATTCCAAGAAGGGATTCTTGCCCATGTCACATGGAATCACTCTTTCGAAGAGTGGTTGTCCTTCCAATGAGATTGAGAGGGAACGCATGAGTAGAATTCCCTATGCCTCGGCCATAGGATCTATCATGTACGCCATGTTATATACTAGACCAGATGTGTCATATGCCTTGAGTATGACAAGCAGATACCAGTCACTGGATTGTAGTCAAGAACATCCTGAAGTACTTGAGAAAAACTAAGGATGCTTTCTTGATATTTGGCGGAGAGGAAGAGTTGCGTGTAAGGGGTTACACTGATGCAAGCTTCCAAACCGACAGAGATGACTTTAGATCACAATCGGGATATGTGTTTTGCCTGAATGGAGCAGAGGTGAGCTGGAAACGTTCCAAGCAAGAGACGGTGGCTGATTCTACAACAGAGGCTGAGTACATTACTGCAAATGGCGCAGCAAAGGAAGCTGTTTGGATCAGAAAGTTTGTTTCTGAACTTGGTGTGGTTCCTAGCATTGCGAATCCAGTAGAGTTGTACTGTGACAACACTGGGGCGATTGCGCAATCAAAGGAGCCCAGGTCGCACCATAAATCCAAGCACGTGCTCGGGAAGTTCCATCTAATTCGAGATATTATCGATAGAGGAGACGTTCGGATATGCAAGATTCCTACAGATGAGAATCTGTCAGATCCCCTTACAAAGTCGCTTGTGCAGTGGAAGCATGAAGGGCACACTAGGAGCATGGGAATACGAGATGCGTCATATTGGCTCTAGTGCAAGTGGGAGACTATTGGAATAGATGCCCTAGAGGCAATCTAGTTTAGTATGAATTTATTTTGGCTAGAAAATTCATTGTATTATTTATTGGATATTTAATATAATGAAGTCCTTAGATTTAAAATTGTGTTGTTTATCTTAAATATCCCTATTCCAGTATAATAATTAATGGGACAATCATCTATAGACTAGTATGGGGTTGGATTGATATGGAGATATCATGATCCATTACATGGGTGTGCATTAAGTGGAATGACGCACCGGATTGACCCATCTCTGAGAAGGCTACATACATGTTATGTTAAGTCACAAGTGCTTCTCGTGGTGCAATGGTATTGTCATCCTTAGACTTGAAATCGCTAGATATTCTAGATGTGGATTATTATGATTTTGGTAGCGTTAAACGCTACACCGTAACTTGGTAGTTATAAAGGCGTGTACCGGATACAATAAGAAGCAAGCTTAGAGATCGTAGTGGACGTAGATATAATTTGTCCCTCCCACATAACGGGAGTAAATATCCTAGGCCACTCGAGGGATAGTGCTTATAGAATGTCTGGCCAGACTCAAATAAATCAATATAGGATATTGATGTTATTTGCACGAATAAGGCTATTCCCATGGATCGAGAAACTATGGATTGGATATACGAGTGTAACTTGTATGTCTCATTTCCAATCCGGATATAGATACAAAGGGATGAGACAATTACTTGTACAAGGTTTGTCGGATGACTATTTTATTAGTTGGCTAGAATGGATGTTTTGCTAGAAACCGCTCCATATTAGCAAATTGCTGCTACCAACTAGATAGAACCTATGGGGTCACACGCTATATAGAGTTGAACTAGATTTGGGGATTAATTAATTGGATAAATTAATTAGAAGGATAACTTTGCAACACCTTGCAAACTTAGTAGGACTAATTTTCAAGGAAGGGACTAAACCGAATTCTAGTAGGACTAGAATGGGTCCTTTAGGTAGTTGGCAAGGATTTATTTGACTATATAAAGGATGATCCTTCCTTCCTTCCCACACTGATGAGCCTTTAGTTCATAACTTTAGTGGGAGAGAACAAAAAGGAGATAGCAAGCAAGCAAGAGGGACCCGTCCGCCCCCTTGCCGTCGCCCCATCCCGTCGGCCCAAACAAGGAGGCCGCCCCTCCTTGTTTCTTCGCGTTGTGTGATTTCTTCTTCCTCTTCCTCCATTCCGGGCTAGCACAAAGGAGAAGGAAGATCTAGATTTCAACTCTAGGCGTGGATCAACTATAGTGAACGTGACACAATTCACGTTACAAGTCATCACAGGAGAAACCCTAAGGTGTGTAACTTGATTTCTTCCCTTACCATCCTTATGTCTCTTGTCCTGTGATCCTTGGAGGGTATTGCATGGATTATATTTGTTTTTCCGCTGCGTATCCCTGATCAAAACCCTGCAGGGACTTGTAGGGACTTAGTGGTTTGGAGGCTAGGGTAAGGTCCGTCGCGCGCATGCGACAACCAAGCTTGCGCATGACCTCTGGTAACTGACTGAGAGATCCTAGGCTTACGTGTCCCATTAATGCGGCTGATCTCATAACAGTCTCCGATACTTGTGGACAGATGCGTAACGGTTCCTATATACACGGCCGAACATGCCGTTGGGGGTTCTACCATTAAGCCGCCAACTATGGTGCACTAAACCCCCCAACGGTCACTTCCCCACTATATATGGGATCGTTAGCTCCCCGTTGCGACACAAGACTCGTAAGACACATTGGTCCAGTGCCATAGCTTACTGTCTCTATCTCACAAGCAGTTACCAGTGCTTACTCTCTCCTTACACACACCTTACAACTCTCCGTGTTCTTATTCCCTGCTTAAGGTGTACACTCGGAGATCTCTCGAGGATTTCCTTGTACACAACCGACAAAAAGGGGGAGTCCATATCAGATCATTCGTGTAGATACCGTGGAGGTGCTGCAACCTGCACATTTTTTGATAGTCACCAGTTAGTGCGACTGAGGTAACTTCTGGATCCTCATATTATGCTCATTCACATGGATGGGCCCTTGGTGGGTATTAGGTAGATTTTTGTTTTGTTTATTTTTTAACTTTTTTTTACGATGTGTTAGATTGCCTTAAACCCAATAGAAATCATCGACACCTGAGTAGCCTAGCTTCTGCAAGCCATGTAGCACCCCGACGAGGTCATCCAAATCGCGCATGAATTCAGTTTGCAACTAGCACACTTCTCGTACTTGTTTTACTACCTTACTTCTCTCATAGCTCGAATACCATACAAGCTCTAAGTGTGATACATGCATATCCAAGTGTGATATGTAGACTAGAGAGGACAACCTAACTGACTTAGGATAACTAGACTTTACTCCTAGGAGGGGGTTTTGCTTTTTCAGATTTGAGAGATAAACACTAGGACAAAAACAAAAGAATACACATATCAAGATGAATTCCTATACGGAACATATCAAGATGAACTCCTATACGAAACTATAGGCTAGAGCATAGTGGGTTCGACTATTCTTAAGTAAAAATCCTAATTATCTTGATTTGCCGGACTCTTGCAGATGGAATGTCTTAAAAACAAATCAGGCGTAAGAGAAAGTAAACAAAAGTAAAGTATCTTGTGGACAAACTAGACATGTAGTATAAGGGATAGAAGAAATTCAATATATGAGAAGATGAGAACTTAGAACTTACTTGACACTGAAGTAAAGTACTTACTTGGATCTAGAAGATAAACAAAACAAACATCCCTGTCGAAAGAAGGGAGGAGGAATCCGGCCACAAAGAAAGGATAAGGTGTTGACACGCTAAACGAGGATGTCTGGGATGGAGGACACAAACTTTGCGGAAAGCCCGGAGGGTTCGGCCAACCCTAGCCGCCCCTAGCTTTGACACTTTCTCTTAAGTGTGAGTTCTATATTCTAGATACTGAGTTTTCATAAACATATGAACATCTATTTATGGACGTCTATTAATAGACTTAGATATTTGTTCACTACATTTCTACCCAACTTTAAAATGACTAGTGAATTAAAAAATTGTAAAAAAATTTATATAATTTAATTAAAATTACTTTACTTGATAAATTTACTTTATGAATTAAGTTATTAACTGAATACTAAAAATTACAAATGGGCTCTAGCTTAATAGTAGAGCATTTCAAACTCTGCATGAAATATGGGATTCGAACCCAACTATTTAATGTAATTCTCAAAAAATGAAATACCAAAAATTAAAAAGAAAACACTCTAATAAAGTTCACCCTGCGTGCTTTCTGCTGAAATCTCTGGAAGACGATGAAGAGCAACGAATGACCAACATTATCTGGTAGATTTGGGTGTGTTTGGTTGTTGTGTTTGTTGTAGGTTTTTCTGTGCGTATTTTAATTTCTATGCCTCGATTGTATCTTATGTGGATAAGGTTTTATTTTCCCCCACTTATTGTTTTGGGTTGGAAGTCCGTTTAATTTAATATATGCGAGATTTATACCGCCCTACTTGAAAAGTAGGTTCTGCAAAAACAAAATGGAGAAAAATAAACAGTATAACTACGCTGTATGTTTCCGAGCATAGACATGGGACAAGTGAGAGCACCAGTCTGGTTCACGAGTCCAACAAGTGAGTGGCCGGTTCACCGGTTCAATTGGTGGCGTTCTTGAAATTCTGGCAGGCCCTATTTGAGCACCAACCTTTCTTTGGTCTGACTTTAACAAAGGGCATTTGCGTCAAACGCTTTCCCTAGATCACTAGAGAAAAAGGAATCTTCTTTTATGAGCCAAGTAGAAAACCTTTAACTGTGCCTACAACGCCCCACGTGTACCGGATCGGATCCAAACTGATTGCTCTTAGATCCGACATAACCTACCCAGCTTCCTGCTTTAGATTTGGGCTCCAGCTCAGCAATACCACGTCATCACTCCCCTCAACTGTTTTCTTTTTCAATTTTATTTTTTTCTCTTTTTTAACCAACTGTCCTTAGTCCTTAATAATCATCATCGATTTCTTAAAGTAACATAAGCTAGTTAAGCTTAATATTTTAAGCTTAACTAGCTTATAGATATCTTAAAGTAACATTAGCTACACTTATTTTAAGCATTGCGTACCTTTGTTTGTGCACTCTTTTATAGGACTAAAAATAAAAGTCAATTAATGTCAAAAATAAATAGAATATCAGTTAAATTTTAATATTATCTCTGTTTCTTCTCTATCACACCGATTTAACTTTTTGACCCGTATCAGAATCAGAGAAATTGGTTATTCTTTTTTGATAAATAGAGAAATTGGTTATTCAATAATTGAGATGTGGAGCTCGAATGATTTTGTGGGTGATTTTAGGTTCAAATAGGAAGGTAAAGAGCACAAGGTCGTGACTCTTTCCTCTCTTCTTCGACTTGCCACCGTCCTGTAATGTTAATTTCTTGAAAACCATCAATGTCCTTTTAATGTCACATAAAATAACCAAAATAGACTTAAACTTCATATTCACTCGTGAACATATCTTCTTTGGGATTGATTTTTATTTTATTTTATCTCCTATTTTTTTTGAGAATATATTTTATCTCTTATTGAATGTTGGGCTTCTTGGGTTTTATAATCCAAGTTGGACTAAAATCTGTATTCTTGCAATTTCTTTTAATAGGATACAAAATTCTAACTTAAAAAATCGACGTGATAAGAATAATCTAGGATGATTATAAAGTTTCAAAAATGGACAATTTTATAGCTAAAAGTATTTTTAAAATTTTATTTTATTTTTTCTTTTAATATTAGCATGACCGTTGTCTATTTATCAGTTGATGATTCAAGTAGTTGTCCATATGGCTCCTTAATTTCTTGTCAAATTGATCAAATTAATAACAACAAATCAACTCATCTATAAAATAGATTAGGATGGTGTGGTTATCTAGATTATGAAATATCTTTTGGTCCGTGACATTGTTTTGATTTCAACCATCAAAATTCATTATATTATGAATTGTTCTAAAAAAATTGTTGTCGACAAAACTTGGGGCAATTTTTGAAAATTAATTATTTCACTTTGCATATGTTTTCATAAAATTGTGGACTTCCTCAAAAAAAAAAAATTGTGGACCACTTAAAAATTGCAACCCTCCATTTAATACTATTACGCCTTGGTCTGCTATTTTAGTACCTTTGAGATTCAATTGACCTTGAGACTTAGAACCCAAATGAGACTATGACCACCTAATTAGACGTGACTACGACCTTATTTGACTTTACGTGTTGCATTGCGTGTGTCGTAAATTGACTACTTGCTATTATTTGTTATGTGAAGTTACTTGCCATCCATGTGATATAAATTCTATTAGACAGTTACATGTTAGATGATTTGAATATTGTGATTAGTCTTTTGATTTTAGCTTCGAGGACGAAGCTGTGCTTAAGGGGGGAAGGATGTAATACCCCGATTATCTAGCAGGGGTAAAACAGACATTTTAGAAGCATATAATAATTAATTTGCAATATAATATTTTTAATAATAAATCTTTGAGTCGAGTTTATAAAAAGTTTTAGAATAATATAGAGTAATAGTTGATAATCAATTCGTAGTTGTTTCGCCAATTTTAGTTAGTTATAGCGCAAGTATTGATAGTCTTGCCACACCCAATCACCCAACCACATAGTACTCCACCCACACCCAATTATTGCCAAAAATATTATTTAATTGGGAATTTTGTTTCCAGCAAGCTTCTTCCCCCATACGCTTCACCTTCACCGCCCTCACCACCACCTTCGGGAAGGCTCTCCAAACACCATCACCGCCCCTGTCACATCACTCCTACTTGGAGCCCAAGTAACCTCACCTATATAAGCTCCCTCCAGCCACCACCTCCCACCAGCAGCCACTCACAACAACCACCACCTCCCTCATCACCATTGCCGTCGTCACCTTCAACATCACCAACACCACCACTTGCAGCTCTCTCTCTCTCACTCTGTCCAACTCTCTGTTACTCTCTGTTCTCAGCAACACCACCAGCAGTAGCAGGAGAGGTGGCAGCAGCCATCACAGCAGCCAACCACCACCACCGTCGCCATAGCCACCGGCGACAAAACCCAGTGAAGAACACCCATTGCCTCCACCCTCATCACTCTCTCTTTCTCTCCCTCCCTCTCTGTTCTCAGGTCACAGCAGAACAGAGTAGCAGCAGTGGCAGCAACTACCACGGCCACCATTGCCGCCGTCGGACGACCACCAAAGTAGACCCACTTCCCTCTCTCTCATCCCCTGCCTTCTCCCACCTCTCTGTCTCGCGTCTGAAGCTTCTCTGTTCAGCAACAGAGGTCAGTAGGAAGCAGCAGCAGCAGCAGCAGAAGCCACTGCGACCTCCGGCGACCTCCATTGTTGCCGGCCAACCACCGGCCAAAATTCGACGAGCTCTTCGTAGGTGCACCCAGGTGACTTCTCTGCTTCCAGAAGACTCTTAGGGCCCCGACCAACTCATTGGAGAGTTCAAACCCAGTCGTGGAAGCCATTAAAGCCGGCGACGGAGCTCAACTCCGGCGACCCCGACGCCAAGCTTCGACCCGACCCATTTCTTAGCGATTTCCGGCCATTTTTGGCCTAGGTGACGGTTTGTAGGCCGAGACATTTCTAGAACGTGCTAGTGCTACGGAAGTAAGGTAAGTAACATGCCAAGCCTAGAGCCTAGCTTCCTTCGTGTCTTGATATGAATTTTATTTCTTGTCTCAAAATGCATTTTTATTTGGTTATTTATTTACTTGTTTATTTGAAGTCTCCTTTTATTTCAAAGAAGTTATTTATTTGAACTTGTCACATGATTAATAATAATGCGTAATTAACGTAAAGTGGAAAGAGTTGTGCGGGAGAAGCAATTTTTATTGTCGTGTGACTTCGATCACTCGACCAGAGATCAGATTTTATTTTAACCCGGTCGCAACCTGCCGTGTCGCTCCATGTACTCACCTCTCTGGCCGCAAGAAGTCTTAGGGGGCTGCCGGCAGTTAAGGTCATGGTTGCTAGTGATAGATTAGTAGTTCTTTCCCCGTAGCAACAAAGCTAATAATACAGTTTTTGCATGAGCCTTGAAAGAAAAGAAGATGAGATTGAGGAAGATAATACCTGTTTGGAAGAGATAATAAGTCAAGAAGAATTTTTATAAAAGGGTCCCTACTTTACTTACGAAGTTCTTTACGAGTGTTATTCCTCCTGTTTTATTGCAAATAATAAACTAAAGCTTCATCTTCTGTTTTACATGTTTGGGTGTTACTTACTCAGTCTTTCGTACTGACTTTAGAAACTGCGGTTCTGTTTTTCTTCCCACCGCAGACTTAGAGGCAGGAGGCTATGACGAAGCTGGGTACGAGACTCACGTGTAGTGTTTAGTTAGCAAGCAAGATCATGTATAGCTTTTGACATCACTTTTGTAATGTTTAGAGACTCTAATGATGTTTAATGATGTATAATAAATAAATACTTTTGGAATGTTATGCTTGATTCCCGCCGTTATTTTTAGCATCGGCCCCTCCCGGGCTTTCCGGTCCGGAACGGAAGGCTTGGGAATCCACGGGTTGTTGCAGGTGGTATCAGAGCAGGCAGTCCATAAAAAGGGAATTTAAAACCTGTAGGGCAACTAAAATTGGACATAGGGCAAGATAATTAAAATTGGATAAGCCGTGGGGGTTACGGGTAGTTTAGGTCTTGATTTCTCCCACCCACCCGCATCCTGATTTTCAGCTTTATGGGTTCTGAGTTATTTGAAATGCATATTTTGCCGATTTTATGAGGAAGAGATAGAATCTAACTTGCACAAGAAGTTCTTTCTTGATTAGCTGAGTTATGCAGATATGAGCCTTATGTGCTTTTATTGCTAGATTATTTCATGCGTGAATGTTAGATATTAATTGCGAAATATGAATATTTGACCAGGATAGATGGCTGATAACATCCCTATGGAGCAATTTTTTTCGCAAATGGCTCAGATGATGAATAACGGAGGACAGGCAGGAAATAACTGGGCCAAGAAAGTAGCCGAAATGAAACCCATGGAGTTTACTGGGAAAGAGGATCCTGTCGAGTTAGAAGACTGGATCATGGAAATGGATAAGATTCTCGAGGTGATAGAATGTCCTGATGACCGGAAGGTGAACTGCGCGGTCTTCTACTTGAAAAGTGAAGCAAACCTCTGGTGGAGAAATGTACGAGAAACCCTTCTGGCCGAACCCAACTTCAACTGGGAAGCTCTCCAAACCGCCCTCAGAGCTCGGTTCTACCCTCATCACGTGAAGAGGAGCAAGGAACAGGAATTCCAGAACCTGCGGCAAGGAAATGACTCAGTGACTGAGTATTTCCGGAAATTTACCGAGCTGACACGATTCGTAGGCAACATGGTGCCGGATGAAGACTCCAAAGTTTCCCGATTCATCGGGGGATTGCACGAAAGGCTGCAAGAGTCTCTGCTGAGCAGGACCTACTCTTCGCTTCATGAAGCCTACGACAGAGCTGCTGATATCTACCGAGTTCGTGTCACCCAAGAGGAGAATCGCAAGAAACGCAAGCTTGAGGAGGTAGGAGGAAGCAACACCAACTTTGCCAAGGGCAATCAGAGGTTCAAGACTAACAACGGAGGAGGTAACCAGGGGCAGTATCGTGGCAATCAACCGAATGCTGGGACTCAGAAGAATCGTCGCTATTTCTGCAAATGGTGCCCACGAAACCACCCAGGAGCAGACTGTGAGGGAAATCCGGTCACTTGCAACAACTGTGGCAGGCGAGGACATCGAGCTTATGAATGCCGATCTCAACCAGCCGGGAACCAGCTGATGATCCAAGGAGGCAACTTTGGAAGGCCACAGCAGAACAACTACCAGGGCAACCGTCAGCAGAACGGGAACAATTTTGCCCGCAACCAGCAGATCGGTAACCAGCAGAATGGAAACCGCAACCAGAACAATGGAGGCAATGGATATGTCAGGCAGCAGAACTACAACCCAGGCAATGCAGGCCAGAACGGAGGCCAACCCAGGATCGGAAACAACAATGCTGGATACGGGAACAACCACAATGGAGCTGGAGCAGGAGGAGCAGGAGCTCAAAATGCAAACGTGGGAAGAATTGTTGTGCTGACTAAAACTGAAGCAGAAGCTGCACATGGAGTTGTCACGGGTACTTTCTCTATCCATGAGCAACCTGCTTTCGTGCTATTTGATTCTGGTGCATCCTATTCCTTTATATCATCCTCGTTTGCTGAGAAATTGGGTTTGCTTAGCTCATCTAGTATATCTATCCCAGTAGCAACCCCTAATGGCCATATAACTGTCTGTGATACCATATTCGAAGGGGCAGAACTCAAAATCCTAACCTGCACCTTACCTGCCAACTTAATAAAATTTAACCTAGGAGGCATAGATGTGATCCTAGGAATGGACTGGCTTGGGAAGTATCGGGCAGTTATTGACTGCTATGATCAGAAGGTTCGGTTAAAGGGACCTAAAGGAGAAAAGATCACCTATCGTGGTATCACCACTGAACCTCGAATCAGACTAGTGTCTGCTTTGACTATAATCAACCAGATAAAGAAGGGGAACTTTGCCTACTTGTGTTATGTCCAAGACGTAACCAAGAAGGAAAAGGTGCTGGACGAGATACCAGTTGTGAGGGAATTTCCTGATGTATTCCCTGACGAGATTCCCGGAATGCCACCTCAACGAGAAGTGGAGTTTACTATAGACTTAGCACCTGGAACTGCACCCATCTCCAAGGCGCCGTATCGGATGGCACCTGTGGAATTGAAGGAGTTGAAGGAGCAGATACAAGAACTTTTGCAGAAGGGGTACATACGACCTAGTGTTTCACCCTGGGGAGTACCAGTACTGTTCGTCAGAAAGAAGGACGGAAGCCTACGATTATGCATCGATTACCGGGAGCTAAACAGCGTCACTATCAAGAACAAGTATCCACTACCCCGGATCGACGATCTATTCGATCAGCTGCAAGGAGCCACTGTCTTCTCCAAGATCGACCTGAGATCGGGTTATCATCAACTCCGCGTAGCCGAGAAAGACATTCCAAAGACGGCCTTCAGCACAAGGTACGGTCACTACGAATTCACGGTTATGCCGTTCGGTTTGACAAACGCTCCTGCCGTGTTCATGGACTTGATGAACCGAGTAATGAAGCCGTTCTTAGATCGGTTCGTGGTTGTCTTCATCGATGACATCCTGGTGTACTCGAAGAACGAAGAGGATCACGAAGAGCACCTCCGAGAAGCATTGCAGACCTTGAGGCAAGAGCAGCTGTACGCCAAACTCTCAAAGTGTGACTTCTGGTTGGATCGTGTGCCGTTTCTAGGCCACATCATCTCCAAGGAAGGGGTATCCGTTGACCCAGCAAAGGTCTCAGCGGTTAAGGACTGGCCTACACCGAAGAACGTGTCCGGAATTCGAAGCTTCCTCGGCTTAGCCGGTTACTACAGGCGTTTCGTGAAGGATTTTTCGAAGATTGCCAGGCCATTGACTACGCTGACGAAGAAGGCAGTGAAGTATCACTGGGACGACAGCTGTGAAGAGGCATTCCAGACTCTAAAGGAGAAGCTCACTACAGCACCAGTGTTAGCTTTGCCAAACGACTCTGGAGAGTTCGAAGTATATAGCGATGCGTCAAAGAAAGGACTTGGATGTGTACTGATGCAAGACCGAAGGGTGATTGCTTACGCTTCAAGGCAGCTGAAGCCACACGAATAGAACTATGCTACACATGATCTGGAGTTGGCAGCAGTAGTCTTTGCGCTGAAGATATGGAGGCATCATCTCTACGGGGCTGTTTGCAAGCTCTACACAGATCATCACAGCCTGAAGTATATCTTCACACAGAAGGAGCTAAACAACAGACAACGAAGATGGCTGGAGATTATCAAGGACTACGATCTACGCATCCAGTACCACGAGGGGAAGGCTAATGTAATCGCTGACGCGCTAAGTCGTAAATCGAGCCATGCAGTGAACGCCATGGTAGTCTTATCAGACTGGTTATGTCACGAGTTCCGGAAGCTCAACATCGAAGTGGTGGAACAAGGAACGGTGCAAGAACTGCTCGGGAGCATGACAGCGGTTCCAGACTTATTCAAAGAAATACGAAGCAATCAAGCAGGAGATGTGAAGCTCGAGAGGATCAAGAAGAAGATTGCAGCCGGAGAGGCCAAGGAGTTCCAGATTCACGAAGATGGGAGCATTCGCTACAAAGGAAGATGGTGCGTGCCACAGAAGTGCTCAGAGGTTAAAGAGAAGTTGATGCAGGAGGCACACAACACTCCATATTCAGTTCACCCTGGAGGCGGTAAGCTTTACAAGGATCTGAAGAAGACGTTCTGGTGGCCAAATATGAAGAAGGAAGTAGCTGAGTTCGTGGCTAGATGCCTAACATGCCAGAAAGTGAAGTTCGAACACAAAAGGATGGGAGGTCTACTCCAACCGTTGGATGTTCCAGTTTGGAAGTGGGACTCCATATCGATGGACTTCGTCACAGCTCTACCTACTTCGAAGAATGGACTCAACCAGATATGGGTGGTCGTAGACAGACTAACCAAGACGGCGAGATTCATCCCAATGAAAGACACGTGGAACATGGAGCAAAGGGCAGATGCGTACGTCAGAAACATCGTGAGATATCATGGGGTTCCGAGTTCGATAATCTCGGATAGAGACCCTAACTTTCTCTCTCATTTCTGGAAAGCGCTTCAAGAAGCATTAGGAACTCAGCTGAAATTCAGTACGGCTTTCCACCCAGCCACAGACGGTCAGACGGAGAGAACTATACAGACGCTAGAAGATATGTTAAGAGCATGTGCTATGGACTTCCAAGGCTCATGGGTCGACAAGCTGCCGTTAATAGAGTTCTCCTACAATAACAGCTACCACGCTAGCATCGGGATGGCACCGTACGAAGCCCTCTATGGAAGAAAGTGTCGATCTCCACTATGTTGGAGTGACATCAGCGAAACGGTGATCATTGGCCCACAAATGATTGAAGACATGACGAACCAAGTTCGACTCATACAGCAGAGGATGAAAGCGGCTCAAGACAGGCAGAAGTCATACGCAGATCAGAAGAGAAGACCACTGGAGTTTCAAGTAGGAGAGAAAGCTTTCTTGCAAGTCTCACCTACTAAGGGGGTAACCAGGTTCAACCTGAAAGGAAAATTAAGCCCTAAATTTATTGGTCCATACGATGTTATTGAAAAGATAGGAGAAGTTGCGTATCGATTGGACCTACCATCGAGTCTAGGGCGAGTACACAACGTCTTTCACGTATCCCAGCTGAAGAAGTATATACCAGACCCGTCTCATATCTTGGATCCAGAACCAGTGGATTTTGACCCATCACTGACCTACGAGGAGCAACCTATCAAGATATTGGATACACAGACAAGGGATACAAGAACCAAGAGTGTCAAACTGGTCAAAGTCCTATGGACCAACCACCAAACAGAGGAAGCAACTTGAAGCTGAAGAA
This sequence comes from Linanthus parryae, assembly GCA_023055425.1. Lineage (NCBI taxonomy): Eukaryota > Viridiplantae > Streptophyta > Magnoliopsida > Ericales > Polemoniaceae > Linanthus > Linanthus parryae. Next base: position 3,021,665 of record JALGPY010000037.1, on the reverse strand, counting down.
GAGATGAGAAAGAAGTACCCACACTTATTTAATGAGGTACGTGGAGTTCCGGGGACGTCACTCTCTAAGGGGGAGAGGATGCAACCCTCCATTTAATACTATTACGCCTTGGTCTGCTATTTTAGTACCTTTGAGATTCAATTGACCTTGAGACTTAGAACCCAAATGAGACTATGGCCACCTAATTAGATAGACGTGACTACGACCTTATTTGACTTTACGTGTTGCATTGCGTGTGTCGTAAATTGACTACTTGCTATTATTTGTTATGTGAAGTTACTTGCCATCCACGTGATATAAATTCTGTTAGACAGTTACATGTTAGATGATTTGAATATTGTGATTAGTCTTTTGATTTTAGCTTCGAGGACGAAGCTGTGCTTAAGGGGGGAAGGATGTAATACCCCGATTATCTAGCAGGGGTAAAACAGACATTTTAGAAGCATATAATAATTAATTTGTAATATAATATTTTTAATAATAAATCTTTGAGTCGAGTTTATAAAAAGTTTTAGAATAATATAGAGTAATAGTTGATAATCAATTCGTAGTTGTTTCGCCAATTTTAGTTAGTTATAGTGCAAGTATTGATAGTCTTGCCACACCCAATCACCCAACCACATAGTACTCCACCCACACCCAATTATTGCCAAAAATATTATTTAATTGGGATTTTTGTTTCCAGCAAGCTTCTTCCCCCATACGCTTCACCTTCACCGCCCTCACCACCACCTTCGGGAAGGCTCTCCAAACACCATCACCGCCCCTGTCACATCACTCCTACTTGGAGCCCAAGTAACCTCACCTATATAAGCTCCCTCCAGCCACCACCTCCCACCAGCAGCCACTCACAACAACCACCACCTCCCTCATCACCATTGCCGTCGTCACCTTCAACATCACCAACACCACCACTTGCAGCTCTCTCTCTCTCACTCTGTCCAACTCTCTGTTACTCTCTGTTCTCAGCAACACCACCAGCAGTAGCAGGAGAGGTGGCAGCAGCCATCACAGCAGCCAACCACCACCACCGTCGCCATAGCCACCGGCGACAAAACCCAGTGAAGAACACCCACTGCCTCCACCCTCATCACTCTCTCTTTCTCTCCCTCCCTCTCTGTTCTCAGGTCACAGCAGAACAGAGTAGCAGCAGTGGCAGCAACTACCACGGCCACCATTGCCGCCGTCGGACGACCACCAAAGTAGACCCACTTCCCTCTCTCTCATCCCCTGCCTTCTCCCACCTCTCTGTCTCGCGTCCGAAGCTTCTCTGTTCAGCAACAGAGGTCAGTAGGAAGCAGCAGCAGCAGCAGAAGCCACTGCGACCTCCGGCGACCTCCATTGTTGCCGGCCAACCACCGGCCAAAATTCGACGAGCTCTTCGTAGGTGCACCCAGGTGACTTCTCTGCTTCCAGAAGACTCTTAGGGCCCCGACCAACTCATTGGAGAGTTCAAACCCAGTCGTGGAAGCCATTAAAGCCGGCGACGGAGCTCAACTCCGGCGACCCCGACGCCAAGCTTCGACCCGACCCATTTCTTAGCGATTTCCGGCCATTTTTGGCCTAGGTGACGGTTTGTAGGCCGAGACATTTCTAGAACGTGCTAGTGCTACGGAAGTAAGGTAAGTAACATGCCAAGCCTAGAGCCTAGCTTCCTTCGTGTCTTGATATGAATTTTATTTCTTGTCTCAAAATGCATTTTTATTTGGTTATTTATTTACTTGTTTATTTGAAGTCTCCTTTTATTTCAAAGAAGTTATTTATTTGAACTTGTCACATGATTAATAATAATGCGTAATTAACGTAAAGTGGAAAGAGTTGTGCGGGAGAAGCAATTTTTATTGTCGTGTGACTTCGATCACTCGACCAGAGATCAGATTTTATTTTAACCCGGTCGCAACCTGCCGTGTCGCTCCATGTACTCACCTCTCTGGCCGCAAGAAGTCTTAGGGGGCTGCCGGCAGTTAAGGTCATGGTTGCTAGTGATAGATTAGTAGTTCTTTCCCCGTAGCAACAAAGCTAATAATACAGTTTTTGCATGAGCCTTGAAAGAAAAGAAGATGAGATTGAGGAAGATAATACCTGTTTGGAAGAGATAATAAGTCAAGAAGAATTTTTATAAAAGGGTCCCTACTTTACTTACGAAGTTCTTTACAAGTGTTATTCCTCCTGTTTTATTGCAAATAATAAACTAAAGCTTCATCTTCTGTTTTACATGTTTGGGTGTTACTTACTCAGTCTTTCGTACTGACTTTAGAAACTGCGGTTCTGTTTTTCTTCCCACCGCAGACTTAGAGGCAGGAGGCTATGACGAAGCTGGGTACGAGACTCACGTGTAGTGTTTAGTTAGCAAGCAAGATCATGTATAGCTTTTGACATCACTTTTGTAATGTTTAGAGACTCTAATGATGTTTAATGATGTATAATAAATAAATACTTTTGGAATGTTATGCTTGATTCCCGCCGTTATATTTAGCATCGGCCCCTCCCGGGCTTTCCGGTCCGGAACGGAAGGCTTGGGAATCCACGGGTTGTTGCAAAAATGATTTTAAAATATATTGGTGATTATTAGATTAAAAACTTAGTAATTGATCTGGTATACATGTTACCGATAGTACATTTTGAATTTCTTATTTTGTTTGGACAATGCCCTCGAATACGGACAATTTTCTAGTGTAGGGAGATTAAGCACCGCGAGAGAGGAGAACCATAGTATGATCTGGGACACTCACTTACTCAAAAGGTCAACCTTATTAGTTAGGCCCCAAATCATACTATTTTAACCATGAATCTCAAGTCCACCATTCCGATGTGGGACAAACTGCTCATACATGATACCCAACAATCTCCCCCTTCATCTGTGAGCCCTTCAACATGCTCCCCCTCGCCCGGAAGTACTCGCCGAATTTCTTATAATCGTCTTTGTGAGAGTGCACTGGACCACCATCTGCCAGACCACCTGCTGGAGCAACACAAGAATTTGACCGTCTGCAGGAACACCTGGTCCACCATTCATGGAAGACCCATCCATAAGAACACCGCACATCTCACCCTTGATTCACCACGGCAGCGTGCACGAACCAGGCTCTGATACCACTTGTAGGGAGATTAAGCACCGCGAGAGAGGAGCACCATAGTATGATATGGGACACCCACTTACTCAAAATGTCAACCTTATGAGTTAGGGCCCAAATCATACTATTTTAATCATGAACCTCATGTCCACCATCCAGATGTGGGACAAACTGCTCGCACATGATACCCAACACCTAGCTCCAAATAGAGTTTGATTTTCGACTGCATTTTTTATCTGGTTATTTTTTATTGATTTTTTTCAGATTTTTAGTTGATGAAGTACAAAATAGGGCTTTGCTCATCACCAGAGACTTTTATCTTGGTGTTAGCGAGTTAAAAGTCTTTTTCCCTGCCTAAGCAAATAAAGTAAGTGAAATGCAATAAGCTTTTCTTTTTCTTTGGCACATTAATTCCCAAACGTTGTTGTACAATGACATGGACAAAGCCTTGGATGCTAGGGCGCAGAGGCGAGAACAGACAGAGGGCACTTCTGTCATTCCGCTACTCCGGCACGCGTGAAAGGGCATCTTCATTTATGAACCAAGCAATAAACCTTTAACTGAGCGCACAACGCACCACGTGTCTCGGATCGGATCCAACTTGATTTGCCCCGTATCCGTCTCACCCAGTTCAGCTCCCAGCTTTAGATTTAGGTCTCCATGTCAGCAGTACCCACTCCACGTGGCACCAATCAGCTCCTCTGGACCTCACGACGCCCACGTCATCATCTCCCTCCATATAATAATCTTCTTCCCCAACCATTTCTCTAGAAAAACGAAACAACTCTCTAACCAATTGGCTTCGTCTTCGTCTCTCTCTCTCTCTCTGAGAAAGCAGATTTCTAAAACAAAACCCTAGATAACTTCACAATCTGTTCTTGAGTCTCTCACTCTCGACTAAATTGGTTGATTTTGGTTACTGATTGAGCCGACGATCTCGCTTCTTCTCTGCAGGAGGTAATTCCTCTTCCCAACTACGTTCAACTGAATCTGTATTTGAATTCCAAACACTCAATCGATGAATTTGATTTAATTTCTTTTCTTTCCTGAAGTTGTTTTGAAGATCTCAGATTCGTAATTTTGCTTGTATTAGAAACTGCTAGGTTGTTCGATTTGGGGGTTGTTCAGAAGTGAAAGTTATAAAAATGAGTTTCATTATGCAGATTTGAATTTTTAAGCCATATACCTTCTTATGATGATTGTGAAATTTAGTGAGATTTTTTTTTGGTTTAATTGTGAAATTTATGGTAGTTTATTGTTGTTTTTCTGGTGCAGGAGTGGTAAAGAGTAAGTTAGTCTAAATAGGGAAGGTGGTTTTCTTGTTGAAAACGGTATGTGCAACTTCTTTCCTAAGATTGGAGTAGCGATTAAAACTAGTGCTTTAACCATCATTGGTCTTTTTGAAACTGGTTGATGAGGTCTGTTCGAGTTAACTCTAATGGTCCCGCAACCCAAAGGTTGGCGGAACCCGATCACAATACTAGAGGAGAGAAGCGGAAACAAGTTAGGGGTGGAGTTACGGGTGAAGGACAGGGTCTCTCCGAGGAAGACGAGTCCAGGATCAATGGAGATTTGGTCATTTCTAATACTGTTCAACAGGTTCAACAGAAGCCACATCCTCATTCTCAAGGATCACTAGTCTGTTGGGAAAGGTTCCTTCCTTTCCAGTCCCTCAAGGTGTTGTTGGTGGAGAACGATGATTCGACTCGACATATTGTTAGCGCCTTGCTGCGAAATTGCAGCTATGAAGGTGTGTGTAACTCTTTTTCATTCTTAGCAGTCTCATAACTGTCGTCTATTTGAGTTAACTTGCACGTCATGTGTAAGCGGGGCTCTGGTCTTGTCTTGACAGGTTAGCTGTCAGGATGCTGTTGCCTTGTTGTTGCTCAATTCGTTCAAGCTGTCGCAAATTAAAGTATCTCTGTCCTTAAATTGCATATTTCCTTCACCTGTGAGATATTTATTTTTATATTTTTTTAGTTGTGGGAACGGCAACATCAATTCTTGCGCCCATTTATTATATTGGACGGTTGTTCCTTTTTCCGTAACATTAAATACTAAACCTAGGGCCATGTAAACTTGAAGAAGTAGTGGCTAAGACAATTGCCAAGACTTGTTTTGAGGACTGCGAAAGAGCCAAGTGATTGAGTCTGTCTGTTGTGGTTAGTTCTCTGATGTTTGGTCCACTCCACTGTTTAACATACTCAACCTTGCAATAAGTTTGACAAGCCAAGCATACCCAGTTCTTTCCAAGCTTATGCAACCTCACACTTTCTAGGAGCTCATAGTAATGAAGTACAAAATATCAGAAAGTGTTTTATTACCAGTGTTCACGGGTATGCCCTCGTGGTACGTACGTATGTGACTGCCACACCTTGTCATCACGTGTGTGTCCAACTATACTAAATCATTTAGGATTTGGAAACAGGAGTCAATCTTATATGTTGATCCCCTCATAGTTGATCAAGTCTTGATCGAGTGGCCTGACTAATTGATAAAGCCATTTTCCACTGCTCGATGCTCCCTGTGTTTTACTATGTGAAGTTTGACATATCTGCTAACTGGCCTTCAGAACCAGGATCAAGTAAATTTAGGAGTAATGCCTTTCATAAGCTATTAATGACTCGACATCTGTGCTCTTCATGAGCTGCTTGGTTCACTTGAACTTATGTACTACAGAAAAATATTTGAAGCATGAGCTATATTAAATTCTAATGTTGTAACGATAAAGAAAAATGGCTTTTGTATTTAGGCAGCATAAATTATGCTTAGTAGAGTTCATCTATTATCAGATGTCATTTTTTGCCTAGTGACATGTGTAATCATGCGAAACTTGTCTGTGATCTTTTATGAGGAAGCCGGTTTCCATTTACAAAAACCGTGCAATTCCTGAGCAGAAACATTTTAGGTGAGTGAATAACTATTTTTGGAAAACTCTTCACTTCTAGGGACTTGCAATCTAAGTAATATTTCTTTAGGAATATGCTTTTGCGATTTTCTGTATCAAGTCAGACACCTATTCCTCTATTGTTGCAACATGCTCCTTCATTGATTAATGTTTTACGCATGGAAGTATAGGAACTCCCTCTTTCTGATATTGGCTTGGAATCTTTGTCACCTTTTTATTCTGCCTTTTTCATCTTACCCTAATGCCTGACTCTGATTTCATTTTTGACAGTTACTGCTGTATCAACTGGTCTAGAAGCATGGAAAATCATACAGGACTTGACAAATCGCATTGATTTAGTCCTGACAGAGGTTGCCATGCCTTGTTTTTCGGGCATGGGACTCCTGTACAAGATTAGGAATCACAAAACTTGCAAGAATATTCCAGTAATTAGTAAGTATTATTACTTTTCCTTTTCTGTTGAAAGTTCTGTGTAAACCTAGCTGTCCATTTCTAAATACTTGGTCATTTGTACATGTAACTTCTATATCTAACAATTTTTATTTGCAGTGATGTCGTCTAATGATTCTATGGGTATAGTCTTTAAGTGTTTATCGAAGGGTGCCGTTGACTTCTTAGTGAAGCCTATTCGAAAGAATGAGCTTAAAAACCTCTGGCAGCATGTTTGGAGGAAATGTCACAGTGTGAGTTAGACATTGTTATTCCAATTTGTTAATAAATGTCTTGTCGACTACTTTTTGGACTTCAGACAGGTCAGTTTTATCGCATCTGAATGTTAGTTGGCATGATTTTTCCTAAGAACAGCTTATTCGTTTCTGGTCAAAATTTAGTGCTTTTCTGTTTACATTCATTTTAGTAGTGTAAATCTATCTAGATAGATGTCGATTCACATATGGTTGTTCTGTTTTGAACTTTGGTTTCCTCATCATTGCATCAGTCAAGTGGTAGTGGAAGTGAAAGTGGTACACGGACTCTAACATCTGTGAAGTCAAAAAGTTTGGAAGAGTCAGATGGTGACACTGGCAGATTTGATGCAGAAGACAATGCCAATCCTGATTTGAACATCAGAGACGGGAATCGAAGTGACAATGGCAGTGGGACACAGGTATTAATTTTTGTATTGTTATTTTTTATTTTTGTTCAGATGATCTGTTTGTTTGAATACATACTTTTCTACATTCTAAACAGTCGGCATGCAACAACACACGTGAACCTGCTTACCTGTATTACCAGTTTGCAGAGATTCATTCGTCATTAAGTCTTTGCTTGATTTCATATATTTGGATATGTGAGATTGTTTATTAGTGAGAAAGCATATATTATTTTAATGTGAGGAAGTTTCTCGAGTTGCCGATATAGCTTTCCGATTAAGGGTCGGAAGGCGCCATAACTGTTATCATATAAACCCACCAAAGCATAAGTGATACCTTCATTGAAGAAAGGTATTAAAAGCCTCTTATTATTCTATCTATTTTACAAGAATATGTTAGGTAGGTATTCCATGGATATACTGATCAGGCTAAATTAAGCAATATCGAGTTATAAATACAACAAAACAAAGCTAAGTTAATTATGCACCTATATCATCTGAACCAAATGTTAAAGGTATACGTACGATTAATGCCATTGAAGAGCTTTGCTGAGTAATATCGTTAAGTCCTGCCTCCTTATGTTACTCCGTAGTACATAATTTGCTCACTTGAAGGGATACATAGCCGTATTGTTTCCCCAAGCAAAATTATGCATGTGCATACAACACCAACTAAAAAACATTTCATGACCATTTTCATATTGCCATTTCACACCAGTCAAGAATCAAGACATGTAGATCTTACAAATTTGGTGTACTACTTATATGAATCATATTTTTTATCTTTTCAATTCACAGAGTTCTTGGACGAAGCGAGCAGTAGCAGTTAATAGTCCCCCCCGGCCTATGTTAACATGGGACCAGCGTGGAAGTTCACCTGATAAAACATCTGCGCCAGTCGTGCATTCCAATCCTGAAGCATGTGGCACCAACTGGGTGCCAAAAAATGTCGCAACGGAGTACAATGGACAGGCTGATGAATATGGTATGTATATTCTATCTAGTACCCACATCATCATCCGTCAAGTTATCTCTCATACCCTTCCTATTTCATTTGTTTCTTCTTAATAAATTGATTTTTCCACTCCTCAGGCAGCGACGTTATGGGTAGAGACTTGGAGATAGGGGTGTCTACTAATACTGATTACCAACTTGAAAAACAAGCTGAAAATTTGGCTGTCAAGGAAAACATATCTGCTTCAGAACGAAAAGAACATGGCTATGAAGTAGGGAAAGAAAAGATGGATCTCAACAATGAAACCCCAAATGGAGAGTTGTGGAAGGAAGCTACTGATCTAACTGGTGACATGACCAACTGTACCGATTCTCAGATGATTCACAAACAAACTGAAGTTTTAAATGATGTTTCAAAGGAAAACAAAAAGAACACAGCCATCTTTGATTCTACGGATACACCGTCCCTTGAGCTTAGTTTGAAGAGGAGAAGGGACGTCGACGAAACTGAGACCACTGCCCAAGACAGAAATGTTTTGAGACATTCAAACTTATCACCCTTCTTAAGGTATGTGAACTGAAACGCTGAAAGTTTGAAACCAAAGTTGATTATACCGAGAAACTGAACATTTTTGTTGCTTTTTCAGGTATAAGTACAACTCCACTTCAACTGCGAATCAAGCCCCAGCAGGAAATGTAGGCAGCTGTTCTCCACTAGGAAATAGTTCCGAAGCTGCCAAGACCGAAGCAATGAACAATCTGCAATCTAGTACAAATGGCACGGGTAATCAGCTTTCTAATGGCAGTAGCAACAACAATGATATGGGCTCCACAACCGATAATGATTATACCAAGCAAACAGCTTTTATTGATAAGCCAACACCCAAATCTGCAATCAATGCACATCCATGTTCTGCATTCCAACCAATAGTAAACAACCAGGTGTCCTCCCTCCACTCTTTGAAACCTGGTAAAGCCGATGCTGCAATAGCGAACTCTGTCCAAGTACCTGCAAGTGACATGCATGAAGTGCAAGTTCAGCATCACCATCATCATTACCACCACCATCACCACCATGTCCATAACACGCAGCAGCAGAAACAGGTCACTGGAAGTAACAATTTGTCTTTGAAGACAGTTGCTGTAACGAGCCCAAATAGTGGACCCTCAAATTTGACAGGCATGCCGATTGAAGGAAAAACTGCAGAATACAACTTGGATGGTAGTGCGTCTGGGAGTAACAATGGGAGCAATGGACAGAAAGGTAGTAGTGTTGCTATGATTACTGAGCGGGTGAAAGCAAGTAATGATGGAGTAAGTGGAAGCTGTGGAGCTGCCACTGGAAGTGGAAGTGGGATAGATCTGAACCGTTTCTCTCGGAGAGAAGCTGCTTTGAACAAATTCCGTGAGAAGAGGAAAGAAAGATGCTTTGATAAAAAGGTACTTGTGGTTTATTTTTTCGTTTCACCTTCTTATAAAACGTGGTGTTATATGAGCACAATTTATGCAGCCATGATATCTGTCTCAGGACTAGTGAAAGAAAAGGAATGTTGTTCACCATGTTCAATTAAATGCGAGAGGCCCAGAGGCGATGACTTTCGTCAATAAGTCCCAGAAAATATGTCTTTTTCTTCTCTCCTCATTTTGTGAAAATAAAATATGTTCATTTGACATCCTTTTGGTGAAGAGAGAATAGAAGGGGAGATGTCTTATAGCTTTCCTTTTACGCACTAAATCATCAAATCAGACAAAGGACCAAAACAATTTCGACCAATCACTCCCGGAGGGAAACTATCATTCTAAACATATGCCGCCGCATTCCATTGTTAAGGTCATCCGGCAATCCTACACATCTCTATTAACTAGCAATTGTGCCCACACAATGTGCGTGCATTCATTTTTTCCTTTCACTTGCAAAATAGAAAAAATCTCTAGTAATACTTGACCTGCCACAGCCTTTTGTTTCTATGGTCTCTTGGGACCGTGGATTTAGACCACAGTATCTACTGGATAAAATGGCCGTGATGGACAAGGTGATTAGCATGCATTCGTTTTATTAGCCACAAGTTTAGGCTTCATTTGTGTGTGATAAAATGAGAGGGAACGAGTGGACATTCTCTTCTTCTTCTTCTTCTTTTACTATGAATGGGAAAAGAATTAGTCATACCATGAACACTTTGATGCAATGTAAATGGTTAAAGCCAAGCAACACTTTGGTTCTTTCCAAATTCTAGATTGAGATCCTTCTTATACATCTGAATAGTTTTCTCATATATGAAAGCATTGAAATTTGTAGCGTTTTTGCTTTCATTATATTTACTGGGTTGCCACGTGCTGCAGGTGCGATACCAGAGCAGGAAGAAATTGGCTGAACAGAGACCACGAGTTAAAGGACAATTTGTGCGCCAGAACAAAGGCAATGATGACCATTCGTAACGCCACTTTAGCCTAATGGTCATTGAAGGACTTGTACATTAAGATTAGCGCTAAATGAGTCGATGCAGCCGCCCAAGTAGAGGTTGAATTTAATTTGTAGTAGAACTGGAAACCCTTATGTAGGGGGTTCCTTGTGTCAGTGTGTGGGATAGACGCTCACAAATTACCCTTTTGTTGTATGTTTGTTGTCTGTACTACATATGCTGCTGCTATTCGGGACTTGGCAAACCCCGAACGTAGCTTGGCATCAATAAAGCTCTTCAATTCGGTTTCATATGTTGTTTGTCAGACATTAATTCTGAAAATCAATGAATATGTTGTCCTTTTTAGCCCTTGCTGTATGGTGTTCTTCATGATCTAATCGCGTTATACATGTCATTTTATTTATCTCTTTTGGAGACTTGTATAAGATTGCTTTATGTAGTCAAATATATTCTCTGTTCTGATGAAGCAGATTGATGAACATTATTGGTCTCTTGACCAAGTACTCTGATTTATAGACAGTTGCGGACTCGCAGAGGCCCTTGTAAATTGTGGAAGAACAAGGTATGGGAGCTATCACTCTTTGAAAGGTAAGTTGCAAATGCTGAAAACTAGTAGTAAGATGATGCTTGCAGTCCAGTGGTTCCTTGAGATACAGGATGTGTGCGTGTGTGTGTGTGTGTGTGTGTGTGTGTGTGTGTGAGAGAGAGAGAGAGAGAGAGAGAGAGAGAAGTTGTTCTCACAAGGCATCTGACTTGTCTGCGGGTGCAGGGATGAGAGTTGAGTTGCAGAGGATCTGCAGCAGCAGCAAACACAAGAAGAGAAGAAGTTGCAGTATAGAGAAAAAGTTAAATGTTTGTTCCTTTTAGTATCTTGTTTAAAAAGTTAAATGTTTGTTCCTTTTAGTATCTTGTTTTCGTTATTGAAGACAAGGTGAGCTCATCTCTATTTGATTAATCACCATAACTAGGGTGGATGAAAACACAGACAAAGGACAACTGACCATTTTTCTCGGATCTGACTGGTCGGAGTTCAGTGAATGTACTACAGTGGATAAGGTTATGGTCTCTATTCTTGAAAGAGCATCTCCAACCGTGCTGCATCTGGCTGGATTTTCTTAGTTTAATGGAACCCATAAGGTGGTCCTCCTGGCTGGTCCTCATGGAAAACTAGATGTTACCTAGGGATGGTAATGGAATCCATTACTCGCACATTTGACATCATCATCTAGTTTCTAAAACAACCCTCCGCATGTTTAGGGTTGGGAAGGTCATAGCTCATAAGTGACCTCTCTGGATTGTCCACCACCTCCTCATAATGGTCCTATAGTTTAATCAGTCATTTTTGTCTTACTGGATAAGACGCAATAAATGTCCAAACATCTTCGGCTTTGGAACTTCACATTCGTTCAGTTCAAGAGTTTTCTTGAACTCTGCTAGGACGTTTCCACTGCTTTGGTTTCCAATAAAGAAAAAGTCGTCACAGTTTCTCAGAGAGATCTGATGCCAATCAATCGACAAAGGTAGTTGTGGGGCGAGCCAAATACGATTAGTACCAAATGCATCATCTGTGATCATCCTCAAACATGCCAAGATGCTCTCAGCTCTCTACTTGACTTAATATAGTGTCCGAGTATGTATCCATGTTCTCAAACATATTGTTCTTTTCGTTTTAACAAGTAGTCAGAGAGGTCTAAGTTTGTAGATTAACCATATAAAGTTGATATTCTGTTAACCTTCGTTGATGAATTCAAAATAGCAAATTGAGGCATGATCTGGACTTCACCATCGAAAGAAAAATGTAGCACTGGTAGTTAACGGTCTCTCATGCACAGATACTGAACAAATAAGTGAGAAATACTGAACATTCTTCTTGTTGTGTTGCAGCTGTAATTATCTGAAGATTGTACAAGTGTGAATTAACTGGGGTTTATTTCGTCACCCATGTAGCTCCCTGAAGTTCTTACCTGTCCTTTGTCTTAGAGTAACCATTCCAACTAATTTAAAATATTATTACATGATAAATAAACAACTACCAGTACTAGCAAGTTGCAATAACAAGCTCAGTTAGAATGCAATCTACATACTCCGACATCATAATTAAACAAGATTCCTTCTGTCAAAACCCCAATCCTCACACAGAAGCCAGGATGTTTTAAAATTACATCATGTCAGCTGTTTGGCGACAGCCTCTAAAAGCAACCACAGATATGACAGCAACGCCGAGTGATACTAAATGATGGGATCCAACCTCACTATGTATATCTTGGGATAGTCCCAATTGAAAAATACCGAATGGTTGAGTAGGGCAATACAAATCCCAGGACATTGAGACGCACACATGCATCTTCTCATGTTCGACCTCCTGGATAGAAGTATTCAACATTGTTTTCTTTGATTCTGAATTGGAAATTTACTATCTTGTACTTTGAACTCCATGCACCACCACTGATTCCCTTGTTTAATACTGTCAACTGATCAGCAAAAGAAAAGGAACAGAAACAATAATTATACATCAAAGAATTGGATGGAACTCACAACAAGAGTTAAAAGTCTAGAGAGAGAGTATAGAGAGAGGTTTTCTCTCTGTATTTTGTCTTCTAGTTATTACCCTTTGTGGTTATTAGTCCGGTGATTTCATCGGAAAAGTTTGTTTTCTTGTGTTTAATCTTTCCCAGTTTTCAATTCCATCACAGTTACATAGAAAAACGTAGTGACGAAAATTTTTCCGGCAATTACTAGAAATAGCGCAGTTTTCTCTGGAGGGTTCACAATCAGAAGATGGAGATCACGGACCTTTCAGCAACTTCAAAGGTGCTAGATCTAGAAGATGGAAAGGAAGCAGTTAAAAATCTCAAGCAACGATGCCTATTTGGGAAGATCTTGACCAAGAGAGAGGTGAGATCTCAAACAGTAGATTCAATTTTCAAAGCCATATGGAAAATCAAAGCAGGGTTTTCCATCATGGCTAGAGGAAATAACCTGTTTGTGTTCAACTTTGAAGAAGAAGAGGACTGTGAAAGGGTCTGGAATGGAACCCCATGGTTAGTCCAGAACAATTTAATGGTGATGAGACGGTTTAAACAGGAGATTAATCCGGAGGAGCTCTGTTTCAGGGAGTGTGAGTTTTGGGTGCAGATTCATCAACTACCATTAGAAAAATTGGTGGTTAAAAATGCAAAGAAAATAGGGGCGGTGATAGGCAGAGTGATTGGTGTGGATGCTATGGATGAGGAAAACGAAGAAGAGGCATTGATGGCTCCGATGAGGATGAGGATTGGGGTGGATACAGAGAAGCCATTGGAGAGAGGCTTCTACTTACAATTGAAAAATGGTTCTTCGATCTGGATACCATTTCAGTATGAGAAGCTCTGGAATTTCTGCTTCAGATGTGGTAGGGTTGGACATGAAAAGGAAGAGTGCAGATTCAAAACACAAACAGAGGGTCTAAATTCGGGGTATGGTCCGCATATGAGAGCTAAAGATGGGAGGAAGTGGGGTTTTGGGAGTAGACGAAGTCTGGAAGGAGATGGAGGTCGCCACAGCCAGACGAGTGGCTCTGCAAACAAGTCACCGGAAAGAGAGCAGACGGTGGCGCGTGAAGGTGCAGTAAGCATAGGACAGCGCGTTGAATTCAGGAATGGGAAGACACAGCTGGCAAAGGACAATACACAGCAATCGAGAGGAATAACGGCTTGTGCAGAACTGATCATGACCGTCGATGCAAGGAGAGCACGTGATGGTACTATTTATGTACGGAATGATGAGCTGGATGAGCAAGAAGGTGAGAACAGGAAGGAGGATGATCAAAACGAATCTAGGGTTTTGCAGAAAGGAGGAGTAAATCGGACCAAACAAACGATTGGGCCAGCAATTAAGAATGGGCCGTGGAATTATTGTGGGCCAAAAACAATAAATTATAATTTCTCAATCAGTACGAGCCCAAGACAGAGCCAAGTGAGCCCTGGTTCAAACCCAAACATAAACCCATTTCTGAAGTTTGGAGAAAATTTAGCACAATTTATTAGCCCAAATCAAAACTCTGAACAATGCTTTGAAGAGAGCTTGAAGGTCAACGAAGAAGAGTCGACAAAAAAAGGCAAAGCAACGGTTCGTGAGATAGAGGATCTGGAATTGCTAGATGAAGAAATCGCACATGAGCAAGACATCAACAGAAGATTGCAGGATGGAGGAGATGGCAAAGAGTTGGATATGGAAGCTTTTAAGGAAGATACAAGAAGAATGGTGGTCAACAAAATTATTGCAGAAGATTTTCGCACAAAAGTGCAACTTAAGAGGGAATTCCAAAAAGCTTACAGTGAGGATCGTCAAGAATCAAACAAAAGGAAAAAGCAGAACAAACGAGGAGAAGGCGGATTTATGAGAACAGATGAAATGGAAGTGATTGAGATTCCGTGCAGAGATGCAGAGACTGGAGAAGAATTCAAGACACTTAAACTGCTTCCAACAAGGAAGATGATAATCAGAGGTAAGGATGGGATATTCAGAAGTGTTGAAAGACATCAACAGATGGAAGATTCGAAAGAGGATAAAATGGCTGAGGAGGCGGGCCTTACCACGCCCCCCAACCCCAAATGAGTGGATGTGTGTGGAATTGCCGGGGGTTGGGACAGACCCCGGCAATTCGTCAGATCAAGTCCCTAATAAGACAAGAGGATCTGGGCTGGTGCTTCTTGTCAGAAACAAAGATTAATTCCAGCAGGTATGTCAAGCAATTTTCCTATTTGGGTTTTGACAATTATGTGGCAAGTGAACCAGTAGGTAAGAGTGGGGGCATTGTATTTTTATGGAAAACAAAAGACCATTTTGAAGTAGTTTTTCAAAGCAACTCTATGATTACTGTATTGGTGCATGGAAAGGGTGATAAGAGTCCATGGATTTTAAACTGCATCTATGCTCCTTGTAACACAGGAGCTAGGAAAAGACTATGGAAACACATTGGACAAGTGTTTCATACTTGCTGTATGCCTATGGTTGTAATTGGAGATTTTAATGAGGTGTTGGTGCAGGGAGATAAAGTGGGGGGAAGACCTATTGTGGGCACTTCTAAGGGGGGTTTAGATGAGATGATTCAAGAAATTGGATTAATTGATATGGGATTCATAGGAGCAAAGTTTACTTGGTGTAATGGTTGGGAGAAGGGAGGTTCTATAAAGCAGAGATTGGATAGAGGATTTTGTGATAGTGAATGGAGGAAAATTTTTCCTAGAGCTGTGATAAGGCATCACACCTCAAGTACCTCTGATCACATACCCCTAATTTTGGATTTTGAACCTAGAAGGAAAAACTCAACAAGACCTTTTAGATTTGAAGCTATGTGGGTAAGAGATGAGGGATGCAAAGAAGTTGTTAGAGGAAGCTGGAGGAGTAACAGGGAGAGAAATATTATCAATGCCTGGAATTCAAATATCAAAGAAACAAAGAAAGCTCTTGTTAAATGGAACAGAGAGTCTTTTGGAAATATCAATCATAACTTGAAGATAACTCAAGCTGAGCTTTTGAGAATACAGCAGCTGGAGTCACTGGAGAGTGTTAGAGAAGAAAGATTACTGAAAGCTCAATTGAAAGAACTACAAAGGAGGCAAGAAATACTTTGGAAACAAAAGTCCAGGGTGTTATGGTTGAAAGATGGAGACTCAAACACCAGATTTTTTCATACTACAGCTATTATTAGGGGGCACAGAAACACTATAAACAGGATTCTCAAAGCCAATGGGGAGTATGCTGTGACAAACTCAGAAATAAGTGCTGAATTCTGCAAGTTCTACAAGGAACTGTTTAACTCTAAGGACAGCACTCAACATGAGTGGATTGAAGAGCTTTTCCCATCTAAGGTAAGTGAAGATTTATGGCCTAATTTGTGCTCTATTCCATCTTATGAAGAAATATATGATACTCTATTCCAAATGGGGAGCTTTAAAGCTCCTGGACCAGATGGATTCCCAGTGCTTTTCTTTAAACAATATTGGGAAATTATTAAGCAGGATTTCTGTGACATTGTACAAGACTTCTTCAGAAATGGCAAGTTAACAGGAGGTTTAAATGACTCCTTTATAGTGTTAATTCCTAAGTGTGCTGAGGCTGTGACAGTGAAGCAATACAGACCTATTAGTCTGTGTAACACCATATACAAGGTGGTGTCCAAGATCCTGGCTTCAAGATTAGCTCCTATCTTACCAGAACTCATTAATCCTAAACAAGCAGGTTTTGTTAAGGGAAGGACTATTCAAGAAAATGTCATAATTTTACATGAGTGCCTTCATACCATGAAGAAAAAACAAGGAAAACAAGGTTTGATGGCTATTAAAATAGACATGGAGAAGGCCTATGATAGATTGGAATGGAATTTTATCTCTTCTGTTCTTAAGTGGTTTGGCTTTCCTTCAAAGTTTAGACATTGGATTGAAGAGTGTGTGAAGACAGTGGCCTTCTCCATTATCATTAATGGTACTCCATCTGCTAAGTTTTACCCTTCTTGTGGAATCAGGCAAGGAGATCCTCTATCTCCTAGTTTGTTTATTTTATGTGCTGAAGTGCTCTCTAGAATTCTGCAATTTGCACTCAATGAAAGTATGATCCATGGTATAAAATTGACTAAAGATTGTGAACCAGTGGAGCATTTGATGTTTGCAGATGACTTAGTGTTAATGGGAAGAGCAAGTTTAAAAGAAGCTGAGAATCTAAATTTGTGTATCAAATTGTATGAAGAGCTGTCTGGACAGAAGGTCAACAAGAGTAAATCTTCAGTGTTTTTTAGCAAAAATACCCCTGGACAGTTGCAAAGAGAGATCAGAGCTTTAATGCAATTAAAGAAGGGTGACAAGAAAGCAGTGTATCTTGGCTTACCAATGTTCCTCAGCAAGTCAAAGAATATTGATTTTCAGAGCCCAATGGAGAAACTGAATGCAAAGGTGCTTGGATGGAAAGCAAATTCTCTATCTTATGGTGGCAGGTACACTCTTATCAAAGCTGTGATGAATGCAGTCCCATCATATACTATGTCTGTATTTCAATTACCAAAAAATCTCTTACAAAAGATGGATTCAAAATGTGCTAATTTTTGGTGGGGGAGCTCACATGGTAAAGCCAAGGCTCATATCAAGAGTTGGTCTAAATTATGTTGTGCTAAAAGAGAAGGTGGTTTAGGCTTCAGAAAGATGGCCACACAAAATGGGGCTCTTCTTGCAAAATTGGCTTGGCAACTGTGGATAGAAAAGAAGACTTTGTGGGTGAAGCTGCTGTTGAAGAAGTATTGTGCTAGAGTGGAATTTAATAAGATTGAAGAAAAGGGCTCTGACTCTTATTTCTGGAAGGGAGTTGTTAGAGCTAAACATGTTATTGAACCTTTTGCTCTTAAAAATGTGGGTAATGGTATGAATATACAGATATGGGAGGACCCTTGGGTTCCTAATCTTGAGCTAGCTAGACCTAAAGCCCCTGATGATGTGTGGAGGGCACCAAAATTAGTAGCAGAGCTTATTGATTGGGATCTGAAATTATGGAGAATGGATTTGTTGCAGAGATGGTTCAGCATTCAAGAACAGGAGGCCATAATGAAGATAAAAATTCCTATTAATCCAGTCCCAGACAAATGGGTGTGGATAAAGGACAGAAAGGGTAATGTAACTACCAAATCTGCATTTCAAGCATTAAGTGGCTCAAGAGAAATAACTGCTGAAGATGACATTTGGAAATGGATTTGGAAGGGTAAGTTACACAATAGACTAAAGATGATGCTGTGGAGGGTGGCTAGTAACAGTCTACCCCTTAAAGCCAGAGGATCATTAAATGGTATGTGTCCACTGTGTGAGAATGAGATTGAATCTAGTGCACATCTTTTCTTCAAGTGTGAGGTGGCTAGATGTATTTGGTTTCAGGTGGGAAACATTAGAATTGATAAGTACCCTGATGGAGAAGTCAGAGATTGGCTGGTAGAATTCTTAAATCCAGCTGCTGAGATTAACAATGGTGGAGAACATAAAGAACACTTTAAATGTTTATGTGCAGTGATCTTGGAGAAAATATGGATGGCTAGAAATGCAAGTCTATTCAGAGATCAAAAGGTGTGCTGTCTGAGACTTAGTTTTGATGTTCAAAAGGGGTGGTTTGAGCACTCCTTAAATCTGAAGTGTGAAAAGATTACAACAGTGTCAGAAGCTGAAAGTGTTAAGTGGAAGCCTCCCAACACAGGTGAGCTAAAGATTAATTGTGATGCAGGAGTTAAAAATGGGTATTTTGTTGCTGGATTTGTAGTCAGTAATGAGGTGAGTCAAATCCTTGCTGCTGGATCTATTGAAGGTTGTAGTATTGATGTAGAAGAAGCAGAATTCAGAGCTATTGAACTTGCTATATGGAAGATCAAGAAAGAAGAGTGGAACTCTGTATGCATAGAGACTGATTCACAACTGGTAGCAAATAGTCTAAATGGAGACAAGGAAGGCCCTTGGAGGTGGAATGCCAGAAGAATTGCATGTAAGCAGATTATCAACAATTACAAGTGCAAATTATCCTTTGTACCCAGGTCTGCTAATGAGATTGCTCATAAACTTGTTAGATGGAGTAGAGATCATGGTTGTAGGGAACAATTTAGCTACTCTAATTTGGTAGAATTCTGTAATTCAGCTGATCTTATTGTAGGGGGTGATCACCCCATCTAATTTTGATTTTATCTAATATATGGTCACATTTCATCAAAAAAAAAATAATTATACATCAAAAGTTTCTCTCACAAGAAATTATTAAAGGACATCAAAGACTTGACAAGAAATGAGCTCCCTCCCAAAGTTCGCAACGGACAACATTCAATCACAAGATAAGAAAAATAAACACGTAAAATTTTCACACAACACAAACCATGTTTAACAAATCTGATTCAACAGAAAGTCGCCCCTGTACGATGGATGATATAACCCCCCTTTACAAACCTATTTAGAAGGAAACCGAATGATATGAACATGGGAAGCCCATGTCAATTGAAGAGGTCAGCTAATGTCAGTTATCAGGGATCAGAAGTTGAGATTTTGTTGGCAAATTTCAGGGGTAGCTATCAAACTGAGAACCAGTTAATCAATCTGTTACTACTCCTAAGCTTTAGGAGTTTGTTAAAACTGTTTAGGAGTCTGTTAGTATCTACCAGTCTAAACATCCGAGTTAATTGTTTCATTGTAGAAATATTCTAACCCATTCTCCACCTAGTACAACTGCCACATGGCTATCAGAAGTAAATGATAAAACATATTTTGACTAGATTATCATTGGCTAATTTGACTCTTGGGAAGAATGATCTTTACCCTAAATCACCTGGGAGGGGCTTTGATGCCGCCCCCAATCCTCGCTCCCAAAATTCTACAGCGCGTTTCTACCAATGCTCTGTACTTTTTCAGCAATTGGCTACAGTACTAGTTCTCACTGCAATCAAGTTCTCATTGCTAAGACTCAGTCAAATTCCAACTAAAATGAACCAGCCCTTTACTGAGGTAGCCCGCTACCTCACTGCAATCAAGTTCTCATTGCTAAGACTCAGTCAAATTCAACTTCCATTATATTCTTCAATATGGAAGCTTCGAGTCTCATATGCAAATTTTGTAATCATGGTCTCCCAATCGAGATTAACCAAAGTTCAATATATAATATGTTTATATCTGAAATTAAATTAAATATATAATTCATATACGCGCTCTCATGACGCTCTGAAATACAACTTTTTTTCGAACTTGTCGCTTTCGCGCTCCCGCCCCACATGACTTAGATCTTACCCAAAACAATAAATTTATACAAGCTACAAAATAAAGCCAACCGAAAGGTTACTATTCAAATCCATCATTATTTATATGGATATATCAATGATAATCCCACTGTCACACCACAGTCTTGCTACCACCAGTGAATGTAGGGTCAACTGTCGAGTTACTCCTAGCCCATGCAGCTTACCTATCTACATTTTACATTTCTAGAACTTCACGACAAATATTCTATGTAGCACGGATGCTTCTGATACGTGACGCACCCGCACCGGGTGCTTCGTGGGTGCTTGGGTGCTTCGTGGGTGCTTGGCGGGTGCTTTGGAGATAAGGCAGTGTCATTTTGAAAGTTTTAGTTGAGTGGTCCTCTAAAATACAACTACAATTTAACAAAACAAAGCGCGTATCTGTGTGGACATTTCTAACTCTAAGATTACTCGTCTCTCCACAAATATAAACGACACGAAGAGATTACATTGTTGATACAATAACTGTGTATCTTCGAATTTGGGTATGAAATTCTGTTTGATTATAATTTGGATTGCCATAATTATTATTTGTATGATAATAATGATGGTATCACAAATAATATAAAATATAAATATAAATAAAGTCACCGCACCCTCGCCGCACCCGCACCCGCATCGCACCCGCACCCGCACCTGTGCTACATAGATTCTTTGTATCTGATTTAGACACAATAACTCTTTTACCTTAACGAAACTTGAAAATCCCAATAGTAACAAATAACAAAAAAGAATGAATGCCATTTAGGTGCTATAGGGGCGCGTTTGTTTTCTTTCTTAGATGTGTCGGATAGGATATGTAAGCCAACATTGGTGTTTGTTGAAGAAATCGACTTTCATATTAATTTCAGCCCCCCCTCTAATACATGTATGGGTGCTTCAACCAATACCTGGGGGGTATTAGGTATTAATAGGACTTGAGTGGTGGCTTGGAGTAAAATGGCATAATTACCCACTATTCATTATTTCTTCTTTTTGGAGAGAGACGGGTGAATTAGTCTTTGTCACATTTAATCCTACACCAATACTATCATCTACCAAACATCTTTAAAATATTGTTCGCTATTAATCCAGTCACTATTATTCCCACACACAGAAGCCAAAAAAACGAGGCAAGTGTAATAAGACGGTAATAAGACCATACCTGTCCATGCACATCGCTTGCCAATCCAGTGGCTAAAGGTTCTGCTTTTATGATAACTTTTGCATTGTACTCCATTTGTAAAATCATATTTGGGGTTTCCGTACTTGAATATATATCCTCGTGATTGAGAATCACTAGAGAACACCCCTGCGAAATTGAGGTGAAAGATTTCTTGAGTTGCAAGGATCCTGAAGGAACATAAATATAAAATGAAGGTAAAAAGGTGTTGCTAACAGCGAGAGAAAGTCGGAAGCATCTTACAAATTCAGTGGTTAAAGTGTGGCAGTAATGCAGGAAGTCCAAGACATGATTTAGTGAGCCATTGGCAGCCACCTCCATAAGAGAGATATCATCGATCATAATGGTGAAGCTCGGGTTGCCTCCACCTGCTGCTCCAACCTCTACAGCCTTCTGAATTTTTCCATATAGCTCAACAAGTCCACCTTTGGAAGTGTTCCCTTCGCCTCCTCCTTTTGACATTATAACGATAAACCAAGGACCAGATTATTAACTTAAATTAAATTACGCTCTTTCAAGAACTTCCTTTAGCAATGGACTGGGAACAAAAATCTCATTTCTAAGAATTTACAAGTGGAAAAAATATATCATAAACTGTATATAGTAGAACACCCAAAATATTGAGCTTTGATATTATTTATCCTACCAATTGTGAAGTGTAAACCACAAAATGAGTTCAATTTTTGTGTAATAGAGCAAACATAAACAAATGCATCTATTGATCCTTGGAAGAGTGAAACTATCAAGCTAAGATAGAAACATAACGCCATTTTCTAGCTCTTAAGTCTTAACTGATACTTCAAGAACGATAACTCTTCAAAGAGACCATCAATACCTGGTTCTCACCTGGACACTCCAGAGTTAGCATATCCAGAAAAATAAATCTTTTATTATCCTTCTGTGCAACTAAGTTGCAACCCTGTTGAACAAACAGACCGAATATTAGAAACATCTTAGACTGAAATGGAACTTCGAATCCTTAGTTCGGCTATTAGCTCACGTGTGCAGGAGGATGCAAACTGCAAACACATACACGTGCGTAGACGAGAAGAGTTTACAAGAACAAAATTAGGTGTGCATACAACACCCCTGTTTGATAAGCATAAAACTTTCAGTTGATCATAGAAGGTAAAACCATGACACATTCCGAAATCATCAGACACTGGACCTCTTGGCCAATAAAATACAGCTATTAAACTGAATTTTTTCTCGGATTTTCGGCTCACATGTACACCCTTCTCTTCAATGTTTGCCAATCCAAATAGGCCCAAACAGAACTAAAATAACCATTGTTAAACAAGACCGCATTAGAAGTAAACCATCATTGTCAGATGATACAAATGATAGACAGCTTCAGTAGTTCAATTCAGACAAAACATGCGCCATATTTTACACTCAAATTATTAACTTCACTGAGATAATAGAACATGAACAAGATTAATTTGTAGAGAAGCTAGGCTATATTGGAATTTGGTCATGGACAGAGTAGAAAATAACAATCTTCAGTTGCAGAAAAAGGAAAACAACATCCAACAACCCCATAAAAAAAAATTAAAATTGCTTGCAACAGGTAATAGACTTCAACTCAGTATATTCATTTGAACGAGTCAATTCATGGAACCAAAACATTAGCAGAACACAACCCCAGAAAACCAAATCGAGAGGGAGAGAGAGGGGGGCATACCATTTTTCGAAGAACGCGGTCATAGTGAGAAAAGGGTTGGGCGAAGGCAACGAATATGACGATACCACCAGATGAGTGAGGAGAGAGGGCGCGCTTAAGGAGGTGGTGAAGGATGAATGCGCCGCTTGTTTCGACGCAGTCCTCGATCAGCACCACTCTGCTAGAGGATTGGTGGGCCTGATCGCCGGCGCCGAG
This sequence comes from Linanthus parryae, assembly GCA_023055425.1. NCBI lineage: Eukaryota > Viridiplantae > Streptophyta > Magnoliopsida > Ericales > Polemoniaceae > Linanthus > Linanthus parryae. Next base: position 2,998,394 of record JALGPY010000037.1, on the reverse strand, counting down.
GCCTAGTGCTTCATCGAGAAGGTGTGAAGGTGAGTCCATGGCATTAGGGTTTAGGGTTTTCCAAGATGACAAGAGTTGCAGAGTAACTAACCAGTCAAAAGGGGTGAAATACACTTTCATCCGCTCTAGTTTGACCGAAGGACACATTTCGCTCCTTCAGTGTGCCAAACTTTAGGAAACTTACACTCCCTTGATATTAACGATTTAGTTCATTAGTAATGATTGATAGTCTGATGGATTGGCGAGTCCCAATTGGTAGTCTTATTTGGTCAATTACTAGTTCGATTGTGTCCGTTGGTGACAATCGACAGCTAGTCGAGTGGTGTGTCATAGTAGGTAGTCATATTCGGTTAATTAGTAGTTATATTGAGTTCATTAGTGACAATCAATTGTCCATTAAATGGCGAGTCACAAATAATAGTTTGCTTTGGTCATCTAGTAGGTTAATTGAGTTTATTAGTGATAATTTATACTCGGAGTGAGTAGACAGTCACAATCGATGGTCCGATATAGTTAATTAATAGTTAATTTGAGTTCATTACCCACGATCAATAGTAAAATTGAGTGGTGAGTCAAAATTGATAGTTTGATTCGGGCAACGAGAAGTTCAATTTACTTCATGAGCAACGATCTCGATTCAATTGAGTGGTGAGTCACCACTGATATTTTGATAATATTAATTACCAGTTTGGTTAAGTTCATTAGTGTCGATCGATAGCCAACTTCTCTCAACTGGTATTTCATATTGGTTAAATTATAGTTACATTAATTTTCATTAGCCGCAATAGTCTAATTGAGTGATGAATCCCAATTTGTAACACTCCTACCCCTCAAGGCTGGGAAATTCACCAGAAGACCCCCAGACTCATGGGAGTCTTCTCCGCTAAAGCATGGGAGTGTCCCAGCAAGGAGTCTAACACTAAAGGTTCTGTTACAAGACGGAATTAAAGAAACTGAAAACGGAAAACTTACTTCTGTAGTTTGTAAAATATCTTGTAATGTTCGGAAGTAAACTTCAAGTGATTAACTAGGCTCGATTTACCACGTACTAACCTGAAGAATTAGAAAATAGATAGATGAGTATAATGTCATGAAAATGCCGAGTAGTATAGTACTTTAAGAAAATGTGAGTAGATTTTTGAAATGGTTTAAGTTAAAAAATTTCTGACGCTCTAATAATTACTCTGTCATAATATGATATCTCCTTAGTAAGAGTTATCCTACGTACATTCTACATTGTTATTTCTGTGTGTTTCGGTGCAAAGTGATGAATTCTGGGCTTATTTGAGAAGAAAAATATATTTTGGATGTTTGTGAGCTTAAACGTACAATTCGGGCGTTTCTTGAATAGCTTACGTATGATTTGCTTGATTTTGTCACATTTGATCTTCTCGGTCGTGTTTGTGTTGTGATTTATAGGAACATTGCATGAGGAGAGCAAGTGGAGAGAAGAAACGAGCTTCGGAAGTCAAGAAGAAGCAAGAGAAGCAAAGTTGGAGGAGCAGAATTAACCAACCTTCACTATTTTGAAAAATATCTTGAGTTCTACAAGACCTGCTATAGTGAGACTAATTCCAAATGAAAGTAGACTCAATTAGCTTTCCAACTATAGGTGACGGATCTCAATCATAGGTCATACGAGAAAGATATGGTCCGCGAAGATGACGCAAAAACGAAGAAGAGCTGGAAAAGTTCACTAGACCAGTCTTCAGTATTCGGGCTGTATCTGGAGTTACATATACAATTTTGGAGCAAGGCCTACTCCATTAAAAAGTAGACATCCATGGCTTTCCAACGATATAAGATAGGCCAAAAACGGAGTCCGGATGACGGAGAAAAGGTCCGTGCAAGACCAGCTTATGAAATCTGTCAGAGAATTGCAAACTAGAGGGGCTGAATTGCAAATGCGGGCAAAATACATTAAAAATCGTGCCCAGCCCTATACATGATGATTTTTAGGACCTAAAGGCAGAGAGGGCTTCTGGAGACAAGGAAGAACAAGTTGGAGGAAGGCTTGGAGCTTGGAGTTCGTCGTGAGAGCGAGGATTCCATCGTTTGATCTCTCTTCTCTATCTTTTTCATTGTTTTTGATCATGATCAATATAAACTTCATCGTGTTGATCATGTATCGCAGTAGCTAAGTTTATTATTGGGATTTATCTATGGTAGCTAGGGTTTGAAGCCGTTTTGGCGAATTATGAATTTATTCACGTTTTGCTTAAACTTAATTGATGATGTTCTTGTTTGCTATGTTTAATTCATACTCTTAATCTATCTTGCTATTGTGAGACGTCGCAGTAGGAAGATTATAGGTAATACGTTAGTGAAAGCAACGAATTGCCCGGATAATTGAATTAAGCACGTAGTCACAGGTTAGAGAAATCAACCACCGACTGTGAACGTTGAGTAGAATTAGATGATCGTCATTATATGTTTTAGGGATAATTAGAACTTGGTAACTTGGTTGTAATTTGACCTAGGCATAGAAAGCTAGCTTGGTAACTCGGTTAGCCTTATTGCTCGTTTGGCAAATTAAAACATTATCTGTGTTTCAAAATGTAATTCGTTAACGGTGTTCACCTAGTGATCCTAGAAAATTCTGATACTTATCCCTCGTATTAGTCTCAATTTTAATAATTGTTATCTAAATTATTAGTTTAATAAAATAATCCATTTGCTTGCCCACACAAAGTTAATCATCTTAGTTAATTCACGACAAGTCCCTTGGGTTCGACAAACCCGGATTACCGGATATTACTACACGCGACAGCCGTACACTTGCGGTTGGATCGTGTCATAATACCATAGATAACACATATAGAGTACATATTACTTATATCTTAGGGAATCCACAACCATCACAATCATATCAGCCTTATGCGGAGGATTACAAATCTCACAACTCAGAGGTCGTGAAGACCAGACTCACTTCCGACATAGAAGGCTTGACCAATTCACCAAGACAAACTAGACCTTAAATGCACACTAGCTGCCTACATGTCCTAATAAAAGCATATGATATGCAATGCATGTAGCCATGACCCAGGCGTCCGAAGACAATAGTAATCATTTATGTATCCGAAGACGTTCGAAGACAGCTGTATCACATCTCATAATCCTTATTATTCATGTAAGTGCTAATAGCTTAGAGAAATACAGTAACAGCATAAGCATACACATGCTTGCCTGATATCCATCCTAGTTTCATGACCAGCGAAGCTGATTCATTAGCAACTTCTACACAATTCAAGTATGGGTGGGTTTGGTTGATTTTTATTTTTATTTATTTTTTTTAAACCAAATTTCACTTTTCGGACTTCTTCTGAAGGTTTGGTGTGAGTTCTTATTAGTGAATTCTGGATTTTAGATATGTAGTGTTGGGTGGTGGAAGAAAAAATTGGGTTGATGAGTTTTTTTGTGTCTTTTTCCTCAAAACATTAAAATGACAATATGGTCCTCATTCCTCAATTATAATACACATTTTTTGTTAGTTACAAGGGTTTAATGGTAACTTTCACTAAACAACAAAACTATCATATCACTAACTTTTTAACAACGCCATTTTTTTTTACCAAACTCATACATCTTTTTTTTTTGAACTTTTGTGTCGCAGACGTTTTTCACACCATCTTAAAAGACGGCTTAAAATCTAAAAATTCCTCACCAAACCCACCCTATATATATGTTATTAACACTTATCCATTAAGTGAGATAGAAAGCACGATGCAGATGCGATGCTGACTGCCCAATCAAATTTACTATATTGCCCCTCACAATTCAGTCTCTTCAATACAATCCATGATTGTGTTGAACCCTCCAATCGTACTCAGTCAAGTCTATTAATGTGCTAAGATAACCCCTATCCCTTCCTGATACACTCAATATTGAAAATTATAACTTTTACTTAATTGCACCCAGGTCCTTCCAGTAGATTTTTAGTTAGTTCACCCCAGATTGGTACAAACTTACTCTAGACATCGTGAAACTGATACAAAGGCATGAGGTCATGCATAGAGTCATGATTTGACTGTTCAATTCAAGTTATTAAAAAATTATTGGTTGCTCCTCATGTACAGCTCCGTCAAACTAGAGTTTTCAGAAAGTCAAACTTGGTCAAACTTGACTGTTAAACTTCGAATGTTACTCTTGAAAACTTCCCATAAAGGGTATTTTGGTCAATTAGGTCATCTGACATCTTAACTGAGAAAGTAAGAGAAAACTGTGATACCGGTTCAAATGGTCAATGTTGCAGCCAAATTTTGGTCAATTGAGAGAGAAACTTGAGAAAATGAAATAGGATTTTGTAGATGGAAGTACCAGGTTTCCTGGACATATATGATCTCTCCAAGATTCAAAATACACAATAATATAAGTTCATTCAAAGTTGGATGAAATCATTGACCAACACTTGGAATATTTTTGAGGGTTTTCACAATTTGAGATAGCTACTTTGAGCTTGATTTCCAAGAAATCTATTAGGAATTTGGAATATTAGTCTCAATAAATGATTTAAAGAATTTTCAACCAGCTTTCATAGGAGAAAGCAGAAAGTCGTTTAAGTAAATATTCAAAGAGTTATGATTGACAGCAATTGGTTGTTTCAACCCATATTTCATAGTTTTAAGGGTTTCTTGTTTACTTTGAGCTAGATTTGAGAAAAATCCATGATCAATTGGATCATGAGTCATAAAGGGTGACTTAGAATATTTATAACCAAATATTCATATAAGAAATCATATCACATATTTATCAATTTGGAGAATTTGTGAAGTTTCAGAGCTGGCTGTTTTATCCTTAGTTTACACTTGGAATATTTTTTGAGTACCTTATTCTTACATTCTTCAGTAGCTACAGGCTGAGAATAGAGGAATTGACAGGGTTATTTTAGTTTATCAATACAGGGATTTTGAATATCCCATACTCAACCATACACATGAAAAAGAATTGAATCATTTCATTCGATAATGAAGGAGATTTGAAGACTGAAAGTGAACATAATTACTCGGGTTAAGAACACACTCCAAAAGAACCTAGCAAACTGCCATTAGCTTGATTTTAGGTTCCCTTAGAGAGTGATTTGGAAGAAGAAAATAATATGAGATTGTGTAGGGTGGATGCACAGTTGGATTAAATTTCCTGATCAAATCCCTCTATGAATCGGAGGCTAAGCCATCATAATGTGATAAAAGGAGACAATGTGTAACTTTGTGGATTTGTGTGTTCACAACGAAGAATAGCGTCATCATCTCTACCAGTATCCAGACCTTAGGATTTCCAACTGGAATTTTCTTAACGCCTTGAGCTAGAAACGTTGAAGAAGAAATCAAACGATTACGCAAAACGGGAAAAGAGGCCGAAGCCTCATTGTGGCCGACGGGTTAAGGCCGACGGGTAGGGGGCGAGCGCCTCTTGGTGCTCTCTCATTGCTATATTATTTCACTCAATGACAACTCCTTGTGAAAAAATAGAGCTAGGACTCCCCTTTTATAGTCAGTAACTTCTTATTGACTACAAATTTCCCAAATTCTAATCATGTCCATACACAGATTAGTCCACTTTGCAACTTAGTCCAAATAACTTTTCATGTGGTTGGGTTGTGATCTTTGATCCATATAATTATTAATTAGTCATACTAATTAACACCCATATCTAGTTTAATTCATTTGGCGTGTGACCATGTAAGTTCCTAATATGTTGGTAGTTACGATTACAAACAATGAGCGGTGTCTAGCAACGCATCAATGTCACCCAACTAATAAAAATAGTCAGTGATATGACAAACTCATGAGACATAAATGTCACACTATTATATCCCATCCATAGTTTGTTGATGCTGGGAATAGGCTTATCTATAAAGATAACAACAATATCACATATTGTTTCATCTGGTCTGGCCAGACATTCCATAAGCACTACCCCTCGAGTGGCCCATGGATATTTGCTCCCATTATGTGGGAGGGATAAATTCTATCTAAATCACTACCATCTCTCATCTTGCTTCCTATCATGTTCGATCATATTTATAGTTACCCAGTTACAGTATAACGTTTAATAATATCAAAACATGATATTTCACAACTAGAGTATCTAGTGACTTCAAGGATAAGGACTAAAACACCATTGTCACTAGAAGAAGAACTTATGACATTCACATAATTTATATGTAGCATTCTCGTGGTGGGTCAATCCAGTATGTCATTACTCCTAATGCATACCCGTGTGTTAGACTTGATATCTCCATATCAATCTTCCCACATACTAGTCTTCATGCATAGTTGCAAAGTGGACTAATCTGTGTATGGACAATGTTCACTCAATAAACAAGAAATGTATATTCTAGCCAAAACAATGTTCACTCCAAAATAAGATTGCCTCTAGGGCATCTACTCCGACAGATTGTAGCTGGCAGCTGCAAGATCATACTGAAACAAACTACACTAGATTTCATCAAGAAGTGAGCATGATACAAGTGCTACAAGTTGACATGATGTGTCATGAAAAATGAGAGAGTTAAGATAAAGTTTTTCCACCATCTTTGAATGAATTTTCAGGATCCTTAAGTCCAGTTAAGGAGTTCAATTTTAAATGAAAATTGTAGATATTCATGTAGAGAATAAGCATGATCAGTCTCATCATATTATGATAACTCGTAGAGGCAGATAAAGAACCCATAATAGGACTCCAAAACCCCGGTCAAGAATGTTGACAGACCACAGAGTTTTCCAACAACTTTGCGATGAAAGCTAGGTTGCTTAGAGGCTGAAAATCGAAGATATAAATATAAGAATTGTGTTATTAGCATTGGTGAATGACTAGGTCCAAGTTTCAACTTATTTCATCAAGTGATTAGGAAGATACAAGGTTTACAACATGGTCACTTTGTCACAACATATGAACACAGTTCAAGCCTAGCTTATTATTGTGAAATTTCAACATGGATTTCAGTCAGGTTACATGGTGATTCAAGAAATATGATCAACAGTATGTTGAAGTTGAATGTCTGGGGATTTTATAGAACCATTCTATGTCCTAAATTATCAACCCAAGTGAGAGTTAGAACTAGCTTCATCATGCTGCCAGAAAATTTAAACTTTTGTAGGATTAAGCTTGCTATTATTATAGTAACGATTTGATGATTGGTATGAGTTCCCGAAGTGATAAGGAGCACATGAACACAATTTTAAAATAGAAACACGCTAGAACAAACGACTTACAATAGCTCCAGTCAGCACAACAGTTTTTCGCGAGGCTGCAGCCCAGTTTCTGGCGACATGGACGTCGACAACGAGTTGCACGCTCCAAATAAGTTCACTAGATGTGCATGATTGTCAAGAGTGCGGGTTCAGTAGTTAATTTCATCAATTTCTTACAGGGGGAGTGAATTGAATTGATTGATCATGTTAGGGTCCATATGATTCTTACCCGATTCCGAGTTAATCGTTCCCGTTCTCGTCAAATTGTTTGAGGGCTTTACTTCAGGAGATAAATGTAGATGCTACAATAGTATCAGCTTTGTACAAGGTGATGGGGGAGATGAATTTCAGTTGCAAGGAATTTGAGTTGCTCTCGAATACGTGAGGAAGAAAGGAAGATTGAGGAGTTATATGGAGTACTCATGTTGGATGAATCATCAGAGGGAATGGATGGTGCTGCCACCTCATTACATTTGGTGTCATGTGCTTAGTTTCGCATGTGAAACCTATGAGGGAGTGATATTTAATTACAATTCACACCTTATCTTACATGATATTTCTCTTGCCCACATGTTAGCTGGAATTATTTTCTAAAAAATTACACAATGCCCCCCCCGAAGTTTATGTAAACTATATTCCCCCCTTCAAATTTTTACTTCCTCGTCCTTTCCCAATCCTAAAGTAGTTATGTAGTATGTATTCAGTTGGAAACCAAAACAGAACTATTCACACTTTTTCCCCAATATTTTTAAATTATTACACTTAAACCTTAGGAATTTTCAGGGTGTTACACAACTGATCGGTCGGTTGGCTCACTTAATAGTTCGATTGACATCATTTACTAATTCTATTGAGTTTCATTAGGCAACCTATAGTCTAAATGAGCGGTGAGTCACACTTGATTGTCCAGTTCAGTCAACTAGTAGTTCAATGACTTCATTAGTGACAATTAGTAGTTTGTTCTAGTCAATTAGTAGTTCACTGATTGCGGTGATGATTGAACAAGTAAGAATTTCAACCCGGTGTTTGATTGAAGGAAAGAAAAATCGTAGATGAAAAGAGAGAGAGGGAGAGAGAGAGAGAGAGAGAATCAAAACCTAGAAGAGAATTGGTGGAGCCAGCGGTTTGATTTTCCAGAAAAATGCAGCACTCCTTCTGTTGTTGATGCCCGATCAGGTGAGATGGAGCCGGGTTCGGGATTCATCGAGTGAGAGAGGTGCAGCATTGTTGGTCAGTTTCTCGCCGGCGAATGCTCTAAACCACTGATTTGCTCGGTCCGACACAGAGAAAAGGGAGACGAGAGGGTATAGATCGGGTCTTGGAGCGACGTTGATGGTGGTGTCCGACTGTGGTGGTGGCGCTCGAATTTTATTGAGGGCGAGAGAGTGAGAGAGACGATGAAGGTGATGATGGTGAGAGGGAAGTAGGGTTTATCGGTTTGAGGTTGTTTGACGGAGTGGGAAAATCAATGATAATCACGATCGACGTGATTTCAGATGATCAGGTTGGTTGAAAGATTATGAGAAAAATTATGTGAACAGACAATAATAACTTTTGTGTGAATATACTGTTGTGGCTTTGGAATTCTTTGAAATTCTTTGATGCTTTTGTTTGAACAGTAGATTCAAACCGAAATAAATAATTTACCTTTGGAATTCTTTGAAATTTTGTGTGAATCAATACCTTTGGAATTCTTTGATGCTTCATTAATTTACAAACAACCAAAATAAATAACTTTTGTGTGAATCTACTATTGTGGCTTTGGAATTTTGTGTATGTACATACATCAGATTTTTTATATTTGTTGTGTTTTTTATTTCAATGAAGTGTTCTCTCAATTTTCTTAATCAGTAGTGTGTTAGAGTAGTGCATATTTTGTTAATTCCCAATACTTTAGGATCACTAGATTTCAGACCTGTAACTGGAACCCAAAAAATTTAAGTTTACAATTGGATAACTGAACTCCATTGCTAAATTCTACAAAAGCATGTCTAAGGTCTTTAACATATTTTGTTAATTCCCTACGCATTTGTATTATTTTTTCAGTAATTTCTAAGGTCTTTAACAACATTGGTATTTGAATAACCTCTAAGATATTGAAGATTGTACTCAATTCATTCATATAAGGATTAAATTATTTCTTTGATATTATGAACTTTGCAAACAGTGGTGTGGCTCATAAACACAAAAGTTCTTTTTATGGGTTTTTGCAGGTAGTGATGGTGCATTTGCTGATGAGAATGTTGTTGACGAAGCAGACAATTTGGACAATTGTGCGGAAGAACCTACTATCGGCAAAACCTTTGCGGACTTTGACAGTATGTCTTATTTCATAAAAAAACTATGCCAAAAGACAGGGATTCCCGATGAAGTGCAGAACGTCGAAGAAGGATAAGGATGGGGTTTTAAAATACGTCACATTTGTTTGTGCCCGGTCAGGGAATTTCAAATCCAAATCAAGCAATCAATTCAACCCCAAACCAAGAATGAATATTGGTTGCAAGACCAAAATAGGTGGACATTTAGATGACTTTGGAAGATGGAAAATTAGTCGTCTGCTTATTCAGCATAATCATAGCTTGAGTCCGAGAAAAGCAAGATTTTTTCGATGCTATCGGGAATTAAACACTTCAGCGAAGAGGCAGTTTAGAAATTAATGATGAGGCTGGAATCCCACTCCATAAGAGCTTCACTTCTTTTTGTGGTTGAAGCAGTCGGGCATGAAAATGTATCTTTCCTAGAAAAAGATTGTAGAAATTATGTTGAAAAAGTGAGACGATTACAACTCGTGGAAGGAGATGCCTCTGCCCTCCAGAGTTATTTTCACAGGATGCAAGAAAATAACTCTGGATTCTTTTATAGTATTGAATTGGATGATGAAGGTCGGTTGAAAAATGTCTTTTGGGCAGATGCAAGAAGTCGAGCAGCTCGTAAGGAATTCGGAGAGGTAATAACGTTTGATACAAACATATTTGGTTAATAAATATGATATGCCATTTGCTCCATTTGTAGGCGTAAATAATCATGGACAATCAATGTTGTTAGGGTGCGGATTAGTGTCATGTGAAGATGCTGAGACTTTCACTTGGTTGTTTCAAATGTGGCTAGCTTGCATGCATGGTGAAGCACCTAATGTGATTATTACTGATCAGGATAAAGCGATAAAAAGAGCAATTGAGATTGTGTTTCCCAATTCTATACATAGATGGTGCCTTTGGCATATAATGAAGACGAGTCATGAGAAGCCAAGAGGATATAAACAATATGGGTCTTTCAAATTTATGCTGCAGAATACAGTATATGATTCTCAGTATCCAGATGAGTTTGAGAAAAGTTGGGAAACTATGATTGCGAAGTATGAGCTGAGTGAAAATGAGTGGTTGGCTGGACTATATATTGAGCGAAGGCATTGGGTCCCTTGATTTGTAAAAGACATTTTATGGGCTGGCATGTCCGCAACCCAACGAAGCAAAAGTATAAATGCTTTCTTTGATGGTTTTGTTCATGCAAAAACAACTCTGAAACAATTTGTCGGGCAATATGGTAACGCGTTGGCAAAAAAAGTTGAAAAGGAAAGTCTAGAAGATAATAGGTCTGCCAACAAGCTGATACCTTGCATTACAAAATATGTTGGAATTGAACGAAGAGCTCAAGAAGTGTACACAATCTCAAAATTCCACGAGTTCCAAAGGAAATTGACGGGAAAGATGTATTGCCACTTGCTTTCATCAAAAGAAACTGGCATGATTTTGGAGTATGATGTACAAGATGATATTGAGATCGGTGAAGGAATGAAAATAGTTGTCTTTAACGTCTTATTCAATAAAAATGAATGTGATGTCTGGTGCATCTGTAGAAGATGCGAGTTTAGAGGTATTTTGTGCAGACATGCTCTTACAGTGATGATCCGAAATAACATGTTGGAACTTTCTGATAAATACATTTTAAGAAGATGGAGAAGAGATGTGAGGAGAATTTATACCCGAGTTAAGATTACTTATGATCGGAGAAGTATTACAATTGAACTATCACACTTTAACGTGATGTGTAAAGCCTTTACTGCAGCTGCTGATGACGCAGCTAATGAACAAGAAAGTTATGACTATGTAGTGAATTGGATCGCTGGTGCACCCAGAGTATAGCCAAGAAGAAAATGAACACATTAGCCAATGTTTCTGACACTGCCAAGACAGATGGGCCATGTATACTTGATTCGGTTGTAAAGCGCACGAAAGGTCGCCCTCCATCAAAATGGAAGGAGTCCCAGGCTTGTAAGAAACAAAGTAAAAGAAAAAATAAGAATCAAGGCAATAAGAATTTGGAGATTGACAATGTTGTTAGTCTGGCCCAAGATGTTGATACTAATTTAAAACAGCAATGCAGTCATACTGAGGTAATTTGGTATTCCTATGTTCTTAAGCGTTTTTTTATCTTATAAATTAACATGACGACTAAAAATCTTAAAGGTTGGTCGTGGATGCCATTCCACCGTTGCACCCAATGATTCTCCTGTCGCATTCCAATCTCAAATATCACAGATATCCTTTCGAACTTGTTACGGAAAACTTCTAAAGGTTCATTATGCTTATAGATTACTTTTCAGTGAAATGATGAAAGTCATGTTAGATCATCTAATAATTATACCCTTTATCCTCAATCTGAGAGTAGCTGTTTTCAGGTACGAAATAATCGCTCAATTGCATTCACCACTTAACTACGCCAATTGTTCCACTTGTTTTTATTATATCTACATTTATTGTTTTAGAGCACACCAAATTGGTTGTCGTCGTCTTCGAGCATAATGCCATTGTACCCTAATGCTGCTACATGGAATTCGGAGTTTGCTACAAATCAAATTTTGTCATATAATTACAGTTTTCCAATCTCGCGGCCTCAACAAACATATCACTCGTTAGGTTACGAGGTATTAGATAATTACTTGAATAAAAGTTCGCTGCATTATACTTCAGTATATGATCCTTAAAGTTTTGTTGTTTTGTTTCTCACAGGAAAGCCAGGCGAGCAAAAATATATTTGATGGTTTTTCAGATCTCTAAACTTTCGTGCTCAATGAAGAGGCAGTTGACAAATGAACTATTTTATGCTTGTAGCATTGGTGGTTGTTAAAGCCTGGGGAACCTGGGATTCTAATATGCTTTTTTAATTTATGTTAAATTTTTGAAGGATTACTTAGACAATGGCTCCAATGTATCACTTGGATTTTAAAATCAGACATTTGTTGGATGCTTTAAATTTTTCATTTCACAATGAAATTTCAATGTGGATTTCTATAATGAAATATGTATTGCTACTAATTGGTGCTCATGGTTTTGTTTTTTGTTTACCGCTTTAGGGAGACTATAGACGCAAAAGTCAATTGCATTTGGTATTCTCTACAGAGTTTAGGATTTCATTGATACTTGTGGTATATGGACTTGTCCCGTAGTAATCCTGATCGTCCTGAATGAAACTCTCCTTCAGGATACCATGACTATCATGTCTTTGTGATGTGAAATTCATAATCTGGAAAATATTTTTTTTATGGAGTCTGTGAAGCAACACAGATGCACATTTTTTTTGATCTTGTACGTACTGTGTTTAGATAAAATAAATTTACACAACCCGGCCATACCAGGGGGAACAAAAAGCCGTGAAGTGCTCAACTGCGCCTAGCCGTCAAGTTAGCAACCGAAGTTCAATTCTATCAATACAAAAGTAATCTCAGTTCTTAAGCTAACGAAAAAAAAAAAGTTCGCAAGAGAGGTGGATTAGCTGATCCTGAAAGTATCCTAAACACAACATTATGAATTTTTCGGAAGATGTCTTGTAAAACTGGTGTCGCTTTTTCCCAAATTAGACTTTGTTGTAAACGCACCTAGAAAATAAAGTTTTTCAAGCCTTCGTTCGCCACGATGTCCCTCTCGGCTCTTTCTTCTAGCCATATTAATGGCACTGTCAAGGATAACACCCTTGCCTCCAAATCATTACAAAGCTAGATAGATAAGTGTAATACAATTTGTTTACTGGCTCGATTTATAAAGCCGCTGTGACATTTTTCTTTCCCAGGAAGCACTATACCTATTACTACACCATAGTAACTTCAAAGTTCAAAGCTACTATTCATCCAACACATGGAAGGAAGATCAATCGATGGAAAATCACCAATGACTCCGCACTGCTCAATCTCACATTAGATCGGTACCCATACTAGTTATCACCTCAAAAGATGATACCGTGATAAACAACTTCCTACTCCATTTTTCAGAGTATAAACCACAATTAACACCATTTTGGTGGTCTAAGTCCTAACGTTATCGGTTTGTCTCGAGATTTAAGATTCGTTCTCGGTCTCTGACCAATGAAATTCACAATCACAATAGACCTAAAAAAACAGAGAGACGTGTTTTTTTCGTTCTGGGCTAAACGAATGCTCCAAGCCTCTGTTGAGCTTTCTACGGCGGGTCGTGCTTATGAAAACAGAGCAACAAAGGCGCAACTTGAATAGAGACGTTGTGAAAATCTAGAGGAAGTTTAATCTTGTTAGGTTTCTTTTTAATTTTCTTTCTTTTGCAAAAAACTGAATTATCAAATCTGTATATTTATTCGTAATTTTTATCAAGCATCTAATTATGTGGAACAAGCCACATAGATTTCTGTTTATTTTTCTGTTTGGAATTCTGTCCCTCTAGCACGACTGAAATAAAATAACGTTGTTACGTGATTAGCGTTAGTTAACTGATTGTCTAGGATAAAGGTTGTCAGGAGGGTTTTGATTGTGTCATTAGGGAGTACTAGGTGTAGGAATTAAAAGAAATAGGATTTTGGGGAAATACATTTATAACCCCATGATTAATGTAAAAGATACAAACAATCCACATATTTTAACACAATGATAACAAACCCCAAATTATGCTAAAATCAAAACGAGGTATTTCAGAGCTCGTTCTCTTGCTGCTACTTTTTTCTTACGTTATGCACCCTTCTTGGGCTTCCTTTACTTGGTAATAATTTTGAAAATACGTAATTCCACAGAAAATAATTAGCTTTTTTTTCGCTTTTATACTAAATTCACTTCCAACTTTAGATAAACTATATTCCATTCAAATCTCCTGAACTTTAATTTGTGCTCTTTGTTCCTCCTTCCTTGAAACTCTTTATCATATTTTCTTCTATTGCCTAGATTTTTCAAGCCAGATTTGAAGAGAAATGAATACCAATATCCCTATTAACCATCCCAATCTCACAAACGGGTTCAAATAATAGATTTGTGCCAATCAGTTTAGCTTCATCTGGCTTATAGTTACAATGTAGACTATTTGGCCTGACATAAACAGAAAAATCTTCATAAATGAGGTTTCTACTATGAAGTGAGTCTTGAGACAATTAAATACACAAACCATAATATCATTTGTGCCTTTCTTACAAAAAGAATCATATCCCTCCCCACAGAGATTTGGATTCATGGAGCATGTCAACAAGTTCTGCAAGGAAAATTACTCTTATTTCTTTTTATACACCACAATAAGTTGAAAGTTCAGATTAGCACTCCTATGGTATCTATCATCAAGCACAACTTTTGCCAAGTTCCATCTTTCTTCAGCCCATGGGATGTCATTTTGGCTGACATATTGCAACTTCTTCTCATTCAAGCTTTTTATCATATTGATGTATATAGTTATGCACAACATCTCTTTATGCACCAGTAGTCCCCATAAACCCTCATAACCAAGAACATGATTTCAACCACTCTCGGACTCTCATCCACATTCTCCAGAAACCTCACTTTCCTAGCAGGAGACAGACAATGCAGCAAAACCTTCTACCATACCAGCAACAACGGTCTCACCAGCAGCACAACTAGAATCTCCCTAGGATCATCCCATGCCAGATAACTAAATGTTATTGTGTTAGGATCGATCTTGTGAATCTCTAATTATGTACTTCTTATGAAGACTCTATCTCTTTGCTCTGCCTCCTTTCTACTAAAACTATGCTATGTATGACTTGTGCTTCTTATTTTGTTGAATGTTATGTTTATCCCTTGGCCAAAAAATAAGAAATTGTCACTCGTATCGGAGTTTGGCATGTTTAGATGTCATGTGGCTGTTTTCTTATAAAGTTTATTTTAGATTCATGATATAAGGTTGTGTAATTCACTTTCTCTGTGATATAAGGTTGTGTAATTCACTTTCTCTGTTAGCTTAGATATGTATGTTGTTTTGATGGAATTACGTGATAAAAACTTAGACTTGTTTCTTTTATGAATAGAGTTCTTATCTTTATTCAAAAAATATCTTAATGACGTTATAATAATAATAATAATATTAACCGATTAACCGGAACGAACTGATATATAAATCAATGAAGTTTAATTTGCGTGATTTTTCAAACTCAAAATATTTCTGTTTGAAGTATAGCAAAGCCGAGAATTTTCTGTTTAGGTGCCAATCAAGGTGGCAATCTGGCCCGGCCCACATGTTTTTGATCAGGCCTGTAACCCCCCCCCCCCACCCCTAACCCGTACCCAGCCCCCTATAGGATTGAACTAACCCGATGTCCGGGCGGTTCACATTTCGTCCACGACAACCCGGCCAGGACCCAGCCCGCTCTCACCCTAACCCGTGGGGCTTCCACGTATACCCGGCCCGCCACATTCAGCTTCTTTTTAACTCCAACTGCTATGAGACCCAAAAATATAGTTTTACCCATTTTTTTTTTAAAAAAAAAGCTAGTTTGAGGGGTATACTTTTCCATCTGTGTATTACCTCAAAAAGGATATCCCCCCCCAACTGCCATAAAACGAATTCTTTGGTGGGGGGGGGGGGGGTAAAATGGGAAAAATTTAAAACGACTACAAATCTCCATATACCTCAAGTATGAATTTTTTCATACTCATCCCAACAACAACTACACTTCTACTACTACAAATCTCTCTCAAATTGTTCCATATTATGCAACTTTGTCATTTTTGAAGATCAAGCTCTTCGTGTGACACCCCGTACTTCGTCGTGGGAGAAATACGGGAATGCCACTCCGCGCCCGAGATCGCTCGCGGGTGCAAGGAACAATGGTAATGAAAACAAACATCGCCATAATTATATATTACAAGCCTTAATGTTTTCAACAGTGAAATAATACATACTATTAAACAAGATAGACAAGCTCTAAGTGTTCTAGTTATTTAATACTAGCACACTAGGTGAGTTCGCGATTCCCCTTAAGCCGAGCTCCCTTCACCTAGACCTGCGGGGGAAAGAAACAAAGACCGCAATTTTTCTAAAGTCAGCAAGAAATGCTGAGTAAGTAAACACCCCAACATGTAAATAGAAAAGAGGCATATTTTTATTTTAAGAAATAAGGATGATATTTAAGAAGTAAAAAAAAATATGTTCCCATGTGAGAAAGGAAATATATTTCCAAACTTTTAATTCTTTGTTTTTAGAAACGTGTTCTCAAATCATCACAATAAAAATAGACGTTTATCCAAAGGCAACATTCCAATCCATAATATTTGTCCCAATTAGGGAATTCCCAATATCCAATATTCATCCATCATCCACATCTCAAAATTCACATTTTTATTTAGTTGTAGCGGGGAACGAACCAATAATATAGTACCAACCATCTCGCATGCATCCAAGACCTTAAGTTTCGACACCCCCTTAAGACTCTAGCGGCCAGAAGGGTGAGTACATGGAGTAGCTCGGGGCAATTGCAACCGAGCAAAATATCATAACCACAGTATATAAGAATCCACACATGGTTTCACCGCACAACTGTTTCCACTTTACGTTATTACGCATTATTAATTTCCATGTAATGGTTTCCAAATGAATCGATAAACAAGTATTTGAAACCTCAAGTCGAAACGTATATCACAAGTCGTATTTCGAGACGTAAAATCATAAAAATATTTGGACACGAAAGAAGGACAGACACATTAGGTTAGGCATATTTACTCACCTCAAGTAGCATGACAATTATCACGATAAGGCTCCTACGGATACATGTAGCCCTCGTCTACGAACTCGTCACCTACAATTTATAATTCATAAATCAATTGCAAGCTTAATCGTGCAAGTATGATATGCGAAATGCTATAACTCCTAATGGGTCATTTGAAATTATCCCCTTTACCCCATTAGTTATTAGCATGCAACAATTATTTAATAAACTTGCGACATTAACACTTATATTTTCCTCATAAAAATATCGTAAATTATATAAATACAAATTCGTACAGTTATTAAGTGATAAATCCAATATTAAGTTCATACACTCTCATTTTTAGGTAATAATAATTAATTAGACAACCTCTTTATTCATAAGTGACTACAAAATTTAATTCAAACTAATTCAATTATAGCTATTTATTTATTAGAAAGTGTATATACTATAAAAGAATTAAATTTGTAAATGAGCTTCACAAAATGTTTATCCAATAAAACAAGTCATATATATATAAATTTATGTTGGAGAGGTAATTTCTACTCTATAGGAAAAATAATCAAGTCATATCAAATAATAGAAATATGGAGTTTTATTTAAAGAGTCTACTTAATAGTTAATTCATAAATTAACTTCCAACATATTTTATTTTATCAATATTATCCAAATAATCTATTTTACTCAAAATACTAGTTTACAACACTTAAAAAGTTTAGTTAAACAAACCGAAATCAAGTGAATAAAACAATGTATATTTTGTCTTGCTTATTTTCAATAGAAACAACAACATTTCATTTAAACACATTCCTATATAATCTTAATAGCCATACTTTTATATGGTCAAATTAATTTCTAGAAATATTAGAATATAACTTAAATCCAAAAATCATATTTTTAATTTCATATATTATATCCAGTTTATATAAACAACAAATGAATCCCCCAAGTTATCATAAAAGACAATTAGTTACACCCCCACTATAAGCAGTTTCATATTATACACAAACTACCCCCAACTTTTCAGAAAGTATACATGCAGTTCATATCGCACCCTTAACTTTTCAGAAACTAGATAAACAACCCCCCTTCATAAACATAAGCATAAAATCCTCAACCCAACAAACCCAAATTGATTTTAAGCTATCAAGCTTAGATTTTGATGATTAAAAATGAACTAGAGGGTGATTTAGAGTTTACCTATGCAAAAAAATCGTGAGAAATGGTCAAGAAACGGAGCGGGTCTCGTCTCCCAAGGTTGTGGTCGACGGTGATGAACGCCGACGATGATCCGACGTTATAGGATCTGTTTGATGTTGCTAATGGACTCCTCGGATCTCCAGGAGTTGTTTGGTATCAATTTCAAAGAGTGGGTTGCTCCGGTTAGCTCGGTTGAGCTTCTCGCCGGAAAATATGGTGGTGGCGGCGATGGTGGCGGTTCTGGGTAGTCTTGCCGCGACCTGTTGCTGCTGTTTGTCCTCCTTGCGTTGAAATAGAGAGGATGAGAAGGTTTGGGGTCAAAATAGAGAGAGAGGGAGAGAAACTAGAGGGTTATGGAGTTGGTTCCCGTCGGGGTGGGTTTGTCGCTGCCTCCTTGGTGGCCGGCGTTCTTCTCGTCGGGCCACTGCCCTTGATTCGGACCGAGAGGGAGAAGAAATGGATAGAGAGAGAGAGAGATAGGTAAGGAGGAGGCTGTGGTGGCTGAGGTGGTGGTGCTGGTGGTGATGGAGGGTACGGTGGTGGTGGTGGGTTTATGTTCTGCCGTGGGTTTGTTTGATGAGAGAGAGAGAGAGTATTTGTTTTAGATGTGTTTTGTGTGAGAGAAGAAAGAGAGAGATAAGTATTAAATATAAAATTGATTACTTGGAGAAGTGATCTTCCTCCACCGTCCTTCTCATTTTTTTTCATTATTAAATTGGTTGTGCTAGTGTGTTTTGGGAGTACACTTTGCTAGATAAATCTAGTGTTATGGGTGCACCAATAGGTAGAGTCATATAGTGGGTTGGGTACACTCTAGGCTTTATTAGATAAACTACATAAAATGTTAAAATCCAATACACAACAAAAATGTCGTTTTCTAAGAAAATATAGAATTAATATATAAACTTCCCGACCATATTTTTAACCCAAAATTATCCAATCCGTCACTCGCAAATAAAATCGAATTCTCTTGTCTCAAATACTAATTTACCCTTCGTAATAGAACGGGGTATTACACTTCGCCTCTTCCTCGTCTCCTCAACATCCAAGTGCGAAACTCAAGATTCTTCCACTCCTACAAGCTATTCCGATCTTACATCTAAGGAGAGTTTGTAAGTTTTAATTACTATCAATTTTTTTGTTATAGTTTTGATATTTTTCTACTTAGTTTAATATTAAAAATGTCTACTAGTCGCACTTTCGAGGAACAAATGGATAATCCATTAGAAGATTTAGTATATGCACAAAATAATACTTGTTATGGTCATTCAATTGATACCGAAAATATATTTATAGATGTAGATGAAAGTATGACAACCGCTAGAACATACGAAAGTAGTAGACCTAAATCAAAGAATAGGGGTAAAGGAACTAAGTGTAAGTTAACTTCTTATGTATAGAATCACATGACATTGTAAAATGTTACGGAAAATGGGGTAATTGTAGAAAACGCATTTAATAACATTTGTCCTGCAAATTATGTTAAAGATGCCAATGGCACCGGTGGTTCTAGAAGACATCTTAGAGTTAAATATTAACTTTTTGAACCAAATGATAGTAAGCGCGGTACGCAAACTTAATTAAATTTTGGCCAATTTTTTTCATATACTCAAGCTAGAGCTAGACACGAAAATGCATTGTGGATAGCCACTTGTGATTTGCCTAGAAGCACTGCTTCTAATATTAGATTTCAACGAATGATTCAAAATGCCTTTAAACCATCTTTTACACTGATGAGTCGTAACACTACTAGGACCGACATTTTCAAAAATATTCAAGGATAAAAATCGAACATTTTAGGAACTTTTAGTAACCAACAATACTCTATTTCATGCACATCCAACTTTTTTACTAGTAGAACTAATCGTGGATTTATTTGTGTTACCGCTCATTATGTCAATGCATTTAGACTTTCAAAAACGAATTATTGCTCTTCGACAACTAGAGTAGCCACATAATGCACAAAATATTAATGATTGCATATTTAATTGCCCAAGATGTTGGAGGTGCTCATTCGTACCAAAGATTGAGACGATGCCAAGATAAGAACACAATACATGCGAAGAGAGTACCAACTCACTATTGAGCAATTCAAAGCCGACTCCGATAGAAAAACTATAGACGAATTAGATGGTATTTGAAAGTTTGTAATGTAGACTGAATACAGGACCCAAATACTCTAGAAGGGGGGGTTGAATAGAGTATGGAAACTTTTTACTAAAACACAAGATTTAACTAAGTGAACAAGTAAAAGACTCAAATCTCAACGCCTTGAGATTTTGCAAGACTAGTCAGAAACTTTCTAAGACAGACAGAAAGCTTCAAGGCCTTGAACTATCACCAGTTCTAAACAGTTTATGAACCCTAGTTTGATTTGAGTTGCTTGCAGAAGTAAATAGCAAAACTGTAAAGTAAAGAACACAAGGCAATTTACAGAGTTCATTCCCGGTGGACCTAATCTCTGCCAGAGGGATCTAATCCACCAGGATTGGGAAAATACTTCTTATTACTCACACGGAAACAACCCTAGATCTTCAAGCCTAAGTGAACTCCCTTACACCTATACAGCTTGTGGTTCCAAACCTATCTAGTATCAGCTACAAACTGTTGAGCTAACAAGAACCTCTTCTTGTTCACTTGAACAACCAACCACTAGGTTTTGTGAGGTTTGAGATATACAAAAGATAAGCAGATTAAAGTACAATAGAAGAACACTGTAAAAGAATAAGCTGTGGAAGCCTGGATGTGTTCTTCAGGAAAACTCGAATGATTGATCTTCTGAAAGCAGTGATTGAAGCCTGAAGTTGTGAGGGATTGATTGTCTGATCTTCCACGAATGTATCACACCTCTTTCTCAGTTCTCTGTATTCTTCTACTCTTTCAAAATTCAGACCAGTATTATATCCACCCTCTGCAACAGATAAGAGATTTTAGGATCTCTGTTCTTGAAAATCCTCTTGTTTCTAACTGAATATCAAAACAGTTCTGAGTAGATATCCGTTGAATTTTGTTGTGATTACATTGCACGTTTGAAAAACCTGCAACAATCATTAAGCACAACAACAAACAAAATCCAAATATAGAACAACAGTAAGTCTGTTTGGATTTCCAGTTTCTGAATAAAAACTGGATCAAAGAAATAAATCAATAACCTGATTACCACCTGAAACATATAACTCATCATAAACTAGTTTAAGACTTGTAAAATTCATTAAACAATCATAATAACAAAGATCAAATCCTGCAAGAGAGAATCAAGTTAATTCCGTAAAACTGTCAGCAGCTTAAGGCACATCTCAAGGCCTTGGAGCTCTGAACATTCTTCACAGTTTTTCAACATTAAGACCAGAAACCTTTGATTCACTCTGATTATGATATCTGCAATTGTGTTAGATATATAAAGAATAGATAACAAGGATATTTGCAACAAATAGCTGATCTTAAACATCAGATAGAACACCTGCATCACAAGATTATCAGATGACATTATATAAGAAAACAACTGTCAAAATTGAAGCTCTGATTAGTATCTCAAGGCCTTGGAGCCTTAGAAACACTTTGTCTTTCATCAATCTATATAGTTACTTCTAAATACACACTTAGAAGTCTTGAGTCAACAATCTCCCCCTTGATGAAAGACAAAACCCATAATCTTGTGTAAATATCCCTGCAACTTTTTGTAAGAATTAGATATCATCATTTGAAGAAAATAATAAACAGTAACACTGATTAACCCAGATTAACACAGATAACCATGTCACAATTACATATCACATAAACAACTGATTAACACAAAATTCATAATCTTATTATCTAAAGATTGAAAAGTAACACTAACACATATAACTTCTCCCCCTTTTTGACTTTCATCAAATAAAGGTGAAGAAATGTTGGATCATTACTCAGAGTCTTTTAAAAAAACTTAGTTTTAACAAAATCTAGTTTCTACTGAATGTCAAGGCCTTGAGATCAGAAAGAAGAGAAGAAAAAGAAAGAAAGAAAAGATCAAGGCTTTGGCTTTCTCAAGTCTTTACTTCTTCTTTGATGCTTGGCCTATCTCTGATCCTTCTCCAACATCTTCATCACTTTCAACTTCTTCTGCAGACTGATTCTCTTCCTGTTCAGCATCCACCTCAGCAACAACTTCCTCAATAATTTCATCCACTTTCTTGTTCTTGACTTGAACTTAATCACCCTCTGTAGCTGCATCAACACCTGTGTCTTCTCCAGCTTCCTCATCATCAGTTTGCTCATATAGATCCTTTGAAGTGAGCACAACTGGAATAGACTTCTTATTCTTCTTCACGAATTCCCCTAGCCTCTCATCTGAATCAACACTAGTGTCATGACTAGTAGCAGAAGGTATCTTCTCCAAATTCACACCCTTTATGACAATATCCAGCTTGCCATTCATCACACCCATCACGGCTTTGAACTGATTAAACTCAGAAGATAAATCAAACAACCTCTGTCTAAGATCTTCAATCTCAACCTACTGTTCTTCAGACTTATGAACCAACTGAGAATAATCCTCATTATCTTGTCCCCTTGATGTTGTAGCCCCCTTAGGTTTGATGAATTTTTTCTCCTCAAGCTCAGCTTTGGACAACTCTGAATAAAACTTCCAATGTCCCTTTCCTGTCTGAACTACACCAATTCTCTGTAAAGCAGACTCATCAATCAACCCAAAACCACTTGTAATCTTATCTTCTCCTTTCACATGTGCCTCAAAATGCTCAAAGAAAAGAGGTAATAGGTTGGCATATGGAAGAGGATGGTTTATGGTTCTAGTAGCACAGTATATCATATGCTCCATGATCACTGTTGACAGGTGTGTACAAGAGAATCCTGCAGAGAGAACTCTGTGTACACCAAAGGCAGAGAATAAGAAATGACACAGGAAATGTTGGGTTGTGTGTAGGGAGAGAGTAAGGCAATAGTACTGTGAGAGAGAGAGACAGGATTCTGGCAGAGCTTTCGCGTATCTCGGGTTGTTCCCCCTTGTATGGAAGGGTTAACGATCCTATATATAACAGAGAATGTGACCGTTGCATTGTGGTTAATGCGCCCATCAATGGCGGCTTAATTAGCTTAACCACAACGGCACGTTCGTCCGCGTATATAGGGACCGTTACAGCACGTTATCCGCGTATACTGGAACCGTTATGGGGTTGACCGGGTTTGACCGGTTTGACAGGGTTTATGGAGCTCGTGCCATAAATCTCTCAAAAGCAGTTACTAGGGGTCGCGCGCGGGCTTGGCTCGCACGCGACAGGACTTACTCTAGCCTCCAAACCACTAAGTCCCTACAAGTCCCGTGCAGTGGTATGCGAGGGCCTTGTCTCGCAGCCCCCGCGTGGATCAGCGCGGCTGGTGATCCAGTGTGTGTGGAGCACAGTATGGTGTGCTAGATGGTCGCCACGTGGCCAAGATCTGTCTGTTCAGAAAGCACTATCTACATTAGCCCCCTTTCTGCGCGTGAAGACTCATAGCCGGATAGGCTTCCATGCGCAGGAACCAACGTACGCGTCGCCGCCACGCACCAATTCAAATACGTGCTGGTTCAACCCCCGTGCGTGCCATTATGACCTAACCCCTAGAGTCGTGCCGTCTGGTCTTTTAGGGTTTTAGGCGTGACGTCAGCTTGTCCTGTGATTGCGCGATTCGACGGTGACGGTTGCGATTCGACTACTGAAAGGACGCAACCCTTCATTGTTTTTGGATAAATACTCTGTGCTCTCCATTGTTGTAAAGTATCACTTCTTTCTCTTAAAGTGAATGATACCCGGAAGCCTTCAAGAGCAGATTCAGATAATCAATCATCAGTTCTCTCATGTCAATCGTCTTCTTCAACTGTGCGCATCCAAGCAAGCTTTACCGACAAGGTTGGCCTTGTTCAATTTTGTTTAATGTACTGATATATGCTTTGAACTATGTTGGATCTGTAAACCCATAACTCCTTGAAACATATTATCCACTGAAAACTATGAAGAAGATCTTGCTCTTTGAATCCAACTTTGATTTAATCCCCAGATTATAAGGGTTTTGAATGTAGGGTTTCTGAAATCCCCAATAATGCAAACGATTCTGAACTTCAATCTCCAAGATTGACACCGGACTATTCATCTTTCTTCCGATAAATCCTCGCATGCCTTTAACTGAATCTTGAAATTCAAACTAAAGTATGTGTATTTCTCCCCCCTTTTTTCGTGCTTTTCCGCGGGAATGGCAAAGACAAAAGGAACCAAACCTATTAAGGAGGTCGAAGAAATACCTGATCTCCCCCAGGCCTTATGGCGAAAATCCCCCTATCTGGGTGGCAAAGACTTTTACCATGCTAGGGTTAAGGTGAAGAACCTGCCAATCCCTGTCCCTGCTGAAGAATTGTAAACGTTGACCCCTCCAGTTAACTCAGCCCTGCTCGAATTGATCGATTCCAAGGACGTGGTTCGGTTAGGAGTCGAAAATGGGTATTTCTCGTACACTGCGATTTCCACTCAAGCGTTTGTTCAGAAATTGGACTTTATGGATGAATGGATTGACCATGTACTAACCTATCATGCCATTACTTTAAACGTTGCTGGCATCTATTTCACAGTCCGTGCTATGAAGGGTGCTGCCGTGAAGCTGGACCAGTCCATGCTTCTAAACCTTCTCTCGCGTTACTCGCCTGCGACCCACACGTTCCACTTTGCCGAGTTCGAGGCCGCCCCCACTCTTGAAGATGTGCACATGCTGTATGATCTGTCTCCTGTGGGTGAGGTGGATCCTTTGAGTCCCTTGAAGACTGATGCAGAGATTGCTTTGTACAAGCAGATGGAGGAGTGCCTGTCAGAGGTGAAGAAAATTTCCACCCGGTGGACTCCTACAGAACTTCTTCCCGACTGGCTGTTGGTTGACACATCTGCGAAGAACACTTGGAACAAGTGGGTGCAATACTTCTTTCGCGATTACGCGAACAGAAGTATCACCAAGAAGCTTTTGAGCCGAAACCCGAAGGCTAAAAACTATGTGAATGGCAAGGGTTATCACTTGACCCTATGCGCTTTTCTCTGCGCCTGGATGTCGAGGTATTTAATCGATGGCCATCCGCATGATGGGGCCTTCTATCACGTTCTTCCTCTTGCTGTGAAGCTAACCCTTGGTCAGAAGGTCGCACTTGGGCCTTTAGTCTTGGGCACCCTGTATCACAGACTAGATCAATTGTTCGTAGCAATCAAGGAATCGCGTGGTCGCCTCTAAGTGCTGACCTACATCAACATTGCCTTCTTGACCATGTGGGTTTTCGAGCGATGGCCCTCTTATGCCCCTATTCCTTCTAGGTCCAACAAATGGTGTCCTCCAAGTGCGGAGGAAGAGCGCAATAGCGACCGGGCTGCGAGATGGTTCGGAACTCACTTTCCTAAGTGCGTTTGGAGCCTGATATGCGACAATCGGGAAGAGTTTATAGCCAGGCCTTATGCCACGCGCATTGAGAATGTGCGATGGTTCCCAAAAGTGTATCCCTCCAAGGCTGTTGCTTTCTCAGAAGAGCTCCTTTTCGAGGGCGGGGAGCATTTCCACGAGCGCTATCGCGAATTCTTTTGCTGGTGTCTGAGAGGTTCTCTTCCTGCTCTTGCAGAGCATGTTCGTGAGCTCGCCCCTAGGTACGAGAGGATCACCGTGGATGTTGATCCTACTCGCGTTTCTCCCCAGTTCGGCTTCGATGCAGTGGCACCATCAATCTGACCGCAGTCTATCATAAGAGGCTGCTACAAGCGATTACTGTCTGGGGAGTGTAAAACCACCTTAAGGAGCAATCTTCCCTTCGAGCAACCCCTAGGTAACCGCGAAGGTGGCTACTCCAGAAACTGGGTCGCTTATTGGAATACCCAGCAGACAAGGTTTGAGACGCAGTCAACCCCTCGGCCAAGCAGAGCTCCGGTGATCAAAAGGAATTCTTTCCCTTTCCGTCCCAACTGTAGCCTGGACGAGTCTGAATATGGCTACTATTCGTTGCTGGATCGCGAGAATCACCTGTGTCCCTCCACCATCCTTGACGAAAAGATGGTCGCAGTTAAGAAAGGTGATTCGCATGTCATCAGATACAGCGAAACTTTCGCCAAGGTAAACAATATCTCTTGCATGTGCTAAGTTTCCTTATCCCGATACGTTGAAACTTTATGCTTCATTTTCTGCCGCAGTGCTATGTGAGGAGGTTCGCATCTGGTGAGCGCTCCAAATCGCTGGTCACCACCATTGTTACTACGAGAAGACAGGGACAACCAGTTCGGCTAGCATTGAAAATGGATCCCGCAGTTGAGACCAAAATTCGCGAGATCATGGATGCTTTTGCTGACTCGCTGATAGACAACACTCCAGCCTTGTCTCTGCCCAGGAACGATCCGTCTCCTCCAGCAACTGCTGTTCCAAGAGCGAAGAGGCCCAGACAAAGAGGAATCACAATCTCTTCTCCTAGGAGCGCTCCAACTTCTCCTCCTGCGAGATCCCTTACTACTAAGGATAAGGGTAAAGGTCGCATGCCAAGCAAAGCGCGGAAGGAGCTCGCAGTGGAAACCTTTGTTCCGTTTGGCCAGGAGGAAGAGGATGAGAGAAGGGAGACGAGAGAAGGAGATGGTGAAGAATAAAGAGTCGAAGATGTCAGAGAAAGAAATGAGATACAGGAAGAAGAGTCGGGAGGTATCTCAATCGCACTTCTTTCCTCATTATCTTAACTTTTTTTTCACAATCTTGACCATTTGTTACTTTGCAGATGATGATGATGAGACCATCAGTGGCCTTTTGGCCAAGAGGCAGAAGAGGGATTCTCATTCTGGTGTTTCCAACAAAACCATAAGCGAGGACATCCTTGCCGAGTCCAGGAGAACAGCTGCGAAGGCTGCTGAAAGAAGAAGAAAGCGAGAAGAGGAGGAAATTGAACGCGTAAAGCAAAGGAGTCTGGAGGAGCAACATGTGGACGACTTGATGCGTCCAACTGATGAGAAAGATGTGCTTCCAGAAGACGTGGCTCCTCAAGTTGATGAGGATGAAGCGGCTCAAGAAGAGGATGCGGCTGCTCTGGAGCAAGTCGAAGCAGACTTCGAAGAGATCGCAGGCGGTAACGAAGGTGAGATTTTTAACCTTGCAGTAACTTACCGAGATGTGATTGTTGGTGCGTTAAAGCACGGCTTATCGAAAGCTGACATTCACCGCTGGCTAGTAAGCAAGTGCGGTGAACCTTCAGGTAATCATTTGAACAACATTTTGTGAACTAGGCTTAGCAACCCAAGCATAATCATGACTGGTTTCTTCGCGCCCCAGGTCACGCTCATCTTAAAGATATGCTTAATGAAGATACATTAATGGGACAAGGTTCCGCGTCCTTAGCATATGACGAAGATACTGCAATCCCACCCTCGCGTGGAGGTGCTCACCCTTGTTTTACCGAAATAATAAAATACCGTTCGATATAAGTTACCTCACATCGTCTTGATATGTATCGCAGGTAGTGCTGGTGAAGCCATGCTGGGACAGAGGAGTCAACCTTCCACATCTTATGTCCCAGTGCCAAGTTCTCACACCGAGAAGCCCATCGCAGCTGCTGAGTATGCGGGAGAGCCCTTCGAGGACATCATTGAAGTTTCTGATGATGCCGAAGCTGACACCGTGTTGATGGAGGAGGATGCCCATGCTGCTGCTGAGGAAACAGAAGCAGATGCTGCTGATGCTGTCGCACCTGAAGGCATCCCCGATCAAGCTGCAACTTCTACTGCTGCCATGCCTCCGGCGATGACTGAGCCTGCAGTGACTCTTCCTGCGTGGAACTTTTGTAGTTCGCAGGTCGGGGCTGCAATCGCACCTGGTGCGGCTTATACCCTTCCTGCCAACTATGAGGAGTTAGAGCTCGCAGCTGACAGGAGGGCAATGGAGCGAGGACAGTCTTCAGCTGTCCTGGCAATGCGCATTCCTTCTTTGCGCGAGATCCTTGAAGGAACTGGTATGTTGTGATTGTTGTTCGCATCTCGCGTTCTTCATTTACAAGTTTAATATTCTAACTTGTTTTAACATTGCTTAGGGTTGAAGCAAGCTGACGTGGACTGGCTGGTTCGAATGCGTCTCTCCTATCCCCAATCATTTGTGAGGTCTCTGGAGATAGGGCCCTTTGACAGAAGACTGTTTTTGACCGAAGCCATCTGGATTTGTGAGCAGCTATTTGCGGCCACACCTGCGACCATCTCTCCTCAGAGCGCGGAGTTGCTTTTCGGCATGTGTCAAAACCTTCACGCCAAAGTTCAAGGCAAGCTGGGTTTTGGGTATCTTGTCAAAAGAGTCACCCAGATTCGCGCGGCCGTGAATTTGAAGCGCCGCTTCCATAACCTCGCAGCTGAGGAGAAGAAGATGGAGCAGCAAAAGCAGAAAGCTGAAGAGGCTGTGAAGCTCTTCCATGAAATGAGCGCCAACTACGAGCGATTGAAGCAAGAAGTGGAGCAAGTGGCAAATTTGTCACGTCAGTTTACTCCTGATGACTCCCTGGTCAAAGGCTTATTTTGAACAATAGCAAATCTGTGTCGAGAAAAATGCTAAAACATTACTGTAATGTTGCTAGGGTTTCTCCCCCCCCCCTTTTTTGTTCAAAAAGAATTTGAATGCCTGTTTTGCCCTTCCCGGGATTTGCTCGAATATCTCTGTGCATATCAATTACGACGTCAGCTATTGATATTCTGCCTTGATTTTCGCGCTAATTGCTTATTAGATAAGCACTCTTTCCTTGGGAAGTCCATCCGTATCATGACCATCCGTCATTAATTAGGATACGCAACCGAATCGTCGTAGCCTTTAGTAGGGTAATTGATTGTTACCTCTTTTCAAGGCGTAAGTGATTGATTTTTACCCCCTTTTCAAGTTTTGCTGACTCATCCAAGCAACTGAAGGGTCTCAACTGGGTCTATATAAACCCTGCCTTCTGCTACTTGGGTTCTTCATCCCACAATGTGGCTTGGCGTGAGTCCCTACGACTGCTGGCTTCAATGCTTATCTTTCGTTGATTCATGGCAGCTTCAAGTTGTGAAACCTGAGTTTGTGCTTTGTGCCATAGAAATAGTTTCCAAGATCTGCTTTACAAGGCTTATTGATCTTTATAACTATCATAAAGAAGATGCAGAGAATACCTCATGCTTGTTCGAAGAATTTTCTTCGACTATTATGTTTGCAGGTCATGCTTCCGGCCGCCTCCCGACGAGGTGCAGCGCCGTACTGGCCTTTTTACCGGTTCGTAATGAATAGTGGATTTCTCCTCTAGCTTGCCCGGAGGATGACCATTCGCCACCACGTTCTTGAGCTCAGGGTGGCGAGCCATTGTGCTCGTCTTCGTGGACAAGGAGCCTCTTGCCCTAGGAGTTGCTGCTTGCCTGTTCTTCGCCGGAACAGGTGGTTCCTCAGGCACATCTCTTGGGGTGTTGATCAGGCAGAGGCCTTGTCAGATCCTGGGATCTTGAACATAGCGTCGCATAGGTCTTGTAGCGGTAGTAGGATGTTCGTTTTATAAGAACACCCTACTTGCTACAGATCTTTGGCCGCAAATCGTTGTATCGCATAGCTTCTGTTAGGACCAGTAGGTCGATCCTTTTTTAGTAAGGATTCCCCCGATGTGTAACTTCCGCTTGTAGGCTGCTATTTAGATGCATTGTAAGCCACGTTGGCTATGTAACTAGCTCAGTCTGAGTTTTTCGCTTGTAAGCTGCTATCAAGGCAGATAAATTGTAAGTCATTTTGACTCATAATGAGAAATCGCTTTGTATGATTTGCTGTTTTTGTTACAACAAATTACAATTTCGCATGCGTGTTGGCAAATTTCGCCTTTTATAGTGTTGTATTGACACTTCGCATTGTTGGTATGATTTGCTATCCGTCAGATAAATTCGCAGATATGGTTTTAGATCGTTCGAGATCGCATTTGCATAGCTTTGCTATTTTTTCAGATAGACTTGAGAATTGCTTAAGATTAGACTTAAGCACAGCTGCCATGTTGGCAGATAAGCTTTCGAGATCACTTAAGATTATATTTGCATGGTGCTGCTTTCATGGCAGATAGGCTCAAATATCGCTTAAGATCGCATACGTATAGGGCCGCTATCGTGGCAGATAGGCTTAAATATTGTTGAAGATCGCATACGTATAGGGCTACTATCGTGACAGATAGGCTTAAAGATCATTCCAGATCGTATTTGCGTAGGCTGCTATCATGGCATATAGGCTTAAAAGATCACTTAAGATCATATTCGCATAGGTTGCTATCATGGCAGATAGGCTTAAAAGACCACTTAAGATCATATTTGCATAGGCTGCTATCACGGCGGATAGTCTTAAAAGATCACTTAAGATCATATTCGCATAGGCTGCTATCACGGCGGATAGGCTTAAAAGATCACTTAAGATCATATTCGCATAGGCTGCTATCACGACGGATAGGCTTAAAAGATCACTTAAGATCTTATTCGCATAGGCTGCTATCACGACGGATAGGCTTGAAAGATCACTTAAGATCATATTCGCATTCGGCGCTATCGCAGCGGATAGGTTTAAACTATTTAGATAAATAAAGCGATAAAGGCAGCTGAAATCATAAGTTCTTCTCATTTGGGAGAAGTCTTTTTATTATAGAATACTCTCATATGGGAGAGAAGAAATTACAATTCCCTCGTATGGGAGAGAAGATGCACAAGTTTTAGCAATACAGAGCATAAAGTAGACGTTGTAATCTAACGCAGATAATGAAAGGAGTTAAGGATAATACTTCTTAATCCAACGCATGTTGACTGAGCTTGGGGTTGAGGTCGTTCCATGTAACCTCTGTATGTTGCAGTAGCCACTATCAAAGACTTCTGTGACTTCAAAGGGTCCTTCCCAATTGGCTGCGAATTTTGGGTGAGCCACCTCTCGCATGCAATGGTCCGACGCGCGCAAGACCAAATCTCCAACTGCGAAATCTCGACGTTGGACTGTTTTGTTGTATGCACGAGCGATCCTTTCTTGGTATCGTTTATTAGTCCTTTTAGCTTGCTCCCGCTTCTCTTCTAACAGGACCAAGTCATGATCGCGTTGATTGTCATATAATGCATGAAAAGCCAACCTCGCAGAGTTGATCTTCACCTCCGCAGGTACCACAGCTTCAGCTCCATAGCATAAAAGAAATGGCGAGACTCCTGTGGGCATCCTTGGAGAAGTCCGGTAGGCCCACAAGGCTATGTTCAAAGAATCGGCCCATTTTTTGTGGTCATCCGCCACCATCTTGCTCAAGATCCTTAATAACGTCTTGTTGGTTGCTTCCGCTTGACCATTCCCCTTCGGGTAGTATGGGGTAGAGCATATCTGCCTTATGTTGTACTCTGCTAGCTTTGCAGCCACCTGGCGATTGACAAAGGGGGTGCCATTTTCTGAGAGAATGGTGTTTGGAATTCCGAACCTGCATATGATGCTTTCTTGGATGAAATGGACCATGGCTAGCGCATTTTCTGTCTTTAGTGGTATTGCTTCTACCCACTTGGTGAACAACTCGGTCGCGGTGAGAATGAACTGATTCCCGTGCGAGGTTGGTCGAATGGGACCAACAAAATCCAAAGCCCATGTATGGAACAGCCATGGTGTTCCCAACGCATGTAGATCTACCAGCAGGAGCGTGCACTAGATTACCTTTGAATTGGCACTCCTGGCACCGTCTTACTTTAGTGCGGCAATCTGCCTCCATGGTGGGCCAGAAGTATCCAACCGAGAGGAGCTGTCTGCATAACTTCGCACCTCCCTGATGTTCCACTTGATGGGAAAGGTCCATCACCTCTTGTGCTTCCTTGCTGTCTAGACATCTCAGCAGGTTACCCTCATGGCCCCTTCGCATGAGTATTCCGCCAGGGCCCTTGTAGTAGAGGGTGTTGTCATGTATGCAATACCCCTTTGTGGATGCCCAATTCTCATAGCTCGTGCCTTCCGCGATGGCACGTAAGATTGACTTTCTCCAGTCCGCATCATCCATGCATTCGTCGTCGCACGCGTCCTCTGTCAACGTCGAGGATGTTCGCACTTCAATCGAGATTCTCGCGGGACATTTATCTGCACTAACATTGGATCCCAAGGTAGCTAAAGCATCAGCATACCTATTGTCCGCTCTGGGTTTGTGCTCGTACCTAACGTCGCAGAACTGTTGCACCAGTTTTTGTACTAAGGTCCGGTAGGGCAATAGGTTTATCTCCTTCAAACCATACTCGCTCGAGGCTTGTTTGACGATTATCTTGGAGTCCCCCATAACAGTCAGATTGCTTACTTCTAGGGCCCTTGTCGCGCGAAGTCCTGCGATGAGAGCTTCATACTCTGCTTCGTTGTTGGTGACTACGAAGTCAAGCTTTGCGGACATCTGTATGACCTCTCCATCTGGTTTGGTCAAGACTATCCCGATGCCTCCACCTTTCCTTGTTGTCGAGCCATCGAAATGGAGCGTCCAATAGGGCAGCTCAACTGCGTAGATTTCAGGTCCCTCCAATTCTTCTTCAATCACAGGCTCATGACTGTTATCAGGGAACTGTGCTAGCAAATCCGCTACCTCTTGCGATTTGATCGCCCGGGGTCGAACACATGTGATGTCATATTGAGAAATGGTCATATACCATTTTGCCAATCTTCCCCCAGGGGTCGTGTGAGTCAGAAGATACCGTATAGGATCACTCTTTGTGACCACTACCACTTTGTGCGAAGCAAAATAGTGCCTCAACTTCTCTATTACAAAGAATAAGGCAAGGCATTGACGTTCGATGTCCGTGTACCTTGATTCTGCTGGCTGCACTATACGAGAAATGTAGTAGATGGGCCTTTCCTGACCCTCATACTCCTGAGCTAGGAGTGCCCCTATAGACTTCCTCGTTGACGTCAGATACAACAAGAGTGGTGATCCGAGCTGAGGTGCGATCATCACTTTTGACGATGTCAGCAGTTCCTTTAGTTTTCCGAACGCAGCCTCGTGCTCTGTAGTCCAGTTGTATGCAGCATCTTTCTTGAGAAGATCGCTGAAACAGAAGGTGATCTCGGCGATCGCTGGGATGAATCTTCGCAGGTAGGATAGCTTTCCCAGGAAGGTTTTCAAGGTACTTTGGTTATGCGGCGGCGTCATGCTAGTGATAGATGATACTTTCGCAGGATCAGGCTCTATTCCTTGACGATGTACCACGCATCCCAAGAACTTCCCCGATGTTACCCCGAATGCGCACTTCATGGGGTTCATCTTTAATTGAAAGCTTCTGCATCTGTTGAACACTTTCCGCAAATCCCCCAGGTGGTCTGCCTCTTCCTTGGATTTGACAACTAGGTCATCCACGTAGAATTCTAATTCCTTGTGCATCATGTCGTGAAACAGGGCCATCATGGCCCGCTGGTATGTCGCACCTGCGTTCTTGAGGCCAAAAGGCATAACCGTATAATTGAAGACCCCCACCGGGGTGATGAATGCGGTTTTCCATGCATCTTCGGGGTCCATCTTGATCTGATTGTACCCATTGAAACCGTCCATGAAGCTGAACATGCGATGACCCGCGGTCGAATAGATAAGTAAGTCGATGTTGGGGAGTGGAAAATTATCCTTGGGGCAGAAACGATTAAGATCCCGGAAGTCTACACAAATGCGAAGTTGCCCATTCTTCTTTACTACTGGCACAATGTTGGCCAACCATGTGGGATGATGATTTGGCTCTATGAATTTGGCATCCAGGAGTTAGACAATTTCCTGCTTAATTTTCACGCTGAGCTCCGGCCTAAAGCTTCTTGTGCTCTGCTTCACCGGTTTGGATCCTGGGATTACATCCAACCGGTGCATGGTGATGCTCGTGTCCAGGCCGGGCATCTCATCGTACTCCCATGCGAACACGTCTTTGTACTCAGTCAGGAGTTGTAGCAATCTTTCCTCCTCCTCGCCTGTGAGGTCCGCACTTAGAAAGACTGGCCTCTTCTTTTCTTCGCTCGGGCTTAGGAACACCTCCTTTAGCTCCTGCTTTTGCGGTCTGGGTTTGTCCTCCATGCATTCGGGAGCTTCTTTGAGTTTCTCCTCTAGAACGCTTGGTATTGGTTTGTCTTGTTCCAAAACCTGCTAAATTTGATTGATTTGATCAGGGATATCCTCATGCTCGCGTGAGGACACCCCCGCGCACCTTCATATGCGATAGCATTTCTTCCCGTTGGCGTAGAAAATTTCAATCTCCTTGCCTTCAGGATCATGTTTTGCTATCCTTTTCAGAGTGTACACGTTCTTTCGCTGGTAGGCAATCCGCGGCGCCTCTTCTCGCGTAGACGGCTTTTCCTTGGCTTCCTCTCTTGTCACCATCACTCCTGCGGGGGACTGATCTTTGATGTCCTCCCAACGGGGCAAAGGGGTGGGGTTGAACGGTCCCGTCGTTTGCTCATCTGCCATCTCAGTGAACCATACCGCATCACTAAGATGCGCTTCATCCATGTTGAAAGGATTTATCGAAGCTGGTATCTCAACTATTCTGTCATTCCAGATAGCTTTCATCACTTGGTGAGCTGTTGAAGGGACAACATCAAAGCGATGAATCCAGGCCCGTCCTATAATCATGTGATACGTAGTGTTTGCATCTATGACATAGAATTTTGCTGAACACTTGATTTTGCCAATCTGGACACCCAGGTGGATCCATCCTATCGTCATTCTGGACTCGCTTCCGAATCCCATCAACGGGGATGGACGCTTGACGATCTTGTGCTCTGGAATTCCTGCTAACTTCAGAGTATGGAGCGAAACAACGTTAACTGCTGCTCCTCAGTCAACGAACGCTCTTTTGAACTCCACACCATTGATGATTGCTGTTACATACAGAGGCTTCTGGTGGCTCGCGTCTGTCTTTTTGTCACCTGCGGAGAAGGTTATGACCTTTTCTGTAGAGCGAGATGCCCTGACAACCTTTCCATTGGAGACTACGATATCCTCTTCGTAATCTTCTGCTATCCTCAGGATCGCCTCTGTCATCTCCTTTCGGCATTTCTCTGAGAAATTCATCTCATCGAAGAACCTGCTGAACCCATGCGATCCCTTCAGCCGATCGGCACGTTCGTCCTCGGTGTCTATGCTGTAGTCCTCGTCATTGTGGATCTCGGAAATGATGGGTAGACCATCCTCCGCAACCTCTTCAAGGTCCACAATCGAGATCATGGCGACCTCTTTGCCCTTCGACTCTTGCTCCGCATGGGCAGGGAGTGGATTGTTTCGCACATCCTGCCTTTGATCGCTGACGATCAGTTCGCCATTTTTCACCTTTTGGCTTACCATGATTCTGAGCTTCTTACAGTCAGCCGTGGGATGCATGACCTTTCCGTGACATTCACACCACTTCGGGTCCCTCACCATCTCCCTGGAGGGTGCCTTTTCGAGCGGCGGCAAGATACCGTCCTTACGCCATTGTCTGCAAAGGTCGCTCGCTTCCTCTACCGAACATGGCAGAGGTGGCGCATCGAAGTTCACTACCTTATGCTGCTTTTGGGGCGAGACCGTATTCACTTCAGCCTCACGCGCTCTCTTGTAACTGAATCTCCCCATTTTGAAAGTGGTCCCGCTCGAGGATCTCTCAGGGGCGTTCCTCTTTTTCTGCCTTTCCACTATAGGCTCGATGTTCTTCGTGCATTCGATTAGCTTCGAAAATGTAGGTGTTTGCAGGTTGATAAGCATACCTTTGTACTCGTCTCGCATGCATTGCAGGCATATCTCCACGAGTCTGCTTTCGAGTATCAAATCTTTGCATTCCAAGGACTTGGCCCTGAACTTCTTGATGAATGTTATTCCATCCTCCTCGCGCTTCTGATGCATCCGCGAGAGATGAATCATTGTCACCTTTTCTTCCATCTGGAAGAACTTAGTGTAAAACCTCTGGACCATGTCGTCCCAGGTCTTCGCGGATCCGGCTTCCAACGTCCTGTACCACTTGTAGGCCACGTTCCCCAAGGATTTCGGGAACTCGCGCATCAGCAGCTTAGGATCAGCCCCATACGGCCCCATTACATCAATGAAGCGCATGACATGCTCATGAGCATTCCCGTTGACATCTTCGAACTCGTCCCATTTAGGAGCCTTGTACCCAGCAGGGTTAGGCATGAGGTAGATCTCTCGTGGAATAGGCGGATCATTGTCAAGCTTCGGGATGATGGTATCCGCGAACGATTGGTGAGCCAGAATGGTATCTATGCGTCGTTGAAGCGACGTCATACACTCCGGAGCACTTCCCTCGGCAGCGAGATGAGTGGTTGCCGCAGGCGGAGGCGACCCATATGTCGCAGGAGGGCTAGGAACATATTGTGAATTCACGTTACCCCACGTTGCCATTGGAGGAGGAAGGGGGTACTGTGAGGCCGGATTAGGTACCAAGGTTGGAGGTTGAGGAGTGTGAGTAGCAAGAGGCAACATTTGAGCTGCTGGCCCCTGAATTGAGGGTAACTGCGTAGTTGCCAGTGGAGTTTACAGGTTAGGATTGGGTGGTGTGGTTGACACTCCCAATCCTTGAGTGGTGGAGGCTCCTCCTCCCTGAGAGACGGTGGTGGCTGGTGCAGGGTTTGGAGCGAGAGTCCCCAGGAAAACCATTATCCGTTCTAGCTGTGCAAATTGAGCTTTGAGAGCCTTCACCTGATTCTGGATGGTGGTGTCCAAGGCTTCTAGCGTCGGAGCTTCACCGGTAGCTGTAGGAGTACGGCGGGTCTCCTCCCCCGAGGTGGTCTCCGTGGAAGGCAATCTGTTACTGACATCATCCTCATGAGACATGGTTGCTTGCAATGGTAAGTTCACGTCGGGTTCACCAAAATGTGTACAAGAGAATCCTGAGAACTCTGTGTACACCAAAGGCAGAGAATAGGAAATGACACAGGAAATGTTGGGTTATGTGTAGGGAGAGAGTAAGGCAATAGTACTGTGAGAGAGAGACAAGATTCTGGCAGAGCTTTCGTGTATCTCGGGTTGTTCCCCCTTGTATGGAAGGGTTAACGATCCTATATATAACAGAGAATGTGACCGTTGCAGTGTGGTTAATGCGCCCATCAATGGCGGCTTAATTAGCTTAACCACAACGGCACGTTCGTCCGCTTATATAGGGACCGTTACAGCACGTTATCCGCGTATACCGGAACCGTTATGGGGTTGACCGGGTTTGACCGGTTTGACCAGATTTATGGAGCTCGTGCCATAAATCTCTCAAAAGCAGTTACTAGGGGTCGCGCGCGGGCTTGGCTCGCACGCGACAGGACTTACTCTAGCCTCCAAACCACTAAGTCCCTACAAGTCTCGTGCAGTGGTATGCGAGGGCCCTGTCTCGCAGCCCCCACGTGGATCAGCGCGGCTGGTGATCCAGTGTGTGTGGAGCACAATATGGTGTGCTAGATGGTCGCCACGTGGCCAAGATCTGTCTGTTCAGAAAGCACTATCTACAGCAGGTCAATCTCAAACCCTTGACATATCAAGTACATCAGGATAAGAACCTTATCAGTAACCAACTCTCTTGAGTTTTCTCTAGGAACAACACTTCTCATCAGAATTGTGAACATAATATTAGCTTCACAGTTGAGCACAGAGTGTGTCAACTGTTTGGGACCAGTGGGAACATCATCAATGAAGAACATGGCTTTGGCTTTGTCTAGACATTCCTTCCTATCAGGATGATCAGCAAGGTTATACTTCCTAGGAATGCCCAAGACCTTGGAAAAAGCCCTATGCTCTAGCCTTAAATTTATCCCAGCTACCTTAGAGGTTAAAACCATTTTATCCTCCCCTTCTTGAACCAAATTAAGATAAAACAACCTAGTTAACCTAGGATAAGCTTTAGAACTAGGATTTAAAACCTTCCAAACTGCAGATTCCCTTAACTTTCTCATACAGTCAATTTCCAATTTGTCTAATAACTCTTCAGAAATCAAACTACATAAAGCAACCTTAGATGATGCATACCCTTGCATCCAAACTGACCTAACTTCTGAACTAACAAACCAATCAGAAGGAAGTACATTTTTACCTTGATACCCCTTTTTGGTTGAAGCAGCAACATGCTTAACCCTTGATTTCTTCTCAGCAGGTTTCTCCTTCTCTGGTTCTTCTTTAGCATCAGTAGACTTCTTCTTGCCTTCCTTAGCAGACTTCCCCTTTTCTATTTCAACAGGCTTTTTCTTGTCTCCCCCTTTCTTCTTGTCTGACCTAGGTTGATCATCACCCTATACCTCTGTCTCTTTCTATGGATCAACACTTGAACCTTCATCTCCTTTCTGTGTTCTGATCTTCTTTGCAGGAGGTGAGTCTTCATGCAAACTGTGTATTTTCTGAATCCGAATAAGAAATTACAATCTTCTCCGTCTTGTTTGCCCTCTTCTTAGATCTAAGCAGAAGGCTTACCCTGTTGTTGAATCCTAGCTGATTTGCGCTCCATTGTGGGATTAGAGTTTTTGAGAGAAGAATGAGATTGAGAGAGAGAGAGAGCAGAGAGACGTAGAGAATTGAGAGAGAATGAAGAGAGATAGCCCTGACTTCCAGCTTAAGTAGGTAGAGAGAATGAGTTTAAAAAGGACTCTACTCAAATCAACATGCAAAACGTATCTAGAAGATATTTTAGGATATTTTAGAAAATTTTCTGAGTAATTCAAACATCATACAATTATCTAAAAATAAAATCTATAATATTTTGTGATCCATTTATTTAAAAATAAAAATAAAATGCACAGATGTATCAAGACCTTGGAGAACAATCTCAAGGCCTTAAGATTTTGTGCAGTTTTAAAAATTTCAAAGCTTTGAACTATACTTTCAAGGCTTTGGAAAGTATAATCTCAAGGCTTTGAGATTTCAATACATAAAAACAAGTACTAATACTCCCCCTAAACCAGTGCATCCTTGTTTAGCATACCCAGTTCAAGCCTTAGGGATGCAAACCTATCATCTGGCAGAGGTTTAGTGAAAATATCAGCTATCTGCATAGAAATAGAAATAAAAGATAGAACAAATCAACCTTTTCTGCATGATCTCTAAGAAAATTATGCCTCACATCTATATGCTTGGTTCTTGAGTGCTGTACTGGATTCTTAGATATTGAAATGGCACTTGTGTTGTCAAAATTAATAGGCACATTTCTGAAGTTATAGCTTAGATCTCTAAGCTGTTGAGCAATCCACAACACTTGAGAACAACAAGCTCCAGCTGCAATATATTCAGCTTCTGCAGTTGATAATGCTACAGAGTTCTGCTTCTTGGAATGCCAACTAATGAGTGAAGAACCAAGAAACTGGCAACATCCAGAAGTACTCTTCCTATCCACTTTATATCAAAGTTCTTTGGCTTGAATGAGCTTCTTGTTTGTTTACCTTGTACATAGGGATGGCAACGGGTCGGATCTGGATCGGATCGGGCCCTTCCCGATCCAGATCCGACGAGGATAAATGGGATCCAGATCCGATCCAGATCCGCTCGGATCATCACTGGATTCGGATCAGATCGGATCGAGTTTCATTAAGCTGATCCAAATCCGATCCATAGATCCATATAGTACGTGGTCGGATCGGATTCTGATAGGATTCGGCTCGAGTTTGCAATAAAATAGAAAAAATAACATTAAAAATAAACACTATTTCATAAAATAAGGCATGTCCGTAAGTTATGAAGGCTAAAAAACAAAAGAAATAGCTTTGTAGGTTGGAGTTATAGAGTATTCTTCTTGTAAGTGTAAGTGGGGAGGTAATAGGGGTATATTTATAAAGCATACATATACTTCGGATCGGATCTAGTCGGAATCCGGTGGATCTGCCCTCAGATCCAAATCCAGATCCAAATCCGTTCGGGTCTGGCTTTCCAGATCCAAATCCGATCCATTTTCAATTGGATCGGATTCGGATCCGATCCATTCGGCTCAGATCGCTCGGATCTCAGATCGGATCGGACCATATTGCCATCCCTACTTGTACACATGCCTTGCAGATCTCATCATCTGAATTTTTTTGTGATGGTAATCCTCTTACCAAATCCTTTGAGATGAGTTTATTCAAGGTGTGTATGCTAATATGCCCAAGCTTTCTATGCCAAAGCTTTGAATCTTTCTTCAAGACCTTGAGGCATTTCGACTTGTCACCTGCAATATTGTTAGTACTCATAGCATATAAATTATATGATCTAGGAGCAGTGAGTATGCAATCTCCAGATTTCTCATCTTGCACCACAAATTTCTCCTTGTCAAATATAACTTTATAAACTTTATCACATAACTGAGAAATACTAAGCAGATTATATTTAAGTCCATCCACAAGATAAACATCAGAGATAGAGTTGGCAGAACCATTACCAATACTACCTATACCAATAATATTGTATTTTGCTTTGTCACCAAGTGTAATTGTTTCTCCAGATTTCTCTGTGAGCTCATTAAAAAGAGACTTCTTTCCACTCATATGTCTGGAACAACCACTGTCTAGTATCCATTTCTGATCTTTCAAGGCCTTGGTGACATCCTGCAAAATTAAATCATTGCATCAACATGCTGTTAGACCAAGTGCAGAACTTTGAGTCATACTCAGAATCAGCCATGTTTGGTGGTCTAATTATTTTTTGAACCCAAATCTGCCTAACCTGTCCCTTAAGTTGATAAGCATAAGTGTTCCTCATAATATGAGGTTCTGATCTTCTAAAGGGACAAATCAATCTAATATGACCAATTTTTCCACAGTAATAACATTTTGGAGAATGTCTGCTACCAGATTTGACAAAAGTAGTTTGGCTTTTCTTTGAAAAATTTGGATTGTAGCCAATCCCACTTTTATGCATTGATTTCAGACTTCCTCAAAGAATGAGATTCATATTATGTTCTGAGCCTTTAAAACTGGCTAGGACCTTTTTAGACTCTTGAAGTTTCTCAGTCAAAGAACGGATTTGCTGTTCTAAATCCTCTGAATGAGTCTTTATATCAACATACCTTTCAGTTAAGAGAGTGTTTTGATCAACAATCTATTTTATCTGTGCCTTCAAGGCTTTGAATCTGCTGTCCAAGGCCTTGAAGTCCTTTTCAATTTTTGCCTTAGAAACTTCAAAAGTTTTGTTGGTAAAAACTAGGTCCAAGTTTTCTTTTACCTGCTCATCAACCTTGATCTTTAAAGAAGAAATCTCTTTTCTATAACTTTCCTCATTTAAAAACATGCTCTTGAGAATTTCAGGAAGTACATCAGAAGGACTAGCAAGAAGATATTTTACTATTTCCTCAATGTGTCTGTCTGAAGATTTTTCTTCATCATGTTTAGCCATGAAGCATAAATTTGCTTGATCTTCTTCTGTCTGTGAATCACTTGATGAATCAGAATCACTCCAAGAGGCCATCATTGCTTTCTTCCTTCTGTTGTCACTGTCTTTCTTTTGAAAGTTCATGTTCTTCTTCTTTTGTGGACAATCCCTTACTAAATGATCTGCATCACCACATTCAAAACAATTCATTACTTTATTGTTATGTGACTGTGATGAAGACTTACCTTTGTAGTCCTTGCTGCTTGAAGGTCTTGATCTCTCTCTGTCGTAGTCTTTGTTTCCAAAGTTTCTCTTCTTCTTGAGAATCCTGGCCAAGGCCTTGGAGATGAATGCTAAAGCCTCTTCATCATCATGCTCATTTTCAGTCTCAAGGCTTTGAGATTTTTCATTGTCTTTAGCCTTGAGTGCTAAATTCTTGATGTTTTCACTCAAATCACTTTCTACATCTTTCATAGACATTTCATGAGTGAGCAGCTTTCCCTGTAGATCATCTAGCTGAAGAAGACTTAAATCCTGAGCTTACTCAATAGTTGTTGTCTTTGGCTCCCACTTGGCTTTTGGCAAACTTCTCAGAATTTTCCTGACCTTTTCCTTATTTGAGAAACTTTTTCCCAATGACTCCAGATTGTTCACCACATCAGTGATTCTTTTGAACATCTCCTTGATAGTCTCATCTGAGTTCATCTTGAACAACTCATATTGCCCCAGAAGTATGTTAATCTTGGTCTGTTTGACTTGACTTGTTCCTTCATATGTTACAACAAGTTTGTCCCATACTTCTTTGGCATTTTTGAAATTTGACACTCTGTTGAACTCATCTGCATTAAGAGCATAGTATAACAGATTCATAGCCTTGTAATTTTTTGATACCTTTTCCAGTTCAGTAACTGAGAGATTTTCCTCAGACTTGATGTATCTAACTCCATCTATGGTAGTGAAGTACTCATGAGGATCATTCTGAACTATTGACCACAATTCCATGTCTTGATCTATGATGAACATCTTCATCAGTGCCTTCCAGTGCATGAAGTTGTCACCACAAAACAATGGAGGTCTGTTTGCTGCCCTTCCTTGTGAGAAGCCACCATCTCCTACATTACTCATAGTCACAAGATTGTTAGATCTATAGTAGTGACCCAAGCTCTGATACCAATTGAAAGTTTGTAATGTAGACTGAATACAGGACCAAAATACTCTAGAAGGGGGGTTTGAATAGAGTATGGAAACTTTTTGCTAAACACAAGATTTAACTAAGTGAACAAGTAAAAGAATCAAATCTCAAGGAATTGAGATTTTGCAAGACTAGTCAGAAACTTTCTAAGACAGACATAAATCTTCAAGGCCTTGAACTATCACCAGTTCTAAACAGTTTATGAACCCTAGTGTGATTTGAGTTGCTTGCAGAAGTAAATAGCAAAACTGTAAAGTAAAGAACACAAGGCAATTTACAGAGTTCAGTCCCGATGGACCTAATCTCTGCCTGAGGGATCTAATCCCACCAGGATTGGGCAAATACTTCTTATTACTCACACAGAAACAACCCTAGATCTTCAAGCCTAAGTG
Source organism: Linanthus parryae (assembly GCA_023055425.1). Classification (NCBI taxonomy): domain Eukaryota; kingdom Viridiplantae; phylum Streptophyta; class Magnoliopsida; order Ericales; family Polemoniaceae; genus Linanthus; species Linanthus parryae. The sequence continues at coordinate 2,955,218 of JALGPY010000037.1, read as the reverse complement.
AACTCCCTTACACCTATACAGCTTGTGGTTCCAAACCTATCTAGTAACAGCTACTAACTGTTGAGCTAACAAGAACCTCTTGTTGTTCACTTGAACAACCAACCACTGTTTTTTGAGGTTTGCGATATACACAAGATAAGCAAATTAAAGTAAAATAGAATAACACAGTAAAAGAATAAGTTGTGAAAGCCTGGATGTGTTCTTCAGGAAAACTGGAATGATTGATCTTCTGAAAGCAGTGATTGAAGCCTGAAGTTGTGAGGGATTGATTGTATGATCTTCCACGAATGTATCACACCTCTTTCTCAGTTCTCTGTATGCTTCTACTCTTTCAAAATTCAAACCAGTCTTATATCCACTCCCTGCAACTGAATGAGAGATTTCAGGATCTCTATTCCTGAAAATCCTCTTGTTTCTAACTGAATATCAAAACAGTTCTGAGTAGATATCCGTTGGAGTTTATTGTGATTACATAGCACGTTTGAAAAACCTGCAACAATCATTAGGCACAACAACAAACAAAATCGAAATATATAACAGCACTAAGTCTGTTTGGATTTCCAGTTTCTGAATAAAAACTGGATCAAAGAAATAAATCAATAACCTGATTACCACCTGAAACATATAACTCATCATAAACTAGTTTAAGACTTGTAAAATTCATTAAACAATCATAATAAAAAAGATCAAATCATGCAAGAGAGAATCAAGTTAATTCTGTAAAACTGTCAGCAGCTTAAGGCACATCTCAAGGCCTTGAAGCTCTGAACATTCTTCACAGTTTTTCAACATTAAGACCAAAAACCTTTGATTCACTCTAATTATGATATCTGCAATTGTGTTAGATATATAAAGAATAGATAACATGAATATTTGCAACAAATCTCTGATCTTAAACATCATATAGAACACCTGCATCACAAGATTATCAGATCACATTATATAAGAAAACAACTGTCAAAGCTTTGAAGCTCTTATTAGTATCTCAAGGTCTTGGAGCCTTAAAAACACTTTGTCTTTCATCACTCTATATAGTTACTTCTCAAAACACACTTAGAAGTCTTGAGTCAACAATATAGTGTACTAAGACATCGACGATGATGAATAAAGTCGGAGAAAAATGTATTTTTCATATTTTTGTCAAAATTCCTACTTAAGAAAAAATTACAAATGATAGATAGTTGGTAGGTGCAAACCTAGTTGGGATGTACTCAAACTATAGTGATGCATTTTTTCTAAATTTTAACCCCAAAATTCGATTAATAAATTGTTACACTTTTTAAAAGTTTTACTAGTGTATTACTGATTTTAAAATAGTAAGTTACAAATTTAATATAAATATACACCACATATATATATATATACACTTAATAGCTTGGAAAAAAATAGGCGCGACCCGCCAACCCGCCAAAACCGCATATTTTTACCCGGGACTGGCATGGTTAGCTTTTTTAACCTCATGAACCGACCTGGCCCGACCTCTGGAAGAACGGGTCCAATACTCGCCCCGACCCCTTCTCTGTTATCCCGCTCTAAAACCGGCCCGACACGGCCCCTGTAAGAACGGGTCCAATACCCGCCCCCGTTCCCCACTCTGTCAGCCCGCTCCAAAACCGGCCCGACACGACCCATCTCTCACCTTGAGGTGTCAATGGTGGCCTACAATCGACCAAACCGAACCGTGGACACCCTCTATCTCTACCCCATGGTAATTCATTCTCCTCCTCCATAAGGGGTTGTAGATGCCCTAATAAATACATATCTCAAAATGGATGGTATCTTCTTTTCCCTTTTATTTGAATAATATATAGTTCCTCTAAAAACAGAATATATGATATGTAAAATGTTTGGATGAACTAGATTAATAGAATTGCAAACTATCAAATGAGTGTTGATATAACGACATGAGGTCATTTCAATAATATATAGTATCAAACATTCGCGGTGTAATTGAGTTGACCGAGTCAGCATTCTTAAAACTTTGGACATTTATCTTGAAGTCTAGAGTTCAAACGCCGGGGCAGCCTCCTCAACTGTGAGTCCGTTCGTCAGCCCGAGCTGGTTTACTTCTTAGTGTGGTTTGCAGACTATTGCACCAATGCGGGTTCCCGCGTCATCTAAAATGGTACCAGTCTGCCCAGCTCTTTGTTCCCATTGAGCTGGGACACGGGAATTAAGAAATGTGCATTTTTTACAATTTTGCCCCCATTCAACCATTAAATATTCTTCTCTGCCCTCTCCTCTCCTCTCTCACTATCTGACTTTGGTTCACCACAACAACACACCAACACCACACCACCAGTCCACCACCGTACCAAACACAAATCCGAAAAATTGTAGATCATAAACACATAAAAAATTGCAGATTTCTACAGATAAAAAACCGGTCCAAAAATAGCATATTTTTACAGATAAAAAAATGCATAACTGAAAAAAAATAAAAAAATAGAAGATGAAGAAGAAGAAGAAGGAGGTAATAACAGAGGTCGCCACCACCATCGGTTCTGTCACTGCCACCGCCACCGTCCTCTACCGGCGCCAGATCGGAGCATATCGTCTTCCACGGTCAAATACAGTCGTTCTCTTCACCTCCGAGGCCTAGCCGTCGTTTTCTTCACATTCGTCGTCCTCTCTACCCCTGGATGACAAAGATGAAGATGAAGAGACTGGATCGAATCCGCAACCACCACGTCGCCGCCAACTCACTGGATCGAAGCCACAACCACCACGTTGCCGCCAGATCGGTAACGAAATCTTCGAACTCTTCACCGGATCTACCTCTTCCTGCGAAATAAGAAGAAGATGAAAAAGAAGAGACGCAAACTGAGAGAGAGAGAGAGAAAGAGAGAGAGAGAGAGAGAGAGTGAGAGAGAGAGACAGAGAGAGAGAGACAGAGAGAGAGACAGAGATATCTGACCTTGGTACCGGTGTCGACGTCTTCTTCTTCTTCTCTGCCATCATCACCGTCGACAGAGCACCGAAGAGAGGGAGGAGATTCTCTAGATGTGGTTTCTCTCTGCGCCTCTCTCTCTACTGGGTGTGGTGTGTGTGGTGTGAGAGTGGTGTGTGTAGTGTGAGAGTGATAGGATAAGGCAAATGAGTGGGTGGGGTTGGGAAAGGGGAAAAATTATGTGGGGTATTATTTCTGAGGGTATTGTGGTCTTTTTAGCTGTTTAAGGTAGGACTACAACTCGGGCGGGCTGGACGGGTTGGCACCCCAGTCCAAGCCCGAGCCCGAATTCTGTCGTGGCTGCCCAAACCCAGCCCGACCCGGGTTAAGAGCATTGTCAACCCGTGCGAGCCCAAATTCGTATAAATCAATTCTGGTTCGGGTTGAATTCGGGCTAGTACATTAAACTAAATAATTTTTTAATAAAAACCAGACAATAATAAATTGTTGGCGAACAACAAATCAACTAGTTCAAGAACAAAACAATGATTAACAACATCGCTAATAATCAAGAGAAAAGTAGCATATTCATGTTAGATATGCTACATGATTCTTTTAAAAAATAATATTTATAGGTAGTGGTCATGCAAATCGGGCCCGTCGTTTGATATTTGTGCCTAAGCTCGACCCTAATTGCAATTCGGGTCGTGCTGAGAATTTCTGTCCAAGCCCGTCCAAATTACAAAAACTATGTGTCTGAGCCCTATTTAAGTTTGGGTTGGATTCGAGTTGGTCGGGTTCAACCCGCCCAAGTTGCATCCCTATTTTAAGGTTACTCAAAAAAAAAATGAGAAGAAAGAGCATAGACGTTTCAAAAAGGAAATTAGGAACAAAAACGGAGTGGTGGTATTCCTAAAGAAAAAAATTAATGCTAGCTTAGGTACTACTACTTGCTACATTTTTTAATAATTTATTTTTAATACATCCCTATTTTTAATAATTTATTTCAATAAACAGACATACGCCGGCGAACCCTCCCCTGTGTCTGAAGTAAAAACCCATTTTTCTCTCCTGTCCGAAGTCGTCTCTCTCTCTCTCTCTCTCTCTCTCTCTCTCTCTCTCTCTCTCTCTCTCTGTGTGTGTGTCTTCAGTGTGACACACAGTTCAATTCTTTCTGGGGTTTCCATAAAGAGAGAGACCATGGCTTGGTTTCTCTGCTCCGGCAAGCTAACCAAAAATGACAAGAAGCAGCCCAGCGACGACTCCGATGATCAGATCCCATCCACTTCAGGTACTCTCCCCAGCTCCCCAAAAACACATTGTTAGCTCGCCCATTTGTTTAACCTAATTGGCCATTTGTTCTTGGTCTCTCCCAAGATTTGTTCCAAAATTGATGATGATAACAAGTCATTGCTAGCCCAATTACTCAAAACCCCTTTTTTGCATTTGGGTTGTGCATTGCTGCTGATCTCCTTCTCTTTCTTGCACAATCTAAGTTTGGTTTTGTTATTGGCTGTTCTGAGTTTGGTTTGTGTGCATTTTTAATGACAATGGCAGTTTGCATTTTGTGGGTTTTGCTCAAATTTTGCTTATATTGTGGTTTCCAAGCCTTGATCTTTAATCTTAGTATGTATCAATGTTAATCTTTGACCAATTCCATGTTCATTTTAGAGTTGACTCTTCCTCATTTTAAAACTGATTTGGACATTATAAGTTATTAAACATGTTGAAATGGGATCCATGATTGTCTTACTACTTTGATTAGAGTTTTACTTGTTTCAAGAACAACTCTGTTGTTGTCATGGTCCCCAGTTATGAGTGATGTTCGTATTAGCTGTAGTCGTACCATTATTGCAGGATGTTTTCAGAATGATTGAATCAATAAAATCAAATCCTTAGGCTTTTTGTAATCTTGTCCTTTTGCAATAATTTTGTTTTGTTTTGGGATAGGGGATTACCCGTGCCCCAGGGCACTACCCCAAACAAACGGTAACAATGATTCTCGAGTAGTGATGTCCATGAAACAAACGAAAAGTCATCGTACAACATTTATATAAATAGCTGTATAAAATATTCGAGAATGAAAAGGAGAACCATGTTAGTAAACATCACAAAGAAAGGACAATCAGAAAGAATTCAGAGGAACTAACGGCTTAGCCCATTGACGAAATTAGCCGAGCCGTAGAACTCATTTCGTTTAAGAAACTGTGTATGAAAAATTGATGCACATTCACTGGAAAGCGCGATTGTTCCAATGTTGGGGCTTTACCAGTGAGTTAGGGATCATATGAAAGCTACCAATGGATGGATAAAACAATCTAAAAAATTGGATATAATTTTTTGGGAGTTATCCAAAAATAATATTTACAATTCTGGTGAAGAAAAAACAACTTCCGAGGATGGGATGAGCATTACGAACGTGGGAATCACTTTCAATCCCTCTCCTATTAGTTACGAATGTAGTTTTGGTGAGGGATGTAATTTTGGTGAGAAAATATAGGAACACATGGCATAAAGAGTGTCCAAGGAAAGTGGGTGAGATCTAATGGCTAGGGTTAATTCGATCTAATGGCCTAAAAGACATTGAAGTCTACCGTTCTCTTTTATAATATAGATTGAATTTTCACTGGTAGGGGATACTCTTGCCACCTTCTTTTATGCTGATGCCATGGCCATTTGTAGTCTACTAGGATAAGCTTCTATGTTGCCCGATATTCTTCTTTACTACTGTGTTCTTTTGGTAGTTTGGCTATTCTCTGAACAGGTTTTTTATTTTCAGAAACTTTGAAGGTGAATTTTGTGTCGGAGGTGAAGAAAGATGCTTCGAAGGATGAAGGATCTGGTCATATAGCAGCCCACACTTTCACATTTCGTGAACTTGCAGCCGCAACAAAGAATTTTCGAGGCGATTGTCTTCTGGGTGAAGGAGGTTTTGGAAGAGTATATAAAGGACGACTAGAGAGTACCAATCAGGTATCTATCTTTGTTGCCTTCTCAACTCATACTAAGTTAATTACACTTGTTTATCTCTGGATATGGGAATGGTTCTGATGGTGCCTCTTTACTTTCTCTTATGATCTTTGAGGTACTTGAAGTTGTTTATATAACCAAGGACAATGGTGCATTAATCTGTAATGAGTCTTTCGTGTTCCAAGGATGATGGTTGGAAGACCATGGTGAATTAGTCTAGGAAGTAATACTGATTTCGTAGACAAAGCACATGCTTGTTTGGCCTTCAATTATATTACTTTTACTTGTTTTGTTCTCTTACAAGATGTTCTCTTTTGCGGTTGCATGCAATTTCTGCACGCACATCGAACAACTTAATTATTTTCAAAAGAAGATTAATCTTTATAATTCTTGACCTCGTAGCAGTTAACTATAATTGGAAGCAATGGTAACATATCAAATTTCAAGCCTTTGAAGGGCGGAGGCGTAATTTTTTTCTTAAAGTAGTTCATATCAGAAAGTTTTAGCTTTTCTTACTCCAGCATTCCTAATTTTGCGGTTATATTTAGCATCTTGGTTAGTTACAGTTACAGAACAAACTTTTATGTGTTCTTTTACATATTCTACATTCAAAGTTTCAACTGCACAATCTCACAGTTAATCTAATTAGAAGTAAGGGTAGTATTAAAGAATGTTAGTCATGATCAAAAACTTAATAAGAAATGTGAGATAGAGCAGGACATAACTTTCTTGTGCGTTTATCGTTGTTATTAAAATAGCTTACACACGGAGCAAAACATGGACTTAAGCCTCACTTCTTTTGAAAACCGTGTACATGACAGGGACACAACTGTTTTTTATGGAGTACTATGCATGTCATAAGTACTCGCGCTGTTCTTCATACTAACATTTGATTTGGAAGTAGCAAAAATGCTTAAAAGTGCAAGTTATTCTCACAAACCATACAAGCTGCTATCCAATTGTAGTATTATGTCAGTCAAAGCTATGAGAACTGCATAAGCTAGTTTGATATAACAAATTAAAAGAAGAAATCAATATAAGTTCCACGATGTCAAGTCCACAAGTATTTGCGTACACCAAGTGTGTTAGAAGTGCTGGGCAAAAAATATTAAAATTAACATTCTCGTGCCATTACTGCTATTCATTAATAATGTAATACAGTCCTATTGGGTTTAAACCCAAAATCTATTATTATCTAGTTATTTCAATTGAATTTTGGCCTTCATTGTTTTGGTAGTAGTAAATTCTAGTTCTCCGGTTCTTTTGCCTCATTTGCTTATACGCACCATTAAGTAATAAATAATAGGACAGAAAACGAGGCATCAAGAAGTATTTACAGAGTGTCAATATGCTTACTACATTCCTGTAGGGCTCTTTCAATTGAATCAGACAGCGAACTGGAATCATATGTTTTGAACTTTTAAGAAACAGTTTGTCTACAAGTGGGCACAACCATAATAGAGTAACATGTGTACTGACTACACTTTGCGGTGTCCATGAGATTCACCATTTTGTGCATGTATATCTATGATCAGTGGCGGACCTAGGTGGGGGCGGGCGGGGGCCGCGGCCCCTGCAAGGTTGAAAAATTTCATTATTACCCCCATAATTTCACATAGTTTTTGTTCAAGTAGTAGAAAATGGCCCCCTCAAAATTAAAAATCTCAACTACACCCCCTCTAATTGCAATCTATTTAACTTGATTATTCTTGTGATTAGAAGATAAAATAACTCACTCTAAAAACATCTTGATATATCTACTTGTGATTTATAAGATTCAGTCAAATTATTATAATATTATCCTGAACAATAATGGATTTATGTAGAAAAAAATCCAAAGAAGTTCACTATATAATTACTATATTAAAGGTCGGCCCCTGCTCGACTTAAATCCTGTGTCCGCCACTGTCTATGATGCCTTTGTACTGCTCCTCTTGTCTTTCTATGTGCAGTCGTGATGGTATGCTTGATGGGTTTTGTAGGGAGGGAATGTTAAGTATGAATGATACCGGCGTTTGAAACAGGACTTCAGCCGAGCATGGGCCAACTTGTGCTCCTCTCAGTAAATAATAATATAATATTTCTATTAGTAAATAATTTTTTCTTGAATTTTACTATGATAATTGTAGATGTTTTGGTGCAAAAAAAAGGTTGTATGTTTGAGTTTTGTATTTGGTAGTAGTAGTTTATGTACGTACATATATACTCACATTATTAGGTAAAGTGTTTTGAGTCTTTTTAAACACACAAGATGTATTTCTCTAATTTCTCAGAAATGGCTGTGGAATCATGAAGAACTGATGAGGGACCACTGTATATTCTTAATTCTAAAAAGATTGATGTTAATTTCGTAATTTTAGGACCAGAATTTGCTTTTCTAGGGGCCAACATATATGGATCTGGCTACCCCATACTTGTGTGCTCTTATGAGCCTTCCAAGGGTTACGGCCCCGACCTGTCCCAGGTTTTCTCGTAGTCCTACCTGAGGTTATTGGTGGGTAGTGGCTTAGGGGTATGAGGGGTCTTGAATACACCCTCATTATGAGTACCCCCTGTAAGTCTAACAGTGAATCCCATCTAAGCCTATCAATGAATCCTGCTGTCAGTAACAGTCTTCCACAGTCATCTACTACTATCAGGGTATGAAACCTGCCAGTAGAAATAATATACCAGCAGATTCATAAGTCGTGACAACCTACGATACTGCTGGGCCCTTCATCATGCTCTAAGTTTCTATCAAATGTGCGCCTACCGTACTTACTGTTCTAATGTATAGATAGACATGATGTGTCTTACACTCGCAGTGTAGAGTACCTCCAAGCCATAATGACTATATTAGTATATCCTATTGTCGTGCGGGCCCCTGCTAGTCTCGTTCCTACTCTGCAGCCTAATTTGTAGTTAGTAGGCAAGCCTTTGAGACTTTCTAGACAACTCCATGCAACACTCGATAATATCAGAGTGTCTACCAAGTGTAAAATAACACTTTTTCAGGACATGGTGATCTGGGTTCTGTTTTGGGCTAGACCCCGAACATTAGATTATATATGCACAAAAAATGTTATTTTTTCCGTTGGTTTGGAACTGTTATACAAAGAATAATAATTGTGTTAAAATATGCATTGATCTTTTTCACATAATCAGACAGATGATTATTCGCTTGTCTCCTGCAATAGAGGCACATTTTTTACTTAAACATAAAATTAGGCAATCCTTAAAACATGCCGAAGTTTTTACTATGCCATATATAATTTTGATTTACATGTAACGACTAACATTCAACCACCTGACTTAATCTCTATAGTTCATGAAACAGTTTACAATCCTAATAATGTACCATCAGTATGTTGTATGCTGGTAGTTATCAAAATTTGATGAAAGTTTGTATTTAATTGACTGAAAATAGTTTATTAGCGTTTGGTTAAAGGAAAACTCACCTGAAATTAAAACCTCAACAAGTCACTGCGGCAAGATTTATTTTTCTGGTTTGAGAAAAGTGTCTCTTCGAAAGAACAGAGACATGTCAGTTCAGTATGTTGTATGCTGGTAGTTATCAAAATTTGATGAAAGTTTGTATTTAATTGACTGAAAATAGTTTATTAGCGTTTGGTTAAAGGAAAACTCACCTGAAATTAAAACCTCAACAAGTCACTGCGGCAAGATTTATTTTTCTGGTTTGAGAAAAGTGTCTCTTCGAAAGAACAGAGACATGTCAGTTGGGCTCTATAAGTAGATAAGGATTCTTCCCTCTTTGATTTACTCCATTTCTTTGAGTGAGTATGATTTGAGAAGTTAAGTTATGGGCATGTACAGGAGTGCTTCACCAATCAATGCCTTTCTCTGGTAGGAAATCCTAGGAGGCAATATGTCTTCCTTTGTTTACTAGAGTGGGTGAAGCCAAATAGTTCATTGGATTTAGAGGGCATTGTAGGAAGGAAGATAACATTTTTTACGAAATTGTGCAATCTTGAAGCCCTTCTGATGTTCTCAAATTACTCTACATATTTCGATGCAGAAATCAGGTTTGTTGGTTGCTTTTCCTCACAGCATCAACATCTCCCAAACAAGTTCTGCCATTTTTCCCAGAGGACAAAACCTGGCCGTACCATGTATTTACACATTTTCATCTCTTGGTTTTTATGGTAGTTATGGAAGAAAAATCTACTAATGTCACAGCCTTTCCTTTCCTGTACATGAGACATTGGGTTGGACTACATATGCATTCAAGGGTCACAAATAATAAAATATAGGAATGGAAATTCAATGAAGAACGTACAAGGAATTTCAATTTTCTGTTTGTGGGTTACAATACTAACTTTCATGTCTGCTTGTACACTAATACAACTTTTGTTTCGTTTTGATTCTCCAAATTCGGCTTTTGTAGTATGCATGTGGCGGTACCTCATCTATCTATTTTGTTCTTGCAGATTGTAGCTATCAAGCAACTTGATCGTAATGGGCTGCAAGGAAACAGAGAATTTCTTGTCGAGGTTCTAATGCTAAGTCTACTTCACCACCAACACTTGGTTAATTTGATTGGATATTGCGCCGATGGAGATCAAAGACTTTTGGTTTATGAATTCATGCCTCTAGGTTCATTAGAAGACCATCTACATGGTATGCAAAATGATGGTCTCAATTACCAAATTTTATATATATAATGCTTCATAACAAGGCTTCTAGTTTTTCATATTTGGCACTTCAAGCTAAAGCTCAAGTGGTTTTCGTAGCCTAAATATACGAGGATTGCTTATATTATGCACTACTAGTTTGAATTCCTCCAAGCAGATCTGAATTCCCAAGCCGTGATAGTGGTATATATTGTTAGTATTGCACCACCTTCCCAGCTTGCAATTTTTAAATAAGAGATGCTGATGCTGGCATTTATACATAGGGTCCCTAACTCTAGGATTCTAAGAAACTAAAAATGTACTGTTTGACATTCATTTTCATTGTTTTCATTATATCACGGGGTTATTAGATGCGATGGTTTTAGGTACCTCATTTCTTTATCTTGATTATGCTGCTATGTACTGAGAGATCACTACGAGTGAGTTTTATGTCGGACTGGCACCATAAATTCAAATAGTTTGATATGGGCTATGACTAGAAACTTCTGTCATGTTGTTTTACCATGTCGTTATGAAGATTAAATGAAAATTCAAAGGATTGTGTGTATTCGATTCTGACATGCTCTTATGCAGACCTCCCACCTGATGGGAAACAACTCGACTGGAACACAAGAATGAAAATAGCTGCTGGTGCTGCGAAAGGATTGGAATATTTGCACGACAAAGCGAACCCCCCTGTCATATATCGTGATTTGAAATGCTCAAATATCTTACTGGATGAAGAATACAATCCGAAGCTATCTGACTTTGGTTTGGCAAAGTTGGGTCCTGTTGGTGATAAGACTCACGTATCAACAAGGGTGATGGGAACCTACGGATATTGTGCTCCGGAATATGCAATGACGGGTCAGCTCACTTTGAGATCAGATGTGTATAGTTATGGGGTTGTTCTTCTCGAAATCATTACCGGCAGGAGAGCTATTGACAATTCAAGATCTGCTGGGGAGCACAATCTTGTTGCATGGGTAAGAGCATCATTATGTTCTGTCATTAAAATCTTACTTACCATTGTTAACTTGTGAACTAATCAACTAATCCATAACATGTAGTGGCATAGTCCTTGTAGCTTCAGTTTCCCGTGTTTGTGGGATTTAGTGAATGAACCTGTGCCTAAAGTCACTACTTACAAGAATTAAGATGAAAGTATTTATGTATATATGCTGTTTGTGTATTTTTAGACTACATAATTGTATACTAAAATATTACTAAACTTCAGGAAAAATTTGGTGAATAATATAGTGCTATAAAAGCACAGCAGAGGTTGTAGAAGCACATGAGAGAATGATGCTAAGTTGCTTATTCCTTATATAGATGTTTTTTTAGGGAACAATATAGATGTTTTATATGTTCCCTTTGATGAAGTTGATGATGGAGCAATTACATGTTCAATGTCGCTTGGGTGCCCAATGTTAACTTGGTTTTCAGGACCTTCGCTTTGTTCCAACTCTCATTGATTTGGTAATCTAAAGATGCGAATAAATCACAAAGAAAACCGAAGAGATATACAAGTGCCGGAAAAAAGTAAGATCCGCTAAAATCATTTTTCTTCCATGTATAACTTGAACTGGAAAGTGTTAAAGTTGAGTAAAATGCAAAGAGGACTCCTGAAGTTCAAAATTTGCTCATCACAAACAGCCAGTAGAAATTACAGATCGTTTAGGACAGTAACTATCGTAGAGATTTCAGCATTTGAGAACTTAATGAACTCAGAAGTCAGCTTCATGAGAGCTCTCCTGCGGTGTTAATAATCCATTTACTGCTGCATGAGTTACAAATGAAGAACTCCAAAGCCTTCACATTTGCTCCTACAAGAGTTTCTGAGGAGCAATGATCGAACATGTCCAGAGCAATATCCAAAAGATAGTATTTTGCTGCTGCATTTTGAGTGTACTTGTCAAATTTGCACACTGCATCACTTGTGGGAACTTACCCAGTGTTGTATACAAGTTCCAGCAGGATCAAAGTTGTGTGGGTTTGAGTTAACATGATTTCTTAGGTTGTGTGGTAGGGGGTAATAATCCATTACTCTTTGATTCTATCTGCCCCTTGAATTTCCAAGTCTGTTGAAGAGTTGTTGGTATCGTTTCCTCTTCATATATCAAATTTTGTCAATCTATTCTGTCTGCTGATGTGCCTGCCTCCATTTTTGGGTATTATCAACATGTTCGTTGATTTTTATTTGCTTACTAGTATGATTATTAAAAGGTATAGGCGTCAAATGTAATCAGTTAACCAGCTTACTTATGTCTTCACAGTATTTTACTATAATCTCATCATTGTTGAAATTTATACTACCTTATAAATACCTGGCGATCACACCAAATATTTGAGCTCATTTTGGCATGTAACTCTTTCGATATTGCATCTGGCCTCATTCCCAATCCTGTTTTCTTAAGTCTCATGTCAGATTAGCTTTCTTGACCTTCCGTCCTTAATACATCGCAAGCATTCGGATTAGTAAAATCCTCTCACCCGGCGAGAAATCAAACCCTAGCAAAAATCACAATAGGAAGCTTATGTCTGTAAATAGCTTACCCTTTGGTCATTTAGCACCACCTCCTCCATCTCCATAAGAGGAGCTTCCACAGCCATTTAATGGTAGTGCTTCATGATTTAACTTGCTGATTTTTTTTTCTTCGTATGTGGATTGTCATTCATCCAGGACCTTCCTTTGTGAAGTTTTATTTCAGAAGATAAATCAATTTTTTTATTCTTGTACAAACACTGTTTGGCAGAGATTTTATTATTTATTAATAATGTTGTTGTATGTGGGGTGCAGGCACGACCCTTGTTCAGGGACAGAAGGAAATTCTCTCAGATGGCAGACCCAACACTGCGTGGCCACTATCCAATAAGAGGACTGTATCAAGCTCTTGCTGTTGCTGCAATGTGTGTTCAGGAGGAACCAAACATGAGGCCCCTTATAGCAGACGTCGTTACAGCCCTCAACTACCTCGCTTCCCAGAAATACGATCCTGAAACCCAGACTCCTGCCCACTCGCGTTCATCCTCCTCTTCGACTCCTAGAAACAGAAGAAGAGAACAACAATGGTAAATAAACACCACACCGAGATATCAGAGAGGGGGATCATACCGTCTAAGAACATATTTGCTAGGATTCCAACCTTTTAGCTTCTTCACATATGATGTTACTATCGTTAAATTCTCATATGAATGTCACCAGGAGAGGACTGGAAGAAGTTGTCAACTAAGTTTTGGTTGTTGCTGCTCATCAGATTTTGCATCCGTCCTGATTCCCGCTTCTGAGTCTAACTGCTTATTCATTGTCGTCAATGAACATTACGTATCATTCTTTTATATACATAGTTTTTCTACTTAATTATCTTCTTGTTGCAGCATACAGACATTTCCCTTTCATGGAGTTATTTTATAAAAGATCGGGGTGCTTCAAAGAGTGGTACTTAAATCCCTTCGATATATCAAATAGTAACCCAATCAATATTACAAGTTGAAGAATTAAAATCTTGAGCATTGTAGTTCTAATTGCATCAAGTTCCCATTTTCTTCCAGTGTCAGATTGCATCCAGGTTGTTCTCTAAAATATACATTTTCCCCGAGGCACTAGTATATTTCTATTCTGAGGTTATGAAATAATTTATTTAGTCTATCATAATGCGACAGAAAAAAAAAATGATAAAGTTCGCCATCGTGAAGCCTATAGTGATTGGCTCCTGATTCCGAGGTAACTATAGTAACCGAACAAAGCCATCTATTCAATATTTGTTATGTACTAGCGGATTATCCATGGCTAAAGTCACTCCTCTGAATTAATTTTTTCAATCGAAAATGAATTCTCAAAATACACAACCTTCTTACCGACCAAAAACATTGAAGGATTGTAATCTTACCAATACCAAAGTTGATGGACAAAATAAAATATAAAGCTGACATGGTGGTTTTTAAACAGCCTTGTAATTACTATCTTGCTGGCCTACCAATCATTAGTAAAACATTGTAAAGGAAAATTGAGACCAATCTGGACCATTGGATTTGAGCTAATCTAATGGAGCAAATTAAGACAACATTATAGTATGAATAGTAAAATAGGGAGCTTGCTAGTTAGTATATAGATCTGTGCAGCAGAATAGATCAAATTTGCAGGTTTTGATGTGTTTTAACTGCAAGGTTACAACAATATAGATGAGCCATATTCATGTCAACTTAATCCGATGCTGGACATACAAAGGAAATTTGCAAATATACCTATTTGCAAAAACTTTAGAGCGGCAAAAGACAAATCACGTTGTCTAGTGGTTATAGAGAAGCAAATAGTATTAATTTTTCGACCATCAAAACAAAAGCCCTATAGCACTGAATTGTGTAATGTTAAATACTGAAACACTGGTATCCCCTTCTACATTTTCTGCTACTAATATATTATTGTCACTAATTATAATGAACAAACAAACAATAAATTGATATGACCTATATTGGATAATTAGAAAAAGAAAGCTACTTCTGTACTGCTCTTAAGCTATACTTCAAAGTCTTCAATCTAAAAGGATGTCACCCTGCAGCATAAGCAAATCTCAGTTGAAAAAGGCAACCACAATGTTGTTTGTAGTTCTTAAATGTCTAATGTTTCTCCTGCACTTGGTGGCCATTAGTTTCTTTCTCTTGGGCACTTGCATTCTGTTCCTCACTAGCTGGCTTGCCGTCCGTTGATTCCTCATCATTACCGGTCTTTCCCTGTCAAATATTAAGAATTAATCATGAGTCTCACAAGCAGTCTAAATAGTTAATCAGAGTACTGAGACAAGCCCATCTACAGGTAACAGATTCAGCCTCAACGGATAGATAATTTAGTCCTTAGGGCAGAGTCCATGCACTACGAATCAGGGGAACCGTGAAACCAAAAAGTACGCACACATTCTAATCGAGTGGAACCTAAATCTAACTCCCCTTCAAGAGTGTAACTTGCTATATTAAATTCCTGTAAAATGACCGCAGCATTCTTCAACGGAAAAAGAGAATGCTTCATTTATCATGCACAATATGGGACATGGACGCCTATATAACCCCGTAAATAAGACAAGGAATCAAAAACATTCAAACCTGCAGTTTACTGGTGAGTGTATTTGATTCTTTTCAAAAACAGTATGCAGGTGACAAAGGAGCTGAATGTGGTGTCATGGAGAAGAGCAAGCAGAGCAGTCTATTTTATGCAAATTAATTTGGATTGTTTTAACACTATTGGAGTATACATTTGTTTCATGAAGTCTCTATGTTCATTGCCCATACTAAAGTAGAAGTTTGTGCCGTGATAATTTCATTCGTGTTTGCACTATATTACCCTGCAACAAGGAGACAATTAGAAGATCCTGAGCAACATTATAAGAGAACATTGCATTGGTTCTTGGTATAACCATTCCCCTCAAAAATCATGTCAAAGTATGATCACATATTGCAACAAAAACAACAATTCCAAGTTCGACCGGGGTAGTCTCACTTATGTTTAATTTGACTATGCATTGTCTTATTGTCTCTACCCAGGTTTGTTTTGGTCTACCTCTCTCTCGTTTACCACCGTTGGTTTGGACCATATCCCTTCTCATAGCTGGTTCACAATCACCTACAATACACATGACCAAAACGCATCAAACGGTTCTCTCTTAAATTGTCTTCCAATGGTGCAACGTCTAGATTCCTCCTAATTGTGTCACTGTGTATCCTATTAGTCATATCATTCTCATTCCTGCTATACATTGGTTCTACAAAATTATAGTACTGAAAATGGATCAGATGTCACTGGTTCAACCAGTGGGTCATCCGGTCGGACAACACATTTACTTAGTAGCTTATTAATATTTGATAACGTAATTAAGACAAATTTTGGAATTACAATTTAACTGAAAAGCAATAATATGCATATGAATGATTAAAAACATATTCAGTTTTCAAGAAACAATTTTTTTCTTAGAGACAAAAAATTAGAACAATCATGAATTACATGTAAATTTCTTAGGATTTCAGCAAAAATGTTCTAATATTAATTTTGTTAAATAACATATTACCATAGAAAATATTGTGATATGATATTTAAGTGTAGTAGTATTTTGACACTTGGTTGACTAAATTAAGAATCATGGAGTAGCTTAAGTATCTTATAGGGCACAGATGAAAGAGATAAAGTCCTGATGCGGAACAAACAATGATTCTCGACAGACTAATCTCAGTAATCAATAATATGTATAATAATATGGGCTTAATCAATGAAATTAGCTTGTTCCAGCAGTAAGCTAACCAACTTTAAGTTTGGTCATGGGCATATTAAGTAAAATACGGGACGGAAATAAAACGTGGTACAGTACGTACGTGTATTATACGATTTTATGTTAAAAATACGTTAGTAAAAATTCGGCTTAAAAATACGGAATTTGATTAATTCAATTTTTTATACGTACGTATATAATTTGTATACTAGTTATTCATCTGGAATTAAAATACGGGTGTATTTTAGCATATATAATGAGTTCTTTGTGTCCCCACATTGCCATTTTTCTTATTTTTATCAAATATTTAAAATTGATTAGTAAAGCATGTACTCATTTGTCTATCATTTATGATAATTACATTTTTTTTGAAATAATTTATGATAATTACATTATTTACTCACAACTAACACATTACCAGTCCGTTTCTTCTGAATATAGCCCCTTTTGGGTGGGCACAACAATTAAGAAAATTGTTTCATTTACTATTTTGTCCCTACATTTTTTCTATATTCCTCTTATATCCTCCCTCTTTCTCTCTACCTAAAACTCTTAATCTGTGAAGAACAACAAACCACCACCAACACAGCCACAATCTTCTACCACCAGTACACCACCCTTCAACCACCACAAAACCACCACCCTTCTACCACCAGTCCTCCTCCTCCACAATCTTCTACCCAAGACTTACTAGATTCTTCTATCTCAACAACTTAAGAACTCTCCTCACTTAGTAATCAAGACTAGAGTTGCTGGTGTTACTGGAATTAGATCATGTTGAGTTTGCATATGTCCTAGGCTGTCCTAAGAGGTATGACACACAAAACCATCGTCCCAATAAGTGAAGTTTTGAAGTTGTCCAAAGAAGAATTCTTTCTACCCAATGTCCCCGTCTCATCCAAACAGTTAACACACTCTGTGTTAAATGTTGAAGCCAAAGTCTTAATCACTATCTTGATGAGATGTATTTTTCCAAGGGAATATTCCAAGGAGTTGATCACTGAGAGAGTGCTATACATTATGTATCTGATTATGCATGGGTATGACATTGATCTTCAGAAGCTTTTAATGGAACACATGTTGTTTAGCCAAACAGATCAGAGAAAGCATCCTTTTCCTCATGCAAACTTGCTAACTCTGTTCTTCCAACACCTTGAAATTCCAACTGCTGGTGAAGAGTCTATCACCTCTGGTATTGGTTTGCTTAATGAGAAAGCTTTTGAGAAGATTAGAGTGGTGAAGAGTAAGGCAAAAATTTGGAAGTTGTATTCCGATTTGACAGAAGAAGAGCTAAATGCAAAGAAGTTTCTTAAGCCAGACCTCTCAGCCTCCTGATTTGTCTTCAATTCTGTAGAGACTTGATGGTTTAGAGATAGAATCTAGTGAAATCAAAGAGAATCAGCATGGGTTTGAGACTGATCTCAGGCAGGTGAAGTACATGGTGGAGACCATCTTAAGAAGCATGACTTTGTTTGATTTCCCTGAGGATGAAGAAGGTTTTAAGAAATATGGTTCTAAAAATAACTTACCCAGTGAACACTCCAAACCGAAGAAGAAGAAGGAGATGAAGTAGACAACAAGGATAAAGGAAAGCAGGTGTTAGTTGAACAAGCTGCTCAAGAGGGAGATGAAGTAGACAGCCCTGATTCAGATGTCTGGCTGAAGAAGAAGAAGGAACAATCACAGAAGCCGCCGCCAACTGACCACCACGATGCCGCCGCCGACTGCCGCCGCCGAGATATGTGAGAAAAGCAGATCTTCAGTAAAATATCGCGGATCTACACAGTACTTTTGAATCGCAGTAGAGATGAAACGGATCGGCGGTGAGCTTAGCCCACATCTCCGGTCCCAAAGCTTCCCCAAACAGCGACGACGACGACAACGGAGAGGGACGAGATCTCAACGACGACTGAGCATCGGCGAGGCCAGACTTCAAGGCATCGTTGTTTGGGTCGATTTCCAATTAACTACCACAACAATCCTCTAAATCTTTCATATCTGTTTGTCGGCTTACTCTGCCTCGTCGGCGTCTCTCTGCTCAGATGGAGATGGACGTGGAGGTGGTGTGTCTGTGGTCAGTGATTGTGATGAAGATGGAGGCGATGGTGTTGTTGGTGAGTGGCGAGTGATAATGAGAAGAAGATAACAACAGATGAAAGAAAACTAAAGGAGGAGAATGAAAGGTAGTGAGAGAAAGAAATGTTGATAATGAGAGGTCTGTTTTGATGATGAGTAGGGTAAAGTTTGGGCTGGATCTTGTGTTTGTGATGGGTTTGGGTTATAGAATTTGGGTCTGATGTAGGTTTTTTTTCTTTTTTGATAGGGTCTGATGTAAGTTAGGTTGATTGAAAATAATATAAACAGATCAAGTGGAAAATTCTTTAGAGGGTAAAACAGTCTTTTTGCAAGAAAAAACTTGCCAAATGAAGAAAGGGGGAGCAAGAGAGGAAACGTCCCAAAATAGAAAGGGAGCTAAAGAGAAGAAACGGAGTGGTACTTATGTAAAATAATATCAAACTATTTATGACGCAAATTTCTGTAAAAAAATAGTTACTGCGCATTCCCTAATCTTATTTTTTTTAAATTAACAATATAACACATAAGACTGAAGATGTATGTACACACACACATAATTATAGCTATTTTAACTTTACATTTTCAAAGTTTTATAATATTACTTGTAAATTAACAATAAATATTTAAAATAGGGAAATAGTAAGAAAATGTTTAATAACTAATTACTACAAGTTATAATATTTTGGATGATACTTTATTCGCTGCAACTTTGTATGCAAGAAATTTTATTTGGAAGCACTGTACGTTGAAATGTTAAAAACGAGTATTAAACTTTTTTTCTAAAAATTAGAGTATTTTTCATTAGGTCCAACAATAGTACGGAATACGGAAGTATTTTTAATTTATACGTACGGAAGGGTATTTTCTAACAGACTCATGGGTTTGAGCCTCCATGCTAGAAAATAAAATTTGCAACAACGTCCGAGAGGGTGGCTAACCAACTTAATAATATGTATAATAACATGGGCATTAGTGTAAGCAACTAAATAAAAAGGAGTTTGCCCTAATATGTGTAATAATATTTTCTTTGTGTAGCAGCAAGTTGCTAACCAACTTAGTAAAAGGAACTTTCCTAGCGTATTAAGGGTGAGTTTGGAATGCTTCTGCTGCGAGCACAGCTGCTTTCAGACAGCAGAAGCAGTTTTAGAGTGTTTGGTAAGAATAAAATTTCTGCTTTTCCGGACAGTTTTCAGGAAGCAAGGGGGGAGATGCTTTTCGAGAAAGTGCTTTTGATTAGTTTATCTACAACCGATTTTAAAATTATAATTTTTTAAAATATCGATAGTTACCTTTACGGAAAAGACACATATCATATATTTTTGTCATTTTACCCTCCCACAGCAACTTCACAATTAATTTTACCAAACACAAAATTACTATATCAATATTTCACATCAGCTTTTACGTAATATTTACCAAACAACATTTTATCAAGAATTCACAGCAGCTTTTCCACAGTTTTTTCACACAGCACCTTTCTAGCACCGCCACAGCATTCCCAAACTAGCCCTAAATATATATAATATGTATAATAACATCGGGATTTTTAAAGTTAGAAATATACTAGTATGTATGATTCAGATTTTCTAACAACCTGATGTCTGCCACAGCAGTAACAACGCACTGTATAAGGCCTGGGATAGAGTCTCTCCAGCAGTGGATTATATATAATTTTTTTCATTAAAGATTAATTAGTAATTCACTTCATACCCTATTTCTGTAACTTAATTGATTTCCACCCCACCTCCCAATTCTAATGCTCAATAATTTTCCTACTGTTATAATAATTCTCTTCAAATTTATAATAAGTGTACTGTAGAATAATTTACTTTAATCATTTTGCTTTCACAGCATGCTGGAAAGCATGCAAATGTAAAGCAGTACTAACGTTGGGATGAAAAAAAGTTGTCCTATGGGAAAATAACCTCTCCACTCGAAATCATGAATCCGACCCACCATTGATTGATGGAAAATATGCAAGTTTGTACATCTACTGAAAGTTAACTACTCTAACAAAATAACAAAGACTCCAGACTGATAACATCATCGCATAGACGCATACAACTAGCTTCCAAATATGTTTGTGTTTCAAAAGTAATCTTTCCTTGGGCTTTCCATAGCTTGCAAAGGAATATAGCTGAAAGGTCAATAGGAGAAAAAGGCACGTTCCAAAATCTCCACTATCTTGCAGAAGCATACATGTTTATCTTGTACGATAAATACAATGGCCATTTCTAAGAAGTGAAAAATGATAGGGCAGTGAAGGCTTGCTGAATCACTGGGGAGCAACAATGAGACATCATGGTTGAAATGATCAGTAAACGTTTATAGTAGCATTAGAGCTTCCTAAAATTTATCACCATTGGTGGCACTGAACTTTCATCTGAATTTTTCACTACAAACTTACTGGTTGCTGGTTACCCACACAACAACATTTTAGACAGCGATGTGACACCTAACCTATATTACATAACAAACTATCTTTTATTCTGACTGAAGCTGAAGACATCACATTAGTTCAAGGTATAAGGGGATGGCATCTTCACCATAATTAACTGATTTCTAGGGTGCTTCAAGCCAAATATCCACACCGTTACCATCCTTACTATAGTTAGGAGGTGAGGGCATCCTTACCACATTAAACCAATTTTCTGGGGTGATTCAAGCACCCAATATCCTTAACATGATAGCATACCACACCCAGTCATGCAATGCGGGGGTCCCCATTTGAAGGATTATTCGTTATGGTTTGGCATGTCCACAGTGTGAGAGAGGAAAAATATTCAAGTTCCACAGTTTAGGAAGATATAATCTTAAAAACCCACTCTGTTAGGTGAGGGCACCCGTCCGCCACTCTCTCTCTCTCTCTCTCTCTCAGGTTGTGGACAGCAGATCCACTTAATATTTGGAACTGCAATTCAACGTGCAAGGTGGTAGGGCAGTGGTATCGGAGAGCGCGGTTGACTGATTCAAAAAGAGGTTTAGCCAATAAGAGACATAATTGTCTAAAGAGTAAGGTTGGCTCACCAGAACCTGGCGAATCCACCGACATGTCCCCTAGAGTATGACTATTTCAGAGTTGCGCTGAACTGGTTAGAGAAAGTTTGCAGAAATTTCCTGTTAGGTAAGTGCCGGCAAACACTTACGCTACGGAATGATATCTACATGGGTTTCACTAGAATGGTAGAGCAGAATTGCTAAAGAGCGCAAAATATTTTGGTGGACGGTGAAGGTGAAGGTGAAGTCCAGGGTAAATAGCTATGACCAGTGACTTGTGCAGGTGTGAGATTTGTATGGTTAGATTCTATGGAACGATCCAATGCTGTGTGGCATTGGAATTGTCCTTTAGTCAGTGTGTTCCACTCTATTTTTGTGATGGGCGAAGGATGAGAATGTTTGTTCACATATGGCACAAGATTAATTTTCACTGTTAACGGCATATTTTAACAGGACCATACTATAATGAGTTGTCAGGGATTAGACTGTAAATGAGTACTGAACATGCTAATTCAAAGGAACTTCTCTTGGATTTTGTGGGGTCTATTTTGGATTTTATTGATGGTGTTTTGGTGGCCCAGTGAACAGATCATCTTCTCACTATTGTTGGTCATGGGGAGATATGGGAAGTGGCTGGTGATGACAGAAAACTTAGTCAAATATTTAGAGAAGAACATAATAGATCTCTTGCACTTCTTGCATTTCTGGGACTTCTTCAAGCATGTGACAGTCTTCATTGCACACGAAGGCAGAACAAACATGTGTATGTGCGTAAAAATCTATCTATGTTACTGACCTTGTTTCTGTCACCCCAACCAAGTCCAAACGGTCTAGATAGCAGACTGATCTTTCTCATGGGCGGCTCTTGCGTGTGTTCTTGACTGCTCCGCAACGATGAAGTATCTTGCTGTCCAGATCTGAAAGCAATTCATGAATTGAATGTAAGTATGAAACATTTTGGGTTCTACAAGATAATAAAAGAATGAAATAGCATGCGTACCGGGGAGATGGTAGTGCTTTAACTTGGCCAGATTGGTACTGTAAAGTGGCCTCCAGCATTGACTCCGCCATTACCGCCCTATTCTCCATTTCAGCCAGGGTAGCTGTCACCTCTTCATATTTTTCCTGCATGGTTAGATGTTGTTAAAAGAATATAAATACAATTAAAGTCGATAACTTGATGGGCAAAAATTACATTACCATACAATAATCTACCAAACTATCAAGTTCAGTTGCAACAGGTGCTTCACTGCTACTCACAAATGGCTTAAATTACCAAGGAATAACTAAAAATAATGCATAGTAAAAGTGATGGTGATTGCAGATGGTGAATCTGACTTAAATGAACAGGACAAAATAGAAGTAGGCACTGGGAGACTTCTATCCTCAACGGCTTGCCAGGAATTCTTACCAAGTATTTGACAGATGGGAAAATTGCAAGTACAAGTTGCAGAAGGTGAAGAAGCAAGTAATGATTTGTGATACCGTCAATAGAAGACTAGAAGTTGGTCACAAACTTTGCTTCAAATGGGGGTTGAGTAATCTAGTATAAGGAGGACCATCAAATTTTTTTTCTTAGGAAGAAAGGGTGCAGAATGGAAAATAAAAATAAACGGGAGGGCTTGACTTAGCCGTAAGCAATTAATTGGAATATAAAAAAAAAAAAAAAAAAAAAAAAAAAAAAAAAAAAAAAAATTGTAGAGGTTATTCCCATTTTACAAGTTGCCCATACATTTTAGTAATTGTGTAGGCTCTTGCCTGGTTATGGCTACCCAGGGAAAGGGGTAGTAAGATGTGGGCAGAGGAAAGTATCACTCACGTATCAACCGGAGGCGTTGAAGGTAGCTATGGAGGTCGAAGCAAGCAAGATTACATTAACACAGATGAGACAACATGAGTGTGTTTGATAGCTAGAGTGTGCAACCATTTAAATGGAGGGGAAAACCCCTTTATGTAGTTCTCAGGACACGTCACCCGAGGCCCCACGATCAAGAGTAGTGGGAGGGAAGTCACAAATAACCGCCCACAGTGGGTGGCAATTGCAACTTCCCACAATCGTACACAGGGGATCGCCTCAGGTTAAGTCCAGCTGTGATTGCACACAAGCTCTCGTCAACTGCAACCCTGTCGCACCCTTTATAATCTGTGAAGGCCCTTGCTCCAGCCTCCAAGCCACTTAAACCCACCCAAGTCCCGATGTGCGATGGCTACTAGGCTCTGCCTCACAGCTTGAGTAGGAAGGCAGGTCTCAGTGCTTTCGTCGTACAGAGTGGTGGTAGAGACAGCCACATGCCCTTATCTCATTGGCGTAATATGGGCTTATGTGCAATGGCGGACACAGGAATCTAGTCGAGTGGGGGCCAATTTGTGAAGAGAAGCAAGGGTTTACAATTTAGTTTCATTCCTTGTCTGTAAATGTTATTAATTTTGAAAAGAGAATGTACTAGTAATTATTATTATCATGTCGTTGCAATGAAAAATTGCAATTACTTCATCGTAAACTCGACATTAAATCAAGTCATTTGCGCTACAAATATAGAGACTTTATATATAGTAGATTAACGTGCATCTCTAAAATTTAAAGGGACACGTTAAATTGATTTTAATTTTGACAGGGCCAACACCTAATACCTTTTGAAAAAACCCAATTTTAATGGGGAATAATGAAAATACAGCACTTTGGAGGGGCCGTGACCCCTGCCCTACCCTCTTTGTGTCTGCCAATGACTAATGTGGCATCAAGAGAAGTAGAGAACCATGTATATACAAAAATCTATTCATATAGACAGGAAAGAGGAACAAATGTCATAATTTAGGTTATCTGTATGGCCATGATTGTCTCTAACACCCCAAGTAACAAGTAACAGAGGTTGAATAAAGGAGAAGTGATAGATAAAGAACCAAAACGAGGGAAGAACAAAATAAAAACATGAGAGCAAGTGTTTTAGATAGTTAGGCACCTCAGCAGATAATCTTGAACCAAAAACAGGTGGAAAAGTAACCTCACAAGCTTCGTTTAACACTGAAATAATTGGATTCACAAGATATACCCATGCTGCAAATTTGAGAAATTCCAGAACCACCCACAAAACAAGACCAGGAATTTCACCAAACTTGTGGCATGGGTATATCGTTCAATGCCCTAACCGCTGAATGTTGCTTTTTTTCTCGAGTGTTACTTTTTCCTTACTTCTGGTCAAGAAACTCAAGTTTCAATTATGAGAAGCCCGAAAGGGCTAATTCTCTTTACAAAGTTAATACATACACACGCATGTGTGTGTGTGGTTCCATGTAGCTATCATTCTAAATAATTAATTCATACATTTGCAAGTGATAGTAAAGGATCACTAACGCCAACAGTTGAGTTGATCTTAATTTTAAAGAGATCAATAACTTCATATTGACTTAGAGAGACCATTTCATGTGTCCTTAAGATATTGATACTTCAGAATGGAAAAGCCGGAAAATCCTAAGAGATGGAGGGAAACAGTAAAAACAGGAAAACAAACCTGAAGAACTTCAGCAGCCTTTCTTTGAGCAGCAGCGTCTTGCTCAGCAAATCTGCGAGCATCTTCCGTTACCCTCTGTTCTTGCTCTACCCTCATTAGAACCTAGAAAATAGTGGAATGTCGGGAGGGAAAAATCATGATATAGACACCACACAGATAGATGGGCAATACAAAACAAACCAATACAGAACCTGAATCATTGCATTTTCCTGTTCTTGCTTATCAGCGTAGGCCTGCTGAAGCTCAGCAACCTCACGCTCCAATTGCTCAACCTGGAAGTCAGTAAACAGAAAGTACAAAGTCGTTACATGAACAATTTTAAGTAGGGAGAAGAACATAACAAACTCAGAAACTACACAAGCATATTTTAGTGAATAACTGAATATGACAAAAGAACAAGCAGATAGGTAAGGTAATTGAAACATACTACAATGAGGTATGAGAAACAAAATTCGATGAAATGCAGTAGAAATAACTATATATATATGTGTGTGTATATGTATGCACACACACACACAGACATCATCATCATCATCAATGGGTATATAAGTAAGAAAATAAGCAAGGCTCACTCTCCTTTTGTCATGTGGGAGGTGAGATGCATTCTATGCACTACACATGTCATGCTTTTTCTCTAAGTGGAATGCAATTCTATGAATTTTCCACTACATTGAAAAGTGAATCTTCTGACCCAATATCTTGGTTTTCCAATTTATTGAGAATGTAGTTTTTCACTACAACTTTTATCTTTCCTGTGCATTGAGAATGAACCTTTCTATGCGAATGGAAGAGGTGTTTGATTCAATGTATTCAATGGAAATTACAATATATCTAACTCGATCCACACAAAAGTAGTACGAGTAAAATAAAATAATAGAAAATAAAACCAAACAAGAACTAACCAGTAGCCTCTGCGGATAAGGAAGGATAACTTTCAAGTTTTGACCGTATAAATCTTTCCACAAGTATTGTTGTGTGTATCATGACTACATTCTTTGTGTTCTTATATGATGAATTGCGGATTGCGAATGAGTCGTGACTAATGATAATAACCATAGAAACTTAATGGACAGTTCTTTTGTAATTTTTTTTTTGGTAATCATTCTTTTGTAAATATAACTAAATACTAAGAATGATAACAAATCCGCCGACATTTCATAAACAGGAAAAGAAGAATTAACGAACATGTAAGGTCAAATACGCCTTATACTCCAAGAAAATTAGGTTCTTAGTAAAACAAGTCACTGTATTTAAGTGGACTGCTGTGCAATTTCATAAGAGGTAATTGTATTTGGGTATTGGTATTACCTTCCCTGTTTGTTTCTTTATAATTAATCGAATTAAGGGTTCAGAATTCAGATTATACATTCCTGACTGTTTCATCATACAGGTATGAAGTGAAGTTGTTTATTTGGATGGCCTATTTAATTTCTTTTTACACACCAGTACATAACCTTAAGATGTTTCCAATGAAAAAAGGATATTCATACAAATATTGACACTTTTATAATCTTAAAAAACCTTAGTAACCTCTTGAAAATAAGTTCAACTCCATTAATTTTCACAAACTCAGAAATAATACTCTGTATTTGACACATAGTGTATACCTGAAGTCGCAAATGTAGGATGCATGGGTGACATAATAACATAACATATGCGGATAAAAAGGGAGCACCCCCAGCATGGCGCGGGATAACGACTAGTCTCTTTAGCACAGCAAGCTATCGAGTATGTTACTTAAAATAGAAACCTCGAAAGTAGCCACTCTGAGAGAATTATTACTTGTAATAAGTTGTTAGGCTGGCATGAAAACTGGTAACGGCATCATACATGGAAATCAGAGTACGTGCAAAATCTTAAAATAAACAAAAACATGTTATTGCTCTTTCGCTTGCTAACCAAGACTATGGGGGGACATGTAATACTCTTCACTGTTCATATCGGTTGAAGAAAGCATGCAAACAGACACTTTACATTAATACTTTGCACATACTTCTAGATAAGCAGCGAAATTGTACCACCACAATTCTGAAAAAGGGAGGAAGACAAAAGAAGGATCTATTATACCCTTGCACTTAGTTGCCGCCGGTTATCTTGCTTGACCATCTCCATCAAAGCGGCCTCTAACTCTTCAGCTCTAGATAAGAAACAACTTTTTTTAAGAACAAGCATAATACATTTCTTTAATTAATTTATATCGCATAAATCCTAAACCACCTGATATCCCAAGTTAATTATTCCAGTTAGATATGTGATGTCAGGAAGGAAACTTAAACAAAGTACGAAAAGAATTTCAGTTAGAACTTCGAAGACTTCACGTTACTTGGGAAGCACTTCTTCTGTTCCAAGTTAAATAGTAGATTAAGAGCTGACTAATGTTAAAATTATTCCAGTTAAAAGGCTTCATGTTACTTGGGAAGCATGCCTTATCCAAGTTATATAAATACTATACTAGTGGCTAAATTCATTTAAGTAATTTCCAATAACGTGATTAAGAGCTGCTTCAGTTTACCTCCAGTCTAACCGCATAATAAGATTTCCAATACTGTAAAACAGTGGCTTAAAATTTCAGCCTCCTGAATTTATGAGAACACGCAAAAATGTTCTCTCCAGACTTGAGCTGAAGCTTCTTCTGAACTGAAGTGTCTCCTTTTTGTTATCATCACATTATCATCTTTGTTAGAACTAGATAGATTAAAGGCCAACTCTTCCATCTCATTTTCCAACAAAGATAGACACCAAGCTTTTGATTCCAGTTATTTTAATAGCATTACACCATAGTATATATCGTACTAAATACTTAAATGATAGCAAATCATATTCCATCTAACCTGAGAGCCGCTGATCGCTTTTCTTCCAGCAATTTGCATAACTCAACCTTCAACCACACCACCTGCATAAACTTAATATGTTAGTTCTGTAGTGTTCATGGTGGCTTGATTCCACTCAAATGGGTGGGCAGCAGTGGTAAACTTTGGCACATTGATCAAGGCAATTTACATCATTATACTAGCTATAGATACAAATACATTAAACACAATTGTAACTCCAGGAGAAAAACAACCAAGTTGATTAATCTGATTTCAAATTATACCAATGTCATTTTCTTTATTCCCACTTATGACTATTTCATCGAATCCTTAAAGAGTGCATTTAAAAAAGAAAAAGAGAATGCAGAACAAAGGAAAGAAGCTACAGGAATCCACTACTGGTACCTTCCTCAATATGTCAAGCATAGAAGCAGTTACAAGAAGTAGATGTGGGACTTAATGACTTATGAAAACTAGACTGCCTATGCTGTGAGCTCTTGTGTCGTGACTTAAATGTCTCTCTAACAAGTTGAGTTGGTTTAGAGACTATAAGTTCAACATAGCAAAGGGGAAAAAGTAAAAAGTTAATATCAGAAAAGAATAAGATAGCTCTTTTGAGAGACATAGCTTGATAATACTCGATTCCTTACATGCAAAGCTAAAAGTTCAAACTGTGAAGTCAGCCCAGTAAGAGGCCTAATCAAACGTGACCAGAAAGTTATCTATAAGTAAATGATTTGTGTATCTTCCTTAAGTATACACGAGCTGCTACTACGCATTTCAAAGTCCCCCATGAGTTATTCACTGTAGCTTTCAAAATAAGAAAAGCTTCCTGCCCACCACCTACTTTCCTAGCACTCAGAATTTTAGGATAACAGTAGTGAAAGGTGAACGAAAGAATAGGCAACAAATTCTTTCATCTAAACGGTAATAAAAAAGAAGCAAAACAGTCTGAAATAGATCTCATCGTTTAAATTTGCATTCAGGTAACAAAAACAAGAAGACTGACAGTTCAAGATATGAAAACTGAATGAACTACCTGTTCTTGAAGATCTGGAACAGAATCTACCTCCACATCCCCTGATAACTCTGTACAAGCAGACTCAGATTCGGTGTGAGATATATCACCATTAATCTGGCCATCAGCCAGTTTATCTGATTTGGGTTCTACTGTCATAGTCCCAGGGTCATGCTTGAAACTATATAGCTTAGAAGCCAAACCCTTAGAGTCCCTCCAAGCTCTAAGTCCTTTTGATCTTTCCTCAATTACAGCTCTTACAGCTGGTCTATGCTTATTTCTCAAGTCCTGCAACCTAACTTCATGTACATTTTGGAACCCCATGCAAGCTGTCAAGACAAGTTGACTACTATCGAATGTTGAGCTAGCCAATGACTGCAGCAAAGTAACTGCATCCCCAGCATCCTTGGTTGTTACCAATGCAGGTCCTAGATGAAACTGAGTGAAATCACATTTTATTCTATAAAATAGATACAGAAGGTCTTTCAGACATCGATATCTTAATGACAGAAGTTTCAACAACAAATTTTAAAAGTTTTGCCCAGTACCATATAACTCCATTAGGGCAAGGCCTGTTCTGAATAACATCACACGATTTCCTTCGAAAAGAATCACATCCCAGATTCTAAGAACTGAAATAAAGAACAACCAGTTAGATTGGTATCAACTCATGAATAAGAAGAATTAATACTTTTACTTCTTCACGAATCGGAAATAATTCGTGTTAATCATGAAAATGACACCAAAGATGATACAGGCCAAAAATATTGTCAACCTTCAATTGAAATCTGTTTGTGAAGTTGTGCTGACAAAAAGCAGATCAAATTGTACATAAAATGGAAACATAGAACCTGACCACTTTCCCATGGAAGCATATTCATAAAAATTGAGAGAAACCAAGGTCCAGTAACCCATGCCACCTGCACTCCAAGGTAATCCAGATGGTTGACTGCAACATCCAAGTTACACTGAATAAGAAACCAGATAACATTTGTGAAAAGTGAAAATGCTGACAGGGCTACAAGGAAACGAGAACAAACCCAATCTAGGAAATCTCTCGCGTACCAACTCCTCGAAAACAAGTTGGTCAACCTGAAAAAACAAATTTGAAAGAAGTCAATCTTATCCTTGTGCCAACATCCATTCAGTATCTAACTATCTTAATGCCATATTATGTCCACAGACCGAACTCGAGGATGACATCCATCAAAGGGAAGATTTGGAAATGAAACAAGACATGGAAAAAAAAGTAGGTAAACTGAAGAAATTCACCTGAGATTCTATCATTTCCTCTGAGTAATAACCGTCAAAGTAATCATCCAGAATTCCCAATAAAGTCCTGTGTTTTCAAAAAGTAAAACTATGAACTAAATGTCGAAAGCCTAAAGAAATAGCAGAAGTAGAGGACATCCACGAAAAATTGATAAGTCAGAAAAGTCAATCATCCTTCTCGTACACGAAAATAAGACTGCTAAGCGACACCCAACCCAACCACCGTTCAGATTAAACAGAAAGTTGTCAATTCACATAATGTGCCTGCAGAATACTGGCTGCATTTATTTGGATGAATATATTTGACTAACAAATTCTCAACGCACCAGAAAGCATTTTCTTCGGGCATCAGAAGAAGTAGTAAACCCGCGAAGAAATTCATCGCCTGCAGAATTGAGTCGAAGAGATAGAAAAACGCATGAGATTAGCATTGAAAGCTATTTTTGAAAATGAGCACGAATAACTGGAACCATTACCGCACTATAGCTTACGGGGAAAACAAATGAGCACTAACAACTGGAACCATCACCACATGGTAGCTTATAGGGAAAACATGACACGGACCAGATTGACTCATTACTAATACTTTATTAAAAATACTTTATGTTTGTTTCTTTTGTAGCTTAAGTGGACAGGATGTAGATCCAATCCAAAACACTAGTGATACTCCAAACATCTTGACTAAAAATGCTTAGTCCCTGAAGGCTAGGGCTTGGAAAGAGATCGTATATAACTACTAGCAAACTAGTTACTGATGGAGTGATTGCAAAAAGATAGGAAGCGTTAGCTCATGGATGGACGATGCTTCCTGGTACGAATGACTGCTTCAATTGTGAGACGCATAGTGGTATACGAATAGATTCATCGAGAACGACTAAAGGCTTTGAAGAATAGTTGCACGAACACGGGATTATAAGATGAATTTTGTGGAAAGCACATAAAAATTTGAAGTCAGGATACCTGACAGTACCCAACTGAGGGGTTATGTCGAGCATATGCCGTTAGTAATCGTCTCAAAGCATTTCTACCATTCTCATCCAAAGCAGGATGGCCTGGGAAAGTTCTTGGCAAATCCTGCGCATCAGAATAGTATCTTGAGACGAAAGATTTAACAGATGTCAAAAAAGAGTATTCTGACAAGTTGCCAAGTTAATTCAGTTCAGAACTACAGGGTGAAATAACCTTTTCGATCTGCCCTTTCCATTTCTCGTGAATAAATAGAGGTTCTGAATTTGGCCCCTTAATATTTTTATCGAACTCGACAGTTTGTTGTTCATCAATTTCAGAAGGATTAGTTTCTTCATTTAGCAACTCCTTGTAGTAATTCTCTACTCGACGAGCCCGTACACCCACAAAGGCTTGCCAAAGCTGCAAATTTGAGTGCAAATCAGATGCAAATACTTGGAGATTTTCACTAACATTGGAGTCAACGAGAAACTAAAAGACAGAGTTGCAAGCATTACCTCTCCCCTCAGAGCCATTGGCACACCCCCACGGACTAGACATTCTAACTCTTCTTTCCATGGAGAAAAAGATGCAAGAGGAGACAACTCAGTCACAGCATTTGCTCCAATGGCACTTAAACTGTCCCCAGAAGAGGCATCTTGAGTTGGATCGGATCTCTCCACATCATAAAATTCCTCTTCAGAGTCCTCTTCTGATGCTTCTTTAGTAGATTTATCTTCCTCAATAGGAGGGAGAGTATTTTCAGTTCCAGTGTTTAGTTCATTTTGTCCCGAATTCCACTTCTTGACTCGATCACTCATCATATCCTCAATTGCACGAAGAGATGGTCTAATCTCGCTCCATATTTGAACCCCGTGAGTTCTCTTATCAGAGGCCACTGACAAAAGTGCCTCCTCAACAGCGACTTCAATTGAACCATCAGAACCTAGCTTATTGGTGCTGACTCCATCTCCTTCAGTTTCTTTCTTTAGAATAACCTTTTCCTCCTGCTCAGTGGCTTCCCCGTTTGAAGCCTTTTCATGTGATTCGATTAAAGGCAAATCTGCAGACTTTGCTTGCAGTTCTAGAAAGTTCATCCACCTATCCGATCTTTCCTCCTCTTCCTCCTGTGTGCATTAATGTGAATGTGATATATAAGAATAAACGTCAATTAATAATACTTTGGAACCGTAAACTTAGACAATGCTTTATTTTTGTGAGCATTATCAGAAGAAAGCTGATTAACATTTCAGTCTGTTTTTTACATAGATGGTGTAAGCTGCTAACTTGAATATTTCAGTCTACAGAAAGCCAAAACATTTAAAATGAAGAATCTACATTGCTTAGAATTTGTAAGACAACACCAATGTGCATGTTAGGAAGAACACATTTTGGCAGGGAAAAGGAGGAAACCTTGTATATGGTAGCATATTCGCGGTATCTTTGTACATGCTGTGGTCTGACAGAAAATCCATAAGCATCCCTGGAAAAGTGAATGACTTCAATACCGCAATTTTGTTCAAATATCTTCCACTATTAGTGATGCACATTCATCATAATACAATCGTTTGGAACAAAACACTATAATACCACTATTCCACCTACTCAGCAAAAACAGATGAAAAGATACTCCGGGCATTTCTGTATCAGAGTTACTAAATGTCAAACCACTTTTCACATCTCGGCCCAATACTGAACTTGCACCAATGAAAAAAGATGAACAAAGGAAGAAGACAACAAACAAGCAAACAAACAGACAATGCAACTTAATTCCCCTTCCATCACCATCCTTCATTCCTTCTTGTGGCCAACTCAAAAACCCAGCTAAACCCTCAAATCTTCTATCCATTACCTCAATCACATTCAGATCACTCCAAACCACATTCTTAAACCCATCAAGGGCTCTCCACATCACGCGATAAGTCCATTTAAATGATGATGAACCAATAACATGTCAAATTAAAACATGGGTAGCAATCAAATTGGTAAAGAGCCTCCCATTACGTTACACCCAGAAAAACCCATATCATAAAACCAAAATCATTATCATCAGTCAAAGACAGTCAAGAATAGTGAATTGGTCATTCAGCGATTAGAAAGATTCAAAGTGGATCATCTATATATAGCAATGTGTGTAAATAGAGAGAGATCTGGAGATAAACTAGCCCTAGGTTTGGGGGTATTACCTCTTGTGGTCGAAAGAGATGACAGGAGGGGTCAAGATTGAAGCAGATGCTACCTTGGCCTTCATTCACGGAGTCGTAGATTGAGATCGGAGAGATAACTAACAGATCTTCTTCTCAATGAATCCCTTGAATTTCTGCAACTGAATTGGGGGGTTTATGGCGATTGCGTATGTGGGTTCTTCGCTTTTCTCGGGTTTAGTAGAAGTAACTACTACTACTGCTTACTAGTAGACGCCACACTCAACAGAGAGAGAGAGATGGGGGGCATGTCACATGCGTAGTCGCGAGTAAATCGTAGCATTACTCAATTAGTACTTGTGTACATGTGATTGACCCATTTCTTCACACAGAGTTCGAGCAAATCGGGGAGAGAGAGAGAGAGGCTGAATTGGTGGTGAAATACATGCGATCGTGAGGCCATCAAAGCAGGCAAGACTAGCAGTTCTTTTTTTAGGGTAAAAAAATATACTGTCTTTTTTTTTTAACAAAAAAATTATACTTTGTCTTTAACTTGTTGTCAAAAATATTATTGTTGTGACAAATATTTATTTGGAGTATCTTTATTTTTCACAAAGTGAGCATATCTAGATTTTGTTGGTAACCAACTTGAAGCTTATATTTTGTTGTGACAAATGTTGACACGAATTGGTGTGATTGGAGACTAGTGGTTATATTGGAGACTATAGATTGGAGAATAGATATGGTTGACCTATAATGTACTAGCATAGTATTTCTTGTCATTCGTATGGGACTGGTTTGAATAAGAAGAACTATTGGATGTATAAATTATTGTTAATCTGATTTTAAAATGCATATTTTGCACAAAATGATCCGGATTTGAGTATAGGTACAACCGAAACTGGCTGAAGACTACCCAAACCGGCTGATGACCATCATGGTTCATTGTAGCTACTGCTTTTCAGACATATCGCCGCCACGTGGCAGCCATCCAGCACACCTAGCTGTGTTTCATCCACACTGGATCACCACCCGTGCTGATCCACGTGGGGGCTACGAGACAGGGCCCCCGCGCACCATAACACGGGACTTGTAGGGACTTAGTGGTTTGGAGGCTAGGGTAAGGTCCGTCGCGTGCATGCGACAACCAAGCTTGCGCGCGACCTCTGGTAACTGACTGCGAGATCCTAGGCTTACGTGTCCCATTAATGCGGTTGATCTCATAACGGTCTCCGATACTTGCGGACAGGTGCGTAACGGTTCCTATATACACGGTCGAACGTGCCGTTGGGGTTCTACCATTAAGCCGCCATTTATGGTGCACTAAACTCCCCAACGGTCACTTTCCCACTATATATAGGATCGTTAGCTCCCCGTCGCGACACAACAAGACTCGTAAGACACATTGGTCCAGTGCCATAGCTTACTGTCTCTCTCTCACAGTTACTAGTGCTTACTCTCTCCCTACACACACCCTGTAACTTTCCGTGTTCTTATTCCCTGTTTGAGGTGTACACTTGGAGATCTCTTGAGGATTTCCTTGTACACATTTTGGTGAACCCGACGTGAACATCCACCTTCAAAAACCTCAAATTTGCCCATAATATCTTCGGACCAAGTCATTCGTCACGGAGACCAGTCTCCCTCTCATGAGGAGACCTAAGGAGAGGACGGACTGCTCAATACCACTCTTAACACTCGGGCTCCGGTTTTCACTGAGGGATAACCCTCCCTAAAGTCTCTTCAAGCTACGATACAGACTCAAGCCCGAGCCATGGAAGCTCATTCTGAGCAGATTGCTTAGATCATGGCAATTCTGGGAAAGGTGGCCCAGAACGTTGTCCCGGGGACTTATTCCCCGCTGCTGCCAACTTCGCTACCCGGGACGGTGTCTACCTCAATAGGCACCTCGATAGTGCATGTTTCTGCCGCCCCTACTTGCTCTTCGGGTGGCCTGGCGAGTAAGACGCCGCCGTTCTTTTAACACTCCCCTTATTTAACATGGGAAATGCCTCCGCCCGAGGTGATGAGCCTCATTAGGAACGGATAAGGATCGTCGGTTCACAGCTAGTACAACCATCGATAACTCGAAATACAATTTATTACAATTCCAATACAACAGTGATAGCGTTTGAAAATCAATGAATACAGTTTTCAGTGACATAATATACTATGTGATGTTCCAACTAACAAGCCTTCCTGTCTGATGGGTCGTGAACGATTTCCCCACCTCGATAGCCTACCTGCGGTTTTAAAATAGCAAAAGCCGACGCAATTTTTACAGAAAATGATCAGCAAACGGCTGAGTAAGCTAACACCCATAGCACGTAAACAGATTATGAGGCATGTGACAGGAATAACATATTCGCTGATAAATAAATATCAAATACTCGCGGGAAAAGCGTTCACAGCTGATTTGGTGTGTCAAACTCCGTAACGATCTCAAATTTCGTATTCCAACCCAAAGATGTGGTCCATCTCGGGAAATCAATTTTAATGGCAAATCACAATATTACTTTAAATCTCAATATAGCTCATCGATATGAATCGAGTCCAGAAATTCATTTTAGCAACTAGTTGATACGGGGCGTGACCATATCCAATCCACAACCTCTTTCTCATATGTGCAAAAGCACTACCACAACCATAACTCAATCACAGGAGGTTCGCATCACAGCGCCTCATAACCATATCATAATCAAAAGGAGGTAAGAGCCTCATAATCTCATAATCTCATAACAGTAACCAAACACAATATGTCAAAAATGTATCGTATTAGGGATATGGCACAAACCCACGCACAACGACATTCCACTTTACATAATTACGTATTTTCATTTAAGATATAAAACCGTGTAAGGAGCTCCGAACTAAAGCCGGTGTGGCACAAAATAATAATAATCGATGTACGATTGAGAGATATAATATTTGACCAATAAGTGAGCGGTGTGCTACTTTTGGTAACCGAGGCAACAATTTCAAATTTCGTACTTCCGACCCAATGGCGTGGTCCGTCTTGGGATATCACTTTTACAAGTATTTCACAATAGAATTTAGATGTTCTCTTTCCGATTGTTATTTAAGATTTGGATGCCAATTTCAAATGACAATTTCAAAGAGGGGTATTTCAAAACAAATAAACAACTCAAATAAATCAAGTAGGGTAGCAATTTCACAAATAACTCACGCAATACGCGAAATGAAAGAAAGGCACGCGAGGCTAGGCATATTAACTTACCAAAATCCAAGCACGTCCTATAATTCGTTCTCGTCTACGGAATCGTCACCTACAAATCGGAGCTTCTAACTTAATACAATCTCAAAAAATATACATCATATATATATTTCTACATTCTTTTATTTTTCTCAAGAAACTATTAATTTTAACTTATTTATAAACTCAAAAACATATATTATTTAATAATATTTATCCCCAAATTAATTTATAAATAATAATCTATAAAAAAAATGAATCTGAAATTAAAAATTATAATAAGTACCCCAAAGTTTCTGAAATGACATAATAACCCCCCAGAAAAGTTTCTGAAAATGACACTTTAACCCCCAAAGCATGAACATTCAAACTAACCGATTCGTGGATTCGAGGCCTTAAAACTTGATTTTGATTACTAAAAACAACTCAGGGGAAGATTTCAAGCATACCCATATCAAATTTCGCAAGAAACGGTCAAGAATTCGAACGGGTCGAGACACGCATCGGGTCGCCGGAGGTGGAGCTTCGCCGGGGCTTCTCCGGCTGTTCTTGGCCTCGGTTGAGGCCTCCATCAGCTTAGTCGAACCTCCAGGAGGCTAGGGGGATAGGTAGAAGGGTCTGGATGGTCTCGGTTGAACTCCGGCGAGAAGCTCGCCGGAATCCATGGAGGTAGCGGCGGCGTTGGTGGCTGTGGCTTCCTCTGTTGCTGATGTTGTTTGTTTCTAGGCAGAGAGGATTATTAGAGGGGTCGAGAGAGTCATATAATCAGCGAGCAGAGGGTGGTTGAGGAAGAAAGAGGTGAGTCGCGGTGATGGAGGTGGTGTCGTCGTCGGTAATGGTGGTCGCGGCTACCACCTTTGCCGCTGCTGCTCTCTGTTCTGCTCGGGTCAGAGATGGACAGGGAGAAATAGGGAGAGATGAGGGAGATGGCGGAGGCCGTGGTGGCTACGATGTAGGTGGTGGTGGTGGTCGGGTTTTGCCGTCGGGGACTTCGCCGGAGGCGGCAGCGGCTTAAGCCGCAGCTATTTCTGCTGGTTTTTCGCCGGAGACAGGGGGAGAAGGGAGGGAGAGAGAGAGAGGTGGTGATGGCGTTGGGTGTGGTGTCGGGGGTGGTGTTGTTGGTGCCGGGTGGTGGAGGAGGAAGAGGGAGAGAAGAGAGCATAAATAGAGGGAGGGAGAAGAGAGATAGAGACGGGGAGAGAGAGAGAGACGTGAGAGGGGGAGAGATGAGGGTGTTGGGGTTTGGGAAACAAGTGTTGGGGTGGAGAAACTCATCAGGTGTTGAAAAATGTGAATAAACAATTGTTTTGTTTTTATTTTATTAACTTATTTGTATTTAGCTATTAGTCTTTGTAGCTCTTGCTAAATACACAAACACCCCATATTATTAACTAGCTATTAACATCTAGAATTACAAATACCTCCCCACACGACATGAAATTTTCGAAAATAACATTTAAAAGACGTCAATTTATATTTAAAGAAAATACGGGGTGTTACAGTTCTCATCAGGCTCGTCCTTCATAACGACGGGGAACCCCACTGCGTACCCGGCATCGTCTCTATATGCAAGCGGAGCCCTAGGAAGCCACGTGCCTCCACCTCCGCCTCCTTACAATCCCAGTATGCCATACATTTCGGGCTTTGGGCCCACAGCTCCGTCCTACGGAGGAACACCTGCAAGTATGGCGGCTCTCGAACAAAGGAATGACAGTATCATTGCCAACTAGAGTTTTGCAGACACTGTTATTCCCAAGATAGATAGTGCGCCTCCCATTCCGCGAGATGTCTATCTCATGCCAAACCCCGTTGGGTACAAAGCGCCCAAATGGGACAAGTTTGATGAAGTCAGTGGGAACGCCCACGAGCATGTGATGAGATTCATGGATATGATGGGCCCGTACGCAGTCGATACGCGGCTGCTCATGCGTGAATTTTTTAAATCTTTGGGAACCGTCGCATACAAGTGGTACAGAGCCCTCGAAGCGGGATCTGTAAAGACATGGGATGACATGGTGAAGAAATTTTATACAAAGTTCTTCCAGATGGATGAACGAGTCACCACCATCCACCTCTCCCGGATGTACCAAAAGCCTGACGAGGAATGCGTCGTCTTCATCAAGAAATTCAGGGCCAGGTCCTTAGAGTGCAGCGACGAAGTCCTGGAGGACCGTATGGTCGAAATATGCCTGCAAGGCATGCGTGACGAGTACAAAGGTATGTTGATTAACTTGAACATGCCCACTTTCTCGAAGTTGATTGACTGCACCAGGAACGTTGAGCCCCTGGTAGAAAGGATGAAGAAAAGATACGATAGCGAGCGTGCGCCCAGCTCTAAAGACAGCGGATTCAAACGATTACGAGACGCTAATGTGCACACGGTATCATCGCCCAGCAAGAAACGACGGTTTACAGCTCAAGAGCCACCACCTATGTCTATATCGATCAGGGACGCAGTCAACCTTTGCAAGAAATGGCGAATGTTGCCGGCATTCGAACACAGATCTATAGGAGAATAATTTCGGGACCCGAAATGGTG
This sequence comes from Linanthus parryae, assembly GCA_023055425.1. Lineage (NCBI taxonomy): Eukaryota > Viridiplantae > Streptophyta > Magnoliopsida > Ericales > Polemoniaceae > Linanthus > Linanthus parryae. The sequence goes on along the minus strand of JALGPY010000037.1, from coordinate 2,915,970 downwards.
CGAATGTCATGGGCAAATTTCCCATCCAACCAGGGAATGCAGGAAGCTCAAGTGGATGGTGGATGAGCAGATAAGGAAGGACCAGTTAGTTGTTGAACAATCGGCCAAAAACGTGCGAAACGACCCCTCGCCACGGCGACAATCCAAGAGAAAAGAGATCGTCATGATCTCGATTAGAGACATGGCAGAAGCGACAGTATCTGAGGTTGCGGAGCTCTACGAGGATGAGGAATGTGACGAGGACGCTCAAGTGGGGCGAATGAAAGAACACCAGATTATTTGATGAGATGAACTTCTCAGAGGACTGCAGGCATGGGGTGATAAGAGCAATTTTGGGGGTGGCAGGAACGTACGGAGAAAAATTCTTTACCCCAAGTGATGGAGCTGTTAGAGCCCCCGGATCGCGGAAGCTCATCATGACATTCGATGAGTCTGACAAAAGGATTAGCAAAAACCATCAAAGGCCACTATATGTCACAGCCACGATCAACCACGTCAAATTCAAAAGAGCCTTTGTCGATGGAGGAGCCGCGGTAAATGTTATATCCTTGAGTACCCCAGACATGGCAGGGATTCCCGGGCATAAGATGGTTAAGAAGCCCTCGTCCTTGACGGGGTTTGGAAGTAGTTCCATAACGACGTTGGGTTGGATCAATTTGGGAATCCGGATTGGGTAGATAAATTGTTCCGCCAAATTCCATGTTATTGAGGCCGAGACAGCCTACCACATGATTATTGGGCGAGCATGGATTCACCGCTTCGATGCTGTACCCTCGACGGCCCATCAGGTGATGAAGGCGATCTAGAAAGGAAGGGTGGTCACGATACCTGCTTCGGTGAATCCTTTCAATATTTTGGAGGCACACTTACCTGAGGCGGTGTGGTTTACAGAGATGGAGGATGGACCGCTCCCAGCCCCGTTTCGGCCAACTACTTTGCCCAGGTGGGAGGACATTCAAGGCCAGTCACCGCCTGGAGCAACAGTAACACAGGAGGAGTCAAAAGAGGAGCAGCCCGTGTGGGAAGATGTCCCTAAAGCAAACAAAAGCATCTACACTTTGAAAATATCCATGGGAAACACTGAGGAGCGAATGGACAATCTCCGCCCCAAAAATAAGAAGTTTTATCGCGGCACGGGCGTTTCCGCGCAAGTTTGCAAGCTATCGGGGGTTTCCAGTATAAACAAGGAAGGCCAATCAGTCGAGGAAGTCAAAGAGGCACCTGAGTGCATGGAAGACCGAACGAAGCCACAAAAGCAAGAGCTTAAGGAAGTATTCCTCAGCCCTGGCGAGGAAAAACAAAGACCTGTCTTCCTGAGCGCGGACTTCAGCGATACGGAAGAACAAAGGCTGGTCCAGCTACTGAAGGAGTACAAGGATGTGTTCGTGTGGGACTATGACGAAATGCCGGGGCTTGACCGAAGCATTACTATGCATAGCCTGGATGTCATCCCGGGTTCGAAACCAGTCAAGCCAAGCGCGAGGAATTTCCGTCCAGAGATGGTTAAACCGCTGAATGCCAAGTTCATAGAGCCTAACCATCATCCCACCTGGTTGGCAAACATAGTCCCTGTGTTGAAGAAAAATGGAAGCCTTCGTGTATGTGTGGATTTTAGGGATTTGAACAAATTCTGCCCAAAGGACGATTTCCCTTTGCCAAACGTGGATCTTTTGATCGACTCCACTGCGGGTCATGAGATGTTCAGCTTCATGGAAGGGTTCTGTGGCTACAACCAAATCAAGATGGATCCGGAGGATGCGAAGAAGAAGGCATTTATAACACCGGTAGGAGTCTTTAACTACACAGTCATGCCGTTTGGTCTGAAGAACGCGGGGGCCACATACCAGCGTGCAATGATGGCACTATTCCACGACATGATGCACCAGGAAGCTGAGTTCTATGTAGACGATCTAGTGGTTAAATCAAAGAAGAAAGAAGACCACTTGAAGAATCTAAGGAAGGTTTTCGACAGTCGTGCATTTCAGTTAAAAATGAACCCTGTGAAGTGTGCGTTTGGGGTAACTTCTGGGAAGTTCCTAGGCTGTGTAATCCACATGCATGGGATCGAGCCTGATCCCGCCAAAATCTCAGCAATCACAAACCTGTCAGCACCGCAATCCCAAACTGCACTAAAGGAGTTCCTGGGAAAGTTGTCTTATTTGCGGAGGTTTATACCAGCAATTGCGGAACTAACTTTCTGCTTCAGCAATTTGCTCAAGAAGAACGCACCATTCATCCGGACGGAAGAACATCAGGTTGCATTCGAGAAGCTGAAGAAATTACTAACATCACCGAGGGTTATGATTGTACCACAACTGAGAGCACCTCTGCTATTGTACCTCACCTCAACTCAAAGGTCGATTGGAGCATTGCTGGCCCAGGAGTTCGAGGGACAAGAAAGACCAGTGTATTATATCTCACGTATGATCCAATCAGCAGAATCAAGATACACAAACATAGAGCGGCATTGTTTGGCTTTATTTTTCGCAATTGAGAAGCTAAGGCACTACTTCGCTTCGCATAAAGTGATAGTTCTAACAAAGAGCGACCCCATACGATATCTTATGGGACACTCACTCCCCTCAGGAAGGCTTACGAAATGGTACATGACCATTTCCCAATATGATATTACGTGCATGCGACCCAAGGCCATCAAATCACAAGCACTAGCGGATTCGTTGGCACAATTCCCAGACGAGAAGCACGAGCCGTTACCATAGGAGCTCGAAGGACCCGAGATATATGCCATCAGCAAAGAATACTGGAAGCTGCAGTTTGACGGATCATCCACAAGATCAGGGGAGGAATTGGAGTAGTACTCATCAAGCCTGATCAAGAGGTTATCCAGATGTCGACAGACTGGGACTTTGCGGTGACCAATAATGAAGCCGAGTATGAGGCCCTGATCGCAGGACTCCTTGCAGCTAGAGCTCTAGAAGTCAAGAATCTCGTTATCATGGGAGATTCAAAACTAATTGTCAAACAAACCTCGGGAGAATATGATCTGAAAGAGATAAACCTACTAAAGTACGGGTCAATTGTGCAGAAGCTGGTTCAAAATTTCGAGTCTGTGAAATATGAACACACCTCCAGATCTGACAATCGCCACGCGGACGCATTGGCCACTTTAGGGTCAAAAATCAGTTCAGATAAATGCCCTGCTAAGATATCGATTGAGGTGAAGACAGTCCCGTCATTAGTAAAAGACCTATGCGAAGAAGGACCTCCGGAAGACACGGACTGGAGGCAGCCTATTTTGTGCGCGATGGCCGACGGAACCAGCAAGGAAACATGGGTTTCTATCAAGGGCTTTTGCATACATGATGGTTTGCTTTATTAAAAAGGCCCCGGAGGTATCCTTATGAGGTGCGTAACTAAGAAGGAGGGCGAAGCAACTTTGGATAAAATTCATTAAAATTCTTGTGGGGACAACGAGGTCTCCATCTACAGGAAAGCCCAAAGGTATGGGATATACTGGCCGCAGATGTCGTACTTCGCCGCTATAATACAAAACAACTGCGAGAGGTGTGCTTTAATCAAGGCTACCATGGAGGTTGCTGCAATATAAGACGATTGGCGACAGCCGTTTACTATCTTCAAGGGGGAATTGTGCCCGACGGCAGAAAGGAAGCCGAAAAACTCAAAAGAAAAGCCAACAGATACGTTTTCCAAGAAAACATACTATGGCGAAAGGGGCATAATGGAAATTTTCTCAAATGCTTGCACGGATAGGAGGCCCAAGAGGTCATGGAAATGTCGCACCAGGTAGAACTCCAAGTGGGGGAAAAGTTATGCCGACAGCTCTTGGCAGTAGGGTACTTCTGGCCAACTATGGAAGCATATTGCCGCGTAAAGGTTAGAAGGTGCCCGCAATGCCAGTTTCATGGTAATTTCGTACATGCTCCTGCGGTTGACCTACATGCACTAGGGACCCCATGGCCATTTCATACTTGGTATTTAGATTTCATTGGACCAATACGACCCCCCTCAAAGGGGAATAAGTACATCTTGACGGGAACAGAGCAGTTCACTAAGTGGGTGAAAGTAATCCCACTCAAGACATCAAATGCGGCGGCAGTGGTCAGGTTCATCCAAGAAAATATGATTCACCGCTTTGGCATTCCCAACATTGTGCTGTCTGACAATGGTACTCCCTTCGTCAATCGCCAGGTGGCCAAAAAACTAATGGAATACAACATCAGACAGATATGTTCCACACCTTATTACCCAAAGGGAAATGGGCAGGCAGAATCAACCAACAAGACACTGTTACGGATACTGAGTAAGATGGTCACGGATGACCAAAAAAAGTGGGCGGATTCATTAGGAACATCACTTTGGGCGTATCAAACGTCGCCCCGGACTCCCACTGGAACTTCCCCCTTTCTGCTATGTTATGGAGAGGAAGCGGTCGTTCCTGCCGAAGTAAAGGTGAACTCAGCAAGATTGGCTTTCAGTGCCTTGTACAACAATGAGCGTGACCATGATTTGATCCTTTTGGAGGAAAAACGCGAAAGGGCCACACGGGTAAATCTGAAGTACAAGGAGAGGATTGCGCGTGCATATAACAAGACAGTCCAGAATAGGGACTTTACAGTAGGCGACCTCGTTCTACGAGCATCTGATCATTACATGCGCGAAGCATCCCATCCCAAATTCGCGGCCAATTGGGAATGACCATTTGAAGTAAAAGAAGTCTTCGACAACGGATATTGCAGCATTCTGCGATGCCACGGAACTGCTACTACTCCGCAACCAATCAACATGCGGTGGCTAAAAAAGTACTATCCTTAGCCTTTCCTGTTTAAACTTGCTATGTCCTTTCTTCAAAAGCCTCACATATGAGGATCTGATTATTGATAAAAAACCCTACCATATTAGGGCACTTTTATCAAAAATTGTCAATCTACTTCTCTAAGCTAAATGCGTCACTAGATCGACCGCAACATTGAGACGTGAGCCTATCTCTTAGGGTAGCAGTCTAAGCCTATCTCCTATTATAGCGGTAGAAAAAAGTTCATCCCAAAAAGAGGGAAATACAAGCCTATCTCACATGATAGCAGCCTACCTCATATGGTAGCCCTATAAACCTACCTCGCGCAATAGCGATAAAAGCCTATCTCATATGATAGCAATGCAACCTCGTCTCACATGATAAGGTGAAAGCCTATCTCACATGATAGCAATAATAAGCCTATCTCATAAGATAGCAGGACTACCGCCCGAAGGGTGGTCTAACAGGTCTATCTTATTAGGCAACAATCATAAGCGGAAAAGATGCAGATAATACTTGGGGTCCATATGAAAAAGGCCGACCTACAAGAATGCCTACAAAGGGAGTCAAAAGCTTCGCATGTCATAACGTCAATCAAAAGAAATGTGCTCAGAAGCATGCTAGCCCATGAAAAGGGTGCGAAACAGCGTTTGTATTTAAAAATCATTTAAATTTCAAAGACATACACTGTAGGCACAAAGCAAAACCAGGACAAAAGAAGATGTTTCCTTGTAAAGGCGATCTCATTCTTCAGAAAAGTCTTTCAACAGGGAATCCTGCGCCGACAACTTGAGAGAATTAGCAGCGAGCTCTGCAACACGGGCCTTGCTAGCTTCATGATGCTTCACGGCCTCGTCTAACTCCTTGGTTTGACGCTCGAATTCTTGCCTGCGCGCCGCAAGATCGACCGTTTCCTTTTTTAAGGAAGCAAGCTCGTTCCCCAAATTGGCAGAATTGTGAATTCTTGTCAACCACTGGGAAAGGAAGTTCAAGTCCAATCGCCCCGCCGCAAGTTGCTCAAGTTTCCGCACGCTCGCAAGGAACTCTTGGGTTTAGCCGGGGTTGTTTGTACAGGAGTAACTTGATACAGTTCTCCCAGGAAAATGGCAAGCTCTCCGAAAATTTTCCCTCTGTCCATTGGAGGTAATTCTAGCACGCGCGCAAAGGCAGTGGGGAAAGATACCCGAACTTTCATAAGCCACTCCAGGAAAGCTTGATCAATACCTACATGCGCAAACACGATATCATACTCCGCAAAATAGGGGAATGAAAATGAGGAATAAAAGACAAGGATGGGCTTACCAGTTCCTTCGATAATCTGCTGGAGAAAGAGCAATGGGCGATGTTGCCTGCAGGTTAGCATCAGCCGTGGCTATCAGTTCCTTATCAGCTCTAGCCTCACGTGCGAAGTACACCTCAGGAATTACGAAGTTTCCCCTTACAGCAACAGGAGCAGCGGTCTGCGAGCCCCATACTTCAAATGGATTCCCAGGAAAATAATGTCCAAATCCAAAACCAGATCGGAGGACCTTGGAAAGCTCAGTGCTAATTTAGTCGTACCAATACCCTTAGTAGAGACAGGGGTTCGCTTACAAGCTGGGGCATTAGCATTAGTTCCCACCGGACAGGAAATAAGTTCTTCTAACACCGCATCATGTCTGGGAGGAACGGTTTCCCCAAAACCCTCCTCGTGAACAGCGTCATGCACAGGAGACGCACCTCGAGCAGCGCGTGAGTCATGGGAAGAGTTTTTCTCATCTGAAGAAATAAGTATGGAGGACTCTTGATGCTGTTCTGTGATGTGGGCAAGGGTCCCGATACGATCATTCACCATCACTTCCCTTGTCTCTCCTTTGCCAGGTGTGTCGCCTGCTGCAAAATAAAGAATAAGACTTTCACAAAGGCATGATCACTAGAGAAATAAGTATGGATCTTACGTGCTGAGGATTTTGAGTTGCCTTGAGTAATTGCCTCAACACGAGAACACTTTAACTCTCGTATAGGTATCTCACGGGAGGGAGTTTCATAAGAAAGCCTCTTCCTCACTAAGCTTTTCCCGTTAGAGGCCAGGAAGGCCGCTAGTGCATTAGAAACCAACAACTGAACATCGGGGGCATATGCATGGCTGGCTCAATACGCTTTTCAAGAGCCGACGAGCTTCGCAAGGCTGCCATTTCTACTTGTACACGAGCAGCGAAACTCGTGCTTCTGTCTCCAGACGCGAAGCGCCTCAAACAACACTAAAAAGAAAGGAATCAGTTAGAAGGAAGACGACAAGCGAGTTTCATGGTAATAAAGTGAGTAATGAAATATAAATGTACCTGGTTGAAAGAATGAGCATACTTGGCCTTAGCCGTGAAGGATTTGCGTTTAGAAACTTCAATCTTCTCCTCAAGAATTAGTTGAGTGCACAGATGCCGGTCTTTAGCCAACAAGGAAAAGTAGCCATAGTTGCAATCGTCACGACTACGAAGGGCCTCGAAAGGATACTCGCTGGTTGAAAAAATGGGTAGCTTGTTAGGAGAGGGGATATCATGAAGGTTGAGCAGACCCCGAGTTTGGAGGTTCCAGAAAGATACCTAGTTTGGGGTAGTTCGTCCCTTTCTGTCACGCGAAGGTTGGATCAAAGGAAGCTCAGCATACAGAGAAGACGCCCCCTTGCGACATAAAAGACTGTCACAGTAGCCCCAGTCCATGGATTCAGACAACAGTGAAGGAGCGACGGCGTCATACCCAAATTGGGGGCTAACGCGAACAGGGTCGAACGGCACGGTAATTCGTTCATAGTCACCAGAAAGTTCGATATCTGATACATACTCAGGTAGCACGGGAAGAAACCCCATTCGAACCCAGTTCACAAACCTACTAAGAGACCAATCGCCTGTAGATAGGAGATCAACGGAAAGAATGATGTCCTGCTTTGGATATAAGTCTTCCCAGAAGTCTATGTTCTGATCCTTCAAACGGGTAGCATAGGGGCGACGCGCGAAGAAACGAGCGTCGTCGATAATCAAGGCGAATGTCCGTTGGGGAGCTTCTGTATTATACCAGCGCCACGCTCGTGGACTCTGGAAGATTCGAGGAACGCTAGGAGTGTTCCAAAGACCCAATTTCACAGGAATAGGGACATACCCGAGCCATCTCTCAAAAGCCCACAGAGAAACAAAAGTACAAACGTCGACTCTTCCTTGCGACTGTTCGACATGAGCAGCGGCCAAGTCAAGACGGTAGGATAAGGAGCCCAGGACGAGTGGGCCTAGTGCTACCTTTTGTCTAAGGGATAATCTTACCGCAAGTGGAAGCACGTGCATAAAGAATCCATCACGGGGAAATCCGTCTATCAAGTAACGCGACAACCACACGCAGAGATAGCCACAAAGGGTAAAATGAAACCCTTTCCCTACAACACTAATGACCGCTTTCGGGTCTTTTTTCCCGCCATTCACGATCCACAGCAGGGTTGAAAAAGTCTCTAAAAAGTACATGAGCCATTTTGACCATGTGTTCCTCGGACCAGAGGATGTATGTGGGAATTCCCCACAGGGTGTGGTCGCTCCAGGCATCCATTTCGAGCCATTTCTTCCCATATCTGCTATGAGGACCTTCATATATTCAAATAATTGAATCTCGTCTGGTTCGGCCAAGGGTGCTAAGGGGTCAACAATCCCCATGCTTGGAAGATTCAGCAAGACCTCCATATCCTCCAAGGTAGGAGCAACTTCGAGATGGGAGAGATGAAAAGTGTGGGTCTTCCGGGAATACCTGGAAAATAACACCTGAAGCATGTTCTATCATGGTAAATATGAAGACCCTTGGTTGCACAAACGGCGTGGAAAATATTAGCACGATTCAAGTCGGCTGCGTAATCGCAATGGATATGCTCTGTCCATTCATCCATCTAGTTAAAACCCTCCATGAATGACTGCTGTAGAATGTCGGTAAAACCATACAGGCCGGCCTCTACACCGAGGCGTTGCACATCCCCGGCGTTAATCACGTCCCAATAAGTTGTCACTGGTTCGGGAGCAAGTTGCAAGACATCACTCAACGGGGATGCTTGGAGGGGGGAGATCATAATGGTAGCCGCATAAAAATCGTCACCCCCAAGGTAGGGGGCTTTGCACCACAATTCGCTAGGAAGTTCTGGAACTTCAGCAGCTTGTTTGGGAGCCATTGCTAAAAATTCTTGAGTGGATGTTTTGTTTAAAGAGGAGGAAAGGCAGGAAAATCTACATCAAAGACATAGAAGGGTTTAAATAAAAAACCGAAGAGTCGCAACCCTTGGGTACTGCTGAGTCAGCAAAATGCTTCGGAATCCGAAAAATTTGACGCTTGATCTGTCCCCGCCTCAAAAATAGGCAAATTTGGATGGTGATTGATTAACTCAACAGAAGCCACGCTTCATCAAAAGCTAGACAGCGTTTCCCAAACCCTAGGCAATCATGGCTAAGACAGGGGCTATGAGGATTCGAATTCAAAATTCGAAAAGACCTGCGTAAGCTCCATGAACGGTTGATTTTGCGCGACTGCACAACAGAAAGGCGAGTGACAATCTCGCAAAAGGGGGCTATTGTAGATACTGCTTTTCAGACAGACCGATCGCCGCCACGTGGCAGCCATCCAGCACACCTAGCGTGCTTCATCCACACCGGATCACCACCTGTGCTGATCCACGTGGGGGCTACAAGACAGGGCCCCCGCGCACCATAACACGGGAATTGTAGGGACTTAGTGGTTTGGAGGATAGGGTAAGGTACGTCGCGCGCATGCAACAACCAAGCTTGCGCTCGACCTCTGGTAACTGACTGAGAGATCCTAGGCTTACGTGTCCCATTAATGCGGCTGATCTCATAACGGTCTCCGATACTTGCGGACAGGTGCGTAACGGTTCCTATTACACGGTCGAACGTGCCGTTGGGGGTTCTACCATTAATCCGCCATTTATGGTGCACTAAACTCCCCAACGGTCACTTCCCCACTATATATAGGATCGTTAGCTCCCCGTCGCGACACAACAAGACTTGTAAGACACATTGGTCCAGTGCCATAGCTTAATGTCTCTCTCTCACGAGCAGTTACCAGTGCTTACTCTCTCCCTACACACACCCTGTAACTCTCCGTGTTCTTATTCCCTGTTTGAGGTGTACACTTGGAGATCTCTTGAGGATTTCCTTGTGCACAATGATCACGTGTCTTTTCCATGGCCAAATGACATGTGGCATTATGGTCATTATGGGGTTAGTGATTGGACCCGGATACGCCCCTCTCTAAGCCTAGGTCTTCTCTAAGTCGGAACCAACCTTTATTGATCCGCAACCAATTTGAACACATTTGGCTTTTTTAAGCAAAAAAAACAAGGCTGTTATTTTAATATTTCTGGATCCGGCTCATACATGTACCCGTATTCGGAGATCCAGAAGAATTCACAAATAATCTAGCTCATCCGAATTGCTTGAGTGAATATTAAAACTAAATTATATATTCATTGATTCAGCTCAACCAAATTAACCCATTATACTCATTACTGGTTAACAACATGTACTTATGTATGGTCATACTTTACGGGTAACTTGTAAGGAAATATTGCATAATGGTACTGACTTTACTACAATAAAAATCACATGAATTAAGCGGCAGTGTCATATACATAAAAACCTTCATAACTTGCATGTTAATTGAATTTTTAGAATGTGAATGTTGAAACATGAAACAAATGAAATTGAAGTATAATCACAGTTATTTTGGTTGATTGAGGTGTGCGTTTGGATATCAACTTCGATCCACATATTAAGGAAAAAGTAATTTTTTTAGGAAAGGAACAAGTAAAGTTTGTTGTATGATGTGTTTCTTATCAACCCCATGAATTTGGGATGGTAATGAAATTATGCAAAGTTACGTCTCCACCTTCCCCTCTATAAGTAAATAGATGTATCAAAAAATTGTGAAACACATACACCTCTCTCATGCCCATTTTCATGCACTTTCATCACATTTTAATACCCACGTTTTTTAAATCATAAATTCAAATCAAACACAAAATTAATTATTTATGAAAAGAGATTACAAATGAATCAAACTAAATGTCAACAACTAAATTTTCGAAGTACAAGTGTTTATTTTCTAAAGAGTCTAACTACTGATCCAAATATTTTTCTGAGTCTGGAAGCGTGATGGTCCGCATAAGGTCATCCTGCACTAACATGTGGTGGTTGTAAAAACAAAAACAATAGACGCCACAATTTCAAAAGTAAATAAAAACTGAGTAAGACAGGAAAATCAATGCGTAAACAGAGTGGGGTCATAATTTTGAAAACAAATGTCTATTAAAGAAATTGATTAAGCTGTCAAATCAGTTATCCGATCCATCTTCAAGAAAACATTTCTCATTATTAATAATGAAGGTCCTCATTATTCCAAAAACCCAGTTTTATACAGTGCATAGGAGGGCCAAGAAGAATCAAATCCATCCATATATAAAAACGGAAATCCAGGGAGTCTGTTAAGCTCGATGTCCCGTGCATTCAGGAACGACACTCGAAGTCTGCGCCCGCCTCGACCAAACCTCGACCAACTAGAGTTTAAGTGTCGACACCCCCTTAAGGGTTATATGGCTAGAAAAAGGTAGTAGTTGACGTCTTAACCCTAGCCAAAGGAACGTAGGGAGAAAATCCATTATGGGATATCAAAATATCCAAAGAATCATCATGAGTAAAAGGATCAATGTTAGGTCTAGTTGTGTAATCTAAGACAATTCCAAAACTGAACGTATGATATTTCTAAATATAGTAAAAGGAAGGGTGTACGATTTATTTCCATAGACCAGGCTTAGTTGAATTCAAGTAGAGGGAAATTTTACAAAGTCATTAACTGCATAAAATGCAGTAGAGCAACCAAAGACACTTAAAACAGTTAAAGACATGTAAAACAATTAAAACATATAAAATAGTTAAACACATGTAGATTTATACTTAGATAATACAGTTTTGAGGCAATAAAGATTGAGTGTTCAAGCTTACCTACGATAGCAAAGCAATCCAAGCAAGCAGGCACGCTAGTAACAATATCAGATGTCGTAGTACCCTTGGACTCTGGACTCAGAATCAACATTTATATGAGATACAACTAATCAATACATACTCAACTTCACATAATTTGTTATGCGAAATTTTCATAAATGACATGTGTAGACAGTCAAGAATGAGTCATCGGGTCACCGCCACATGGATCCATCAGTAGCCTACTGGTGTCCTTGCCATTGCGCTCCAGAAGCACCAGATCATGTCATATCACACTTAGAGGGACCATGAGACAGGGTCTGAAATACCCCGTATTTTTTTTGGGTCATTTAGCAATTTCAGGAAAAAAGAATATCATGAAATTCATATTTCAAACTTATTATTAACTTCTTCTTAGTTTTAAAATATAAGGGTGTCGTTGAACATCTATGATTATATAAAATTTTGTTTTGAGGCTATTTTGTAGTTTTGGAAACATGGATAATAATAAATTAAACTTATTTTGTATACTTGGGAGATACTTGTAGTTCTCTAAAAGAGGATTTTGACATTTATATACAAAGTGGTTTATTTGAAATAATTTGAAAATTTTATAATTTATGAAAATTAACTTTTATGTGTTTTCTATTAATTGAAAATTATATTTGCACCCCTAAAAATTTAGCTTTCACATTCTACCCGAACTAGCAATTCATTTACTACTTATTTATACTTAAGTCCCCCTTCATTATCTTTGGTCAACTAAACATGGAGATGTTCTTATTACTAGCATCTCTCATTTTCCTTACAAAGACATCAAGCACACTACCCCCATCATACTCCATCATTTTTCTATCACTCTCATCTCCATCAACTCCCACTACTACCTACATTTGTATCTATATATTTTGGGGGATTCTTCTCCACCAACCTCCACCATAAATCCCATTTCTTCTAAATTCTTCATATGTTTTTCTCTTCAAGAGAACTCATACAAGCTTTCTCTCTCTCCAAATGTCAGTCCTGTTTTTGGACGTTGACCTCACAAAAACACCATCAAAATTTCATTTTCTACTCTCCCTAGCATGAAAAACTTGAGTCCAAGCTTGGTAGGATCATGGTGGGAAGTTCTTTCACCATTCTTCTCAAGGATTGAAGGCCAATTTAACTCTTTTCCTCACCATCTTCTTGAATCTTGGGGTAAAGTTTCTTCTAGTCTTGAATTCATGCATGCATGTCCACATTTTGATTTGATAGATGAGACGTCATCTTACTTTTCTTCATTTTCATGTTTGATTATTCATTTACATGGCTAGATCATGAGTTTGACACTTGAATGTTCTATATTTCATAAAACCCACACTATAACACACATCCACTTGGTGAGCATCTTGTTGGTTGCATGTGCATTTTAAGTAGGTTTTGATCATTGTATCAAAATTATTTGGGTGAAAATCAAGTCACCATAAGTTTTATTTCTCATTTGAACCAATTTTAATGATTTTTGAAAAAATTGCATGTTAATACAATCTGCATAGTCTGTGGAAAACGTGGTCTACTTCAATTTTTGTTTACGTGAAATTATCAAATCTTATATTATGAAAATATACTCAGAGATGGTCATTTTGAGGAAAAAAAAACCATCTTAATAGCATTCTTATTTAAGTAGATATGGTCCTTTGAACTTGCATGTTTTCTGAATTCTTATTTAAGTAGATATGGTCCTTTGAACTTGCATGTTTTCTGAAACTCTGTTTATAGACCAGTCTTGCCATTTTTATTAAAAATCCATTTTCAAAAACTTCTGGCACCTCATATTTCTTGTGTCGTAACTAGACTCATTGAGGATTACTGGAAAATATGAGCATTATTTATATCCTCCAAGTAGTAGTAGTGGTCCTTCAAAGTTGAGATTTGCTTTTATACTTGTCTCTACGCAACACCATTTGTTTATTTTATATAATTAATTCTATAATAGTTATTGATAAGATTCTTAATGTTTCAGAAAGTAGACACATTTATCTATCTTCGGAATGATTTTCATAATTTTATGAAGTGCTTTGATATGGTAAATGGGGCTATAAAGTCAGAGCTATAATTCTGTCCAGAATTGGAGCTTCATATTTTTTTTAGAAAACTCGAGTTTTTGAACTTCTAAGTGTTATGTTGAATTTATTTTAATAGGTGAACATCATTATATGTGCATTTATGACATATTTGACTGTGGAGCATGTAGGGTTGCATTTTGATTATGTATGTGTAAGTTGGTGGTAATGAGTATGTTTTACGTGTGATTGTAGACATTGGCCTCATAGAGAGGGTGGTTGTCGTTGGAGTGCTAGACTTACTTTATTTCTATTGGTTGTGCTTCATCTCAATGGTAAGTACATATGTGCGAGCCTTACTTATCAAAATGTGAGTATTTGTGTGATTTCTCAAATGAATATTTTGTTGATTGAAAAGGTATGAAAAATATAATTTATACTCGAAAGTTGTTTGGATATTCATGAATCATTTGTGAGAACTCTTGAAAATTAATTTTGAAATATGAGTTTGTTATGGTAAAGAGAAGAAGTAAAACACTTCTAATAGATTTAGAACGATGTACATAGTTGTGTTATTTATGGCTCCGGCCGGAGGCGCCAAGTGATCCTCATATTACTTATGGCTACGACCATCGAAGCATTGCTTCATATTATTGGATAGAAGTTGAATGTTCACAAATCCGCCTCCGACGATCCAACATGTACCAAGGTATTATGTCCAAGGGGTTATTTAGAGCAATAGAGTGCTATTTATACTTGTAAGGGTCACTACGATATAGGAGTGTCGACACTTAAGGCATTTTAGCAAATGGTTTGAGCGGGGATTGACGTATGCGCTCCCTTAACGCTCGGGATAAATAGGGTCTAATAGACCCTAGAAAGCACCATTTATGATTACTTATTGATTTCACTTTAAATTTCGTTGAGGACAACGAAGCTCTTAAGTGTTGGGGAGTTTTAGCTATCCGCTAGTTAGCCATTGGCCATTACATAGCCTTGTTACATTTAGTTTAGTGTGTCGGTCTTGCATATATGGTCAGTCTGTTAGGATTTGTATTTGAATGTTTAAATATATTGCATTGTTTGCACGTTTATTTATTGAGTCCACCTACCCAATATGTTGGTTAATCGAGTTGGCCCAAGCATATAGAGTTAGAAAAATATGAAAACAAAAGAAAAAAAATTATAAATTAAGAAAAATCCTAAAAAATAATTTTTTTAGAAAAGAAAATCAAAAGGAGTTGAACGTGGTGAGGTCTCAATGATAGAATTCCTTAGGGGCATGAAAATATGACGTGAGGTAGACGCGTGAATCTAGAGTAGGTAGACTTATAGGGATAATGCGCACTAGAAATGCGAGTAGCTGCCTCACATACTAGATATCCGACTAGTGCTACACCGATGTCACTTTGGTAGTCGTCAACCCTCCTCGTAGTGGTAACAGAATAGTTTGGCAAGTAATATTTTTGGGGATCCACTAGTCCCTTCTCCAACTTGTAGGTCCACTAGTTACCCCCGTGATTCATTTACCCCTTTTATTCACAGCCTGTAGCCTAGGAAGCCTTTCATTGTGGCCTGCGTCATGATAGAGGGAGTTGAGTTAGGGAGGTTCGATGAGGGTGTGCTGATTTGGTACACTTTATGTGGATACTCTTACATATTTCGTCTTTTGAGGGTATGTGCGGGTGAGTTAGAGACGGTAGCACACTTCGGTGTGGCGGTGAATCATGACCTTACTCCACGATCACAGGTGGAGTGTCGTAGTGTGTGACATTCCTTCCGCACGATATGGGGTGGGTTGCTTGAGTTCATAGGAGGACGTGCTTGATGTTTATTTTATTCCCTCTATCTTAGGTGATGAGGAGGATCAGTTGGAAACCACGTATCACATTGGCTACCGGGTTTTGAGAGTTGATTTACATCGAGTGTGGGGGTGTCTATTATTATTTTATTACATTCTTGATTTGACACAGTCCACCCCCACATTATCTACTTGGATATTTATCTCCTCGGGTTTATTATCATTACATTATGGCTCCAAGTGTTGATTATTTGTGGGAAGTAAAAAAAAGATAAAAATAAATTAAAAAAAAGAAGAAAATAAAAAAGAAAAAAAAGTGAAGGAAATAAAGGAGGTTGTGTTGGGATTTTTGAAGAACTGAGAAGATTAGCTATGGATCTTTTGAACAATCTTTCACATTCGTGGCCGCGAGAACGGCGTTGCACAAGATTGAGGGAATGAGGGCCGGAGTAGGTGAGAGGGTTCCTTGGATTTTGGTGAGGGAGTGTGAGAATCGAGTTTTGAGTTTTATCATGATGTTTAGGACTACGCTTCTAAATATCATATCCTAACTGTCCCAATCCGTCAACAGATTTAACCCGTGGATAAATATCTCATATGGTAAGTGCTAGGGATATGTTAGGTGAGTGTGTGAAAGCATAATATTAAGTGCTCGGCCTAATCTGTCTAACGAAAGTGGCCGCAAGTTCTGCCGATCAAAAAAATTGTAGAATTTCTTAAAGGAATATGAGAGCCTTCTGACTTATCGGTTTATTTTTCGAGCTTGCCCAATTTCAACTATATAAAAAAAAATATATGTTCTTTTACTTTGTTGCATTTTACATCTTGAGGTGCACTGTATATATCATGTAGTTTGCATAGTCGTGTCTTAGTATATTGAGTCGTAATTCGTGATGGCTAGTGGATGGTAAGTATGCAAAGTGGTGGGGGTATGAATTTGTTTGGAGTGGTATGTATTCAATGTCTCTAGTATGAGGTTGAGCGCCATCGTTTCTCGGGATGAGCAAAGAGAAAGTGTGGGGGAATTTGATAGCCCCTTTTAGGAACTATATTTATTTAGCATTTGCCATATATTTGAGAGGTTTTTGGAGAGTTCAGAGCCTATTGTTGATGAGAGAACGCATATTTATCACTTGTTGCGTTATGCTTAATTCCAATCCGGGTACGTCTTATTTGCTTTATTTATGCTTAATTGAAGGATTTAATCGCTTGGTACAGTGTTTGTTGCCTTTGACAGGAAACAGGGCTTAAGGAGCGTATTGGATCAGGTACGTGAGCTTCGGAAGCTATGAAGCGCAAAGAAAGAGGCTCGGGAACCAAGAAATGCAGATTAAAGAAGAGTTATGCAGGACAATTCGAACAAAGGAAGAAACCATTCACACGAATGCCTTCCGCACGAAAGGGTCGGGCATTCGAACGAAGCCTCTGAAGTCGGAGCAGATTCTTGGGGTTATTTCGCAAATATCAAGACGTGGACTTCATTACTTCGATCTAGGCAACAAAAGACGGAGAACAAAGAAAAAAACACAGGTTGGAGAAGACTTGGAGAGCCAAGGAGAGCAGCTAGGGGCAAGGAGAAGAGCTAGGATCAACGCTATAACTCGAGTTTTAGCGTTTGAATCTATTTTCTTCTTTACTCTCTTGTATGGAATATTGCACAATGTTTTATTTAGTTACGAGTAGCTAAACTCATACCCAGACATCTAAAAAGAGCCTAGGGTTTATGGCTTAATGGTTTTTTTCGAATTTAGGTTGGAATTTCATGCACTATGATTTGGTTTATGAATAAAGTACTATTTTGTTAATCATTGTTGAACTTTACCGTTTGACGTGGTAGAGTAAAGATGTAAGATTAACATTTGTAGTTGTAGTTCATAGCATAAATCTTGCTTAAAGATGATTCTTGTTATCTAATAATTTGTATTATGTGGACTTGTTATTTAGCTAGTGAGTATGTGAGAGCAACTCTACCCTAGTTAGGATGAGGGTACAATTGCATTCTCGATTTAACAAGACCGTTAGGTAAGTTGAGTTGGAGTGGCCTGAAGAGGGTAAATTCGGTGAGAGATAATGGTAGGTTCGTGTAGTGGTGGACCGTAAGGAACCGTTACCTTGCTCATTGTTAGCCTAATAGAACGTATCGATAGCTAGAGTGGACTGAGAGAGACAGGATGATACCGATGTGTAGAAAGAAAAGAGACTGTTAGGTGATTGTCATTGCCATTACCCAACATAGCTAAACAGTAGAATTATCGTGTTTGATCACTGAATCGGAACCATTAACCACCCTAGGAAATCTATAGATTGCCTAGTCTTCTCTATCTTGATACATCTCAGCTATTTATTCTGCATTGTTGAGGGTGACAACTTTTAAATCAAACACCATTTTTACCGGGTATTTAGTAAATTAGATTCAATTGTTGAATTCTGGAAAAGTAAGCCTACCTACCTTGGGTTCGATAACTCGGAGTCAACAAATACTCCATTATATTACTTGACCATATACTTGCACAGTACACGTAATATAGGCGCGTCACTAGGCCTAAGGCAAAGAACATATATTGACAAGGTGTTGAAGCGGTTCAACATGCAAGAATCGAAGAAAGGACTCTTTCCCATGTCACATGGAGTTACCCTTACGAAGGCTGACTGTCCTTCCAATCAGATTGAGAAGGACCGTATGAGTAAGATCCCATATGCGTCGACTATTGGATCTATCATGTACGCCATGATATGTACTAGACCAGATGTGTCATATGCTTTAAGTATGACAAGCAGATACCACTCCAATCCGGGTGAGATTCTCTGGATTTCTGTCGAAGAATATCCTTAAGTACTTGAGAAGGTCTAAGGATGAATTCTTGATATATGGAGGGGAGGAAGAACTCAGTGTAAACATATGCAAGATACCAATAGATGATCTTTCATATCCACTTACTAAACCAGTTTCTCATCGTGAGCAGCCACACTAGATCTATAGGCATACAAGATGCACCAGATTGGTCTAGTGCAAGTGGGAGACTGTTGAGGTAGATGCCTTAGAGGCAATCTATTTTAGTGTGAACGTTTTTTGGCTAGACTATTCATTTTATTAGATGTGGAGATATTAATATAATGAAGTCCTTAGATTGCAATTGTTGTTGTCTTACTTTATCCTTAGTCAAGTATAATGGTTAGTAGGACGATCACTACAAGATACTGGATGGACCCACCACGAGAAGGCTACATGAGAGTTATGTGAATGTCACAAGTGCTTCTCGTAGTGACAATGGTGTTGTATTCCTTTGACTTAAAGTCACTAGATACCGTAGTTGTGAATTATCATGTTTTGATATCGTCAAACGTTACACCGCAACTGGGTAATTATAAGGGCGATAATTGGATATGATATGAAGCAAGCCGAGAGATGGTAGTGATGTGGAGAGGATTTGTCCCTCCCTCATAACGGGAGTATATATATATGGCCACACGATGAGTAGTACTTGTAAATGCCTGGCCAGACTCAGATAAATCTATATATGATATTGATGTTATCTGTTCAGATAAGTCTATTCCCAGGATCGAGAAACTATGGATTGGATATATGAGCGTGACATATGTGTCTCGTGTCCAATCCAGCTATTGTGACAAAGGGACATATACAACATGGTAACATTGGTGAAATAGGTTTGTCATATCACTGACTATTCCTTTTAGTTAGGTAGCACTGATGTGTTGCTAGACACCGCTCAATGTTTGTAATTGTTACAGCCAATGTAATATGAACCTGCAGAGTCACACATCAAATGATTAGACTGGATGTAGATATTAATTAGTTGGACTAATTAACAGCTAAAAGAATCAAGGATGAAAGTGCAACAACGTGCATATTTAGTTGGACTAAATAGCAAATTGGACTAAACTGCGAATTAATCCTAGTACGAATCGGATTAGTAGTGGGCCGTTTTGTAATTAGTAAAGAGTTATTAATTATAAAAGGCTAGTCCACCCCTATGTTGGAATAGATGCCCTAGAGGCAATCTAGTTTAGTATGAATTTGTATATGGCTAGAAAATTCATTTATTATTTATTGGATATTTAATATAATGAAGTCCTTAGATTCACAATCGTGTTGTTTATCTTAAATATCCCTAGTCAAGTATAATGATTAATGGGACAATCATCTATAGACTAGTATGGGGTTGGATTGATATGGAGATATCACGATCCAACACATAGGTGTGCATTACGGAATGTTGCACTGGATTGACCCATCACCGAGAAGGCTACATACATGTTATGTTGAGTCACCAGTGCTTCTCGGGTACAATGGTATTTTCATCCTTAGACTTGAAGTCACTAGATATTCTAGTTGTGGATCATTGTGATCTTGGTAGCGTTAAACGCTACACCGTAACTGGGTAGTTATAAAGGCGTGTACTGGATACAATGAGAAGCAAGCTTAGAGATCGTAGTGGACGTAGAGAGGATTTGCCCCTCCCACATAACGGGAGCAAATATCCTAGGCCACTCGAAGGATAGTGCTTATAGAATGTCTGGCCAGACTCAAATAAATCAATATGGGATATTGATGTTATTTGCACGAATAAGGCTATTCCATGGATCGAGAAACTAGGGATTGGATATACGAGTGTGACTTGTATGTCTCGTGTCCAATCCGGATATGGAGGCAAAGGGATGAGACAATTACTTGTACAAGGTTGTCTAGATGACTATTCTATTAGTTGGCTAGAATGGATGTTTTGCTAGAAACCGCTCCATATTAGAAAATAGTTGCTACCAACTAGATAGAACCTATGGGGTCACACGCTATATAGAGTTGTACTAGATTTGGAATTAATTAATTGGATTAATTAATTAGAAGGATCACTTTGCAAACCCTTGCAAACTTAGTAGGGACTAATTTGCAAGGAAGGGACTAAATTGAATTCTAGTTGGACTAGAATAAGTCCTTTAGGTAGTTAACAAGGAGTTGTTGGACTATATAAAGGACCCTCCTTCCTTCCTTCCTAATAACTTATGCTCTTTAGAGATCATAACAAGAGTGGGAGAGAACAAAGGAGAGAGAGAGCAAGCAACAAGGGCCGACGCCGCCCCTTGCCGCCGCCCCTCACCCCGTCGGCCAAAAGGAAGGGCCGAGCCCCTTTTTTGTCTCGTTTTGCGTGATTCCTTCACCCTCCTTTCATTCCGGGCTAGCACCAAGGAGATTGGAGATCTAGGAGCAACTCTAGGCGTGGATCAACTATAGAGAACGTGACACTATTCGCGTTTGAAGTCATCAAGGAGAACCCAAAGGTGTGTTTATGATTTCTTACCTTCACTATCGTTATGCATCTAGACTTGTGATCCTTGGAGGGTTTTGCATGGTTGTTTGTTTGATTATGCTTCCGTTTGCGCGATCCATGAATCAAAACCCTACAGTGGTATCAGAGCCACAGGTCATAGAGCATAAACGTAGTTTATGTGTTACATTCTTGTTGTTTTACACCTTAATTTGTTGTTTATCGCGTAAAACAAGACAAATCAAGCATGGGATGCAATTTGTCAACAATTAATCATAACAAGACCCAACTTTTTTTGCATTGGATGCATGAATTGGTGAGTTTGAGAAATTTTAGGATCTTAGATCTAGGGTTTGGGCATCCTTGGGGAAGAAGGAGTTCTCCCAAAAGAAGAAAACAACCAAACTTGGGCTCCAAGCAAGGAGGTTGTTTTGGAAACAACCTCCATAAGGAGGTTCGGCCCCCTAGGGGACCGCCCCCTTGCTTGCCGCCCAAGATTGGCCGCCCTAAGGGGCCGGGCGGCCCTAACCCGCGGGCCTAGCTTGCGGGTTTTGGGCCGGGCCGGCCCTAGGGCCTTATGGTTCACTTTATTGGGCCCGGGAAATTGGATTGTTGGGCCCATGGACCGTTTTAACCCTAGAAATCCTAAAATCAATTAAAATTGACCAAGCGCGTTAAAATTGGATTTTAACTGTTTATGTGCAAATCGCATGGTGATTGGATATGGCCTTAGGATGTGGTTTGATGTGGATGTTTAATTTTGTGGTTTGGTTTTACGGCCTGCGAGCTGATCAATTAATTGTAATAATTAATTAGGGTTTTATGGTCTGCGTGCCATTTTTTTTTCTCAACTTGTGAGATTTATTTTATTTAGTATAGATATTAGCTAGTGCTAGATAAAGTAGATTGTTAGCCAAGATTGGAGAAAAGAAGCCCAAAGCCAAAGAAGCCACAAAAGATGGAGCATGGAGCATGGAGTATCCCACATGACTATGAAGGATGGACCAAAAGATCAAGACGCATGGAGATGTGTTTGCTTAGGGTTCATAGATAATTCCATTGGCTTGGAATTATCTTAGTCTAGAAAAGGCCATATCCACATCACGTTTAATTTCTGTTTTGTGGTTGTTTATTTATTGTCTTATTATTTGTGTGGTTGGTGTATGGATGATGCATGCAATTAGGATAATAAGATAATTAGACAACCCGGATCTATTATTTGGAGTTGTGCCCAAACTCAAATAGATAGATTAGTTGATATTGATCAACAAAATAATTGAAATTGAAAATCCCTCAAATTTTAAATATTGTGTTCTTGCCTTCTCGTTATTTAAACACTCATTATCATCATTATTTATCAAGTTCGTGCGTGCCAAAGCATGGCGACTTGGTTCATAATGATGGAATGCGATGGCATGTAACAATGTGCAATTGTTTAGATAAGAGGTTGAACACAACTAGGCTATTAATTTGATTAAGAAACCTAGAGGCAATCAATTGGGATTATCCATATGGATGGATAAATAAGGAGTTATTTGCCCGGTTGAACCAAGAGTTGCATATGGGATGCAATTGGAATTGTTCCTACCTAGAAGTAGTCAAATTATGGGTGACTTGCCAAAGCAAGCTCATAAGGAGATGAAAAGATGGATCTTGGCCCACTAGAAAATATAGTGATATTTTCCGCATTAATATCTTGAGGGTTATTAATCCGTAGAAAAATAGTAGGAGCTATATTTAATAAACTAGCCATTATTAAATATAGTCAAAAATTCACAAATACAAAAACTTGCGTATTTTCCTTTTGTAGAATTCCAAATGGCAAACAACTCATCGAGTTCACAACATTCCCTACGATCTGTCCTTGAGAAGGACAAGCTCTCTGGAACCAACTTTCTTGATTGGTACAGAAACTTGAGAATTGTTCTCAAGCAAGAGAAGAAAACTGTACGCAATAGAGGAGCATGTTCCAGAAGGTCCAGAGAACTAGACACCTGTTGCCTTAAAGGCGTATCAAAAGCGTGTTGATGACGCTAATGATGTGGCCTGCCTAATACTTTGCACCATGACCTCTGAGCTTCAGAAGCAACATGAGAACATGAATGCTGTCGATATGATCGAACATCTAAAGCAGCTCTTCCAAGAGCAGGCGAGGGTAGAGAGGTATGAGGTCTCAAAGGCACTGTTCAAATGTCATCTGGCAGAAGGGAACCCGGTGGGACCCCATGTACTCCGAATGATCGGGTACTTGGAGAATCTCGCCCGGCTTGGGTTCCCGGTCGGCCAAGAGTTGGCAACCGATCTCGTGTTGCAATCGTTGCCTGAGAGTTATGGACAGTTCATTATGAACTATAACATGAACGAGATCGTTAAACCACTGCCAGATTTGCTCAACATGTTGAGGACGGCTGAACAGAGCATCAACAAGGGTAAGGGCAAGGCCATTATGATGGTGCATAAAGGAAAGGGCAAAAAGTTTGCCTCTTCCTCCAAGGGCAAAGGCAAGTCAGTTGCCAAGTCCAAGGAACAAGCCCTTAAGCCTGTTGGTGGCATTGCCAAGGTCGTGACTAAGGGTGAGTGTCACTACTACAGTCAACCTGGACACTGGAGGAGGAACTGCCCAAAATATCTGGAGGACAAGAGGCTTGGAATAGTGATTCCACCACCACCAGGTATTTTTGTTGTAGATGTCAATTTAACTGTCTCTACATCGTGGGTATTAGATACTGGATGTGGATCTCATATTTGTCGAAATATGCAGGACTAAAGAGAAGTAAAAGATTGGCTAAAGGGGAGGTAGATCTGCGCGTTGGGAATGGAGCAAAGGTTGCTGCGTTGGCCATAGGCGTGTGCGAGCTATCTCTGCCTTCAGGATTAGTTTTAGAATTAAATAATTGCTATTTTGTGCCTGCTATGAGCAGAAACATTATTTCTATTTCTTGTTTGGACAAGGAAGGTTTTATTATTTCAATAAAGAACAAATGTTGTTCCTTTTATTTGAATAATATTCACTATTTTAGTGCGCAATTATTTAATGGACTTTATGTCCTTGATCTAAGCAATCCTGTCTACAACATTAAAACCAAGCGGATTAAAATAAATGATTTAAATCCTGCTTATTTATGGCATTGTCGTTTAGGCCACATAAATGAGAAACGTGTATCTAGACTCCATAAGGATGGATTACTAGACTCATTTGATTTTGAATCATATGAGACATGTGAGGCTTGTTTATTGGGAAAAATGACAAAGTCCCCTTTCGATAAGAAAAGTGAGAGGACTAGTGAGCAATTGGCACTCATACATACCGATGTGTGTGGGCCATTTGCCACGCCTGCCAGGGGTGGTTATGTCTACTTCATTACATTTACTGATGATTACACTAGATATGGATTTGTGTACCTTATGAGGGAAAAATCCGAATCCTTTGAAGTGTTCAAAGAATTCAAGAATGAAGTAGAGAAGCAACTTGGCAAAAGTATCAAGGCTCTACGATCGGATCGTGGAGGAGAATACTTGAGCCAAGAGTTTGACGACTATCTTAGAGAGTGTGGGATTGTGTCCCAACTCACTCCACCCGGAACGCCACAATAGAATGGCGTGTCCGAGAGGAGGAATCGAACCCTATTGGATATGGTTCGGTCTATGATGTGTCAAACCGATCTTCCATTATCATTTTGGGGCTACGCTCTATTAAGTGCAGCTTTCACCATTAACCGTGTTCCATCTAAATCAGTCATGAAAACACCATATGAGATGTGGAGTGGGAGGCGTCCCACATTGTCGTTCATGAGGATTTGGGGCTGCGATGTCTATGTAAAACGTTTACAATCAGACAAGCTAGGGCCTAAATCGGATAAGTGTAAATTTGTGGGGTACCCTAAGGAAACTAAGGGATACTACTTCTACAATCCAACCGAGAACAAAGTGTTTGTTGCTCGGACCGGCGTGTTTCTAGAAAGAGAGTTTGTCTCTAAAGAAGCAAGTGGGAGGAATGTAGAACTTGAAGAAGTTCAAGAACCACAAATCACTGAACCGATTATGGAACATGAACAGGAATCACAAGCAGTTGTGGATCCACCTGTTCAGGTAACACAAGAGCTTCGTAGATCTAGTAGAGTGCGCCAGGAACCCGAGAGGTACGGACTTCTCGTAACTGATTCCGGTGACACGATGCTCATAGATGATGAGCCTACTACCTATGAGGAGGCCATGAATGGCCCAGACTCGCAGAAGTGGCTTTTGAAGCCATGAGATCCGAGATGGAATCCATGTATGCCAACAAAGTATGGACTTTGGTGGAACCACCTGATGGGGCGCGGCCCATAGGGTGCAAGTGGGTCTTCAAGAAGAAGATCGACATGGATGGTAATGTGATTACCTATAAGGGCCGATTGGTGGCTAAAGGATTCAGACAGATTCATGGTATTGACTATGATGAAACCTTTTCACCAGTCGCTATGACCAAATCCATCCGAATCCTACTTGCAATTGCAGCATACTACGACTATGAGATTTGGCAGATGGATGTCAAAACAGCATTCCTTTATGGGAATCTCCTCGAGGACGTGTATATGATACAACCGGAGGGTTTTGAGGATCCAAAGCAAGCCAACAAAGTCTGTAAGCTGCAACGATCCATTTATGGATTGAAGCAAGTTTCTAGGAGTTGGAATCGACGTTTTGATGAAGTAGTCAAAGAGTTTGGCTTCATCAGAAACGAAGATGAGTCTTGTGTCTACAAGAAGGTTAGTGGGAGCTCTGTAGCTTTTCTGGTCTTGTATGTGGATGACATACTACTCATTGGAAACGACATTCCCATGCTGCAATCTGTGAAAGATTGGCTAGGAAAGTGTTTCTCAATGAAAGACTTAGGGGAAGCAGCCTTTATACTCGGTATAAAGATCTATAGAGATAGATCTAAGAGGTTGCTAGGCCTAAGTCAAAGTACATATATTGACAAGGTGTTGAAACGGTTCAACATGCAAGATTCCAAGAAGGGATTCTTGCCCATGTCACATGGAATCACTCTTTCGAAGAGTGGTTGTCCCTCCAATGAGATTGAGAAGGAACGCATGAGTAGGATTCCCTATGCCTCGGCCATAGGATCTATCATGTACGCCATGTTATGTACTAGACCAGATGTGTCATATGCCTTGAGTATGACAAGCAGATACCAATCCAATCCGGGTGAGAGTCACTGGATTGCTGTCAAGAACATCCTAAAGTACTTGAGAAGAACTAAGGATGCCTTCTTGATGTTTGGCAGTGAGGAAGAGTTGCGTGTAAGGGGTTACACTGATGCAAGCTTCCAAACTGACAGAGATGACTTTAGGTCACAGTCGGGATATGTGTTTTGCCTGAATGGAGCAGCGGTGAGCTGGAAGAGTTCCAAGCAAGAGACGGTAGCTGATTCTACAACAGAGGCTGAGTACATTGCTGCAAATGGCGCAGCAAAGGAGGCTGTTTGGATCAGAAAGTTTGTTTCTGAACTTGGTGTGGTCCCTAGCATTGCGGATCCAGTGGAGTTGTTCTGTGACAACACTGGGGCGATCGCGCAATCAAAGGAACCCAGATCGCACCAGAAGTCCAAGCACGTGCTCAGGAAGTTTCATCTGATTCGAGATATTATCGATAGAGGAGACGTTCGGATATGCAAGATTCCTACAGATGATAATCTGTCAGACCCGCTGACAAAGCCTCTCACGCAGTGGAAGCATGAAGGGCACACTAGGAGTATGGGCATACGAGATGCGCCAGATTGGCTCTAGTGCAAGTGGGAGACTGTTGGAATAGATGCCCTAGAGGCAATCTAGTTTAGTATGAATTTGTATATGGCTAGAAAATTCATTTATTATTTATTGGATATTTAATATAATGAAGTCCTTAGATTCACAATCGTGTTGTTTATCTTAAATATCCCTAGTCAAGTATAATGATTAATGGGATAATCATCTATAGACTAGTATGTGGTTGGATTGATATGGAGATATCACGATCCAACACATAGGTGTGCATTACGGAATGTTGCACTGGATTGACCCATCACCGAGAAGGCTACATACATGTTATGTTGAGTCACAAGTGCTTCTAGGGTACAATGGTATTGTCATCCTTAGACTTGAAGTCACTAGATATTCTAGTTGTGGATCATTGTGATCTTGGTAGCGTTAAACGCTACACCGTAACTGGGTAGTTATAAAGGCGTGTACTGGATACAATGAGAAGAAAGCTTAGAGATCGTAGTGGACGTAGAGAGGATTTGCCCCTCCCACATAACGGGAGCAAATATCCTAGGCCACTCGAAGGATAGTGCTTATAGAATGTCTGGCCAGACTCAAATAAATCAATATGGGATATTGATGTTATTTGCACGAATAAGGCTATTCCATGGATCGAGAAACTAGGGATTGGATATACGAGTGTGACTTGTATGTCTCGTGTCCAATCCGGATATGGAGGCAAAGGGATGAGACAATTACTTGTACAAGGTTGTCTAGATGACTATTCTATTAGTTGGCTAGAATGGATGTTTTGCTAGAAACCGCTCCATATTAGCAAATAGTTGCTACCAACTAGATAGAACATATGGGGTCACACGCTATATAGAGTTGTACTAGATTTGGAATTAATTAATTGGATTATTTAATTAGAAGGATCACTTTGCAAACCCTTGCAAACTTAGTAGGGACTAATTTGCAAGGAAGGGACTAAATTGAATTCTAGTTGGACTAGAATAAGTCCTTTAGGTAGTTAACAAGGAGTTGTTGGACTATATAAAGGACCCTCCTTCCTTCCTTCCTTCCTAATAACTTATGCTCTTTATGTAGGGTTTTGATTCATGGATCGCGCAAACGGAAGCATAATCAAACAAACATCCATGCAAAACCCTCCAAGGATCACAAGTCTAGATGCATAACGATAGTGAAGGTAAGAAATCATAAACACACCTTTGGGTTCTCCTTGATGACTTCAAACGCGAATAGTGTCACGTTATCTATAGTTGATCCACGCCTAGAGTTGATCCTAGATCTCCAATCTCCTTGGTGCTAGCCCGGAATGAGAGGAGGGTGAAGGAATCACGCAAAACGAGGCTAAAGAAGGGGCTCGGCCCTCTTTTGGCGTCGGGGACGAGGGGGCGGCGGCAAGGGTGGCGTCGGCCTCCTTGTTGCTTGCTCTCTCTCTCCTTTGTTCTCTCCCACTCTTGTTATGTTCTCTTTAGAGCATAAGTTATGAGGAAGGAAGGAAGGAGGGTCCTTTATGTAGTCCAACAACTCCTTGTTAACTACCTAAAGGACTTATTCTAGTCCAACTAGAATACAATTTAGTCCCTTCCTTGCAAATTAGTCCCTACTAAGTTTGCAAGGGTTTGCAAAGTGATCCTTCTAATTAATTAATCCAATTAATTAATTCCCAAATCTAGTACAACTCTATATAGCGTGTGACCCCATAGGTTCTATTTAGTTGGTAGCAACTCTTTGCTAATATGGAGCGGTTTCTAGCAAAACATCCATTCTAGCCAACTAATAGAATAGTCATCTAGACAACCTTGTACAAGTAATTGTCTCATCCCTTTGCCTCCATATCCGGATTGGACACGAGACATACAAGTCACACTCGTATATCCAATCCATAGTTTCTCGATCCATGGAATAGCCTTATTCGTGCAAATAACATCAATATCCCATATTGATTTATTTGAGTCTGGCCAGACATTCTATAAGCACTATCCTTCGAGTGGCCTAGGATATTTGCTCCCGTTATGTGGGAGGGGCAAATCCTCTCTACGTCCACTACGATCTCTAAGCTTGCTTCTCATTGTATCCAGTACACGCCTTTATAACTACCCAGTTACGGTGTAGCGTTTAACGCTACCAAGATCACAATGATCCACAACTAGAATATCTAGTGACTTCAAGTCTAAGGATGACAATACCATTGTACCCGAGAAGCACTGGTGACTCAACATAACATGTATGTAGCCTTCTCGGTGATGGGTCAATCCAGTGCAACATTCCGTAATGCACACCTATGTGTTGGATCGTGATATCTCCATATCAATCCAACCCCATACTAGTCTATAGATGATTGTCCCATTAATCATTATATTTTACTAGGGATATTTAAGATAAACAACACGATTGTAAATCTAAGGACTTCATTATATTAAATATCCAATAAATAATAAATGAATTTTCTAGCCAATTACAAATTCATACTAAACTAGATTGCCTCTAGGGCATCTATTCCAACAGTCTCCCACTTGCACTAGAGCCAATCTGGTGCATCTCGTATGCCCATACTCCTAGTGTGCCCTTCATGCTTCCACTGCGTGAGAGGCTTCGTAAGCGGGTCTGACAGATTATCATCTGTAGGAATCTTGCGTATCCGAACGTCTCCTCTATCGATAATATCTCGAATCAGATGAAACTTCCTGAGCACATGCTTGGACTTCTGGTGCGATCTGGGTTCCTTTGATTGCGCGATCGCCCCAGTGTTGTCACAGAACAACTCCACTGGATCCGCAATGCTAGGGACCACACCAAGTTCAGAAACAAACTTTCTGATCCAAACAGCCTCCTTTGCTGCGCCATTTGCAGCAATGTACTCAGCCTCTGTTGTAGAATCAGCCACCGTCTCTTGCTTGGAACTCTTCCAGCTCACCGCTGCTCCATTCAGGCAAAACACATATCCCGACTGTGATCTAAAGTCATCTCTATCGGTTTGGAAGCTTGCATCAGTGTAACCCCTTACACGCAACTCTTCCTCACCGCCAAACATCAAGAAGGCATCCTTAGTTCTTCTCAAGTACTTTAGGATGTTCTTGACAGCAATCCAGTGACTCTCACCCGGATTGGATTGGTATCTGCTTGTCATACTCAAGGCATATGACACATCTGGTCTAGTACATAACATGGCGTACATGATAGATCCTATGGCCGAGGCATAGGGAATCCTACTCATGCGTTCCTTCTCAATCTCATTGGAAGGACAACCACTCTTCGAAAGAGTGATTCCATGTGACATGGGCAAGAATCCCTTCTTGGAATCTTGCATGTTGAACCGTTTCAACACCTTGTCAATATATGTACTTTGACTCAGGCCTAGCAACCTCTTAGATCTATCTCTATAGATCTTTATACCGAGTATATAGGCTGCTTCCCCTAAGTCCTTCATTGAGAAACACTTTCCTAGCCAATCTTTAACGGATTGCAGCATGGGAATGTCGTTTTCAATGAGTAGTATGTCATCCACATACAAGACCAGAAAAGCTACAGAGCTCCCACTAACCTTCTTGTAGACACAAGACTCATCTTCGTTTCTGATGAAGCCAAACTCTTTGACCACTTCATCAAAACGTCGATTCCAACTCCTAGAATCTTGCTTCAATCCATAAATGGATCGTTGCAGCTTACAGACTTTGTTGGCTTGCTTTGGATCCTCAAAACCCTCCGGCTGTATCATATACACGTCCTCGAGGAGATTCCCATAAAGGAATGCTGTTTTGACATCCATCTGCCAAATCTCATAGTCGTAGTATGCTGCAATTGCAAGTAGGATTCGGATGGATTTGGTCATAGCGACTGGTGAAAAGGTTTCATCATAGTCAATACCATGAATCTGTCTGAATCCTTTAGCCACCAATCGGCCCTTATAGGTAATCACATTACCATCCATGTCGATCTTCTTCTTGAAGACCCACTTGCACCCTATGGGCCGCGCCCCATCAGGTGGTTCCACCAAAGTCCATACTTTGTTGGTATACATGGATTCCATCTCGGATCTCATGGCCTCAAGCCACTTCTGCGAGTCTGGGCCATTCATGGCCTCCTCATAGGTAGTAGGCTCATCATCTATGAGCATCGTGTCACCGGAATCAGTTACGAGAAGTCCGTACCTCTCGGGTTCCTGGCGCACTCTACTAGATCTACGAAGCTCTTGTGTTACCTGAACAGGTGGATCCACAACTGCTTGTGATTCCTGTTCATGTTCCATAATCGGTTCAGTGATTTGTGGTTCTTGAACTTCTTCAAGTTCTACATTCCTCCCACTTGCTTCTTTAGAGACAAACTCTCTTTCTAGAAACACGCCGGTCCGAGCAACAAACACTTTGTTCTCGGTTGGATTGTAGAAGTAGTATCCCTTAGTCTCCTTAGGGTACCCCACAAATTTACACTTATCCGATTTAGGCCCTAGCTTGTCTGATTGTAAACGCTTTACATAGACTTCGCAGCCCCAAATCCTCATGAACGACAATGTGGGACGCCTCCCACTCCACATCTCATATGGTGTCTTCATGACTTATTTAGATGGAACACGGTTAATGGTGAAAGCTGCACTTAATAGAGCGTAGCCCCAAAATGATAATGGAAGATCGGTTTGACACATCATAGACCGAACCATATCCAATAGGGTTCGATTCCTCCTCTCGGACACGCCATTCCATTGTGGCGTTCCGGGTGGAGTGAGTTGGGACACGATCCCACACTCTCTAAGATAGTCGTCAAACTCTTGGCTCAAGTATTCTCCTCCACGATCCGATCGTAGAGCCTTGATACTTTTGCCAAGTTGCTTCTCTACTTCATTCTTGAATTCTTTGAACACTTCAAAAGATTCGGATTTTGCCCTCATAAGGTACACAAATCCATATCTACTGTAATCATCAGTAAACGTAATGAAGTAGACATAACCACCCCTGGCAGGCGTGGCAAATGGCCCACATACATCGGTATGTATAAGTGCCAATTGCTCACTAGTCCTCTCACCTTTCTTATTGAAAAGGGGACTTTGTCATTTTTCCCAATAAACAAGCCTCACATGTCTCATATGATTCAAAATCAAATGAGTCTAGCAATCCATCCTTATGGAGTCTAGATACACGTTTCTCATTTATGTGGCCTAAACGACAATGCCATAAATAAGCAGGATTTAAATCATTTATTTTAATCCGCTTGGTATTAATGTTGTAGACAGGATTACTTAGATCAAGGACATAAAGTCCATTAAATAATTGCGCACTAAAATAATGAATATTATTCAAATAAAAGGAACAACAATTGTTCTTTATTGAAATAATAAAACCTTCCTTGTCCAAACAAGAAATAGAAATAATGTTTCTGCTCATAGCAGGCACAAAATAGCAATTATTTAATTCTAAAACTAATCCTGAAGAAAGAGATAGCTCGCACACGCCTATGGCCAACGCATCAACCTTTGCTCCATTCCCAACGCGCAGATCTACCTCCCCTTTAGCCAATCTTTTACTTCTCTTTAGATCCTGCATATTTCGACAAATATGAGATCCACATCCAGTATCTAATACCCATGATGTAGAGACAGTTAAATTGACATCTACAACAAAAATACCTGGTGGTGGTGGAATCACTATTCCAAGCCTCTTGTCCTCCAGATATTTTGGGCAGTTCCTCCTCCAGTGTCCAGGTTGACTACAGTAGTGACATTCACCCTTAGTCACGACCTTGGCAACGCCACCAACAGGCTTAAGGGCTTGTTCCTTGGACTTGGCAACTGACTTGCCTTTGCCCTTGGAGGAAGATGCAAACTTTTTGCCCTTTCCTTTATGTACCATCATAATGGCCTTGCCCTTACCCTTGTTGATGCTCTGTTCAGCCGTCCTCAACATGTTGAGCAAATCTGGCAGTGGTTTAACGATCTCGTTCATGTTATAGTTCATAATGAACTGTCCATAACTTTCAGGCAACGATTGCAACACGAGATCGGTTGCCAACTCTTGGCCGACCGGGAACCCAAGCCGGGCGAGATTCTCCAAGTACCCGATCATTCTGAGTACATGGGGTCCCACCGGGTTCCCTTCTGCCAGATGACATTTGAACAGTGCCTTTGAGACCTCATACCTCTCTACCCTCGCCTGCTCTTGGAAGAGCTGCTTTAGATGTTCGATCATATCGACAGCATTCATTTTCTCATGTTGCTTCTGAAGCTCAGAGGTCATGGTGCAAAGCATTAGGCAGGCCGCATCATTAGCGTCATCAACACGCTTTTGATACGCCTTTAAGGCAACAGGTGTCTGGTTCTCTGGACCTTCTGGAACATGCTCCTCTATTGCGTACAGTTTCTTCTCTTGCTTGAGAACAATTCTCAAGTTTCTGTACCAATCAAGAAAGTTGGTTCCAGAGAGCTTGTCCTTCTCAAGGACAGATCGTAGGGAATGTTGTGAGCTCGATGAGTTGTTTGCCATTTGGAATTCTACAAAAGGAAAATACGCAAGTTTTAGTATTTACGAATTTTTGACTATATTTAATAATGGCTAGTTTATTAAATATAGCTCCCACTATTTTTCTACGGATTAATAACCCTCAAGATATTAATGCGGAAAATATCATTATATTTTCTAGTGGGCCAAGATCCATCTTTTCATCTCCTTATGAGCTTGCTTTGGCAAGTCACCCATAATTCGACTACTTCTTAGGTAGGAACGATTTCCAATTGCATCCCATATGCAACTCTTGGTTCAATCGGGCAAATAACTCCTTATTTATCCATCCATATGGATAATCCCAATTGATTGCCTCTAGGTTTCTTAATCAAATTAATAGCCTAGTTGTGTTCAACCTCTTATCTAAACAATTGCACATTGTTACGTGCCATCGCATTCCATCATTATGAACCAAGTCGCCATGCTTTGGCACGCACGAACTTGATAAATAATGATGATAATGAGTGTTTAAATAACGAGAAGGCAAGAACACAATATTTTAATTTGAGGGATTTTCAATTTTAATTATTTTGTTGATCAATATCAACTAATCTATCTATTTGAGTTTGGGCACAACTCCAAATAATAGATCCGGGTTGTCTAATTATCTTATTATCCTAATTGCATGCATCATCCATACACCAACCACACAAATAATAAAACAATAAATAAACAACCACAAAACAGAAATTAAACTTGATGTGGATATGGCCTTTTCTAGACTAAGATAATTCCAAACCAATGGAATTATCTATGAACCCTAAAAGCAAACACATCTCCATGCGTCTTGATCTTTTGGTCCATCCTTCATAGTCATGTGGAATGCTCCATGCTCCATGCTCCATCTTTTGTGGCTCCTTTTGGCTTTGGGCTTCTTTTCTCCAATCTTGGCTAACAATCTACTTTATCTAGCACTAGCTAATATCTATACTAAATAAAATAAATCTCACAAGTTGAGAAAAAAAATGGCACGCAGGCCATAAAACCCTAATTAATTATTACAATTAATTGATCAGCTCGCAGGCCGTAAAACCAAACCACAAAATTAAACATCCACATCAAACCACATCCTAAGGCCATATCCAATCACCATGCGATTTGCACATAAACAGTTAAAATCCAATTTTAACGCGCTTGGTCAATTTTAATTGATTTTAGGATTTCTAGGGTTAAAACGGTCCATGGGCCCAACAATCCAATTGCCCGGGCCCAAACAAAGTGAACCATAAGGCCCTAGGGCCGGGCCGGCCCAAAACCCGCAAGCTAGGCCCGCGGGTTAGGGCCGCCCGGCCCCTTAGGGTGCCAATCTTGGGCGGCAAGCAAGGGGGGCGGTCCCCTAGGGGGCCGAACCTCCTTATGGAGATTGTTTCCAAAACAACCTCCTTGCTTGGAGCCCAAGTTTGGTTATTTCCTTGTTTTGGGAGAACTCCTTCTTCCCCAAGGATGCCCAAACCCTAGATCTAAGATCCTAAAATTTCTCAAACTCACCAATTCATGCATCCAATGCAATAATTGGGTCTTGTTATGATTAATTCTTAGACAAATTGCATCCAATGCTTGATTTGTCTTGTTTTACGCGATGAACAACAATTTAAGGTGTAAAACAACAAGAATGTAACACATAAACTACGTTTATGCTCTATGACCTGTGGCTCTGATACCACTGTAGGGTTTTGATTCATGGATCGCGCAAACGGAAGCATAATCAAACAAACAACCATGCAAAACCCTCCAAGGATCACAAGTCTAGATGCATAACGATAGTGAAGGTAAGAAATCATAAACACACCTTTGGGTTCTCCTTGATGACTTCAAACGCGAATAGTGTCACGTTCTCTATAGTTGATCCACGCCTAGAGTTGATCCTAGATCTCCAATCTCCTTGGTGCTAGCCCGGAATGAGAGGAGGGTGAAGGAATCACGCAAAACGAGGCAAAAGAAGGGGCTCGGCCCTCTTTTGGCGTCGGGGACGAGGGGGCGGCGGCAAGGGTGGCGTCGGCCTCCTTGTTGCTTGCTCTCTCTCTCCTTTGTTCTCTCCCACTCTTGTTATGTTCTCTTTAGAGCATAAGTTATGAGGAAGGAAGGAAGGAGGGTCCTTTATATAGTCCAACAACTCCTTGTTAACTACCTAAAGGACTTATTCTAGTCCAACTAGAATACAATTTAGTCCCTTCCTTGCAAATTAGTCCCTACTAAATTTGCAAGGGTTTGCAAAGTGATCCTTCTAATTAATTAATCCAATTAATTAATTACCAAATCTAGTACAACTCTATATAGCGTGTGACCCCATAGGTTCTATTTAGTTGGTAGCAACTCTTTGCTAATATGGAGCGGTTTCTAGCAAAACATCCATTCTAGCCAACTAATAGAATAGTCATCTAGACAACCTTGTACAAGTAATTGTCTCATCCCTTTGCCTCCATATCCGGATTGGACACGAGACATACAAGTCACACTCGTATATCCAATCCATAGTTTCTCGATCCATGGAATAGCCTTATTCGTGCAAATAACATCAATATCCCATATTGATTTATTTGAGTCTGGCCAGACATTCTATAAGCACTATCCTTCGAGTGGCCTAGGATATTTGCTCCCGTTATGTGGGAGGGGCAAATCCTCTCTACGTCCACTACGATCTCTAAGCTTGCTTCTCATTGTATCCAGTACACGCCTTTATAACTACCCAGTTACGGTGTAGCGTTTAACGCTACCAAGATCACAATGATCCACAACTAGAATATCTAGTGACTTCAAGTCCAAGGATGACAATACCATTGTACCCGAGAAGCACTTGTGACTCAACATAACATGTATGTAGCCTTCTCGGTGATGGGTCAATCCAGTGCAACATTCCGTAATGCACACCTATGTGTTGGATCGTGATATCTCCATATCAATCCAACCCCATACTAGTCTATAGATGATTGTCCCATTAATCATTATATTTGACTAGGGATATTTAAGATAAACAACACGATTGTAAATCTAAGGACTTCATTATATTAAATATCCAATAAATAATAAATGAATTTTCTAGCCAATTACAAATTCATACTAAACTAGATTGCCTCTAGGGCATCTATTCCAACACTTTAGAGATCATAACAAGAGTGGGAGAGAACAAAGGAGAGAGAGAGCAAGCAACAAGGGCCGACGCCGCCCCTTGCCGCCGCCCCTCACCCCGTCGGCCAAAAGGAAGGGCCGAGCCCCTTTTTTGTCTCGTTTTGCGTGATTCCTTCACCCTCCTTTCATTCCGGGCTAGCACCAAGGATATTGGAGATCTAGGAGCAACTCTAGGCGTGGATCAACTATAGAGAACGTGACACTATTCGCGTTTGAAGTCATCAAGGAGAACCCAAAGGTGTGTTTATGATTTCTTACCTTCACTATCGTTATGCATCTAGACTTGTGATCCTTGGAGGGTTTTGCATGGTTGTTTGTTTGATTATGCTTCCGTTTGCGCGATCCATGAATCAAAACCCTACACCCTAATATTTCATTAGATGAAAATAATTATAGTAAGGGAAGGAAAATAAGACAGGGCCAAACTCCCCATACCCGACGGCACAAGAGGCTCGGCCGAACCCCTCCTCCTCCATCGTTGCGCGCACTGCTTGATTGGATCAAGCTCTTGATTGATTCCTTCCCTAAAGTACTAGCACAAACAGTGGAGGAAGATCCAGCTGCTCATCCTACGGTGTGAGTATCTGCAGAGACGTGGAAATATATTCTACGTAGTGATCAATTAGATTAACAAGGTAACCTTCTCTCCTTTATCTCGTTATGAATGCTTCACCTGCGATTCAGGGAGGGTTTTGAGCATAATTTTTTTTGTATTCCGCTGCGTAACATGCATAAGAACCCTACAGAATTCCCGTCCAAAAAGTGTCTAAAAATTGCATTAAAACCCAAAATTTGCATTTTGGTTGTCACACTGGTCGTACTACAAGTCATACTGGTCGTACGACTAGCAGAATGTTGGCTCTCGACCAGCTTTTTGATTCCCAACATCAAAGGACCACAACTTCTTCGTCCAATCGACATTTTAGCTTCGTGACCTACATTTTGAAAGCTCTTTGAGTCTAATTTTATTTGCCACTAGTTTCACTCCAAAATTCCTTGTAGAACTCAAAATTTCATCAAAATAGTGAAGGTTGGTCACTTTCGCTCCTCCAACTTTGCTTCCCTTGCTCCCTCTTGAGCTTTCTTTGTTCGTTTTCAATTCCCGTTCCATTCTCCAAGCCTCCGGTACCTGAGAATCACACACTAAAAATATCGGGTATCATATGTGACATGTAAATAGCTTAAAACAACGAAAAACACTCAAATTTATCAATTAAGCACAAATAGCTGAACTACGCAAATTTCGCGCAATCATAGCATGTTTATCATATAAATTACCCAAAAATACAAGCAAAACAATATCAAATCATGTAGCTCTTTTTCAGAGTTATCAATCGTCGCGAACGATCACATAGCATTATTCCTCTGTCTTGTATTGTGAATGCGAGGAATTTACTCTCGCCTCTTCCTTGTTGTCTACTAACAGACTAAGAAAAGGAAATCAAACCCCTCTTAAATAAACTACTATGTTGGTGATTTACTGTAACACCTCCAAATTGGCCAAGCTGGAAGCCGGGGGGGGGGGTTCACTCCTTACCCGAGAAGAAACTCGGATACAAGGATATTTAAAAGTGGATCCAAGCAAACACAATAAAAATTTAAATGTTAAACTTCATTACAAATCCAAGTTTCGCCTCAAACACGGGCATGAACCAACTACCGAAATAATAAAACTAAAACGGGGACTATTTATTCAAATGCAATTCCTAATTGTCAAAGTGATGATTCGCGTCCCCGCTAAGCTATGCTCCCATCATCTAGCCCTGTGATGAAGAAAACATAAAGAGAACACCACAGTTCCAAAATCAGAAATGAATACTGAGAAAATAAACACCCAAGCATTTAAAATGATGATGAGGCAATTTGCAATACAGTAAGCAACTTGTAGTAGTTTAACTAAAACACGACGGAAATAAAGTTTGACCCTTATAAGAAAACGTGAGAGATTTCAAGATCATTATATTTCACAAGACATGTTCATTATCCAAGTTAGGGGATTCCAAAATATCATATTCATTATTTTCCCATTAATAAACATCAAATCCAAAAATACACCTTGATAATTAGTTGACATGGGAGAAGAACCAACCACTTCGCAAGCATCCAGCACGTTAAGTGTCAACACCCCCTTAAGACTTCTTGCGGCCAGAAGGGTGAGTACAAGGAGCGATCCGAGGCATTACAACCAGATTAATAAAATTAATTGGTCGAGTATAACCCAACCAAGCCCCATAGTAACCACGTAACAACCTCTCACAACTCTTCCACTTTACGTTATCATAAATTATTAGATTCTTGTGAAATTTTCAATGAAGTGTTTCAACAAGCAGAGCTCAAACGTTCAATATCACATTATGCACATAACACATAAATTCATTTTGAGACAACTAGAAAGAAATCATCTGACACAAAAGGGTGTTAGGCACACTAGGCCCGGCATGTTTACTCACCTCAAACAATAGCACTACCGCAAGTCAGTCGTAGTACTCAACCTACCCTTCGTCTGACAACTCGTTGCCTACAAGTTAACAATATTCTATTTATATATATGCTAAATTGCACATGATGCTCAGTCACAGTTTAGGTTCTAGTTTCAACCCAACATCCCCACGTGAACTTGCTACACAAAAGATTAGAATGGTTGGTTCTAGGCTAACGACACGGTTCTACTCGCCGGTTCATATTTAATACACAACTACACTATTTAATTTAAACGAAATAGATTATTAATTAACTAAAATTTTATTTTACTACACACAACTCAAAATTATCTGAAAAATATTTACTTAGCGTCAGGACAACAAAACGAGTGTCAAAGCTTTCATATTTTAACTAATTTCAACAAGTAGACACTATAAACTATACCCATCAGCATTAAAGACAGTTTTCAGCACTTTCAGCGACTAATTTTAGGCCTATAGCGACAAATTCAGACTCTTTTGCGACCGGACAGATTGTTCATCAATCCTAGAGTACCCAATTACTCGTTTAACGATCCGATTTTGTCTCCAATTCAATTACCCGACGATTACAAATCGCCTTAGCAACCCAATACATAAAACAAGTGGTAGTTTCTTATTAACCTATTATTTGGGATTGGTTTTACCACTTACATAAACTAGGGTTCTTGGGTAAACATGTACAATATGAATCAAGCTACGAATAAGAATAGTGCTTGATATAATAAAAGAATTAAACCAACTAAATCTGAAATTGACGAACAACAAGAACTTACAAGTGAAGGAGTCAAAACTAAGAGGGATTTAGAGGCGAGACGAAGTTTTTGGCGGCGTTGTGGCGGTGGAGCTTTGTGGCCGAAAGGGGCTGCTGGAAATCAAAGGGATCAGAATGACCTACAGAAGAAAAACAAAAAGAGAAAGGAGAAGAATAAGAAGAATAAGAACTCGATGCAGAAGAAGAAGAAAAAGAGAAACTGAAACCTGAACGTAGAAGAACGAGAAGAGGAAACGGAAAAAGAAGAAGAAGAGAAAGAAGAATAAGAAACGAAGAAGAAAAGGACACAGTACCTGGAACACAGCTTGATGTGCTGCTGCTGGTCCGCTGCTGAGCAGGAGGCGTTGGGGTCTTCGGCGATGGCAGCCGAGCGAGGAGAGAGAGAGATAGCTGTAGGGTTTTGATTATGGATACGCAGCAGAATAATAATAAATTTATCCAATCAAGACCCTCCAAGGATCACAGGAAGAGAAATCATGATGATGGTAAAGGAATTGTGTTATGTACCTTGGAGGTCTCCTTGATGACTTCTAACGCGAAAAGTATCACGCCTCTACGGTTGATCCACGCCTAGGATTTAGATCTAGATCTTCCAAACGCCTTGTGCTAGCTAGGAAGAATGGAAGAGGATGAAGAAATCACGCAACAGAGCACCAAAGAGAGAGGCGACCCTCTCTTCTTGGCCGACGGGTAGGGCGGACGGCAAGGGGGGGTTCGGCCCTCCTTGTTGTCTTGCTCTCTACTTCCTTCTCTCCTACTCAATGTATGTTATGAGCATAAGTTGTAGGGAAGGAAGCTAGGAGAATCATTTATATAGTCCAACAACTCCTTGTTACTACATAAAGGCCCTCTCCTAATCCTACTCAAGTTCGGATTAGTCCAACTTGCATATTAGTCTTACTAAGTTAGCAAGTTGTTGCGATTTGATCCTTCTAATTTAATTAATTAATTAATTCCCATATCTAGTTCAACCCTATATGGCGTGTGACCCCATAGGTTCTATTTAGTTGGTAGTAACTATTTACTAATATGGAGCGGCCTCTAGCAAGACATCCATTCTAGCCAACAAATAGAAATAGTCATCACGACAAACCTTGTGCAAGTATTGTCTCATCCATTTGTCTCAATATCCATATTGGACACGAGACATACAAGTCACACTCGTATATCCAATCCATAGTTCCTCGATCATGGAATAGCCTTATTCGTGCAAATAACATCAATATCCTATATTAATTTATTTGAGTCTTGCCAGACATTCTATAAGCACTATCCCTCGAGTGGCCTAGGATATTTTCTCCCGTTTTGTGGGAGGGAAAAATTCTATCTACATCCCTACTATATCTAAACTTGCTTCCTATTGTATCCGATACACGCCTTTATGACTTCCCAAACACGGTGTAGCGTTTGACGCTATCAAAACACACAATGCTCCACAACTAGAATATCTAGTGACTTCAAGTCTAAAGATGACAATACTGTTGTCACCGCGAGAAGCACTTGTGACTTCACATAACTTTTATGTAGCCTTCTCGGAGTTGGGTCAATCAATGCATACTCATGTGTTGGATCATGATATCTCCATACCAATCCAACCCCATACTAGTCTATGTGTGATTGTCCTATTAATCATTATAATGGACTAGGGATATTTAAGATAAATAACACAATTGTAAATCTAAGGACTTCATTATATTAAATATCCAATAAATAATACAACGAATGTTTTAGCCAATATATTGTTCATACTAAACTAGATTGCCTCTAGGGAACCTATTCCAACAGTCTCCCACTTGTACTAGAGTCAATCTGGTGCATCTCGTATGCTAATGCTCCTAGTGTGCCCTTCATGCTTGCACTGAACAAGCGGCTTTGTAATTGGATCCGACAGACTCTCATCTATAGGAATCTTGCATATCCGAAAGTCTCATCTCAATAATATCTCGAATAAGATGGAACTTCCTGAGTACGTGCTTAGATTTCTGGTGTGACTTGGGTTCCTTTGATTGCGCGATCACCCCAGTGTTGTCACAATACAACTCTATTGGGTCCGCAATGCGAGGAACCACACCAAGCTCAGTAACGAACTTCCT
The DNA here is from genome assembly GCA_023055425.1 of Linanthus parryae. Lineage (NCBI taxonomy): Eukaryota > Viridiplantae > Streptophyta > Magnoliopsida > Ericales > Polemoniaceae > Linanthus > Linanthus parryae. Next base: position 2,874,382 of record JALGPY010000037.1, on the reverse strand, counting down.
AATTCAAATAGCCTCCGTTACTGCGCCATTCACAGCAATGTACTCAGCCTCTGTTGTAGAATTAGCCACCGTCTCTTGCTTGGAACTCTTCCAGCTCACCGCTGCTCCATTAAGGCAAAATACAAACCCCTACTGTGATCTGAAATCATCTTTGTCAGTCTGGAAGCTTGCATCCGTGTAACCCTTTACACGCAACTCTTCTTCACCTCAAAAAATCAAGAAAGCATCCTTAGTTCTTCTCAAGTACTTTCGAATGTTCTTGACTACAATCTAGTGACTCTCACCTGGATTGGACTGATATCTTCTAGTCATAATCAATGCATATGACACATCTGGTCTCGTACATAACATGTCGTACATGATGGATCCTATGGCCGAGGCATAGGGAACCCTACTCATGCGCTCCTTCTCAATCTCATTGGAAGGACAACCATTCTTCAAAAGAGTGACTCCATGTGACATGGGCAAGAATCCCTTCTTGGAATCTTGCATGCTGAACCGTTTCAGCACCTTGTCTATATATGTACTTTGACTCAGGCCGAGCAACCTTTTAGATCTATCTCTATATATTCTATATACCGAGTATATAGGCGGCTTCCCCTAAGTCTTTCATTGAGAAACACTTTCCTAACCAATCTTTAACAGAATGCAGCATGGGAATGTCATTTCTAATGAGTAGTATGTCATCCACATACAAGACCAGAAAAGCAACAGAACTCCCACTAACCTTTTGTAGAAACAAGACTCATCTTCGTTTCTGATGAAGCCAAACTCTTTGAATACTTCATCAAAATGTCGATTCCAACTCCTAGAAGCTTGCTTTAATCCATAAATGGATCGTTGCAGTTTACATAATTTGTTGGCTTGCTTTGGATCTTCAAAACCCTCAGGTTGTGTAATGTACACATCCTCGAGGAGATTCCCATACAGGAATGTTGTTTTAACATCCATCTGCCAAATCTCATAGTCGTATTATGCTGCAATAGAAAGTAAGATTCGGATGGATTTGGTCATTGCAACTGGTGAAAATGTTTCATCATAGTCAATACCATGAATCTGTCTAAATCCCTTAGCCACCAATCGGCCCTTATAGGTAATCACATTACCATCCCGGTCGATCTTCTTCTTGAAGACCCACTTGCACCCTATGGGGCGTGGCCCTTCTGGTGGTTCCACCAAAGTCCATACTTTGTTGGTATACATGGATTCCATCTCGGATCTCATGGCCTCAAGCCACTTCTGAGAGTCCGACCCTTCTATGGCCTCTTCATAGGTAGTAGGTTCATCATCTATGAGCATCGTGTCACCAGACTCAGTCACGAGAATTCCATACCTCTCTGGCTCCCGACACACTCTACTAGATCTACGAAGCTCTTGTGTTACTTGAATAGGCTGCTCAACAACCTCTTGTGGTTCCTGCTCATGTTCCATAGCAGGATCAATGCTTTGTGGTTCTTGAACTTCTTCACGTTCTAAAGTCCTCCCACTTGCTTCTTTAGAGACAAACTCTCTATCTAGAAACACGCCGAACCGAGCAACAAATACTTTGTTCTAAGCTGGATTGTAGAAATAATATCCCTTAGTTTCCTTAAGGTATCTCACAAATTTGCATTTTTCCGACTTAGGCCCTAGCTGGTCTGATTGTAAACGTTTTACGTAGACATCGCAGCCCCAAATCTTCATGAACGATACTGTGGGACGCCTCCCACTCCACATCTCATGTGGTGTCTCCATGACTAACTTAGATGGAACACAGTTAATGGTGAAACCTGCACTCAATAGAGCATAGCCCCAAAATGATAATGGAAGATCAATTTGACACATCATACATCGAACCATATCTAATAGAGTTCGATTCCTCCTCTCGAACACGCCATTCCACTGTGGCGTTCTTGGTGGAGTGAGTTGGGATATTATCCCACACTCTCTAAGATAGTCGTCAAACTCTTGGCTCAAGTATTCTCCTCCACGATCCGATCGTAGAGCCTTAATACTCTTGCCAAGCTTCTTCTCTACTTCATTCTTGAATTCTTTGAACTTTTCAAAGGATTCGGATTTGGCCTTCATAAGGTATACAAATCCATATCTACTGAAACCATCAGTAAATGTAATGAAGTAGACGTAACCACCCCTGGCAGGCGTGGCAAATAGCCCACATACATCAGTATGTACTAGCGCCAATTGCTCACCAGTCCTCTCACCTTTCTTATTGAAAGGGGACTTTGTCATTTTTCCTAATAAACAAGCCTCACATGTCTCATATAATTGAAAATCAAATGAGTCTAGGAATCCATCCTTATGGAGTCTAGATACACGTTTCTCGTTTATGTGGCCTAAACGACAGTGCCATAGATAAGCAGGATTTAAATCATTTATTTTAATCCTCTTGGTATTAATGTTATAGACATGATTATTTTGATAAGTATATATAATTCGTTAAATAATTGCGCACTACAATAGTGAATAATATCTAAATAAATGGAACAACATTTGTTCTTTATCGAAATAGTACAACCTTCCTTGTCCAAACAAAAAATATAAATAATGTTTCTGCTCATAGCAGACACAAAATAGCAATTATTTAATTTTATAATTAATCCTGAAGGCAGAGACAGCTCGTACACGCTTATAGCCAACGCAAAAACCTTTGCTCCATTCCCAACGCGCAGATCTATCTCTTCTTTAGCCAATCTTCTACTTCTCTTTAGATCCTGCACATTTTGAAAAATGTGAGATCCACATCCATTATCCAATACCCAAGATGAAGAGCAACTAATATTGACATCTATAACAAAAATACCTGGTGGTGGTGGAATCACTATTCCAAGCCTCTTATCCTCCAGATATTTTGGGCAGTTGCTCCTCCAGTGTCCAGGCTGACTGCAGTAGTGACACTCACCTTTAATCACACCTTTGGAAACGTTACAAATAGGCTTAAGGGTAGATTCCTTGGGTTTGGCAACTGCCTTGCCTTTTCCTTTGGAGGTAGAGGCAAACTTTTTGCCCTTCCCTTTCTGCACCATCATTATGGAATTGCCCTTACACTTTTCGATGCTTTGTGTGTGTGTAAATATATATGTTCGAGTCTAATTTGCATTGCATCATATTTTTGCATTAATCGAGTCTTGTCTGTGTCAAGTCGGCTAATATTCGGTTATGTATGCAATGTGGTGGGTTGAAAGCTAGTTGATTGTGGAGCTTGGACATGATGTGAAAGTTGGAATTTGCTCGGGATGAGCAAAATGTAGTGTGGGGGTAGTTGATAACTCCGTTTTTGGAGTTATTTTATTGCTTATTTTGCTACATCTTGTATGCTCATAATGGAGAATATTGCGTCTTTTCGAGTAAATCATGCGTTTATTTGTGGAAACGAGTTCGTGTGCTAAAATGTGAAGTCCGGGCATTTTCTGCATCTTTTTACGTGATATTTATCGTATTTTGTCACATTTGATCTCCGCGGGGTGTTCGTGTTGTGATTTTCAGGGCCAGAGCACGCAAGGAGCAATTGGATAGAGAAAACGAACTTCGGAAGCTAAGGCGAGCTCGAGATTTGAGGAGGAAAGCAAGAGATGATGAATTAAGAGCTAGAGAGCCTCGAGAGAGGCTGATACGAGTGTTGAGGCGTGAAGAGATTTCAAGAGGGAGGATCAAACGAAGAATCGATGCCCGAGAGATGATTCGGAAGCAAGAGGAACAAGATTGCAAAAGCTGAAAAAAAAATTGGCTAAGTGTTTAGGTCGCACGACCTACTCATACAAGTCGCACGACCTGTCAAGAATTTTCAGCAGGATTTATTAGGTCGCACGACCTATACAACAGGTCGCACGACCTAGTTGATTCGCCAGGTAGGTCGCACGACCTACTTTTCAGCGCGAAATTTCTCAGGTTCGACCGGGGTCAATTTGTAATAACTTGTAACTTGTTCTAAACTTGATGGGAACGTATTAGATCAAGTTAGGACACGTTTTTGAGGGAGCTATCACGTTGGAGACGCATCTTGGAGAGCTAGAAGCCATTGTTGGAGCTTTGGAGCTTTGGATTATTCGTTTGGATTCTCAACTCTTCTTTTCTTTAGTTTTTGCTAATGAGACACATTAAACATTTTGAGTATGATGTGTAGTAGCTAAACCTTCTTTTACTTGGTATTCTCATGTGGTAGCTAGGGTTTGGTATGAACTTGATGTTTTGAGATTATGATTCATGTTTGGAACTTAATCAATTATGTTTTTCTATTATTATGAGTAGTTTGTGTTAAATCTCTATCGTTCTTGCGAGTAGCTAACGTAGGATCGATGTTAATTGGGATTCACGCGGTAACTCTGTTATTCCTAGTTGGTAAATCAAACTATTCACCTAGCTTATAGCATTACTTGGTAACTCGGTGGTGTTGGTTAAGATCGTAAGTAGAATAATACACGTAATGCATGCTTAAAATTGGTTTAGGCTTGGTAACTCGGTTTAAATTGAATTTAGGCATATACAACTAGCTTGGTAGCCCGGTTAGTTGTGTAGTGCTAGATTAATAATAGAAGACATAATGGTGTTTCATGAATCAAAACACGACTCACATCATCCCTAGTGATCCCAAAGAGAATTCCCGGTATTTTGCCTCTTATTAGTAACGCTATAAATCATTCTTCGTTAATCGTGACCCATTCCACTTGGTTAATTGAGGATATTGTTTTTTTCATTTTAGTAGCATTAGACAAACAAACAACGTGTTGTGCCCACAAAATTTTAAGAAATTCTAATTAATTTACAAGAAGTATCTTGGGTTCAACAACCCGGTTTTCCAGAATTTATTACTACACCTACATCTGTACACTTGCTGTAACACCCCAAAATTTTTAGGGGTCGGATTTTAATTAGATTACAACTTCGAGTCAGTTACAAAATATCTTAATCAACAACGTTTGTCGACTTCTGACCTTTCAGGGTTATCAGGAGTATTGAGGTGGGGTGGAGTTGAAGCTAGTTGGGGTCAAAGAAGAAATTAACAAAAGTTAGAGACAATTTTTAATATGGCCCTAAACTTTTGTTATTTACACTTGAAGCACCCCTAAGTGGCACAATTGAAAACCATACATGTGGCCATCAATGACAGGTGGCAATCACATAGACATGGCTAAGGAATCATCTGGAATTCCATTTTGGTGAGTTACAATCAGAACTCTCACCTTTCTCTACTCTCCTCCACGGTAACACCACCACCACCTGTACACCACCAATCCTTCTCCTCCTACTAACCGGCTGCTACCAGTGATACTAGAGAGCACGATGATCAATTGCTCTCTACCAATTTCTCATTCGGCTCAATAATGAACCAAGGAATCGAAGAAATGGGTAAGAGACGTAGCTTGTAAATATGTCGTTTCCTCTCTGCTTGATGTGATTCGGTGGAATTAAACTCCACATTCACGATCCTTGTTCTTAGTAGAACCCAGGAGTATCGGTTTTGACCCTTAACTCGTCGGGTTTGGAGAAGCTCGCCGGAAACTGGGCAAGCTCTTCGCCGAATTTTGCCGCGATTTCGGGTATCTCTCTGGTTCTTGTGCAATCTCAATTTCTGATATTACCATGTGAATATTGAATGAAGTAGAACATCCCTAGGTCCCCGAAGTAGCCCAGATTGCCAGTTTACCCCTACCTCGTCCTTCTCTTCTTCGTTTTTCCTGCGAAGCAGGAAACCTGGTATTGGTTCGGTAATGGCCTCTGGCATCAACCTGAGCATGCTAACCCATTTTCTTGCTCTCCCTGAGTGTGATTCCAAGAACCACTCTCTGTTAAATTGAAAATAATAATCAATCAGAACATGATGTCCACTAATTTTGTAAACAACTCAACCCAGGGTCAAGAACTCAATGAGTTCTCTGCCCAGTTTTCAGTTACCAGTTTGTTGATGAATTTCTATAAATTTTAGTACCAGTTGAACCTACTAAATCTTAGTAACATTGGCTGAAAATCTAGACAATATTACACTTTGAAATCATCCCTATACTGCTGAATTCAAATTCAGAATCACAGCCTCTATGAACTGTTACTTGAAGGACACTCTCATGGAGTTTCTTATGAACTTTAGGTGGTTGTATCTAGACTATGAAGGCTGCTTTTAGGTGATTATGCGTTTTGTTTCCTTTGAAACATCTTTTAAGGGCACCAAATTTGGGAAGAAAGTAGCCGGGAAAAAAAATGCCTCAAGAACACAACTGTGCTTGAGTTCTTGAAATTGACATTTTGTGTCATCTTTGGAATATGATATCTCCATCCTCACATATTAGTTTGCGCTCCTTGTTTCCTTATTCTTGAAGCTGGTCATAAGAGCTTTAAAATAATATAAATATCCCCTTCTGTAACATCCTGTGTAATTCTAAAATGAGGGTCAAAGTTGATGCGCCATTATGTTGGAAACTGTCGAAAACCTGAAAGTTGGCTAAGGATGAGAAATAGCTTGATTTTACTTAACTTTGAGATGCAATATCTCTTTGAATACTTTGAATTCCCGAGAGCTTCAAAATCTTCTGGAATCCCAGTTGAGCTATCTTCAAAGCTCCGATTTAAAATTTCTCAAATTCTATCTCTTTTGATCAGAAATTGGGTCCGAAATTGACTGTTTGAACATATCTTCCTCAAACTAGGACATTCTAAATTATCATTCAGATGACCTTTTTAGCCTTCATAGTCTAAAGCAGGGTTGCTCACAAGGTTATTTTGAATCTATAAGTCATATGTGACCACATTAATCTTCTGGAAAAACCCTATATTGACCAAACTGTATAAGAGGAGCAAAATCATAATTTGGCATAAAAGTGTGTAAAATTGAAATAAATGTTTTGGAGTTATTCACATGTCTTGAATGGGTATTTGGAGTCCTAATAAGCTATTCTAGGTTAATAATGACCAAGAAAATTGTTTGGGGGTCTTTTGCAATTTTACTAAATTTATGGGCTTATTCGCAAATAATTAAAATTTGGGGAACTCAATCCTCTTGAACCAAACAGTGACCCTCATTTACTTGAGATCAATAAATTGATTATCAAAGAAAGTTGTTAACCAGTCTGGATTCCTCAGACTCTCTTGTCAGAATGACCAACTCGATCTAAACTCTAGAGTTATGAGTAAGGGCAAATCAACGATTCTGTGACCTGAGAGCTCTTTACGAAAGATTCTGACAATGAAATTCCCGATATAAGGTTCAGGTTTGACCAAGTAAAAACCCTACTTCAGTTGAGTTGTCTATGAGGAGTATAACAGTAAATTCATGATTTCTTCGTTCAAACATTCAAATCTTGATGCAGGGCACAACCTCGTGTCTCTATAAAAAATTCTATGGCATTTGGAATCTAATTGTGTCTGTTTGGACTTGAAATCGACTAATTAGACTATAATAGGGAATACATTGAAAATTTATTAAACTTTAGGGGTTTGAGTGTAATGATCAGAACTTGTGACGCGACCTTAAGTGGACAACTTGGAGACTGGGTAACGTTTGAGACTAGCCAGTTACGCTTAACTAAGGGTTTCGGAAATAGTCAGGGACTGTACTTATAAGACTGAGGCTTACGGGGCTAGAAACGTCATTCTGGGCTACGCAGTAAAGATAATACTGCATATGCATTGTACCTCACTACTAAGGACGTGTACTGATGATTAGTTATACACTTGTATGTGTAGAGTTTATCGGGATAGAGAATCAGCGTCGCTGGAGAGGAGTACTAGGCATGCCATCAGGTAGGTAAGCATATGAATGGTTATTCACTATTGAAGAATACTAGACTGGATGTATGCATGTCTCTATGAGTAAAGGATACAGAAATCATGGAATAAAAAAATACTGAGCTTGGACATTTATATATGCACATAAACAGGTAAGTATGAGTATTGTTCATGATGATTTGTATAATTATCTAAGAACTGATTCCTGTACTCTAGACCTATGTATGGTCAATATTATGGGACCCGGACTACGGGCTTGATATATTTTTGGGACCCGATCTCCGGGTATAACACAAATTATGGGACCCGTTCTTTGGACTTTACATTCATGGCCTACGGGCTCAGTCGGTATATTGCTAGCTCCCGAATGGTAGGCAACTAGTACTACCCTCTGGACTGACGATCCAGTAGGGGGTATGCACACTTAAGATCTAGTTTGTCTTGGTGGATTCATGGATGGTACAGGAATGGGGAACTGAATATGGAATTGTCGTAATTGGGTTTTAAATTATAACTTGAACTACGGGTATAACAATCTATTTGCTATTTGAAGTGGTTTAAGCTACTGGGACATATGTCTTACAATCACATGTTATACGTTTAAAATCTGCTTAAATCTCTTCATTACGAAGTTTATTTTGGTTGCTATTACTGATTTTGGGACATCACTGCCTTCTAAACTTGGCAGGTGAGACACGAGTTGGGGAGATAGGTTTGTCACACTGTATATACAAGCTATAATAGTAAGTTCTTTTAAATTCCAGTTTCTTTAATTCTGTCTTGTAACAGATCCTCTAGGTTTAGACTCCTTGCTGAGCATTTCCGTGCCTAGCGGAGGGCATCTCCGGAGAGTCTGGGGGATCTAAGTGTAGTTCTCCAGCACTCTAGGATGGGGGTGTTGCACTTGCATTTGGAGCGTGTCAAGTTCTTGGCACCGTTGCCGGGGACTTCGGCTAAATTTGTTATATTTCCTAGCCTTAGGGATTTTACTTTACTGTTTATATCCGTTACTCACCTACGTTTTGTGTGCGATCTGTGATTTCATGTTAGATTGTACGGTGCATGTCCCGTTCGAGAGACGAACCTTTGCATCCAACACTTGAAGACCTGGAATCCTTGTTACGAGCACATCGTAGAGACAAGAGGAAACCAAGCTCAACTACCATGGATGAAGAAACTGGAGCTGAGTTTGAAAGGATCCACAAGAATATGCAGGATGTGGAAGCAACTAAAGTTTCAGCTGTGGAAGATGCAGCTAATTGAGCAAGGGAGGCTGAGGAGTTCAGAGCTCAGTTGACCGGGATGCAAGCTGCAATGGCACGCTTGAACCCTGCAAACCCACAACAACTTCCTGGTTCGGGGGTAGTTGATAGAAACAATGGAGGAGCGAATGGTGGAAACAACGGTGAAAATAGAAATAATAGGGGCAATAATCGGAACGATAGTGGTCAGAATGCCGCAAAACAAGTCAACAATGGTGAGATTGATGAGCGTCCTTTGGTGGACTACTTCAGGACCACACCGGATGGATACCTGCCCACGATTGTCAGACCCCAAATTAACGCAGCTCACTTTGAATTGCGTCAGCCGCTGATCAATATGGTTCGCGATGAATGTTTGTTCACTGGAGCTCCTGGGGACGATCCGAATGCCCATCTACTCAACTTCAACCAGATTACCGCTACCATTCATGATTAGATGGTGCCAGATGATAAGGTAAAATTGATGCTAATTCCCTTTTCCGTATCGGGGAAAGCAAAAACATGGCTCATGGAGCTTCCAGCAGGGTGTATCTCTACATGGGCAGAGTGTTGCCAAGAGTTTCTCAGGAAATATCTTCCACCATCAAAGGTGGCACAACGAATGGCTGGCATCACAAATTTCACTCAGCAAGAAGATGACTCTTTGGGGGACACATGGAGGAAATTCAACCAGCTTCTTCCTAGATGCCCTATTTCTATAATGGCTTAGACAGGGAGACAACAAATGAGCTGGGTATGATGGCTCAAGGAAACTTCATGGGTTTAGGAGTACAAAGATATCGGGACCTGCTGGACAATGTGGCATAACGTGAGTCCACGAGGTCTGATACTCGTAGGAACACGAAATCTGACGGGGCACTGGTTAGTAAGATTGAGTCAATGGTGGAACAAAAATTTGAACATCAGATGGCAGTTATGACTTCAGCTTTCAGTAATATGAATCCATCGGCACAGGTGAAGTCAGTGGGAGAGATGGTAGCACATGGGAATCAGGGATATGGAGATGGTATGGAAGATGTGAACTACATGAGTCAACCACGACAGCAGCAATGGTACAATACATATCATCCTAATAACCGCAACCACCAGAATTTCAGCTATGCCAACCCAAACAGTGGATTATATGCACCATGTCAAAGGCCAAATGTTCCATACCAAGCGCAAAGACAGATTCGCCAACAGCAGGCCCCACAATCAGAAGAACAAGAGACAAATGCGTTGTTGACGAAAATATTAGCCAATCAAGATAAAATAGAGATCAAGATTGTCGCCATGGAAGCCACAATGAAGAGCCATGAGACGCAGATTGGGCAAATTGCCAATCAAAATACTAGAATTCCACCTGGTATGCTTCCTTATAACACAATTTCTCCACCTGAGCAATTGAAGGCTATTATTACTCGCATTGGAACCACCACTCAGGAACCTCCATATCCCACTCACGCGCGAGCTGAAGCAACAAAGGCCACTGAAAAAGCCTTGGATGAAATTCTCGTGCCTACCATGATTCCCCAATCAAAGGAAACGAGTAGGAAGTCGGAGGAGAAGCAAAAGCCTAAGGAATACATCATGCGTGTGCCATACCCGTAGAGGTTGAAGAGCCAAGAGAATGCTAAGCACTTCTAGAAGTTTGTAGATATCTTCAAGAAGTTGCATATTAATATTCCTTTCGCGGAGGCCATATCACAAATGCCTAAATATACTAAGTTTCTCAAGGACCTCCTTTCCAATAGGAGGCACATGGATGATTTTGAGACTGTGATCCTGAATGAAGAGTGTAGCAACGTGGTGCAAAAGGCGTTGCCAAAGAAGATGAATGATCCGGAGGGTTTCGTCATTCCTGTGACATTGGGAGATGCGTTTCATGGAAGGGCGTTATGTGATCTTGGTGCAAGCATTAATTTGATGCCCACATTAGTATTTGAGCAACTTGGTGTAGGGGATCCAAAACCCACACGGATGTGCTTGCAGATGGCTGACCGTACCATCAAACGCCGAAGGGGCGTTTTGGAGGATGTGCTTGTGAGAGTCGAATGACTCATCTTCCCTGCGGATTTTGTGATTTTGGACATGGAGGCTGATGGTGATGTCCCACTCATATTGGGACGACCATTCCTTGCCACGGGGAAGACGATCATTGATGTTGCCAATGGGGAGTTGACGATGCGGATTAACGACGAAACGATGACATTCAATGTTTTTGAAGCTTTGAAATTTCTCGCGTATGCGGTGAGTGAGCAGTGTTTTGGTGTGGAGGCATACACACCGGATGAGGAGGAAGACATTTTATCGGAGCGGCTATATGAGGAACTTGCTCTACTTGACTCAAGCGAAAAAGAGCAGGCCATGGAGACTCATTGGCGCCAGCCCCTACCCCTCTTTAATGATGGAAGAAGGAAGAATCTTATTCCTTCTCTTATTACTGCTCCTGTTTTAGAATTGAAGCCTTTACCTGTTCTTTTAAATATTTATACTTGGGATCTAATGAGACTTTGCCTGTGATTGTGTCTACATGTTTGGACAGGGAACAGGAGGAGCAGCTTCTCAAGGTATTGCATGGAAGAAAGGCAGCTATGGGATGGACCATAGCGGATATTATGGCGATCAGCCCCACAGTTTGGCAGCACAAGATTCGGCTCATGGAAGATATGAACCCGGTAGTTCAATTTCAGCGCTGCCTCAATCCTCATATGCAGGAAATGGTGAAGAAAGAGGTGCTTATATGGTTGGAAGCAGACATCATCTACCTGATTTCTGACAGCACATGGACTAGCCCGGTGCAGTGTGTTCCTAAGAAGGGAGGTATTACTGTGGTGGAAGGGGAGAAAGGTGATCAGATTGCCACTCGTACTGTTACTGGGTGGAGAGTTTGCATGGATTACCGCAAACTCAATGATGCCACATTGAAGGATCATTTTCCCCACCCCTTCGTTGATCAGATGCTTGATAGGCTGGCGCATCATTCTCACTAGTGCTTTCTGGATGGATACTCTGGGTATAACCAGATAGCGATTGAGCCAGCAGACCAGGAGAAGAAGACATTCACTTATCCTTATGGGACATTTGCTTTTAGACGCATGCCATTTGGGTTATGCAACAGACCTGCTACTTTTCAGAGGTGTATGATGACGATCTTCTCAGACATGATGGAGCAGAATTTTAAAGTTTTCATGGATGATTTTTCGCTCTATGGTGATGGGTTTGAAGACTGTCTACAGCAGCTAGCTCGGGTTCTTGACAGATGCATTGACACCAACCTAGTGCTTAACTAGGAGAAGTGTCATTTCATGGTGATCGAGGGGATAGTGTTGGGGCACAAGATTTCAAGCAAGGGTTTAGAGGTGGGTTGGGCGAAGATTGAGGTAATTGAGAAGCTTTCATACCCTACAACTGTCAAAGGGGTAAGGAGTTTCTTGGGACATGCATGATTTTACCGGCGATTCATCAAGGATTTCTCGAAGATCACAAAGCCTCTATTTGGTTTGCTTGAGAAAGATACAGTCTTTGATTTTGATGCAAAGTGCAAGTCAGCTTTTGATGTGCTCAAGGAAAATTTAATTAGCGCGCCCATCATCGCCACGCCGGAATGGACTTTTCCATTTGAGCTCATGTGTGATGCTAGCAACTATGCAGTGGGAGCAGTTCTGGGGCAGCGAAAAGATAAGGTAGCTCATGTCATTTATTATGCTAGTCGAACTCTTAATGATGCACAGGTTAATTATGCCACCACGGAGAAAGAGATGTTGGCTATAATCTTTGCGTTGGACAAGTTTCGTCCGTATCTTGTGGGTTCTCAGGTGACGATTTTCACAGACCATGCAGCCCTAAGTACCTTCTCACCAAGAAGGACGCCAAGCCAAGATTGATCCGGTGGGTTCTGTTGATGCAAGAGTTTGATGTGGTAATCAAAGATAAGAAGGGGGTAGAGAATGTTGTTACAGACCATCTGTCATGGCTGGAGAATGAAAAGCAGGAAGACTTGCCAATTAGAGAAGATTTTTCAGATGAGCAACTCATGGTAGTGGTTGCAGCTTTGCCTTGGTTTGCTGACTTAGCAAATTTCAAGGAACTCAATATTGTTCCCAAAGATATGTCCTCCCACCAGAGAAAGATTTTTTTTGCAGATGCACGACAATATTTCAGGGATGATCCTTATCTGTTCAAGCTGGGAGCGGACAATGTTTTGCGGAGGTGTGTAGCAGATCCAGAAACATTAGAGATTCTAAAACATTGCCACGAGTTGAACTGTGGAGGTCACTTCGGCAAATCACCCACAGTGGCAAAGGTACTTCAGAGTGGTTTCTTTTGGCTTACATTGCATAAAGACGCCCATCTGTTTCTGCAGCAGTGTGACCGGTGTCAGCGAATCGGCAATATTTCCAGTAGAAATGAGATGCCTCAGAATTTCGTGTTGGAGGTGGAACCGTTTGATGTCTGGGGGATTGATTTCATGGGGCCATTCCCATCCTCACTTGGTAATATTTATATCTTGTTAGCTGTTGACTATGTGACTAAGTGGGTAGAGGCGATGGCTTGTCCCAAGAATGATGGAGCTACTGTAGAGCGATTTGTGCGCAAGAACTTATTCACGCGGCTTGGGACGCCAAGGGCCATTATCTGTGATGAGGGATCGCATTTCGTGAACAAGGTCTTTGCCAATGTCTTGAGAAAATATGAGGTGAAGACACATAAGATATCACTAGCCTACCATCCGCAGTCGAATGGGCAAGCTGAAGTCTCTAACCAAGAGATCAAGGGAATTCTAGAGAAGACAGTCAATCCGGGATGCAAAGATTGGTCCCTACACTTGGATGACAGTCTATGTTCATATCGGACAACTTAAAAAACTCCCTTGGGCATGTCTCCCTACCAGCTAGTGTTTGGGAAGTCATGTAATCTCTCGGTGAAACTTGAGCACAAGGCATTCTGGGACTTGAAGAAGATCAACTTGGATGCTAAGCTCTCAGGTGAGCAAAGGAAGCAAGCGTTACTTGAACTTGAATAATTTCGGTTGATGGCCTATGAGAGTGCAAAAATCTACAAGGAAATGACCAAACAGTGGCACGACAAGCATATCATACCGAGAGACTTAAAGGTTCGGCAGAGGGTGTTGATATTCAACTCCAGGCTGAAGCTGTTTCAAGGCAAGTTGAAGTCTAGATGGAGTGGCCCCAGTTTATCCATGGGGTTCTCTCAAAGTAGAAGATGCAAATGGGGGCAGGTTCAAAGTGAATGGCCAGAGAGCGAAGCCGTATGTGGATGGGAATTTCATTGGAGTTATTGAAAGGCTCCATGCAACTCCCGCTATTTGATTCTCGCTGAGGTAACTCGGTCTGGCCGTCGACCTTAAATTACAAGCGCTTGTTGGGAGGCAACCCAACCTATTTACTGCTTTAGTGTAGATTAACATACTGTTTTTTTTATTTACACACTCCAATGAGTGTGTGCAGAAATTCTAGGTGAAAGGCCTATTTCGGACCCCCCTTCTTGATGCGCGTGGAGAAAAATTCACAAAAATCGAGAAAAAGCAGCCCAAAACGCGTATCGGAGTACGGAATGAAGAATCGGGTGAAGGATGCCATTCCAACACTCACTCAGCACATGCACCTGGTTAAGAACGCGTATCCGGACTCCCCGTCTTGATGCAAGCGAAGAATGCCAAAGGGAACTGAGAAAGCGGATGCATTGGCATGGATTACGAGATGATTTTTTACAAACAAAAGTGTGAGCTGAAATGGCGAGTGCCAATGTGTGGGGGTTGCCGAGAGCTTTCTGTTGATTTGTGGATCGCATGCATCAGAGTCCGGACGCGAGAATTAAGGTTTGGATGTTTTCGTGAGTAAATAGCGGCGAAAAACATCTGGAATTTCCAAACAAGCCTTTGGAAGAGAAAATTTGAAGAATAAAGGATTCCCCGGACATTGGGAACTTTTTATAATGTAAATGGAGTCTCGAGGTCGAGGAGATCCAAGAAAAAGCAAAGGAACGATCAAAAAGGCGAGAAAGAATGTTTTCGTGAATAAAAAGCGGTGAAAAAGCATCCGGAAATGGCGAAGACCATGGCTTAAATGGTGAAACGACATGTTAGATCCCAAGAATGGGGGTGAAGTATCATATTCGAGCTTATTGGGAGCTATTTCAAGCTCCAAAAGCATGTCGGGAGAAGTTTGGAAATTGTGTGGGCTGGCAACTAGGTCGCACGACCTAGTTGGTGAAATCAGTTAATTTAACTAGGTCGCACGATCTACCAACTAGTTCGCACGACCAAGTGTTGGGCGAGTTCAATTTGGTCTAAGGGGGTGTATTGGCACTTTAAAAGAAAATTGGGGGGAGCCGAGTGTACAGTTTGAAACTATAACAAAATCTATACCCCTCCTTCTTCACCCATCAGGTAAACACATAACACATCCTCCACTTCACTCTCGTCGAACTCATCCTCCTTTCCTCCCTCCAACACCAGACGCCGCAACTCCGACCGTCAGCACCGCGATCTCCGACCGCCCTCATCACTACCGCCGCCTGAACCGCCACTGTCCTGCAGCGGGGCTTGTCCAGAACCACATAACACCACCCGACCCTTTATCCCTTGTCCCCCATCGTAGCTGCGCCTTCACGCCGTCAACACCACTGCGAATCGCCGGCGACGGAGAGGGCAAACAATTGTTAGAGCTTGAGGTAGTGTTTTGAGGGTGAAATTGAGAAGAAGAAAAGCTAGGGTTTCGAACCACAAATCTAAAATTCAAGAATTTCAAGGCCAAATTGGAAGAAATTAGCACCGGGGTTTTGACGGGACATCGCGAGGAGCAAGTTACACTACTTGTTCTCAAAATTTGAAGAAAAATTTTCCGACGATCGAATCGGTCCTTCTTGTCGGAACAATATGAATTTTCGTGCCCGTAAGACTAGCTCCGGGCACGTAGGTACGTCCTAATCCCTCGCAATTTAATTTAATCCAGTCTTAGGCACATTGATTAAAAGCCCAATTTTTTCTATTGTCACTCAGTTGCGGCGTTTGGGGGCGATTGACTAGTGTCCTAGGAATTATCTGTTAATTTCTTACTTGCGTATTATCTGTATACATCCTGACACAGTGCACGTAGCTTTATTTCTACTTGCGTATTATCTGGATACATCCTGACACTGTGCACGTAGCTTTATTTCTTTGTCAATTTAATTTTCAAGTTGTTGCTACCTTCTTGTGCCAATGTCGAGTCGAGATAGAGGGAAAGGTAAGGAAGTAGCTAAGGGAAAGGGTGTAGCTACAAGTAAGATTGTGACCGAGGGGAAGAGGAAGAAACGGAAAGTCGTCACCGATAGTGATGATGAGTACATCCATGAGGGAGAAGTAAGAGAGACGGGGGAAACGCGTGGTAACCTAGCGGATAGTGCGACTTTTTGGGTTACGGGGAGCATGGTTTCACCTGGCTCGCCGGACCATGACGAGTTAGGAAAGGCGGAACCTGATAGAGTGTCGTTGGCGAGGGGAACGAGAGCGTCTAGTCCTAGGTCTAACCTTGACCCTACGACCGGAGCATTTTGTGACTATATATTTTTCAATCTTCCGGGGCATACTAGGTATGAGAAGCGTAACGCAAGTGTGTTCAAGGGGGCGAAGTAGAAAAGCATTTCCCGTTCCAAGATGAGATGCCCCAACAAGTTAAAGATTTCATGGAGCAAGAGAATCTAGCGGGGTGGTGTGAGCTCATCAAGCAAAACGGAGCTCAGAGCTCATGTGGGAGGTTTATTCGAATGCCAAGTGGTGTGGGTTTGAGGAGGATGGAGAATTGAATGATCTTAGGATCATCTATGCCCGCATTTTTTTTGTCTTCTCTCCGGCTAGCATAGCTGCGGCCCTACAATGGCCACCACTAGAGGGTGACTTTCACTTTGAGGCCACCATGAAATGAATGTAGAGGAGTTAGTGACCTCAGTGTCGAACTTTTCCTTTGGTGGGGTGACGGGAGCGCCTTGGGATACTCATGCGAGTCATGACGTTAGAAAGTGGACGGTTTCGGTCAAACGCTTACTTCGTCGAGCGCGTTGGTTAGTTAACATAGTGGAGGCATGGGTTGAGGGCGTTTCACCACAGAACGAAATACGGTTCGAGTGGTGTGTTATGGCTATCTATTGGTATGATGGCCATCGGTTCAACGTCCCGAAGCGCATTTATAGGATTTTTAGAGCGAGGCTTCGGGACTCTATTCGTCGGGCAGCTAGGTTCGGGTATTTGCTAAAGCACTTGGCGACTGAGGCCGGTGTCGAGTTTTATGATGGAGATCGTGCACCCTAACCCCCGAGATACTGGACTCATGTTCCCGACCCGAAGAAAGACGAGGTCGTCGTAGAGAGCAGCCAGGTCCCACCTAAAAGGGGGCTAAGAAGGGCGGTAAGGGTAAGGCCCCTGATGTGAGTGAGGAGTCAATTCCGTCTGTCGCAACTAATGCTAGCCTCGAGGCAACTATGAAGGCCGTGAAAAAGATGATGATTGCTAATGAGAAAAAGGCTGAGGCTCGATGGCAGGAATCAGGGAGGAAAGCCAAGTCAAGGGCTTATAATGCGCGACGAAACTAGCGCCAGCTCGGTGACATTCTACATAGGCAGAATCAGTTGTTACACGAGCTTGGCAAGGCAGGCGGTGTGACACTGACTTTGACACCTCAGAATGTGATGTATGAGTCGAGTACTCACTCTGATGGCTCGGAGGAGAGAGTAGACCCGCCAGCCCTCGCATTAGAATGTCGAGTCCCTTTGCTTTATCTCTAAATTCGTTGGGGACAACGAAGCATTCTAGTTGGGGGTGAGATTTTCTAAATATTAGTCAAGTCCGTGTCTGCATGAACCATTTTCATATAGGATGTGTGTGTCGCAGTGTGTTTCGTAGTCCTTGTCGTAGAGTGTGTTTGTGTCGTAGTGTCTTGTGTTATATATGTGTTCGTATTTTATAATTGCACGCTTTCTTATTTTGAGTCTACCTACCATCGAGTCGCATCGAGTCTTTTTTGAATGGTCGTGCATTTAGAATATAGAATATATATATATATATATATTTATATATATAAAGAAGAACCAATAAAAAAATAAAAATTGAAAAATCCATAGAAAAAATATATAAAAATTTGAGAAAGGGCAATCAAAAGGATCTTAGATTTGGTTGAATCGAGAAGTGTGAGAAATTTAGGCATAGGGCGTGACTTGCGACCGAGAGAGACAATGTGAGTTCCCCTTAGTACGTATAGAGAGACTTTTTTTACGGGAGTGCCTACCCGTTTTTACACACTCACTTGATTTTCAAATATAAAGTGTGTGCCTAGTTTTCTTACAAGAGTTGAGCTAGGTGTGAGCTAAACGAGCCGAACATTCATGTGTGCGTCTTAGGTAGTCGCCAACCCGCCTCGTAGTGGAACACGAACAGCTTTGCGAGGACGTGTATTAGAGCACTCACTGCTTTTAGATCTCACCTTGTAGGACCATTAGAAAACCCGATTTGAACCTTGGATTATTTTCTAGCCTTTTGACCTAGGGTGACTATTCTTGACATTCATCATACATTGTTTAGAATCACGAGGGAGTTGTAGTTGAGGGGGTTCGATGAGGGAGTACTTGGTGATATATTTATGTGAGTCCTACATGATCGCTTGTACTTCATTTGATATTTTCGAGGGGATGCGAGGGTGAGTGAGTAGGCTTGCGCACTTAGGTGTGGCGGTGTTCCATGCCATTACACTATGGACACAGTTGTGGAGAGCCGCGAGTGCATGACATCTAATCCGCACGAAAACTGGGTTGGGTGAATTTAATCGGTGGATCGTGCTAGGTACCGGATTCCATTCATCTTAGTGTAGGAGGATCGGTAGGATCAGGCACGAGACTTGCCTCTTATTGACTACTTGAGATGGGACATGATTACATTCGAGTGTGGGGGTGTCGACTTTTGACCACGGACATCGAGATTGAGCTTGCGACGACTCCATCCCCACACATGCGCTTTGATTTTCTTGTGGCTTTGTTGGTGGCACCATGCACTTCATAGAGTTAGGGGAAGATGAATTTTTATGTGATACTCATTCATTGGATTTTATGCTTCCTCCCCCTAACATATTTGATTGACTACTCTTGGAAGACCACTCTTACATGTGAAAGGATTGTGTTGATTTTGGAATTATACTTGAAAAGAAAAAAATAGAAAATGAAATAAATAGAAAAAAGAAAAGAGAGAAAAAAAGGAGAGATGAAATAAAGGAAGGAAATGGAGCTTAACGGAAATCGAGTGGTGAAGGCAACTATTACGGTAACGGCGGTTTGATTTTCGTGCACGACTCAAGACGGTGGCCACGGGGATTGTAATTGTACCGCGGTTTGAGGGGATCGAGGGCCGGAGACAGTGAGTTTCGGGTTGCGGTTTCTATCATCGTGGTGAGGGTGTGTGAGATGTGGTTTATAATGTGATAATGTGACGCTTTAGGACTTGTTTCATCATGATTATCCTTATGTCCCTAAGCCTCAACATTCTAAAATCGTTAGCAGAATAGGAGCTCGTACCTTGGATGTGTCTTAGCCTAGCGTAGCCTCTTACTTATCGGCACACGCGAAGAGGTAGGATACTCTTATACTTAGTAAGGCTAGGTTCTCTATACGATCTAAGGGAAATTCTCGTTGTCAAGTTTAGTTTCAATTCACGGCTTGTACCTAAATTGATCATCACTCCATGAGAACCGGTTTAAGAACTTGAGATTGCCCGATCTCGCCAAAAAGACAAAAAGTTAAGTTTTGTGTGTGAGTGTGTAAATATATATGTTCGAGTCTAATTTTCATTGCATCATATTGTTGCATTAATCGAGTCTTGTCTGTGTCAAGTCGGCTAATATTCGGTTATGTATGCAATGTGGTGGGTTGAAAGCTAGTTGATGGTAGAGCTTGGACATAATGTGAAAGTTGAGATTTGCTCGGGAAGAGCAAAATGTAGTGTGGGGGTAGTTGATAAATCCGTTTCCGAAGTTATTTTATTGCTTATTTTGCTACACTTTGTATGCTCATAATGGAGAATATTGCGTCTTTTCGAGTAAATCATGCGTTTATTTGTGGAAACGAGTTCTTGTGCTAAAATGAGAAGTCCGGGCATTTTTGCATCGTTTTACGTGATATTTATCGTATTTTGTCACATTTGATTTTCGCGGGGTGTTCGTGTTGTGATTTTCAGGGCCGGAGTACGCGAAGAGCAGTTGGATAGAGAAAACGAACTTCGGAAGCTAAGTCGAGCTCGAGAGAGGATGATACGAGTGTTGAGGCGTGAAGAGAGTTCAATAGGGAGGATCAAAACGAAGAATCGATGCCCGGGAGATCATTCGGAAGCAAGAGGAACAAGATTGCAAAAGCTGAAAAAAATTGCCTACGTGTTTAGGTCGCACGACCTACTCATACTGGTCGCACGACCTGTCAAGAATTTTCAGCATGATTTATTAGTCGCACGACCTACAAAACAGGTCGCACGACCTAGTTGACTCGCCAGGTAGGTCGCACGACCTACTTTCAGTGCAAAATTTCTCAGATTCGACCGGGGTCAGTTTGTAATAACTTGTAACTTGTTCTAAACTTGATGGAAACGTATTAGATCAAGTTAGGGCACGTTTTTGAGGGAGCTATCACGTTGGAGACGCATCTTGGAGAGCTAGAAGCCATTGTTGGAGCTTTGAAGCTTTGGATCATTCGTTTGGATTCTCAACTCTTCTTTTCTTTAGTTTTTGCTTATGAGAAACATTAAACTCGTTGTTTTTAGTATGATGTGTAGTAGCTAAACCCTCTTTTGCTGGGATTTCTCATGTGGTAGCTAGGGTTTGGTATGAACTTTATGTTTTGAGATTATGATTCACGTTTGGAACTTAATCAATTATGTTTTTCTATTATTATGAGTAGTTTGTGTTAAATCTCTATCGTTCTTGCGAGTAGCTAACGTAGGATCGATTCTAATTGGGATTCACGCGGTAAATCCGTGATTCCTAGTCGGTAAATCAAACTATTCACCTAGCTTATAGCATTACTTGGTAAATCGGTGGTATTGGTTAGGATCGTAAGTAGAATAATACACGTAATGCATGCTTAAAATTGGTTTAGGCTTGGTAACTCGGTTTAAATTGAATTTAGGCATAGACAACTAGCTTGGTAACTCGGTGAGTTGTGTAGTTCTAGATTAATAATAGAAGACATAATGGTGTTTCATGAATCAAACCACGACTCACATCATCCCTAGTGATCCCAAAGAGAATTCCCGATATTTTGCCTCTTATTAGTAACGTTATAAATTATTCTTCGTTAATTGTGACCCATTCTACTAGGTTAATTGAGGATATTGTTCTTTTCATTTTAGTATCATTAGAAAAACAAACAACGCGTTGTGCCCAGAAAAGGTTAAGAAATTCTAATTAAGTTACAAGAAGTCTCTTGGGTTCGAAAACCCGGTTTTCCAGAAGTTATTACTACACCGACAGTTGTACACTTGCAATTGGAGCCTGTCAGTCATCAACACGCTTCTGATACGGCTTTAGGGAGTGAGATGAGTTCGATGAGTTGTTTGCCATTGGAATTCTACAAAAAGGAAAATACTCAAGTTTTAGTATTTGTGAATAATTAATTATATTTAATAATGATTACATTATTAAATACAGCTCCCACTCTTTTTCTACGCATTAATAACCCTCAAATATTAATGCGGAAAATATCATTATATTTTCTAGTGGGTGCCAAGATCCCTATTTCACTTCTTTTGAGCTTGCTTTGGCAAGTCACCCAAAATTAGCTATTTAGGTAGGAACAATTCCAATTACATCCTTATGACACTCTTGGTTCTATTTGGCAAATTACTCCTTATTTATCCAACCCATGGGTAATCTCAATTGCTTGCCACTAGGCTTTTAATCATATTAAAATCACCTAGTTGCGTCCAAACTCTTACTTAGACAGTTGCATATTACTTGCTTGTGCCATCGCAACACAATCATGACAAATCAAGTCGCCCTGCTTTGGCATGCACGAGCATGATAATCATGATTATGAAGAGTGTCTAAATAACGAGAAGGCACAAACGCAATATTTGAATTGAGGGATTTTATATTTAATTTTAAATTGTTTTGTTGATCCATATAAACTTATCTATTTGTTTGAGTATGGGCACAACTCCAAATAAAAGATCGGGGTTGTTAATTATCTTATTATCAAATTGCATGCATCATCCATACAACAACAACAATAATAAGACAATAAAGTAAACATCCAGAAAAAAAAATTAACGTGATATGGATATGGCCCCCTAGAGTAAGATATTCCCAAGCCAATGAGAATATCTATGAACCCTAGAATAGAAAACGCATCTCCATGTGCCTCCATCTCTTGGTCAATCCTTCATAGCCTTGTGGAATGTTCCATGCTCCATGTTGTGGCTCCTTTAATTTTTGGGCTTCTTTTCTTCAATCTTGGCTATCTATCTATTTTATCTAGTGCTACCAAATATCTATACTAAATAAAATAAATCTCACAAGTTGAGAAAAAAGTACCAGCTCGCAGATCGTAAACCCTAATTAATTATTACATCAAATTGATCAGCTAGCATGCCGTAAATAAACCACAAAAATTAAACATTCACAACAAACCACATCTAAGTCCATATCCAATCACCATACAAATTTCACATAACAGTTAAAACCAATTTTTTATAACGCTCTTAGTCAATTTTAATTGATTTTGGATGTGCTACAGTTAAAACCAATTTTTTATAACGCGCTTAGTCAATTTTAATTGATTTTGGATGTGCTAGGGTTAAAATGGTCCAAGGGGTCCACTATCAATATAGCCGAACCGCCCAAAAAGGACCAAGGCGCGGCCTTGGGCCGGTCGACCGAGCCCCACGCGCGGCTGAGCCGCATGCTAGGCCGGCCCGAGCCCTTTACCGTGCCCTAGCTTGGGCGGCAAGGCAAGGGGGCGGTCCCTAAAGGGGACCGAACCTCCTTAGGGAGTTGTTTCCAAAATACTCCTTTCCTTGTTGCTCAAGTTTAGTTGTTTCATGTTTGAAAAACGCTTTTCCAAAGCATGTGCCCATACTCTAGCTCCTAGATCCAAAATTACTCACATCCTATGTGATCAAACTCACTAATCTTCACATCCAATGTTAAATTATGTATTGTTTGTCTTGAATCAAATTCAAGTTGCATATTATATGCTTAATTTGTCATTTTAACGCAATAATCAACAATTGTGTGTGAAAAAAATAAAACGTAACACATAAACCACATTATGCTCTACGACCTGTGGCTCTGATACCAATGTAGGGTTTTGATCATGGATACGCAGCGGAATAACAATAAATTTATCCGATCAAGACCCTCCAGGATCACAGGAAGAGAAATAATGACGATGGTGAAGGAATTGTGTTATGTACCTTGGAGGTCTCCTTGATGACTTCTAACGCGAAAAGTATCACGCCTCTACGGTTGATCCACGCATAGGAGTGAGATCTAGATCTTCCAAATGCCTTGTGCAAGTATTGTCTCACCCTTTGTCTCAATATCCGGATTGGACACGAGACATACAAGTCACACTCGTATATCCAATCCATAGTTCCTCGATCCTGGGAATAGCCTTATTCGTGCAAATAAAATCAATATCCTATATTGATTTATTTGAGTCTGGCCAGACATTCTATAAGCACTATCCCTCGAGTGGCCTAGGATATTTGCTCCCGTTATCTGGGAGGGACAAATTCTATCTACATCACTACGATATCTAAGCTTGCTTTCTATTGTATGCGATACGTGCCTTTATGACAGCCCAATCGCGGTGTAGCGTTTGGCGCTACCAAAAAACAATATTCCACAACTAGAAGATCTAGTGACTTAAAGTCTAAGGATGACAATAGCGTTGTCACCGCAAGAAGCACTTGTGACTTCACATAACTTGTATGTAGCCTTCTTGGAGTTGGGTCAACCACTATGTCATTACTTCTAATGCATACCCATGTGTTGGATCATGATATATCCATATCAATCCAACCCCATACTAGTCTATAGATGATTGTCCTATTAATCATTATAATGGACTAGGGATATTTAAGATAAAGAACACAATTGTAAATATAAGGACTTCATTATATTTAATATCCAATAAATAATACAATGAATGTTCTAGCCAATTTATTGTCCATACTAGATTACCTCTAGAGCACATATTCCAACAATAGCTACTGGAATGCCGTGAGAGAGAGAGATAGGTGGTCGGAGAAGATGATTTTGTTGATGATTTAGGAGAGAAATCAACGAGAAAGGAAGGGGTTGGAATTTTTTTGACGAACAAGTGGAGGGTTCATCCGATTGATGAAGAAATTCCAATTCACCAGCGTGAATTTGGGGAAGAAAATCGCGGTAGTATATTTTTAAGTGTAATTTTTACACCAATCAGTTGAAAAAGACACTTTCACACACTCCTGGTTTAGCTGAAAGACACTTTTATACCCCTAGTTAGTTAAAATACACTATTAAGTTTAGCTAAAAGTCACAAAAACCCTAAAAGCTTAATAACAATAAATATTAACTCCCAAAACTTATACTAATATCACAAAATTCCCATAGCCACAAAACGAGGTATTTCATTTACCTCCAAGGTATCACAAAGCAAATAGAAAGGCAGCACACCACAACTGGGGTTGTTTTGCGGCGACGAGGGGCTGTTTGGTGCCATTTTTGCTAGAAAAAAGACCGACGGTGAGTTGAGTTTTTCTTCTACGAAGACGGAGGTCAGCTGGGAGGGTTTTGCTCGAACTTGGTGCGTGGTTTTGTAAGGTGCAAGATTGCGGGCTTGTTTACATGGACGGATGGTTGATGCTTGGGTAATGATTGGGGAATATTGTTTGGGAAATCATTACTTAATGATGATGAGTATTGTGAGGATGATGGAGACGTTTGTGAGAGCATTTGTGTTTTTGTTGATGAAGGAGATGGACGGGGGGACATAAAGATTGGAGTAGTTATTGTGAGTGGTGTACTTATATATACACATATATAGTTTTTAGCTAGGTAGTAGTATAATTTTAGAGTGTTATGAAATAGTTATGAGGAAGTTTAGAGTGTTAGGAAATAGTAAGGAGAAAGTTTAACATAATTAAATTTACTGTACATATAAGATATATATTTTTGTAAAAAAGTCAGATTTATGGAGATATTAATTACTTTTTCTATAGCAACAAACTTCTCTCCCTCAGACTAATAGTAAAATACACTTTGACCCAAAGAACTTGTAAATACAGATTAAATCGGAAAAAAAACCCTTGTAAGTTTACTGAACTACCCCCAGATAAATAATGGGCATTTTACCCTACCCACCATACGGTAAAGCTTTGTCCTCGAAGTTCGAACATTCCACCCATGCACACAATTACCAATAGGATTACACGTCGCATTCAAAACAAATAACTATACACACACGTAAATATGCAACACCGATATGCAAACGTA
Source organism: Linanthus parryae (assembly GCA_023055425.1). Taxonomy (NCBI): domain Eukaryota; kingdom Viridiplantae; phylum Streptophyta; class Magnoliopsida; order Ericales; family Polemoniaceae; genus Linanthus; species Linanthus parryae. The sequence goes on along the minus strand of JALGPY010000037.1, from coordinate 2,848,914 downwards.
GGTATGAGGTGACTAATTTAGTTAAATCACGGACCGAGAATGAGAAAAGTTGTCACATTTCTCCCCATTAGAGGAGTGATGTCTCAACACTCAAGTGAGTACAAGCTCAAACAAGTGGGGGTACTTATTCAGCTTGACTTCCTTGGGTTTGGTAGAGCATAAGTGTTGGTTTTGGATGCCCTAGAGGCAATTTGTTTAGTATGAATTTTGTTTGCTAGAATAAATCGTTGTATTATTTATGAAGATATTTAATATAATGAAGTCCTTAGATTACAAGTGTGTTGTTTATCTAAAATGTCCCTAGTCCATTATACTGATTAACAGGACAATCAACTATAGACAAGTATGTGGGTAGACTAATATGGAGATATCAAGTCTACCACATGGGTATGCATTAGGAGTAATGGCATACTGGATAGAGCCACCACGAGAATGATACATTAGATTATGTCAACGTCACAAGTGCTTCTCGTAGTGCTAATCGTGTTGTAATCCTTAGACTTGAAGTCAGTGGATACTCTAGTTGTGAAATATCATGCTTTGATATTATCAAACGTTACACCGTAACAGGGTAACTATAAAGATAGTTATCGGGCATGATAGGAAGCAAGCTGAGAGATTGCGGTGATGTAGATAGGAGTAGTCCATCCTACATAATGGGAGCAAATATCCACGACCACTCGAAGGGTAGAGCTTATGGAATGCCTGGCCAGACTGAGATAAATCATTATGGAGATATTGATGTTATCTGCATGGATACGCCTATTCTCAAGATCAAGAAACTATGGATTGGATATACGAGTGTGACGATTATGTCTCGTGTCCAATCCCCATATAGAGACAAAGGGATAAGACAACACGGTAACATTGGGCACTAGGTTTGTCGAGATCACTGACCATTTCTATTTGTTGGGTGGCACAGATTTGTTGCTAGACACCGCTCTATGTTTGTAACAGTTATTACCAACTATGTAGAAACCTATGGGGTCACACACCATAAGGATTAAACTGGATATGGGTATTAATTATGTGGAATAATTAATTAAAAGGATCATAACGCAACCACAAGCAAAATTAGTGGGACTAATTTGCAAGTGAACTAATCCATGTATGGACATGATTAGTATTGGGGAAATTATGTAGTTAATAAAGAGCTGTTAACTATATAAAGGAACTCTAGCTTGTTATTTTCTCAATACAAGTCATTATTGAGAGAACACAACAAAGCAAGGAGAGAGAGACAAGGAAGAGGCTCGGCCCCCTACCCGTCCACCCCCTCCTTGCCGTCGGCCTCCCTAGGCGTCGGCTTGGTGCTCCGTTTTGCGTGATCATTTGCCTCCTTCTTACGTTGCTAGCACTACACGGTGGGAAGGATTCCAGTTGAAGATCCAAGTTGTGGATACTCATAGAGACAAGTACACAATTCTTCGTAGTGATCACACGAAATAAGGAACACATGTTTCAACCCTAATCATGTCATGATTGCTTTCCTGTGATTCTTGGAGGGGTTTGAGCAGGATTAATTTTTTTTTATTCCTATGCGTAACCTGCATCAAAACCCTACAGTGGTATCAGAGCTACAAGTCGTAGCACATAACATGATATTATGTGTTACTGTTTTTCTGGTTTTACATCGTATTTGTTAATTTTACACGAAAGCTGAAATTGGCATATAGATGCAATATGAATATGATTCAATAGGGATTGGGCAAATTATTATCGTCGTATAGAATTAGCCAATTCCGGGCACATATGATGTGTCAACTGGGTTCTTGAAAAATTTGGTTTCATGGTCACAAAATTAGGGAAAAGAGGTTTTTCCCATTTATGGAAACAACTAAAACTTGGGGAACAAGGAAGGAAGGAGGAAGGAGGCTAGGGACGAAACCCTAGCCGTCCGCCCCTTTCCTTCCTTGCTACCCAAGCAAGGCCACGGGCCACATGGCCGAACCGGCCTAGGCGCGGTCCGATCGGGCGGCCTAGAGCCGGCGACCTAGTGGCTTGTGGCGGTTTCTTGGGCAGCAAGGAAGGAAAGGGGCGGAAGGCTAGGGTTTCGGCCATGTGAAATTACGAGTTGGATTGAGACTTACAGAAAATGGGAAGGAAAAACAGAGGCGTGTTGTCAGATTGAGACGAAGCGAACGATATGGAGTTGGCGTTGAACAAGAAGCTGCAACTGCTGCTTGTGTGGGAATATGAACACTAAGCGAGTTGGGCACATCGACAGAATAAACAAGGAACGGTTCGGAAGACGGAAAGAGGAATGTCGGCTACTGGTCGATTTTTGGATGACTGGGGTCTTATTCGATGGAATAGAGGAAACAACATCGCAAATTGCGGTTGCTTCTGTTGCTGCACTATAGCTTCTACAGATCGACAACAAGTCTGAATAGAGGAGAGAGCGCAAGAGAGGGAGAAAAGGTGCTACAGTGTGACTAGGGCTGAGAGCTGTCGTCGGGGCTATCTTACAGCGGAGAGTGGCTCTTTGGTGCTACTTTTTTTTGCAAAAAAGACGGACAGTGAGTTGGGTTTTTCTTCCCGGGTTTGACGTGAAAGACGAAGGTCAGTTGGGAGGGTTTTGCTCGGACTTGGTGTGTTGCATGGTTGAGGGCTTTGTTTTGTTCACATGAAGGAATATTGGTGATGAGGTAATGATAGGGGGATGATGATTGGGAAATTATTACTTAATGAAGTAGAGTATTGTGAGGATGATGTAGACGTTTGTGAGGGCAGTGGTTTTGTTGTTGATGAAGGAGATGGACAGGGAGAGAGAGATAGGAGTAGTAATTGTGAGCAGTGTACTTACATATACACATATTGTAATACCCCGTATTTAAGTTAGGGGTTACTTGGTCATTTCGAAAAAATATCTGAGAATTTTTAGAAATTTAAATATCAAACTTATTCTTGACTTCTTCTTAGATTTAAAGTATGAGGGTGTCATTGGACATGTACGATTATATAGAATTTCGTTTTGACGTTATATTGTAATTTTTGAAACTTGGATAGTACAATATGGAACTTATTTTGTATACTTGAGAAATACTTGTTTTCTAAAAGTGGATTTTGACATTTATATATAAAGTGGTGTATTTGAAATTATCTGGTAATTTTATTATTAAAATTAACTTATATGTGTGAGCTATTAATTAGAAATTATATGTTCACCACTCAACTTTTAGTTTTACAAAGTAACCTCTCATTTATCAATATTATGTTTTCTACCCCAACTAGCAATTGAACTCTTGCTAAATACATGTCAATCATCTTTTTCTTGTTATTCCAATTCCCACCCGAAACTAATTTGTTGGGAGACTTGTAATAGCACTTCAATCCTCCCTCCATCCAACAAAGTCAAAGACCCATTTGTAAATAAAAGAAGACTCCCACTACCACCTACCATCATGTATGTACATTACTATGTGAGGTTTTTCACCACCAACCTCCACCATCAACCTCATTCATTCCATTCTCATTTCTTTTCATCTTCTCTCTTCAAGAACACTCATACGACATCTCTTCCCTCTCCATAAATTTCATTCCCGTTTTTTTGGTGTTGACCTCACAAAAACACCATCAAAAAATCATTTTCTCTTCTTCCAAGCATGAAAAAGTTGATTCCAAGCTTGGTATAACTATGGAGTAGAGTCATTGCACCATTATACTCATTGATTGAAGCCCAATTTCACCATTTTCATCACAATTTCTTGAATCTTGAGGTAAATTTTCCTTCTAGTCTTGAATTCATTCATGCATGTTCATGTTTTGATTTGGTTGATGATATTTCATCTTATATTTCTTCCTATCCATGCTTGATTCTTTATTTTCATGGTTTGATCAAGAGTTAAACTCCAAATTTTTGACTATTTCATGAAACCCACACTAGAACCCACATGCATGTTGTGAATGTCACTTCTTTGCATTTGTTACTAAAGATATTTGTGATAATTTGTGTCAAGAGCATGTAAAAATGTTATTTTCATATTAAAATGGTGATATTTGGGTGAAAATCAAGTCTTCTAAACTTGCATGTACTACTAGAACCATTCTTGTTGATTTTTGAAATATTTCATGTTCATACAATCTGACCATTTCATGAAAAACGTAAATTATCTCTAAATTTTGTCGCTGTAGAATTTTTAACTCTTTCATATTCTTAAAGTAAACTCAACGAGGGTCATTTTCTAAGAAAAATCAACTCCATAGCCTTTTTATTTAGGGAGATATGCTCATTCTAAGTTGCATGTTTTCTGAAACTCTGTTTTTGGACAAATTTTGCCATTTTTGATAAAACTCTAATTTACAGAAACTTATGTCACCCAATCTTTCTTGTGATGAAACTAGACACATAAATGATTCATTCGGGAGAAGATGAACATTCCTATTCCCCAAGTCGTAGTAATTATTCTTCAAAGTTGAAACTTTATGCCAAACTTTTCTCTGCATAGCAGTGTTTGTTATTTTTGTAACTTGAGTTTTATAATAGCTATGCATGATTTTCTTGGTTTTCTGAAATTAGAGACATGTAGGTTGATCCTAAATTAATTTCATAATTTTAAGAGGTGTTTTCAAATGGTAAATATGGCTCTAAAGTCAGAGCTACAATTCTGTCCAGAATTGTAGTTTCGCCATTTTTAGAAAACTCGGGTTTTTAAAATTCTAAGTGTACTGTTTGATCTATTTTGATAAGTGAACATCATTATGTGCATTGGTGACATGTTAGACTATGTGGCATGTATGTTTGCATTTTTATTATGCATGTGTGAACTGGTTATAACGAATACGTTATACGTGTGATTGTAGACATCGACCTCGTAGGAGAGCGTAGGAGAGAGTGGTTGTCGTTGGAGTGCTAGGATTAATTTTTTACTTTTGGTTGTGCTTCATCTCAGTGGTAAGTACATATGTGCGACTTTTACTTATCAAAATGTGAGTGTTTGTGTGATGTCTCGAATGAATATTTGTTTATTGAAAAAGAATGCAAAGCATGATTTAATACTCGAAATTGTTTGGATATAAATTGAATCCTCTTTTTAAGTCTTGGAACTTTACTTGCGATAAGTTGATAATATGATTTTGTCTATTGTAACGAGTATAAGTAAAATACATGTGTGCGAACTTTAATTATCACATTGTGACCATGTGTGTGACGTTTTAAATGATTATCGTCGTATTTGGAAGAGTATGAAAAACATGATTATACTGAAAAATTCCGATTATTGATTTATACAGAGAACTATTGGAACTGAATTGTGAAGATTGTATATGAGAAATAAAGGTAATAAGATAACTCTAATAGGTTTAGGACGATGTACAGAGTTGTGTTATTAATGGGAGACGCCAAGCGATCCTCTATTTTCTTATGGCTAATTTCATTGAAGCAATGCTTCTTACTATTGGATAAAACTTAATTCTTCACAAATCCGCCCCCGATGAGCCAAAATGTATCAAGGTATTGGGGCCAAGGGTTTCTTAGAGCTATAGAGTGCTACTTATACTTGTACGGGTGACTACGATATAGGGGTGTCGACACTTAAGGCCTTTTAGCTATTGTTGTGAGCGGGGATTGACGCATGGGCTCCCTTAACGCTCGGGTGAAATAGGGTTTCATAAACCCCAGAAGGATCCCTTTGTGATTATTTCGTGATCCCTCTGCTTACATCGATCCTGCTGGTGGCTCTGGCCATGCCTCAGCTAAACTTAACGATTAAATTGGACTTGAAAGAAAGTTTGACTACTCTATTGATGTTATTTGTGGCTCTTAATATTCTATAATCGATTGAAATGATTTGAAAAGCTTTGGCTACTCCTGAACTAATATCGTTAGCAACTTAAATAAACTTGTTTACTCTGGATATATTACCCAATACTCGTGGTTTCTCAATATTCTCAAATTAAGAGGTTTTTGTTACTCGATTACTTTCAGTTGTTCCAAAATCCCAAACCTGTTAGTTTTATTGTTTTGAATCTTCTGATTTGTTTCAACTCATGCTTATGTGCCACTCGTTGCTTTACATGTCGTAGAGTGTATTTACTCAGTTTTTACTGATCATTTTCTTCAAAATTGTGTCGAATTTTGCCATTTTAAAACCGCAGGTCATCAATCAAGGTGGAGGATGGGAATGCGAATCGAGACGAAGACGTTTATCTTAAGATTATATCATGTAGTTCTTTTTAAACATATTGATCTTGTAAACTTTTCTTCTCAAAGATTGATTTATTTATTAGATAAATGGTAATATTCGTGAACTTATTTCTACTTTTGGTTATCAATTGTCTATTGAACCCTGAAACGAGATCCCGGTATGTTTCAGCTGGTATCAGAGCATTGGTTCTCCAGTTAATGAGACTTTTCGATTTCCTTTAGTAGATAAAGAAGAAAGATAACACGTTTTCAAAATTTCAAAATTGATTAGGATAAATCAATTTGGTAATAACAAAGTAATCTAGCCGCGTGGGATTTTTGGGAGTACGTACGTATTCTTAAACTAGATATGTACCGTACTTGTTGATTAACTGTTAATTGCTAATTGGTATGTGCTCCATGCGGAATCTACTTGCTTATTCATAAGTTGGTTACCATACGAGCATGCTTAGTGCTATATCGAAATGATTTGTCATTGTCGTGTGATGCGTATCAATGTTCCTTTGCTTTGTTATATTATTTTGTCGACGAGAGAGTAACGACTTTTGACTTGGAAGAACCTGAGACAATTCTTTTCTTACCTACGAGCGATGACTTTTAATATAATACTTTGTTTTATTTCAGTTTGAGTTAATTTGACATTGTCATTTCTATAATTAGAAAGTTTTGACCGTAACTTTTTTTTTAAAATATTTTCCAAAAAGTGATTGGGTGCCGAGCTACCAAATGCCGAGTGATATGGACCACTTTGTTTACCAGTCCGCTGGCGTGACTCTTAGTACGACGGTATTATGAGTTGTACCCGCTGTGTAGACTAAGTTGGAACATTTGAAACACATGCGAGTTGTGATGGAGAGACACGTTGTCATATGCGTGGAAAACTTGAGATGATTCGTTTATCTAACCCTATACAGGTAAGACAATATTTTTCATGCGGATGAGCAAAGCAAAATGACAAGTTAGTTTCGATCAAAGTATTTTTTTCTAAAAAGTTTTGAGATTTGTTTAATTGCTATAAAATTCCTAACTTACTTTGTAAACGTGATAAGTTGTATGTTGGTCTAGACCTTTCAAAATTTAGTGCCGACCTTTTACTTAAGCTAATTGTATTTGAACCCCTACTATGATACAAGTGAGATGAGAAGTAACCAACCGCGAGCGTGTTTTCCATTAATACAAGTGTTGCATATGCATTAACATTGCATACAAGTCTCATGTGCATTAGTTGCATTCTCGTGAAGCATGTTCGTAGTTTCACTCAAAAGTTTTCTTAAGCTTCGGGGATGAAGCTTCATTTTAAGGGGGATATAACGTAATACCCCGTATTTAATTTAGGGGTTACTTGGTCATTTCGAAAAAATATTTGACAATTTTTAGAAATTTAAATTTCAAACGTATTCTTGACTTATTAGTTTAAAGTATGAGGGTGTCATTGGACATGTACGATTATATAGAATTTCGGTTTGAGGTTATTTTGTAATTTTTAAAACTTGGATAATACTATATGGAACTTATTTTGTATACTTGAGAAATATTTGTTTTCTAAAAGTGGACTTTGACATTTATATATAAAAGTGGTGTGTTTAAAATTACCTGGAGATTTTATTATTTATGATAATAAACTTATATGTGTGAGCTATTAATTAGAAATTATATGTTCACCCCTCAACTTTTAGTTTTACAAAGAAACCTCTCATTTATCAATATTATATTTTCTACCCCAACTAGTAATTGAACTCTTGATAAATACATGTCAATCCTCTTTTTCTTGTTATACCAATTCCCACCCCAACTAATTCTCTCTACAAGAACACTCATACCACATATCTTCCCTCTCCACAAATTTAATTCCCGTTTTTTGGTGTTGACCTCACAAAAACACCATCAAAAACTCATTTTCTAGTCTTTCAAGCATGAAAATGTTGATTCCAAGCTTGTTATAACTATGGAGGGGAGTCATTTCACCATTCTACTCATGGATTGAATCCCAATTGCACCATTTTCATCACAATTTCTTGAATCTTGGGATAAATTTTCCTTCTAGTCTTGATATCATACATGCATGTTCATGCTTTGATTTGGTTGATGATATTTCATCTTAGATTTCTTCCTATCCATGCTTGATTCTTCATTTTCATGGTTTGATCAAGAGTTAAACTCCAAAATTTTGACTATTTCATGAAACCCACACTAGAACTCACATGCATGTTGTGAATGTCATCTTCTTTGCATTTGTTACTCAAGATATTTTTGATAATTTGTGTCAAGAGCATGTACTAATTTTATTTTCATGATTAAAATGGTGCTATTTGGGTGAAAATCGAGTCTTCTTAACTTGCATGTACTCATTCTTGTTGATTTTTGAAAAAATTTCATGTTCATACAATCTGACCAGTTTATGAAAAATGTATATTATCTCTAAAATTTGTCTCTGTAGAATGTTTAACTCTTTCATATTTTGAAACTAGACTCAGATAGGGTCATTTTGAAAGAAAATTCAACTCCAAAGCCTTTTTGGTTAGGGAGATATGCTCATTCTAAGTTGCATGTTTTCTGAAACTCTGTTTTTTGGACAAGTTTTGTCATTTTTGTTAAAAATCTAATTTCCAGAAACTAGACACATAAGGGATTCATTCGGGAGAAGATGGGCATTTTTCCTATTCTCCAAGTAGTAGTAATTGTTCTTCAAAGTTGAAACTTTTTGCAAAACTTGTCTCTGCATAGCAGTGTTTATTATTTTTGTAACTTGAGTTTTATAATAGCTATGCATGATTTTCTTGGTGTTTCTGAAAGTAGACACAAGTAGGTTGATCCTAAATTAATTTCATGATTTTAAGAGATGTTTTAAAATGGTAAATATGGCTCTAAAGTCAGAGCTACAATTCTGTCTAGAATTATACGTTCACCGTTTTTAGAAAACTTCAATTTTTGAAATTCTAAGTGTACTGTTAGATCTATTTTGATAAGTGAACATCCTTTTATGTGCATTGGTGACATATAGGACTATGTGCATATAGGTTTGCATTTGTATTATGCATGTGTAAATTGGTTGTAGAATACTTTATACGTATGATTGTAGACATCGACCTCGTAGGAGAGATCGGTTGTCGTTGGAGTGCTCGGATTAATTTCTTACTTTTGGTTGTGCTTCATCTCAGTGGTAAGTACATATGTTCGAATTTTATTTATCAAAATGTGAGTGTTTGTGTGACGTTTTAAATGAATATCGTCGTATTTGGAAGAGTATGAAAAGCATGATTTATACTGAAAAATTCCGATTATTGATTTATACTGAGAACTCTTGGAAATAACTTGTGAAGATTGTATACCAACTTTGGTTATGAGAAATAAAGGTAATAAGATACCTCTAATATATTTAGGACGATGTACAAATTTGTGTTGTTAATGGGAGGCGCCAAGCGATCCTCCATTTTCTTATGGATAATGCTATTGAAGCAATGCTTCTTATTATTGGATAGAACTTAATTGTTCAGAAATCCGCCCCCGATGAACCAAAATGTACTAAGGTATTGGGGCCAAGGGTTTTTTAGAGCTATAGAGTGCTACTTATACTTGTAAGGGTCACTACGGTATAGGGGTGTCGACACTTAAGGCCTTTTAGCTATTGTTGTGAGCGGGGATTGACGTATGGGCTCCCTTAACGCTCGGGTGAAATAGGGTTTGATAAACCCTAGAAGGAACCATTTGTGATTATTTCGTGATTATTTCGTGATCCCTCTATTTACATCGATCCTGCCGGTGGCTCTGGATATGCCTTAGCTAAACTTAACGGTGAAATTGGAATTGAAAGAAAGTTTGACTACTCTATTGATGTTGTTTGTGACTCTTGATATGCCCTAATCGATTGGAATGATTTGAAAAGCTTTGGCTACTCCTGAACTAATATCGTTAGAAACTTAAATGAACTTGTTTACTCTAGATATATTATCAAATACTCGTGGTTTCTCAATATTCTCAAATTAAGAGGTATTTGTTACTCAGTTACTTTCAGTTATTCCAAAATCTGAACCTGTTAGTTTTAATGTTTTGAATCTTCTGATTTGTTTCAACTCATGCTTATGTGCCATTCGTTGCTTTACATGTCGCAGTGTGTATTTACTCAGTTTTTACTGATCATTTTCTTCAAAATAGCGTCGGCTTTTGCCATTTTAAAACCGCAAGTCATCAATCAAGGTGGGGGATGGGAATGCGAATCGAGACGAAGACGTTTAGTTTAAGATTATATCACGTAGTTCTTTTTAAACATACTGATCTTGTAAACTTTTATTCTCGAAGATTGATTTATTTATTCGATAGATTGCAATATTCGTGAACTTATTTCTACTTTTAGTTATCGATTGTCTCTTTAACAATGAACCGAGATCTCAGACTGTTTCACATATAGAGTTTTAGCTAGGTAGTAGTAGAATTTTAGGAGAGTTAGGAAAAATGTTAGAAGGAAGTTTAATATAATTACATTTACTCTACATATAAAATATATTTTTTGTTAAAAGAAATGAAATTCAGATTTATAAGTATTTATTTATCGAAAAAAAGAAATTTAATATAAATAAAAAATAACTTATTCTTTTTTTTATAGTAACACACTTTTCTCCCTCACACTAATTATAACATTACCCTTTGATTTTAAAGAACTTTTAAATACAAAATTAAATCCAAAAGATGCTTGTAAGATTACAGAGTTACCCGTAGATAAATAATGGAGAATTTTACATGAATGTTACCCTAGGCTCTCATGGTTCTTGCAATGTTGTGTAGAACGCGTACAAGGAGGTATCTGATTTCAACTCGAAAGAAGACACTTGAGGAGGTACGTATGAAGGATCAAACTTTCTCTCATTTATTCTTCATGAAATGATTATATGCTTGAAGAGATTGCATGTGCTACTACCTCCAAGAGAGTTTGGCAGATTCTCCAAAACTCTCCAAAGGATGTTAAAATATTTAAAAAGGTAAGCCTCTACATCTCTTAGATGAGAATTTAAATCTCTCCTCATGGATAATCGGAAAGAATGTCGAATTATTTATCTCGTGTTTTGGAAATTTCTAATCAAATGAAGAGACATGGAGATGATAGTTTAAGTGATAGTTATATTGTTGAGCAAATATTATGCTCTTTACATTGTGGCTTTGAGCATACTATTGTAGTCATTGAAGAAGGTCGAGGTTTGGAGAACTGGTTCATTTATGAGCTTATGGGCTCGCTACAAGCCCATTAGAAAAGGATGAATAAGAAGAATCAAGAACCCTTGGATCAAGTTCTACAAAGCAAGTTCACGTTGAAAGAAGATAACTTCGACCAGGAGAGGCCAAATAGGATGTGGACATGGTAGAGGAATAGGGCGAGGAAGAGGAGAAAGAGAGGATTAACAAAAATCTCAGAAAAAAATAAATGTGCCAAATTTCCAACTCACAAGAGGGCATAGAAGAGGAAGCATCCAAAATTTAAGGTATGGCAAGTCTCCAATTCAATGTCACAATTTTGGGCACTATGCTAATGAATGTAGAAATAAGACTAACCAAGTACACAAAAAAATAACTTCTAATTAAAGGAAGGAAGAAGAAGAACTTACTTTGTTCATGGTTCACCAGGAGAATCATGTTGGAGTAGAAATCACTTGGTATCTTGACATGGAGGCCAGCAGTAAGATCGGAAATAAGGGCATGTTCATGGAGCTAGATGATAAAGTAAGTGGATCGATGAATTTTGAGGATGCTTCAAAATTTCCAGTGAATGGAAAAGGTAAAATCCTCATTCGTCCTAAGGATTGAAGTCATCGTTTTATTTAGGATGTCTATTATGTGCCCAATATGAAAAGTAATATTTTGAGCTTGGGACAATTGGTTGAGAATATTTTTGAGATTCAATTAAGGGATAAATTATGTTCCATAAGAGATGGTGAACAATACTTGATAGCTAAAGTGCCAATGACAACGAATATATTATTTTTGCTTAATATTCAAAGTGATGTTACTAGATTTCTAAAGGCTTGCACTAAAGGTGTTTCTTGGACTTGACACTTTAGGTATGGACACATAAGCTTTGATAATTCGAACGAGTTGTCTAGAAAAAGGCACATCCTAATCAATTATGTAAAGGATGTCTTCTGGGGAAGCAATCTAGAAAAAGATTTTCAAAGGAAGCTACTTCAAGAGCGTAAGATCCTCTTGGTCTTGTTCATACTATATTTGTGGGCCTATTAATCCATGTTCTTACGGTAAAAATTAATATTTTCTACTCTTTACGATGATTTTTTATATGTAGAATTCCAGGGCCACTACCTTTCGCACTGGGTAAACTCACACTCTAATGAAATAGTCTGTAAACCACGCTAGAGAGGTAACCAGCCTGAGAAAACCCGGGCTGACATGCTTGCAGTAGAGGAGGCCAATATGGAGCCCTTGAGTTGCCCAAAGTTTGAACTCAATACTTCAATGCAAATACCCAAAAGTCTTAACAATTTTAACCTGACCAATTCAACAACACCCTGTGAAACAGTCGGGGATCTCTGTTCAGGGTTAGCGACAATCGACTTCCAAAAGTAGAATATTATCTTACGAATATTACAATGTAACTAATAAAACAATCTTTGAGAAGAAAAGTTTACAAGACCAATATGTTTAAAAAAAACTACGTGATCTAATATTAAGCTAAACGTCTCCGTCTCGATCCGCGTTCCCTACCCCCACCTTGATTGATGACCTGCAGTTTAAATGGCAAAAGCCGACACAGTTTTGAAGAAAATGATCAGTAAAAACTGAGTAAATACACACTACGACATGTAAACCGATGAGTGGCACGCAATCATAGTTTAAATAAACCAAGATATTTGAAACATTAATAAGTAAGAGAGTTGGGAATTTATGAAAAATTACAAGTAATCACGTAGTGAGAACCTTTCGACTTTAAACTTGAATAAACCACGAGTATTAAAGGAATTCTTAAATCAGTAGAATCTCCAGAATAAACAAGTTATTTTTAACTCATAACGATATTTATTCACGAGTAGCATATGTTTTTCAAATCATTTCACTCAATTAGGGCATATCAAGAGCCACAAACAACATCAATAGAGTAGTCGATTTTCTTTCAAGTTCAATTAACCGTTAAGTTTAGCTGAGGAATGTCCAGAGCCACCAGCGGATCGATGTAAACAGAGGGATCACAAATTAATCACAAAGGGTTCCTTCTAGGGTCTATAAAACTCTATTTCACCCGGGTGTTAAGGGAGCCCATTCGTCAACCCCGCTCACAACACTAGCTAAATACCTTAAGTGTCGACACCCCTATACCGCAGTGACCCTTACAAGTATAAATAGCACTCTATAGCTCTAACAAACCCCTTGGCATCAATACTTTGGTACATTTTGGCTCATCGGGGGCGGATTTGTGAAAAATTAAGTTCTTTCCGATAATAAGAAGCATTGCTTCAATGGTCTTAGCCATATGAAAATGAAGGATCACTTGGTGCCTCCTATTAATAACACAACTCTGTACATCGTCCTGTATCTATGAGAGGTATCTTACTACCTTTATTTCTCATAACCAAAGTTGGTATACAATCTTCACAAGTCATTTCCAAGAGTTCTCAGTATAAATCAATAATCAGAATTTTTCAGTATAAATCACGCTTTTCATACTCTTCCAAATAAGACGATATTCATTTAAAACGTCAAACTGGGCACAATGTGATAATTAAAGTTCGCACATATGTATTTTATTTATTCTCTTTACTATATAGAAAATCATATTATCAACTTATCACAAGTAAATTTCCTAGACTTAAAAAGAGGATTCAATTTATGTCCAAACAATTTTGAGTATAAATCATGCTTTGCATACTTTTTCAATCAACAAATATTCATTCGAGACATCACACAAACACACTGATTTTGATAAGTAAGCGTCACACATATTTACTTGCAATTGAGATGAAGCACAACCAAAAGCAAGAAACTAATCCTAGCACTCCAACGACAACCGCTCTCTCCTATGAGGTCGACGTCTAAAATCACACGTATAACGTATTCGTCATAACCAATTTATAGATCGCTAATTCAAATTCAACCCTACATGAACCATAGTCCTATATGTCACGGATGCACATATAATGATGTTCCAAATAAATCAAACAATACACTTAGAATTTCAAAAATTCAAGTTTTCTAGAAACGGTTAAACTACAATTCTGGACAGAATTGTAGCTCTGGGTTTAGAGACATATTTACCATATCAAAAAATCTCTTAAAATCATGAAATTAATATATGATGAACCTACAAGTGTCTACTTTCATAAACACCAAGAAAATCATGCATAGCTATTATAAACCTCAATTTACAGAAATAACCAAGACTGCTATGCAGAGATAAGTTTGGAAGAAAGTTTCAACTTTGAAGAACAATTACTATTACTTGGAGAATATGAAAAATGCCCATATTCTCCATAATGAATCCCTTATGTGTCTAGTTTCATCACAATAAAGATTAGGTGCCATAAGTTTTTGAAAATGAGATTTTTCTTAAAAATGACAAAACTTGTCAAAAAACAGAGTTTCAGAAAACATGAAACTTAGAATGAGCATATCTCCCTAACCAAAAATGCTATGGAGTTGAATTCTATTTAAAAATGACCCTCTCTTAGTATATTTTCATAATATGAAACATTTAAAAATTCCACAGAGAAAAAAGTTAGAGATAATATATGTTTTTCACATACTGGTCAGATTATATGAACATGCAATTTTTCAAAAATCAACAAGAATGATTCTAATAGTACATGCAAGTTAAGAATACTTGATTTTCACCCAAATAGCACCATTTTAATCATGAAAATAAAAATTTTACATGCTCTTGACACAAATTATCAAAAATCTCTTGAGTAAAAAATGCAAAGAAGATGACATTAGTGTAAGTTTCATGAAATAGTTTAAATTTTGAAATCAAACACATGATCTAACTATGGAAATGAAGAATAAAGCATGGAAATGAAGAAGACTAAGATAAAATTTCGTAAATCAATGCTAGACATAGACATGCAAGCATGAATTGAAGGCTAGAAGAAAACTTTACACAAAAGAAGATGGTGGATGAAAGAGTGAAATTGGCCTTCATTTCTTGAGAATAATGGTGAAAGAGCTCTCCTCCATGATCATACTATCCTTGGAATCAAGTTTTTGATGATTTGAAGAGTAGAAAATGGATTTTCAATGGGTCTTTTTGTAAGGTCAACACCCAAAAACGGGATTGAAGTTTGGAGAGAGAGAAAGGGAGCTTGTATGAGTGCTCTTGAAGAGAAATGCATATGAATAATTGAGAGAGAAAGCGGTAGAAGGTAATGGAGATGAATGGAGAGTTTGATGTGAGTGTTGATGGATGTAAATGATGTAATTGAAGAAAACATGTGAGTATGTGTGAGAGCTTGCATATGTATAAGTGTAGGAAGACTACACATATGAGAATATTTTAATGTGTGTTCATGAAGAGATAATATTTTATGTTGTTGAATTTGGTAATGGGGGAAGGGTATGAAGGCAATTACAAATCTCCCAACTAGTTAGTTGTGGTGGAAATTGAAATATCAAGAAAATTAGGGTTGATATGCGAATATTGATAACTGGTGGAAAGTACAAGATTAATAATTCAAGAAGGGTATTTCAAAATTCAACTAACTAATAAAATTTAACACAAAATTATCTTATTTCACTTCCGATAATAAAAACGGCAAGTACTCAAAGATATCCAAAATTTTATAAATTACAAATAGTCTCAAAACGAAATACTAGTTATTCATAAATGTCCAACGACACACATATGTTTTAAAACTAAGAAGAAATAAAGAATAAGTTTGAAATATTAATTTTTTGAAATTCTCAAATATTTTCTAAAATTACCAAGTAACCCCTAGCTTAAATACGGGGTATTACATCCTGAAGGGTTTTTATTGATTAATTTATCAGTAAATTGGATGTCGTTTCTAAAAGAAAAATTGGAAACATTTAGAATGTCTAAGAAGTTTAAGGATCTTGTTGAAAAAGAAAGTGACCATGAGGTAAAAATTTTGAGATCCAATAATTGTGGTTAATTTACATCTAATGAATTTAACAAATTCTACGTTGATAATGGATTTCGTCCCTCTTTGATGGTTCTAATACCAGCTCAACAAAATGAGTTGTTGAAAGAAGAAATAAAACTATTCTTGACATGGCATGGAGTATGTTGAAAAGCAAGAGAATGCCTAAGTAACTTTGGACATAGGCTATTAAATGTGCGGTTTATTTCTCTAATCGTAGTGCTACAAAGAGCATTTATAATAAGTCTTCATTGGAAGTATAGAATGGAAGAAATCCAAGTGTCTAACACTTGTGAGTATTTGGGTATTGTTTATGCCCATGTTCAGGATCAAGTAAGGTCCAAATTTGATGATAAAAGTGAGAAGTTTATTTTCTTGGTTACGAGCTATATAACCCAAGCAATTGAATAATTATTATTAGTAGATATGCGGAGTTTTGTGGAGAAGGCATGTGGGATTGGAATGTCTAAGAATACGAGGATTACAATTTCTTTCCGATCTTTCAAGAAGAAGTGGAAGAGCAAACTCAAGAGCCTGAAGTGCCCCAAGAGCCACAAGAGTCAATCTATCTACCACCAACACATGATGATGTTATGTCCCAAGGAAAAGTCCTCGTGCAATGAGTATGGAAGAAATTTATGAGGTAACGCAAAATTTAAATGACGATTTTAATTTGTTTTGATTATTTGGTGATTGTGAACATATATGCTTTGAGGATGCAATTAAAAGTAAGATTTGGAGAGATGCTATGGTCGAATAAATCAAGTCCACAAAGGAAAAAAGACTCATGGGAGCTTGCCATACTTCCACAAGGCAACAAAGCTATTGGAGTAAAATGAGTGTACAAGGTGAAGAATAATGCCAAAGGACAAGTGGAGAATTATAAAGTAAGATTAGTGGCTAAAGGATACAAGCAAAGAGCCCGCATATACTATGATGATGTATTCTCTCCCGTTGTTCGTCTTGAAATAGATGTGAAATCGTGTTCTCTAAACGAGAATCTTGCAGAAGAAGTTTGTAATGAATAACCAATGACTATATTGTAAAGGGTCAATAAAGAAAATATTAAATTTGAAGAAGGCTCTCTATATATTCAAGCAAGCTACAAGAGCCTGGTATAGCCAAATTGATAAATATTTCAAAGATTTTAGAAAATACGCACAAGAGCATGCCTCTATTGTAACAAGGTGAATGGTGATATGTTGATTGTGTGCTTATATGTTGATGAATATTCACCGAAAAAAATTTGAGTTTGATTCAAGATTCAAAAGGGCTATGATGAAGGAGTTTGAGGGGACCGATGTTGGACTTATTTCCTACTATCTTGGTATAGAGGTGAAACAAATGAAAGATTACATCTTCATTTCTTAAGAGGGTTGTGCGAGAGAATTTCTTACGAAGTTTCAATATGGATACTTCTAATCCTATTGCCACCCCGATTGAATGTGGAGTCAAACTTTCAAAGTTTGATGAAGGGGAACAAGTTGATCCTACATATTTTAATAACTTGGTTGGAAGCTTGAGATATTTGACTTACGCAAGACCGTATATTCACTTTGGCCTTGGACTCAAAAACCACTATATGGAAACTCCTACTACCACTCACTTGAAGAGCTCCAAGAGAATCCTTCACTACCTCAACGGTACGTTTGATTGTGGTCTTTCTTATTTTCATTAATATTATTTTAGACTTGTGGGCTATAGTGATAGCGATTGGGGTGGAGATATTGATTATCGAAAAAGCACAAGTGACTATGTCTTCTTCATGGGCATTAAATCTTTCACTTTGGCGTCCAATAACCAACCGATTGTCGCACTTTTTACATGTCAGGTCGAGTATGTCGCCGCTACGTCTTATGTATGTCATGCACTTTGGTTGAAGGTGTTGACTCAAAGACCCTTAAGTGTGTTTTGAGAAGTAACTGTTTTGAGTGATGAAATAAAAAGACAAAGCATTTCTGATACTCCAAGGCCTTGAGATACTGACAGAGCTTGAAAGCCTTGAAGACCAGTTTTTATTATGCTGAATGATCTAACAATCTTGTGTTGCAGATTGGCTATATGATAATCAAGATCATAGATTTGCTGCAGATACTTATGTTTTATATTGTCTATTTATCTAACACAATTGCAGATGTCCTGATCAGAGAGAATCATAGATTTCTGGTTCCAACTTTGAAAGACTATGAAGCATGTTAAGAGCTTCAAGGCCTTGAGTTGTGCCTTAAGCTGCTGACAGCTTTATAGAACTAATTTGATTCTTTCATGCAGGGTTTGATCTTTATTATTGTGATTGTTTAATGACTTATAAGAGTCTTAAACAGGTTTACCATGAGTTATATGTGTCAAAAGTTAATCAGATTATTGTTTTATCTTTCATCCAGTTTTTATCATAAACTGGAAAACCAAACAGACTTAGTGCTGTTATATTTCTGGATTTTGTTGTTGCTATGTTTTAATGTTGTTGCAGGTTTGTTAAACGTGCAAAAGAAATATCAACAAACTCTAACGGATATCTACTCAGAGCTGTTTGAATTGCAGTTGAAACAGGAAGAGGATTTGTAGGAACTGAGATCCTAAAATCTCTCATTCAGTTGCAGTGAGTAGATAAAAGAGTGGTTTGAATTTTGAAAGAATAGAAGCTTGCAGAAAACTGAGAGAGGTGTGAAATGTTCGTGGGAGATCAATCATTTCAAGCTTCAATTCCAAATTTCAGAAGATCAATCATTCTAGTTTCCCAATGAACACAATCAGGCCTTCACAAGCTTATTCTTCTACTGTGTTCTTCATCTTTTTTGTAATCTGCTTATCTTTTGTATGTATAAAACCTCACTAAACCTAGTGGTTGGTTGTTCAAGTGAACAACAAGAGGTTCTTGTTAGCTCAACAGTTAGTAGCTGATACTAGATAGGTTTGGAACCACAAGCTGTATAGGTGTAAGGGAAATCACTTAGGCTTGAAGATCTAGGGCTGTTTCTGTGTGAGTAATATGAAGTGTTTGCCCAATCCTGGTGGGATTAAATCCCTCAGGCAGAGATTAGGTCCATTGGGACTGAACTCTGTAAATTGCATTGTGTTCTTTACTTTACAATTTTGTTATCTTTTGTTGCACACAACTTAAATCAAACTAGGTTTTATAAGCTATTCAGAACTGGTTGAAGATCAATGACTTGAAGCTTTCTATTTTGCCTTTGAAAGTTTCTGACTGTTTTCTAAAATCTCAAGGCCTTGAGATTTGAGTTTCAAACTTAAGTTAATTTGTTAAAAATTGTGTATTGCAAAAAGTTTCCATACTCTATTCAACCCCCCCCACCTTCTAGAGTATTTAGGTCCTGTATTTAGTCTACATTACACAATTTCAATTGGTATCAGAGCTTGGGTCACTAATATAGATCTAACAATCTTGTGACTATGAGTAATGTAGGAGATGGTGGATTCTCACAAGGAAGGGCAGCCAACAGACCTCCATGTTCTGTGGTGATAACTTCATGCACTAGAAGGCATTGATGAAGATGTTCATCATAGATCAAGACATGGAACTGTGGTCAATAGTTCAGAATGGTCCTCATGAGTACTACACTACCATATATAGAGTCAGATGTATCAAGTCCTGAGGCAAATCTCTCAGTTACTGAACTGGAAAAGGTATCAAAAATTACAAGGCTATGAATCTGTTATACTGTGCTCTTAATGCAGATGAGTTCAACAGAGTGTCAAATTGCAAAAGTGCCAAAGAAGTATGGGACAAACTGGTTGTGACATATGAAGGGACGAGCTAGGTTAAACATACCAAAATCAACATCCTTCTGAAGCAATATGAGTTGTTCAAGATGAACTCAGATGAGACCATTAATGAGATGTTCAAGAGATTCACTGATGTGGTGAATAATCTGGAGTCATTGGGAAAGAAGTTTTCAAATGAGGAAAAGATCAGGAAAATTCTGAGAAGCTTGCCAAAATCCAAGTGGGAGCCAAAGACAACATCCATTGAGGAAGCTCAGGATTTAAGTCTTCTTCAGCTAGATGATCTACAAGGAAAGCTGCTCACTCATGAAATGTATATGAAGGATGTAGAAGGTGATTTGAGTGAAAACATCAAGAACTTAACACTCAAGGCCAAAGACAGTGAAAAATATCAAAGCCTTGAGACTGAAGATGAGCATGATGATGAAGAAGATTTAGCATTGATATCCAAGGCCTTGGCCAGGATTCTAAAGAAGAAAAGAAACTCTGGTAACATGGACTACAACAGAGAGAGATCAAGACCTTCAAGCATCAAGGACTAAAAAGGTAAGTCTTCATCACAGTTACATAAAACTAAAGTAATGAATTGTTTTGAGTGTGGTGATGCAGATCATTTAGTAAGGGACTGTCCACAAAAGAAGAAGAACAGGAACTTTCAGAAGAAAGACAGTGAAAACAGAAGGAAGAAAGCCATGATGGCTTCCTGGAGTGATTTTGATTCATCAAGTGACTCAGACACAGAAGAAGATATAGCAAATTTGTGCTTCATGGCCAAATATGATGAAGAAAAGTCATCAGACAGACATGTTGAGGAAATGGTAAAAAGTCTTCTTGCTAGTCCTTCTGATGTACTTCATGAAATCCTCAAGAGTATGTATTTAAATGAGGAAAGTTATAGAAATGAGATTTCTTCTTTAAATATTAAGATTCATGAGCAGGTAAAAGAAAATCTGGACCTAGTTTTTACCAACAAAACTGTTGAAGTTTCTAAGACAAAAATTGAAAAGGACTTCAAGGCCTTGGACAACAGGTTCAAAGCCTTGAAGGCACATATAAAAGATATTGTTGATCAAAACACTCTTTTGACTGATATGCTGATCTAAAGACTCATTCTGAGGATTTAGAACAACAAATCTGTTCTTTGACTGAGAAACTTCAAGAGTATAAAAAGGTCCTAGCTAGTTTTACAGGCTCAAAACATAATCTAAATATCATTCTTGGAGGAATTCTGAAATCAATGCATAAAAGTGGGATTGGCTATAATCCAAATTTTCCAAAGAAAAGCCAAACTACTTTTGTCAAATATGGTAGCAGACATTCTCCAAAGTGTCATTACTGTGGGAAAATTGGTCATATTAGATTAAATTGTCCCTTCGGAAGATCAGAACCTCATATTATGAGGAATACTTATCCTTATCATCTTAAGGGACATGTTAGGCAGATTTGGGTTCCAAAAGGAATTAGACCACCAAACATGGTTGATTCTGAGTATGAATCAAAGTTCTGCACTTTGTCTAACAGCCTGTTGAGGCAATGATTTACTCTTGCAGGATGTCACCAAGGCCTTGAAAGATCAGAAATGAATATTAGATAGTGGATGTTCCAGACATATGAGTGGAAAGAAATATCTCTTTACTGAGCTTACAGAAAAATCTTAAGGAACAATCACACTTGGTGAAAAAGCAAAATGCAATATTATTGGTATAGGTAGTATTGGTAATGGTTCTACCAACTCTATCTCTGATGTTTATCTTGTGGATGAAATTAAGTATAATCTGCTTAGTATCTCTCAGTTATGTGATAAAGGTTATAAAGCTATATTTGACAAGGAGAAATGTGTGGTGCAAGATGAGAAATCTGGTGATTGCATACTCACTGCTCTTAGATCATATAATCTATATGCTATGAGTACTAACAGTGTTGCAGGTGACAAGTTAAAATGCCTCAAGGCCTTGAAGGAAGATTCAAAGCTTTGGCACAGAAAGCTTGGGCATATTAGCATACACACCTTGAATAAACTCATCTCAAAGGATTTGGTAAGAGGATTACCATCACAGAAATTTTCAGATGATGAGGTTTGCAAGGCATGTGTACAAGGTAAGCAAACCAGAAGCTCATTCAAGCCAAAGAACTTTGTAAGTACTTCTAGACCCTTATAATTGTTGCATATGACTTGTGTGGTCCTATGAGAGTTCAGACCCCAAAAGGTAAGAGGTATATGCTTGTTATAGTAGATGACTATTCTAGATTTACTTGGGTGATGTTTATTAGAGACAAAGCTGAAGCCTTATCTAAATTTTCTAGACTGTGCAAAGAGCTTCACACTTTGAAAAAATTACCTGGTGCATCCATTAGAAGTGATCATGGTAGGGAATTTGATCAACTTGACTTCGATTTGTTTTGTGCAAAGCATGGCATATCACACAACTTTTCTGCACCTAGAACTCCACAGCAAAATGGAGTAGTTGAAAGGAAAAATAGGACACTTGAGGATATGTCTAGAACCATGCTACTTGAAAGTAATTTGCAAAAGTTCTTGTGGGAAGAAGCTGTTAATACTGCCAATTATGTGCTAAATAGATGCTTGATTAGACCTATTTTGAAAAAGACTCCTTATGAACTGTTTAAAGTTAGGAAGCCTAGTGTTTCTTATTTCAAACATTTTGGTTGTATCTGTTTTGGGCATAATAATGGTAGAGACAATCTTGGTAAATTTGATGCTAGGAGTGATGAAGGTGTATTTCTTGGATATTCTCAAACTAGCAAAGCTTATAGAGTTTACAATAGAAAAACCAAGATTGTGGAAGAGAGTATTCATGTGTTTTTTGATGAAAGTACTAAGGATTCTCTGAGTGAAAGTTTTTCAGATCTAAATTTGAACAAGCATGAGTCTGATGATGATGATGTGAAAGAGGACAAAGACAAAACTAATGTGCAGAATCAATCAGCAGAATCTCAAGGCCTTGAACCTCTTGCAGAGCCAAAATCTCAAAGCCTTGAGATAGAAGCTGAAACTTTCTATGATGCTCCCTCTACTGTTTCAAGAACTCAAAGCCTTAAAGGAGAATATTCCTGGATACCAAGGAAGAAGTTTAAGTACCTTGCAGATCATCCAGCTGACAATATCATATCTGATCCATCAACTGGAACTCAGACAAGAGGACAGTTGAAGAACTTGTGTGCTTTTAGTGCATTTGTATCTTTGATTGAGCCTAAAAATACCAAGGAAACACTAGAAGATGCAAACTGGATCATTGAAAAGCAGAGTGAGCTGAATGAATTTGAAAGAAACAAGGTATGAAATCTGGTTCCCAGACCAGAAGAGAAATCAGTTATAGGAACCAGATGGGTGTTCAGAAATAAGCTTGATGAGAATGGCAAAGTGGTAAGGAACAAAGCCAGACTGGTGGCACAGGGATATAATCAGGAAGAAGGTATAGATTATGAGGAGACTTTTGCTCCTGTTGCCAGGTTAGAAGCTATTAGAATACTTCTTGCATTTGCATCTCACAATCACATAAAGCTTTATCAATGGATGTCAAATGTGCTTTTCTAAATGGTTATTTACAAGAAGATGTTTTTGTAGCACAACCTCCTGGTTTTGAAGATGAAAACTTTCCTGATCATGTTTACAAACTAGAAAAAGCTCTTTATGGATTAAAACAAGCTCCAAGGGCTTGGTATGATAGACTTTCAAAATTTTTACTTGACAATAATTTCGAGAGAGGTCTAGTTGATAAAACTCTTTTTTATTAAACATCATGAAAGTGATTTGTTAGTATTTCATATCTATGTGGATGATATTTTGTTTGGTGCTACTAATGATGCTCTTTCAAAAGAGTTCTCAAGTCTGATGTGTAGGGAGTTTGAGATGAGCTTAGTGGGAGAACTGAATTTCTTTCTTGGACTTCATATTTTACAAATGAATAAAGGAATATTTGTACATCAATGAAAGTATACCAAGGACTTATTGAACAAGTACAATATGTCACAGTTCAAGGTGCTTAAAACCCCTATGATTTCATCACTCTCATTAGACAAGGATTCAAATGGTAAGAGTGTGAATCAAAAGGAATACATAGGTATGATTGGATCACTTTTGTATTTAACTGCTAGTAGACCTGATATTATGTTCAGTGTCTGTATGTGTGCTAGATTTCAAGCAGATCCTAAGGAGAGTCATTTAACTGCAGTGAAAAGAATTTTTAGATATTTGAATGGAACCAGAGACTTGGGGCTTTGGTATCCAAGGAGATCTAATTTTATGTTGACTGGCTATTCAGATGCAGATTTTGCAGGATATAAAGTAGATAGGAAGAGTACTTCTGGATGTTGCCAGTTTCTTGGATCTTCACTGATCAGTTGGCATTCTAAAAAGCAAAATTTTGTAGCATTATCAACTGCAGAAACTGAATACATTGCAGCTGGAGCTTGCTGTTCACAAGTGTTATGGATTGTTCAGCAACTTAGAGATCTTGGCTATAATTTCAGAAATGTGCCTATTCATTGTGACAACACAAGTGCTATTTCAATCTCTAAGAATCCAGTCCAGCACTCAAGAACCAAGCACATAGATGTGAGACATCACTTCCTTAGAGATCATGGAGGACAAGGTGATGTTGTTCTATATTTTATTTCTACTTCAATGCATATTGCTGATATTTTCACTAAACCTTTGCCAGATGATAGGTTTTCATCCCTAAGGATTGAACTGGGTATGTGAAAAAATGATGCATTGTTTAGGGGAAGTATTGGTACTTAATTGTGTTTATGTGTTGAAATCTCAAAGCCTTGAGATTGTACTTTCCAAAGCCTTGAAAGTATAGCTCAAAGCTTTGAAGTTTCTCAAACTGCAGAAAATCTCAAGGCCTTGAGATTGTTTTCCAGGTCTTGAAATATCTGTAATTTTTTTTTTAAAAAATGGATCATCAAATATTATGTCTTATCTCTTTAGATAACTGTATAATATTTGAATTACTCAGAGAATTTTCTAAAATATCCAAAAATATATTCCAAGATTCTTTTTGCATGTTGATTTCAGTAGAATCCTTTTATGACTCATCTTTTCAACCTACTTAAGCTAAAAGTTAGGGCTTATTCTTCTTCATTCTCTCTCAATTCTCTACGTATCTCTACTCTCTCTATTTCTCTCAATCTCATTCCCTTCTCAAAACCCTAAATCCACAATGGAGCGCAAATCAGCCAGGATACAACAACAGGGAAAGCCTTCTGGCAGATCCAAGAAGAGGGCAAACAAGAAGGAAAAGATTGTGATATCTGATTCGGATTCAGAGAATACTCAGAGCTTGCATGAGGACACTCCTCTTGCAAAAAAGATCAAAACAGAAAAGGGAGATGAAGGTTCAAGTATTGATCCACAGAAGGAGACAGAGACTCAGGTGGTGATCAACCTAGGTCAGACAAGAAGAAAGGGGGAGAGAAGAAAAAGGCTGGTGAAGAAGAAAAGGGGAAATCTGCTCAAGAAAGCAAGAAGAAGCCAACTGAAGGAGAACAATAGAAGAGCAAACCCACTGAGAAGAAAAAAAGGGTTAAGCAGGTTGCTGCTGCAACCAAAAAGGGTTATCAAGGTAAAAATGCACTTCCTTCAGATTGGTTTGTTAGTTCTGAAGTTAGGACTGTGTGGATGCAAGGATATGCTTCTTCTAAGGTTGCTTTTTGTAGTATGGTTTCTGAAGAGTTATTGGATAAACTTGATATTGTTTGTATGAGGAAGTTAAGAGAAACTGCAGTTTGGAAGGTGTTAAAAAGCTTATCCTAGGCTAACTAGATTATTTTATCTGAATCTGGTTCAAGAAGGAGATGATAAGATGGTGTTAACTTCTAAGGTGGCTGGGATAAACTTGAGGCTAGATCATAGGAATTTTGCCAAAGTCTTGGGCATTCCTAGGAAGTATAATGTTGGAGATTATCCTGATAGAAAGGAGTGTCTAGAAAAGGCAAAATAAATGTTTTTCATTGATGGTGTACCCTCTGGTCCAAAACAGTTGACACACTCTGTGCTCAACAGTGAAGCTAAGATTTTGTTTACAATTCTGATGAGGAGTGTTGTTCCCAGGGAAAACTCAAGGGAGTTGGTTACTGATAAAGTTCTCATTCTGATGTATCTGATATGTCAAGGGTTTGAGATAGACTTGCCAACAGTGGTTATGGAGCATATGATCTATTGTGCTACTAAACTAGAAACCATCCTCTTCCCTATGCCAACCTATTACCTCTTTTCTTTGAGTGTTTTGATGTACCTGTGAAAGGAGAGGAAAAGATTACTGGAGGTTTTGGGTTAATTGATGAAACTGCCTTACAGAGGATTGGAGTAGTTCAAACTGGGAAAGGTCATTGGAAGTTTTATTCAGAGTTGTCAAAGGATGAGGGGAGAAGGAGTTTGTTAAACCAAAGGGGGCTACATCATCAAAAGGACAAGCAAATGAGGATTACTCTTTGTTGGTTGAGAAATTTGAAGATCAGCAGGTTGAGATTGAAGATCTCAGACAAAGGTTATTTGACATGTCTTATGAATTTAACCAGTTCAAGGGTTTGATGAATGTGATGAATGGAAAACTGGATGTTTTCATCAAAGGTTTGAACTTGGAGAAGATACCTTCTGCTACTAGTCATGACACCAGTGTTGACTCAAATGAAAGGCTAGGTGATTTCTTGAAGAAGAAAAAGAAGCCAACTCCAGTGGTGCTCACTTCAAAATATCTGTATGAGCAAACTGATGAAGAAGATGCTGGTGAAGACACAGGTGTTGATGCAGCTACAGAGGGTGATTCAGTGCAGGTTAAGAACAAGAAGGTGGATGATATCATTGAGGAAGTTGTTGCAGAGGTGGAAGCTGAACAAGAAGAAAATCATTCTGCTGATGATGCTGAAAGTGATGAAGAAGTTGGAGCAGGCTCAGAGAAAGGCCAGACATCAAAGAAGAAATGAAGATCTGAGAAGACCAAATCCTTGATCCTTTCCTTCTATCTCTTTCTTTTCTTATTTTCTGTTCTCAAGGCCTTGACTTTCTAAGAATAATTTTTTTGTTTAAGTTTTTTTTAGGACTCTGAGTAATGATCCAATATTTCTTCACCTTTATTTGATGAAAGTCAAAAAGGGGGAGAAATTTATGTGGTTTTTGTGGTTACTTTCAGTGTTTGAATAATAATAATCAGTTGTTTTTGTTAATCAGCTGTGATCTGGTATTACTGTGTTTATCTGTGAATTTCTGATTATTTGTGTTTAGATGGTTTGACTGGTATTATTGTCTATTGTATCTGCAATATGTTGTTATCTAATTTTTACAAGGAGTTGCAGGGATATTTACACAAGATTATGGGTTTTGTCTTTCATCAAGGGGGAGATTGTTGACTCAAAGACCCTTAAGTGTGTTTTGAGAAGTAAATGTTTTGAGTGATGAAAGAAAAAGACAAAGCATTTCTGATACTCCAAGGCCCATGAGATATTGACAGAGCTTCAAAGCCTTGAAGAACAGTTTTTATTATGCTGAATGTTCTAACAATCTTGTGTTGCAGATTGGCTATCTGATAATCAAGATCAGAGATTTGCTGCAGATACTTATGTTTTATATTGTCTATATATCTAACACAATTGCATATGTCCTGATAAGATAGAATCATATATTTCTGGTTCCAACTTTGAAAGACTTTGAAGCATGTTCAGAGCTTCAAGGCCTTGAGATGTGCCTTGAGCTGCTGACAGCATTATAAAACTAATTTGATTCTTTCTTGCAGGGTTTGATCTTTATTATTGTGATTGTTTAATGACTTCTAAGAGTCTTAAACTAGTTTATCATGAGTTATATGTGTTAAAAGTTAATCAAATTATTGTTTTATTCTTTCATCCAGTTTTTATCAGAAACTGGAAAACCAAACAGACTTAGTGCTGTTATATTTCTGGATTTTGTTGTTGCTATGTTTTAATGTTGTTGCAGGTTTGTTAACGTGCAAATGCAATCTCAACAAACTCCAACGGATATCTACTCAGAGCTGTTTGAATTGCAGTTGAAACAGAAAGAGGATTTGTAGGAACTGAGATCCTAAAATCTCTCATTCAGTTGCAGTGAGTAGATAAAAGACTGGTTTGAATTTTGAAAGAATAGAAGCTTGCAGAAAACTGAGAGAGGTGTGAAATGTTCGTGGGAGATCAATCATTCAAACATACAGACATTCAAGCTTCAATTCCAGATTTCAGAAGATCAATCATTCCAGTTTCTTGAAGTACACATCCAGACCTTCACAAGCTTATTCTTCTAATGTGTTCTTCATCTGTTTTGTAATCTGCTTATCTTTTGTATATCTAAAGCCTCACGAAACCTAGTGGTTGGTTGTTCAAGTGAACAACAAGAGGTTCTTGTTAGCTCAACAGTTAGTAGCTGATACTAGATAGGTTTGGAACCACAAGCTGTATAGGTGTAAGGGAAATCACTTAGGCTTGAAGATCTAGGGCTGTTTCTGTGTGAGTAATAAGAAGTGTTTTCCCAATCCTGGTTGGATTAGATCCCTCGGGCAGAGATTAGGTCCATTGGGACTGGTCTCTGTAAATTTCATTGTGTTCTTTACTTTACAGTTTTGTTATTTTCTGTTGCACACAACTCAAATCAAACTAGGGTTTATAAGCTATTCAGAACTGGTTGAAGTTCAAGGCCTTGAAGGTTTCTATTTTGCCTTTGAAAGTTTCTGACTGTTTTCTAAAATCTCAAGGCCTTGAGATTTGAGTTTCTCACTTAAGTTAATTTGTTAAAAACTGTGTTTTGCAAAAAGTTTCCATACTCTATTCAAGACCCCCCCCCTTCTAGAGTATTTAGGTCCCGTATTTAGTCTACATTACACACTTTCAGAAGGGATTTGATGAAGGAGCTAAACATTTCACAAGAAAAGCCTATTCAGAGACTTGTTCACGACAATTCC
The DNA here is from genome assembly GCA_023055425.1 of Linanthus parryae. Classification (NCBI taxonomy): domain Eukaryota; kingdom Viridiplantae; phylum Streptophyta; class Magnoliopsida; order Ericales; family Polemoniaceae; genus Linanthus; species Linanthus parryae. The sequence goes on along the minus strand of JALGPY010000037.1, from coordinate 2,820,004 downwards.
GCTCTCGCCTTGTCCAAGAACACTGTATCTTATTAAATGAGCAAGCACATCGACACTCACTTTCACTTCATAAGGGAATGTATAGAAAGAAAGTACGTGGAGATTAAGTATACTAGATCTCAAGATCAAGTTGCGGACATATTCACGAAGCCCCTCAAGTACGGCATCTTCTTCAACTTGACAGCTTTACTTGGAGTTGATAAACCAAGTTGACAGAGAGTGTTGGAGATTAAACTTGGTTGAGCCCAATAAATAAAAACCCCAAGTGTTTTATTATTATAATATCTAGTATTCATAATATTATGTTGTTAGTAGCCCAAATTGTTTAATTAACTAGTAGGCCTATTATGTTAGAAGTAGCCCAAGCTGATTACTTGTCAAAGTTCTTTGTATCTAGTCGGAGAATTATAGAGTAGCACTTACGTAGAACGTTGTATAGAAAGTCCTAAATATGTTGGTGGAAAAAGTTTGTGAAAGGAACAGTGCTCGGAATATTCCTTCCTCATCAACCTATAGAATAGCTTGTAGCTCCACCACTTTGTATCAAGCAAAACAATTGAAGTTCTGCTTTCATATGTTGCTCTACTTTCACTCTCTAAAATTCCATCACTCCCCTCTTATACCAAATTAGCCTACAGTATGATATTCTCGAGAAGTTGAAGCCATCCCATATTTTTCTAAATTACTCAGTTCACTGGCTTGGCTATAAGATCGCTGAAAATAAAAACAATAACAATGTGGCCTACACTTTTGAAGTCGACATGGATTGCAGGGTACATGGGTGTAAAAGCAACGAAGAAGATTGCTTCTGTAATGTGATTTTGTCACTTCATTTGGGTAATGAGAAGTTATAGGTTATTGAATTTCCTGAAAAGTTGGCTGGGGAGGATCCTTCCAATATCTCTATCGGGTTACATAAGATTATGTTGCTCTCTTTTCATGCCGTAACTGCGATGACTACCAAAGTTATGATATTTTTGTTATGAAAGAATATGGCAAGGAGAATTCCTAGAGTAGGTTGTTTAATTTTGATTCAAAAGTTCCTCTTTGGGCTATATATGGTTTCACCCTTGGTGGCGATGTGATTGCAGCAACAATTGACAACAATTGGACTGCTTATAATTATGATAGATATTGGACGTTATGTGGTCTCAAGGACACATTATATGACGGATCTTTTTTACCATCATTGGATTTGCTATGTGGAGATGACATACATGAAGCTGACCAACCTGCACCTTCTTTTGAGATTGGTGAGGAAGATGATTGCGTGTATCTTTGCTATATCCAGCTCTAGTGGGATTGGTGCGAAGTACATATCCCTTACTTTTTTTGTTGGATTTGATCATCCTTTCGTGTGAATTAAGTCTTGGAAGTTGGGTATAGCGACCCTCATTTTGTTTGATCAGATTTTTATAATTTTCAGATATCCATCAAAATGTGTACAATGTTACTGCTGGTTCATTGTAAGTATATTGATTTCCATTCTGTGTGTGTGGTGTCTATCTCTATTCTCCGTATGGATGAATGTAGAATGGCTTCTTAAATATTTTAAAATATTGCCAAGGCCCGTCTAAACATGAATCCAAATCTCCGATTCTTTGTTGGGTATGTTTGCTAATGTTTCGCTTCTGGCGCCATATGAATCTCAGAAGCAGAAGCTCATAAATCATCTAATTACTATGAGCTTACGGATAAGACTTTCTTTATTCCATTAGATCATCTAATTTTGTATGTATTGTATTGTTGGAAGAGAATATAATTTGACAGAAGCGCGGGTATATGTCATGGAGTTTGTCGAATTCTTGATGTGTTCTGTCATTTTGAAGTGTTGTTGCTGTGCTTCTATGATATCTTGCAATATGGAAATTTTTGAACCTGCAGGGACTGCTCTTGGCTTTGGATTTGATATGTGAAACAAATTCACTAAACTCAAGTTGTTTTCGATTTAGTACAGACAAGCTTTATCTATTTTTTTACCATGATACGTTCTTTTTCCTATCTCTGTTCAGCCTTTTTGAACTCATACCATTGCAAATAGTGTGGATTGCATGAGGAATGACTGCAAGAGGTTAGTTATTTAGTGACTGCTTCCTCTGTTGGTTGCATTGAGTGTCTTATGGATTGGTATGCTATCTAGAAACATGCTGACATCCTTCGTATTTTCTTACTACGTGATCATCTGTTTTAAATCCCTTTTCTTTTGTTGGGTTGTGACTTGAAAGTCAAACAGGCACAACTTGGGTTCAATATGGAATGATTTCCTAAAGTGGGAGGCGGTGGAGTTAGTACCAAAGTGAATAGGAAAGCTTTCCACCGCCACATGTGATATCATTATATAAGAGATTGGTTTATAATGCACAAGCATACACACAGAGGCGTAGGGGGCTGAATTGGTGAGAGCTTTAGCTTCTTTTGAGCGTGTGTGTGCGTGGTTGTAATCGGGTGGCCGCCGTGGCCATTGTGGCCACGGCGTACATTGTAATCGAGTTCTCTTCTGAATAGAATATCTGGTTCAGGTCGTGGAGGTAGCTAGCGGGTTCGTTACGAATTCGTTAGTGAACCACATTAAATTCTGTCTCGTTCTTGATTTTGCTTTCGTCGTTCTTGCTCGAATACCCCCAAGTCATAAAAAACTGGTAATAGAGCTCTGAAACAGGAGTTCTGTTACAACTAACTGGTATCAGATCCAGGTCAAGGGGATCACCAGTTTTAACAAACTGGTATCATAGTCGAGCTTCCAAGATCCGGGTGGAGCCAAGAGCTAGGGTTTCACGTTTTGGTGGAACTCAAAGCTAGGGTTTCGCGATTCAGGTGGAGCAGGCTATCAGGAGTAGGGTTTCGAGATTCCTCCAAGAACGATGTTTGGTTTGGCGATCAAGATCGGTCTGTTCGTGAGAGAGAAGCATGTACACCCACCATCTGAAGCCCTGTGGAGGGGGCTATCCGGGCTCCTGTAGGAGCAATCTGGCGCGGATCTGATTAGGCGTGCAAGGGATCTGTCAAATCCAGCACGCATTCGGTACTAGCGCGAATCTGGCGGTTCACGCGCATCTGGCGTTCTTGCGATTGATGTTCAGGTGCAATCCGGCTCCCAGCGTGGAGCATCTGGCGTGTGAATTGAATCTGGTTCTGGCTCATGCGTTGCACAAACTCGTTGGAGTTGGAGCAACGACATGGAGCATCTGGCGCGTGAGATTTCTGGCACGCGCATCTGATTCTGGTTCTGAAGCACATTATGCACGAGTTTGTTCTGGCGTGCATCTGGTTTTGGGGCGTGTACCATGACACACATTGAGCTCGCATCTGGCGCGATCTGTTTCTGGAGAGCATCTGGCGCATCTGAGGCATACGGGGCGCATCTGGCATGACAATTTGGGCACTCGTCATTGGTGCATCTGGTCTGAATGACATCTGGGCACTTGTCATGCTGCATCTGTCTGGCGCAATTGGGCGCATCTGGAATGTATTCGGTCTTGTCTCAGTGAATACATTCGATTCTGGTTCTGGGTGGAGCACTTGTTTCTGTTTCCGGAAGTGCAACCACATCGGGCGCATTGCATGGTAGTTGAAGCAACAATTTGGCGATTCAGATTTCGCATACAGCTGTGAAACGTTTGTTTGGGGAGGCGTGCTCGATTCTTGTTCAGGGAGACGCATCTAGTTCAGGTTTGAGAAGAGAAGCATCAGGTTCCGGTTTCGGGTTGCTGAGATGATTCAAGTCAAGGTGGAGATTTGTTGGGTTGTGACTTGAAAGTCAAACATGCACAACTTGGGTTCAATATGGAATGATTTCCTAAAGTAGGAGGCGGCGGAGTTAGTACCAAAGTGAATAGGAAAGATTTCCACCGCCACATGTGATATCATTATATAAGAGATTGGTTTGTAATGCACAAGCATACACACAGAGGCGTAGGGGGCTGAATTAATGAGAGCTTTAGCTTCTTTTGTGCGTGTGTGTGCGTGGTTGTAATCGGGTGGCCGCCGTGGCCGTTGTGGCCACGGCGTACATTGTAATCGGGTTCTCTTCTCAATAGAATATTTGGTTCTGGTCGTGGAGGTAGCTAGCGGGTTCGTTACGAATTCGTTAGTGAACCACGTTAAATTATGTCTCGTTCTTGATTTTGCTTTCGTCGTTCTTGCTCGAATACCCCCAAGTCATAACAAACTGGTAATAGAGCTCTGAAACAGGAGTTCTGTTACAACATCTTTCTTTAGATACAGATAAGAACACACTCTTATGATAAGAGGAAAGGGAAAAAGGTGAGTGGGTGATTCCAATTTCCAACACTTTTTGCATTTTAAGGTAATGCTCTAACCAACTTGAACCTCCCTTGTTATCTGTTGTCAAATGTAATTTGATCATACCAAGGAGATTAAAAGCCATATCTCACCGACACACTAAAAAGAGAAGAAGCTCCACTGAGTGATATTAAATGGATATGGTTTATGTTAGCATTGCTACTTCATTAATCGACTCATCTTCCATTGTTTGCATCACATTGTGATTCTGGCGATTCTCATGGATGTTTGAATTTTTTTACTCATTCATTAACCTTTTTAATGCTGTAATTTTTCTTGGATAATTACTACGCCCCATCCCCTATTGCCCAGGGCCCTGTAGTTGGTGAATACTGAAGACTAACTCAAGATTGCATTGCTGCTAATTTGTACTCAAGAGACAAAGATCGTTGCTTCAAATATGATCCCTCGAGTTGAGTTTGAGTGGAGACTCTGTCATAAACCTTTTGTTTCAATATATTTGCAGCAAATGTTACTGTCCAGGTACTTGAGAGCTAGAAATTGGGCATCTAATGAAGGAAATGTCTTCTGGTTATTTCTCATAAGAGTTGGGCATTTCTCTGCATGTCTATTGCTTGTTACTATAATTTAAAACATAAGAGTTCCCCATGTGTGATGCAGTCAAAAACCCTAAACACGGGCTTTCTGAACATGCCCATCGTGAAGAGAGTCATTTTCTAATAGGATTTCCCAATTGTCGAACTTGACAAGGCAAATGAGCTTTGTTTTGCTGCCAGCTGAGGTTCGGGAACAAAATTTAGACCGTTTCCTATAGTTCAACAGCTTATGTACGGATGATAAGACCATGAGTTGAGTTGTGACGTTTAAGGCCAAGGGTTAAAACCTCATTGCCATGAATATCCCAACTCAGACAGACTTAACTTTGTTTAGTTAAGCAAACTTCTTATCAGTTTCAAAAGTGGTAAATTCTGAATGTGAGATCATAAGTTTCTGCATCCAACGTAAACTTCAACATTTGAGCAGGTTTTTGTTACACATGCTCGTCCTTGTAGATGTAGAATCAGAGATTCCCATGAATATTTTCATGGTGATGTAGAATCAGAGTTTGTCATTATAGTCTATGATGCGCATATTTGTTGAAACTAATTTTCTTAAGTGACTTTCCTACACTCTTATACAGTTAAATTTCTTTTGGTTATGTATGTTTTGCAGCTATAAACAATCCAAATTTACTTTGAACATTCCATCTACTGATTATCTATTTAAACTCCTTTTGGTTCTTGGACCACATATTTGAACATCCTTCTCGCATAAAGGGGCGGGACCGGTGTGATTTAGTGCTTCCAACAATTTTGGATGCTCCTCCCTTGGCTTCCACAACTATTCACATGCTAACATACAAAACGAGAAGCTTTTAATTTTAAATACATAACCTTTGCGGGTGTGCACTTAAGAGTCAAGGTAATAATATGACCGACATGTACATTTGTTTTCACTGAACTGAACTGAGTAGATTCAATGCCACCTCTCACAGACATACAACAAATGATCATGCTCACGATTAAAGTTCTACTTAAAACACTCACACACACACAAATAAACACATGCAAACACATGTACCACCACGTGGACATTGTTCGGTAGTATTAATCCTCTTCCTGGAATTATAACTGCAACACCACTTGTCCACTTTGAGATTGACCCCTAGAATCTAACAGACTTGTATTACTGAATTCTGCAATACTGTTGACGTGTATGGGAAAGTGTTAGCTGATATCATCCCTCTTCCTGGTATTATGCAAGGAGGTGTTCTTGTTAAGAACATGCATACTAATTTATTCTTAAAACTCTTGAGTGTCAGGCTTAGATGATTTACCTAGTACGAGAAGATTGCGATAGTTCAGGAAAAGATTGTTAGTTCTAGATTACTGTTAAATTTTACCGATTCAGTTGTCGTCTGAGCTGTAGTTTGTAGAAGGAGTGGACAATCACCTCAATCATAGGCTACGAAGTCCATTTGATTACTAAATCTGAGAAAGGGACATGCCATTATAGAGAGCATACACAGTAACCATGAAACTAAGAGATGTTAATTCATGACGTTTGAGGCCTAGATTTGAAATCACATTGCCTGGGAGACATTCAATTTGAGCCTTAAATGTACGGATGAGCAGACCATGTGTGGATTCATGACGTTTGGGGCCAAGATTTAAAATCCCTAAGCAACATTGTTTAGTAGGGTCCTTCCAGCGTATTTTTGGGATAATATTAGAAGTTTCTACACCCATAAATTCAGAGCATCAATTTTGTTTAAGATGCACTTTTTTGGTTGAAAATGTGGTTCCTAAAGTATCTTCCTTAACTTTCAACTCAAGGAGAAAGTTGAAATGACATGCCTAAATTTACATTCAATGGAATTTCTCTTGCTCACGTATATTTTACAGTTGTAATTGGATTTGGAGGCTAGAAATAAGTGACATATTTTAGAGTGTTCTGTCTCCTGATTATTTAAACTCATTTGGCTAATTGACATCTTCTTCTCACACATTTGAAAATCTTCTTCTCATACAGGGGAGGGACAGGTATGAGTCAGCACTCCCAACAACTGTGGATTTATGATAACTCTCTATTAGAGTTATATTTCTTGCATATTTTATATCGTTTTGCGTGATTCCAAGGTTGAAATATGAGTTTTACACTATGAATGTTGAGAAAACGTAGAAAGTTGAGTTTCTAGCACTTTATTGTTAATCCGGGCGTTTCGATGCATATTTCGATGTTATTTGTCAAATATAATCGCTTGGTATGGTTTTTCACGCTGTCTTGACAGGAACGGATGCTAAACGATGTTTAGGAGGCATGAAACGAGCTTCGGAAACAAAGCAAACTCAAGAGGAAGTAAGAGAAGCAAAGTTAGAAGACCAAAAGTGACCAATCTCCAATATTTTGAGAGTATCTCGAGTTCTAAAATTCATTTTGGAGTGAGACCAGTGGAAAATGAAAGTAGACTCAGAGAGCTTTCCAACGATAGGTCACGGAGCTAAAACGGAGATCGAACGAGAAAGATATGGTCCGACAAAGAGGATGCAAATCTGAGAAAATTCCCAGGGGTGTTTTTTGCACGAAAAAAATGCCTTAGAAAAATTTTTTGCAGGCCAAAATAAGTGAAAAAACTGCTGGAAAATAAGAACAAAATTCCTGTTCACACGAACACTGTTCGCACGAACAGTAGGGTGTTCGTGCGAACAGAGAGGCCAGACGCAATTTTTTGGGTTCTTTTGGTAATTTCTTGAAAGTTAAAAGAGTCCAGCCCTATTCTAGCGTATTGGGACGATCCTAAGGAGGTATTTGAGGCATATTTGGAGGAGGAAACAAAGGGAGGACGCCAAGAAAGAAGACGGGGAAGAAGAGAACACAAAAGTCACCATTCGGAGAGCTAGGTTTTTGATTCCTTCTTCTTCTTTCTCAATCTTTGTATGGAGAAACTATTGCACCGTGTTTGGTTGATTATTCTTAGCTAAATACTTTGCTAGGCATCTCTACGAGAGCCTAGGGTTTATGTAGACGGTTATTTTCCGGATTTCATACTTTATTTCATGCATGTGGATTTGATTCTTCAATTGAATGTTAGTTTCTTGAACTTGTCGTTGATCTTAGTCTATTGATACGATTAGGATATGATTTGATATTCAACAAAACTAGGGTTTGTTTTGTGAACCAATTCATTGCATAAAGTTAATATTCGTTCTAGTTACACGTTCTTGTTCTATGCTTAATCTTTAGTATGAATGGAGTAGCTACCCGGACGTACTAGCTAATTAGATGTGCAACAACCCCCTTATCCGGCTCGGACAAGACCGGGAGGGCGATGCTAAAAGTAACGGCGGAAATCAAAAGCATAACATCCCACTTATTTATTACATAACATTAAGCATCCAAAAAGTCATTAGACAATACATAAGTCTTTCCATAATCACTACATAAGGTGAGCTAGCCAACTACATCACTACTCGTGCTGAAAACCGTCTACGTGAGTCCCGTACCCTGCTATGCCATAGTCCTCAGCTCCTAAGCCTGCGGTGGGAAGGAAACAGGAACCGCAGTTTCAAAGTAAGTACAAAAGACTGAGTAAGCGACACCCAAGCATGTAAAACAGATGAAGAATTAATATCTTTTCTTTTGCAATAACTCAGAACAGGAAATGAATAACAGGAATAAGATAACTTCTCTGAAACAAAAGCTCAACTGAAACTTCTCTTCTTTACTAAACTTCTTTCTTTTATAATATCCAAAACTCAGGAAAACTGTATTATTAATCTGTGTTGATACGGGGAAGATCTACTATACTATCACTAGCAGCCATGACCTTAAGTGCCGGCACCCCCCTAAGACTCCTCGCGGCCAGAGAGGTGAGTACTGATAACTCTCTTTTAGGAGTTATTATTATACTTTCTTAGTAATTGTATTAGTCTTATTTCATATGATTTAGATGTTATATTTGCACAAATATGTGAATTTGACTATTTCTAAGCCTAAGAGTGAAAAGTTGTGTTTCTAGCTTATTTGTGCATGTTTTCTCTCATATTTGCTATAATAATTGCACGGGTTGTTTAGTGTTGTGTATCTCAGGTAAAATAGGTGCAATGGAGCTTATGAGATGCTTGGATATGCTTGGAATGGAGCTAGATGAAGAGGAGAAAAGGAGACGCAAAAACGAAGAAAAGTTGGAAAAGTCACACAGGACCAGCCTACACTCTTTTCGATTCCCAGGAAAATCTACAAGGAATTTTGAATCAAGGCCTGCGGCATTGGAAAGTAGACATCCGTAGCTTTCCAACGGTATATGGTAGGCCCGAAGACGAGTCCGTATGAGGGAGATACAGCCCGCGCAAAATCAGCAAATAATTCTGTCCGGGAATTACAAAGTAGAGGGGCTGAAGTGCAATTTCGGCATATTTTCATTAAAAAGCGTGCCCAGCTGGTAGAAAACGGGGAGAACGACCTAAGAACAAGGTATTGACGCATCTTTGAAGTCTTTGGAGCTATGGAAGAAGGGAGAACAAGCTTGGAGCAAGGATCATCAACAACATTGAAGATTCAAGCGTTTGATCATCTTTTCTTCTTCTATTCTTCATGAACTTCATTATTTTGGATATGTTGAACAATATTATGTCTAGCTAAACTTCTTAAAGCTAGGTGATTGATGGAAAACTAGGGTTTGTTGGATGATTTTCCGGATTTTGGACTTGATGCATGCCTTTGCTTAATTCTGTGAACGTTCTTGTTAGTTTATCTATTCTTGTACTTAATTCTTAGTGTTCTTGGCTTGATCACCCGTAGAATGTTACTTGTTGATAGAATTGCACGAAAGTGAATTCTTTGAGACGTGTTAAAGAATAGGTAGATAATCTTGTAGTTTCTTGAGACTGAGAGGAGATAGAAACTTGATTAATCGTGTGAGGGTAGTTTCGATTAATTGTGTTAGAACTTAGTGAATTCGGTGGACCGATAGGACCCGGTGAACGAAGCCTAACAACTTAATTAGATTGTAGTAGTAGACGGAGGTGGACCGAGAGGACCCGAAATCTATTATTCACACAAATTCACGTGAGATCGAGAGAAGATCGTGATGAGCATTACCCGATATAACTAGAATGTGAGTAGAGTGTTTCATGCATAATTCCGGAAATCATTAACAACCCTAGGGACCATCAATTGTCTAGTTCTTTCTCATTAATCTTAATCAAATCACTATTTATTTTTGTTAAAAATTGAAAACCCTAAAAAAATAGTTAGTTACTCGTTATTTAATTTACGTCGCTTGTTTGTGGGCGACAACGTTACAAAATCACACATCATTTTTACCGGCTACTTAGTTATCGTAAAGTTAATTTCTAGTTAGCTAGTAATCGTAAATTCCCTTGGGTTCGATATTCGGAGTCGTAAAATACTCCATATACTACTTGACCGTATACTTGCGTTTAAGCGCGTAAAGAATTCGCGTCAAGTTTTTGGCGCCGTTGCCGGGGAATTTAACGGTTTATTAGTTTAGTAGAAATTGATTTAGGATATCTCTTTTACTTTTTGTTTAATTAGCTACTTGTTTTCTCACTTGTATTTGAGTCTGCTTTTCAGGTCATCAGTGTATGTCCAGGATCCCAAGAGAACTTGTGCCCCCACTTGAAGACCCAGAGCAGTTATACAGAGATCAGAGGAGAAGACAGAAACAGAGCACTATGGGTGATCAATTGACCAACGCGCAACTCAATGAGAAAATGGAAGAGTTGGCGAAACTGTTGAATGATCGCAACGCCCAGACACCGTACAACAAGTCTGGGCAGGCTATTGTGGAGAAATTCCAAACGTCCACGTATGGACACAATCCGGCAATTGTAGTGCTAGACATACAGGCTGAGCATTTTGATCTCAAGCCAGCTACGATCCAGACAGTCACCAATCAGTTCCAGTTTTATGGGAACAAGGATGACGATCCCAACGATTTCATTGGGAAGTTCAATGCTTATATCAAGACTGTGAAGTATAAGAACGTGACTCCAGAGGCATTGAAACTTATTCTATTTCCCTATTGTTTGAAAGGTGCAGCTGAGAAGTGGCTTGAGTCGAGAGCTCCGGATTCAATCACTACATGGGCTCAATGTGTGGATGAATTCATGGCAAAGTTTTACCCAGTTCAGCGGGTGATTCAGTTACAAGGTGATATCCTTGGCTTTCAGCAGCAGGCCCATGAGACCGTGGTAGAGGCGTGGGATAGATTTATGCATTTGATCAGGAAGTGCCCAAATCACGATTTTGGGGACTACAAAATTTTGCAGGTCTTCTACCATGGCTTAGAATGCCATAACCAGGAGCTGGTTAACAGAGAAGCTGGAGGCAATTTTCTGTACTCTGTTGACAAGGAAGGAGCATATGCACTTATGAAACAGCTAGCCAAGCAGGATACGCAGTTTTATGATTCTAGAAGACTTTCGGCATTGCCTGAGCTTAGAGATGATGAATGGAAGACTGGGATCAGCAAGATGGTGTCAGATTTAGCCAAGCATGTGTATCGGGATCATAAGCCAGTTGCAAGAGTAGAGGAGCAGGAATTTGATTCATCCTTGGCCCAGATTGCAAGTGAAGATGTGAACTTTGTGGGGGCACAAGGACAGCGGCAGAATTGGAACCAAGGGAGCTACAGACCAGGCACAAGAGATCATCCAGGTTTCAGGTATGGGGATCAGTCTGGAGCTATATACGCACCTGGGTTTCAGCACATGCCACAAGCACCAGTGTCGCAGGCTCCACCACCGGCTGTTGTAGCGCCAAACCCAGAGATTTCTGTACTCACTAAGGCGTTGACACAGTTGAGTAACAACATGAACGATATGACCACGACGGTCAATGCTATGTCTTCTGATTTGCAGGCTACGAAGACTTCTCTTCGTGCACTAGAGGTTCAAGTTGGGCAAATTGCAACGCAATTATCTGCTAGAGCACCTGGTTCTCTACCGTCTGACACAGAGAATGTGCGCCAGGTAAATGCCATTACCACTCGCAGCGGGGTTTCGTTGACTGATCCACCATACCCGATCCATGCCAGAGCTGAAGCGTCAAAAGCTAAGGAGCATGAGGTCTTCGATTCTGAGAAGACACCTGTCATGGTCCCCCAATCAAAGGGCATGACTCCACAGGATGAGGAAAATTCCAATGAGGTTTTACCACCACCCTCTTCTTCTAAAGATGTACCTTTTCCATTGAAATCTAGAAAGAAGAAGGATGACTCTGAGGAGTACAGGAGATTTCTCAATATTTTCTCCAAACTACACATAAACATTCCGTTGATTGAGGCGCTGCAGAAAATGCCTAAGTATGCGCGGTTTATCAAGGATGCAATCTATGGGAGAAAAGCTATGGATAACTTTCAGACAGTGAAACTGAATGAGCAGGTGAGTTCATGTGTCTTGCATGGGCTACCCAAGAAGAAGAAAGATCCAGGTAGTTTTGTGATTGAGGCTACACTTGGTGGGGCATATACAGGCAGGGCTTTATGTGATTTGGGGGCGAGTGTCAACCTGATGCCGCTTTCAGTATTTAAAAAGCTAGGTGTGGGGGAGCCTAGTAAAACCTGGATCAATCTGCAGTTCGCAGATAAGTCGTCCAAGAAGGCCATTGGGGTGGTAGAAGACTTACTTGTGAGGGTTGGTAGTTTGATCATGCCAGCTGATTTTGTGATCCTTGACATGCCAGTTGGTGACGTTCCGATCATTCTTGGTAGGCCCTTTCTGGCTACTGGTCGGACTTTAATTGATGTGGAGAATGGAGAGTTGATCATGAGGGTCAACGATACTGTTGAGACCTTTCAGGTTTTCAAACCGACTCCTCAGTACACTTATGAGGTGAAGCCAGACTTGCCATTTCCTGTGAAAGTTGTGCGTGGAATTTCAGAGCTGACACAAGGAGATCCGCCAGATCCTAAGGGTAAAGAATCGAGTGTGCAGGCGCACGAGGTAGTCATGAGTATCCAGCGCCAGAAGTTGGATGCGACACGACCTGCCAAACCACCTTTCTGAGCTTCATGAGGTAACTGGGTCGGGCCGTCGACCGTAAATTACAAGCGCTTGTTGGGAGGCAACCCAACGTATTTTTATGCTTTAGCGTAGAATGTGTATTTTTAAATACTGTCGTGTGCGTTTTTAATACCGTTTTGTTATCTGAGGGGTGAGAGAGTGAGAATCTGACATTTCAATTGAGTCGTGGCAGGAGTACAGGTTGGAGACGCAGTCCTGACTCTCCTTCTTGATGCGTGCAAAGAGGAAACGAAGAAAAACCGAGAAAGCGACGTAACGATCACGGACTTTGAGGTCAAAAAATTCTGAGTTTACTCCAGAGAATTTGGAGTCACTTGTGCAACATCAAAACGGGCGCGAGACGAGCTTTCCAACGCTATATTACACGCACGCATCGGAGTTCGGGGTAGCAAATTTGAAAAAAAAAAAAAAAAAAAAAAATCTGAAGCTGGAGTCAGGGGTGTTCGCAGGAACAGCCAACCCCCAAAAAGTCACTGCTGGATTTTAAGAACACCCCTTTTGTTCACACGAACAGGGGTAAAAAGGTCATTCCCATAGTTTTTGAGGGTGAAAAGAGGAATTATTGCAAACTTTAAAGATGGATCGGGCAATCAGAGGGGTTCTTCACCCTCCATCGCTCTGCAACCCGATCGAAACAGGACCCTCCATCTCTCTGCAACTCCGGCGAACCCAGCGGCTTCACCCTCCGGCGACCTCTCTCTCACACCGGCGGCTCTTCTCAATCCGGCGAACCCGCAGCAAACACCCCCGATAGCTTTCACGCCGCCACCATCTCTCTCTCCGTCGAGTTTAAGCCGCCCCAGTTTGTGGTTTGCCGTCGCGGTTTCAGGCCACCTGTAGCTCCGGCGGTCTCAGTCTTTTATCCGGCGAACCCGCAGCAGCCTCCGTCTCTCTCCCAGACGGATTTCACACCGCTGCCGAACCGCCTCTGCCTCTCCCCAATTCCCGATTACATCGAGAACCCAGAAGAAACAAATCCAGACCCGACGAACACACGAACCCCCATCCACCATCAATTCCGATCAGAAACCCAGGCCACCTCTCTCCCAAAACACGCCCAATCGAATTCCGACCACCAGGGAGTCTGGGTTGTTGCTCTGTTTCTTCCTCTTTCTTCCTCCCTGGTCGCTGTTTTGGTGCAGGTGGGTTATTGAGTTGATTTGTTAAGGGGGCTAATTGGCAGGTGGAATTGGTGGTTCTGGTAGTGTAGTAGCAGAGATTGATCTTGGCTGTGGTGTTTCATCGTGGTGGTTTGTGTTTGTTTTTTTTTTGTGGCCGGAATTTATGTGGTTTGGATGAGTTGTGGCTGTGGTGGTAATGGTGTTGTGGGTTGAATTGTTATGTATGCAGTGGTGTAGTTTCAGGTGGGTGGTTGCAATTGTGGTGTACTGTGAAGGTGTTAGGCTGGGTATTGGTTTAGGTGTTTAGAAACAGGTTGCAATGGCTGAGGTGGATGTAATGGTGTCACTGTGTTTGTTTGCAGGGTGTTCATGATGAAGAATTTGGATATCTGCCAGTTCTCAGTTTATCAGATTGACTAGGTATTATGGGACGACACTGGTATGCCTTTTTCAATTTGGGTTGCTTACTGGGTACCTGGATGTTTGCGGGTTTGAGCACGAGGATGCCTTGGTGTGATTTCGATTACAACTGGTAGTGTTAACTGTAAAGTCTAGTCGTGCTACTGACAGAAAAACATGATTCATCCTAAGCTCTAAGTTCAACCATATGATTAAACAATGAAAACTTTAGAAGCGGCATGATGGATTAAAGATTGGAGGAATTTGACGAAGCAATCGACCCCGGTGTGCTACCTGCGCACTCGACCGCAAGGGAACTCACATAACGAGTTCGGGGATTATTCGTTCTCTTTTCGTCAGCAGCAACAGGATCAATCGACCCCGGTGTGTTCCACACACTCGACCGCAAGGGAGCATGCATTGTTCCGCACAATGTTTGCTCGGGGATTGTTCTTGCTAATTCAGTCAGCACTTATCGGATTTCGTCCCCGACCTTGTGTCGGTTTGTGAGTACTTTCTTTTCTCTCTCTTTATTTACCGTTTAGGCACATCGTACTTGCTCTAGGGTTTTATTCCGACTATGTCACGGTGCTTAGTCGCCGCTTGGATTAGCTGTTAGAATCCTAGGGAATACTTGAGTACTTGCTTGATTTCGGTGGACACAACTTGTCACGTGCACGTAGCTTGAATTATCTCTAAATTTGTTGTAGCTACCTTCTTGTGCCATGACTTTGACTCCGAGTAGAATCACCGCCCCTCGCATTTGAATGCTGAGTCTTCTTGGTTAATCTCTAAATTCGTTGAGGACAACGAAGCGCTCAAGTGTGGGGGGATTTTAGCTATTTGCTAGCCAGTCAGTGTCTGCATCGCCATGTCTGCATATAGTTGTTTGTGTCGTATTGTGTCTAATTATGTAGTCAGTGTCGTGATATTGTGATAGTATGTCATATTGTGTTGTGTTAGTCGTGTATATACTTGTTTGAGTTTGTGTTTAATATTGCACGTTTTCTTATTTGAGTCTACCTACCCTGTCGAATGTCTTGTGTAGTTTCGTTTGTGTAGTTTCGTTCGTGTCGGCTTGCATGTAGTGTAGGAATTATATGAAGAAAAAAAATCAAAAAAATTGAAAAATTCAAAAAAAAAAAATTAAAAAGAGAAAATCTTGAGAAAAGGGCAATCAAAAGAGGCTAAAGTTTGATAAATCGCGAAATGTGAGGATTTTAGGCGTAGAGCATGATTTGCGACCGAGAGTGACGACGTGAGTTCCCCCTAGTAGGTATAGAGAGACTTTCTTTACGGGAGTGCCTACCTATTTTTAACACTTACGTGATTTTCAAAAACTCAAAGTGTGTGCCTATTTTCTTACAAGAGCTGAGTTAGGTGTGAGCTAAACAAGCCGAACATCCATGTGTACGTCTTAGGTAGTCGCGAACCCGCCTCGTAGTGGCACACGAAACAGCTGTGCGAGGACGTGTATTAGAGCACTCACTGCTGTTAGAACTCACCTTGTAGGACCATTAGACGCCCCAATTTGAACCTTGGATTCTTGCTAGCTTTCGGACCTAGGGTGACGATTCTTGGCCTTCATCACAAATTGATTAGAATCACCACTTTAGTGCGTCACGAGGGGGTTGTGTAGTTGAGGGGGTTCGATGAGGGAGTGATTCTACATTTTGTTGAGTTCTACATCTCGCTTGCACTACATTGATTATCTACGAGGGGATGCGAGGGTGAGTGAGTAGGCTTGCGCACTTCGGTGTGGCGGTGTTCCATGCCACTACATCATGGACACAGTTGTGGAGAGCCGTGAGTGCGTGAATCTAATACGCACGAAATTGGGTTGGGCGAACTTAATTGGTGGATCGTGCTAGGTACCGGTTTTGATTACTTTGGTGTAGGAGGATCGGTTGGATTAGGCACGAGATACATTCATCTTCGGGACTACTTGAGAGGGGATATGGTGACATTCGAGTGTGGGGGTGTCGGCTTTTGACTTCGGACATTGAGTGTGAGCTTGCGACGACTCCGCTCCCACACATGTACTTCATTGATTTTGCGGCTTGGACTTGACATGGAATTTGATTGAGTTAGGAGGAGATGATATTTCTATGTGATATTCATTCATCGATTTACGTTTTTCCTTCTCCTAGCATATTTAATTATTATTTGAAGACCACTCGGATATTGTTGTTGGATTGTGATGGCAATTTGAGAGAATTGTAAAAAAAAAAAAAAAGAAAAAAAAACAGAAATTGAAAAAAAAAATGAGAGAGAAAGAAAAAGGAGGGATGAAATAAAGTTTTGAGTTGAATTTGAATTGGAACGAGTGGTGGAGCAACTTTGACGACAACGGTTCACGTTTCAGGCACGACGAACGACGATGGCCACGGAGATCACTAGTGTACCGGGGTTTGAGGGAATTGAGGGCCGGAGGTGGTGAGCTTTGGGTTTTGGTTCCTATCATCGTGGTGAGGGTGTGTGAGATGTGGGTTTTGATGTGAGAATGTGACGCTTAGGACTTGATTTCGACGAGATTATCTATATGTCCCTAAGCCTCATCATGTGAAAACCGTTAGCGGATTAGGAGCTCGGACCTTGGATGTGGCTTTGCCTAGCGTAGTCTCTTATTTCGTGGCACACACGAAGAGGTAGCGTTCTCTTGTACTTAGTAAAGATAGGCTTTCTATACTAACTAGGGGAGAGTCTCGTTGTCGAGTTTAGTTTCAACTCATGCTTTGTTCCTAGGATTCTCATCACTTCATGATAATCGATTTAAGCCAATGGAGATTGCCCGATCTCAACCAAAAAGATAAAATGTGTGTTTTTTGTATATATGTGTTTGTGTAGGATCGAGTCATAGTTGCATTTGCATCATATTGTTGCATTGTCGAGTCTTGTGTCGTTTGCGTCTTGAGTCGGCTAGTAAATAGTGGTTTTACTCGGGACGAGCAAAAGGTAAGTGTGGGGGTATTTGATAACTATCTTTTAGGATTTATTATTATACTTTCTTAGTACTTGTATTAGTCTTATTTCATATGATTTAGATGTTATATTTGCACAAATATGTGAATTTGACTATTTCTAAGCCTAAGAGTGAAAAGTTGTGTTTCTAGCTTATTTGTGCATGTTTTCTCTCATATTTGCTATGATAATTGCACGGGTTGTTTAGTGTTGTGTATCTCAGGTAAAATAGGTGCAATGGAGCTTATGAGATGCTTGGATATGCTTGGAATGGAGCTAGATGAAGAGGAGAAAAGGAGACGCAAAAACGAAGAAAGGTTGGAAAAGTCACACAGGACCAGCCTACACTCTTTTCGATTCCCAGGAAAATCTACAAGGAATTTTGAAGCAAGGCCTGCGGCATTGGAAAGTAGACATCCGTAGCTTTCCAACGGTATATGGTAGGCCCAAAGACGAGTCCGTATGAGGGAGATACAGCCCGCGCAAAATCAGCAAATAATTCTATCCGGGAATTACAAAGTAGAGGGGCTGAAGTGCAATTTCGGCATATTTTCATTAAAAAGCGTGCCCAGCTGGTAGAAAACGGGGAGAACGACCTAAGAACAAGGTATTGACGCATCTTTGAAGTCTTTGGAGCTAGGGAAGAAGGGAGAACAAGCTTGGAGCAAGGATCATCAACAACATTGAAGATTCAAGCGTTTGATCATCTTTTCTTCTTCTATTCTTCATGAACTTCATTATTTTGGATATGTTGAACAATATTATGTCTAGCTAAACTTCTTAAAGCTAGGTGATTGATGGAAAACTAGGGTTTGTTGGATGATTTTCCGGATTTTGGACTTGATGCATGCCTTTGCTTAATTCTATGAACGTTCTTGTTAGTTTATCTATTCTTGTACTTAATTCTTAGTGTTCTTGGCTTGATCACCCGTAGAATGTTACTTGTTGATAGAATTGCACGAAAGTGAATTCTTTGAGACGTGTTAAAGAATAGGTAGATAATCTTGTAGTTTCTTGAGACTGAGAGGAGATAGAAACTTGATTAATCGTGTGAGGGTAGTTTCGATTAATTGTGTTAGAACTTAGTGAATTCGGTGGACCGATAGGACCCGGTGAACGAATCCTAACAACTTAATTAGATTGTAGTAGTAGACGGAGGTGGACCGAGAGGACCCGAAATCTATTATTCACACAAATTCACGTGAGATCGAGAGAAGATCGTGATGAGCATTACCCGATATAACTAGAATGTGAGTAGAGTGTTTCATGCATAATTCCGGAAATCATTAACAACCCTAGGGACCATCAATTGCCTAGTTCTTTCTCATTAATCTTAATCAAATCACTATTTATTTTTGTTAAAAATTGAAAACCCTAAAAAAATAGTTAGTTACTCGTTATTTAATTTACGTCGCTTGTTTGTGGGCGACAACGTTACAAAATCACACATCATTTTTACCGGCTACTTAGTTATCGTAAAGTTAATTTCTAGTTAGCTAGTAATCGTAAATTCCCTTGGGTTCGATATTCGGAGTCGTAAAATACTCCATATACTACTTGACCGTATACTTGCGTTTAAGCGCGTAAAGAATTCGCGTCAAGTACATGGAGCGACCCGGCAGGTTGCGACCGGGTTAAAATAAGCGGGTCGAGAGGAAAAAGCCAACACGACCAATCTAGATAAAAGAAATCACAACGATCCCCGCACAACTTTTTCCACTTTAATTAATTATGCATTAATATTATTCGTGTGACAGTAGTAAACAAATCAACTTCTGAAAATATAAGAACGTCACAATTTAACATGACAATAAACAACACATATTTGAGACGTATATAAAAGTTAAAACGAGACACGAAAGGAACTAGGCTCGCAAGACTTGGCATGTTCACTTACCTTACTTTCCGTAGCAAAGCACGTCCTAGCAGTGGCTCGGGCCTACAAAGACGTCACCTACAAATCGTGTCTTCTACGTCAACAAATATCCAAATAAAATGCTATAAGTCCTAAAAGAGTATTTATATCAACTTAAACCCTACTATTTATATTTCTATCATTTTATTACCCACTTATAATTTCCTAGAAATAAAACAACTCGTCTATTTTTAAACAACTATTATTATTATTATTATTATTATTATTATTATTATTATTATTATTATTATTATTATTATTAATTAAAAGTGATTAATTAGATTAATAAAATTATGAGCTAGAGAAATTATACTTAAGATTAATTTGAATTATAATGACAAAGTGATTCTCGACTATTTTGTTTTTAAGAAAAACTATACACGATACTATAATATTTAGAAAAGTCTAATTTTACAAGTTTAATAACTAATGTTATAGACTTTGCGATTAAACAATATTTAATAAAAACTTTTACAAAAACGTGTCTATTTTAGTTTCAAACAACTTGTTTACTATTTCTTTAACCGAATAAATTTTTCGAGACAAAAAGCTACTATTTTTAGATATTATCTTTAAACCCACAATTATTATTAATATTTTTATTTTTAACTAAAAGTGTGATTTAATTATATAAATTCTAATTTGTAATAAAAATCAACAAATACTCTAAATCATACTAAAACAGTTATATTAAAAGACTCTAGTCACCCTATAGTTTCTGAAAACATCAAACAACCCCCCTCTAACATGCTAAAACATTTCTGTAAAATACACTTTGACCCCCTTTTTCAAGAACAACTCATTTTAGATCTTCTAATCGTGAATCTAGCTATCAACTTTTGGTTTTGATTATGTATAATTACTAAACAGAGGGTATAGCACATACCTAGGCCAAAAATGGCCGGAAACCGTTGAGATACGCGTCGGGTCGAAGCCTCGAATCGGAGCCGTCGGACTTTGAAGCTCCCTCGCCGGAATTAATGGCTACTTGGCCGGTTCTAAGCCTTCTGCTGTCCTAATCGGGGCCTTAGGAGTCTAGTAGTGGCACTGGTGGTCGCTGGGTGTGCTTTGGCGGAGCTTCGGCCAAGTGGGTCACCGGAATCAATGGTAGCGGCGGCGGCAGTGATGGCTTTCACTACTGCTGCTGCTACTATCTGGTTTCTCCGACCCCTCCTGGTTTCTCAACCGAGTAAGAGAGGCTGAGAGAGAGAGGGACGAAGAGGAGAGAGAGGGAGGTGGTGAAGTGGGTCTTCTCGGTGGATGACCCGACGGGAGCACGACGGCTGTGGTGGCTCGGCTTCTCTCTGCTAGCAGCTGCTGCAATGGTCTTCGAACAGAGAGGAGGTGAGAGTGAGAGGAAACAAAGGTTGAGAGGGTCGGGGGTCTGTTGGGTGGTGCTTGCTGCCGGAAATAATGGCGGAAGTGGTGGAGGGTGGCTGCTGCCTCTCTTCCTCCGCTGCTGCTGTTGGCTCTCTGGTGGCAGATAGGTGGAGAGGGAGAGAGAGAGAGAGAGCTGAGTGGTGGTGGTGGTGGGTTTTTGCCGAACAAAACAACAACGGTGGTGATGATGATGTTGACGGTGATGGAGGTGGTTGTGGTAGCTGCTGGTGTTGTGTGGAGGTTGGGGCTGCTGGTGAAGCTCTTATATAGAGCTGGTTACTTGGTGGCCAAGGAGTGGAGGGCGGTGGTGAATCCTCCCGAAGGTTGGGGCGGTTACGGGTTGGAGGCGGTGATGAAACTTTGCCGGGAAGAAAAAGTTGGTGAAGGAGGTGATGAAAAGGAAGTATAAGGTGTGGGTGAAGTACTAGTGTTTTTAGTGATTGAGTGTGGCAATCACACCTAGTCTCGCGGTGGTCGGGTACGCGTTTAAAAATAATAACTTTAACTAAATTTACTAAACGTTATCGTATTTATTCACGATTGTAAATCTAATAACTATTTTAAAATTTTCTTGCAAATAAAACTCTAAAATGTATTTAAACATTATTTTGTCACTAAAATTATTATTATGCTATTATAATGACTATTTTACCCCTGCTAATTAAACGGGGTATTACATTCTTCCCCCCTTAAACAGACCTTCGTCCTCGAAGCTAAAATCAAGCAACTACTCACGATACACTGATTATCTAACAAACAACTATCTAACAGAGTTAATATCACACGACTGACATAAATTTCAAGTAACAATTAATAGCAAGTAGCCAATTAAAACATACGTAATGCAACACTTAAAACCAAATAAGGTCGTGGTCACGTCTATCAAATTAAGTGATCTCATTCGGGTTCTAAGTTTCAAGGTCAAACGTATCTCAAAGGTATTCAAACATATCTTAAAGGTATTCAGACCTATCTCAAAGGTGCTTAAGACGTGAAAATACCAAACTAAGACGTAATGGCATTAAACAGAGGGTTGCGTCCTCTCCCCCTTAGAGAGTGACGTCCCCGGAACTCCACGTACCTCATTAAACAAGTGCGGGTACTTCTTTCTCATTTCTTCTTCAGCTTCCCAAGTTGCTTCTTCCGTTTGGTGGTTGGTCCAAAGGACTTTGACTAGTTTGACGCTTTTGGTTCTCGTATCCCTTGTCTTTGTATCCAGTATCTTGACAGGTTGTTCCTCGTATGTCAGTGACGGGTCGAAATCCACTGGTTCCGGATCCAACACATGGGACGGATCTGGTACGTACTTCTTTAGCTGGGAGACGTGAAAAACATTGTGTACTTTCCCCAAATTTGATGGTAGGTCCAGTCGGTAAGCAACTTCCCCTATTTTCTCAATAATATCGTATGGACCAATAAATTTAGGACTTAACTTTCCTTTCAGGTTGAACCTGGTTACTCCTTTAGTAGGTGAGACTCGCAGAAATGCCTTTTCTCCTACTTGGAACTCCAGGGGCCTTCTTTTCTGATCCGCGTATGACTTTTGTCTGTCTTGGGCTGCTTTCATTCTTTGTTGGATACGTCGTACTTGATTTGTCATGTCTTCAATCATTTGCGGGCCAATGATCACCGTCTCGCTGATGTCACTCCAACACAGTGGTGACCGACACTTCCTTCCATACAAGGCTTCGTACGGTGCCATCCCGGTGCTGGCATGGTAACTATTGTTGTAGGAGAATTCTATTAGCGGCAGTTTATCGACCCAAGAACCTTGGAAATCCATGACGCAGGCTCTTAACATATCCTCCAGCGTCTGAATAGTTCTCTCCGTCTGACCGTCCGTGGCTGGGTGGAAAGCAGTACTGAACTTCAGCTGAGTTCCCAGTGCGTCTTGAAGCGCCTTCCAAAAGTGAGAAAGAAAGTTAGGGTCTCTGTCCGAGATTATCGAACTCGGAACCCCATGATACCTCACGATGTTTCGGACGTACGCATCTGCCCTTTGCTCCATGTTCCACGTGTCTTTCATTGGAATAAATCTCGCCGTCTTTGTTAATCGGTCTACGACTACCCATATCTGGTTGAGTCCATTCTTCGACGTAGGCAAAGCTGTGACGAAATCCATTGATATGGAGTCCCACTTCCAGACTGGAACATCTAACGGTTGGAGTAGGCCTCCCATTCTTTTGTGCTCGAATTTCACTTTCTGGCATGTTAGGCATCTGGCCACGAACTCGGCTACCTCCTTCTTCATATTGGGCCACCAGAACGTCTTTTTCAGATCTTTGTAAAGCTTATCGCCTCCAGGATGGACGAAATATGGAGTGTTGTGTGCCTCCTGCATCAACTTATTCTTAACCTCCGAACATTTCTGTGGCACGCACCATCTTCCCTTGTAGCGGATGCTCCCATCTTCGTGAATCTGGAATTCCTTGGCCTCTCCTGCTGCAATCTTCTTCTTGATCCTTTCAAGCTTCACATCCCCTGCTTGGTTGTTTCGTATTTCTTCGAAGAAGTCTGGTACCGCTGTCAGGCTTCTGAGTAGCTTCTGTACTGTTCCTTGCTCTACCACTTCGATGTTAAGCTTCTGGAACTCGTGACATAACCAGTTCGACAGGATTACCATAGCGTTCACTCCATGGCTCGACTTGCGGCTTAGTGCGTCAGCGACTACATTAGCTTTCCCTTCGTGGTACTGGATGCGTAGATCGTAATCCTTGATAATTTCCAACCATCTTCGTTGCCTGTTGTTCAGCTCCTTCTGTGTGAAGATATACTTCAGGCTACGATGATCTGTGTAGAGCTTGCAAACTGCCCCGTAGAGATGATGCCTCCATATCTTTAATGCGAACACTACCGCTGCTAGCTCCAGGTCATGTGTGGCATAATTCTCCTCGTGTGGTTTCAGCTGTCTAGACGCGTAAGCAATCACCCTTCGGTCTTGCATCAATACACAGCCAAGCCCTTTCTTCGACGCATCGCTATATACTTCGAACTCTCCAGAGTCATTTGGCAAAGCTAGTACTGGTGCCGTAGTCAGCTTCTCCTTCAAAGTCTGGAACGCCTCTTCACAGCTGTCATCCCAGTGATACTTTACCGCCTTCCTTGTTAACGTCGTCAATGGTCTGGCAATCTTTGAAAAATCCTTCACGAAACGTCTGTAGTAGCCAGCTAAACCAAGGAAGCTTCGAATTTCGGACACGTTCTTCGGCGTAGGCCAATCTTTAACCGCTGAGATCTTCGCTGGGTCAACGGATATTCCTTCCTTGGAGATGATGTGGCCTATATACGGCACACGATCCAACCAGAAGTCACACTTCGAAAGCTTGGCGTACAGCTACTCTTGCCTCAAGGTCTGCAATACTGTCCGGAGATGTTCCTCGTGATCCCCTTCGTTCTTCGAGTACACCAGGATGTCATCGATGAAAACAACCACGAATTGGTCCAAAAATGGCTTCATTACGCGATTCATTAAGTCCATGAAAACCGCGGGTGCATTAGTCAAACCGAACGGCATAACTGTGAACTCGTAGTGCCCGTATCTGGTGCTAAAGGCCGTCTTTGGAATATCTTTCTCGGCTACGCGGAGTTGATGATAACCAGACCTCATATCGATCTTGGAGAAGACACTGGCTCCTTGCAGCTGGTTGAATAAATCGTCAATCCAGGGTAGCGGATACTTGTTCTTGATAGTGGCACTGTTCAGCTCCCGGTAGTCAATGCATAATCGCAAGCTCCCATCCTTCTTCCTGACAAACAGCACTGGTGCTCCCCAGGGTGACACACTAGGTCGTATGTACCCCTTCTGTAGAAGTTCTTGTATCTGTTCCTTCAGCTCCTTCAATTCTACAGGTGCCATCCGATACGGCGCCTTGGAGATGGGTGCAGTCCAAGGTACCAGGTCTAAAGTAAACTCCACTTCTCGATGAGGTGGAATTCCGGGAATCTCGTCGGGGAATACATCGGGAAATTCCCTCACGACTGGTATCTCATCCAGCACATTCTCCTTCTTGGTTACGTCTTGGACATAACACACATAGGCAGAGTTCCCCTTCTTCATTTGGTTGATTATTGCCAGAGCTGACACTAGTCTAATCCGAGGCTCAGTAGGAATACCCCGGTAGGTGATCTTTTCTCCTTTAGGTCCCCTAAATCGAACCTTCTGGTCATAGCAGTGTATAACTGCCCGATACTTTCCCAACCAATCCATTCCTAGGATCACGTCTATGCCTCCTAGATTAAATCTTATTAAGTTGGCAGGTAAGACACAGGATTTTTAGTTCCACCCCTTCATATACAGTGTCACAAAGCGTTACTTGGCCATCAGGGGTTGCTACTGGGATAGATATACTAGATGAATTATGTAAACCCAGCGTATCAACAAATGCAGATGAAATGAAAGAAAACGATGCGCCAGAATCAAACAGTACGAAAGCAGGGTGCTCATAAACAGAAAATGTACCCGTAACAACTCCGTGTGTAGCCTCTGCTTCAGTCTTGGTCATCACAGCAATTCTTCCCACGTTTGCATTCTGAGTTCCTGCTCCTCCTGCTCCTGCTCCATTGTTGTTGTTTCCATATCCCGCATTACCGTTTCCGATCCTGGGTTGACCTCCGTTCTGGCCTGCATTGCCTGGGTTGTAGTTCTGCTGCCTGCCATATCCGTTGCCCCCATTGTTCTGGTTGCGATTCCCATTCTGCTGGTTTCCAAACTGCTGGTTGCGGGCAAAGTTATTCCCATTCTGCTGGCGGTTCCCCTGATAGTTGTTCAGCTGTGGCCTCCCATAATTACCGCCTTGGATTATTTGTTGGTTCCCTGCTGGTTGTGAACGGCATTCATAGGACCGATGCCCCCTCTTACCACAGTTGTTGCAAGTGACAACATTCCCAGCGCAATCTTCCCCTGGGTGGTTCCGTGGGCACCATTTGCAGAAATATCGCCGAACTTTCTGAGTCCCAGTGTTTTGCTGGTTGCCACGATTCTGCCCTTGGTTACCTCCTCCATTGTTAGGCCTGAATTTCTGAATTCCCCTGGAAAAGTTGTTGCTTCCTCCGACCTCTTCCAACTTACGCTTCTTGCGTTTCTCTTCCTGGGTGACACGAACCCGCCAGATGTCTACAGCTCTGTCGTAGGCTTCATGCAGTGTGGAGTAAGTCCTGCTCAAGAGAGATTCTTGCAGCCTCTCGTGCAGTCCACCAATGAATCGGGAAACCTTGGAATCTTCGTCAGGCACCATGTTCCCCACGAATTGTGTCAATTCTGTAAACTTCCGGAAATATTCTGTCACTGAGTCATTCCCCTGTTGCAGGTTCTGGAATTCCTGTTCCTTGCTCCTCTTCACATGGTGAGGGTAAAAACGAGCTCTGAGCGCAGTTTGAAGTGCTTCCCAGTCGAACTTGGGATCAGCCAGGAGTGTTTCTCGTGCGTTCCTCCACCAGAGATTTGCTTCACTCTTCAAGTAAAAGACTGCGCAATTGACTTTCTTATCATCAGGGCATTCTATTGTCTCCAAAATTTTATCCATTTCCACAATCCAGTCTTCTAACTCGACAGGATCTTCTCTCCCAGTGAATTCCATTGGTTTCATCTCAGCCACTTTCTTGGCCCAGTTAGTCCCTGTCTGTCCCCCGTTGTTCATCATCTGGGTCATTTGGGTGAAAAATTGCTCCATGGAGATGTTATCAGCCATCTGTCCTGTTCAAACTTTCCTATATAACGAAGTGGTCTATTAGTCACGCCCTACGGTATCCTTGGTTAAGGTTGCGGAAACCTCAGTAATCACATCATAAGTCTACAATAAATCCAGCATAAATATAAAATAACACGCATAACACATTAATTCTCTAATAAGGCACAAAATGCTCATGTCTGCAACTCATCCAATATAATTCAAATTCTGCTTCCTCCTTTTCACTATAATGATCAGAGGTAAAAATAACTCATGAAACTCGCAAAACAGGATGTGGGTGGGCGGGAATACTCAAGACCAATCTCCTAAGCTACCCATATCCCGAACGGCTTTCCAATTTTAATTATCTTGCCCTATGTTCATTTTAAGTTGCCCTACAGGTTTTAATTCCCTTTTTATGGATTGCCTGCTCTGATACCACCTGCAACAACCCCCTTATCCGGCTCGGACAAGACCGGGAGGGCGATGCTAAAAGTAACGGCGGAAATCAAAAGCATAACATCCCACTTATTTATTACATAACATTAAGCATCCAAAAAGTCATTAGACAATACATAAGTCTTTCCATAATCACTACATAAGGTGAGCTAGCCAACTACATCACTACTCGTGCTGAAAACCGTCTACGTGAGTCCCGCTATGCCATAGTCCTCAGCTCCTAAGCCTGCGGTGGGAAGGAAACAGGAACCGCAGTTTCAAAGTCGGTACAAAAGACTGAGTAAGCGACACCCAAGCATGTAAAACAGATGAAGAATGAATATCTTTTCTTTTGCAATAACTCAGAACAGGAAATGAATAACAGGAATAAGATAACTTCTCTGAAACAAAAGCTCAACTGAAACTTCTCTTCTTTACTAAACTTCTTTCTTTTATAATATCCAAAACTCAGGAAAACTGTATTATTAATCTGTGTTGATACGGGGAAGATCTACTATACTATCACTAGCAGCCATGACCTTAAGTGCCGGCACCCCCCTAAGACTCCTCGCGGCCAGAGAGGTGAGTACATGGAGCGACCCGGCAGGTTGCGACCGGGTTAAAATAAGCGGGTCGAGAGGACAAAGCCAACACGACCAATCTAGATAAAAGAAATCACAACGATCCCCGCACAACTTTTTACACTTTAATTAATTATGCATTAATATTATTCGTGTGACAGTAGTAAACAAATCAACTTCGGAAAATATAAGAACGTCACAATTTAACATGACAATAAACAACACATATTTTGAGGCGTATATAAAAGTTAAAACGAGACACGAAAGGAACTAGGCTCGCAAGACTTGGCATGTTCACTTACCTTACTTTCCGTAGCAAAGCACGTTCTAGCAGTGGCTCGGACCTACAAAGACGTCACCTACAAATCGTGTCTTCTACGTCAACAAATATCCAAATAAAATGCTATAAGTCCTAAAAGAGTATTTATATCAACTTAAACCCTACTATTTATATTTCTATCATTTTATTACCCACTTATAATTTCCTAGAAATAAAACAACTCGTCTATTTTTAAACAACTATTATTATTATTATTATTAATTAAAAGTGATTAATTAGATTAATAAAATTATGAGCTAGAGAAATTATACTTAAGATTAATTTGAATTATAATGACAAAGTGATTCTCGACTATTTTGTTTTTAAGAAAAACTATACACGATACTATAATATTTAGAAAAGTCTAATTTTACAAGTTTAATAACTAATGTTATAGACTTTGCGATTAAACAATATTTAATAAAAACTTTTACAAAAACGTGTCTATTTTAGTTTCAAACAACTTGTTTACTATTTCTTTAACCGAATAAATTTTCCGAGACCAAAAGCTACTATTTTTACATATTATCTTTAAACCCACAATTATTATTAATATTTTTATTTTTAACTAAAAGTGTGATTTAATTATATAAATTCTAATTTGTAATAAAAATCAACAAATACTCTAAATCATATTAAAACAGTTATATTAAAAGACTCTAGTCACCCTATAGTTTCTGAAAACATCAAACAGCCCCCCTCTAACATGTTAAAACATTTCTGTAAAATACACTTTGACCCCCTTTTTCAAGAACAACTCATTTTAGATCTTCTAATCGTGAATCTAGCTATCAACTTTTGGTTTTGATTATGTACAATTACTAAACAGAGGGTATAGCACATACCTAGGCCAAAAATGGCCGGAAACCGTTGAGATACGCGTCGGGTCGAAGCCTCGAATCGGAGACGTCGGACTTTGAAGCTCCCTCGCCGGAATTAATGGCTTCTTGGCCGGTTCTGAGCCTTCTGCTGTCCTAATCGGGGCCTTAGGAGTCTAGTAGTGGCACTGGTGGTCGCTGGGTGTGCTTTGGCGGAGCTTCGGCCAAGTGGGTCGCCGGAATCAATGGTGGCGGCGGCGGCAGTGATGGCTTTCACTACTGCTGCTGCTACTATCTGGTTTCTCCGACCCCTCCTGGGTTCTCAACCGAGTAAGAGAGGCTGAGAGAGAGAGGGACGAAGAGGAGATAGAGGGAGGTGGTGAAGTGGGTCTTCTCGGTGGATGACCCGACGGGAGCACGACGGCTGTGGTGGCTCGGCTTCTCTCTGCTAGCAGCTGCTGCAGTGGTCTTCGAACAGAGAGGAGGTGAGAGTGAGAGGAAACAGAGGTTGAGAGGGTCGAGGGTCTGTTGGGTGGTGCTTGCTGCCGGAAATAATGGCGGCAGTGGTGGAGGGTGGCTGCTGCCTCTCTTCCTCCGCTGCTGCTGTTGGCTCTCTGGTGGCAGATAGGTGGAGAGGGAGAGAGAGAGAGAGCTGAGTGGTGGTGGTGGTGGGTTTTTGCCGAACAAAACAACAATGGTGGTGATGATGATGTTGACGGTGATGGAGGTGGTGGTGGTAGCTGCTGGTGTTGTGTGGAGGTTGGGGCTGCTGGTGAAGCTCTTATATAGAGCTGGTTACTTGGTGGCCAAGGAGTGGAGGGCGGTGGTGAATCCTCCCGAAGGTTGGGGCGGTTACGGGTTGGAGGCGGTGATGAAACTTTGCCGTGAAGAAAAAGTTGGTGAAGGAGGTGATGAAAAGGAAGTATAAGGTGTGGGTGAAGTACTAGTGTTTTTAGTGATTGAGTGTGGCAATCACACCTAGTCTCGCGGTGGTCGGGTACGCGTTTAAAATTATAACTTTAACTAAATTTACTAAACGTTATCGTATTTATTCACGATTGTAAATCTAATAACTATTTTAAAATTTTCTTGCAAATGAAACTCTAAAATGTATTTAAACATTATTTTGTCACTAAAATTATTATTATGCTATTATAATGACTATTTTACCCCTGCTAATTAAACGGGGTATTACAAGATGAGTGCACGACAGTGACTCAACCTAATTGTGTAGAGAATTTGAACACAATCCCAAATCACCGAGACCGAAAAGGAGAAGTGTTAGGATTGGCCTAGTGTGGGTAGATTCGATAGGATTATTTAGCTCTTCCGTGAAACGGTGGGCCGACAGGACCCGTTATCGTACCAGTAGATGACCTGCTAGAACGGACCGGTAGAAAACATGAGACCGAGAGGAGATTGTAGTTAACCGAGACGTAAAATGACATGAGACCGATAGGAGATTGTCAGTGCAATTACGCGACTGAACTAGAATAGAATTTACGTGTTACATAGCTGAACCGGAAATCGTCTACAGCCCTAGGTGATCTAGAGATTGCCTAGTTTCTCCATATCTATTTCTTAAGTATAAAATAAAAAGACAAAAATATTAGTTTAGCTGTTTATTCTATTTCAGTCACCTGTTTGAGGGTGACAATTCTTTAAATCACAATTCTTCCTCCCAGTTACAGTACGCTAAACTAATCGCTTAAAACAATCTCAAGCTTGTCCTCGTGGGATCGATAACTCGGGGTTGAAATACCACCCCTATATTACTTGACCGTGCACTTGCGCATACACGTAAAAATTCGTGTCAAGTTTTTGGCGCCGTTGCCGGGGACAGCGGTATATTTTTTTGTTAGGAGTTAGTTTAGAGTACTTTTATCTTAGTTTTAGTTTTATTATTTTTTTTTATTCTATATCTCTGTGCTTCACGGGTGTCTTGTGAGTTTGTTTCTCAGGAACGCAGGAAGCAAGAGACAATATAAGCATGTGGAGCGAAGACTGTTATTCGGGTCCCCCCTACTGTTTCCACTGCAGGGGTAACCACGAAGACGAGGACACATGCATAATTTGGTGCTACGTATGCGGCATTTGGCACGAATGTAGAGACTCATGTCGAGTACATGCCCCCCAGCTCCATCAGCACCAGGAAGACTCATCAGCAATTATGGCAGAACGGCATAGTATTATGAATGATATCGAAGTGCCAAATTTTTGTCCATAACTGCACAATTACCACAAGAGGATTCATCCACAGGTAGGGAATATGAGGGAGATGTTGGAGAGGATAAAGAAACGAGTAGAAAAACTATCAACAGCAGGGGAATCTAGTATTCAAGAACCACAAGAGGATCCCTTGCCACATGACAGTGAGCCTCTATTGAACCTCCATCATCACCACCACAAGTGGAAGAAGAGATACATGAGTCGAGCAAAGAATGCAGTGTCCATGAACCATTGGTGGACTCTTCCATTTATGAGGACTCAGAATCCGATTCAGACTGGGGTGGATCTGTGTGCCCAAGATGGGAAGATCTGCCGTATTGCGAGCCAAGATCGCAGGCGCCCTCACATCCTTGGCATGAATGGGAAGACACCGACATTTGGAAGTCTGTGGTGTGCCGACGATGAAGCTGGTGAAACACTTGTGCTCAGTGCTATTGAGGTAAAAGCCCCAACTTTGATTAATGATGAATTCTCCATATCCTATGTCACGCAAGTCTACGACGAGCTGGAAAAATTACTGTATGGAGATTCTTATGGGGAAGAACGTGATGAAAAACTTCCAATCTCTTGTTCTATGGGCGATTCTATTGATCATCCATATGCCATAGTCAAGGAGTTGGAAGTCAGCAAGTGTGGGGGTGTGGATGAATTTCATGGGTCAATTGAAGAGCATCTAGCACATATGAGGTATTACTGGGATAATTTTAAGGCCAGAGATTCATTTGAGCCCAGTGGTACTTGGTGGAAGTTTCTCAAGAAGATCAATTGCAAAATGAAAGGAGTCAGCTTCCACAACTCTCCACCTTATTCAGAGCACAGGGGTGCACGCGAAGTCATTGAAAAGAGATGGTGGAAGAAGAAGAAGTGGAGGGAAAAAGCAGCCTCCACAATCCTTTTCGGTTGAGGTAACCGGGTCGGGCTGTCGACCTTAAATTACAAGCGCTGCTTGGGAGGCAACCCAACGTGGAGTAGGATGCTATTTATTTCTGTTTTTTTCCCCATATATGATTTTGAGGGGTGAGAGAGAGAGTTGCTTTAATTCTTTCAATCAGTGTGCAGGGACACAGGTACAGAAGACGCTCTAGGTTCCCCTTCTTGATGCGTGCGATAGAGAATGTTGAGTAGGCGCATCGGAATCCGGACGCGAGGTGAGACTTTTGCGGAAACTGTCAACGGTCCACAAGACCCCTTCTTGTTGCAGTTTCGCGGCAATGGTGCCCATGTAGGTCCGGGCACCACAGGTACCTTTAACTCTCTCTGTTCTACGTTTTGAGCGATAATTGTGTAGATCCACCGCTTACACATTTAAGCGATGAGTCCTCCAATTATATCTCTAAATTCGTTGAGGACAACGAAACGCTGAAGTGTGGGGGGGGGGGGTCTGTGTACATTTTGCTAGCCATGTCGGTCTTTGCATAGCCTTGTTACATGTAGTTGTGTAGTATTGTGAGTATTGTGTGGTTAGTGTAATGTTTTCAATATATTGTTGTATTGTGATAGGTTCAAATTTTTTCTGCATTGTTTTGCACGTTTGATTATTGAGTTCCCTACCCAAAACGTGTGGTTAATTGAGTTGGCCAAAAGCATATAGAGTCTATGAAAAAAATTGAAAAAAAAATAGAAAAGAAAAAATCCATAAAAATTTAAAAATGTTTAGAATAAGGGCAATTCATGAAGCTAGAAACCGAAGAGAGTTCAATGAAAGAGTCTCGGAGAATAAGAAGCACCGCAGTAGGGATGTCTTTAATTCTTAGTATCTTGCGCACCTGTTTCACGAAAGGATGTCCCGGGTATTCAGGGAATGTGGAAAGTAGATGGGTACATACCTTTAGTTCCTTTATTGTGCTAGGAGGATTTGGTCTTTGGGGTAGTCGAATAGTCTGTTTTCGAGTGGAAACTTGTGGCCTCTTGCAAATCTGGGGTGGACCTTCGTGTTGAGTCGGTTCCATGTGGTACGCTGCTCTAGCCTAAGTTAGGGAGTGTACACCACCATCCCTTAAGGCGGTTTCAAGAGCTAACCGAAAAATCCCACACTTAGTTTCTCTAAATGCACGGTTGAAAAATTTGTAGAGAATGAAAAAGAAAAAAATGAATCAAGATCTTCTCTTGGATCAGATACGGTGAACAACCTAATGTGCCTCCATTCACGTGGAGAATTTGGATTCAATCCATTTAGAGAAACTAGGGAAAATTAAAGTCAAGCCGTATTACACGGAGCTATGTCTCCCGTCACTGGGACAATTTGCATTCAAATGCAATAACGGCTAAGAGGGTCTGAAAACCTCAAATGACTTGGCGGCGAAAGACTATCTTAGTACTTAAGATGCCTAGACCCTCTGAGCTAAAGGACGTGCCCAAGTCTTGGATTGTTTATGGTGGATGTTTGGGGATCCCTTAGTGAACTTGTGCGTATGATCATCTTATCTCAATTTCTTGCTATTGGTTGTGAAATTTCGAAAAAGACTTGTGAGAGCTTGATGATTTTGGTTAGTGATAGCGAGATTTCCCAATCTCTAAAGAAAAGAAAAAAGAAAATTGCGTTATTTTATTACTTGCATTGTGTGAAATCGAGTTGCATTGTCTATATTCATGTAGATTGCATTGCATGTGTGGGTTGTTTGGGTCACATGGCTAGTAAAATTTTATGCAAATTCGGTGGATTAAAACGTAGTGTAAGGTTTGATTTTTCTCGGGACGCGCAAAAAGGTAGTGTGGGGAAATTTGATAACTCTCTATTAGAGTTATATGTCTTGCATATTTTATATCGTTTTGCATGATTCCCGGGTTGAAATATGAGTTTTACACTATGAATGTTGAGAAAACGTAGAAAGTTGAGTTTCTAGCACTTTATTGTTAATCCGGGCGTTTCTATGCATATTTCGATGTTATTTGTCAAATATAATCGCTTGGTATGGTTGTTCACGTTGTCTTGACAGGAACGGATGCTAAACGATGTTTAGGAGGCATGAAACGAGCTTCGGAAACAAAGCAAACTCAAGAGGAAGTAAGAGAAGCAAAGTTAGAAGACCAAAAGTGACCAATCTCCAATATTTTGAGAGTATCACTAGTTCTACAATTCATTTTGGAGTGAGACCAGTGGCAAATGAAATTAGACTCAGAGAGCTTTCCAACGATAGGTTACGGAGCTAAAACGGAGATCGGACGAGAAAGATATGGTCGGACAAAGAGGATGCAAATCTGAGAAAATTCCCAGGGGTGTTCGTGCGAACAAACTTTTGTTCGCACGAACAAAATGCCTTAGAAATTTTTTTTGAAGGCCTAAAGAAGTGAAAAAGGGACTGTTGGAAAATAAGAACAAAATTCCTGTTCACACGAACACTGTTCGCACGAACAGTCGGGTGTTCGTGCGAACAGAGAGGCCAGACGCAATTTTTTGGGTTCTTTTGGTAATTTCTTGAAATTTAAAAGAGTCCAGCCCTATTATAACGTATTGGGACGATCCTAAGGAGGTATTTGAGGCATATTTTGGAGGAGGAAACAAAGGGAAGACGCCAAGGAAGAAGGCGGGGAAGAAGAGAACACAAAAGTCACCATTGAAGAGCTAGGTTTTTGATTCCTTCTTCTTCTTTCTCAATTTTTGTATGGAGAAACTATTGCACCGTGTTTGGTTGATTATTCTTAGCTAAATACTTTTCTAGGCATCTCTACGAGAGCCTGGGGTTTATGTAGACGGTTATTTTTCGGATTTCATACTTTGTTTCATGCGTTTGGATTTGATTCTTCAATTGAATGTTAGTTTCTTGAAATTGTTGTTGATCTTAGTCTATTGACACGATTAGGATATGATTTGATATTCAATGAAACTAGGGTTTATTTGTGAACCAATTCATTGCTTAAAGTTAATATTCGTTCTAGTTACACGTTCTTGTTCTATGCTTAATCTTTAGTATGAATGGAGTAGCTACCTGGACGTACTAGCTAATTAGATGAGTGCACGACAGTGACTCAACCTAAAATGTGTAGAGAATTTGAACACAATCCCGAATCACCGAGACCGAGAAGGAGAAGTGTTAGGATTGGCAGAGTGTGGGTAGATTTGGTAGGATTATTTAGTTGTTCCGTGAAACGGTGGGCCGACAGGACCCGTTATCGTACCAGTATATGACCTGCTAGAACGGACCGGTAGAAAACATGAGACCGAGAGAAGATTGTATTTAACCGAGACGTAAAATGACATGAGACTGATAGGAGATTGTCAGTGCAATTACCCGGCTGAACTAGAATAGAATTTACGTGTTACATAGCTGAACCGGAAATCGTCTACAGCCCGAGGTGATCTAGAGATTGCCTAGTTTCTCCATATCTATTTCTTAAATATAAAATAAAAATACAAAAATATTAGTTTAGTTGTTTATTCTATTTCAGTCACCTGTTTGAGGGTGACAATTCTTTAAATCACAATTCTTCCTCCCAGTTACAGTACGCTAAACTAATCGCTTAATTAAACAATCTCAAGCTTGTTTAAAATATAGGGGTTGAAATACCACCCCTATATTACTTGACTGTGCACTTGCGCATACACGTAAGAATTCGTGTCAATTAACCCCTAAAAACCCTGCCTAGAAGTCACTGTTTTGTGAAGCAGACCAAAACCCAAAGAGCATTCATGCAGATAAATCAGGTCTCAATTGTTATTTCAATTGTTCCAGATACCCGACGCAGTGTTCTAGTGTGGAATACTGCCACTCGCCAATACGGGGACGAAAACTATTATTTTTAGAAATTATTTCTAATTCGGAAACAACGTTTTTATTTTTAACGAAAAGTGTGAAGTTTTAGTAAAAGACATCTAGAACCCCCAACTGATGACAAAACAAGATATTTAAAGCATACTACCTACCCACTGGTTTCTGAAAATACATGAACACTCCCCATTTATAATGTTATAGACTTTTTGAAAAAGACACTTTAACCCCCATTTCTACAAAACTCCAATTTTATCGATCTAGATTAGGATTAAGCTAGTAAGATCCAATTCTGACTATGTATAACAACTAACAAGAGAGTTTAGAACATACCTAGGCCAAAAATGGCCGGAAATCGTCAAGAAACAAGTCGGGTCAAGCTCTCACGTCGGAGTCGCCGGAGTTGAGCTTCGGGGCCGGATTCAATGGCTTCCTCAACCTGTTCTGAGCCTTCTACTGCCTTAGTCGGCCTCCTAGGGACCTATTGGAAGCAGAGAGAGATGGTGGGTGATGCTGGACCACTTCACCGGAGCTTGGCCGGAGCTTTGGCCGGATTTAATGGAGGTCGGTCGGAGTTTCTGTCTGCCTCAGTTTCTGGGTCCTTTGGCCTCTGTTTTTGGACAGAGGTGAGCAGTATAGAGAGTGGAGAGAGACGGGGGTAGGCAGAGGATGAGGGAGGGGGCTGGGTTTGCTTTCCCGTTCGTCGCAGCCGGCAACAGGGGTGGCCGTGGTGGTTGTTGCTGCCCCACCAGCTTCTGCTGCTGTTGCTATCTTCCCAGAACAAAGGGTAGAGTGGGAGAGAGAGAGATGAAGTTGGTGGCAGTGGGTTTGTTCTTTCGGGTTCTCGCCGCCGGTGAAGATGGCGGTTGTGGTGGTTGTGCCTGTTGCCACCACCTGACATGTTTCTGCTGCTGGGTTCAGCGGTGAGCAGAGAGGGGTAGGAGTGTGAGAGAGGTTGAGCAGCGGGGTGCTCTCGGGTTCTCGTCGCGGGGGATGTAAATGGTGGTGGTGATGATGACCACGATGGTGATGATGTTGCCGGTGGTGGAGAGGATGGTGACTATGGTGGTGGTTGCTGGCTGCTCGGTGTGAGAAGCTGGGTTTTATAGAGGGTTGAGGCGGTGAAGCTTGGGGCGGCACCAACTCCTTTGCCGTGAAGGCAAAGGAACGTGAGGGCAGTGGAACGAAAACTTCCCGAAGGTTGTTTTGTTTGGAGAGTATGAATGTTAGGGAGAAGTCATAAGGTGGTTTTGTTGTACCACCTTGCTAGAAGACAAAGAAAAGGTTTTTGTTTTTATTGGATAATGGTAATTGTGATTTGTTTGGGTGTGGTTAGCCTATCGGTTTTCGCGGTGGTCGGACACCCGTTATAACCAAAATCAATTAAAATTTACGAAACGTTATTTATTCTCGAATACTATCTTAATAGTTTTTCCTAAAATTTTACACGAATATAACTCGATAAATTTCTCGAATATTATTTTGAAACCAAAATTTCTTTTTAGCCCTCTAAAATTAATTCGCTATTACTAATATTATGTTTTTCTAAAATCTCACCATAATTTCTTAGCTCTAAAATTTGAAATGTACCCAACTTTATTTTTCTCAATTAATTTCTTATTTAACTTCGAAAATTACTGTTTTACCCTTGCTAATCAGACGGGGTATTACATATATTATTTGACAAAAAAAATCTAGAGTTATTTTAGTTACTATAATAATGAGATTTGCAGGCTTATTATAATTTTCATGTTTACTTTATCTGATCTTGTTTCCTAATTTAAGTCGAGTGGTGAACAAGTTGTGTTCACCTATATATATCCCGCATTGTAGATATTTTTCAATACGGACTCAGCAATTACAGTTTTAAGCATAGTCACGTCCTTGTCATCTGCACCCTGTACTTCTCCCGCAAACAAATGAATCAGCATGTCAAACAAATAAAAATATTCAGCGGGATCTCGAACAAGCCCAATGAAATTCTGAAGGAGAGGTATATGTATATTCTTTTTCTTTTTCTTTTTAAGAAGTAATGGTTTTTGAATGCAGGGATTTGTTCACTAGATTTGTTCTCTGTCTCAGTTACTGGAGCTTGTGGAGGAAGCTGCTGTTGCGGGTGGTACTAGTAGGTAGTAGTGGGTCACTATGTAACTCAGTAGTTCATTTTTGAAGATTTTGCACCTAGTGAATTAATGGATTGTTAATTAATTTGTGCAATTTTTTTTCTCTTATTATGTCCAGTCTCTGTTGTAGATAATCCCAACATCCACGACAAGTACAAGAATGAGCCCCAAGTCCACAACTCACAACAAAACATGGACCACTAGAGAAACTTTTTGGGTGCTCCAAAAGAGCACAACGTGATGCTCTACAACTAATGAGTGTCTGCCAATCACTCACAGTATATTTAAATGTCGTACTTTTATTGATTGTAGAGCACCACGTAGTGTTCTTTTGGAGCACTAAAAAATTTGCTCGGACCACTAAGAGCATTTCCAATGAATAAGGTAAACTTGTATTCTTAGGCAATATTTAAAAAAGTTCAGCAAAATTAGAAGTCCAATGGATTAGGCTGTAAGAATCCATGGGGTTCCACCTCAAAACCAATTGGCAATGAGGGGAGTAGTCCATGATACTTATTAGTTATATTTCTTCTTCTTGAATGTCCGATGTGGGACTTCTCAACACGCCCCCTCACGTGTGGCATTCTTTGGCCTACACGTGGATCTTTTGTCTGCGGGTGGCGGTGAGCACGTGGGTTGTTAGACAATTCACGTGTGTGGACCGAGGCTCTGATACCATGTAAGAATCCATGGGGTTCCACCTCAAAACCAATTGACAATGAGGGGAGTAGCCCATGATACTTATTAGTTATATTTCTTGTTCTTGAATGTCCGATGTGATTATTATGCAAAACACAAAATAGGCATCATTATCGCCAAATTTGGCGAAGTTTATTCCCTTATCATCTTTAATTTTCCTACTTAGGGTTTTTGATGGTGTGATTAATTATTTAAATCATGTCTCCTATAATTTTTCCACCACTTGTCCTAAATCTTTCTTTGGATTTCATCTAGTGACGTGGAAATAATCTCTGACTATAAGCATTGAATTTAAATTGTCTAAGTTATAACTAATAGCATTGAAGCCCACGGAGAAAATAAAAATGCAAAATTGTATACTTAGGCATAATATGCCTATTTTTTACCTAAGAGCATTGGAGATGCTCTAGAAACAGTATGGTCACTATTTAAATTATAATACCAGTATATGCTATTTCAAAAATTCATTGTAAGAGTGGAAGTGTTTTTTTTTTTTTTTTTTTTTTTTTTTTTTTTTTTAACACCTTCTCCTACTAGAGAGGTTTTTAGGTTCCAGCAAAACAACTAACACCCATATTGATTCTTAAGAACCGATCACGTGATGATCAGCTCCTGTTTTATAAGACTCTGGTACACTTAACAGTTTTTCGCCAAATATACCGAAAAGCTGTGCAACACGAGATTGATTAGTGCGTGTAGCTTCTATTAATTTACATAGGCTTGAACTAGAATGACATTTCCGAATATAATCCTAAATTTATTTAGTAGATAGTGTTACTGTTCACATTACTACATGTTCATGTTGCTGAGCAATTCATTCTAGCTTCAGTGATGATTAAGATGTATTCAAGTATGATTCCGGTCTCAGTCTGCACATGGTACACACATATCCTTCCATAAGTAGGTTGAGTAGTCCTTCATACTTGAGCCTGCAGAATAAGTGGGGTAATCAATCAAGTGCTATACTCTGTCTACCCAAATAGAGAGCTCAAATGTTAGTTTTTTTATAATGGGAAAAGTGTATACCATGAAACGTTTCTTGTAAGTTTCAAGGTGCTCCTTTGGATCCCGTTGGGTCTGTCTGTAACCTTCAATCTTGTTCATCTCCTACAAATAAAAACGGATAATTATATTCATTCATACTGACATTATCGACTTGAGGTGGGAAAATAAGGCCATTTCGGCCAATAAAAGAAGTCCCTTTGAATATATGGCAGATTTTTAGTTTTATGTCCCTAAAGCAGCGGAGTAGTTTTTTAGGGTTAAAAAAACAAACTCAACAACACGGCCGTGGCATGGCTGCCCAATTACTCAGACAGGTGCCGGATGTGCACGTGTCACAATGTAAAAAAGCCGGGTGCCTGGATGTACATACATGGCGCATTATAATGGATCCAAAATCATCTTTTTAAAACCAAGATTAGTGAGTAGGAGAAAGAAGACATAATTATGAATACTGCCATATGAGAACAAGGGAGGGGTAAACTGAAAACTAGAAGGCCATCAGTTCATAAGCGACATGAATGCAGAGATTAGCCACTCCAGGTGAAAATTGGGAATACCAGTTCTGGAATGGAATACATTAAATGCAGATTAAACAAATTGGGTTTTAATCTGCGGTTTGTGCAAAGAAAAAGTTGTGTTGTTCAAAAAAAATGTACACGCGCATTAGTATTTAGTATACATCAGTTATGACATACAACTTGGGGGATTTGATCTTTGGTCAATTCATAAATCAATTAGATTTCAAAAGAAAAGTGATTTCAACTAGTACAAGAAAATAAAGAGGGAAACATTTAATGTACATTCTCGGAAGGTACATGCACGTCACAGGAGCAAATAAAAAATGCACAACTAGGAACTAATATTCTTGAGACATTAACTAGCCCTTTACAGCAGAAATTTAAGTAATACCTCAATCCATGATGCTAACTTCGGCCTGCCAGCAGTGATGTCATACTTCTTTACATCCATTAAGAATGGTTTAAATCTTTCAATAAAAGGAACATAAGCTATATCCACCTGGAACATTCAGAAAGGAGTAAACAACAATCATCAAACTTAATTGCGATCTTCAGTTGGCGACAGAAACATTCTGCGCACAAGAAAAAATGGATACTACATTGCATAGCCATATATTGACAAATTGTGGACGAGCCAAAAAAAAAAAAAAAATAGATCGCCACCTCATACATAGAGAATTTCAAATTAGATAGGGTAAAAGACAAAATGCACCCTCCATTTATGGAGAAAATACATTTTGCCCCCTGATTTATGGGGAAAATACCCTTTGCACCCCTGTCAGTGGATGGAGACTAACGGAGGCTAACGGAATGCTGAAGAGACAACAATACCCTTGAAGAATGAGAAATTACCCCACTATAAATAGCATCTCCTTCTCCAGTTCTCCCCATTTCCAAAACCCTAATATCTCTCTATTCAGCCTCTCTTCTCCTCTCTCACTCGCCTCCATCCTCCTGTCTCTCTCCCCGTCGGACCACCACCACCAACACTCGCCCACGAACCCAGCACCAGAACTCCAACGTCGTCGGTCCACTCGCCGCAACTCCCTGTGATCCGCTCGCCGGAACCTCCGCCCCCAATTTCAATAGTCCTAGCCGTCGATCCACTCGCCGGAACTCCACCGTCGCCCCCAATCACCCGCTTCCGATTCGCCAGCCGCCGATGATTCCAACGAGGAAGACGACTGACGACGACGACGAGGAGGAAGACGACTGACGCCGATGAAGGCAAGGAAACGGGTCCCTCTACCCGCATCGGGGTTGGATCTGGTGTCCTCGCCGCCGCCGTCCTTCTCTTCTTCTTCATCTGGATCGAGCGAGTGTAAAGGTGATGTACGGCATCGTTGGGAAAGAGTACTGGATCGCTTGAGAAAGAGTACTCCATCGACGACGATGAGGAATTTCTTCTGGATTGCTTGAAGAGAAGATGATGTACGGTACGTTTGATTTCTCTTTCTGATTGGATCGAAGCTTCTGGATGGTGTTTATGGACCTGGATTTGCAAAGAAGAGCAAGAAGTAGAAGAAAAAGAGGGGTCACTAATGGTAATGGTGGAAAAATCAAGTTGAGTGTTCTGTTTTCAGTCTTTTTTTGATGGATCTGGTGTTAATTTCTGAGTTAGTCGTGCATCATGTTGCTTCAATTTCCTAATTAGCAGCTAGATTCTGTTTTGCTGAAAACTCACAGTGTTGTATCAGACATTCAGACTCACTGGTTCCAGAAATCTGCAGTTGATTTGAGTATTGGTGTTTCTTATGACTAGTTTCGTAGTCTATGCATATTGTTTCTTCGTTTTGGACTTTTGGTAATTAGTAGCTCATATAGGTTTTCCGTTTTCTGGAAAATTCTTGGTTCTGTTTTCAGAAATCTGCAGTTGATGATAATGGCGTAGTAGTAGTAGTAGTAGTAGTAGTAGTAGTTGTTGTTGTTGTAATAGTGGTGGTGGTGGTGGTGGTGGTGGATCCATCGCTGTTGCTAGTATTATTGTTCTCTTCAATTTCCTAAACAAAAGTTAGCCTAATTACTCCCTGTGAAGTATCACACAAAATTCAATGGCTAATTTGAGAATTTTTTAGTTTCTTTACATTAGTTGATGAAGATAATTGTTGGTCTCTTGTTGTTTTGATCCATTAATGCTTGCTCTCATGCTCTATTTTTTGTGAAATGAATGTTTGTTGTTGTTGTTGTTGTTGGTGGTGGTGGTGGTGGTGGTGGTTGGGATTTGGTGGTAGTGGAGGTGGTGGTGCTCAAGAACACCAAGAACCTCAAGAACATAATGAACAATATAATA
The DNA here is from genome assembly GCA_023055425.1 of Linanthus parryae. NCBI lineage: Eukaryota > Viridiplantae > Streptophyta > Magnoliopsida > Ericales > Polemoniaceae > Linanthus > Linanthus parryae. The sequence goes on along the minus strand of JALGPY010000037.1, from coordinate 2,777,985 downwards.
AACAAAAAAGGGTGTTATTTGTCCACAATTTATAAGGGTAAAATGGTCACAAAAAGTCAGTTTGCACCTCTCCACTAACGGATTGTAACAGAAGGGGGTATATGTCCACCCTCCATCCACTGACAGGGGTGCAAAGGGTATTTTCCCCATAAATCAGGGGGCAAAATGTATTTTTACCATAAACGGAGGGTGGTTTTTGTCTTTTACCCAGATAGATAATGTGGACTCAGATAGGATACATGCCCATTCCAGATTGACAAACTTGGTCATCCAAACAAAAATCCTGGTAAACTTTATCATTTGTAACTTTAAGGCATCTCCAATAGGTTAGGCAAAATCCATTGTTAGGAAAAAGATAAAAAAAATTAGTTAAATTTTGGGCTCCAATAGGTTATGCAAATTAACATGCAGTTCAGAGAACATGCATCCGCCTTACTATTAGGTAAATTTTAGACAAATTATAGATGAAATTACTGGTTTTCATTCTAAATGAGGGGTATTTTAAGTGTGCCCTCCAGTAGTAGTTAGGCAAAAAAAAAACTGCCAGTGGGGAGTGAGAAAAGGACAGATGACAGTTGAAGAGTTTGAGCGTCTAAAAAGTGGGAACATATTGCGAGAAAATGTCGAAAATAAGAGAAAATTTAGGAAACATGAGTTATCCACGAATAGGAGAGGCAGTTTGATTTTGCATAACAAAAAATTATTGCCAAACTTGGCAAGGAGAATGCCTATTTTGTATTTTTCCTAATAGGATGCATATTCTATTGGACTATTATTAGCAAAAATATAAAGAAGTTGGTGAACTATTGAGCTCCAAGAGGTAATGCATATCCGCATGCATTTTACAAAACAACATCTTCCTTGTTATGTTTAGAGAACTAGACAGTAGGAAGGCAAAAAAAATTGTCTATCTCTCTCCTCCCATGCATTTCGGAACTGCATAATTTAACTAGTTAACTCACAAATTAAAGTATATGGTTGGAGTGAACCTTTAAAAAATATATGTCCTGCAAATTTTCACCTCTACTGCAGGAGGTGCTCTACAAAAATAGATATAGATAACCTATTGGAAATGCTCTTATTCAATTCACATTTGCATAATTTAACTACCCATGAGGCCAAGACTATGAAATAGTGTCTACTGTTGGAAATAACCCTCAAAATTTATGTTATACAAAGTTCAAATTGTGTAAAATTTAGCTTCAGTCACCTCCTACCAGGGTTTCAAATACGGTTGGTTCTGATAAGTTATGGCGATAAGTAACCGAATCGGCGGTGGCCCGGTCCGATACGCCCGATACGTTGTACGTGAATGGCAATCACAGTCGTAATGACTGCTACGCACCATTGTGGGTGAAAAACGGACAATAAGCTCTGTTGAACAAGAAAAAATGGGTGATTGTTGGAGAAGAACAGCCCTAAAATTGTCTTGAAATCGACCCATATCCTTCAAGAATTCAGTCCTATGTTTATCTTCTTGTAAAGAGTAAAGTTGTGTGTATCTATAGATATGTATTGCGAATTAACTGTAATAATTTGTATTCATAAAAAGTCTAGATATTAGGAGTTGAGCTTTTGAATATATTATCAAGGATATATTTTGTTTAACTATATGCAATGTCATCAAGATTCTATTTTGTTTAACTATGCAATATCAAGTGTTGGATAATAAAGGGTGCATGGTCTAAATATAAAATTAAAATGGTCTGTCTAAAGAAGTCATAAAAATACTATAAATCTGTTTAATACTTTAATATACAAAAAATGTTATAAAAGCATTTTGTACATCTTTTAACAGTATTTTATCATTTACCCATTTGATTCCGACACCCGTTACAGTCTCTCCGGTATGCGCCTTTTACGTTACACGCAACTGCAACCTATACGTCGACCCAAACCGTTTTAAAAACCAGGCCTCTTACTGCTGGAGCTCTTTAAGGTTCATGAATGACAGATTGAGTTTCATGTCACTGAAGCTTTTACGTACAGTGTTCTTGTGATGGTATTAAATTCAGGAAGCACATTCATATTTTCCTAGATTTCTTAGGTTATCAAGTTCTACTTTCCTGTTTCATGAATCTTAATGAGACAATCAGCATCCCCAGGATAGGCATAACCTGCCATGTGAATCAGACAATAGATGTCATACACCTAAGGCACTGTTGTTTCCTGTTTCCTTGTGCTATCAAATTGAATCCTTGGATATCAAAAAGCTTGACCGCATTTAACGGCGCACTTGTTGACCAACATGACTAAGCTTTTGAGGGCTGAATGACATAGATAACAACATAAGTTTTAACGCCCAATGCTTCCTTTCCCGAGGGATCAGGTATTCAAAACCTTGTCGCACGTCTCCACCTATGCATCTTCACACCAGCCAAGATAAAAGCACCCATGTTTCTCTATGTTAAGGAAGAAGACTACTTCATAAGAATACCTGTCACCTCTGAATGGACGCAATACTACTTGTAAGTTGACCATACTCAATAAGATGTATAACCATGTAAGCAAAGGTGATAGTTTATAGTAACCACATTTTGCACAACATACTTCCCTTTTCTCTGCCACCAGGAATTTCTTTCAGAAGCTAACATTTGAGTTCAAGAATGTATTTGCCTGAGTGCAATAGAAATTTTAGATAGCCAACCTTTCGAAGGAGAATTCTCTGCCAAGAGATTAAGTTTTACTTTCATTTTGATTACACCAGTAAGAACTAGTACCCCTCAGGGAAGTCCTGATTGACAGAGTCAACTACCAGTCTACCAGGTTGACAGAACACAACTATAAACAGGATGAGTTTGTCTTTCTGGTTTTATGCCACCACCATGCCATTTTTAGCTCAATTTTCACCCATGTTGCACGGACGCTCCATAAGGGGTGTCGTTAGCGTTTCGGACACTCGGAAACTCGGACACACCTGAACCACGTTTCGGAAACTCCACCTGGCGTTTCCATATAAAAGTAATAAGAATATGGCCCAAAATGCCTGGGAGACGCCTGAGACACGCTTCTCCATTTGGGGGAGACGTAGAGAAAGAGAGTTAGACAAAGTTGTAAGTCGATTTACCTGACCACATCTGATTATTGTTCCTTCTCTTCCTATTTGTTGTCTTTGTCAAAGAGCTTGTGTGGCTAGGGTTGGTGAAGACGGTTTAAAGATGAAAATATGAGACAATGTTTTTCGACCTCCACCTCGTGTATTTTTTTAAATTTCGGAAAACTCCCTAATAATTTAAATGTCTTCTAGTTTCTATCTCCTGGATGTTAAGCTTCATTCAACCCTCGCAATGTATTTAGTTTTAAATTTGTCATTTACTTTAATTTTGAATTATTATTGATGCAAATAGCCCAGGGATAATAATAGATTATGCTAAAATTAGAAGAGTACAAGACTATTCTCATAGTTGAGAAGGAAACTAAAACAGAAACATAAAAAACAGGAAGAGGAAGATAGTTTGATGCTAGTTTATCGCGCACTCCTGCAGCGGATAGAAACAGCAAGATAGGACAGTGGCTTTCTGCTAGTCTCTCGCGCACTCCTGCAGCGAAGAGAGATGGATAGGCGCCACGGGTTGAATCCTCCAAACCCAAGCCTCCAACACTTGAAACCCTAGCTGGACAAGAGCTTTAGCTCCTCACATTTTCTAAAAATCAAGCATGTCTTATCCTCTGAAACTAGCTGCCTTTTATGAAGGCCTGAAACTTCCAAGAGAAGTTTCTGTCAAAATATTACAAGATAAACCCCTGAAATGTACATATGTGACAAAATAGCCATTTGAAAAGTCAACAAAGGCTGCTGGACCAATCAAGCTTCAGATTAAATGAGGGAAGAAAGACAAAAGACCCCTCAAAGCTAACACACATATGCTACTGCATCAATTATATATATATTTATATATGTAATTGTAAACACATATATGTATACGGCGTGTCGGCAACTCGGCATCTCCTGATTTCATAAAATTTGGAGTTTCGATGTCTCCGTTTCCGTGCCACAGAGATTTTCACTTTCTACCACAGAAGACAACTGTCCTGGAAGGCTCATCACTCTATCTTGAGAATTTTAACATATGAGCTCAACAAGAACCTGCAGATCAGCCTTGATCTGAAAGCAATTTCCTGGAAGGCACATTACTCTATCTTGTGGTCATTTTAGGGGAAGCTCAACATCACCGTCAAAATGCCTATGATTATAATTGCACGTCAAAATTCCAAAGATGTGGGTGTGAACGTGTGGCATGTGAACAAGCTGTCTAAACGTATAATACACCTCTTATATCAAATTCAACATTTTCCTCTGTGTCATATGTCCTAGGCCTAGGTCCTAAATCATCTGTATCACAGATTCACCATGCAAGGTACTCGGCGGACCAAATCGAGGATAGGGATGATCCAGGTAATCAATATCACAAGTTGGCACTGATGAGGGGAACATCACCCAACAAATCTTTGCCGAGACCACTTTGCTTGCTGAAGTGATGAAAACATTTTCTACTGCAATTAGGGAATGTTGTGGATTCAACCAGATACAAAATCGGAAGGCGAAAGGAACCTTTTGTATTTAACATAAAAACAAAAAGATCTACTATCTTTCTTTAGAATAATTATCTTACTTTTGAATAATAACATTTTTACGGATTTATGTACTTTAAGAAGTATAGTTTCCATCCCCCCCTCCTCAGTGAATTTCTTGCTCCATTATTCTTATTCCCATAAACTTTATGTCATCCGCTGCATTTAATTTGGTCCATACATGCATTAGTGGGAGCAAGGGTGGGGTAAACTGTTATATAATAGGTTTGCCCAAAATTGCACACAGGGGGCTGAAAGCTTATTATAAATTGACACTTCAGAATTTCCACACTTAAGCAAGCAAACCTTGCTATACATGGAGTTCTAAGGGTACCCTTGAGCTACGTCTGCCATGTATTAGAAAATGAGCAAGGATTTCAAGACTCCAATATCAGGTTCTTGAACTGCAGCAACGAACTGTGGCGATGAAGTAAGAGGGAGAGAACCTCCAGTTCATGCAAGAAATACGACGCAAAACGATGGCGATTGGGCAAGTTAAATTGTTGGGTGATATAAAGAAACTAGTGGATTTGAAATAAAGTAAAATTGGGAAAATTAAACAACAAATTTCACATTTAAACACACAGATTTACACCCTGTAACAGATTCTTGTAATGCTACATGAAAGGACTTCCGCCTATGTCACGGCAAATTTGATTAAGATTTGCTTCAAGCATGATGAGGAATATTAGATGACTTGGTTACTTAAGAAGAGTAATAGTGACGTTGGGGCTTCATATCTTGTTTGCTTAGATGAATCAGATCATCTGCTTTTTTCTGGGTATGGGTAAACTTCCTCAAAAACTAGCTTCAATGTGATAAAAAAATTGAAGGCCGTGAAACTTTGACGGAAGCAATGGCCACCAAGTGATTTCCCTATACTAAGCATTTTTCTTTTGATGATTGAAGCCAACTGTGATGGCTCTTTTCATATTACGATTAGTACCTTGACTTTAGCATCCTAGTCACAATGTAGTTTACGTTAAGATGTCTTCTTTCCATTTGGGAGTGGTAGGTGTGATCAGTTATTTTTTAATAAGAATTCAAGGACACGAAAGGCTCTATAAGGACTATGTTGCTATGTGGCCGTATCCCCACCCAAACCTTTCAGAAGAAGGTTTCGTATGAGACATCCTTTGTTTCTTCTAATTCAAACTGCGATTGATAGTTGAGATTCGTACTTTATTCATAAGAAGAATGTGGCTGGTATGGTTGGTTTATCTTTGCTTCAAAGAGTGGCCGGTGCACTTAGAATGGCGTGTTAATGAGTGTCCACTGACTTTGTGGATGATTATGTGAGAACTGGAGACATTACTGCCATCGGAAGTCTAAAAGGGAGTGATTGACATTTTCTTATTGGATGACATTGCAGGTGTGGTGACTAGTGTGGAATTCCCACAATGCTAGGAAGTGTTATATTGTCATGAAACAAACCAACGATGATTATTCAAGAAGTCGCCCCCGGATGACTTATGGATATAAATGTGTTAAATTGGTCACCTTTGTTTTCTAATCTTGTAGAAAGATAAGTCCCTGTGCTTCTTATTTCATCACGTGCTATTCACGTGCTAGCTCTATGGATGAAGATAAAACAACTTCAAAGACCATCGCATGATTAGAAATGTGTTCTCAAAGCAATTCTAGTACTAAATTGGGCAGAAAAATAAATTATCATGGAGACCATATATGTGCTGGTGAGAAGAATTTCAATTCCAAAAAGAAGGAAGAACTAATTATGGTTACAAATCCTGTACTCTTGAACTACATCACCTCTGAAAAAGTATTATTAGCGATAGGAAACTTTTGAGGCTTTAAAATACTAAAAAAATCTAGTGTCAGAAGAGATAATCTAGATGTAGAAGATTTTTATTACCAACATAATTCGTTGACCAACAATGAGGTCAGAATGATAGTATAAAACCATTGAATATACTCGAGGTAGAACATTTAAAGGTATTGATAATACTGAAGCTGAATACTTGAGTCAAAGTTAGTGTTTTATTGTGGGGAAATACACATTAAGGACCCGCTTTCTTTACCTAAATATAGGCGACTTTTTATCTTTTTTAGGAAAAGATAAAAATGTTGTTTACTTTGTGGCTAATAAGTTTTCTAAAAAGTTTTAGTTACTTTTTTAGTAGAAAAGGTTGTTTACTTAACTTCTATTTTATCTCCTAAAAAGTAGTATTAAGGAGTAAAAAGATAAAAAAGTTGAAGTTGAAAAAAACTAACTTTTTTTAGTCTTATAAAAGGTAAAAAAGTTATCAGGCATAACTTTTAACAAAAATGACCTGATTAGAACTTTTTTTATGACTTAAAAAAAGATAAAAAGTCGCCTAAATTTAGGTAAAGAAAGCGGGGCCTAAAGATTCGTAGCTATGGACAGAGGGAAAAATACCTCAAATTGGGGAGCTAAAGATGTATAACAATTTTTTTACATCGGTTTAGGGGGAAAAGTAGAACTACTATGATCTCATTTGACGAAACTTCTCAGGTTCAGAGAGAGAGAAGTTGTTCTATCCGGAAATGTTAACAAATATGTAACGTAATTTTCTGAGGAAGGACCAGAGTGACCTTGCACAGAAGGTACCTTCAATTGCTTCAGAGATTAGTTCTGTAATTTCGAGGGCATGTGTCAAGTGAGTTTCTCTACAGCCTTGTGATTTTTGTCAAGTTTGACAGCACTGCTGTCACTCAGTTTTCTCCAAATGCAAATGTTGTCTCCAAAAAATATAATCTCAGTTACTTTAAAAAGGAAGCATGTCAAAACTATTTAATTGAATTAATTTTACTAAAAATCCAGATGGCTTATTAAGTTGAAAAAAAAAGTACAAAGAAAAAGACTTATAATTGTATCATTGCAATTTTAGTATTATTATTTTGTATATAATTGTATCATTGAAACTATTAACAAACCATTTCATCTTGGGCCACGTATGTTTGACCCAACTCAAACAAAAAGCCAACTACTATGGGTATGAGACCAAGTCCAACTCTCCAACTAGCATTCTACACTACATCTATTTTTACGAAACATGACAGTTGGTCCGCTAATTGGTCTCTATACATAAACGTCCTACTCTTCACTTGGGTAACGTACCCGTGTTCAACCCAACACAACACAACAAGACAGCTGACATGAGCATGAGACAGTTTCCAACTCTTCAACTAGCATTTTGAATTCAGTCTATTTGAACGATACATGACGTCCGGTCCGCTAATTGGTCTCTACGCTAAAATGCCCTACTCTTCACTTTGGGCAACGTACACAGTGCTCAACCCGACACAACACAACAAGACAACTGACATGGGCATGAGATAATGTCTAAACTCTCCTCTTCAACAAGCATTTTGCACGCAGTCTACTTGGAAGATATGAGATAATTGGTCTCTATTCTTAAATGAGTACTGGGAAATTATAAATTTAATAGTATCTAGTCTTTTGGTTTAATAAGTAGGATTACTTAATATGTTTACTGCAAAACTGGTATGAGTGTTTAATAGACACGTTTCTGTCAAACCGGTGCTACATAGTCACCGCCAAACTGGCGATATGTAGTTACAAGCATGCTCCACATAATACATAGACTACCAAATATGTTCAAGAAAAAAAACATAGATAAGTCTTTACATTTGAATACAATAAATGCATAAGACCTTAAAGTAATGAGTTACCAAGAACACCATGTGCACACACACACACAATTACATAATGGAACAGCTACAGATCTATTCCTGAATTCCGACTAGAAATGACACCCTTGCGGAAATCAGATGCCATAGCCTTGGGATGAAAGAAAAAACAACTTTCTATCGACCTTTCGATATCGGGTTAAATGGGGCTGAATGGTTGAGGTTCCAAGCCAAACCCAATATTTTCGACAAACAATTTAATTGCTTCTACCCGAATACTAGGCATATCTTATATTCTCTTTGTCTCAAAATAAGTGTCCACTTTGACTTTTCAAACTTTTCAGACTAACTTTGACTAACTCATTTGACTAGCAAAACGACACAAGAATCTATTAATCTTTTCATAGTGTTTTAGAGTTAGCTTCAGTCTACAACATTATGAAAAGATTAACAAGTTCTTGTGTCTTTTACTACTCACTCAAATCAACTAGTCAAAGTTATTAAGAAAAGTCCAACAACGCGATTATTTTGGGACGGGGGAGTAAGCTTTACGATATCCAAGGCTTTCTATCTTGCTGATGCGTCATATCAAGAATTGTACCCATAATTCAACAGTAAAGAGACCCATCAGACCACTACATTAAGACCCAAAGGAAGACTGGTTGGTGTGGCATGAAGAAAAAGCAATAAGATAGAGAATAAGCCAAGAGCACGATACTAAATGAAACTACTGCACTTACAAGACTGAACTGGCCAAGGAAAAAGGGCCCATCATCGAATTTGGAAAGCATAGTTTCAATGCAATCAAAAGCAGTATCTGTTGCACGATATCACAACTATTAAGAATGTCTAATTGTATAAAATTAATTCATAATTTGAGGATGAACGCATGATTATCTCACCGGCATCACTCATTTCATCTGATTTGAATGAAGTTCTAACTGCTTTGCTGAACGAGTCAGTGTAAGACAGCAACTCCTCTGCAAATTGCTCTTTCACAGGATCCTGCAGTTTGAAAGAATTATATTTTGTTGAATGGGATGGAGAAAGAGTAAAATGGCATGTTTGAGATTTACACTGGGGAAGAGGGAAGGCCCTTGAAAGTTACTGTCAATATATTTAAGCAAGTCAAGGCTCTCTCCCTTGACTTCATTATTATGCTCCAATGAGGGAACCTGCATAAGAATCAATAGATAAATCGTTTAAGAGAGTATGTATTCAATGTGAGTGAAAATATGGATGGAAGAAAACCACTTTAGGCAGTTTAGTCAGGTAGGTTGCAAGCAACTGATGCAGCTTTGAGAAAGACCTAACCGCAAATATATTCAGGATGAGTATAGAAAGACCATATAAAAAGATAGGCAGAAACAACCAGGGGCGGAGCCATGTAGGGGCACGGGGGGGCACGTGCCCCCCCCCCCCCTTCCCCCCCCCAAAATTTTCCAAAATCACTAGATAATCCTTAATTTGTAAAAAAAAAAAAAAAAAAAAAAAAAAAAAAAAAAAAAAAAAAAAAAAAAAAAAAAATTAACCATGTTTCTATAAAAATATAAAAGTGTCCCCCCTGTTCACGAACACTTCCCCAGCGCAGGTGGTAGATCGCTTGGCTTAAAGTCGGAATGTCGTGGGCTCGACTCTCACAATGCGCGTTTTTAAATTTTTTTTCCACAAAAAAATCAAAAAACAAGAAAATTATAACATATCCAAGAGGAACTGGTGGCCGAAGTCCATCAGGGAGTGCTTTACCAACAGAGCGAGAAATCTTCTAGATATTTAAAGTCAATTTATATTTAAATAAGAGTACAAATACTTGCACCCGGATTGTGCCCCCCCCCCCCCCCCCCTTGGAAGAAATCCTGGCTCCGCCACTGGAAACAACAGAAGTTATTTATGCGCATAAGTCACAAAGACGAAACTAGAGGAAATTGATCCATGTGACGGGCATAGGGTAATTGGGGAAGAGGCCAATGGAAATAAGTAGAACACGTAAAAGATACTCCAGTCCTCCACAACTGGTTCGATAACACGTTCTGGAATGCCCCAACTCACCTCATAGAACCATCACGACAACTTATCAAGGCCATACGTGAGCTACCTAAAAAGCAAGGTACATTTACGAAATTTCACCTTATTCAGAGGGTAGACTTTCTCTTTGTACCACGACGGCCTATTTTGTAGATCAATAGGAACCAATTTTATCTCATCCTCTAACCCCTGTTCAACCAACAAACCAAGTAAGACCTTCAAATGAAATGCTACAAATCTTGATGGAGAAAAATAAAAGAGAACACATTTACGAGTTAACCTTGCAGTTTCGTGCAATCCACGCACGCTGCGCATACGGGCATGAATAGGATATATAGAGCCTTTGACAGGAAAAGAAAATAAAACCCAAGTCATACATGGGAATTTCACCAAACACATTGTGTGCAACTACAAAAAGTAATTAAATAAAAAAACCCACTTGAATCTGGAAATGAACGGAGTTGGTAAGTTGGATTGTGAACAAACCTTGTTGTCCCATCGAAGATTGGAGGTGGGTCTGAAGTGGAATCAAGAGCAGGTTGAAGAAGCTCTTGCGCAAGAGCACTACTTGAAAACAAGAGAAGGGTTAAAAAATAAATCTACAAGAAATTAACCCTAAATTGTAATCATTTGATACCTTAGTCTGGTTCTGTTCCGAGCTTTATAGAATGGGAGTGGTGGTGAGCGCGCGGTATAGGAAGAATGGAAGTGGAGAGGGAGAGTAGCGGAGTGAAGAAGGGAGGGAGATGGGGTTCGAGATAGAGGAAAGGGGTGGAGAGAGATGGTGTGCGGTAAAGAAGAAGAAGCAACGGCAGTGATCATAGTGGGGGACTGGGGAGCTCTGAATGCACCAGAGCTATGAGCAGTTTCAAGATAGGAGAAGACGACGATCGTACAAAACTTAGTTCCCTTTCTTTTCTTTTCTTTTCTTTTCTTTTATTAGAAAATTTTATTTATTTTTCTTATGAAAGTTAATTTTATTCAGAGAAAAGTTAATCTATATACTAATACATGGTGAGTTTGGTTTTGCAACTTAAGTTATCTTATAAGTTTATGCCAAAAAAATTCATGACAAAAAAGATGAAGAAAAAAAATATGTGTGTTTGGTGTAAAATTTGTTAAGTCCAAAAGTTCAAGAAAAGATTCAAAAACACAACTTTTTCTGAAGTTCATTTTTACACTATGAACTTATAAGTCCAAATCCAAAAGTTCAACTTATAAATTGCATACCAAACACTGCTTATAAGTTGTCTTCAACTTATAATGTAAAATTGACTTATAAGCTGCTTATAAGTCATAACAAACCCCACCATAGGATGGCCTTTTACTGTACATATGTGCATTGTTGGCCCTAATATCACCATTTGATTCTTTTGAGATCAAAGGTGGAGAATTTATGGTGAAAGAAAGAATTCTTCCCAATCATTTGAAGAGCGAAGGTGAAACTTTTGGGGCCACCAATGCAAGTCTGACTTGGTGTGATTTTATATATATATATATATATATATATATATATATATATATATATATATATATATATATAGTCGGTAATTCTCTCTCTCATTATCTGAACAAATTCTGAATCAATTTGACCCACCAACTCTATAGTGGCTTCAGCCACGGGGTTTTCACTAGTTAAGAAAACGAACACTTCTCATTTCAAAAAAAAAAAAGAAAACGAACACTTCTCTTTTCATTACTCACATTCCATCTTAAAACATTACGTTTTGCACAGTTGCGCGCTTGCTGGCTTTGCCTGCGAGTGCGTATTATACAAAATGTTGAGGTAGCCATATACAGAAGTTGGGCGTGGGTCGGTTTTGATTTCGAGGGCGTCAGAAACGGCATATTGAGATAAACGTACCAAGAAACTGTAGTATTACACTGTATGTATTGTTCAGAACCTGGTTCGTCATTTACTTTTGCACCATATATTTATGCTATAGCCCCTTTAGTTGAATAATTAATTTCAATTTTGTCACAAATGTACAGTTACGTATACGCAAATCCAAAAGAACCAGAACCTGAGGCAACGATTGAGTGAGTAAGCAATTGCACTTCTAGGCTAGAATTGGTACTGTAAGTAATGTTTTGGATGCAAGTTCTTTACCTCTTTATGTATCATCTGATCTCTATGAAGACAAGTTGTATGTCTTGTAACTTTTCTAATTTTGAATAAAAAGACAATTCATTAAAAAAAAAAATCATGGGCTTGGGTGGATAAATTGGTGGAATTGAGTTTTAGATCAAGCTATTTTTTTGAAAATTGTGTTGAATCTCTTTGTTCTTGGTTACGTTTGATTTTGGATGGAGACTGTTGAATCATGTTCAGTTGTGTTCGTGGTGGGGATTCAATGTTGGTGGTTGTGGTGGTGGTAGTGGAGGTAGTGATGAAGAACATCAAGAACATGATAAAAACAAAATGTGATATTTGTCCACAATTCGTAAGGGTAAAAAGGTCACAAAAAAGTCAGATTGCACCCCTCCACTAACGGATTGTAACAGAAGGGTGGTATTTGTCCACCCTCCATCCACTGACAGGGGTGCAAAAAAGTATTTATCGATAGATCATGGGGAAAAATGTATTTAATCGATACTCGGGGGGGGTGGAAAATGTCTTTTACCAAATAAATTATAATCGTTAGATTAGATGATACCTACTTATAGAGATATTTTTGAAAAACAAGGTAAATGTTGTGACACCCCGTACTTCGTTGTGGGAGAAATACGGAAATGCCACTCCACACCCAAGATCGCTCTCGGGTGCAAGGAACAATGGTAATAAAAAACAAACATCGCCACAGTTAATTATTACAAACCATAAGTCTTCAACAGTGAAATATTACATACTATTAAACATGATGAAACATTGTCTATGTGTTCCAATTATTTAGTACTAACACAACTAGATGAGTCCGCGATTCCCCTTAAGCCGAGCTCCCTTCACCTAGACCCGCAAGGGAAAGAAACAAGACTGCAGTTTTTCCAAAGTCAGCACAAAATGCTGAGTAAGTAAACACCTCAAAGTATAAATAGGAAATAGGCATATTTTCATTTTAATAAAAGAGGAATACTGAGGAAGTAAACAAAATATTATTTTAAATGACCAAGTATAATTTCCAACTCTTTATTTAGCATTCACAACCCATTTTTCATATTTTTTAAAATATCAATTCCTTCCATTTTCACATGAAAGTCCACATTTATTATCTAGTTGTAGCGGAGAAAAAACCAATCCAATAGTATAGAACCAACCATCTCGCATGCATCCAAGACCTTAAGTGTCGACACCCCGTTAAGACTCTGACGGCCAGAAGGGGAGTACATGGTGCGACTCGGGACAATGGCAACCGAGCCAAATATGATAATCACAATATATATAAGTATTTGAATAGGGTTCCGCCGCGCAACTGTTTCTGCTTTACGTTATTACTCGTTATTACTTCATATGACAGTTTGAAAGAATCATTAGCACACGTAATTGAAAAATCAAGTCACAAATCACATTTGAGACATAAAATCATAAAAATATTTGGACACGAAAGAAGGACGGGCACAATAAGTCAGACATATTTACTCACCTCAAGTACCACGGAAATTATCACGATAAAGCTCCTACAGATAAACATAGCCCTCGTCTACGAACTCCTCACCTACAATTTATAATTTCTAAATTTATTACAAGTTTAATTGTGAAAGTATGATATGCGAAATGCTATATCTCCTAACGAGTAATATTTGAAATTACCCCATTTTCCCCATTACTTAGTAGCATGCAACTATTATTTAATAACTGGTGACGTAAACAACTATACTTTTCTCATAAAAAAAATATTACAACTTATATAGATACCAATTCGTAAAATTATTGAGTAATAAATTTCATATTAAGTTTATATACTCTCATATTAGGGAATAATTTATTAGACAACGTATTTATTCATAAGTGACTTACAAAAAATCTAATTCAAACTAATCCAATTATAGCTATTTATTTATTAGAAAGTGTACATACTATAAAAGAATTAAATTCATAAATGAAATTCACAAAATGTTTATTCCAATAAAACAAGTCATATATATATATATATAAAATGATGTTGGAGAGGAAATTTCTAATTTATAGGAATTCACAAAATTTTTATTTAAAGAGTCTACTTACTAGTTATTTCCTAAATTAACTTCTAACTTATTTTATTTTATCAATGTTATCAAAATAATCTATTTTACTTTAAACATTAGTTTACAAGCACTTAAAATATCTAGTTAAACAAACCGAAATTATATGATTAAACCCAACGTACATTTTTATCTTGCTTATTTTTAATTGGAACAACAATATTTCATATAAACAAATTCCTATATAATTGTAATAGCCAATTCACTTTTATATAGTTAATTTAATGTCTAGAAATATTAGGATATAACTTAAATCTAAAAATCACATTTTTAATTTCATATATTATATGCAGTTTACATAAACAACAAATGAATGCCCCCAAGTTTCTATAAAAGTCAATAGTTACACCCCCCCCCCCCCACTGCACATGCAGGTTTGTTATGCTACACAAGTCACCCCCAACTTTTCAGAAAGTATACATGCAGTTCACCACTCACCCTTAACTTTTCAGAAAATAAGTAAACAACCCCCTTCAAGAACACACGCATACAACTTCAACCCAACATACCCAATTCAATTTACAGCTATCAAGATCGGACTTTGATGATAAAAAATGAACTAGAGGGCGATTTAGGACTCACCTACGCAAAAAATCGCGGGAAATGGTCAAGAAACGGAGCGGGTCTCGGCTCCGAAGGTTGAGGTTGGCGGTGATGAATAACGACGAACAATCGAGCATTATAGGCTCTGTTTGTTCATGCTAATGGACTCCTCGTACCTCCAGGAGTTGATTGGTACCAACGGGAGAAGGCGGGTCGCTCCGGTTAGCTCGGTGGAGCTTCTCGCCGGAAAATATGTTGTCGACGGCGGTGGTGGCGCTTCGGTGTCGTTTCTGCAGCTAGTTTCTGCTGCTCTTTCTTCTCCTTGGGTCGCAGCAGAGGGAGGAAGAGGTCTGGGGGTTCAAACCAGGTAGAGAGAGAAAAATCAAAGGTGGTGGCGGTGGTTTCCGTCGGGGCTTCGCCGGCTGCCTCCTAGGTGGCTGGCGGCCTTCTCACCGGAGCTGCTGTTGCTCCTGTTGTGCGACAGAGAGGGAGAAGCATGGGAGAGATGAGGTGGGATTGGTGGCTGAGGTGGTGGTGCCGGTGGTGATGGAGGTTACGGTGGTGGTGGTGGGTTTTTGTTTTCAGAGGGTGTTTTAAGAGAGAGAGAGATTTCAGTTGGTTTTGTTTTGTGTGTGTGAGAGAGAGAGAGATGAAAAGACTATTAAATAAATATTGTTACTTGGAGAGGTAGGTCTAGTACAGTACCCACCGAATTTTTTTATTCCCCTTTTTTTTCTATACTAGTTAGGCTAGTGTGTTTTAGGAGTACCAATTGGCAGGGTCATCTAGTGTGTTGGGTACACGCTAGGCTATATTTAGATAAACTACATAAAATGCTAAAAATGAATACGTAATAAAGATATCATTTTCTATAGAATTATTATATACGTTGTCGATAACTAGGTTGTCGAACTCGTCTTTCAGTTCCTTCCAAGGTGATACTCTAGGAAGTCCATTGAGTATATAATGGCATACTCTCAATGGGTGATTGTAACGGTCAGGGCCCCTTGAGCTCCAACATGTTGCATACGTTCCCGATATAGTCACAATACTCCTTTAAGGTTTCTAAGCCTGGATGGTAGATCGCGCCATGTGGATGGTCGGCTCCAGTGAGATCGTCAGGAGTAGGGATAGGCTGTCTAAATCATGTGTGTGGAGTTAGAGTTGGAACGGGTTCTTCTTCTATGAAATCTTCTTCTAGGTATTCTCAAGGTTTATAGATCGGGCCTTCCTTCATCCTTTGGACAAGTTCCTCGACCTTCTTGAGCTTCCCGCGTAGGCGTTCGACCAAATCGTTGTTCTTGTTGTAATTGTCCTCGTTGGGCATCCATTGTCCTTCTTTAGTGATGACTAGGTCGGTGTAGTCCTCCTTTACTTCATTCCATGGACATGTGTCTGGTAGTCCATTAACTATGACGTCACACACCATTATTGGGTTCCGGAATGTTGGGACTCCATTAGCGTCGCTCCATTGATAGCATCGATCCATGACATGCGCGAAGTAGGTGTAGATGCTTTCCTGGCCTTCCAAGAACTTCAGGCGATAGGGATAGTCTCCAAGTCCAACATTTGATGAAACAGATTCGGATTGGGCAGCCATCTAAAAGAAAGAAAGAAAGTCTCAGCATTGTTCTATACCACACGTATACTCTTATAATCTTAAAGCAGTCTAAGATTAAGCAATAAATCATACGTTGGCTTCTAAGTATATAACACAAAGATCAAGTAAACTACTAAATGCTAAACTATCCCACAACTCCGGCTTATTCAAATTTTAATTCTTTTCCCTATGTACATTTAAAATTCCCTACAGGTTTTATTTTATTATTTTTTTATTATTTTTGGATAACCGGGATCTGATACCAATTGTAACACCCCCAAAACGATTAAGCCGGATATCCGGGGGTGTCACTACGTACCCGAGACGAAACTCGTATACAAGGAGGTTTAAAACAGAGGATCCAAAAAACACTTCCATCTACCATACATTCTCGATGACTAGGTCGTTGAACTCCTCTTTCAGCTCCTTCCAAGGTGATACTCTAGGCAGTCCATTGAATATGTAATATTATACTCAATGGGTGATTGTAAGGGTCAGGGCTCCTTGAGCTCCAAAAGTTGCATAGGTTCCCGATTTAGTCACAATACTCCTTTAAGGTATCTAAGCCTAGATGGTAGATCACGCCATGTGGATGGTCGGCTCCAGTGAGATCGTCAAGAGTAGGGGTAGGCTGTCAAAATCATGTGTGTGGAGTTAGAGTTAGAACGTTTTCTTCTTTTATGGGATCTTCTTCTATCGGGTTTTCTTCAGGTTTATAATTCGGGTCTTCCTTCATCCTTTGGACGAGTTCCTCGAACTTCTTGAGCTTCCCGCATAGGTGTTCGACCAAATTGATGTTCTTGTTGTTCGTGTCCTCGTTGGGCATCCATCGTCGTTCTTTTGTGATGACTAGGTCGGTGTGGTCCTCTTTTACTTCGTTCCATGGACACGTGTCTGGTAGTCCATTAATTATGACGTCACACACCATTATTGGATTCCGGAAAGTTAGGACTCTGTTAGCGTCGCTCCATTGATGGCATCGATCCATGACATGCGCGCAGTAGCTGTCGATGGTTTCCTGGCCTTCGAAGAACTGCAGGCGATAGGGAGAGTCTCCAAGTCCAACATTTGATGAAACAGACTGGGATTAGGCAGCCATCTAAAAGAAAGAAAGGAAGTCTCAGGATTGTTCTATACCACACGTATACTCTTATAATCTTAAAGCAGTCTAAAATTAAGCAATAAATCATACATCGGGCTCTAAGCAAAAAAAACACAAAGATCAAGTTAACTTCTAAATACTAAACTATACCACAACCCCGGCTTATTTAAATTTTAATTCTTTTCCCTGTGTCCATTAAAAATTCCCTACAGGTTATATATATATATATATATATATATATATATATATATATATATATATATATATATATATATATTCTTTTTTACTTTTGGATAACCGGGCTCTAATACCAACTGCAACACCCCCGAAATGACTAATCCAGAAACCCGGGAGTGTCAATCCATACCCGAGACGAAACCCGAATACAAGGAGGTATAAAACAGAGGATCCAAAAAACATTTCCATCCCCCATACGTTGTCGATGACTAGGTCGTTAAACTCGTCTTCCAGCTCCTTTCAAGGTGATACTCTAGGCAGTCCATTGAGTATGTAATGGCATATATTCAATGGGTGATTGTAAGGGTCAGGTCCCCTTGAGCTCCAACAGTTGCATAGGTTCCCGATATAGTCACAATCCTCCTTTAAGGTTTCTAAGCCTGGATGGTAAATCACGCCATGTGGATGGTCTGCTCTAGTGAGATCGTCAGGAGTAGGGATAGGCTGTCTAAATCCTGTGTGTGGAGTTAGAGTTGGAACGGTTTCTTCTTTTATGGGATCTTCTTCTATCGGGTCTTCTTTAGGTTTATAATTTGGCCCTTCCTTCATCCTTTGGACAAGTTCCTCGAACTTCTTGAGCTTCCCCCGTAGGCGTTCGATCAAATCTCTGTTCTTGTTGTACGTGTCCTCTTTGGGCATCCATCGTCCTTCTTTAGTGATGACTAGGTCGGTGTGGTCCTCCTTTACTTCGTTATACGGACACGTGTCTGGTAGTCCATTAACTATGACGTCACAAATCGTTATCGGATTCCCCGGGGTGTCACTACGTACCCGAGACGAAACCCGGATACAAGGAGGTTTAAAACAGAGGATCCAAACAACACTTCCATCCCCCATACATTGTCGATGACTAGTTCGTCGAACTCTTCTTTCAGATCCTTCCAATGTGATACTCTAGGCAGTCCATTGAGTATGTAATGGCATATACTCAATGGCTGATTGTAAGGGTTAGGGCCCCTTGAGCTCCAACAGTTTCATATGTTCCTGATTTAGTCACAATACTCCTTTAAGGTTTCTAAGCCTGGATGGTAGATCACGCCATTTTGATGGTCGGCTCTAGTGAGATCGTCAGGAGTAGGGATAGGCTGTCTAAATCCTGTGTGTAGAGTTAGATTTGGAACGGTTTCTTTTTTTATGGGATCTTCTTCTATCGGGTCTTCTTTAGGTTTATAATTTGGGCCTTCCTTCATCCTTTGGACAAGTTCCACGAACTTCTTGAGCTTCCCCCGTAGGCGTTCGATCAAATCTCTGTTCTTGTTGTACGTGTCCTCTTTGGACATCCATCGTCCTTCTTTAGTGATGACTAGGTCGGTGTGGTCCTCCTTTACTTCGTTCTACGGACACGTGTCTGGTAGTCCATAAACTATGACGTCACACACCGTTATCGGATTCCGAAAAGTTAGGACTATGTTAGCGTCGCTTCATTGATGACATTGATCCATGACTTGCGCGCAGTAGCTGTCGATGCTTTCCTGGCCTTCCACGAACCGCATGCGATAGGGAGAGTCTCCAAGTCCAACATTTGATGAAACGGATTGGGATTAGGCAGCCATCTAAAAGAAATAAAGGAAGTCTCATCATTGTTCTACACCACACGTATACTCTTATAATCTTAAAGCGGTCTAAAATAAAGCAATAAATCATACATTGGGCTCTAAGCATATAACACAAAGAACAAGTAAACTTCTAAATACTAAACTATCCCATATCCTCGGCTTATTCAAATTTTAATTATTTTCCCTGTGTCCATTAAAAATTCCATACAGGTTATATACATACATATATATATATACTTTTTTACTTTTGGATAACCGGGCTCTAATACCAACTGTAACACCCCAAAAAAGACTAAGCCAGAAACCCGAGAGTGTCAATCCATACCTGAGACGAAACCCGAATACAAGGAGGTATAAAACAGAGGATCCAAACAACATTTCCATCCCCCATACGTTTTCTATGACTAGGTTGTTAAACTCGTCTTCCAGCTCCTTTAAGGTGATACTCTAGGCAGTCCATTGAGTATGTAATGGCATATATTCAATGGGTGATTGTAAGGGTCATGACCCCTTGAGCTCCAACAGTTGCATAGGTTCCCGATATAGTCACAATACTCCTTTAAGGTTTCTAAGCCTGGATGGTATATCACGCCATGTGAATGGTCAGCTCCAGTGAGATCGTCAAGAGTAGGGATAGGCTGTCTAAATCCTGTGTGTGGAGTTAGAGTTGGAATAGGTTCTTCTTCTATGGGATCTTATTCTATCGGGTCTTCTTAAGGTTTATAATTTGGGCATTCCTTCACCCTTTGGACAAGTTCATCGAACTTCTCGAGCTTCCTGCGTAGGCGTTCGACCAAATCGTTGTTCTTGTTGTACGTGTCATTGTTGGGCATCCATCGTCCTTCTTTAGTAATGACTAGTCCGGTGTGGTCCATCTTTACTTCGTTCCATGGACACGTGTCTGGTAGTCCATTAACTATGACGTCACACACCATTATCGGATTGCGGAAAGTTAGGACTCTATTAGCGTCGTTCCATTGATGACACCGATCCATGACATGCGCGCAGTAGCTGTCGATGCTTTCCTGGCCTTCCAAGAACTGCAGGCGATAGGGAGAGTCTCCAAGTCCAACATTTGATGAAATGGATTGGGATTAGGAAGCCATCTAAAAGAAAGAAAGGAAGTCTCAGCATTGTTCTATACCACACGTATACTCTTATAATCTTAAAGCAGTCTAAAATTAAGCAATAAATCATACATTGGGCTCAAGCATATAACACAAAGATCAAGTAAACTTCTAAATACTAAACTATCACACAACCCCGACTTATTCAAATTTTCATTCTTTTCCCTGTGTCCATTAAAAATTCCTTACAGTTTTTTTTTTTTTGGATAACCGTGCTCTGATACCAACTGTAACACCCCCAAAATGACTAAGCCTGAAACCAGGGAGTGTCACTCCGTACTTGAGACGAAACCCGGATAAAAGGAGGTATAAAACAAAGGATCCAAATAACACTTCCATCCCCCATACGTTGTCGATGACTAGGTCGTTGAACTCGTCTTCCAGCTCCTTCCAAGGTGATACTCTAGGCAGTCCATTGAGTACGTAATGACATATATTCAATGGGTGATTGTAAGGGTAAAGGCCCCTTGAGCTCCAACAGTTGCATAGGTTCCCGATATAGTCACAATACTCCTTTAAGGTTTCTAAGCCTGGATGGTAAATCACGCCATATGGATGGTCAGTTCCAGTGAGATCGTCAGGAGTAGGGATAGGCTGTCTAAATCCTGTGTGTGGAGTTAGAGTTGGAACGGGTTCTTCTTCAATGGGATCTTCTTCTATTGGGTCTTCTTCAGGTTTATAATTCAAGCCTTCCTTCATTCTTTGGACAAGTTCCTCGAACACCTTGAGCTTCCCGCGTAGGCGTTCGACCAAATCGTTTTTTTTCTTGTACTTGTCCTCGTTGGGCATCCATCGTCCTTCTTTAGTGATGACTAGGTCGGTGTGGTCCTCTCTTACTTCGTTCCATGGACATGTGTCTTGTAGTCCATTAACTATGACGTCACACACTATTATCGGGTTCCAGAAATTTGGGACTCTATTAGCGTCGCTCCATTGATAGCATCGATCCATGACACACGCGCATCAGGTGTAGATGGTTTCCTGGCCTTCCAAGAACTGCAGGCCATAGGGAGAGTTTCCTAGTCAAACATTTGATGAAACAGATTCGGATTGGGCAGCTATCTAAAAGAAAGAAAGAATGTCTCAGCATTGTTCTACACCACACGTATACTCTTACAATCTTAAAGCAGTCTAAAATTAAGCAATAAATCATACGTTGGGCTCTAAGCATATAATACAAAGATCAAGTAAACTACTAAATGCTAAACTATTCCACAACTCTGGCTTATTCAAATTTTAATTCTTTTCCCTATGTCCATTTAAAATTCTCTACAGGTTTTATTTTATTATTTTTTTATTATTTTTGGATCACCGGGCTCTGATACCAACTGTAACACCCCCAAAATGATTAAGCCGGAAACCCGGGGGGTGTCACTACGTACCCGAGACGAACCCCGGATACAAGGAGGTTTAAAATAGAGGATCCAAGCAACACTTCCATCCCCCATACATTGTCGATGACTAGGTCGTCGAACTCTTCTTTCAGCTCATTCCAAGGTGATACTGCACGCAGTCCATTGAGTATGTAATAGCATATACTCAATGGGAGATTTTAAGGGTCAGGGCTCCTTGAGCTCCAACAGTTCCATAGGTTTCCGATTTAGTCACAATACTCATTAAAGGTTTCTAATACTTGATGGTAGATAACGCCATGTGGATGGTCGGCTCCCGTGAGATCGTCAGGAGTAGGGATAGGCTGTCTAACTCCTGTGTTTGGAGTTAGAGTTGGAACGGGTTCTTCTATGGGTTCTTCTTTTATCGGGTCTTCTTCAGGTTTATAATTCGAGCCTTCCTTCATCCTTTGGACAAGTTCCTCGAACTCCTTAAGCTTCCCGCGTAGGCGTTCGACCAAATCATTTTTCTTCTTGTACTTGTCCTCGTTGGGCATCCATCGTCCTTCTTTAGTGATGACTAGGTCGGTGTGCTCCTCTCTTACTTCGTTCCATGGACAAGTGTCTTGTAGTCCATTAACTATGACGCCACACACTATTATCGGGTTCTGGAAATTTGGGACTCTATTAGCGTCGCTCCATTGATAGCATCGATCCCTGACACACGCGCAGTAGGTGTAGATGGATTCCTGGCCTTCCAAGAACTGCAGGCCATAGGGAGAGTTTCCTAGTCCAAAATTTGATGAAACATATTAAGATTGGGCAGCTATCTAAAAGGAATAAAGAAAGTCTCAGCATTGTTCTATACACCACGTATACTCTTACAATCTTAAAGCAGTCTAAAATTAAGCAATAAATCATACGTTGGGCTCTAAGCATATAACACAAAGATCAAGTAAACTACTAAATGCTTAACTACCCCCAACTCCGTCTTATTCAAATTTTAATTCTTTCCCTATGTCCATTTCAAATTCCCTACATGTTTTATTTTATTATTTTTTTATTATTTTAGGATAACCAGGCTCTGATACCAACTGTAACACCCCCAAAATGATTAAGCCGGAAACCCGGGGTTGTCACTGCGTACGCGAGACGAACCACGGATACAAGGAGGTTTAAAATAGAGGATCCAAACAACACTTCCATCCCCCCATACATTGTCGATGACTAGGTCGTCGAACTCTTCTTTCAGCTCCTTCGAAGGTGATACTCTAGGCAGTCCATTGAGTATGTAATGGCATATACTCAATGGTTGATTGAAGAGTCAGGGCTCCTTGAGCTCCAACACTTGCATAGGTTCCTGATTTAGTCACAATACTCATTTAAGGTTTCTAAGCCTTGATGGTAGATCACGCCATGTGGATGGTCGGCTCCAGTGAGATTGTCAGGAGTAGGGATAGGTTGTCTAAATCCTGTGTGTGGAGTTAGAGTTGCAACGGTTTCTTTTTTTATGGAATCTTCTTCTATCTGGTCTTCTTCAGGTTTATAATTCGGGCCTTCCTTCATCCATTGGACAAGTTCATCGAACTTCTTGAGCTTCCCGCGTAGGCGTTCGACGAAACTGTTGTTCTTGTTGTACGTGTCATCGTTGGGCATCCATCGTCCTTCTTTAGTGATGACTAGTCCGGTGTTGTCCTACTTTACTTCGTTCCATGGACACGTGTCTTGTAGTCCATTAACTATGATGTCACACACCATTATCGGATTGCTAAAAGTTAGGACTCTATTAGCGTCGCTCCATTGATGACATCGATCCGTGACATGCGCGCTGTAGCTGTCGATGCTTTCCTGGCATTCCAAGAACTGCACGCGATAGGGAGAGTCTCCAAGTCCAACATTTGATGAAACGGATTGGGATTAAGAAGCCATCTAAAAGAATGAAAGGAAGTCTCAGCATTGTTCTATACCACACGTATACTCTTATAATCTTAAAGCAGTCTAAAATTAAGCAATAAATCATACATTGGCCTCTAAGAATATAACACAAAGATCAAGTAAACATCTAAATACTAAACTATCTCACAAACCCGGCTTATTCAAATTTTTATTCTTTTCCCTGTGTCCATTAAAAATTCCTTACAGTTTGTTTTTTGGATAACCGGGCTCTGATATCAACTGTAACACCCCCAAAATAACTAAGCCTGAAACCAGGGAGTGTCACTCCGTACTTGAGACGAAACCCGGATACAAGGAGGTATAAAACAAAGGATCCAAATAACACTTCCATCCCCCATACGTTGTCGATGACTAGGTCGTTGAATTCGCCTTCCAGCTCCTTCCAAGGTGATACTCTAGGCAGTCCATTAAGTACGTAATGACATATGTTCAATGGGTGATTGTAAGGGGCAAGGCCACCTTGAGCTCCAACAGTTGCATAGGTTCCCGATATAGTCACAATACTCCTTTAAGGTTTCTAAGCCTGGATGGTAAATAACGCCATATGGATGGTCAGTTCCAGTGAGATCGTCAGGAGTAGGGATAGGCTGTCTAAATCCTGTGTGTGGAGTTAGAGTTGGAACGGGTTCTTCTTCTATGGGATCTTCTTCTATCGGGTCTTCTTCAGGTTTATAATTCGAGCCTTCCTTCATCCTTTGGACAAGTTCCTCGAACACCTTGAGCTTCCCGCGTAGGCGTTCGACCAAATCGTTTTTTTTCTTGTACTTGTCCTCGTTGGGCATCCATCGTCCTTCTTTAGTGAAGACTAGGTCGGTGTGGTCCTCTCTTACTTCGTTCCATGGACATGTGTCTTGTAGTCCATTAACTATGACGTCACACACTATTATCGGGTTCCGGAAATTTGGGACTCTATTAGCGTCGCTCCATTGATAGCATCGATCCATGACACACGCGCAGTAGGTGTAGATGGTTTCCTGGCCTTCCAAGAACTGCAGGCCATAGGGAGAGTTTCCTAGTCCAACATTTGATGAAACAGATTCGGATTGGGCAGCTATCTAAAAGAAAGAAAGAATGTCCCAGCATTGTTCTACACCACACGTATACTCTTACAATCTTAAAGCAGTCTAAAATTAAGCAATAAATAAGAAGTTGGGCTCTAAGCATATAATACAAAGATCAAGTAAACTACTAAATGCTAAACTATTCCACAACTCTGGCTTATTCAAATTTTAATTCTTTTCCCTATGTCCATTTAAAATTCTCTACATGTTTTTTTTTATTATTTTTT
This sequence comes from Linanthus parryae, assembly GCA_023055425.1. Classification (NCBI taxonomy): domain Eukaryota; kingdom Viridiplantae; phylum Streptophyta; class Magnoliopsida; order Ericales; family Polemoniaceae; genus Linanthus; species Linanthus parryae. Next base: position 2,752,836 of record JALGPY010000037.1, on the reverse strand, counting down.
TATTATTTTTGGATCACCGGCTCTGATAGCAACTGTAACACCCCCAAAATGATTAAGCCGGAAACCTGGGGTTGTCACTACGTACCCGAGACGAAACCCGGATACAAGGAGGTTTAAAATAGAGGATCCAAAAAAAACTTCCATCCCCCCATACATTTCGATGACTAGTTTGTCGAACTCTTCTTTCAGCTCCTTCGAAAGTGATACTCTAGGCAGTCATTGATTATGTAATGGCATATACTCAATGGGTGATTGAAGAGTCAGGGCTCCTTGAGCTCCAACAGTTGCATAGGTTCCCGATTTAGTCACAATACTCATTTAAGGTTTCTAAGCCTTGATGGTAGATCACGCCATGTGGATGGTCGGCTCCAGTGAGATCGTCAATAGTAGGGATAGGTTGTCTAAATCCTGTGTGTGGAGTTAGAGTTGCAACGGTTTCTTCTGTTATGGAATCTTCTTCTATCGGGTCTTCTTTAGGTTTATAATTCGGGCCTTCCTTCATCCTTTGGACAAGTGCATCGAACTTCTTGAGCTTCCAGCGTAGGCGTTCGACGAAATTGTTGTTCTTGTTGTACGTGTCATCGTTGGGCATCCATCGTCCTTATTTAGTGATGACTAGTCCGGTGTGGTCCTGCTTTACTTCGTTCCATGGACACGTGTCTGGTAGTCCATTAACTATGACGTCACACACCATTATCGGATTGCTGAGAGTTAGGACTCTATTAGCGTCGCTCCATTGATGACATCGATCCATGACATGCGCGCAGTAGCTGTCGATGCTTTCCTGACCTTCCAAGAAATGCACGCGATAGGGAGAGTCTCCAAGTCCAACATTTGATGAAACGGATTGGGATTAAGAAGCCATCTAAAAGAAAGAAAGGAAGTCTCAGCATTGTTCTATACCACACGTATACTCTTATAATCTTAAAGCAGTCTAAAATTAAGCAATAAATCATACATTGACCTCTAAGCATATAACACAAAGATCAAGTAAACATCTAAATACTAAACTATCCCACAACCCCGGCTTATTCAAATTTTAATTCTTTTCCCTGTGTCCATTAAAAATTCCTTACAGTTTGTTTTTTTGGATAACCGGGCTCTGATACCAACTGTAACACCCCCAAAATGACTAAGCCTGAAACCAGGGAGTGTCACTCCGTACTTGAAACGAAACTCGGATACAAGGAGGTATAAAACAAATGATCCAAATAACACTTCCATCCCCCATATGTTGTCGATGACTAGGTCGTTGAATTCGCCTTCCAGATCCTTCCAAGGTGATACTCTAGGCAGTCCATTGAGCACGTAATGACATATATTCAATGGGTGATTGTAAGGGGCAAGGCCCCTTGAGCTCCAATAGTTGCATAGGTTCCCGATATAGTCACAAAACTCCTTTAAGGTTTCTAAGCCTGGATGGTAAATAACGCCATGTGGATGGTCAGCTCCAGTGAGATCGTCAGGAGTAGGGATAGGCTGTCTAAATCCTGTGTGTGGAGTTAGAGTTGGAACGGGTTCTTCTTCTATGGGATCTTCTTCTATCGGGTCTTCTTCAGGTTTATAATTTGAGCCTACCTTCATCCTTTGGACAAGTTCCTCGAACACCTTGAGCTTCCCGCGTAGGCGTTCGACCAAATCGTTTTTTTTCTTGTACTTGTCCTCGTTTGGCATCCATCGTCCTTCTTTAGTGAGGACTAGGTCGGTGTGGTCCTCTCTTACTTCGTTCCATGGACATATGTCTTGTAGTCCATTAACTATGACGTCACACACTATTATCAGGTTCAGGAAATTTGGGACTCTATTAGCGTCGCTCCATTGATAGCATCGATCCATGACACACGCGCACTAGGTGAAGATGCTTTCCTGGCCTTCCAAGAACTGCAGGCCATAGGGAGAGTTTCCTAGTCCAACATTTGATGAAACAGATTCGGATTGGGCAGCTATCTAAAAGAAAGAAAGAAAGTCTCAGCATTGTTCTATACCACACGTATACACTTACAATCTTAAAGCAGTCTAAAATTAAGAAATAAATCATACGTTGGGCTCTAAGCATATAACACAAAGATCAAGTAAACTACTAAATGCTAAACTATCCCACAACTCCGGCATATTCAAATTTTAATTCTTTTCCTATGTCCATTTAAAATTCCCTACATGTTTTATTTTATTATTTTTTTATTATATTTGGATAACCGGGCTCTGATACCAACTGTAACACCCCCAAAATGATTAAGCCGGAAACCCGGGGTTGTCACTGCGTACCCGAGACGAACCACGGATACAAGGAGGTTTAAAATAGAGGATCCAAAGAACACTTCCATCCCCCCATACATTGTCGATGACTAGGTCGTCGAACTCTTCTTTCAGCTCCTTCGAAGGTGATACTCTAGGCAGTCCATTGAGTATGTAATGGCATATACTCAATGGTTGATTGAAGAGTCAGGGCTCCTTGAGCTCCAACACTTGCATAGGTTCCTATTTAGTCACAATACTCATTTAAGGTTTCTAAGCCTTGATGGTAGATCACGCCATGTGGATGGTCGGCTCCAGTGAGATTGTCAGGAGTAGGGATAGGTTGTCTAAATCCTGTGTGTGGAGTTAGAGTTGCAACGGTTTCTTTTTTTATGGAATCTTCTTCTATCTGGTCTTCTTCAGGTTTATAATTCGAGCCTTCCTTCATCCATTGGACAAGTTCATCGAACTTCTTGAGCTTCCCGCGTAGGCGTTCGACGAAACTGTTGTTCTTGTTGTACGTGTCATCGTTGGGCATCCATCGTCCTTCTTTAGTGATGACTAGTCCGGTGTTGTCCTACTTTACTTCGTTCCATGGACACGTGTCTTGTAGTCCATTAACTATGATGTCACACACCATTATCGGATTGCTAAAAGTTAGGACTCTATTAGCGTCGCTCCATTGATGACATCGATCCGTGACATGCGCGCTGTAGCTGTCGATGCTTTCCTGGCATTCCAAGAACTGCACGCGATAGGGAGAGTCTCCAAGTCCAACATTTGATGAAACGGATTGGGATTAAGAAGCCATCTAAAAGAATGAAAGGAAGTCTCAGCATTGTTCTATACCACACGTATACTCTTATAATCTTAAAGCAGTCTAAAATTAAGCAATAAATCATTTATTGGCCTCTAAGAATATAACACAAAGATCAAGTAAACATCTAAATACTAAACTATCCCACAAACCCGGCTTATTCAAATTTTTATTCTTTTCCCTGTGTCCATTAAAAATTCCTTACAGTTTGTTTTTTGGATAACCGGGCTCTGATATCAACTGTAACACCCCCAAAATGACTAAGCCTGAAACCAGGGAGTGTCACTCCGTACTTGAGACGAAACCCGGATACAAGGAGGTATAAAACAAAGGATCCAAATTACACTTCCATCCCCCATACGTTGTCGATGACTAGGTCGTTGAATTCGCCTTCCAGCTCCTTCCAAGGTGATACTCTAGGAAGTCCATTAAGTACGTAATGACATATGTTCAATGGGTGATTGTAAGGGGCAAGGCCCCTTGAGCTCCAACAGTTGCATAGGTTCCCGATATAGTCACAATACTCCTTTAAGGTTTCTAAGCCTGGATGGTAAATAACGCCATATGGATGGTCAGTTCCAGTGAGATCGTCAGGAGTAGGGATAGGCTGTCTAAATCTTGTGTGTGGAGTTAGAGTTGGAACGGGTTCTTCTTCTATGGGATCTTCTTCTATCGGGTCTTCTTCAGGTTTATAATTCGAGCCTTCCTTCATCCTTTGGACAAGTTCCTCGAACACCTTGAGCTTCCCGCGTAGGCGTTCGACCAAATCGTTTTTTTTCTTGTACTTGTCCTCGTTCGGCATCCATCGTCCTTCTTTAGTGAAGACTAGGTCGGTGTGGTCCTCTCTTACTTCGTTCCATGGACATGTGTCTTGTAGTCCATTAACTATGACGTCACACACTATTATCGGGTTCCGGAAATTTGGGACTCTATTAGCGTCGCTCCATTGATAGCATCGATCCATGACACACGCGCAGTAGGTGTAGATGGTTTCCTGGCCTTCCAAGAACTGCAGGCCATAGGGAGAGTTTCCTAGTCGAACATTTGATGAAACAGATTCGGATTGGGCAGCTATCTAAAAGAAAGAAAGAATGTCCCAGCATTGTTCTACACCACACGTATACTCTTACAATCTTAAAGCAGTCTAAAATTAAGCAATAAATCAGAAGTTGGGCTCTAAGCATATAATACAAAGATCAAGTAAACTACTAAATGCTAAACTATTCCACAACTCTGGCTTATTCAAATTTTAATTCTTTTCCCTATGTACATTTAAAATTCTCTACATGTTTTATTTTATTATTTTTTTATTATTTTTGGATCACCGGCTCTGATAGCAACTGTAACACCCCCAAAATGATTAAGCCGGAAACCTGGGGTTGTCACTACGTACCCGAGACGAAACCCGGATACAAGGAGGTTTAAAATAGAGGATCCAAAAAACACTTCCATCCCCCCATACATTTCGATGACTAGTTTGTCGAACTCTTCTTTCAGCTCCTTCGAAAGTGATACTCTAGGCAGTCATTGATTATGTAATGGCATATACTCAATGGGTGATTGAAGAGTCAGGGCTCCTTGAGCTCCAACAGTTGCATAGGTTCCCGATTTAGTCACAATACTCATTTAAGGTTTCTAAGCCTTGATGGTAGATCACGCCATGTGGATGGTCGGCTCCAGTGAGATCGTCAATAGTAGGGATAGGTTGTCTAAATCCTGTGTGTGGAGTTAGAGTTGCAACGGTTTCTTCTGTTATGGAATCTTCTTCTATCGGGTCTTCTTTAGGTTTATAATTCGGGCCTTCCTTCATCCTTTGGACAAGTGCATCGAACTTCTTGAGCTTCCCGCGTAGGCGTTCGACGAAATTGTTGTTCTTGTTGTACGTGTCATCGTTGGGCATCCATCGTCCTTATTTAGTGATGACTAGTCCGGTGTGGTCCTGCTTTACTTCGTTCCATGGACACGTGTCTGGTAGTCCATTAACTATGACGTCACACACCATTATCGGATTGCTGAGAGTTAGGACTCTATTAGCGTCGCTCCATTGATGACATCGATCCATGACATGCGCGCAGTAGCTGCCGATACTTTCCTGGCCTTCCAAGAAATGCACGCGATAGGGAGAGTCTCCAAGTCCAACATTTGATGAAACGGATTGAGATTAAGAAGCCATCTAAAAGAAAGAAAGGAAGTCTCAGCATTGTTCTATACCACACGTATACTCTTATAATCTTAAAGCAGTCTAAAATTAAGCAATAAATCATACATTGACCTCTAAGCATATAACACAAAGATCAAGTAAACATCTAAATACTAAACTATCCCACAACCCCGGCTTATTCAAATTTTAATTCTTTTCCCTGTGTCCATTAAAAATTCCTTACAGTTTGTTTTTTTGGATAACCGGGCTCTGATACCAACTGTAACACCCCCAAAATGACTAAGCCTGAAACTAGGGAGTGTCACTCCGTACTTGAAACGAAACCCGGATACAAGGAGGTATAAAACAAATGATCCAAATAACACTTCCATCCCCCATACGTTGTCGACGACTAGGTCGTTGAATTCGTCTTCCAGCTCCTTCCAAGGTGATACTCTAGGCAGTCCATTGAGTACGTAATGACATATATTCAATGGGTGATTGTAAGGGTAAAGGCCCCATGAGCTCCAACAGTTGCATATGTTCCCGATATAGTCACAATACTCCTTAAAGGTTTCTAAGTCTGGATGGTAAATCACGCCATGTGGATGGTCAGCTCAGATGAGATCGTCAGGAGTAGTGATATGCTGTCTAAATCCTGTGTGTGGAGTTAGAGTTGGAACGGGTTCTTCTTCTATGGGATCTTCTTCTATCGGGTCTTCTTCAGGTTTATAATTCGAACATTCCTTCATCCTTTGGACAAGTTCCTCGAACTCCTCTAGCTTCCCGCGTAGGCGTTCTACCAAATCGTTTTTTTCCTTGTACTTGTCCTCTTTGGGCATCCATCGTCCTTCTTTAGTGATGACTAGGTCGGTGTAATTCTCTCTTACTTCGTTCCGTGGACATGTGTCTTGTAGTCGATTAACTATGACATCACACACTATTATCAGGTTCAGGAAATTTGGGACTCTATTAGCGTCGCTCCATTGATAGCATCGATCCATGACACACGCGCACTAGGTGTAGATGCTTTCCTGGCCTTCCAAGAACTGCAGGCAATAGGGAGAGCTTCATAGTCCAACATTTGATGAAACAGATTCAGATTGGGCAGCTATCTAAAAGAAAGAAAGAAAGTCTCAGCATTGTTCTATACCACACGTATACTCTTACCATCTTAAAGCAGTCTAATATTAAGAAATAAATCATACGTTGGGCTCTAAGCATATAACACAAAGATCAAGTAAACTACTAAATACTAAACAATCCCACAACTCCGGCATATTCAAATTTTAATTCTTTTCCCTGTGTCCATTTAAAATTCCCTATAGGTTTTATTTTATTATTTTTTATTATTTTTGGATAACCGGGCTCTGATACCAACTGTAACACCCCCAAAATGATTAAGCCGGAAACCCGGGGTTGTCACTACGTACCCGGGACGAACTCCGGATACAAGGAGGTTTAAAATAGGGGATCCAAACAACACTTCCATCCCCCCATACATTGTCGATGACTAGGTCGTCGAACTCTTCTTTCAGCTCCTTCCAAGGTGATACTCTAGACAGTCCATTGAGTATGTAATGGAATATACTCAATGGGTGATTGAAGGGTCAGGGCTCCTTGAGCTCCAACAGTTGCATATGTTCCCGATTTAGTCACAATACTCCTTTAAGGTTTCTAAGTCTTGATGGTAGATCACGACATGTGGATGGTCGACTCCAGTGAGATCGTTACCAGTAGGGATAGGTTGTCTAAATCCTATGTGTGGAGTTAGAGTTGGAACGGTTTCTTCTTTTATGGGATCTTCTTCTATCGGGTCTTCTTCTTGTTTATAATTCGGGCCTTCCTTCATCCTTTGAACAAGTTCATCGAACTTCTTGAGCTTCTCGCGTAGGCGTTCGACGAAATCGTTGCTCTTGTTGTACGTGTCATCGTTGGGCATCCATCGTCCTTGTTTAGTGATGACTAGTCCGGTGTGGTCCTGCTTTACTTCGTTCCATGGACACGTGTCTAGTAGTCCATTAACTATGAAGTCACACACCATGATCGTATTGCTGAAAGTTAGGACTCTATTAGCGTCGGTCAATTGATGACATCGATCCATGACATGCACGCAGTAGCTGTCGATGCCCCATACGTTGTCGATGACTAGGTCGTTGAACTCGTCTTCCAGCTTCTTCCAAGGTGATACTCTAGGAAGTCCATTGAGTACGTAATGGCATATATTAAGGGTCAAGGCCCCTTGATCTCCAACAGTAGCATAGGTTCCCGATATAGTCACAATACTCCTTTAAGGTTTCTAAGCCTGGATGGTAAATCACGCCATGTGGATGGTCAGCTCCATTGAGATCGTCAGGAGTAGGGATAGGCAGTCTAAATCCTGTGTGTGGAGTTAGATTTGGAACGGGTTCTTCTTCTATGGGATCTTCTTCTATCGAGTATTCTTCAGGTTTATAATTCGAGCCTTCCTTCATCCTTTGTACAAGTTCCTGAAACTCCTTGAGCTTCCCACGTAGGCGTTCGACCAAATCGCTTTTCTTCTTGTAGTTGTCCTCGTTGGGCATCCATTTTCCTTCTTTAGTGATGACTAGGTCGGTGTGGCCCTCTCTTACTTCGTTCCATGGACATGTGTCTTGTAGTCCATTAACTATGACGTCACACACTATTATCGGGTTCCGGAAATTTGGGACTCTATTAGCGTCGCTCCATTGATAGCATCGATCCATGACACACGCGCAGTAGGTGAAGATGCTTTCCTAGCCTTCCAAGAACTGCAGGCCATAGGGAGAGTTTCCTAGTCCAACATTTGATGAAACAGATTCGGATTGGGCAGCTATCTAAAAGAAAGAAAGAAAGTCTCAGTATTGTTCTATACCACACGTATACTCTTACAATCTTAAAACAGTCTAAAATTAAGCAATAAATCATACGTTGGGCTCTAAGCATATAACACAAAGATCAAGTAAACTACTAAATGCTAAACTATCCCGAAAATCAGGTTTATTTAAATTTTAATTCTTTTCCCTATGTCCATTTAAAATTCCCTACATGTTTTATTTTATTATTTTTTTATTATTTTTGGATAACCGAGCTCTGATACCAACTGTAACAGCCCCAAAATGATTAAGCCGGTTACCCGGGGGTGTCACTACGTACCCGATACGAACCCCGGACAAAGGAGGTTTAAAATAGAGGATCCAAACAACACTTCCATCCTCCATACATTGTCGATGACTAGGTCGTCGAACTCTTCTTTCAGCTCCTTCCATGGTGATACTTTAGGAAGTCCATTGAGTACGTAATGACATATTTTCAATGGGTGATTGTAAGGGTCAGGGCTCCTTGAGCTCCAACAGTTGCATAGGTTCCCGATTTAGTCAGAATACTCATTTAAGGTTTCTAAGCCTTGATGGTAGATAACGCCATGTGGACGGTCAGCTCCAGTGAGATCGTCAGGAGTAGGGATAGGTTGTCTAAATCCTGTGTGTTGAGTTAGAGTTGGAACGGTTTCTTCTTTTATGGGATCTTCTTCTATCGGGTCTTCTTCAGGTTTACAATTCGGGACTTCCTTCATCCTTTGGACAAGTTCATCCAACTTCTTGAGCTTCCCGCGTAGGAGTTCGACCAAATCGTTGTTCTTGTTGTACGTGTCATCGTTGGACATCCATCATCCTTCTTTAGCGATGACTAGTCCGGTGTGGTCCTCCTTTACTTCGTTCCATGGACACGTGTCTGGTAGTCCATTAACAATGACGTCACACGTATACTCTTATAATCTTAAAGCAGTCTAAAATTAAGCAATAAATCATACATTGGGCTCTAAGAATATAACACAAAGATCAAGTAACTTCTGAATACTAAACTATCCCACAACCCCGACTTATTCAAATTTTAATTCTTTTCCCTGTGTCCATTAAAAATTCCTTACAGTTTTTTTTTTGGATAACCGGGCTCTGATACCAACTGTAACACCCCCAAAATGACTAAGTCGGAAACCAGGGAGTGTCACTCCGTATTTGAGACGAAACCCGGATACAAGGAGGTATAAAACAAAGGATCCAAATAACACTTCCATCCCCCATACGTTTTCGATGACTAGGTTGTTGAAATCGTCTTCCAGCTCCTTCCAAGGTGCTACTCTAGGCAGTCCATTGAGTACGTAATGGCATGTATTCAATGGGTGATTGTAAGGTTCAAGGGCCCTTGAGCTCCAACAGTTGCATAGGTTCCCAATATAGTCACAATACTCATTTAAGGTTTCTAAGCCTGGATGGTAAATCACGCCATGTGGATGGTCAGCTCCAGTGAGATCGTCACGAGTAAGGATAGGCTGTCTAAATCATGTGTGTGGAGTTAGATTTGGAACGGGTTCTTCTTCTATGGGATCTTCTTCTATCGGGTCTTCTTCAAGTTTATAATTCGAGCCTTCCTTCATCCTTTGAACAAGTTCCTCGAACTTCTTGAGCTTGCCGCGTAGGCGTTCGACCAAATCGTTTTTCTTCTTGTACTTGTCCTCGTTGGTCATCCATCGCCCTTCTTTAGTGATGACTAGGTCGGTGTGGTCCTCTCTTACTTCGTTCCATGGACATGTGTCTTGTAGTTCATTAACTATGACGTCACACACTATTACCGGGTTCTGGAAATTTGCGACTCTATAAGCATCGCTCCATTGATAGCATCGTCAATCACGCCATGTGGATGGTCAGCTCCAGTGAGATCGTCAAAAGTAGGGATTGGCTGTCTAAAACCTGTGTGTGGAGTTAAATTTGGAACGGGTTCTTCTTCTACGGGATCTTCTTCTATCAGTCTTCTTCAAGTTTATAATTCGAGCCTTCCTTCATCCGTTGGAAAAGCTCCTCGAACTTCTTGAGCTTCCCGCGTAGGCGTTAGACCAAATCGTTTTTCTTCTCGTACTTGTCCTCGTTGGGCATCCATCGCCCTTCTTTAGTGATGACTAGGTCGGTGTGGTCCTCTCTTACTTCGTTCCATTGAAATGTGTCTTGTAGTCCATTAACTATGACGTCACACACTATATCGGGTTCCGGAAATTTGGGACTCTATTAGCGTCGCTCCATTGATAGCATCGATCCATGACAAACGCGCAGTAGGTGTAGATGCTTTCCTGGCCTTTCAAGAACTGCAGGCCATAGGTAGAGTTGCCTAGTCAAACATTTGATGAAACAGATTCGGATTGGGAAGCTATCTAAAAGAAAGAAAGAAAGTCTCAGCATTGTTCTATACCACACGTATACTTTTACAATCTTAAAGCAGTCTAAAATTAAGCAATAAATCATACGTTGGGCTCTGAGCATATAACACAAAGATCAAGTAAACTACTAAATGCTAAACTGTTCCACAACTCCGGCTTATTCAAATTTTAACCGTGCTCTGATACCAAGTGTAACACCCCCAAAATGATTAAGCCGTAAACCCGGGGGTGTCACTACATACCCGAGACGAACCCCGGATACAAGGAGGTTTAAAATAGAGGATCCAAACCACACTTCCATCCCCATACATTGTCGATGACTATGTCGCCGAACTCTTCTTTCAGCTCCTTCCAAGGTGATACTCTACGCAGTCCATTGAATATGTAATGGCATATACTCAATAGGTCATTGTAAGGCTCATGGCACCTTGAGATCCAACAGTTGCATAGGTTCCCGATTTAGTCACTATACTCATTTAAGGTTTCTAAGCCTTGATGGTAGATCACGCCATGTGAATGGTGGGCTCCAGTGAGATCGTCTGGAGTAGGGATAGGTTGTCTAAATCCTGTGTGTGGAGTTAGTGTTGGAACAGTTTCTGCTTTATTGGGATCTTCTTCTATCGGGTCTTCTTCAGGTTTATCATTCGGGCCTTCCTTCATCCTTTGGACAAGTTCATTGAACTTCTTGAGCTGCCCGCATAGGCGTTCGACCAAATCGTTGTTCTTGTTGTACGTGTCATCGTTGGGCACCCATCGTCCTTCTTTAGTGATGACTAGTCCGGTGTGGTCCTGCTTTACTTCGTTCCATAGACACGTGTCTGGTAGTCCATTAACTATGACGTCACGCACCATTATCAGATTGCGGAAAGTTAGGACTCTATTAGCGTCGCTCCATTGATGACATCGATCCATGACATTCGCGCAGTAGCTGTCGATGCTTTCCTGGCCTTCCAAGAACTGCAGGCGATAGGGAGAGTCTCCAAGTCCAACATTTGATGAAACAGATTGGGATTAGGAAGCCATCTAAAAGAAAGAAAGGAAGTCTCAGCATTATTCTATACCACACGTATACTCTTATATTTTAAAGCAGTCTAAAATTAAGCAATAAATCATACATTGGGCTCTAAGCATATAACACAAAGATCAAGTAAAATTCTAAATACTAAACTATCCCACAACCCCGCCTTATTCAAATTTTAATTCTTTTCCCTGTGTCCATTAAAAATTCCCTACATTTTTTATTTATTTTTTTTTTACTTTTGGATAACCGGGCTCTGATACCAACTGTAGCACCCCCAAAATGACTAAGCCGGAAACCCGAGAGTATCACTCCGTACTTAAAACGAAACCCGGATACAAGGAGGTATAAAACAAAGGATCCAAATAACACTTCCATCCCCCATACGTTGTCGATGACTAGGTCGTTGAACTCGTCTTCCAGCTTCTTCCAAGGTGATACTCTAGGCAGTCCATTGAGTACGTAATGACATATATTCAATGGGTGATTGTAAGGGTCAAGGGCCCTTGAGCTCCAACAGTTGCATAGGTTCCCAATATAGTCACAATACTCCTTTAAGGTTTCTAAGCCTGGATGGTAAATCACGCCATGTGGATGGTCAGCTCCAGTGAGATCGTCACGAGTAAGGATAGGCTGTCTAAATCATGTGTGTGGAGTTAGATTTGGAACGGGTTCTTATTCTATGGGATCTTCTTCTATCGGGTCTTCTTCAGGTTTATAATTCGAGCCTTCCTTCATCCTTTGAACAAGTTCCTCGAACTTCTTGAGCTTGCCGCGTAGGCGTTCGACCAAATCGTTTTTCTTCTTGTACTTGTCCTCGTTGGTCATCCATCGCCCTTCTTTAGTGATGACTAGGTCGGTGTGGTCCTCTCTTACTTCGTTCCATGGACATGTGTCTTTTAGTTCATTAACTATGACGTCACACACTATTACCGGGTTCTGGAAATTTGCGACTCTATTAGCGTCGCTCCATTGATAGCATCGATGCCTGACACACGCGCAGTAGGGTTAGATGCTTTCCTGGCCTTCCAAGAACTACAGGCCAAAGGGAGAGTTTCTTAGTCCAACATTTGAAGAAATAGTTTCGTATTGGGCAGCTATCTAAAAGAAAGAAAGAAAGTCTCAGCTTTGTTCTATACCACACGTATACTCTTACAATCTTAAAGCAGTCTAAAATTAAGCAATAAATCATACGTTGGGCTCTAAGCATATAACACAAAGATCAGGTAAACTACTAAATGCTAAACTATCCCACAACTCCGTCTTATTCAAATTTTAATTCTTTTCCCTATGTCCATTTAAAATTCCCCACAGATTTTATTTTATTATTGTTTTATTATTTTTGGATAACCGGGCTCTGATACCAACTGTAACCCCCCCAAAATGATTAAGCCGGATACCCGGGGGTTTCACTACGTACCGAGACGAACCCCGGATACAAGGAGGTTTAAAATAGAGTATCCAAATAACACTTCCATCCCCCCATACATTGTCGATGATTAGGTCGTCGAACTCTTCTTTCAGCTCCTTTCAAGGTGATACTCTAGGCAGTCCATTGAGTATGTAATGGCATGTACTCAATGGGTGATTGAAGGGTCAGGGCTCCTCGAGCTCCAATAGTTGCATAGGTTCCCGATTTAGTCACAATACTCATTTAAAGTTTCTAAGCCTTGATGGTAGATCACGCCATGTGGATGGTCGGCTCCAGTGAGATCGTCAGGAGTAGGGATAGGCTGTTTAAATCCTTTGTGTGGAGTTAGAGTTGGAACGGGTTCTTCTTCTATGGGATCTTCTTCTATCGGGTCTTCTTCAGGTTTATAATTCGAGCCTTCCTTCATCCCTTGGACAAGTTCCTCGAACTCCTTGAGCTTCCCACGTAGGCGTTCGACGAAATTGTTTTTCTTCTTGTACTTGTCCTCGTTGGGCATCCATCGTCCTTCTTTAGTGATGACTAGTCCGGTGTGGTCCTGCTTTACTTCGTTCCATGGACACGTGTCGGGTAGACCATTAACTATGACGTCACACACCATTATCGGATTGCTGAAAGTTAGGATTCTATTAGCGTCGCTCCATTGATGACATCGATCCATGACATGCGCGCAGTAGCTGTCGGTGCTTTCCTGGCCTTCCAAGAACTGCATGCGATAGGTAGAGTCTCCAAGTCCAACATTTGATGAAACGGATTCGGATTAGGAAGCCATCTAAATTAAAGAAAGGAAGTCTCAGCATTGTTCTATACCACACGTATACTCTTACAATCTTAAAGCAGTCTAAAATTAAGCAATAAATCATACATTGGGCTCTAAGCATATAACACAAAGATCAAGTAAACTACTAAATGTTAAACTATCCAACAACTCCTGCTTATTCAAATTTTATTTCTTTTCCCTATGTCCTTTTAAAATTCCCTACAGGTTTTATTTTTTTTATTTTTTTTATTTTTGGATAACCGGGCTCTGATACCAACTGTAACACCCCCAAAATGATTAAGCCGGATACCCGGGGGTGTCACTACGTACCCGATACGAACCCCGGATACAAGCAGGTTTAAAATAGAGGATCCAAACAACACTTCCATCCCCCATACATTGTCGATGACTAGGTCGTCGAACTCTTCTTTCAGCTCCTTCCAAGATGATACTAGGAAGTCCACTGAGTATGTAATGGCATATACTCAATGGGTGATTGTAAGGGTCAGGGCTTCTTGAGCTCCAACAGTTGCATAAATTCCCGATTTAGTCACAATACTCATTTAAGGTTTCTAAGCCTTGATGGTAGATAATGCCATGTGATGGTCGGCTCCAGTGAGATCGTTAGGAGTAGGGATAGGTTGTCTAAATCATGTGTGTTGAGTTAGAGTTGGAACGGTTTCTTCTTTTATGGGATCTTCCTCTATCGGGTCTTCTTCAGGTTTATAATTCGGGACTTCCTTCATCCTTTGGACAAGTTCATCGAACTTCTTGAGCTTCCCGCGTAGGCGTTCGACCAAATTGTTGCTCTTGTTGTACGTGTCATCGTTGGACATCCATCGTCCTTCTTTAGTGATGACTAGTCCGGTGTGGTCCTGCTTTACTTCGTTCCATGGACACGTGTCTGGTAGTCCATTAACTATGACGTCACACCATTATCTGATTGCGGAAAGTTAGGACTCTGTTAGCGTCGCTCCATTGATGACATCGATCCATGACATGCGCGCAGTAGCTGTCGAGCCTTTCCTGGCCTTCCAAGAACTGCAGGCGATAAGGAGAGTCTCCAAGTCCAACATTTGATGAAACGGATTGGGATTAGGAAGCCATCTAAAAGAAAGAAAGGAAGTCTCAGCATTGTTCTATACCACACGTATACTCTTATAATCTTAAAGCAGTATAAAATTAAGAAATAAATCATACATTGGGCTCTAAGCATATAACACAAAGATCAAGTAAACTTCTAAATACTAAACTATCCCACAACTCTGGCTTATTCAAATTTTAATTATTTTCCCTGTGTCCATTAAAAATTCCCTACAATTTTTTTTTTTTGGATAATCGAGCTCAGATAAGAACTGTAACACCCCCAAAATAACTAAGCCGGAAACCCGGGAGTGTCACTCCGTACTTGAGACGAAACCCGAATACAAGGAGGTATAAAACAAAGGATTTAAATAACACTTCCATCCCCCATACATTGTCGATTCCTAGGTCGTTGAACTAGTCTTCCAGCTCCTTCCAAGGTGATACTCTAGGCAGTCCATTGAGTAGGTAATGGCATATATTCAATGGGTGATTGTAAGGGTCAAGGCCCCTTGAACTCCAACAGTTGCATAGGTTCCCGAAATAAGCACAATACTCCTTTAAGGTTTCTAAGCCTGGATGGTGAATCACACCATGTGGATGGTCAGCTACGGTGAGATCGTCAGGAGTAGGGATACGCTGTCTAAATCCTGGTATGGAGTTAGAGTTGGAACGGGTTATTCTTCTATGGGATCTTCTTCTATCGGGTCTTCTTCAGGTTTATAATTCGAGCCTTCCTTCATCCTTTGGACAAGTTCCTCGAACTTCTTGAGCTTCCCACGTAGGCGTTCGACCAAATCGTTTTTGTTCTTGTACTTGTCCTCGTTGGGCATCCATCGTCCTTCTTTAGTGATGACTAGGTCGGTGTGGTCCGATCTTACTTCGTTCAATGGACATGTGTCTCGTACTCCATTAACTATTACGTCACACACCATTATCGGGTTCCGGAAATTTGGGACTCTATTTGCGTCGCTCCATTGATAGCATCGATGCCTGACACACGCGCAGTAGGTGTAGATGCTTTCCTGGCCTTCCAAGAACTGCAGGCCATAGGGAGAGTTTCTTAGTCCAACATATGATGAAACAGATTCGGATTGGGCAGCTATCTAAAAGAAAGAAAGAAAGTCTCAGCATTGTTATATACCACACGTATACTCTTACAATCTTAAAGCAGTCTAAAATTAAGCAATAAATCATACGTTGGGCTCTAAGCATATAACACAAAGATCAAATAAATTACTAAATGCTAAACTATCCCACAACTCCGGCTTACTCAAATTTTAATTCTTTTTCCTATGTCCATTTAAAATTCCCTACAGGTTTTATTTTATTATTTTTTATTATTATTTTTGGATAACCGGGCTCTGATACCAACTGTAACACCCCCAAAATGATTAAGCCGGATACCCGGGGGTGTCACTACGTACCCGATACGAACCCCGGATACAAGGAGGTTTAAAATAGAGGATCCAAACAACACTTCCATCCCCCATACATTGTCGATGACTAGGTCGTCGAACTCTTCTTTCAGCTCCTTCCAAGATGATACTCTAGGAAGTCCATTGAGTATGTAATGGCATATACTCAATGGGTGATTGTAAGGGTCAGGGCTTCTTGAGCTCCAACAGTTGAATAGGTTCCCGATTTAGTCACAATACTCATTTAAGGTTTCTAAGCCTTGATGGTAGATAACTCCATGTGATGGTCGGCTCCAGTGAGATCGTCAGGCGTAGGGATAGGTTGTCTAAATCATGTGTGTTGAGTTAGAGTTGGAACGGTATCTTCTTTTATGGGATCTTCTTCTATCTTGTCTTCTTCAGGTTTAGACTTGGGTCTTCCTTCATCGTTTGGACAAGTTCATCGAACTTCTTGAGCTTCCCGCGTAAGCGTTCGACCAAATCGTTGTTCTTGTTTTACGTGTCATCGTTGGGCACCTATCGTCCTTCTTTAATGATGACTAGTCCGGTGTGTCCTGCTATACTTCGTTCCATGGACACGTGACTAGTAGTCCATTAACTATGACCTCAAACACTATTATCGGATTGTGTAAAGTTAGGACTCTATTAGCGTCTCTCCATTGATGACATCGATCCATGACTTGCGCGCAGTAACGGTCGATGATTTCCTGGCCTTCCAAGAACTGCAGGCGATAGGAAGAGTCTCCAAGTCCAACATTTGATGAATTGGGATTAGGAAACCATCTAAAAGAAAGAAAGGAAGTCTCAGCATTGTTCTATACCACACGTATATTCTTATAATCTTAAAGCAGTATATAATTAAGCAATAAATCATACATATTTAAGCTCTAAGCATATAACACAAAGATCAATTAAACTTCTAAATACTAAACTATCTCACAACTCCGGCTTATTCAAATTTTAATTCTTTTCCCTATGTCCATTAAAAATTCCCTACAGTTTTTCTTTTTTCTTTTTACTTTTGGATAACCCGGCTCTGATACCAACTGTAACACACCCAAATTGACTAAGCCGAAAACCCGGGAGTGTCACTCCGTACTTGAGACGAAACCCGGATACAAGGAGGTATAAAACAAAGGATCCAAATAACACTTCTATCACCCATACGTTGTCGATGACTAGGTCGTTGAACTCGTCTTCCAGCTCCTTCCAAGGTGATAATCTAGGTAGTCCATTGAGTACGTAGTGGCATATATTCAATGGGTGATTGTAAGGGTCAAGGCCCCTTGAGCTCCAACAGTTTCATAGGTTCCCGATATAGTCACAATACTCCTTTAAGGTTTCTAAGCCTGGATGGTGAATCACACCATGTGGATGGTCAGCTACGGTGAGATCGTCAGGAGTAGGGATACGCTGTCTAAATCCTGGTGTGGAGTTAGAGTTAGAAGGGGTTCTTCTTCTATGGGATCTTCTTCTATCGGGTCTTCTTCAGGTTTATAATTCGATCCTTCCTTCATCCTTTGGACAAGTTCCTCGAACTCCTTGAGCTTCCCACGTAGGCGTTCGACGAAATCGTTTTTCTTCTTGTACTTGTCCTCGTTGGGAATCCATCGTCCTTCTTTAGTGATGACTAGTCTGGTGTGGTCCTGCTTTACTTCGTTCCATGGACACGTGTCTGGTAGTCCATTGACTATGACGTCACACACCATTATCGGATTGCTGAAAGTTAGGACTCTATTAGCGTCGCTCCATTGATGACATCGATCCATGACATGCGCGCAGTAGCTGTCGATGCTTTCCTGGCCTTCCAAGAACTGCAGGCGATAGGGATAGTCTCCAAGTCCAACATTTGATGAAACGGATTCGGATTAGGAAGCCACCTAAAAGAAAGAAAGGAAGTCTGAGCATTGTTCTATACCACACGTATACTCTTATAATCTTAAAGCAGTCTAAAATTAAGCAATAAATCATACATTGGGCTCTAAGCATATAACACAAAGATCAAGTAAACTTCTAAATACTAAACTATCACACAACCCCGGCTTATTCGAATTTTAATTCTTTTCCATGTGTCCATTAAAAATTCCTTACAGTTTTTTTTTTTTGATAACCGGGCTCTGATACCAACTGTAACACCCCCAAAATGACTAAGCCGGAAACCCGGGAGTGTCACTCCGTACTTGAGACGAAACCCGGATACAAGGAGGTATAAAACAAAGGATCCAAATAACACTTCCATCCCCCATACGTTGTCGATGACTAGGTCGTTGAATTCGTCTTTCAGCTCCTTCCAAGGTGATTCTCTAGGCAGTCCATTGAGTACGTAATTGCATATATTCAATGGGTGATTGTAAGGGTCAAGGCCCCTTGAGCTCCAACAGTTGCGTAGGTTCCCGATATAGTCACAACACTCCTTTAAGGTTTCTAAGCCTGGATGGTAAATCACGCCATGTGGATGGTCAGCTCCAGTGAGATCGTCAGGAGTAGGGATAGGCTGTCTAAATCCTGTGTGTGGAGTTAGAGTTGGAACAGGTTCTTCTTCTATGGGATCTTCTTCTATCGGGTCTTCTTTAGGTTTATAATTCGAGCCTTCCTTCATCCTTTGGACAAGTTCCTCGAACTCCTTGAACTTCCCACGTAGGCGTTCGACGAAATCGTTTTTCTTCTTGTACTTGTCCTCGTTGTGCATCCATCGTCCTTGTTTAGTGATGACTAGTCCGGTGTGGTCCTTCTTTACTTCGTTCCATGGACACGTGTCTGGTAGTCAATTAACTATGACGTCGAACACCATTATCGGATTGCTGAAAGTTAGGACTCTATTAGGATCGCTCCATTGATGACATCGATCCATGACATGCGCGCAGTAGCTGTCGATGCTTTCCTGGCCTTCCAAGAACTGCAGGCGATAGGTAGAGTCTCCAAGTCCAACCTTTGATGAAACAGATTCGGATTAGGAAGCCATATAAAAGAAAGAAAGGAAGTCTAAGCATTGTTCTATACCACACGTATACTCTTATAATCTTAAAGCAATCTAAAATTAAGCAATAAATCATACATTGGGCTTTAAGCATATAACACAAACTAACACTTCCATCCCCCATACGTTGTCGATGAGTAGGTCATTGAATTAGTCTTCCAGCTCCTTCCGAGGTGATACTCTAGGCAGTCCATTGAGTACGTAATGACATATATTTGATGGGTGATTGTAAGGGTCAAGGCCCTTTGAGCTCCAACAGTTGCATATGTTCCCGATATAGTCACAATACTCCTTTAAGGTTTCTAAGCCTGGATGGTAAATCACGCCATGTGGATGGTCAGCTCTAGTGGGATCGTCAGGAGTAGGGATCGGCTGTCTAAATCCTGTGTGTGGAGTTAGAGTTTGAACAGGTTCTTCTTCTATGGGATCTTCTTCTATCGGGTCTTCTTCAGGTTTATAATTCGAGCCTTCCTTCATCCTTTGGACAAATTTCTCGAACTCCTTAAGCTTCCCGCACAGGTGTTCGACCAAATCGTTTTTCTTCTTGTACTTGTCCTAGTTGGGCATCCATCGTCCTTCTATAGTGATGACTAGGTCAGTGTGGTCCTCTCTTACTTCGTTCCATGGACAAGTGTCTTGTAGTCCATTAACTATGACGTCACACGTTTTTATCGGGTTCCGTCTATTTGGGACTCGATTAGCGTCGCTCCATTGATAGCATCGATCCATGACACACGCGCAGTAGGTGTAGATACTTTCCTAGCCTTCCAAGAACTGCAGGCCATAGGGAGAGTTTCCTAGTTCAACATTTGATGAAACAGATTCGGATTGGGCAGCTATCTAAAAGAAAGAAAGAAAGTCTCAGCATTGTTCTATACCACACGTATACTCTTACAATCTTAAAACAGTCTAAAATTAAGCAATAAATCATACGTTGGGCTCTAAGCATATAACACAAAGATTAAGTAAACTACTAAATGTTAAACTATCCCACAACTGTTGCTTATTCAAATTTTAATTCTTTTCCCTATGTCCATTTAAAATTCCCTACATGTTTTATTTTATTTTATTTTTATTATTTTTGGATCACCGGGCTCTGATACCAACTGTAACACCCCCAAAATAATTAAGCCGGATACCCGGGGTTGTCACTACGTCCCCGAGACGAACCTCAGATACAAGGAGGTTTCAAATAGAGGATCCAAACAACACTTCCATTCCCCCATACATTGTCGATGACTAGGTCGTCGAACTCTTCTTTCAGCTCCTTCCAAGGTGATACTCTACGCAATCCATTGTGTATGTAATGGCATATACTCAATGGGTGATTTTAAGGGTCAGGGCTCCTTGAGCTCCAAAAGTTGCATAGGTTCCCGATTTAGTCACAATACTCGTTTAAGGTTTCTAAGCTTTGATGTTAGATCACGCCATGTGGATGGTCGGCTCCAGTGAGATCGTCAGGAGTAGGGATAGGTTGTCTAAATCATGTGTGTGGAGTTAGAGTTGGAACGGTTTCTTCTTTTATGGGATCTTCTTCTATCGGTTCTTCTTCAGCTTTATAATTCGGGTCATCCTTCATACTTTGGACAAGTTCATTGATCTTCTTTAGCTTCCCGCGTAGGCGTTCGACCAAATCGTTGTTCTTGTTGTACGTGTCATCGTTGGGCATCCATCGTCCTTCTTTAGTGATGACTAGTCTGGTGTGGTTCTGCTCTACTTCGTTCCATGGACACGTGTCTGGTAGTCCATTAACTATGACGTCACACACCATTATCGGATTGCTGAAAGTTAGGACTCTATTAGCGTCGCTCCATTGATGACATCGATCCATGACATGCGCGCAGTAGCTCTCGATGCTTTCCTGGCCTTCCAAGAACTGCAGGCGATAGGTAGAGTCTCCAAGTCCAACATTTGATGAAACTGATTCGGATTAGGAAGCCATATAAAAGAAAGAAAGGAAGTCTAAGCATTGTTCTATACCACACGTATACTCTTATAATCTTAAAGCAGTCTAAAATTAAGCAATAAATCATACATTGGGCTCTAAGCATATAACACAAAGATCAATTAAACTTCTAAATACTAAACTATCCCACAACCCCGGATTATTCAAATTTTAATTCTTTTTCCTGTGTCCATTAAAAAATCCTTACAGTTTTTTTTTTTTTTTGGATAACCGGGCTCTGATACCAACTGTAACACCCCCAAAATGACTAAGACGGAAACCCGAGAGTGTCACTCCGTACTTGAGGCAAAAACTGGAGACAAGGAGGTATAAAATAAAGGATCAAAATAACACTTCCATCCCCCATACGTTGTCGATGAGTAGGTCATTGAATTCGTCTTTCAGCTCCTTCCAAGGTGATACTCTAGGCAGTCCATTGAGTACGTAATGGCATATATTCGATGGGTGATTGTAAGGGTCAAGGCCCCTTGAGCTCCAACAGTTGCATAAGTTCCCGATATAGTCACAATACTCCTTTAAGGTTTCTAAGCCAGGATGGTAAATCGTGCCATGTGGATGGTCAGCTCTAGTGGGATCGTCAGGAGTAGGGATAGGCTGTCTAAATCCTGTGTGTGGAGTTAGAATTTGAACAGGTTCTTCTTCTATGGGATCTTCTTCTATCGGGTCTTCTTCAGGTTTATAATTCGAGACTTCCTTCATCCTTTGGACAAATTTCTCGAACTCCTTAAGCTTCCCGCACAGGTGTTCGACCAAATCGTTTTTCTTCTTGTACTTGTCCTAGTTGGGCATCCATCGTCCTTCTATAGTGATGACTAGGTCGGTGTGGTCCTCTCTTACTTCGTTCCATGGACAAGTGTCTTGTAGTCCATTAACTATGACGTCACACATTGTTATCGGGTTCCGGAAATTTGGGACTCTATTAGCGTCGCTCCATTGATAGCATCGATCCATGACACACGCGCAGTAGGTGTAGATGCTTTCCTAGCCTTCCAAGAACTGCAGGCCATAGGGAGAGTTTCCTAGTTCAACATTTGATGAAACAGATTCGGATTGGGCAGCTATCTAAAAGAAAGAAAGAAAGTCTCAGCATTGTTCTATACCACACGTGTACTCTTACAATCTTAAAACAGTCTAAAATTAAGCAATAAATCATACGTTGGGCTCTAAGCATATAACACAAAGATTAAGTAAACTACTAAATGTTAAACTATTCCACAACTGTTGCTTATTCAAATTTTAATTATTTTCCCTATGTCCATTTAAAATTCCCTACAGGTTTTATTTTATTTTATTTTTATTATTTTTGGATAACCGGGCTCTGATACCAACTGTAACACCCCCAAAATGATTAAGCCGGATACCCGGGGTTGTCACTACGTCCCCGAGACGAACCTCGGATACAAGGAGCTTTAAAATAGAGGATCCAAACAACACTTCCATTCCCCCATACATTGTCGATGACTAGGTCGTCGAACTCTTCTTTCAGCTCCTTCCAAGGTGATACTCTACGCAATCCATTGTGTATGTAATGGCATATACTCAATGGGTGATTGTAAGGGTCAGGGCTCCTTGAGCTCAAAAAGTTGCATAGGTTCCCGATTTAGTCACAATACTCGTTTAAGGTTTCTAAGCTTTGATGTTAGATCACGCCATGTGGATGGTCGGATCAAGTGAGATCGTCAGGAGTAGGGATAGGTTGTCTAAATCCTGTGTGTGGAGTTAGAGTTGGAACGGTTTCTTCTTTTATGGGATCTTCTTCTATCGGTTCTTCTTCAGCTTTATAATTCGGGTCATCCTTCAAACTTTGGACAAGTTCATTGAACTTCTTTAGCTTCCCGCGTAGGCGTTCGACCAAATCGTTGTTCTTGTTGTACATGTCATCGTTGGGCATCCATCGTCCTTCTTTAGTGATGAATAGTCTTGTATGGTTCTGCTTTACTTCATTCCATGGACACGTGTCTGGTATTCCATTAACTATGACGTCACACACCATTATCGGATTGCGGAAAGTTAGGACTCTATTAGCATCGCTCCATTGATGACATCGATCCATGACATGCGCGCAATAGCTGTCGATACTTTCCTGGCCTTCCAAGAACTGCAGGCGATAGGGAGAGTCTCCAAGTCCAACATTTGATGAAACGGATTGGAATTAGGAAGCCATCTAATAGAAAGAAAGGAAGTCTCAGCATTGTTCTATACCACACGTATACTCTTATAATCTTAAAGCAGTCTAAAATTAAGCAATAAATCATACATTGGGCTCTAAGCATATAACACAAAGATCAAGTAAACTTCTAAATACTAAACTATCCCACAACCCCGGCTTATTCAAATTTTAATTCTTTTCCCTGTGTCCATTAAAAATTCCATACAGTTTTTTTTTTTTTTTGGATAACCGGGCTCAGATAAGAACTGTAACACCCCCAAAATGACTAAGCCAGAAACCCGGGAGTGTCACTCCGTACTTGAGACGAAACCCGGATACAATGAGGTATAAAACAAAGGATCTAAATTACCCTTCCATCCCCCATACGCTGTCGATGACTAGGTCGTTGAACTCGTCTTCCAGCTTCTTCCAAGGTGATACTCTAGGCAGTCCATTGAGTACGTAATGGCATATATTCAATGGGTGACTATAAGGGTCAAGGCCCCTTGAGCTCCAATAGTTGCATAGGTTCCCGATATAGTCATAATACTCCTTTAAGGTTTCTAAGCCTTGATGGTGAATCACGCCATGTGGATGGTCAGCTCCAGTGAGATCGTCAGGAGTAGGGATAGGCTGTCTAAATCCTATGTGTGGATTTAGATTTGGAACGGGTTCTTCTTCTATGGGATCTTCTTCTTTCGAGCCTTCTTCAGGTTTATAATTCGAGCCTTCCTTCATCCTTTGGACAAGTTCCTCGAACTCCTTGAGCTTTTCGCGTAGGCGTTCGACCAAATCGTTTTTCTTCTTGTACATACCCTCGTTGGGCATCCATCGTCCTTACTTAGTGATGACTAGGTCGGTGTGGACCTCTCTTACTTCGTTCCATGGACATGTGTCTTGTAGTCCATTAACTATGACGTCACACACTATTATCGGGTTCTGAAATTTTGGGACTCTATTAGCGTCGCTCCATTGATAGCATCGGTCCATGACATAGGCGCAGTAGGTGTAGATGCTTTCCTGGCGTTACAAGCACTGCAGGCCATAGGGAGAGTTGTAGGGTTTTGATTCATGGATCGCGCAAACGGAAGCATAATCAAACAAACAACCATGCAAAACCCTCCAAGGATCACAAGTCTAGATGCATAACGATAGTGAAAGTAAGAAATCATAAACACACCTTTGGGTTCTCCTTGATGACTTCAAACGCGAATAGTGTCACGTTCTCTATAGTTGATCCACGCCTAGAGTTGATCCTAGATCTCCAATCTCCTTGGTGCTAGCCCGGAATGAAAGGAGGGTGAAGGAATCACGTAAAACGAGGCACAAAGAGGGGGTTCGGCCCTCTTGTGGCGTCGGGGACGAGGGGCGGCGGCAAGGGGGCGGCGTCCTCCTTGTTGCTTGCTCTCTCTCTCCTTTGTTCTCTCCCACTCTTGTTATGTTCTCTTTAGAGCATAAGTTATGAGGAAGGAAGGAAGGAGGGTCCTTTATATAGTCCAACAACTCCTTGTTAACTACCTAAAGGACTTATTCTAGTCCTACTAGAATTCAATTTAGTCCCTTCCTTGCAAATTAGTCCCTACTAAGTTTGCAAGGGTTTGCAAAGTGATCCTTCTAATTAATTAATCCAATTAATTAATTACCAAATCTAGTACAACTCTATATAGCGTGTGACCCCATAGGTTCTATCTAGTTGGTAGCAACTCTTTGCTAATATGGAGCGGTTTCTAGCAAAACACCCATTCTAGCCAACTAATAGAATAGTCATCTAGACAACCTTGTACAAGTAATTGTCTCATCCCTTTGCCTCCATATCCGGATTGGACACGAGACATACAAGTCACACTCGTATATCCAATCCCTAGTTTCTCGATCCATGGAATAGCCTTATTCGTGCAAATAACATCAATATCCCATATATTGATTTATTTGAGTCTGGCCAGACATTCTATAAGCACTATCCTCGAGTGGCCTAGGATATTTGTTCCCGTTATGTGGGAGGGGCAAATCCTCTCTACGTCCACTACGATCTCTAAGCTTGCTTCTCATTGTATCCAGTACACGCCTTTATAACTACCCAGTTACGGTGTAGCGTTTAATGCTACCAAGATCACAATGATCCACAACTAGAATATCTAGTGACTTCAAGTCTAAGGATGACAATACCATTGTACCCGAGAAGCACTTGTGACTCAACATAACGTGTATGTAGCCTTCTCGGTGATGGGTCAATCCAGTGCAACATTCCGTATCAATCCAACCCCATACTAGTCTATAGATGATTGTCCCATTTAATCATTATACTTTACTAGGGATATTTAAGATAAACAACACGATTGTAAATCTAAGGACTTCATTATATTAAATATCCAATAAATAATAAATGAATTTCTAGCCAAATACAAATTCATACTAAACTAGATTGCCTCTAGGGCATCTATTCCAACAGTCTCCCACTTGCACTAGAGCCAATCTGGCGCATCTCGTATGCCCATGCTCCTAGTGTGCCCTTCATGCTTCCACTGCGTGAGAGGCTTTGTAAGCGGATCTGACAGATTATCATCTGTAGGAATCTTGCATATCCGAACGTCTCCTCTATCGATAATATCTCGAATCAGATGAAACTTCCTGAGCACATGCTTGGACTTCTGGTGCGATCTTGGTTCCTTCGATTGCGCGATCGCCCCAGTGTTGTCACAGAACAACTCCACTGGATCCGCAATGCTAGGGACCACACCAAGTTCAGAAACAAACTTTCTGATCCAAACAGCCTCCTTTGCTGCGCCATTTGCAGCAATGTACTCAGCCTCTATTGTAGAATCAGCTACCGTCTCTTGCTTGGAACTCTTCCAGCTCACCGCTGCTCCATTCAGGCAAAATACGTATCCCGACTGTGATCTAAAGTCATCTCTGTCGGTTTGGAAGCTTGCATCAGTGTAACCCCTTACACGCAACTCTTCCTCACCGCCAAACATCAAGAAAGCATCCTTAGTTCTTCTCAAGTACTTTAGGATGTTTTTGACAGCAATCCAGTGACTCTCACCTGGATTGGATTGGTATCTGCTTGTCATACTCAAGGAATATGACACATCTGGTCTAGTACACAACATGGCGTACATGATAGATCCTATGGCCGAGGCATAGGGAATCCTACTCATGCGTTCCTTCTCAATCTCATTGGAAGGACAACCACTCTTCGAAAGAGCGATTCCATGTGACATGGGCAAGAATCCCTTCTTGGAATCTTGCATGTTGAACCGTTTCAACACCTTGTCAATATATGTAATTTGACTTAGGCCTAGCAACCTCTTAGATCTATCTCTATAGATCTTTATACCGAGTATATAGGCTGCTTCCCCTAAGTCTTTCATTGAGAAACACTTTCCTAGCCAATCTTTCACAGATTGCAGCATGGGAACGTCGTTTCCAATGAGTAGTATGTCATCCACATACAAGACCAGAAAAGCTACAGAGCTCCCACTAACCTTCTTGCAGACACAAGACTCATCTTCGTTTCTGATGAAGCCAAATTCTTTGACCACTTCATCAAAACGTCGATTCCAACTCCTAGAAGCTTGCTTCAATCCATAAATGGATCGTTGCAGCTTACAGACTTTGTTGGCTTGCTTTGGATCTTCAAAACCCTCCGGCTGTATCATATACACGTCCTCGAGGAGATTCCCATAAAGGAATGCTGTTTTGACATCCATCTGCCAAATCTCATAGTCGTAGTATGCTGCAATCGCAAGTAGGATTCGGATGGATTTGGTCATAGCGACTGGTGAAAAGGTTTCATCATAGTCAATACCATGAATCTGTCTGAATCCTTTAGCCACCAATCGGCCCTTATAGGTAATCACATTACCATCCATGTCGATCTTCTTCTTGAAGACCCACTTGCACCCTATGGGTCGCGCCCCATCAGGTGGTTCCACCAAAGTCCATACTTTGTTGGTATACATGGATTCCATCTCGGATCTCATGGCCTCAAGCCACTTCTGCGAGTCTGGGCCATTCATGGCCTCCTCATAGGTAGTAGGCTCATCATCTATGAGCATCGTGTCACCGGAATCAGTTACGAGAAGTCCGTACCTCTCGGGCTCCTGGCGCACTCTACTAGATCTACGAAGCTCTTGTGTTACTTGAACAGGTGGATCCACAACTGCTTGTGATTCCTGTTCATGTTCCATGATCGGTTCAGTGATTTGTGGTTCTTGAACTTCTTCAAGTTCTACATTCCTCCCACTTGCTTCTTTAGAGACAAACTCTCTTTCTAGAAACACGCCGGTCCGAGCAACAAACACTTTGTTCTCGGTTGGATTATAGAAGTAGTATCCCTTAGTTTCCTTAGGGTACCCCACAAACTTACACTTATCCGATTTAGGCCCTAGCTTGTCTGATTGTAAACGTTTTACATAGACATCGCAGCCCCAAATCCTCATGAACGACAGTGTGGGACGCCTCCCACTCCACATCTCATATGGTGTCTTCATGACTGATTTAGATGGAACACGGTTAATGGTGAAAGCTGCACTTAATAGAGCGTAGCCCCAAAATGATAATGGAAGATCGGTTTGACACATCATAGACCGAACCATATCCAATAAGGTTCGATTCCTCCTCTCGGACACGCCATTCCATTGTGGCATTCCGGGTGGAGTGAGTTGGGACACGATCCCACACTCTCTAAGATAGTCGTCAAACTCCTGGCTCAAGTATTCTCCTCCACGATCCGATCGTAGAGCCTTGATACTTTTGCCAAGTTGCTTCTCTACTTCATTCTTGAATTCTTTGAACACTTCAAAGGATTCGGATTTTGCCCTCATAAGGTACACAAATCCATATCTACTGTAATCATCAGTAAACGTAATGAAGTAGACATAACCACCCCTGGCAGGCGTGGCAAATGGTCCACACACATCGGTATGTATGAGCGCCAATTGCTCACTAGTCCTCTCACCTTT
The DNA here is from genome assembly GCA_023055425.1 of Linanthus parryae. NCBI lineage: Eukaryota > Viridiplantae > Streptophyta > Magnoliopsida > Ericales > Polemoniaceae > Linanthus > Linanthus parryae. Next base: position 2,724,671 of record JALGPY010000037.1, on the reverse strand, counting down.
CTTATTGAAAGGGGACTTTGTCATTTTTCCCAATAAACAAGCCTCACATGTCTCATATGATTCAAAATCAAATGAGTCTAGTAATCCATCCTTATGGAGTCTAGATACACGTTTCTCATTTATGTGGCCTAAACGACAATGCCATAAATAAGCAGGATTTAAATCATTTATTTTAATCCGCTTGGTATTAATGTTGTAGACAGGATTGCTTAGATCAAGGACATAAAGTCCATTAAATAATTGCGCACTAAAATAGTGAATATTATTCAAATAAAAGGAACAACAATTGTTCTTTATTGAAATAATAAAACCTTCCTTGTCCAAACAAGAAATAGAAATAATGTTTCTGCTCATAGCAGGCACAAAATAGCAATTATTTAATTCTAAAACTAATCCTGAAGGCAGAGATAGCTCGCACACGCCTATGGCCAACGCAGCAACCTTTGCTCCATTCCCAACGCGTAGATCTACCTCTCCTTTAGCCAATCTTTTACTTCTCTTTAGATCCTGCATATTTCGACAAATATGAGATCCACATCCAGTATCTAATACCCATGATGTAGAGACAGTTAAATTGACATCTACAACAAAAATACCTGGTGGTGGTGGAATCACTATTCCAAGCCTCTTGTCCTCCAGATATTTTGGGCAGTTCCTCCTCCAGTGTCCAGGTTGACTACAGTAGTGACATTCACCCTTAGTCACGACCTTGGCAATGGCACCAACAGGCTTAAGAGCTTGTTCCTTGGACTTGGCAACTGACTTGCCTTTGCCCTTGGAGGAAGAGGCAAACTTTTTGCCATTTCCTTTATGCACCATCATAATGGCCTTGCCCTTACCCTTGTTGATGCTCTGTTCAGCCGTCCTCAACATGTTGAGCAAATCTGGCAGTGGTTTAACGATCTCGTTCATGTTATAGTTCATAATGAACTGTCCATAACTTTCAGGCAACGATTGCAACACGAGATCGGTTGCCAACTCTTGGCCGACCGGGAACCCAAGCCGGGCGAGATTCTCCAAGTACCCGATCATTCGGAGTACGTGGGGTCCCACCGGGTTCCCTTCTGCCAGATGACATTTGAACAGCGCCTTTGAGAACTCATACCTCTTTACCCTTGCCTGCTCTTGGAAGAGCTGCTTTAGATGTTCGATCATATCGACAGCATTCATGTTCTCATGTTGCTTCTGAAGCTCAGAGGTCATGGTGCAAAGCATTAGGCAGGCCGCATCATTAGCGTCATCAACACGCTTTTGATACGCCTTTAAGGCAGCAGGTGTCTGATTCTCTGGACCTTCTGGAACATGCTCCTCTATTGCGTACAGTTTCTTCTCTTGCTTGAGAACAATTCTCAAGTTTCTGTACCAATCAAGAAAGTTGGTTCCAGAGAGCTTGTCCTTCTCAAGGACAGATCGTAGGGAATGTTGTGAACTCGATGAGTTGTTTGCCATTTGGAATTCTACAAAAGGAAAATACGCAAGTTTTAGTATTTGTGAATTTTTGACTATATTTAATAATGGCTAGTTTATTAAATATAGCTCCCACTATTTTTCTACGGATTAATAACCCTCAAGATATTAATGCGGAAAATATCCTTATATTTTCTAGTGGGCCAAGATCCATCTTTTTCATCTCCTTATGAGCTTGCTTTGGCAAGTCACCCATAATTTGACTACTTCTTAGGTAGGAACAATTCCAATTGCATCCCATATGCAACTCTTGGTTCAATCGGGCAAATAACTCCTTATTTATCCATCCTTATGGATAATCCCAATTGATTGCCTCTAGGTTTCTTAATCAAATTAATAGCCTAGTTGTGTTCAACCTCTTATCTAAACAATTGCACATTGTTACGTGCCATCGCATTCCATCATTATGAACCAAGTCGCCATGCTTTGGCATGCACGAACTTGATAAATAATGATGATAATGAGTGTTTAAATAACGAGAAGGCAAGAACACAATATTGAATTTTTGAGGGATTTTGAAATCAATTTTAATTATTTTGTTGATCAATATCAACTAATCTATCTATTTGAGTTTGGGCACAACTCCAAATAATAGATCCGGGTTGTCTAATTATCTTATTATCCTAATTGCATGCATCATCCATACACCAACCACACAAATAATAAGACAATAAATAAACAACCACAAAACAGAAATTAAACGTGATGTGGATATGGCCTTTTCTAGACTAAGATAATTCCAAGCCAATGGAATTATCTATGAACCCTAAAAGCAAACACATCTCCATGCGTCTTGATCTTTTGGTCCATCCTTCATAGTCATGTGGAATGCTCCATGCTCCATGCTCCATCCTTTGTGGCTCCTTTTGGCTTCGGGTTTCTTTTCTCCAATCTTGGCTAACAATCTACTTTATCTAGCACTAGCTAATATCTATACTAAATAAAATAAATCTCACAAGTTGAGAAAAAAATGGCACGCAGGCCATAAAACCCTAATTAATTATTACAATTAATTGATCAGCTCGCAGGCCGTAAAACCAAACCACAAAATTAAACATCCACATCAAACCACATCCTAAGGCCATATCCAATCACCATGCGATTTGCACATAAACAGTTAAAATCCAATTTTAACGCGCTTGGTCAATTTTAATTGATTTTAGGATTTCTAGGGTTAAAACGGTCCATGGGCCCAACAATCCAATTGCTCGGGCCCAAACAAAGTGAACCATAAAGCCCTAGGGCCGGCCCGGCCCAAAACCCGCAAGCTAGGCCCGCGGGTTAGGGCCGCCCGGCCCCTTAGGGCGCCAATCTTGGGCGGCAAGCAAGGGGGGCGGTCCCCTAGGGGGCCGAACCTCCTTGTGGAGGTTGTTTCCAAAACAACCTCCTTGCTTGGAGCCCAAGTTTGGTTGTTTCCTTGTTTTGGGAGAACTCCTTCTTCCCCAAGGATGCCCAAACCCTAGATCTAAGATCCTAAAATTTCTCAAACTCGCCAATTCATGCATCCAATGCAATAATTGGGTCTTGTTATGATTAATTCTTTGACAAATTGCATCCAAAGCTTGATTTGTCTTGTTTTACGCGATAAACAACAAATTAAGGTGTAAAACAACAAGAATGTAACACATAAACTACGTTTATGCTCTATGACCTGTGGCTCTGATACCACTGTAGGGTTTTGATTCATGGATCGCGCAAACGGAAGCATAATCAAACAAACAACCATGCAAAACCCTCCAAGGACCACAAGTCTAGATGCATAACGATAGTGAAAGTAAGAAATCATAAACACACCTTTGGGTTCTCCTTGATGACTTCAAACGCGAATAGTGTCACGTTCTCTATAGTTGATCCACGCCTAGAGTTGATCCTAGATCTCCAATCTCCTTGGTGCTAGCCCGGAATGAAAGGAGGATGAAGGAATCACGCAAAACGAGGCACAAAGAGGGGGTTCGGCCCTCTTGTGGCGTCGGGGACGAGGGGCGGCGGCAAGGGGGCGGCGTCCTCCTTGTTGCTTGCTCTCTCTCTCCTTTGTTCTCTCCCACTCTTGTTATGTTCTCTTTAGAGCATAAGTTATGAGGAAGGAAGGAAGGAGGGTCCTTTATATAGTCCAACAACTCTTTGTTAACTACCTAAAGGACTTATTCTAGTCCTACTAGAATTCAATTTAGTCCCTTCCTTGCAAATTAGTCCCTACTAAGTTTGCAAGGGTTTGCAAAGTGATCCTTCTAATTAATTAATCCAATTAATTAATTCCCAAATCTAGTACAACTCTATATAGCGTGTGACCCCATAGGTTCTATCTAGTTGGTAGCAACTCTTTGCTAATATGGAGCGGTTTCTAGCAAAACATCCATTCTAGCCAACTAATAGAATAGTCATCTAGACAACCTTGTACAAGTAATTGTCTCATCCCTTTGCCTCCATATCCGGATTGGACACGAGACATACAAGTCACACTCGTATATCCAATCCCTAGTTTCTCGATCCATGGAATAGCCTTATTCGTGCAAATAACATCAATATCCCATATATTGATTTATTTGAGTCTGGCCACACATTCTATAAGCACTATCCTCGAGTGGCCTAGGATATTTGTTCCCGTTATGTGGGAGGGGCAAATCCTCTCTACGTCCACTACGTTCTCTAAGCTTGCTTCTCATTGTATCCAGTACACGCCTTTATAACTACCCAGTTACGGTGTAGCGTTTAACGCTACCAAGATCACAATGATCCACAACTAGAATATCTAGTGACTTCAAGTCTAAGGATGACAATACCATTGTACCCGAGAAGCACTTGTGACTCAACATAACGTGTATGTAGCCTTCTCGGTGATGGGTCAATCCAGTGTAACATTCCGTAATGCACACCTATGTGTTGGATCGTGATATCTCCATATCAATCCAACCCCATACTAGTCTATAGATGATTGTCCCATTTAATCATTATACTTGACTAGGGATATTTAAGATAAACAACACGATTGTAAATCTAAGGACTTCATTATATTAAATATCCAATAAATAATAAATGAATTTCTAGCCAAATACAAATTCATACTAAACTAGATTGCCTCTAGGGCATCTATTCCAACAAGAGTTTCCTAGTCTAACATTTGATGAAACAGATTCGGATTGGGCAGCTATCTAAAAGAAAGAAAGAAAGAAAGAAAGTCTCAGCATTGTTCTATACCACACGTATACTCTTACAATCTTAAAGCAGTCTAAAATTAAGCAATAAATCATATGTTGGGCTCTAAGCATATAACACAAAGATTAAGTAAACTACTAAATGCTAAACTATCCCACAACTCCGGCTTATTCAAATTTTAATTCTTTACCCTATGTCCATTTAAAATTCCCTACAGGTTTTATTTTATTATTATATTTATTATTTTTGGATAACCGGTCTCTGATACCAACTGTAACATCCCCAAAATGATTAAGCCGGATACCCGGGGGTGTCACTACGTACCCGATACGGACCCCGGATACAAGGATGTTTAAAATAGAGGATCCAAACAACACTTCCATCCCCCATACATTGTCGATGACTAGGTCGTCGAACACTTCTTTCAGTTCCTTCCAAGATGATACTCTAGGAAGTCCATTGAGTATGTAATGGCATATACTCAATAGGTGATTGTAAGGGTCAGGGCTTCTTGAGCTCCAACAGTTGCATAGGTTCCCGATTTAGTCACAATACTCATTTAAGGTTTCTAAGCCTTAATGGTAGATCACGCCATGTGGATGGTCGGCTCCAGTGAGATCGTCAGGAGTAGGGATAGGTTGTCTAAATCCTGTGTGTGGAGTTAGAGTTGCAATGGTTTCTTCTGTTATGGAATCTTCTTCTATCGGGTCTTCTTCTAGTTTATAATTCGGGCCTTCCTTCATCCTTTGGACAAGTGCATCGAACTTCTTGAGCTTCCCGCATAGGCGTTCGACGAAATTGTTGTTCTTGTTGTACGTTTCATCGCTGGGCATCCATCGTCCATCTTTAGTGATGATTAGTCCGGTGTGGTCCTGCTTTACTTCGTTCCATGGACATTTGTCTGGTATTCCATTAACTATGACGTCACACACCATTATCTGATTGCGGAAAGTTATGACTCTATTAGCGTCGCTCCATTGATGAAATCGATCCATGGCATGCGCGCAGCAGCTGTCGATGCTTTCCTGGCCTTCCAAGAACTGCACGCGACAGGGAGACTCTCCAAGTCCAACATTTGATGAAACGGATTGGGATTATGAAGCCATCTAAAAGAAAGAAAGAAAGTCTCAGGATTGTTCTATACCACACGTATACTCTTATAATCTTAAAGCAGTCTAAAATTAAGCAATAAATCATACATTGGGCTCTAAGAATATAACACAAAGATCAAGTAACTTCTGAATACTAAACTATCCCACAACCCCGACTTATTCAAATTTTAATTCTTTTCCCTGTGTTCATTAAAAATTCCTTACAGTTTTTTTTTGGATAACCGGGCTCTGATACCAACTGTAACACCCCCAAAATGACTAAGTCGGAAACCAGGGAGTGTCACTCCGTACTTGAGACGAAACCCGGATACAAGGAGGTATAAAACAAAGGATCAAAATAACACTTCCATCCCCCATACGTTTTCGATGACTAGGTTGTTGAACTCGTCTTCCAGCTCCTTCCAATGTGCTACTCTAGGCAGTCCATTGAGTACCTAATGGCATGTATTCAATGGGTGATTGTAAGGTTCAAGGCCCCTTGAGCTCCAACAGTTGCATAGGTTCCCGATATAGTCACAATACTCCTTTAAGGTTTCTAAGCCTGGATGGTAAATCACGCCATGTGGATGGTCAGCTCCAGTGAGATCGTCAGGAGTAGGGATTGGCTGTCTAAATCCTGTGTGTGGAGTTAGATTTGGAATGGGTTCTTCTTCTATGGGATTTTCTTCTATCGGGTCTTTTTCTAAGTTATTATTCGAGCCTTCCTTCATCCTTTGGACAAGTTCCTCGAACTTCTTGAGCTTCCAGCTTGTTTTTCTTCTTGTACTTGTCCTCGTTGTGCATCCATCGCCCTTCTTTAGTGATGACTAGGTCGATGTGGTCCTCTCTTACTTCGTTCCATGGACATGTGTCTTGTAGTCCGTTAACTATGACGTCACACACTATTATCGGGTTCCGGAAATTTGGGACTCTATTAGCGTCGCTCCATTGATAGTATCGATCCATGACACACGCGCAGTAGGTGTAGATGCTTTCCTGGCCGTCCAAGAACTGCAGGCCATAGGGAGAGTTTCCTAGTCCAAGATTTGATGAAACAGATTCGGATTGGGCCGCTATCTAAAAGAAAGAAGGAAAGTCTCAGCATTGTTCTATACCACACGTATACTCTTACAATCTTAAAGCAGTCTAAAATTAAGCAATAACTCATACGTTGGGCTCTAAGCATATAAAACAAAGATCAAGTAAACTACTAAATGCTAAACTATCCCACAACTCCGTCTTATTCAAATTTTAATTCTTTCCCCTATGTCCATTTAAAATTCCCAACATATTTTATTTTATTAAATTTTTATTATTATTGGATAACCGGGCTCTGATACCAATTGTAACACTTCCAAAATGATTAAGCTGGATACCCGGGGGTGTCATTACGTACCCGAGACGAACCCCGGATACAAGGAGGTTTAAAATAGAAGATCAAAACAACACTTCTATCCCCCACACATTGTCGATGACTAGGTCGTCGAACTTTTCTTTCATCTCCTTCCAAGGTGATACTCTAGGCAGTCCATTGAGTATGTAATGGCATATACTCAATGGGTGATTGTAGGGGTCAGGGCTCCTTGAGCTCCAAAAGTTTCATAGGTTCCCGATTTAGTCACTCATTTAAGGTTTCTAAGCCTTGATGGTAGATCACGCCATGTGGATGGTCGGCTCCAGTGAGATCGTCAGGAGTAGGGATAGGTTGTCTAAATCCTGTGTGTGGAGTTAGAGTTGGAATGTTTTCTTCTTTTATGGGATCTTCTTATATCGGGTCTTCTTCAAGTTTATAATTCGGGCCTTCCTTCATTGTTTGGACAAGTTCATCGAACTTCTTGAGCTTCCCGCGTAGGCGTTCGACCAAATCGTTGTTTTTGTTGTACGTGTCATCGTTGGGCACCTATCGTCCTTCTTTAATGATGACTAGTCCGGTGTGGTCCTGCTATACTTCGTTCCATGGACACGTGACTGGTAGTCCATTAACTATGACGTCAAACACTATTATCGGATTGCGTAAAGTTAGGACTCTATTAGCGTCGCTCCATTGATGACATCGATCCATGACTTGCGCGCAGTAGCGGTCGATGCTTTCCTGGCCTTCCAAGAACTGCAGGCGATAGGGAGAGTCTCCAAGTCCAACATTTGATGAAACGGATTGGGATTAGGAAACCATCTAAAAGAAAGAAAGGAAGTCTCAGCATTGTTCTATACCACACGTATACTCTTATAATCTTAAAGCAGTGTAAAATTAAGCAATAAATCATACATTGGGCTCTAAGCATATAACACAAAGATCAATTAAACTTTTAAATACTAAACTATCTCACAACTCCGGCTTATTCAAATTTTAATTCTTTTCCCTATGTCCATTAAAAATTCCCTACAGTTTTTCTTTTTTCTTTTTACTGTTGGATAACCGGGCTCTGATACCAACTATAACACACTCAAATTGACTAAGCCGAAAACCCGGGAGTGTCACTCCGTACTTGAGACGAAACCCGGATACAAGGAGGTATAAAACAAAGGATCCAAATAACACTTCTATCCCCCATACGTTGTCGATGACTAGGTCGTTGAACTCGTCTTCCAGCTCCTTCCAAGGTGATAATCTAGGCAGTCCATTGAGTACGTAGTGGCATATATTCAATGGGTGATTGTAAGGGTCAAGGCCCCATGAGCTCCAACAGTTGCATAGGTTCCCGATATAGTCACAATACTCCTTTAAGGTTTCTAAGCCTGGATGGTGAATCACACCATGTGGATGGTCAGCTCCGGTGAGATCGTCAGGAGTACGGATAGGCTGTCTAAATCCTGTGTGTGGAGTTAGAGTTGGAACGGTTTCTTCTTTTATGGGATCTTCTTATATCGGGTCTTCTTCTAGCTTATAATTCGGGCCTTCCTTCATCCTTTGGACAAGTTCATCAAACTTCTTGAGCTTCCCGCGCAGGCATTCGACCAAATCGTTGTTCTTGTTGACGTGTCATCGTTGGGCACCCATCGTCCTTCTTTAGTGATGACTAGTCCAGTGTGGTACAGCTTTACTTCGTTCCATGGAAACGTGTCTGGTAGTCCATTAAGTATAACACCACACACCATTATCGGATTGCGGAAAGTTAGGACTCTATTAGCGTCGCTCCATTGATGACATCGATCCATGAAATGCGAGCAGCAGCTGTCGATGCTTTCCTGGCCTTCCAAGAACTGCAGGTGATAGGGAGAGTCTCCAAGTCCAACATTTGATGAAACATATTGGGATTAGGAAGCCATCTAAAAGAAAGAAAGGAAGTCTCGGCATTGTTCTATACCACACGTGTACTCTTATAATCTTAAAGCAGTCTAAAATTAAGCAATAAATCATACATTGGGCTCTAAGCATATAACACAAAGATCAAGTAAAATTCTAAATACTAAACTATCCCACAAATCTGCCTTATTCAAATTTTAATTTTTTCCCTGTGTCCATTAAAAATTCCCTACAGTTTTTTTTTCTTTTGGATAATCGGGCTCTGATACCAACTGTAACACCCCCAAAATGACTAAGCCGGAAACCCCGGAGTGTCACTCCGTACTTGAAACGATACCCGAATACAAGGAGGTATAAAACAAAGGATCCAAATAACACTTCCATCCCCCATACGTTGCCGATGACTAGGTCGTTGAACTCGTCTTCCAGCTCCTTCCAAGGTGATACTCTAGGCAGTCCATTGAGTACGAAATGGCATATATTCAATGGGTGATTGTAAGGGTCAAGGCCCTTTGACCTCAACCAGTTGCATAGGTTCCCGATATAGTCACAATACTCCTTTAAGGTTTCTAAGCCTGGATGGTGAATCACGCCATGTGGGTTGTCAGGTCCAGTGAGATCGTCAGGAGTAGGGATAGACTGTCTAAATCATGTGTGTGGAGTTAGAGTTGGAACGGCTTCTTCTTCTATGGGATCTTCTTCTATCGCGTCTTCTTCAGGTTTATAATTCGAGCCTTCCTTCATCCTTTGGACAATTTTCTCGAACTTCTTGAGCTTCCCGCGTAGGCGTTTGACCAAATCGTTTTTCTTCTTGTACTTGTCCTCGTTGGGCATCCATCGTCTTTTTTTAGTGATGACTAGGTCGGTGTGGTTCTCTCTTACTTCGTTCCATGAACATGTGTCTTGTAGTCCATTAACTATGACGTCACACACTATTATCGGGTTCCGGAAATTTGGGACTCTATTAGCGTCGCTCCATTGATAGCATCGATCCATGACACACGTGCAGTAGGTGTAGATGCTTTCCTGGCCTTCCAAGAACTGCAGGCCATAGGGAGAGTTTCCTAGTCCAACATTTGATGGAACAGATTTAGATTGGGCAGCCATCTAAAAGAAAGAAAGGAAGTCTCAGCATTGTTCTATACCACATGTATACTCTTATAATCTTAAAGCAGTCTAAAATTTAGCAATACATCATACGTTGGGCTCTAAGCATATAACACAAAGATCAAGTAAACAAATAAATGCTAAACTATCCCACAACTCCGACTTATTCAAATTTTAATACTTTTCCCTATGTCCATTTAAAATTCCCTACATGTTTTGTTTTATTATTTTTGGTTAACCGGGCTCTGATACCAACTGTAACACCCACAAAATGATTAAGCCGGATACCCGGGGGTGTCACTACGTACCCGAGACGAGCCCCGGATACAAGGAAGTTTAAAATAGAGGATCCAAACAACACTTCCATCCCCCATACATTGTCGATGACTAGGTCATCGGACTTTTCTTTCAGCTCCTTCCAAGGTGATACTCTAGGCAGTCCATTGAGTATGTAATGGCATATACTCAATGGGTGATTGTAAGGGTCTGGGCTCCTTGAGCTACAACAGTTGCATAGGTTCTCGATATAGTCACAATACTCATTTAAGGTTTCTAAGCCTTGATGGTAGATCACGCCATGTGGATGCTCGGCTCCAGTGAGATCGTCAGGAGTAGGGATAGGTTGTCTAAATCCTTTGTGTGGAGTTAGAGTTGGAACGGGTTCTTCTTTTATGAGATCTTCTTCTATCGGGTCTTCTTCAGGTTTATAATTTGGGTCTTCCTTCATCTTTTGGACAAGTTCATCGAACTTCTTGAGCTTCCCGCGTAGGCGTTGGACCAAATCGTTATTCTTGTTGTACGTGTCATCGTTGGGCATACGTCGTCCTTCTTTAGTGATGACTAGTCCGGTGTGGTCCTGCTTTTATTCGTTCCATGGTCACGTGTCTGGTAGTACATTAACTATGACGTCACACACCGTTATCGGATTGCGGAAAGTTAGGACTCTATTAGCGTCGCTCCATTGATCACATCGATCCATGACATGCGCGCAGTAGCTGTCGATGCTTTCCTGGCCTACCAAGAACTGCAGGCCATAGGGAGAGTCTCGAAGTCCAACATTTGATGAAACGGATTGGGATTAGGAAGCCATTTAAAAGAAAGAAAGGAAGTCTCAGCATTGTTCTATACCACACGTCTACTCTTATAATCTTAAAGCAGTCTAAAATTAAGCAATAAATCATACATTGGGCTCTAAGCATATAACACAAAGATCAAGTAAACTTCTAAATACTAAACTATCCCACAACCCCGGTTTATTCAAATTTTAATTCTTTTCCCTGTGTCCATAAAAAATTCCCTACATTTTTTTTTACTTTTGGATAATTGGGCTCTGATACCAACTGTAACACCCCCAAAATGACTAAGTCGGAAACCCGGGAGTGTCACTTTGTACTTGAGACGAAACCCGAATACAAGGAGGTATAAAACAAAGGATCCAAATGACACTTCCATCCCCATACGTTGTCGATGACTAGGTCGTTGAACTCTTCTTCCAGCTCCTTCTAAGGTGATACTCTAGGCAGTCCATTGAGTACGTAATGGCATATATTCAATGGGTGATTGAAAGGGTCAAGGCCCCTTGAAATCCAAAAGTTGCATAGGTTCCCGATATAGTCACAATACTCATTCAAGGTTTCTAAGCCTGGATGGTAAATCACGCCATGTGGATGGTTAGCTCCAGTGAGATCGTCAGGAGTAGGGATAGGCTGTCAAAATCATGTGTGCGGAGTTAGAGTTTGAATGGTTTCTTCTTTTATGGGATCTTCTTCTATCGCGTCTTCTTCAGGTTTTTAATTCGGGCTTTCCTTCATCCTTTGGAAAAGTTCCTCGAACTTCTTGAGCTTCTTGCGTAGGCGTTCGACTAAATTGATGTTCTTCTTGTATGTGTCCTTGTTGGGCATCCATCGTCCTTCTTTTGTGATGACTAGGTCGGCGTTGTCCTCTTTTACTTCGTTCTATGGACACGTGTCTGGTAGTCCATTAACTATGACGTCACACACCATTATTGGATTCCGGAAAGTTAGGACTCTGTTAGCGTTGCTGCATTGATGGAATCGATCCATGATATGCGCGCAGTAGCTCTCGATAGTTTCCTCGCCTTCCAAGAAGTGCAGGCGATAGGGAGAGTCTCCAATTCCAACATTTGATGAAACAGATTGGGATTAGGCAGCCATCTGAAAGAAAGAAAGGAAGTGTCAGCGTTGTTCTATACCACACGTATACTCTTATAATCTTAAAGCTGTCTAAAATTAAGCAATAAATCATACATCGGGCTCTAAGCATATAACACAAAGATCAAGTAAACTTCTAAATACTAAGTTATCCCACAACCTCGGCTTATTCAAATTTAATACTTTTCCCTATGTCCATTTAAAATTCCTCACTAGTTTTATTTTATTTTTTTGACTTTTGGATAACCGGGCTCTGATACCAACTGTAACACCCCCCAAAATGACGAAAACGGAAACCCGGGGTTGTCACTCCGTAACCGAGACGAAACCCGGATACAAGTAGGTTTAATAGAGAGGATCGAAACAACACTTCCATCCCCCATACGTCGTCCATGACTAGGTCCTCGAACTCGTCTTTCACCTCCTTCCAAGATGATACTCTAGGCAGTCCATTGAGTATGTACTGGCATATACACAATGGGTTATTGTAAGGGTCAGGGCTCCTTGAGCTCAAACAGTTTCATAGGTTCCCTATATAGTCACAATACACCTTTGAGGTTTCTAAGCCTGGATGGTAGATCACACTATGTTGATGGTCGGCTATTGTAACATCGTCAGGAATAGGGATAGGCTGTCTAAATCCTGTGTGTGTAGTTAGAGTTGGATCGGATTCTTCTTCTATGGGATATTCTACTATCGGGTCTTCTTCAGGTTTATAATTCGGGCAATCCTTCATCCTTTGGACAAGTTCCTCGAGCTTCTTGAGCTTCCCGCGTAGGCGTTCAACCAAATCGTTGTTCTTGTTGTACTTGTCCTCGTTGGGCATCCATCGTCCTTCTTTAGTGATGACTAGGTCGGTGTGGTCCTCCTTTACTTCGTTCCATGGACATGTGTCTGGTAGTCCATTAACTATGACGTCACACTCCATTATCGGGTTCCAGCAAGTTGGGACTCTATTAGCGTCGCTCCATTAATGGAATCGATCCATGACACGCGCGAAGTAGGTGTCGATGCTTTCATGGACTTCCAAGAACTGCAGGCGATAGGGAGAATCTCCAAGTCCAATATTTGATGAAACGAATTCGGATTGGACAGCCATCTAAAAGAAAGAAAGGAAGTCTCAACATTGTTCTATACCACACGTATACTCTTATTCAAATTTTTATTCTTTTCCCTATGTCCATTTAAAATTCCCTACAGTTTTTTTTTTTTTTTACTTTTGGATATCCGGGCTCTGATACCAACTGTAACACCCCCAAAATGACTAAGCCGGAAATCTAGGGGTGTCATTCCGTACCCGAGAAGAAACCAAGATACAATGAGGTTTAAAACAGGGGATCCAAATAACACTTCCATCCCCCATACGTTATTGATGATTACGTCGTTGAACTCGTCTTTCAGCTCCTTCCATAGTGATACTTTAGGCAATACATTGAGTATGTAATGGCATATACTCAATGGGTTATTGTAAGGGTTAGGGCACCTTGAGCTCCAATAGTTGCATAGGTTCCCGATATAGTGACAAAACTCCTTCAAGGTTTCTAAGCCTTGATGGTAAATCACGCAATGTGGATGGTCGGTTCCAGTGAGATCATCAGGAGTAGGGATAGGTTGTCTAAATCCTGTGTGTGGAGTTAGAGTTGGAACGGTTTCTGCTTTTATGGGATCTTCTTCTAGCGGGTCTTCTTCAGGTTTATAAGTCGGGCCTTCCTTCATCCTTTGGACAAGTTCATCGAACTTCTTAAGCTTCCCCAGTAGGCGTTCGACCAAATCGTTGTTCTTGTTGTACGTGTCATCGTTGGGCATCCATCGTCCTTCTTTAGTGATGACTAGGCCGGTGTGGTCCTGCTTTACTACGTTCCATGGACACGTGTCTGGTAGTCCATTAAGTATGACGTCACACACCATTATCGGATTGCGGAAATTTAGGACTCTATTAGCGTCGCTACATTGATTACATCGATCCATGACATGCGCGCAGTAGCTGTCGATGCTTTCCTGGCCTTCCAAGAACTGCAGGCGATAGGGAGAGTCTCGAAGTCCAACATTTGATGAAACAGATTGGGATTAGTAAGCCATCTAAAAGAAAGAAAGGAAGTCTCGGCATTGTTCTGTACCACACGTATACTCTTATAATCTTAAAGCAGTCTAAAATTAAGCAATAAATTATACATTCGGCTCTAAGCATATAACACAAAGATCAAATAAACTTCTAAATACTAAACTATCCTACAACCCCGGCTTATTCAAATTTTAATTCTTTTCCCTGTGTCCATTAAAAATTCCCTACAGTTTAATTTTTTTTTTTACGTTTGGATAATCGGGCTCTGATACCAACTGTAACACCCCCAAAATGACTAAGCCGGAAACCCGGGAGTGTCACTCCGTACTTTAGACAAAACCCGTATACAAGGAGGTATAAAACAAAGGATCCAAACAACACTTCCATCCCACATACGTTGTCGATAACTAGGTCGTTGAATTCGTCTTCCAGCTCCTTCCAAGTAGGTACTCTAGGCAGTCCATTGAGTACGTAATGGCATATATTCAATGGGTTATTGTAAGGGTAAAGGCCCCTTGAACTCCAAAAGTTGCATAGGTTCCCGATATAGTCACAATAATCCTTTAAGGTTTATAAGCCAGGATGGTAAATCACGCCTTGTGGATGGTCAGCTCCAGTGAGATCGTCAAGAGTAGGGATAGGCTGTCTAAATCCTGTGTGTGGAGTTAGAGTTGGAACAGGTTCTTCTTCTATGGGATATTCTTCTATCGGGTCTTCTCCAGGTTTATAATTCGAGCCTTCCTTCATCCTTTGGACAAGTTCCTCGAACTTCTTGAGCTACCCGCGTAGGCGTTCGACCAAATCGTTTTTCTTCTTTACTTGTCCTCGTTGGACATCCATCGCCCTTGTTTAGTGATGACTAGGTCAGTTTGGTCCTCTCTTACTTCGTTACATGGACACGTGTCTTGTAGTCCATTAACTATTACGTCACACACTATTATCGGGTTCCGGAAATTTGGGACTCTATTAGCGTCGCTCCATTGATAGCATCGATCCATGACACACGCCCAGTAGGTGTAGATGCTTTCCTCGCCTTCCAAGAACTGCAGGCCATAGGGAGAGTTTCCTAGTCCAACATTTGATGAAACAGATTCGGATTGGGCAGCTATCTAAAAGAAAGAAAGTCTCAGCATTGTTCTATACCACACGTATACTCTTACAATCTTAAAGCATACTAAAATTAAGCAATAAATCATACATTGGGCTCTAAGCATATAACACAAAGATCAAGTAAACTACTAAATGCTAAACTATCCCACAACTCCGGCTTATTCAAATTTTAATTCTTTTCCCTATGTCCATTTAAAATTCCCTACAGGTTTTATTTTGTTATTTTATTATTATTTTTGGATAACCAGACTCTGATAACCAACTGTAACACCCCCAAAATGATTAAGCCGGATACCCAGGAGTGTCACTACGTACCCGAGACGAACCCCGGATACAAGGAGGTTTAAAATAGAGGATCCAAACAACACTTCCATCCCCCATACATTGTCGATGACTAGGTCGTCGAACTCTTCTTTCAGCTCCTTCCAGGGTGATACTCTAGGCAGCCCATTGAGTATGTAATGACATATATTCAATGGGTGATTGTAATGGTCAAGGCCACTTGAGCTCCAACAGTTGCATAGGTTCCCGATATAGTCACAATACTCCTTTAAGGTTTCTAAGCCGGGATGGTAAATCACGCCATGTGGATGGTCGGCTCCAATGAGATAGTCAAGAGTAGGGATAGGCTGTCTAAATTCTGTGTGTGGAGTTAGAGTAGGAACAGGTTCTTCTTCTATGGGACCTTCTTCTATCGGGTCTTCTTCAGGTTTATAATTCGAGCATTCCTTAATACTTTGGACAAGTTTCTAGAACTTCTTGAGCTTCCACCCGTAGGCGTTCGACCAAATCATTTTTCTTGTTGTACTTTTCCTCGTTGGGCATCCATCGTCCTTCTTTAGTGATGACTAGGTCGGTGTGGTCCTCTCTTACTTAGTTCCATAAAAATGTTTCTTGTAGTCCTTTAACTATGACGTCACACACCATTATCGGGTTCCGGAAAGTTGGGACTCTACTAGCGTTGCTCCATTGATGGCTTCGATCAATTACACGCGCGCAGTAGCTGTCGATGCTTTCCTAGCCTTCCAAGAACTGCAGGCGATAGGGAGAGTCTCAAAGTCCAACATTTGATGGAACAGATTTAGATTGGGCAGCCATCTAAAAGAAAGAAAGGAAGTCTCAGCATTGTTCTATACCACACTTATACTCTTATAATCTTAAAGCAGACTAAAATTAAGCAATAAATCATACATTAGGCTCTAAGCATATAAGACAAAGATCAAGTAAACTACTAAATGCTAAACTATCCCACAACCCCTGCTTATTCAAATTTTAATTCTTTTCCCTATGTCCATTTAGAATTTTCCCACATATTTTATTTTATTTTGTTTTACTTTTGGATAACGGGAATCTGATACCATTTGTATCACCCCCAACATAACTAACCGGAAACCCGGGAGTGTCACTCCATACCTAAGACAAAACCATGATACAAGGAGGTTTAAAACAGAGGATCCAAACAACACTTCCATCCCCCATACGTTGTCGATGACTAGGTCGTCGAACTCGTCTTTCAGCTCCTTCCAAGGTGATACTCTAGGCAGTCCATTGAGTATGTAATGGCATATACACAATGGCTGATTGTAAGGGTCAGGTCCCCTTGAGCTCCAACAGTTGCATAGGTTCCCGATATAGTCACAATGCTCCTTTAGGCTTATAAGTCTGGATGGTAGATTGAGCCATGTGAATGGTTGGCTCCAGTGAGATCGTCAGGAGTAGGGGTATGTTGTCTAAATTCTGTGTGTGGAGTTAGAGTTTGAATGGGTTCTTCTTCTATGGGATCTTCTTCTATCGGGTCTTCTTCAGGTTTATAATTCGGGCCTTCGTTCATCCTTTGTACAATTTCCTCGAACTTCTTGAGCTTCCCGCGTAGGCGTTCGACCAAATCGTTGGTCTAGTTGTACTTGCCTTCGTTGGGCATCCATCGTCCTTCTTTTGTGATGACCAGGTCGGTGTGCTCCTCCTTTATTTCGTTCCATGGAAATTTGTTTGGTAGTCCATTAACTATGACGTCACTCAGCATTATCAGGCTTCGGAAAGTTGGGACTCTATTAGCGTCGCTCCATTGATGACATCAATCAATGACATGCGCGCAGTAGCTGTCGATGCTTTCCTGGCCTTCCAAGAACTGGAGGCAATAGGGAGAGTCTTCAAGTCCAACATTTGATTAAATGGATTCGGATTGGACAGCCATCTAAAAGAAAGAAAGGAAATCTCAGCATTGTTCTATACCACACGTATACTCATATAATCTTAAAGCAGTCAAAAATTAAGCAATAAATCATACATTGGCATTATGCATATAACACAAAGATCAAGTAAACTACTAAATGCTAAATATCCCACAACCCCGACTTACTCAAATTTTAATTTTTTTTCATATGTCCTTTTAAAATTACCTACAGGTTTTATTTTATTTTATTTTTTTTAACTTTTGGATAACCGGGCTCTGATACCAACTGTAACACCCCCAACATGATTAAGCCGGAAATCCGGGGGTGTCACTCCTTACCCGAGACGAAACCCGAGTACAAAAACATTTAAAACAGAGGATCCAAACAATACTTCCATCCTCCATACGTTGTCGATGACTAGGTTGTCGAACTAGTCTTTCAGCTCCTTCCAAGGTGATATTTTAGGCAGTCCATTGAGCATGTAATAGCGTATACTCAATGGGTGATTGTAAGGGTCAGGGACCTTTGAGCTCCAACAGTTGCATATGTTCCCGATATAGTCACAATAATCCTTTAAGGTTTCTAAGCCTGGATGGTAGGTCACACCATGTGGATTGTCGGCTCCAGTGAGATCGTCAGGAGTAGGGATAGGCTGTCTAATTCCTGTGTGTGGAGTTAGAGTTGGAACAGGTTCTTCTTATATGGGATCTTCTTCTATCGGGTCTTCTTCAGGTTTATAATTCGAGCCTTCCTTCATCCTTTGGACAAGTTCCTCGAACTTCTTGAGCTTCCCGCGTAGGCATTCGACAAAATCGTTGTTTTTTTGTACTTGTCCTCGTTGGGCATCCATCGTCCTTCTTTAGTGATGACTAGGTCGGTGTGGTCCTCCTTTACTTCGTTCCATGGACATGTGTCAGGTAGTCGATTAACTATGAAGTCACACACCATTTTCGGGTTCCGGAAAGTTGGGACTCTATTAGCGTCGCTCGATTGATGGCATCGATCGATGACACGCACGCAGTAGCTGTCGATGCTTTCGTGTCCTTCAAAAAATTGCAGGCGATAGGGAGAATATCCAAGTCCAACATTCGATGAAACGGAATCGGATTGGGCAGCCACCTAAAAGAAAGAAAGGAAGTCTCAGCATTGTTCTATACCACATGTATACTCTTACAATCTTAAAGCAGTCTAAAATTAAGGAATAAATCATACATTGGGATCTACGCATATAACACAAAAATCAAGTAAACTATTAAATGCTAAACTATCCCACAACCCCGACTTGTTCAAATTTTAATTCTTTTCCCTATGTCCATTTAAAATTCCGTACAGGTTTTATTTCATTCTTATTTTTTTAACTTTTGGAATAACCGGGCTCTGATACCAACTGTAACACCCCCAAAATGACTAAGCTGGAAACCGAGGGTGTCACTCCTTACCCGAGACGAAACCCGAATACAAGGAGGTTTAAAGCAGAGGGTCCAAACAACACTTCCGTCCCCCATACGTTGTCGATGACTAGGTCGTCGTACTCGTCTTTCATCTCTTTCCATGGTGATACTCTAGGCAGTCCATTGAGTATGTAATGGCATATACTCAATGGGTGATTGTAAGGGTCAGGGCCCCTTGAGCTCCAACAGTTGCATAGGTTCCCGATATAGTCACAATACTCCTTTAAGGTTTCTAAGCCTGGATGGTAGATCAGGCCATGTGGATGGTCGACTCTAGTGAGATCGTCAAGAGTAGGGATTGGCTGTCTAAATCCTGTGTATGGAGTTAGAGTTGGAACGAGTTCTTCTTCTATGGGATCTTCATCTATCGGGTCTTCTTCAGGCTTATAATTCGGGCCTTCCTTCATCCTTTGAACAAGTTCCTCGAACTTCTTGAGTTTCCTGCATAGGCGTTCGACCAAATCGTTGTTCTTGTTGTACTTGTCCTCTTTGGGCATCAATCGTCCTTCTTTAGTGATGACTAGGTTGGTGTGGTCCTCCTTTACTTCGTTCCCTGGACATGTGTCTGGTAATCCATTAACTATGACGTCACACACGGAGCTATCATGGACATGTTTCTGGTAGTCCATCAACATAAATTTGAACTACACGTAAATATTTCTCATGAGTCTTTATGAAAAGGGTCTTGTCTACCAATCCTCTTTTGAAATCATTTTCAAGCAAAAAATTTGACAGTCTTTCATACCAAGCTCTTGGAGCTTGTTTCAAACCATAAAAAGCTTTTTCAAGTTTGTAAACATGATCTGGAAACTTGTCACTTTCAAAACCAGGAGGTTGTGCAACATAAACTTCTTCTTGCAAGTAACCATTCAAGAAAGCACTTTCACATCCGTTTTAAATAGTTTCACGTTCTTGTAAGATGCAAAAGCAAGTAAAACTCTAACTGCTTCTAACCTGTCAACTGGAGCAAAATTTTCCTCTTAATCAATACCTTCTTCTTGGTTGTAACCTTGAGCAACTAACCTTGCTTTGTTTCTGATCACTTTGCCATTCTCATCCAGTTTGTTTCTGAACACCCATCTGGTACCAATGACAGACTGGTTTGTTGGTGGAGGAAAGAGATTCCACACCTTATTTCTTTCAAACTCATTGAGTTCACTCTGCATAGCTATAATCCAGTCTGCTTCTTGTAATGCTTCCTTCACAGTTTTGGGTTCTACAAGAGAGATAAAAGCATTAAAAGCGCAAAGATTCTTCAATTGTGATCTTTTTTGTGTACCAGGGGTTGGATCAGAGATGATGTTGTCAGCTGGATGAGATGAAAGATATTTAAATCTCTTTCTTGGAGACCAGTGTTCAAGCTCTCCATATTGCTTCTCTGGTTTTGAAGTTTTAGCCTGATCACTTATATCTTCCTGATCATCCTTGTCAAGGATTTGATCTATATTTTCAAGGCCTTGAGATCTATTGCAAAACCCCGTGATCCCCAAGCCTTCCGTTCCGGACCGGAAAGCCCAGGAGGGTGATGCTAAAAGAGTCGGTGGAGATCATAAGCTTAAACATCCATTACAATACTATTAAACATTACAAACGTTTTTAAGTCTTACACGGGTAATTACAAACTACTACGTTAACACAAGACTAGTTGCTCATTATGTCATTACTCTACGTGAGTCTCGTACCCAGCTTC
This sequence comes from Linanthus parryae, assembly GCA_023055425.1. NCBI lineage: Eukaryota > Viridiplantae > Streptophyta > Magnoliopsida > Ericales > Polemoniaceae > Linanthus > Linanthus parryae. Next base: position 2,703,951 of record JALGPY010000037.1, on the reverse strand, counting down.
CCGATAGCCTCCAGTCTCTATACCTGCGGTGGGAAGGAAACAGGAACCGCAGTTTCGAAAATCAGCATTGAAATACGGAGTGAGTAACACCCAAACATGTAAATAGATGAGGAAGCGTATAATATTTCTAAAACATTCATAAGAGGATAAGGTATCATAGCTAAAAATGTAATATTAAGAAATCAAGTGTAATTACTTGCATCACATAAGACATTATCTTCCTTTACTTTGCGTTTCAGACTTCCTTTGATTGTCAAACTGGGAGTATTGCTTCCAAACTATCTATTCCTTTTCAATAGTAAATATCATTTCCTCAACTACCTCATTATAAACTTGCTGTTACGGGGAAAAGCTATCCTTTCACTAGCAGCCATGACCTTAAGTGCCGGCACCCCCCTAAGACTTCTTGCGGCAAGAGAGGTTAGTACATGGAGCGACCCGGCAGGTTGCGACCGGGTTAAACTATTACGGGTCGTGTAACGGCAGTCACACGACCAATCTATCAATATTGTAATGATCCCCGCTCAATTCTTTTCTCTTTACTTATCATGCGTTATTTTTGATTTATGGTTCTCGTATAACATTTCAAAGCGGCTATTTTGAAACATAGTCAAATCTCAGATAAAACAGGCATTTCATGAAGCACATTTTGAGACAAATAATAAAAGTCATGTTTGGACACGAAAGAACTAGGCACGCAACGTTTGACATGTGTACTCACTTTGATCCGTTTGCTACTATCACGCAAGAGTTCTTATGAAGTCCGCGTCAACAAATTCGTCACCTACAAATTATATCTCCTAAATTAACACAAGTCCAACTATTCGAATATACACTATGAATTCTAGCGAGAGTACTACTTGACTTTTAAACCACCCGCTTCTCCCATGGGCAACGCTATTCCTAGCTATACATGACGACACTCAAGCTTTATAAAGGATACTATAAAATATTAAGTAGGAAAGTTATTTATAAACTCTTCTAACTCGTGTATTTTAAAATGACTATCCGATATATTTAGTATGTCCAAAAGTGATTATTTGTTTAGAAAAATATATATATATATATATATATATATATATATATAATTTTTTAGGGGAATTAGAAAAATATTTTTAGTATGAAGAACTTGTAAATTTTAGTGAAGAAAGAGTGATCAAATGTTAACTCATATTTTCTACAATTAAATAAAAGCAATAGTTCTAAAGTATGAACACAATATCTATTTAGTTCACAATAAAACATAACCAGTTTAATTTTTAAATCAACTTTTCCGATAACATTTCAACACCCAAATTATTTTTTCGTGACGAGTACGAAAACTAGTATTTTTAGAAAATATTTTTGATTCAAAAATCACATTTTTATTTTTCGCGAAAAGTGTAATGTCTAGATAAACAACATGCAAAACCCGCTTAGTTATGCCTAAAGACGGCTGGGACCCCCAGCCACTCACAACCAGAATCAATAAAAGGTGTCAACTACCCCCAAGATTCCCTTATCTACAATCAGTCCCCCCCCACTATACACTATAACAGGTTTGTGTAAAAGACACTTTAACCCCCTAAACATGCATTCTCAAATCGATCGATCTAGACATGAATCGAAGCAGCTAGACACCATTTTGATTGTTTAAATCAACTCACAACAAGATTTAGAGCATACCCTAATCAAGAATCGCGAGAAACAGTCAAAAATTGGGTCGGGTTGAAACCCACGCGGATGGATCGGTCGTGACCTTCAGCCCCGGCGTTAATGGCTGTCTTGGCTTCGTCTGAACCTCCTGCTAGCTTCGTCGGCCTCCTAGGATTCGATTGGAGACGAATTGAAGGAATGGGCGGCGCTGGTGATTCTCGTCCCAATCGGTCGCCGGTAAAAATGGTGGTCCAGTGGTTGCCACTGTAACTGTCGCCGCTGATGCTACTCTCTGCTGCTTCTCTTCCGATTTTTCGTCCTTCTTCTGGTCCAGGGCAGAGGTATAGCGAGAGAGAGAGAGAGATGGAGGGAAGATCGGAGTAGAGGGTTTTCTCGGCTTTGGTGGTGATTGCCGCCACTGTGGCAGCGGAGATGGTGGCGATGCCACTGTCCTGGTGGCCTTCTTACTGGATTTCAGCAGTGAATAGAGAGGGAGAGAGGAGAGTTAGAGAGCAGAGAGTTCCTCTTAGCCTTTGGCGGTGATTTCTGCCGGCGGTGGCAGCGGGGATGGTGGCTCTGCCACTGGCTGGGTCCTCTGCTGGGTTGTGAATCAGAGAGGAGGAGAGGGAGAGAGAGAATATAGAGTGAATCTGGGTGGATTTGCCGAAGGAGGGAGTGGCGGTGATGAAGCTTAGAAATGGTGAGGATGGTGGTGGTGATGAGTTGCTCTGGTGGTTAATGAGGGGAAGAAAATAGGTAAATTTTATACAAATTGAGGTATGAAAGCATGTGCTCTCATGTGCACCAAAGTATAGTGAAGTTAAGTGATGGTGATGGGTGAAAGTGACCATGGAGACGGGGGAAAAAAAATCTAGATAAGAAAGCTTTCCCAAGAAGATGGGTGATGGAATAATGTGCTTTGGGTGCACAAACTAATAAAAATGTGATTGGGTGCAATAGATGCAAGATAAGTCGCGGTGGTCGTACACACACAACTAAATAAACACATTTTCACAATATACTACGACTTTTATCTCTAACCTTTTCTAGAATCATCACACCCTTTCTTATCTATCAAACTATGATAGATCACCCCAGTGCTATTTTGCAAATAAAGTCGTATCTAGCTTTCAAATTACTGTTTTAAACCTGGCGAATATACAGGGTATTACATCCTTCCCCCCTTAAAGAGAGCTTCGTCCTCGAAGCTAAAATCATACAATAAATGCGATGCATACAAGCATCTATCTCACGTACGGACAAGTACTGTCATACAAGCAAGTAATGGAGAGTAACACGATACTATATATGCACACAATACCAAGTAGGGTCACAGTTTCAACAGTTCATCAGTCACTAAGGGTCAAGGCTAAGAATGGTGTAAGGGTACTAGCACGTGATAGTAATAAATAAAGGGTAACAATGTAACGACAACAAACGAAGGGTTGCATCAATTGGTACTAGCACGTGATAGTAATAAATAAAGGGTAACAATGTAACGACAACAAATGAAGGGTTGCATCAATTGGTACTAGCACGTGATAGTAATAAATAAAGGGTAACAATGTAACGACAACAAACGAAGGGTTGCATCTTCCCCCCTTAGAGAGTGACGTCCCCGGAACTCAATTTACCTTAACAAACAAAGGTGGATACTTCTTCTTCATTTCCTCTTCAGATTCCCATGTTGCTTCTTTAGTCTTGTAGTTGGTCCAAATGATCTTTACCAATTTGACGCTCTTGGAACGTGTGCCCCTTGTCTCGGTATCCAATATTTTGACAGGAGACTCCTCGTAAGTAAGATACGGGTCGAAATCAACTACTTCAGGGTCCAATACACGGGAGGGGTCTGGTATATACATCCTCAGCTGGGATACGTGAAAGACGTTGTGTCCTCACCCCGAATTCGCAGGTAGATCTAGGCGACGCACAACTTCTCCAATTTTCTCCAAGATATCGTATGGCCCGATAAACTTAGGGCTCAATTTCCCTCTCAGGTTGAACCTGGTTACTCCCTTAGTGGGTGAAACCCTTAGGAATGCCTTTTCCCCCACTTGGTACTCCAATGGCCTTCTTTTCAGATCTGCGTATGAATTTTGTCGGTCTTGAGCCGCTTTCATTCATTGTTGGATGAGCCGTTCTTGGTCCGTCATTTCTTCAATCATTTGTGGTTCAGCTACGACCGTCTAGATGATGTCACTCCAACATAATGGAGAACGGCACTTCCTTCCATACAAAGCTTCGTAAGGTGTCATCTTAATGCTAGAATGATAATTGTTGTTGTAGGAGAATTCTATTAACGACATCTTATCGACCCATGAGCCTTGGAAATCCATAACACCGGCCCTCAACATATCTTCTAACGTCTGAATGGTCCTCTCTGCCTGTCCATCTGTGGCTGGGTGAAAAACAGTACTGAATTTCAGTTGCGTTCCCAACGCTTCCTGAAGTGCTCTACAGAAGTGAGAGAGAAAGTTCGGGTCCCTATCCGAGATTATCGAACTTGGAACTCCATTATATCTTACTATATTTTTGATGTACGCATCCGCCCTTTGCTCCATGTTCCATGTGTCTTTCATCGGAATGAATCTCGCCGTCTTGGTCAATCTATCAATAATCACCCACATCTGATTGAGCCCGTTCTTTGGTCTTGGCAAGGCTGTCACAAAGTCCATCGAAATGGAGTCCCATTTCCTAACCGGATCATCCAATGGTTGGAGTTGACCTTCCATCCTCTTATGCTCAAACTTCACTTTTTGACATGTCAAACACCTAGCCACGAATTTCGCTGCTTCCTTTTTCATGTTGGGCCATCAGAAGGTCTTTTTCAAGTCTTTGTAAAGCTTATCACCTCCAGGGTGGACTGAGTATGGCGTATTGTGCGCCTCCCGCATCAACTTCTCCTTGGTTTCCGAACACCTCTGTGGTACGCACCATCTCCCTTTGTAGTGGATACTCCCATCCTCATGAATCTAAAACTCCTTGGCCTCTCCTGCTGCAATCTTCTTCTTGATTCTTTCAAGCTTCACGTCTCCGGCTTGATTGCTCCTTATTTCTTCGAATACATCCGGTACGACTGTCATACTCCCAAGCAGTTTCTGCACCGTTCCTTGATCCAAGACTTCAATTTCGAACTTCCTGAACTCATGTCATATCCAATCTGACAGGACTATCATGGCATTCACTCCATGGCTTGACTTACGGCTCAACGTGTCTGCGACTACATTTGCCTTTCCCTCGTGGTACTGGATGCGTAGATCATAATCCTTGATAATTACTAGTCATCTTCGTTGTCTGTTGTTCAGATCCTTCTGTGTGGAGATGTACTTCAAGCTGTGATGATCCGTGTAGAGCTTGCAAACTGCACCGTACAGAAGATGCCTCCATATCTTTAGCGCAAATACCACCGCTGCCAGCTCTAAGTCATGTGTGGCATAGTTCTCCTCATGGGATTGTAGCTGCATTGAGGCGTAGGCAATCACTCTTCTTTCTTGCATAAGCACACATCCTAAGCCTTTTTTCGATGCATCGCTGTATACTTCGAACTCACCAGAGTCGTTTGGTAAGGCTAAGACTGGTGCTGTAGTCAACTTCTCCTTCAGATCTTGGAACGCCTCTTCACAACTACCGTCCCAGTGATACTTTACTGCCTTCTTCGTCAGGGTAGTCAGTGGTCTGGCAATCTTGGAGAAATTCTTCACAAACCGTCTGTAGTAGCCTGCTAAGCCAAGGAAACTCCTGATTTGTGACACGTTCTTCGGTGTAGGACAATCTTTAACTGCTGAGATCTTTGCTGGGTCCACAGCTATCCCTTCCTTGGAGATGATGTGGCCTAGAAACGGCACACATTCCAACCAAAATTCGCATTTCGACAACTTAGCATACAATCGCTCATGCCTCAAAGTCTGCAATACTTCTCGGAGATGTTCCTCATGATCCCCTTCGCTCTTCGAGTACACCAGGATATCATCAATAAAGACAACTACGAACTGATCCAGGAATGGCTTCATAACTCGGTTCATCAAATCCATGAACACAGCAGGGGCGTTGGTTAAACCAAATGGCATCACTGTGAATTCGTAATGGCCATACCTTGTGCTAAAAGCCGTCTTCGAAATATCCTTCTCGGCCACGCGAAGTTGATGATATCCGTACCTCATGTCGATATTCGATAAGACGCTAGCCCCTTGCAGCTGATCGAACAAGTCGTCAATCCGGGGTAGAGGGTATTTGTTCTTGATGGTTGCACTGTTCAGCTCCCGGTAGTCAATGCATAGCCTTAAAGTCCCGTCTTTCTTTCTCGCGAGCAACACTGGCGCTCCCTAAGGTGACACACTTGGTCGTATGTAGCCCTTCTGTAGAAGTTCCTGCAACTGTTCCTTCAGCTCCTTCAATTCAGCGGGTGCCATTCAATACGGCGCCTTTGAGATAGGGGCAGTTCCCGGTGTTAATTCTATAGTAAAATCCACTTCCCTTTGAGGTGGCATTTCGGGTATCTCGTCCGGAAACACGTCTGTAAAATCCTTCACAACTCGTATTTCTTCCAACATAGTTTTCTTTTTATACGTGTCTTGAACATAACACACGTAGGTAATCTTTTCTCCTTTGGGTCCCATCGGACCTTTTGATCATAGCAGTCAATGACTGCCTGGTACTTCCCGAGTCAGTCCATTTCAAGGATCATGTATATACCCCCTAGGTCAAACTTGATTAGGTTGGCAGGTAAGATACTTGTTATGGGTTTCATTCCTACTCCTCTGAACATGATATCACACACAATTATATTGCCAGTAGGTGCCGCTACAGGGACGGATATGCTAAATGACTTATGAAAACCCTAATTTCTCAGCTAACGAAGACGATATAAAGCTGGTTTCCCAAAGGCAAGGAAAGTACTTATGACATATCCATGAACAACTTCTACTTTGGTCCTTGTCAGCACATCGATCCTTCCCCATTCGCTTTCGGAGCTCCTGCTCTAAATTACTATTCACCCAGCTTCTTGATACGTCGTCAATTTCTTTGAAAATAGTGGAGGTGGAACTAGAGTTCACTAATCGGATAGCTTAGCATTCTTGTTATGTCCCTTAAGCTCAAAGTCTCATATAGTAAGAACCCAATACTTTCCTCAGGATTCTCATAAGAGTAACATACTCCAACAACATTACTATCGAATGAAGAATTTACCCATGTGGTTATTGTTCTCATTCATATGTTTTCTGTCAAAATTTCCTAGAGTGGTACTTAACGCTCCAGTCACGTCCTACGGTATCCTTGATTACGATTTCGTGGTTTCGGAATTCTGAAAACTCGTCTGTTAATGCACATCTATAAGTATAGACCACACAATTATCATATAAAGTAGCATAGCATGCATCATACTGCAACTTTCCCATAACACAAATAACTTATTCTCGCAAACAATGTAGCACATCAAGTGCAAATCAAAATTTATCTTTCATCTCTTTCTTCCATCACAGAAGTAACATTGTACACAACCAATAGAATACATCTCAAATCAGTCTATAGCTTATTTTCACCAGTGTAATTCATTTCTGCAAATAAAGTAGTATGACCGATCTCGGGGAGTACTTTCAAGTACAAATCAATTCCATCCCTATCTATTTCTTCAATCATGGAAGTAAAAACTATCCATAACCAATATAATACATCCTAATTCATACATATCATATTGAGGAATACTTAACATGTCTCAAGAAAGGATGAGGGTGGGCGGGAGAAACCAAAACTGATACTTAGGCTACCCATAACCCCATCGTCTTTTCAAATTTAAAATTATCTTGCCCTACCTTCATTTTAAATTTCCCTACAGGTTTTAAATCCCTTTAGTGGATTGTCGGCTCTGATACCACCTGCAACACCCCGTGATCCCCAAGCCTTCCGTTCCGGACCGGAAAGCCCAGGAGGGTGATCCTAAAAGAGTCGGTGGAGATCATAATCTTAAACATCCATTACAATACTATTAAACATTACAAACGTTTTTAAGTCTTACACGGGTAATTACAAACTACTACGTTAACACAAGACTAGTTGCTCATTATGTCATTACTCTACGTGAGTCTCGTACCCAGCTTCCCGATAGCCTCCAGTCTCTATACCTGCGGTGGGAAGGAAACAGGAACCGCAGTTTCGAAAATCAGCATTGAAATACTGAGTGAGTAACACCCAAACTTGTAAATAGATGAGGAAGCGTATAATATTTCTGAAACATTCATAAGAGGATAAGGTATCATAGCTAAAAATGTAATATTAAGAAATCAAGTGTAATTACTTGCATCACATAAGACATTATCTTTCTTTACTTTGCGTTTCAGACTTCCTTTGATTGTCAAACTGGGAGTATTGCTTCCAAACTATCTATTCCTTTTCAATAGTAAATATCATTTCCTCAACTACCTCATTATAAACTTGCTGTTACGGGGAAAAGCTATCCTTTCACTAGCAGCCATGACCTTAAGTGTCGGCACCACCCTAAGACTTCTTGCGGCCAGAGAGGTTAGTACATGGAGCGACCCGGCAGGTTGCGACCGGGTTAAACTATTGCGGGTCGTGTAACGGCAGTCACACGACCAATCTATCAATATTGTAATGATCCCCGCTCAATTCTTTTCTCTTTACTTATCATGCGTTATTTTTGATTTATGGTTCTCGTATAACATTTCAAAGCGGCTATTTTGAAACATAGTCAAATCTCAGATAAAACAGGCATTTCATGAAGCACATTTTGAGACAAATAATAAAAGTCATGTTTGGACACGAAAGAAACTAGGCACGCAACGTTGACATGTGTACTCACCTTGATCCGTTTGCTACTATCACGCAAGAGTTCTTATGAAGTCCGCGTCAACAAATTCTTCACCTACAAATTATATCTCCTAAATTAAAACAAGTCCAACTATTCGAATATACACTATGAATTCTAGCGAGAGTACTACTTGACTTTTAAACCACCCGCTTCTCCCATGGGCAACGCTATTCCTAGCTATACATGACGACACTCAAGCTTTATAAAGGATACTATAAAATATTAAGTAGGAAAGTTATTTATAAACTCTTCTAACTCGTGTATTTTAAAATGACTATCCGATTTATTTAGTATGTCCAAAAGTGATTATTTGTTTAGAAAAAATATATATATATATATATATATTTTTTTAAGGGGAATTAAAAAAATATTTTTAGTATGAAGAACTTGTAAATTTTAGTGAAGAAAGAGTGATCAAATGTTAACTCATATTTTCTACAATTAAATAAAAGCAACAGTTCTAAAGTATGAACACAATATCTATTTAGTTCACAATAAAACATAACCAGTTTAATTTTTAAATCAACTTTTCCGATAACATTTCAACACCCAAATTATTTTTTCGTGACGAGTACGAAAACTAGTATTTTTAGAAAATATTTTTGATTCAAAAATCACATTTTTATTTTTCGCGAAAAGTGTAATGTCTAGATAAACAACATGCAAAACCCGCTTAGTTATGCCTAAAGACGGCTGGGACCCCCAGCCACTCACAACCAGAATCAATAAAAGGTGTCAACTACCCCCAAGATTCCCTTATCTACAATCAGTCCCCCCCCACTATACACTATAACAGGTTTGTGTAAAAGACACTTTAACCCCCTAAACATGCATTCTCAAATCGATCGATCTAGACATGAATCGAAGCAGCTAGACACCATTTTGATTGTTTAAATCAACTCACAACAAGATTTAGAGCATACCCTAATCAAGAATCGCGAGAAACAGTCAAAAATTGGGTCGGGTTGAAACCCACGCGGATGGATCGGTCGTGACCTTCAGCCCCGGCGTTAATGGCTGCCTTGGCTTCGTCTGAACCTCCTGCTAGCTTCGTCGGCCTCCTAGGATTCGATTGGAGACGAATTGAAGGAATGGGCGGCGCTGGTGATTCTCGTCCCAATCGGTCGCCGGTAAAAATGGTGGTCCAGTGGTGGCCACTGTAACTGTCGCCGCTGATGCTACTCTCTGCTGCTTCTCTTCCGATTTTTCGTCCTTCTTCTGGTCCAGGGCAGAGGTATAGCGAGAGAGAGAGAGATGGAGGGAAGATCGGAGTAGAGGGTTTTCTCGGCTTTGGTGGTGATTGTCGCCACTGTGGCAGCGGAGATGGTGGCGATGCCACTGTCCTGGTGGCCTTCTTACTGGATTTCAGCAGTGAATAGAGAGGGAGAGAGGAGAGTTAGAGAGCAGAGAGTTCCTCTTAGCCTTTGGCGGTGATTTCTGCCGGCGGTGGCAGCGGGGATGGTGGCTCTGCCACTGGCTGGGTCCTCTGCTGGGTTGTGAATCAGAGAGGAGGAGAGGGGGAGAGAGAATATAGAGTGAATCTGGGTGGATTTGCCGAAGGAGGGAGTGGCGGTGATGAAGCTTAGAAATGGTGAGGATGGTGGTGGTGATGAGTTGCTCTGGTGGTTAATGAGGGGAAGAAAATAGGTAAATTTTATACAAATTGAGGTATGAAAGCATGTGCTCTCATGTGCACCAAAGTATAGTGAAGTTAAGTGATGGTGATGGGTGAAAGTGACCATGGAGATGGGGGAAAAAAAATCTAGATAAGAAAGCTTTCCCAAGAAGATGGGTGATGGAATAATGTGCTTTGGGTGCACAAACTAATAAAAATGTGATTGGGTGCAATAGATGCATGATAAGTCGCGGTGGTCGTACACACACAACTAAATAAACACATTTTCACAATATACTACGACTTTTATCTCTAACCTTTTCTAGAATCATCACACCCTTTCTTATCTATCAAACTATGATAGATCACCCCAGTGCTATTTTGCAAATAAATTCGTATCTAGCTTTCAAATTACTGTTTTAAACCTGGCGAATATACATGGTATTACATCTATTTTCAAGGTTTTGAAAATGACTTTTGTTTCCTTCTGAACCTTTCTTGAACCCAAGTGAGTTCGTAGCTTCTTCTTCTGACTCATGCTTGTTCAGATTTAACTTTCACTCAAAGAACCATCATAGCTTTCACCAAAAATAACATGAATACTTTCATCAACCAGCTTGGTTCTTGGAAAATTGTTCTAATTCAGCTGAAGAAAGAGAGTCTTCAGATTTGGGAGTTTTGTTCCCTCTGTGTAGAAAGTGTGAGGTCCATTCTGAATAATGGTCCTAGCTCTATGTCTTGATCAATGATGAACATTTTCATCAGAGCTTTTCGGTGAGCAAAATTATCTCCACAAAATAGAGGAGGTATGTTAGCAGCTCTTCCCTGTGAGAAATCACCATCACCTGCAGTACTCATGATCACCATATGGTTAAATCTATACAGTGATACAAGATATGATACCAATTGAAAGGGGAGTATGAAGCTAGATGTGCAGCACAGATACTCTAGAAGGGGAGGGTTGAATAGAGTATGCCAACTTTTTGCAAAACTTGTAGAAGATAAGAGTTTCTATGAAGAGCAGTGAAGTTCAAGGCCATGAAAACAGTTTCAAGACTTTGAATTGAAATACAGTTCGAAAGAAAACAGACAAGTCGTTTTCAAGGCCTTGAAAATAGTTTCAAACCCTTGAAAACATACTAGTTTGGATGTTGTAAAAACTAAGTATGTAAATGAACATTAAATGCAGGAGACACATGATTTATAGAGTTCAGTCCGCTTGGACCTACGCCTCTACCTCAGGGATCTTCTCATGCAGGATTTTCAACACAATTCTTATTAATAAAAAGCTAAGCCCTAGATCTCAAGCACAGAGATATGTCTTACTCTGTTACAGCTTGTGATTCTCTCTAACCTTTCTAGTAACTGCCCTAGCTAACTGATTAACTAAGAATTCTCTATTGTTCACTTTGAAAAATCCTTGAGAATGAGATACAGAAGTAGTATAAGAATGATATACAAATGAAGTGCAATTTAGAAGAACACTGAAAGTGTAAAACTGCAATGAAGAATGCAGTTGTCTTCTGTGAGTTGGATTGTGAGAACGATGTTCTTCTTTGATGCTTGTCAATCCTCAAATGTGACTTTATTTTTTTCCCGTTGAGTGTCATCTTTGTTGCTTCAAAATGAGCTCCATTTATACTGATTCCAAGCTCTGCAAATCTTCCCAGATTTTCAGCAACAACCTTCCTATTTTGTAGGCAAAAACTTTGACTCTCTTAACAGCCTTCTCCAACGGATAGTTGATCATAATATTCTGAGATAATGATATGATCAAATTGAGAAGCTGTTAGGAGTGTCTGATTGATCACAGAATCACATTCTCTCTAAGTTTCCTTTCCTGCAAAATCCAGATTAGGAAAACAATCCTACAAACAAGGAAACAGTATTTCCCTGCAAAACTGAGATGGATTAAATGGTGTTAGATATAACAAAAATCGTTTGTCTTTTATCATAAATTAATAGCAGATCAATCATAGGGGTGACAGAGATAGAATCAGATTAGAAGAGTTCAGAAAAACTCCCCCTAAGTATGTGCATACAAGTCAAATAGTTTCAAGGCTTTGAATCAAGTTTCAAGGTCTTGAAATAGCTCTATTTCAAGCCTGTGAAACCTGATTCAAGGCTTTGAAAATTAGTTCAAGGCCTTAAAATAGCTCTCTGCTATTTCAAGCCTTGTGAAACCTGTGAGCTTACAAAGGAGGTTTAAAACAGAGGATCCAAATAACACTTCCATCCCCCATACGTTTTCGATGACTAGGTCGTTGAACTTGTCTTTCAGCTCCTTCCAAGGTCATACTCTAGGCAGTCCATTGACTATGTAATGGAATATACTCAATTAGTGATTGTAAGGGTCAGGGCCTCTTGAGCTCCAACAGTTTTATAGGTACCCGATTTAGTCACAATACTCCTTTAAGGTATCTAAGCCTGGATGGTAGATCACGCCATGTGGATGGTCGGCTCCAGTGAGATCTTTAGGAGTAGGGATAGGCTGTCAAAATCCTGTGTGTGCAGTTAGAGTTGGAATGGTTTCTTCTTTTATGGAATCTTCTTCTATCGGGTCTTCTTCAGGTTTATAATTCTGGCCTTCCTTCATCCTTTGGACAAGTTCCTCGAACTTCTTGAGCTTCTTGCGTAGGCGTTCGACCAAATTGATGTTCTTGTTGTACGTGTCCTTGTTGGGCATCCATCGTCCTTCTTTAGTGATGACTAGGTCGGTGTGGTCCTCTTTTACTTCGTTCCATGGACACGTGTCTGGTAGTCCATTATCTATGACGTCACACACCATTATTGGATTTAGGAAAGTTAGGACTCTGTTAGCGTCGCTCCATTGATGGCATCGATCCATGATATGTGCGCAGTAGCTCTCGATGGTTTCCTCGCCTTCCAAGAAGTGCAGGCGATAGGGAGAGTCTCCAAGTCCAACATTTGATGAAACAGATTGGGATTAGGCAGCCATCTAAAAGAAAGAAAGGAAGTGTCAGCGTTGTTCTATACCACACGTATACTCTTATAATCTTAAAGAAGTCTAAAATTAAGCAATAAATCATACATCGGGCTCTTAGCATATAACACAAAGATCAAGTAAACTTCTAGATACTAAACTATCCCACAACCCCGGCTTATTCAAATTTTAATTATTTTCCCTATGTCCATTTAAAATTCACCACAGGTTTTATTTTATTTTTTTGACTTTTGGATAACCAGGCTCTGATACCAATTGTAACACCCCTAAAATGACGAAAACGGAAACTCAGGGGTGTCACTCCGTAACTGAGACAAAACCCGGATACAAGTAGGTTTAATAGAGAGGATCCAAACAACACTTCCATCCCCCATACGTCGTCCATGACTAGGTCGTCGAACTCGTCTTTCACCTCCTTCCAAGGTGATACTCTAGGCAGTCCATTGAGTATGTAATGGCATATACTCAATGGGTTATTGTAAGGGTCAGGGCCCCTTGAGCTCAAACAGTTTCATAGGTTCCCCATATAGTCACAACAAACCTTTGAGGTTTCTAAGCCTGGATGGTAGATCACGCTATGTGGATGGTCCGCTATTGTAAGATCGTCAGGAATAAGGATAGGCTGTCTAAATCATGTGTGTGTAGTTAGAGTTGGAACGGGTTCTTCTTCTACAGGATATTCTACTATCGGGTCTTCTTCAGGTTTATAATTCGGGCATCCTTCATCCTTTGGACAAGTTCCTCGAGCTTCTTGAGCTTCCCGCGTAGGCGTTCGACCAAATCGTTGTTCTTGTTGTACTTGTCCTCGTTGGGAATCCAATGTACTTCTTTTGTGATGACTAGGTCGGTGTGGTCCTCCTTCACTTCGTTCCATGTACATGTGTCTGGTAGTCCATTAACTATGACGTCACACTCCATTATCGGGTTCCAGCAAGTTGGGACTCTATCAGCGTCGCTCCATTAATGGAATCGATCCATGACATGCGCGCAGTAGGTGTCGGTGCTTTCCTGGACTTCCAAGAACTGCAGGCGATAGGGAGAGTCTCCAAGTCCAATATTTGATGAAACGGATTCGGATTGGACAGCCATCTAAAAGATAGAAAGGAAGTCTCAACATTGTTCTATACCACACGTATACTCTTAAAATCTTAAAATAGTCTAAAATTAAGAAATATGTCATACATTGTGCTCTAATTATATAACACAAATATCAAGTAAACTACTAAATGCTAAACTATCCAACAACCCAGGCTTATTCAAATTTTTATTCTTTTCCCTATGTTCATTTAAAATTCCCTACAGTTTTTTTTTTATTTTACTTTTGGATAACCGGGCTCTGAAACCCACTATAGCACCCCCAAAATGACTAGTCGGAAATCCAGGGGTGTCATTCCGTACCCGAGAAGAAACCCGGAAACAAGGAGGTTTAAAACAGGGGATCCAAATAACACTTCCATCCCCCATACGTTATCGATGATTACGTCGTTGAACTCGTCTTTCAGCTCCTTCCACAGTGATACTTTAGGCAATACATTGAGTATGTAATGGCATATACTCAATGGGTTATTGTAAGGGTTGGGGCACCTTGAGCTCCAATAGTTGCATAGGTTCCCGATATAGTCACAAAACTCCTTCAAGGTTTCTAAGCTTGGATGGTAAATCACGCCATGTGGATGGTTGGCTCCAGTGAGATCGTCAGGAGTAGAGATAGGCTGTCTCAATCCTGTGTGTGGAGTTAGAGTTGGAACGAGTTCTTCTTCTATGTTATCTTCTTCTATCGGGTCTTCTTCATGTTCATAATTCAGGCCTTCCTTCATCCTTTGGACAAGTTCCTCGAACTTCTTGAGCTTCCCGCGTAGGCGTTCTACCAAATCGTTGTTCTTGTTGTACTTGTCCTCATTGGGCATCCATCATCCTTCTTTAGTGATGACTAGGTCGGTGTGGTCCTCCTTTAATACGTTCCATGTACATGTGTATGGTCGTCTATTAACTATGACGTCACACACCATTATCGTGTTTCGGAAAGTTGGGACTCTATTACCGTCGCTCCATTGATGGAATCGATCTATGACACGCGCGCAGTAGGTGTCGATGCTTTCCTGGCCTTCCAAGGTCTACATGCGATAGGGAGAGTCTCCTAGTCCAACATTTAATAAAACGGATTCGGATCGGGCACCATCGAAAAGAAAGAAATGAAGTCTCAGCATTGTTCTATATCACACGTATACTCTTATAATCTTAAAGAAGTCTAAAATTAACTGATAAATCATACATTAGGCTCTAAGCATATAACACAAAGATCAAGTAAACTACTAGATGCTAAACTATCCCACAACCCCGGCTTATTCAAATTTAAATTCTTTTTCCTATGTCCATTTAGAATTCCCAACAGTTTTTTTTTACTTTTGGATTACCGGGCTCTCATACCAACTGTAACACCCCCAACATGACTAACACGAAAATCCACGGTTGTCACTCCGTACCCGAGACGAAACCCCGATACAAGGAGGTTTAAAAGAGAGGATCCAAACAAAACTTCCATCCCCCATACGTTGTCGATGACTCGGTCGTCGAACTCGTCTTTCAGCTCCTTCCAAGGTGATACTCTAGGAAGTCCATTGATTATGTAATGGCATATACTCAATGGGTGATTGTTAGAGTTAAGGACCCTTGAGCTCCAATAGTTTCATAGGTTCCCGATACGGTCACAATACTCCTTTAAGTTTCTAAGCCTGGATGGTAGATCAAGTCATGTGGATGGTCGGCTCCAGTGAGATCGTCAGGACTTAGGATAGGTCTAAATCCAGTGTGTGGAGTTAGAGTTGGAACGGGTACTTCTTCTATCGGGTCTTCTTCAGGTTTATAATTCGGGCCTTCCTTCATCCTTTGGACAAGTTCCTCGAACTTCTTGAGCTTTCCGCGTAGGCATTCGACCAAATCATTGTTCTTGTTATACTTGTCCTCATTGGTCATCCATCGTCCTTCTTTAGTGATGACTAGGTCGGTGTGGTCCTCCTTTACTTCGTTCCATGGACATGTGTCTGGTAGTCCATTAACTATGACACACACCATTATCTGGTTCGGTACAGTTGGGAATCTATTAGTGTCGCTCCATTGATGGCATCGATCCATGACATGCGCGCAGTAGCTGTCGATGCTTTTCTGGCCTTCCAAGAACTGCAGGCGATAGGGAGAGTCTCCGAGTCCAACATTTGATGAAACGATTCGGATTGGGCAGCCATCTAAAAACAAAAATGAAGTCTCAACATTGTTCTATACCACACGTATACTCTTATAATCTTGAAGCAGTCCAAAATTAAGCAATAAATCATACATTGGGCTCTAAGCATATAACACAAATATAAAGTAAACCACTAAATGCTAAACTATCCCACAACCCCGGATTATTCAAATTATAATTCTTTTCCTTATGTCCATTTAAAATTCTCTACAGGTTTTATTTTATTTTATTTTATTTTATTTTTTACTTTTGCGTAACCGGACTCTGATACCAACAGTAACCCCTTCAAAATGACTAAGCCAGAAACCCGGGGGTGTCACTCTGTACCCGAGACGAAACCCGAATACAAGGAGGTTTAAAACAGAGCATTCAAACAACACTTCCATCCCCCATACATTGTCGATGACTAGGTCGTCGAACTCGTCTTTCATTTCCTTCCAAGGTGATACTCTACGCAGTCCATTGAGTATGTATTGACATATACTCAATGGGTGATTGTAAGGGTCAGGTTCAGTTGAGCTATGTTCGACAAAAATCCCAAGTATAGGATATCGTCTCAAGTAATAATCCGGTAAGTCCGCAGTTGAATCCACTAGGAGAGGAGGTTTAGACAATGACTTACTATCACTAGAGTAACACAACTAAGGATCTAACTAGAGTAATTAAAGGAAATTTCTCAATGGCTTTAAAGCTTGCCAAGCTATCAAATCCACCAAAATCAATTGATGGAGCAAGTTGAGGTTCAAGTTTAAGAACAAAGTAAACAACTACTTGAGCTACGATTCAAGAAACTAAGTGAAATGACAAGTAGAGAGGGGCTAGGGATCATCGGTTTCTCTAGTGACCAATCCTCCTATTACATTCAAGCCCGGTTCTCACATTGCATGTGTCAATCCACAATACAAGTATCTCAAGAAGTGATTGCTCATGCAATCCAACTCGCGACAAGAGAAGTGTTTAAATCCAACACGCTAATCAAGCACTAAAGAAGCTATTCAAATGAGATTCATTAAATTTCAAGTGGTTCAAGCATCAATCATATGTAAACACACATAGGTGTTTCCACATGAAGGATCAAGAAACAAGTGAGATTTGTAAATTCTCACTCAAATCACCTAACTAGTACTCAATTTCTCAAAGTTAGGATTGATGAGTTCCTCTCACTCAAGTGCAACTTCAAATCAAACAAGTCGAGAGTATTCGCACATCTACCTATTCAATGCATCAAATACTTCAACAAGAGAAACCCAAACATTGCATTAAGCATTCAAATGAACCCAATTCAACCCAAACATCCTTGAAGTTCAACTTGAATCAATATGAGTATTGAGGCATTAGATAGTCCCAAATCACCCAAGGAAATTGAATTAGCTAGACATAATAGAAAATTCAAGAGAGATTGAGAGAAATTTAACTTTCAATAATCAAAACTTGAATTTATACTTGATAGCACCAATACATTTGCCACTAATTCAATCCCAAACACTTGTTTCAACTACAAACATGAAGAACAAACCTTCCAATCGAATCAAACTACACAAAATAAGAGCAAAACAGCCCCAAATTCACTACTAAGCTAGAAACTAATGAAGAAATTTGGAAAACTAGTTGATGCTGCTGCTACAATGAAGAACACAGCAAGAACATAGCAACAGCAGTAGTCACAGAACAAAACAGTGCTCAAGAACCCAGAAATCCACCCCCTATCTCCCTCTCTTCCCCTTTTCTTGTGTTCTTAGCCCTTAGTTAGCTCAAAAGAGAGCTCAGGGACTGAAGAACGAACCCAGAGATGGGTCAAGTCGGAGAGAGAGAGAGAGAGAGAGGTGAAGGACGAACCCAAAAACAGAGCAGTACTGTGCCGACGGGTCTGAGAAGAGAGCCCGTCCAATTTCTTCAACCTCATGTTATATAGATGCTAGGGATTTGTTTCGTAGCCCCCAAGGAATCATCTCCACCCTCCAATTGATCTAAATGTCTCTCAATCGTCGATTTGAACTTCTTCCCCAAGAACCCTAGCTTTTTGGGGCTTTCTTTGTTACTTCGTTTTGGGCCGAATTGAAAGGTGCAATGGGTAGGAGATGGACTGGGGATCGTTTTGGTACCGGTCTTGCTTGATTTGGTGAAGAAACGAGGTCGGGGTGGCCTTCGAAGAAGCTTCGAGCGACAACAATGGCTTCCTCTGGGGGTTCTGCGTGAGGAACGACGGGGAGAGAGAGTGTACCGCGGTTGTTGCGAGTTGTTTCGGCCCAATTGCACCCGGCTCCCCCTAGTTTGATGTAATGTTTTAAAATACCACGAGTGCTTCTTTAAAAATTTCTGAAAATGGCGTTTAAACCCCCACGCCGTTAAAAACACTATACTTGAGCCCTTAAAACGTTTAGAAATCCACACATTAGCCCCAATTCCGTTAAGTTATTCTCTATTTTTCCCTCCACTTCAACCTTTGACTCTCATTTTGACCTCTTTTCTTCTAAATCTTCAATAACAACCACATATTCTTCTATTTTCTTCTCAAATAGGTCTTCAAATCTTCACTTTAGCTTGCAAATTAGTTGCTTTGTCTTCAACTTTAGCCTCTTTATCACTTGACTTCTTCAAATTAAGCCTTCAAATTCCTTCTTCACTTCTCTTGGCCCCTCCAAAGCCTCTCAATTCCTCATTCAAGCTTTCCCAACTAGCCCCTTGCGTTCTAAATCACGTCTTTGCCTACAAAATAAGATAAAAACAACCAAAACTAAAAAGACAAGCATAAGTCTAGAATGAGAGATAAAATAGCTAAATTACACATATTAGCAAGTTATGAAGAGTTCCTTAACATACTAAAATATGAAATTTTATGTCGTTAACAAGCTCCAACAGTTGCATAGGTTTCCGATATAGTCACAATACTCCTTTAAGGTTTCTAAGCCTGGATGGTAGATCACGCCATGTGGATGGTCAGCTCCAGTGAGATCGTCGGGAGTAGGTATAGGCTGTCTAAATCATGTTGTGTGGAGTTAGAGTTTGAACGGGTTCTTCTTCTATGGGATCTTCTTCTATCGGGTCTTCTTCAAATTATAATTCGGGCCTTCCTTCATCATTTGGAAAAGTTCCTCGAACTTTTTGAGCTTCCCGCAAAGGCGTTCGAACAAATCGTTGTTCTTGTTGTTCTTGTCCTCGTTGGGCATCCATCGTCCTTCTTTAGTGATGACTAGGTTGGTGTGGTCCTCCTTTACTTCGTTCCATGGACATGTGTCTGGTAGTTCAATAACTATGATGTCACAGACCATTATCGGGTTCCGGAAAGTTAGGACTCTATTAGCGGCGCTCCATTGATGCCATCGATCCATGACACGCGCGCAGTAGCTGTCGATGCTTTCCTGGACTTCCAAGAATTGCACGCGATAGGGAGAGTCTCCAAGTCATCATTTGATGAAACGGATTCGGATTGGGTAACCATCTAAAAGAAAGAAAGTAAGTCTCATTATTGTTCTATACCACATGTACACGCTTATAATCTTAAAGCAATCTAAAATTAAGCAATAAATCATACATTGGGCTCTAAGCATATAACACGAAGATCAAGTAAACTACTAAATGCTAAATTATCCCAATACCCCTGCTATTTCAAATTTTAATTCTTTTCCCTATCTCCATTAAAAATTCCCTACATGTTTTGCTTATTATTTTATTTTATTTTTACTATTGGATAACCGGGCTCTGATACCAACTGTAACACCCCCAAAATGACTAAGCCGGAAACCCGGGGGTGTCACTCCGTACCCGAGAAAAAACCGGATACAAGGAGGTTTAAAACATATGATCCAAACAAAACTCCCATCCACCATACGTTGTCGATGACTAGGTCGTCGAACTCGTCTTTCAGCTCCTTCCAAGGTGATACTCTACGCAGTCCATTGAGTATGTAATGGCATATACTCAATGGGTGATTGTAAGGGTCAGGGCCCCTTGAGCGCCAACATTTGCATAGGTTTCCGATATAGTCACAATACTCCTTTAAGGTTTCTAAGCCTGGATGGTAAATCACGCAATGTGGATGGTCGGTTCCAGTGAGATCATCAGGAGTAGGGATAGGCTGTCTAAATCCTATGTGTGGAGTTAGAGTTGGAACGGGTTCTTCTTCTATGAGATCTTCTTATATCGGGTCTTCTTCAGGTTTATAATTCGGGACTTCCTTCATCCTTTGAATCAGTTCCTCGAACTTCTTGAGCTTTCGCGTAGGTGTTCGACGAAATCGTTGTTCTTGTTGTACTTGTCCTCGTTGGGAAACCATCGTCCTTTTTTAGTGATGACTAGGTCGGTGTGGTCCTCCTTTACTTCGTTCCATGGACTTGTGTCTGGTAGTCCATTAACTATGACGTCACACACCAGTATTTGGTTTCGGAAAGTTGGGACTCTATTAGTATCGCTTCATTGATGGCATCGATCCATGACACGTGCGCAGTAGCTGTCGATGCTTTCCTGGCGTTCCATGAACTGCAGGCGATATGGAGAGTCTCCAAGTCCAACATTTGATAAAAACGGATTCGGATTGGGCAGTCATCTAAAAGAAAGAAAGGAAGTCTCAGCATTGTTCTATACCACACGTATATTCTTATAAACTTAAAGCAGTCTAAAATTAAGCAATGAATCATACATTGGGCTCTAAGAATATAACACAAAGATCAAGTAAAATACTAAATGCTAAACTATTACAAAATCCCGACTTATTCAAAATTTAATTCTTTTCCCTATGTCCATTAAAAATTCCCTACATGTTTCATTTTTTGTTTCTTTTATTTTGTTTTGTCTTTTCTTATTCTGTTGGATAGTTAATAGTAATAAATGGGATGAAGATGGAGATCAAGTGTGGGTTGAACCAGTGGTCAGATGGTAAAACTTAAAGGTTGGTGGGTTATGTGGGAACTAGTTTCCGGGTTTGAGTATCACATGAGGCAACTATTTTTTTTACCCATCAACACTCAAATTTTAAAGGTGAAGAATTAGGAGATGAAAGCCTTGTTAAAAACTGTTGAGGGCTATTTCTTTTAGGAGTTTATTTCCTTGTTTAAAGCTAATCTTTCAAAAAAATAATACTGTTGGGTTATGTTTTAAAATAGTAAAATTTAGATAATATTATAAGCTATGTTTTATAATAATAAACATTAGTCCTTAAGTATTGTGTTGTTATAGTAGTAATATTATCGTTAAATGTTGGTGAAATAATAAAGGGAGAATTATATACACTTGCATTGCACATAGGACTTTGTTTGTGTTTGTGTGATAGCATTGTATTAATTAGGAAATTATAAACTTGTAGGCAACAAGTTCTCCGACGAAATTTACGTCGAATACTAAGTCTAATTTGCTGTGATTGCTATTTTTGTGAGGTAAGTAAACATGCCAGGCCTAGTGCCCATATCTTCTTTCGTGTCTAAACCATAGTTTTAAAAACCGGACCGGCCGGCTCGACCGGTTAGACCGGTGAACCGGTGGGTGACCGGTCCGGTCTAAGAAATCGACCGGATATGCAGAGAACCGGTCAAACTGGTCAAAAAACGGCGGTTTTCAGCGAACCGGTGAACCGCCCGGTTTTGACCGATTTTACCGGTTCTTGCACAAATGTAGATAATGCAAAACCTGAGGGCACAGGTAGAAGAAGAGCGAACCAGATAGAGGAGAAGCTATTTACTCTACAAACAACTGAAATTTCTTCTATCGGCAGTGGACGATTTTGAGAAGAAGGTGGTTATATCCTCGTCGGAGGAGGATCCGGAGAAGATTGGTGAGGGAGAGAAAGAGGGGGTGAAGAGAAGATTGGTGGTAACGGTTCCACCGCACTTCGAAGAGAGAGAGGAAGAGAGAGTTGTGAAGAGATAAGAAGCTGAGATCGTGGGTAGGGTAGGTGAGATTTTTCAATTAAATACTAGTACTATCTATTATCTAATGCCACATCATCAATCTTCAGTTTCACCCAGTAAATGTTTATTTTTTTGCAAACCCTGTAAATGTTTTTAGTTTGGTTTGAAATTTGAACTTCTGGGTTCTTTTTTGAAAGAAACTTCTTATTAGTTTGTAAATTTACTTTTCTTAAAATATAATGTTTAGTTTATAAATTATACAATGGTGGTCATTTTAATTTTATCTTATTTATTTATTGACAAAAACATTATTTTAATTCTTTTTTGAAATTAACATTATATTAATTTAATCACTAAAATATAATGTTTCTATAATTTACGTGATGTCATTAGCATATAATTTAAATAATATGTTTGTAACATTTATGTTCTTAAGTATATTTAAGTTTACAAGTTATATTTTAATTATGTTTAATAGATACTTATATAAAATAAATACTTATACATTATTTAATAAAATGTGCAATTGAACCGGTCCGACCACCGGTCCGACCATGAACCGGTGCCTCACCGGTTCGATGGCCGGTCCGGGTTTTAAAACTTTGGTCTAAACTGCTTTTGTGATTTATTGTCTCAAAATTTTAATATCTACTTGAACTGTTTATTTGAGAAAGTTTACTGATTTTATAAAGGTGATTCTATCACAACTATCACATGATTAATGAGACGTAATAACATAAAGTGAAAGTGTTGTACAGGGGAACACTTTATTATTTTTGGATCGGTTGTTTTTTACTACGGTCACTCAGCCCACTTTTATTTGGTTGTTCGGCCACCACAAGCCCCGGGTTGCTCCTCGTACTTACTCCTATGACCGCACAAAGTCTTATGGTCTTGAGAGTGTTTTATTATTTCGCACCTAGTTGTGTGATTTTGGTTTCTCCCCGTGTCAACATGGTAATATATGTTTTCTAAAAGGATGGACCTTTATGGTTGAGAATTGGAAGTCCCGATTCGACAATGATGAGAATATGAGAATGTTTACCCAAGAGAAAAATAAAAAGGAAAAAAACTCGATTTATACTTATACTCTTACTCGATTTCTTTACTCTTCAAAATTATGTGTCGTTTTTATAAACTGCTTCATAATTTGTTTACATGTATGGGTGTTGCTTACTCAGTATTTTCCGCTGACTTTGGAAACTGTGGTGTTTCTTTTTGTTTATGCACCACATGTTTAGGTGGAAGCATGGCTTTTGGGGGAATCGAGACACTTCACAATAGTTAGAAGATTTACGTTTAGTTATGAAACATCTTTTAAATAGTTTTCTTTTTCCTAGTTTTGGATAATACCCATATTTGTGGCACAGCGTTTTAATTAATTTTTATTAAGGATTTCATGGTTAATCGTTGGATCTTCTGATTATTAAAACCTCCTGGTATTCGGGTTTAACCCCGGGTACGGAGTGACACCCTCTCGGCTTTTCGAGTTAGGCCATTTGGGGGTGTTACATGGGCTATGTATACTGAGACAATGCAATTGCTCGTCTGACACAGAAACTGAGTTTTTCCAAAACTTGAAAAAATTGAACGAAGTTGAACAGTCAACAATTAAAAATGATCAAAAACTGAAAAAAATGGAAGTTCATTGACATTAAAACTTGAAAAAAGGTACATTTCATCGGAACTTCATTCCTCATCACTATTGTCATATGTCTTTCTTTTCCTCACCGGAGGAGGTGGCGTCTTCTCCGGCGAACCAGAGTAAGTCTCTGTGTCTTCCTCATCTCCATCATCTGAGTATTGAGTCGTTTCCGAACCCCTTTTAGTGACAAATGAAGTTAAATCTTCATCGTCGTCTTCAGATTCATCATTTTTTCAGATTCTTCAGATTTTTCCTCCTCGGTTTCATCATCTTCCTCACTTACGTCTCTTTCCCAGTCCTTTGATTGGCTATTATTTGTCATTTCTGATAGGATGAGTTTGGAGAATAGATCAGTGGCTTTTATAGATGTAGAAATAGTGGGTAGATGAAGAGACTGGAGGCACCTTTACAGGTACTTGTGCACTTTAAATTTTGCATGTTTCAAAATGTAATAATTTGGATACATTTTCTAGATACATTGAAAATGTAGCCAAATTATTATATGTTTTCTAGAAAAATGTAATGATTTGGATACGTTTTCAAAAATGTCATGATTTGCATGTTTTGTAGAAAATATATCCAAATATAAAACATGTAGTATAGGAAAATGTAATAATTTGTATAAATTTAGAAAAATGTAATAATTTACATACTTATTTAAAAAAAGCCTGAAAATGATAGAAACAAAAGATATATAGATTGCGCAATCATCGGAAGAAGCTTGAGATTACAAAGAACGAACAACGACTTCTATCACAACATTAATGTTTTAATTGAGGGAAAATCTTGTTGATACGCCCTTTTACATGGCAATGGCTACATTCATACGTTCCCGTTCCCGTTCCCGCTTCTTTTCACGCACGATTTCGGCCATTAGCTTGTTTCTTTTCTCCTTGTCCCTCCCAAATGTGACCACTTTCTTCAGTGGAAGAGGGCGGCAATTTCTTATGTATGCACTTACTTCGCTTGTGTCCCACGTTGCTGGGTTGGGAGGAGTCTGAATTAAACCAGCAAAGGCCTTTTTGTAGTGTTCGAGTGAATAGAACACACTAGTGTGGTCGTACATGACCTTCATATCGTGCTTGACATTGTAACGACCAA
Organism: Linanthus parryae; assembly: GCA_023055425.1. Classification (NCBI taxonomy): domain Eukaryota; kingdom Viridiplantae; phylum Streptophyta; class Magnoliopsida; order Ericales; family Polemoniaceae; genus Linanthus; species Linanthus parryae. The sequence goes on along the minus strand of JALGPY010000037.1, from coordinate 2,679,083 downwards.
GTTTCTTGAGTTTTGTTGCACAAGCACAAGCATGTACACACGGTAACCACATCTTTTGGTATGCGTCGCACGTGCAGGTTCTAAGGCTATGTCCTGGCTTGAAGTCCACTATGTGAGTTTTCAGTTCATTATTGCGGACTTCGTACAGATCTTCTGTAATTGCACACACGAAAAGTTCTATAGACTTTTGAGCACAGCTCAACATTCTTTTCTCCCTTTTTGCAGTCAAGTAGGTGTTTCCCATGTCAGTACCCTTATTTCGTTTTTTGAGGATCCACTCGCTTTGTTGGCCGCATATTTGGGAGAACATTGTAAGAGCTTTGTGAGACCGCGGCGCCAGCAGGTACGAGTTAATAGACTATGCATGGTTGGATGTAAGCATCTCAAACTGTGCTATTTTACAATATGACCTTGCCCATTTCTCTAGACCGGCATGCCGTAGGTATTGTTCGACGGTCTTCTTGTTAACGCTGTTTTCACGGTCTCACTCAATAACCATGTCCGTCAGATATGACTCACAGGCCACCCTATCAAATGTATATGCCGCATTCCAAAAATAAGGCACCCACTTCTGCAAATTGTAATGCGACAGAGCGTTCATTTTCAAATGGTGATAGCAGTAGACGTGGTTGGATAAGGGGTACACCGACTTTATTGAATTGATGATAGCCTGGTTCTGATCTGAAAGGAACGTCAACTCATCGTGGTCCTTGAAAATTGAGCTCAGTTTGGTTAAGAACCAAATCCATGCAGGGGTGTTCTCCTTGTCCACTAGTCCCCATGCAATGGAATAGTAGTGTTTCTCACTATCAACCATTGTGCATATGATAAATCTCTATTAGAGTTATATTTCTTGCACGTTTTATATCGTTTGGCATGATTTCTGGGTTGATAATCTTAGTTTTACACTATGATTAGAGAGAAAACGTAGAATCTTAGCTCTAGGCAGTATATTGTTAATCCAGGCGTTTCTCGCATTATTTTATGTATTTTTGTCACGTTTGATCGCATGGGTTGTGTTTCGTGTTGTTTTGGCAGGGAACGGATCTTGGGAGATGAATCGGAGAGGAGAAACAAGCTTGGGAAATTAATCGGGAGCTAAAGTGGAGAAGAAATCATGAAGAAAATGGTGTAGAGACATGGAGAGGGGAGGAAAGTGTCATTTTTAGAAGTTTGGGTAATGACACTTTAGCACCCCATTGAAGAGAGAAAAAAATAAAAAATACACCAGGTGATCGCACGACCAGGATATTTTGGTCGTGCAATTAGATCAATGACTTGGACGAACTTTTGAGGAAGAAACGAGAAACTCACTGTATATTGCGACCAGATCTTGTGGTCGTAGGATCAGAGCTGATCGCACGACTAGGATTTGTGGTCGCACGATCAGACATCATATCAAAGCCAACGCTACAGGAGGTCCCACGACCAGAAAATCATGGTCGTGCAATCAGATGTCAGGACCAACGCACGGAAAAAAGAGCTTATGGTCTTTTGTTTTAACAGCCTAAGGTTTAGTTTTTTTCTCCCACAAATTTGGAGGGGTGGAAGCGCAATTAAGTCATTTTGCTTCAAGTGGGAATAAAGGGTTGTTTTATCATTATTATAGGGGGATCTCTCATTATTCATTCACGTTGGAGACTCACAAAATAGAACGAAGACGGAGACTACGAAGAACTCAAGCTCCACCATTGGAGATCTCTAGGTTTTGATTTATTCTTCTTCCTTTCAAATCTTGTATGGAGAAACTTGTAAGTTTTGTTTGGTTGATTTCAATTAGCTAAGCACTTTTGCTAGGCGTCTCTACGAGATCCTAGGGTTATGTAAATGATACTTTTCCTGATTGAATCTAGTTTCATGCGTATTTGATTTCATCTTGTTGAACCAATGTTAGTTTTTGATCATTGTTAGTAATCCTAGACTATTAACACGTTTAGGAGAAGATCTAATGTTCATAAACTAGGGTTTGGATCATCAAGTTGATTCATGCTTAAAGTTAATATCGTTCTAAGTCAATTGTTCATAATCTATGCTTAAATCTTAGTGGGGATGGAGTAATTAACCGGAACCGTTAGTTGGCTAGTGAAGTGCGTGACAGTGACTTTAACTAGCCAGGATGAGATACGAGCATCAATCCCGAACCACCGAGACCGAAAAGGAGAAGTGCTAGGATTGGCCCAGTGTGGGTAGATTCGGTAGGATTATTCCGCTGTTCCGTAAAACGGTGGACCGACATGACCCGTTATCGTATCAGTAGATGACCTTCTAGAACGGACCGGTAGACAACATGAGACCGAGAGGATATTGTAGTCAACCGAGACGTAAAATGACATGAGACCGACAGGATATTGTCATAGCTTGTTACCCGGCTTGATTAGGTTCGAATTAACATGTTACTCAGTGTAGATAGTGCTTTCTGAGCTGACAGATCTTGGCAACGTGGCAACCATCCAGCACACCATATTGTGCTCCACACACACTGGATCACCAGCCGAGCTGATCCATGTGGGGGCTGCGAGACAGAGCCCTCGCATACCACTGCACGGGACTTGTAGGGACTTAGTGGTTTGGAGGCTAGAGTAAGCCCTGTCGCGTGCGAGCCAAGCCCGCACGCGACCTTTAGTAACTGTTTTGAGAGATTTATGGCACGAGCTCCATAAACTCGGTCAATCCGGTCAAACCCGGTCAACCTTGTAACGGTTCCGGTATTCGCGCACAACGTGCTGTAACGGTCCCTATATACTCGGACGAACGTGCCGTTATGGTTAAGCTAATTAAGCCGCCATCAATGGGCGCATTAACCACACTACAACGGTCACGGTCTCTGCTATATATAGGACGTTACCCTTTCCATACAAAGGGAGAACACACTTGCCATACGCGGAAGCTCTGCCAAACCTCTGTCTCTCTCTCAGACATTACTACTGACTTACTCTCTCCCTACACACAGCCCCACTCTTCCTGTGCGATCCTCGATCCTCTACATACGGTGTACACGGAGGTCTCCCCGCCGGAATCTCTTGTGCACATTTTGGTGAACCCGACGTGAACTTACCAACCAAAGCAACCATGTCTCAGGAGGATGATATCAGCAACAGATCGCCTTCCACCGAAACCGCCTCGGGAGAGGGGACCCGCCGTACTCCTACCACTCCCGGCGAAACACCGACGCTGGAGTCTTTGGACGCCACTGTTCAAAGTCAGGCGAAAGCTCTCAAAGCCCAATCCGTGCAGCTAGAACGGATCTTAGCCGTTCTGGGCACCCTTGCACCAAATCCTTCATCAGCCACCGCCGTCTCTCAAGGAGGAGGAGCCCCTACCGCTCCGGGACTGGGAGTGTCAACCACACCTCCCAACCCTAACCTGCAGACTCCACCGGCGATTGCGCAGCCGCCTCCAATTCAGGGGTCAACAGCTCAGATGTTACCTCTCGCTGCCCACACTCCTCAGCCCTCGGCTTTGGCGTCTAACCCAACTTTGCAGTACCCTTTGCCTCCTTCAACGGCGATCTGGGGCAATGCGAGTAGTCCATATGTCCCTAATCCTTCGACGGCGTATGTGTCGCCCCCGCCGGCGGCAACCCCTCCTTCAGCTACCGAGGGAAGCATTCCAGAATGCATGACGTCTCTGCAGAAGCGCATGGACACTATTCTGGCTCATCAGTCATTCGCGGATACTATTATCCCGAAGCTGGACAATGATCCACCCATCCCACGAGAGATCTATCTCATGCCTAACCCCGCGGGGTACAAAGCTCCTAAGTGGGACAAGTTCGAGGATGTCAACGGAAACGCCCATGAACATGTCATGCGTTTCATTGATGTCATGGGGCCATACGGAGCCGATCCCAAACTGCTGATGCGAGAGTTCCCGAAGTCTTTAGGGAACGTAGCGTACAAGTGGTACCGAACGTTGGAAGCCGGGTCTGTGAAGACTTGGGACGACATGGTCCAAAAGTTCTACACCAAATTCTTCCAGATGGAAGAAAAGGTGACGATGATCCATCTCTCGCGGATGTATCAGAAACGCGAGGACGACGGGATCACTTTCATCAAGAAATTCAGGGCGAAATCCTTGGAGTGCAAAGATCCAATGCCCGAAAGCCGGCTTGTAGAGATATGCCTGCAGTGCATGCGAGACGAATACAAAGGTATGCTCATTAATTTGCAAACATCTACGTTTTCAAAGCTAATTGAATGCACAAAGAACATCGAGCCTATAGTCGAGAGACAGAAAAAGAAGAACGCTCCGGAGCGACCTTCGAGCGGCACCACCTACGAGATCGGGAGATTTAGTTACAAGAGGGGACGCGAAGCTGAGGTCAATACAGTTTCACCCCAGAACCAAGCGAAGGTTGCGAACTTCGATGTACCACCTCTGCCATGCTCAGTAGAGGAGGCAAGCGACCTCTGCAGACAGTGGCGCAAGGACGGCGTCCTGCCACCGCTCGAGAAGATACCCTCTAAGGAGATGGTGAGGGACCCTAAGTGGTGCGAGTACCACGGCAAGGTCATGCACCCCACAGCGGAATGTAAAAAGCTCAGGTTTACATTCGACCAGAAAATGAAGAACGGCGAGCTGATCGTCAGCGATCGTAGAAAGGACGTGCGCAACAATCCGCTTCCTGCCCACGCGGAGCAAGAATCAAAAGGCAAGGAGGTTGCCATGATCTCAATTGTCGACTTGGAAGAAGTCGCAGAGGATGGTCTACCCATCATCGCAGAGGTCCACAATGACGAGGACTACACTATGGACACAGAAGACGAACGTGCCGATCGGATGAAGGGGTCGCACGGCTTTAGCAGATTCTTCGACGAGATGAACTTCTCCGAGAAGTGCCGGACAGACATGACGAAAGCAATCTTGAGGATATCGGAGGACTACGAGGAGGATCTCGTAGTCTCCGACGGGAAAGTCATCAGGGCGTCTCGCTCTACAGAAAAGATTATGACCTTTTCTGCCAGTGACAAAAAGACAGATGCGAGCCACCAGAGGCCTCTGTACGTGACAGCCATGATTAACGGCGTCGCGTTCAAACGAGCATTCGTTGATGGAGGAGCAGCGGTCAACGTCGTTTCGCTACACACACTGAAGCTAGCAGGGATCCCCGAGCACAAGATCGTCAAGCGTCCATCTCCGCTGATGGGATTCGGAAGCGACTCTAGAATGACGATCGGATGGATCCGCCTGGGCGTTCAGATTGGCAAAATCAAGTGCTCAGCAAAGTTCTATGTCATAGACGCAAACACTACATACCATATGATTATAGGTCGAGCCTGGATTCATCGCTTCGATGCGATTCCTTCAACAGCTCACCAGGTTATGAAAGCTATCTGGAACGACAGAGTAGTCGAGATACCGGCCTCGACGAACCCATTCAACCTGGACGAAGCACATCTCAGCGAGGCGGTGTGGTTCACCGAGATGGCGGACGAGCAAACACCGGGACCATTCAACCCTACTCCTTTGCCTCTGTGGGAGGACATCAAGGACCAGTCACCTGCGGGAGTAATGGTGACAAGGGAAGATGCCAAGGACAAGCCGCCTACACGCGAAGAGGCGCCGCGTATCGCATACCATCGGAAGAATGTGTATACTTTGAAAAGAATCGCAAAGCACGATACCGAAGGCAAGGAGATAGAAAGCTTCTATGCCAATGGGAAGAAATGCTATCGCATATGAAGGTGCGCGGGGATGTCCTCACACGGGCATGGGGATATCCCTGGGCAAATCAATCAAATCGAGCAAATTGCGCATACGGAAAAGCCAACGCAGGGCGCTCCAGACGAGAAACTCAAGGAAGCACCTGAATGCATGGAAGACAGGCCCAGACCGCAAAAGCAAGAGCTAAAGGAAGTGTTCCTCAGCCCGAACGAGGAAAAGAAAAGGCCAGTCTTTCTAAGTGCGGACCTCACAAGCGAAGAGGAGCAAGGGCTGCTACAACTCCTAACTGAATACAAGGACGTGTTCGCATGGGAGTATGATGAGATGCCAGGTCTGGATACAAGCATCACCATGCACCGTTTAGACATCATCCCAGGGTCTAAACCGGTAAAGCAGAGCACAAGGAGCTTCAGGCCGGAGCTTAACGTGAAAATCAAGCAGGAGATTGTCAAACTCCTAGATGCCAAGTTCATAGAGCCGAACCACCATCCCACATGGCTGGCCAACATCGTGCCAGTGGTGAAGAAGAACGGACAGCTCCGCATCTGCGTGGACTTCCGAGATCTCAATCGCTTCTGCCCCAAGGACGATTTCCCACTGCCCAATATCGATTTGCTTATCGATTCAACAGCGGGCCATCGCATGTTCAGTTTCATGGATGGTTTCAGCGGGTACAACCAGATCAAGATGGATCCCGAAGACGCGCGGAAAACTGCATTCATCACTCCGGTGGGAGTGTTCAAATACACAGTAATGCCGTTCGGTCTTAAGAACGCGGGTGCGACCTATCAGCGGGCCATGATGGCTCTGTTCAACGACATGATGCATAAAGAGGTGGAATTCTATGTGGATGACCTGGTGGTTAAATCCAAGCACGAAGTAGATCACCTCGCGGATCTACGAAAGGTGTTCAATAGATGCAGACGCTTTCAACTAAAGATGGATCCCATGAAATGCGCATTTGGGGTAACATCAGGGAAGTTCTTGGGATGCGTAGTTCATCGCCAAGGAATCGAGCCTGACCCTGCGAAAGTATCAGCCATAACCGGCATGACGCCGCCCCATAACCAGAGTGCATTGAAGACATTTTTAGGAAAGCTATCCTATCTGCGAAGATTCATCCCAGCGATTGCCGAAATCACATGCTGTTTTAGCACTCTTCTCAAGAAGGACGCCGTGTACAACTGGGCTCCGGAGCACGAAGCCGCATTCGAAAAGCTGAAGGATTTGCTGACATCCTCAAAAATAATGATCGCACCTCAACTGGGATCACCGCTTCTGCTATATCTGACATCAACAAGGAGATCCATAGGAGCACTCTTGGCTCAGGAGTACGAAGGTCAGGAAAGGCCTATCTACTACATCTCTCGCATTGTGCAGCCTGCTGAATCAAGGTACACGGACATCGAACCTCATTGCCTTGCCCTATTCTTTGTGATAGAGAAGTTAAAACACTATTTTGCATCACACAAAGTAGTAGTGGTCACCAAGAGCGACCCCATACGATATTTGCTAACTCACACTACTCCTGGCGGGAGATTGGCGAAATGGTACATGACCATCTCTCAATATGATATCACATGCGTGCGACCGCGAGCGATCAAGTCGCAGGCGGTAGCGGATCTGTTGGCACAATTCCCCGATAACAGCCACGAGCCCGTGATCGAGGAAGAGCTCGAAGGCCCTGAGATCTATGCAATCGACGTGCCCTATTGGACGCTCCACTTCGACGGCTCGTCCACAAGGAAAGGTGGAGGCATTGGGATAGTCTTGACCAAACCAGATGGGGAGGTCATACAGATGTCCGCAAAGCTCAACTTCGCAGTAACAAACAATGAAGCGGAATACGAGGCTCTCATCGCAGGGCTCCGTGCGGCGAAAGCCTTGGAAGTAAGCAATCTAACGGTCATGGGAGACTCCAAGTTAATCGTCAAGCAAGCCTCGGGCGAGTACGGTTTGAAGGAGATCAATCTTCTGTCTTACCGCACCTTAGTGCAAAAGCTGGTACAGCAGTTTTGTGATGTGAGGTACGAGCACAAGCCCTGAGCAGACAATAGACATGCAGATGCTTTGGCAACCTTGGGATCCAAGGTCAGTACAGACAAATGTCCCGCGAAGATCTCTATCGAAGTGCGAGCATCGTCGGCATTGACAGAAGATGCGTGCGATGACGAACACATGGATGACACGGATTGGAGAAAAGCAATCCTACAAGCTATTGCGGAAGGCACAAGCAGTGAAAGCTGGGCACTCACAAAAGGGTACTGTATACATGACAACACCCTTTACTACAAGGGTCCTGGCGGAATACTCATGCGATGCGTCTCCGAGCGAGAGGGACAACTGCTGTTAGAAAAGATTCACCAACATGCCTGTGGAGAAAGCGAGGTGTCAATCTACAGGAAGGCTCAAAGATATGGCATTCATTGGCCAGACATGTCAACAGCCGCAGCCCTGATACAAGGGAAGTGCGAGAGTTGCGCACTAATCAAAGATTCTCTACTCATCGCCCTAACCGATGACGACACGGACTGGAGGAAGCCACTCTTTGATTTCCTCACCCAGGGCACCGTGCCCGAATCAAGAAAAGAAGCCGAGAAATTGAAGAGGAAAGCATCTCGGTATGTAGTACAGGAAAACCTGCTTTGGCGAAGAGGTCACGAGGGCAACTTACTGCGATGTCTAGACGGCAGAGAAGAACAAGAAGTCATGGACCTTTCTCATCAGGTGGAACACCAAGGAGGTGCGAAATTATGCAGGCAGCTCCTCTCAATTGGATATTTCTGGCCCGCAATGGAGGTCGATTGCCGCACCAAAGTACGACGCTGCCAGGAGTGTCAATTCAAAGGAAACCTGGTGCACGCTCCCGCTGTGGATCTACATGCATTAGGGACGCCATGGCCATTTCACACATGGGCTCTAGACTTCATCGGTCCCATCCGACCAGCGTCACGCGGGAATCAGTTTATTCTCACTGCAACTGAGCTATTCACCAAATGGGTGGAAGCCTTACCACTGAAAACGGCAAATGCGCTAAGTGTGGTCAACTTCATCCAGGAAAACATCATATGCAGGTTCGGAATCCCAAACACCATTCTTTCAGATAACGGTACTCCCTTTGTTAATCGCCAGGTAGCTGCGAAATTAGCGGAGTACAATATCAGGCAGATATGTCCTACCCCTTATTACCCGAAGGGAAATGGACAAGCCGAAGCGACCAACAAAACGCTGTTGAGAATTCTGAGCAAGATGGTCGCAGATGACCACAAGAAGTGGGCCGACTCTCTAAGCATAGCTCTGTGGGCCTACCGAACCTCTCCAAGGACACCCACGGGGGCCTCACCATTCCTACTATGCTATGGGGCCGAGGCCGTGGTACCTGCGGAAGTGAGAGTCAATTCGGCAAGGCTAGCCTTCCACGCACTCTACGAGAATCAACGTGATCATGACTTAGTCTTGCTGGAGGAAAAGCGAGAACAAGCCAAAAGAACCAACAAGCGATATCAAGAAAGGATTGCTCGCGCTTACAATAAGACAGTCCAGCGAAGAGATTTCGCAGTTGGAGACTTGGTCTTGCGCGCATCTGACCACTGTATGCGAGAAGCGACTCACCCGAAGTTCGCAGCCAATTGGGAAGGACCTTTCGAAGTCACAGTCTTCGACAGTGGCTACTGCAGCATACGAAGGTTGCACGGCACAACCTCAACCCCGAGTTCAGTCAACATGCGCTGGATAAAGAAGTACTATCCCTAACTTCTCTTATTTCGTGCGTTTTATTATAACGTCGCTTAATCTCTTGTATGATTACGATTTACACAATCTCCTCTCCCATATGAGAGGATTGTAATCTCATCTCTCCCATATGAGAGCGTTATAATAAAAAAAATCTCCCAAATGAGAAACTTCGTGTTTCTGGATGTCAATTTTGCTTCATTTTAGTTTGTTATAACTGTTAACAATGGTTTATCCGCTACAATGGCAATCTGCTAAACGCGATCTTAATTGATCATCTAAAGCCTATCTGTTACGATAGCAGCCTATGCAAATGCGATCTTAATTGATCATCTAAGCCTATCTGTTACGATAGCAGCCTATGCAAATGCGATCTTAATTGATCATCTATGCCTATCTGTTACGATAGCAGCCTATGCAAATGCGATCTTAATTGGTCATCTAAGCCTATCTGTTACGATAGCAGCCTATGCAAATGCGATCTTAATTGATCATCTAAGCCTATCTGTTACGATAGCAGCCTATGCAAATGCGATCTTAATTGATCATCTAAGCCTATCTGTTACGATAGCAGCCTATGCAAATGCGATCTTAATTGATCATCTAAGCCTATCTATTACGATAGCAGCCTATGCAAATGCGATCTTAATTGATCATTTAAGCCTATCTGTTACGATAGCAGCCCATACAAATGCGATCTTAATTGATCATTTAAGCCTATCTGTTACGATAGAAGCCCATACAAATGCGATCTTAATTAATCATCTAAGCCTATCTGTTACGATAGCAGCCTATCCAAATGCGATCTTGATTGATCATTTAAGCCTATCTGCTACGATAGCAACTTATGCAAATGCGATCTTGATTGATCTTCTAAAAGTCTATCTGTTACGATAGCAACTCATGCGAAAAAGAAATGATCTTAATTGATCTACTAAAGCCTATCTGCTACAATAGCAATATCATGCAAAATGATCCTAAGTGATCTACAGAGGTCTATCTGATATGATAGCACTTGAATCTGAAAGTAGATCACAAGCCCATCTGCCGAGATGGCACAGCTGCGAAAATATGATCTCGAACGATCTAGTGAAACATCTGCGAATTCATATGGCAGATAGCAAATGCGAAACCATTACATAGCATTATGCAAAGCGAAATATGCCAAAACGCATGCGAAGTTGTAATTTGTTGCAAAGAGACAGCAGATAACACAAAAGGCTATTTATCATTATGAGTCGAAAAGACTTACAATTTATCTGTCTAGATAGCAGCTTACAAGCGAAAAAGCTCAAATCTAACTACACAGCCAACATGGCTTACAATACATTCGAAAAGTAGCTGACAAGTCAGTAGAAACACACTACGGGAATCCTGACTGAAAGGGATGAACCCACCGGTTCTAACACCGGCTATGCAATACACAGATCTGCGGCCAAAGATCTATAGCAAAAGGGATGCTGCTGCAAAGAGATCAACTCGTCATTTGCTACGTCCCTAGTGGCAAGATCTGCGTGACGGTACGTCCAAGACCCCAAGGGGTGACAAAGGCCTCTGTCTGATCAAGATAGGCACCGGAGGAACCTCCTGTTCCGACATATGCTGTCCTGCAAAACAGGCGAAGCAGTCATTCCTCTGGTGATGGACTCCTTGTCATGATAGACAAGGGCATTGACAAGCCCCCTGAGTTCAAGAACGAAGAGGCGAGAAATCCTCCTCCAGGGATGCTGGAGGAGAATTCCGCCGTTCATTACGAGACGGTAGCACGGTCACTTCGGCGCTGCACCTCACCGGGAGGCGGCCGGAATCATGACCTGCACACATAATACACGAAGAAATTTCTTCGAACACACATGAGATATCATCTCCATCTTCTTTATGATGGTTATCAAGAACAATATTCCTCATAAAGTGGATCTTGGAAACTATTTCTATAGCACAAAGCGCAAACTCAGGATTCACAACTTGAAGTTGCCATGAATCAACGAAAAACAAGCGTTGAAGTCAGCAGTCGTAAGGACTCACGGCAAAGCACATTTTTGGGATGAAGAACCCAAATGGCAAACACAGGGTTTATATAGACCTTGCGGAGAATCTTCAGTTGCCAAAGATGAGTCAGCAGAATTTGAAAAGAGGGTAAGGCCAATCACTTACGCCTTGAAAAGCGGTAACCATCAATTACCCTACTAAAGGCTACGACGATTCAGTTGCGTATCCTAATAAATGACGGATGGTCATGATTCGGATGGACTTCCCAACGAAAGCGTGCTTATCTTCCGAGAAATTAGCGCGAAAATCAAGCAGAGTATCAATTGCTGATGTCATAATTGGATATGCACAGAGATATCCTATCAAATCCCGGAAAGGGCAAAACGGGCAAGTTGATTCCTGTTGTTAAAAAAGGGGGGAGAAACCCTAGCAACATTACATTAATGTTTCAAACATTACATTAATGTTTCAGCCATTTCCTTGCTATTTTCAAAATTCAAAAAGTCAAAAGCAAATTCTTGATCAAGGAGTCATGGGGCGCGAACTGATGGCTCAGCTTCTCTACCTGCTCCACTTCTCGCTTCAATTGCTCGCACTTGGCATTCATCTCATGATAGAGCTTCGTAGCTTCTTCAGCCTTTTGCTTCTGCTGCTCCACCTTCTGCTTTTCAGCTGCGAGGTTCTGGTGGCCGAGCGGCAAAGTTACGGCTGCGCGAATCAGAGTGACTCTTTTCATAAGAAATCTGAAACCCAGTCTATCTTGAACTTTGGTAAGAAGATTTTGGCACATGCCACAAAGCAATTCGGCGCTCTGGACAGAGATGGTCTCAGGCGTGGCCGCAGAAAGCTGCTCCAAAATCCAAATGGCTTCGGTGAGAAATAGCCTCCTGTCAAAGGGCCCTATCTCCAGAGATCTTGCAAACGATCGGGGGTAGGTGAGGCGCATCCGGACTAGCCAGTTCACATCAGTTTGCTTCAAACCTGAAGCAATGTCAAAGCTAAGTTATGCTATCAAACTCGCAAATGCACCATGCGAGATGCAAACAGTGAATCACTACTTACCAGTTCCTTCGAGAATCTCACGAAGAGAAGGAATGCGCATTACTGGGGTCGTTGAAGACTGCCCTTGCTCCATGGCTCTCCTGTCAGCTGCGAGCTCTAACTCCTCATAGTTAGAAGGAAGAGTGTAGGCCGCACCAGCTGCGACTGCATTCCCAACCTGCGAGCCCCAAAAGCCCCACGCAGGAATAGGTGCCGCCGACTCAGTCATCGCCGGAGGCGAAGTGACAGCCGAGGTCGCTTGGCGAGGAACATTCTCAGATGCGGAAGCATCGGCAGTACTTGTCCTTATTTCCTCAGCGCCAGCATGGGCATCTTCATCCATTAGCACAGCACCAGCTTCAGCATCGTCGGAAAGTTCGATGATGTCCTCGAAAGGCTCACCTGCATGATCAGTAGCTGCGACGGGCTTCTCAGTATGGGGGCTCAGAGTCGGAACATAGGATGCAGAAGACTGACTTCTTTGCTCCGGCGCATGTTCCTCAACATTGCCTGCGATACAAATGCCCATGGTATGAGGTAACTCGCATTAAATAATATTTTGCTATCTTTACTTAAGCTAAGAGCAAGCACCTCCACGCGAAGGTGGGATTGAAGCCTCTTCGTCATACACTAAAGACGAGGAACCATGCCCTATTAGTGTGTCCTCACTAAGCAAGTCTTTAAGAGGGGCGTGACCTGGGATGCGAAGAAACCAGTCATGATCCTGTTTCAAGTTGCTCAGGTCTAGAACATGCATATCGCTCAAATAATTACCTGAAGGTTCTCCTCATTTGTCTACTAGCCAACGGCGAATGTCAGTCTTTGACACACCATGCTTTAACGCACCCACAATAACATCTCTATAAGTTACTGCGAGATTGAAGATCTCACCTTTATCGCCGCCTGCGATTTCTTCAAAGTCCGCTTGGACTTGCTCCAAGGCTGCTGCATCCTCTTCTGGAACCGCATCCTCCTCCTCCGCCTGGGGAGCCACTTCTTCGGTAAGCTCATCTTCCTCGTCAACTGGACGCACTAAGTCGTCAACATGCTGCTCTTCGAGGCTCCGTTGTCTCACACGCTCGAGCTCCTCCTCTTCTCGCTGCCTTCTTCTTTCAGCAGCCTCCGCGGCTGTCTTCCTGGACTCAGCAAGAATGTCCTCGCTTATGGGATCGTCTGGAATGCCAGAATGGGCATCTCTCTTTTGTCTCTTGGCCACAAGGCCGCCGATGATCTCATCATCATCATCATCTGCGAAGAAATGATTGGTTCAAGAAAGAAGTGCAAAAGAATTACGATAAAGGAAATGCAACAGAGGTACCTCCTGATTCTTCCTCATGCATCACAACTGTTCTTTCTTCTTCTTCTTCATCACTTTCTCTGGGCTCCTGCCTCTCTCCTTCTTCCTCTTGGTTGAATGGAACGAAAGTCTCAACTGCGAGCTCTTTCCGCACTTTGCTGGGCATGCGACCTTTGCCTTTGTCCTTGACAGAAAGGGACCTCACCGGAGGAGAAGTTGGAGCACTTCTAGGGGAAGAAATTGTAATTCCCTTTTGCCTAGGTCTTTTCACTCTCGGCGCCGCAGTCGCTGGAAGGGACGGATCATCTCCGGGAGGAGACGAGGCCGGAGCATTGTCTATCAGCGAGTCAGCAAAAGCATTCATGACTGCGCGAATCTTGGTCTCGACCTCAGGGTCCATCCTCCATGCTAGCCGAAACGACTGCTTTTGTCTTCGGGTGGCAACAATGGTGTTAATCAATGACTTGGAGCGATCACCAGATGCGAATCGCCGCACATGACACTACAGCAAACAGTACAGAATAAAGGCGTCAGCATAAGGAAATCAAGAAGCTTAACGCACGCGAAGAAATTGCTTACCTCAGCAAATGCCTTGCTGTATCTGAAGACATGCGTGTCGCCCTTCTTAACTGCGGCGACCTTCTCCTTTAGAATGATGTCAGGACACAAATGGTTCTCACGATCCAACAGTGAGTAGCAACCATATTCAGACTGGCTCAGACTGCAATTGGGGCGAAACGGAAAAGAATTTCTCTTGATCAAGTGGTCTCTGCTTGGCTGTGCGGCCGACTGCGTCTCAATCCTCGTTTGCTGGGCGATCCAGTATGCGAGCCAGTTCTGAGAACAACCACCCTCGCGGGTCCCTGCAGGCTGCTCAAAGGGAAGATTGTTCATGAATACTGTCTTGCACTCCTTTGTTAGCAAGCGCTTATAGCAACCTCTGATAATGGACTGGGGCCAGATTGATGGTGCCACCGCGTCAAAACCGAAGTGGGGCGAAACTCGAGTGGGGTCAACGTCCACGGTAATCCTTTCATACCTTGGTGCGAGCTCACGAATATGCTCTGCGAGGGCAGAAAGAGAACCTCGTAGACACCAGCAAAAGAACTCGCGATAGCGCTCATGGAAATGCGATCCCTCTTCGAAGAGCAACTCTTCTGAGAAGACAACACCTTTAGAAGGGTACAGCTTTGGAAACCATCGCACGTTCTCAACACGTGTAGCATAGGGCCTGGCAGTAAACTCTTTCCGTTTGTCGCATATCAAGCTCCAAACGCACTTGGTATTGTTCGCTCCGAACCACCTCGCAGCTCTACCGCTGTTGCGTTCCTCCGTCTCGCCTGGGGGACACCACTTGTCGGGTTTGAGAGCAATTGGGGCATAGGATGGCCACCGCTCGAAGACCCACATTGTCAAAAAGGAGATGTTGACGAAAGTCAGTACATCGAGGCGGCCACGCGACTCTTTCATGGCCAAAACCAACTGATCAAGCCTGTAATACAGAGTGTCCAAGACCAAGGGTCCGAGTGCGACTCTCTGGCCAAGGGCGAGCCTCACAGCAAGTGGCAAAACATGGTAAAAGACCCCATCATGGGGGTGACCGTCGATCAAGTACCTCGACAACCAAGCACAGAGGAAAGCACAGAGGGTCAAGTGATAGCCTTTACCCTCCACATAATTCTCGGCGTCTGGGTTCTCACTCAGAAGCTTCTTAGTGATGCTGCTGTTCGCATAGTCTCGAAAGAAGTACTGCAACCATTTGTTCCAAGTGTTCTTCGCAGACGTATCAACCAATTGCCAGTTTGGAAGGGCTTTCGTAGTAGTCCACCGAGTGGAGATTTTCTTTACCTCTGCCAGGCATTCCTCCATCTGCGTGTACAAGGCAATCTCCGCAACCGTCCTCAAAGGACTCAAAGGGTCCACTTCACCCATGGGGGAAAGATCGTACAGCATCTGCACGTCCTCGAGTGTAGGAGCAGCCTCGAACTCAGCAAAGTGGAATGTGTGAGTCGCAGGCGAGTAGCGGGACAGAAGGTCTAGAAGCATGGACTGGTCCAGCTTCACGGCAGCACCCTTCATGGCACGGATAGCAAAGTATACGCCGGCTTCATCGAGAGTCGTGGCATGATTGTCCAACACGTGGTCAATCCACTCATCCATATAGTCCAATTTCTGGACGAAAGCCTGGGTAGAAATCGCAGTGTAGGGGAAGTACCCGTTTTCGATCCCCAATCGAACCACATCCTCGGAACCAATCAACTCGAGCAAGGCTGAGTTAACTGGGCGAGTCAGTGTCAGCAATCCCTCAACCGGGACAGGATCAGGCATCCTCTTCGCCTTAACTCTCGCATGATAAAAATCTTTTCCACCTAGATAGGGGGCTTTTCGCCACAAGGCCTGCGGAAGGTCGGGTATCTCTTCATCCTCCTTGACGGGTTTGGTTCCTTTTGTCTTGGCCATTCCTGCGGATAAGCAAGAAAAAAAGGGGGAGAAAGGTGCTACACTTCAGTTTGAAATTCGAAATCCAAGATCTAGTATGAAAAGAAAGATGAACAGTTTCTGGTATCAATTTCAGAAATTAAGGGTTACATTATCAGTGATTTCAAGATCTCACAGCCGGAGCCCTTATTATTGAAGGATTAAAGCAAAAGTGGGTTCAAAGATCAAAGCTTCTTCGCAAGTTTCAACAGATTATATGTTCTGGGCTTACAGATTCAACGCAGTTCAAGGCAAACACTGGTATCTTAAATCAAAATTGGACAAGGCCGACCTTGTTTTCTTGAAGCCTGCTTGGATATGCACAACTGAAGAACACGATTTGCGGTTCTGAACTGGTGATTGATTATCTGAATCTGCTCTCGAAGATCTCCGGGTACCATTCACTTTAAGAGGAATAAGTGATGCTTTGCAACAATGAAGGATACAAAGTATTTATCCAAAAACAATGAAGGGTTTTAGGTCATAATGAAGGGTTTTAGGTCGAATCGCAACCGTCACCGTCGAATCGCGCAATCACAGGACAAGCTGACGTCACGCCTAAAACCCTAGAAGCCAGACGGCACGACTCTAGGGGTTTTAGGTCATAATGGCACGCACGGGGGCTGAACTAACCCGTATTTGAATTGGTGCGTGGCGGCAACGCGTATGTTGGTTTCCGCGCATGGAAGTCTATACAGCTATGAGTCTTCACGCGCAGAAAGGGGGCTAATGTAGATAGTGCTTTCTGAGCTGACAGATCTTGGCCACGTGGCAACCATCCAGCACACCATATTGTGCTCCACACACACTGGATCACCAGCCGAGCTGATCCATGTGGGGGCTGCGAGACAGAGCCCTCGCATACCACTGCACGGGACTTGTAGGGACTTAGTGGTTTGGAGGCTAGATTAAGCCCTGTCGCATGCGAGCCAAGCCCGCACGCGACCTTTAGTAACTGTTTTGAGAGATTTATGGCACGAGCTCCATAAACCCGGTCAATCCGGTCAAACCCGGTCAACCTTGTAACGGTTCCGGTATTCGCGCACAACGTGCTGTAACGGTCCCTATATACTCGGACGAACGTGCCGTTATGGTTAAGCTAATTAAGCCGCCATCAATGGGCGCATTAACCACACTACAACGGTCACGGTCTCTGCTATATATAGGACGTTACCCTTTCCATACAAAGGGAGAACACACTTGCCATACGCGGAAGCTCTGCCAAACCTCTGTCTCTCTCTCAGACATTACTACTGACTTACTCTCTCCCTACACACAACCCCACTCTTCCTATGCGATCCTCGATCCTCTACATACGGTGTACACGGGGGTCTCCCCACCGGAATCTCTTGTGCACACTCAGATAATCCGGAAATCGTCTACAACCCTAGGTGATCTAGAGATTGCCTAGTTTCTCCATCTTTTCTCCTTAAATATAAAAATACAAAAATATTAGTTTAGTTGTTTATTTTATTTCAGTCGCCTGTTTGGGGGCGACAACATTTTTACTCACAATTCTTCCTCCTTGTATCGTACTCTAATTTAACAACTAATTAAGTAATCTCAAGATTGTCCTCGTGGGATCAATAACTCGGGGTTGAAATACCACCCCTATATTACTTGACCGTGCACTTGCGCATACACGTTAAGAAATCGCGTCAGCATATGACCAATTGCAGTGGTTCTTTCTTCATGTGCGACATATCGATGACAATTAAGGGTCGCATATACGGTATCCCCTCAATTTGTGCGCCAAAAGAAAGGAAGCAATACATGAAAATGCCATCTTTGTCCACTCCCATATCCCATAAAGTACCAGGGTTCAAGATATTACAAAAATACATTAGCACAGGAAGGTTTGCGTAATTTTGAGCACGAGTACCCTGGATCATCGATTTGGCCCTTTGACGTGCATACCACGCCCCCAGTACGATAATATACTTCCTAGATCTTTGGCGACATCCTGTACTTTACTGGTTTTGGGTGTATTTTTTGATTGGCCCATCAGTCCCAGCAATTCTTGTGCGACAACCTCGCAATTAATGTTACGGTGCTTCTCAT
Organism: Linanthus parryae; assembly: GCA_023055425.1. Classification (NCBI taxonomy): domain Eukaryota; kingdom Viridiplantae; phylum Streptophyta; class Magnoliopsida; order Ericales; family Polemoniaceae; genus Linanthus; species Linanthus parryae. Next base: position 2,660,821 of record JALGPY010000037.1, on the reverse strand, counting down.
CAATGCTTCTTGCGGTACATGTGTGAATGGGGTTATGTTTCCTCACCTAATAGTGCACGGAATATTTATGCTTGTACGCCCCAACCTTCCACTTGCATTCCTTATTCTCGCAGCGCAGTATAAATCGAGTCTGGTCTCGCTTATGAACCTAAAAAGTCCATTTCTTTGCACCAACAATCTTTCTGATATGGTGGGACAATGACTTATTGGTATACAAACCTTTCATCTCTATTTCCAGATCGTCAAACCTTCCCTCACCAGTCTGTTCACGACTCCATGAACAGTCTACCGCAACAATGGCCAGTGCAAAATTGGTTTGCTCCATTGATTCACGAGTTCCAACCATATCTTGTCAACTAATCGTACCCTGTCGTTATGGTGAACCGAAGACGATGGAACGAGATCAATTGCATTATATGCTACCCTGTCTTCTTCATGATCCTCGGCGAGTATCTTGACATCCTAAAAGTAATCCTCGCGGTATGTAAGGGGGGACTCAATGGAACCAACTGATTGTTTAGGGTTTCAGTTTGATCCACCGAATTCTGTTCAGCAACGTCAACATCTATGTCTGGTTGATCCACCAAATCCTTTAACATGACGTACATTGTTACAATAGATCCCCTTTTCATAGTTACAAACAAATATTTGATTTCTATATTTTTAGTGAGGATATTAGGCTCGATCAAGTTCAGATATGAGAAATGGAAATGATAACGTAAGACCACCTTTTTGGTAGGCGCACAATATGTATCCATTCTAACCGAAACTTCATGCTCCAAATGATCTACGGTAATGCCTCGGATTATCTTGAAAACCGCATTCTTCACTACCAGACCTATGCATATGTGTCTACCATCGGCAATAGTCTATTCACCATTCCAAACAGCACGGAACATCAATTTTCTCACCATTTGTACAAGTCAATAAAGCACATTGGTTAGATGATTTTAGGGTTTAGTGTTTATGGTTTAGATGATTTTAGTGTTTAGTTTTTTGGGGTTCAGATGATTTTAGGGTTTAGTGTTTAGGTTTTAGAGGATATTAGGGTTTGGATGACTTTAGGGTTTGGTCAGGAGAGAATGATTTTAGGGTTTGGTCAGGAGAGAATGATTTTAGGGTTTTGCCTGAGAAATAAAAAGGAGTTTCTCTCACCATACCCCACCATCTGATGAGTATAACAGAATGTTCTTTTACTTTTTTCAGAGAAGACAGGAACGAGAAGGACAACCAACACTGGAACGAGTGACTCTCTCGTCTGGTTTTTCAAACAGAGACGAGCATTCATAGCACTTACTTGTCCCAGTCTTGGTGAGTCATTATGGAATGTTCTTTTCCTTCACTTGTGTCAAAGAAGACAGGGACAAGCATGATCACCAACCTTGGGACGAGTGATGATATTTAGTAATGATACTAACTGAGACGATCACACACTCGTCCCAGTCTTGGATTTAATAATGATACTTAGTGTACAATTTTATGGTTTAGTTAAGATGATCTATGATTTAGGGATTCAGGTTTACTGATCTGAGGGGGATTAGTATCATTGAATAACACTTTAAGTAGCCATAGTAATGATACTTAGTTGGTTATAGTGTTTAGCGTCCACAATTTTGGGGTTTAGGTTTCATGATCTAGAGTTTAGGGGTTTACTTGACTTAGGGTTTAGGGTAAGGGCTCTATGTGTCTTGTTGGTTTATTGATCTGATGGGTTAACATGATTCAATAACACTTTTAGTGGCCATAGTAATGATACTTAGTTGGTTCTAGTGGTTAGTGTCTACAAATGTAGGGTTTTGGTTAGATGATATATGGTTTATGGTATAAGGTTTAGGCTTTACATGATCAAGAGATGATGATTATAGGATTTTGAGTTTATACTTTAGATTACATGATTATATTGTTTTGGACTTACAATTACCATTTTCAACAGTATTGAATACCATTTTTTCATGATAAGAGATAAGAGGATTTCAGGGTTTAGGGTTTAGGGTTTAGGGTATGCTCGTCTCTGTTGTGTGTTGTTGTATGTGGAGAGACTGGGACGAGTAGATTCATCGTCTCTGTCTTCTCATAAGACAGAGATGAGAAATATGCTCATCTATGTCTTCTCAGAAAGACAGAGACGAGTATCTTACTCGTGCTAGTCTATCACATGCAAAATTGGGAAGAGCAAGACCTACCAGACTAGGACGAGTTCACTCGTCTGTGATTTAAATGCCATACAAGAGATCCCTCGTCCTTGTCTGGACGAGATCACTCTTCCGTGATTAAATTCCAGACGATGAATCAGTTGTCCCAGTCTGGCAGGTCTTGCTCTTCCTAGTTGTGCATGTGATAGACTAGTACGAGTAAGATACTCGTGTCTGTCTTATTTTTGAGAAGACAGAGACGAGCGTAGTTCTCGTCTCAGTCTTATGAGAAGACAGAGACGGTGAATTGACTTGTCCCAGTCTCTCCACATACAACAACAGACATGAAACCCGTGATGAAGAACATAGAAGCAATATAACGAATGTAACATTTATTTTAAAGTAAGTGATGAACATATAAGAAGGATGAAAGCAAAAAAAAAAAAGAATACCATACGTTTTAGAGTACTGTGATCAACATGTTACAGAAGAAAAGCACAAAACTGAGTTTTAGTTTTTACCTTAGCTTTGAACAAAGGTGGGAAAACAGAGAGAGACTTGTACAGACAAATGGGACACTTCTGTGGGAGAACTGGAGCCAATGAGAGTGACAAATGCGGAATATTCTTGAGGAGTTTAAGGTATACATTCATAAATTTTACAGTTGGAGTAAATTCAACTGTACTTGGTAGGTTGAGGTAGATGGAAAAATTCAATAGAGGCACATGTTTTTAGAGTTTGTTTTGAGGTGACAAGGGTAGCAGGGTCATTTAACAAATATCTCCATGTCATCACCTACTGTTGGAGACGAGATTCCCCTTGTGTCCCAACGTTTTGGAGATGGGATCCAGCAAGCTTTTGGAGACGAGAGTCACTTCCCCTTTTGTCCCCACATGCCACCTAACAACAGTTGTTACCAACTGTTTTAAAAAGGAGGGTATTTTTCAAAGACCAATTCAGCGGAGTGTATTCTTATAAGACCAATTCACAGAGTGGCATATATCTAATTTCCCCCCCCCCCCCCATTTACCTAGATCCCTTTCTTTTCTTTTCTTTTTTTAGAAAATTTTATTTTTTATGAAAGTTTAATTTTATTCAGAGAAAAGTTTATTTAGAAAACGAACACTTCTCTTTTATTTACTGTCACATCTCACCTTAAAACATTACTAATTTTTCGTCGCGCGCGTTTCAGGTTTTGAATTCGAGAGCATCGTAAACGGCATATTGAGATCATTGTATAGAGAAGTAGTGTCACACTATATTGTTGAGAACCCGGTTTTGTCATTTACTTTTGCACTCTATACTTATGTCATAGCCCTTTTAATTGAATGATTAATTTCAATTTTGTCACAAATGTTTAGTTACGTATACACGAATCCAAAAGAACCAGAACCTGAAGCAACGATCGAGTGAGTAAGCAATTGCACTTCTGGGCGAGAATTGGTACTGTAAGTAATGTTTTGAATGCAAGTGCTTTACCCCTTCATGTATCACCTTATCTCTATGAAGACAAGTTGTATGTCTTGTAACTTTTCTAGGTTTTGAATAAAAAGGACAATTCATTAAAAAAATTATGGGCTTAGGTGGATAAATCGGTGGAATTGAGTTTTGGATCAAGCTATTTTTTTGGAAATTGTGCTGAATCTCTTAGTTCTTGGTTAGGTTTGATTTTGGATGGAGAGTGTTGAATCATGTTCAGTTGTGTTCGTGGTGGGGATCCAATGTTGGTGGTTGTGGTGGTGGTAGTGGAGGTAGTGCTGAAGAACATCAAGAACATGATAAACAAAAAAATGTGGTATTTTTCCACAATTCGTAAGGGTAAAATGGTCACAAAAAATTCAGATTGCACCCCTCCACTAACGGATTGTAACAGAAGGGTGTTATCTGTCCACCCTCCATCCACTGACAGGGGTGCAAAAAAGTATTTATCGATAGATCATGGGGAAAAATGTATGTAATCGATACTCGAAGGGTGGAATATGTCTTTTACCCAATAAATTATGATCGTTAGATTAGATGATACCTACTTATAGAAATATTTTTGTAAAACAAGGTAAAAGCCCCCCTAACTGGAACACATACTTATCACTGAAGGTTTTGATATCAAAGTAACAATCAATCTCCTAACTTGATATCAAATTATCAATGAAAAATTGTGACATGAAAGATTTTTATTGAATAGTTTGACAATTGACAATGGGATAGATAATGAAGTTATCATTTAACGATTCCAATCCTTCATTCCTTCAAATCCATCATTCAACAAAAAATGGAACAACTTCCAGACTAAACCAAAAAGCTGTGACTTTACAAGCACCAAACATCTTAATGAATTGCAAATTTTGTTAACAGTATTTATTTTCGGATCTTGAATTCAATTTTATTGGATCAAAGAAAAAAGGAAAAAAATACAGTTTTTTTGCTTCTTCGCTCCAAGTTTCATTAAGCAGTTCAGTTCATTTCTTGTGACATCACAGTGGCTACTAGGCTAATTAGGATCCAACAACAGTCAACAGCAAGAAGGGGGAAGTAAAAAACTACATAATATATCGAGCTCTTCATATTTAACGAAAAAACCTCTAGAGCTTTCATTATACGTTCGGACTATAGCGCGCGGCCGGCTTCTCTTACGCGTGCGTATCATACATGGTATAGAGATAATTGTATACCGGAGTTTTAGAATGGATGTACAATCAAGCTCTTCGTAGTCACACTTCCCCAAATAAACTGGGTGAACCCAAAGCAATTAAGGTGTTTATTGTAAAGCTATAACAATTTTATTTGCATGTTTATAATTTGAATTTTGACGCAGATATGTGTAATGTATTATGCAAAGTGAGATCATATTAAAATTTTGAAGTATCTCCTTCGCGAGAAAATAAAACATGCTTTTTTATTGTTCTTTGAAACTTAGATATGTGTGTGTTTATTATGTAAGTGCACGACACATCCGAACAACATTGGGAAGCATATTGTTGATTGGTGGGTGAAATTGAACGATGATGTATTCATTACACAGATGCATACAATTATGTAGTCAGATGTTGTGTTGTTCAATTTCCTACGTGATTGGAAAAAGTAAGAGAATGCTTGTGACAAATGTGTGATTTCCATGTTGTGTCTGAGAGTGTTGGGCAGAATGCTTGTCATGCAGCATTTATTTCCTGTTGGTTTTGCAAAATGGAAATCACACAACACATGATTAAATTCCATGAACAACGTCAGTGCATCCGAGGAAATAGTGCATGCACAGAGCAATGAGATATAGTGAAATTGAACTGCATAAATATATAAGATAGCATTAACAACGAAGATACAGTTGCGCCAGGTGACGAAGGGTTTGGTCACAAGTGAACAACAAAATTACGAGAGAAAAGAGATAGCATATATAAGTTTGTTGAGTGGTAGGTATCTTTGGGCCTAGACCGGAAACATTGTTGCTTTGAATTTGGGAGCAATTGGATCAGTCAATTCAATGACGCAGGCATCACCGATGCTGAGTTCACTGTGTTGGGAGAACTGGTACTAGCAAATCCGTCGCATGTCGTCGCCGTTGGGGAAGATGCATCGGACGTTCCAAGTGATGTCACATCCTTGGTTTTCTACCTGAATATCTTTGTCCATGTTCTTCAGGTTTTTTTTTTTGGAAACTCAACTGGAATATTTTGTAGCACTCAGTAATGATAATTAGCAACTGTGGTTTAGATTTCCATTTAGCATAGCAAGGAAATAGCAAAAGTTTGAATATCTACCACTATGCAACATTGCGAACGAGGTGTTCGCTGTGCTATCTCTGTATGCAATAGCTCTGTTCATTGCCCGTACGGAACGAATCCTGGGGTTTATAGTTGGAGCAGGCTGAGGGGTGTCGTCACGTTCTTTGGTACTCAAGTTAAATATTGTGACGCGGAAGTCGCATCCCCCTTTGTACCTGAACAACAGAAAAAACCCAAGATATATTGCATAGTACAATTCCAAGCTTATTTAGTACAATTCCAGACAAGAGATTCTTTCGAATCCCGGGTACAAACAATACATTGTTCAAATTTAAACTTTTTCCAGAAGTAAATACTAGGTTAACGCTTCCAATTCCATGGATTGGCTCGGTTGAAACATTCCCCATTATTATTGTGGATCCATCTTCTACGGTTGCTTGGTTGTAAACCATCTTTAATCCTTGCATACATGTCTTGTAGCACCCGTATCAACCTACCATGATATATCATCATCCTGCACATAAAATGCATATGAATTTAGGGATAATGATTCTGAATTGAATTGTTAGGTTGTTTAATGAACATACCTTGTTGCTGATCCTGGCCTTTCATCCCCTGCCCCTTGCCACATGTGCCTTCACCTTTGTTACTTTTGCCCACACGACAATCCTTCTTGAAGTGTCCTGGTTTCCCACACTTCCTACAAGCGGTCTTTTGCTTCTTGTTAGGATTCTTGTCTTGCTTTTCAAATCTCATTTTCTCAGAATTGTTCTTGCCCTTCGAAGTATCCCCTTCCTCCATCATATTCACGAAACCTGGATCAGCATTAAGTTTGATTTTGGATTTGTCACTGTCTTGAGCCCTCAAGGACTATTCAATCTGAAAGTGACTGCCCAATTGCACCGAGGAAAGTCCGTCCTTCTTGTGCTTCAACTTATGCTTGACACTGTTTCTCTCTATGTTTCTTAACACTGTTTCTCTCTATGTTTCTTCATTCAACCAAAGTGCCAACATATAGGAAGGGGACAGACGGTTAATGGCGGTTATAACCGTTGTGATTTCAGTCTGTTATTTTCCAATAAAACAAAATTCGGAGACGGTTTTTGTAAAGCAGCAAATGTCTGAAATCTAAATTTTCCACGCTGACTGGCCTGCGTGACCACCACCACGGGCGTTGCCCCTTGGACCCCACCGGGGGCGCTGCCTCAGGACCCCCCGTCGGGGGCTGCGCCCCCGAACCTCCGCAGCCGTCCGGGAGTTTGTTGTCCAAGACATTAGTATAGTCATGTACACGCGTGTACTCCACACCTCTCTAACGTGTACAATGTATACGCCAATATCTATTTTGGTCGTAAGTAAATCAAATTACACAAAATGACTGATGACACCTAAAATCACCAACAGTCTTTGAACATCAAAAGTGCGTGTTGCATTAGTACGTAGACTTAGTCAATAGTACCATTAGAGACGAGAGATGGATCAGACTGATCACAAGACTCATACCTCCCCCGCCCATACCTGCTCTTGTCAATAAATGTTGCAAAGTGTCTATTCACTGTAGCAATTGTGACGTTGGAGACTGGGGGATGGATCAAACTGGTCACAAGACTCATAAACCTCCACTGCCCATACCCGCTCTTATCATACAGATGGAGCAGATTAAAATCCATTCTTCATAATAGGGCTCTAAGGCGAGAACCCTTAATGGATTGGGAGAAATTGCCAATACTACGTACCTTCGTATATTTAGAAACCCAACAATGAAAATATCAATTTTCTTATAAACCCACACATATATAGGGTTGTTAGAGATTAGATTCATAATGATTTACAACACCATGTTTAACGGTAGTTCTTTTCTATATACAAATCCAGATGAAAGAATAAAACAATTGGGGTTTGTTGCACTTGGGAGTCAGTCCTATGGTTTTCTAGAACTTGAGTTTTAGAAGGAAAGGCATCTTGTCTGAGAAGGGAGGATCAGAGTATTTCCCAGTTAGGATCTGTGATGAGACATACTCATTAGCAGCTTCTGTGTAATGAATCCCATCCCAGTTTATGTATTCTGAACTGTCCTCGCATCCTTTTGCTGTCACTGAACTCCCGTTTATCACTTTTGTTTCGCCACATGGGACTCGACTGTCGTAGTTCAAGGGTGGTCCTCCGTACCCACAACACGCCATTGTGGTTTGTTCAAATCCTGCGAATATATGCAGATGAACAAGTTAGTTTATGTAGAGCGCTAATACTCTTCCGGGAATAAGATGCATAAGAAAAAATTGACATATAACCTCCATCAGTATATGTTCGGTGATAGATAACCCCCACACAATATAGATTTTAACATCACGCGCCAACAATATTGATAATAAATGTCAACTTTTTGGAGGCGCGGTGTCAGTAAAATCAATACTGCGTGGAGGTTATCTATTAACTCTCACAGTGCATGTATCTCATTGTTAGCTGTGTGTAGCCCCACATTGGTAAATGCAAAGTGATAACGTGAAGAACGGAAAGAAGATCACAAAGGATGTGTATTACGACCGGATTGAGCCATAAATACTCACCATAGCGGGTATAGTTGGCAAAAAGATTGGATTTTATTGTGAATACGTCAACGTAGGTGATGTTTGCATCTGTGTATTGGCTTTGTAACTTTGTGCAGAGTGCATGGAGCTGCAAGTTGAGAAGCCTCGAAGCTTGGTTATGCGAGCTTACACATCCCAAGTCATCAAGCTTTGATGGATCAGTTCCGAATTTCGCAATATTCTGGGGTAAGCAACCCAGAGGACCAGTGTTGTGAACCCAAAAATTTCTCGCCCCTTCATCGTATAATTTCTGAAGAAAACAGCAGCAACAGAAAAGTTAATTATTAGGTAAAAAGGCCATGTTTTAGGAAACAATATTCTTACCTTAATTCCGTCTTCAAAGTCGGCTAAGATTGTTGGAATAGAAGCAATAACTTGATCGAATGCTTTGGAGTAGAAAGCGCCGGCGAGATCATTCTGGCCTATGTCAAATGTGTAAAGCCCCTTGGCGAAAGAGTCTTGTGCAGGCAGGTACTTGTATAGCTTCTTTGCTGCGATGAAAAAAATCAAAACAAATCCATAAATAAACTTTATCAGTAAGCAATTAGTTTTATGAAATACGAGATTGTGGAGATGGAAAAATAACGCACTTGTCGACCAAATGTCAAGAACCCTAGCCTTGAATCTTATGAACTGAGCAACCTGAACCCCGAACGAGAATTGGCTCACAGATGATGCAGTTGACGGGAGTATGGTTGATCCCGCGACTGCAAAGTTGCATCCTCTTCTGAAACTGGGAATTCCAATTGACTCCAAATATGGGTTTAGAAATGGCAAGTCCATTGCATCCACTGCGGTAATAATAATACATCGATAAGGAGAGAATAATAATAATAAACACAATACATAATAAACACAATATTAGTGTTACTTTTACGATCATTTTAAATTAATTTCGTATGTTACACTGTTTTGTAACTGGGATTAAAATTTGCAGATTACTTATAATCTCTAATTTTGCAGATTCTCTGATGTTCTGCAGATTTTCAGTTCATACCACACAGCTTTACAATTTCAAATAACTTTAGATTTCCAGCCAGCTTATTTTTTTCAGATTATTTTCAGCCGATTATTTAGATTTTCAGCTGGTACTAAACAGGGCTAAGACTCGTAAACCGAACGAAACAGAGGAAATGCGGTTTTTGAGATTTAGCTTACATATGAAATCAATGATGAGGCGGCCGTCACAGAACCTTCCGGAGGGTTTCTTGAAGTACATCTGTCCATTGGGAGGATCGAGGCGGTCGGCGAGTGCAGCAACAAGGTTTCCGGTGTCGGAATTGGAATCACCAAAGTTGAAAACTGCTGGGTAATTGAAGTCTGGAATAGAACTGGACAGAATAGGCAGCAGAAACAGCACCATACAACACAAAGTAGCAGAAATCTTGGTGATGTGAGCCATTCTGTGATGAATGTAACATAGAGACAGAGGGAGTTGTTTTATGCTTTTGTTAACTAACTACCTACCATGACATCATATATAGAGGGTGAAATTGGTGAGGGGGTTTTGTTTGTTTTTTAAGGTTCCTTCGGATTGTGGGAAACCCAACAGAGAGAAGTCATCAGTTTAACAACTACCAATACCCCCATTACATAAATCTACACGTTATCTTCACCATTGGAGTTGCTTGCTTACGCCAGTTAGTGCACTAACTAGTTCAGAGTTTAACGATTCCAGTGATCACTCTAAGATTAGGGAGTTTTTAGAGTTTACTCGTGTGCTAGCTCGCTCTGGTTACCTTATGCCAAGGACTTTGCTAAGGTAAATTATGAAGTCCGAGGTGAAAGTACAGAGTAAAAAAGATTCTTGGATATATTGCGGCTCTGAATACAATGGCGAGATTGGAAAGAAGAGATCATGTCCTAAACACATACAATCAACGTAGTGGTTGTTACAACAGAACTTTGTTTGACATTTTCATATGCACTGAACAGAAATGACATCGACAACACAACTACCAAAAGGTTTAATTGACTCTCCAGTGTGACCCAAGGAAACAATTTAATGATTGTATAAATTATTGTACAAGGCCAATAAATGAAACAAGACAGAAACATTCTATGAGTTTCGAGAATCTGTTGATTACATAAATCTCATTTTCAGGATTTGGAAAATAAGAAAAGAAAACCAAAAACAGGAGTGAATGAGCTTGGAATCCATTTTGGGAAGCAAATATTAGATTATGCTTCAAAGGGTGGAAACCACAAGGCTTGTTTCGCATATTTCAGGAAAGAAGTTTTTGCTACTCCAAGTCCTGGATATATCGTAAAAGTAACACTAATATTTTTATTTATAATGAAAAACCAATTTCAAGAGCAGGATAGTAGTGAAAAAACTCAACATCCAAGATAAAAACTGACCCCGAGAAGCGATAGGACAAGGATAGGATATTACCCTGTAAACTCTAAATGTTACCAGTGGCAGATGCTCTTTTTCCTGGTTTCCGTCTGGATATGTAAATTAGGGTTTAGGATCTCAGTAGCACGTGTAACAGGATCTCAGCAGCACGTGTAACGAAAACATTTAGTATTTAAAACAATCTCACCATTGAAACTTGTTGCATATAAACATGTCATGGCAGGATCGTCTAGATCTCACTAAAATAAAAAGGGAAAAAAGTAAACAAGAAGCAAAAAGAACATAGAACGAAAGCAAACATCATTCTCATCAAAGCCAATTGCATAAATTGTACACATGTACATACAGCAGGTACTGGAAAAGAAGTAATTGTCCTAACCACTAGAGACTCCTATAAGTAAGCCATTCCAATATCTACTAAACAAATGATTGGTGTTGTTTCTGTATGAATTTTCGACAATGAACTGACTGATTCTAACTCTGGCAAGACTACAGTATATGTATGGACAATCTAAAGCGTCATTCCTTTCATCGCGAAGCATCTTCATTTTGTAATACTCACAAGAAATATAAGAAGGATCGGACCCAATGAAGAATGCCTATCTTTTCCTCAGGATCTTCACTTGTTTTCTCATGGCAACTTTGAGCAGATTCCAGTGTGTCCTTGAGGAGTTTATTCTCTCTTGTGAGCTGTGGAAAGTGCAAAGCACCAGAACTCAAAAAAATGGCGATAACTAAATATTTAGTCGAGGGGAAATATGGGCATAAAGTACCCACGCTAGGAAGTTCTGTCATGTAATTCTTGGAGTTATGTACTGAAATTAAAGGTACCACATAACAGACTATTGTAATGCCTGTGCCTAAAGGCACTATCTAAAAATTGTGTGGGTCAAATCATAAATTGTACAAAGTGGATGGATCATGGTGTATTATTACAAAGTTGTTGGGTCATGCTCAGTTAGGGATGACAGTTGGTCAGGTTAAGTATGTTCCAGATCCGAGCCTGAATTATACCCAAAATTCTCATATAATCTCAAACCATACCCGAGCAGGCCACCGATTATACCCGGATTGAACAGAAGAACTACTGGCAGTGAATATCACTCACTGAACAGCTAATGAAACAATCAAAATTGTAGCACTAACTTTTCTTCAATTCTTCTTATCTATTATGATTTTCCTTGAAGACAGGATAAATTCAAAGAGTTGTGAATATCCAGAAAACACTTGCACTGCAAAATTAATCCCATTTAAGCAACTTCAAAATCGGAAGTATGCAAAGACATACTATGAAGTATGAACCCCAAATAAAAGAATATTCAGAAACCAATGGATTATCTCTCAAAAATTGGAATGTGATCAATGTATCCAGCCCCTGAACTAGTTCGTCCAAACTGGGACCTGACCCATGAAAACCATTACACCCAACCCAATTAGCAGAAGAAAAGACAATATCTCTATCCAGGAGTGTTGCTTTTGAGAAAGAAGCCCCACCAATCTCTCTTTCAAATTCTCAGATCTGTCGCTTTCTAGCACTCACTAGTACACGGCATTCCTTCAGATTTTCTGCTTCCTGTGTGTGTGGGTGTGGGTGTGTGTGTGTGTGTGGGGGGGGGGGGGGGGGGGGAGGGGGGGGGGGGGGGTGGAGGAGCAAGAGTAAGAGCTTCAGAGTTGGTCCTGCCACTTGGACAAATGGTATTAACAATATCCCTAGGATCCCGAGCTCCACCCCCAAACCAGAAAAATACTGAACCATAATTACCCAAACCTGAACCACAATTACCCATTCAGGTTTGGTCCGTTTCATAACGGAAAATGACCTCGGATTGCCATCTCTAGACATAGCCCTTCGACAAAAAAATAAATTTTCAAAATGCGTCTTTGTGTACTTAAAAATTAAGCAACCAGTACAAAAATTTATAAAGGGAGTGTCCCCATCTAAAGTTCAAAGTTCAAATCAAATAGTGGAACTTCTCATTCACACATCTTCTCACATTTGTCCCTGACCCATATAAGAGAAAGATTAACCAAGGTTTTTTATAATCTTCTCCAAATACCTCAAACTCAACTCTTACACCACCTACATATCAATTGTACTACTTTTGTTGGTTCAAGTAACCATGGATACAACTAGGCTTTAGGCAGAAGGCACTACTTTTACCCCCAAAGTTTGGGCCAACTTAGCAACAGACCCCTGGCAGTGGTGGTACATTAACATCAATCTAAACCTGAAATTTATGGTACATCCAGGCCTTTTATCCTACTAGTACGAGCGACTTGTGTCATGCTCTGAGGATCAGTTCCAAATGACTAAGCTATAAGCCAATAACCAACTATCGTGTTGACGAGCAATTTAAATTTTCATTTCCTTTCCAAATCATTGCAAGCTAGATATCATGAAAAATGAAAGGCCATATGAGAGTAAATCTACCTCATCAACAGTGCCGGCCAGCTCTTCCACAGCTTGTTGCAATGAGGAAATTGTACGTGATGTAACATCTTCATATGCTGACTGCAAGTCTTCGAATGAACTGAGATCAACGAAGATACCCTCCAATAAGAATAGCTCTTCTAGTAGCTTAACGTCATCAATATCCAGCTTCTCTCTCAGCTGCATGCAAACAGCAGCTTAGACACTCTTGTTAGAACTTACAAGTTCCTGGCCACAAAATTTCAAGGATTATTTTACCTTCTCCAGAATTCTCTCACAGCACTTGTCATTATCCAGAGTTGGAGCTTCTTGAATGGTGTATATTTCTTCCTTGCAGTTGATTCTTGGCAATGTCTTTATATGCTTTGCCCTGGTCAGAAGTCCAACCGAACTTAAATTTCCCTCTATGAAGAAACAGCATATAAAATATAATGCAGAGAATACGAGAAACTTCAAGAACTCTCACATCTTTGCATTGAAATCAAGCGGTTCCAACATTCACGTGTCAACAAAGGGTGCCGAGTTCATTTTTTTAACAAACAGCTTTAAGTGACATGGCAAAGAGATTAATCCAATGTTTCTTTTCCTGATTAGATCACACCAGGGTCACATGAATTTGTTCTGGTATTTTAATATATTGCATACTAAAATGGCAAGTTTCTCATCAACTTAATCCAACTACACAATTCGACATTTCATAAGAGCAGAGAAAGGTGCACAGCAATGAACTAACTGCGTGACATACCTTGAACCAAAACGCAGGGTGGATAGGCTTTCCGATGCATTTGAGGGGCTCGGTGAACAACAACACAACAATGCAGTGCGGGAATTCCCTCCCTATAGTAAGAAAACCAATGGGTCCTGATTTAAGATTTAGTCGAGTAATAAGGTAAGATCAAGGTAAGGAAAACTAACCAGAGCATCTTGCAGAACCCTTGTCAGCTTAGAATCACGATACGGGATGTGGTTTGCTTTGCTTGGTGTACCACAGGTCAGTGCATTGATTACATTTCCAAGAGCTGAAAGTGACTTGTTGATGGTCTTGGCTTCCTCTAGAACTTTCCCCTCAGCCCCGGTCTTCTCTATTTTCTCAGATCCCGCCAGGTCCACCAGGACCAACTTTGCAGTTTTAACCCTGTACATTCTTAAAATATAATGAGTACGAAAAAGAAATCCTCGTGACATGAAGAAACAAAGACCCTCTTCTTGCAAGTTAAAAGTACCTCATATCAATTTCCCCTTGGACATTGAATATGTAAACACAATGGCTTCGACTGCTAGCCATGTTCATGTCTATTTTAGTTAAAGCTCAGAGGACAAATTTCAGTGACTAAACACGATCAAGAAATTTGTAACTTCGTCATGAAACCACATAAATGATTGGAAAGAGAATAAAGGATACGCGTCTCTCCAACTGCTCTGTTGGCAATTCCCCTCTGCATTTAAAAATGTATTATCAGAAATTGGATTACAGCAACAGAACTGAAAAGGATCGAGGAAATATCCACATACCAGTAAGCTATGTAATGCATCTCTGGTAGTGGATGCCGAAACCTGATCAGGAAAATTTGACTTCAGATGTTGCATGTAGTTACTATCATGAATCTATGTTTTTACCACCAGCCACGGAATCTGATAACTTCTATTTTGTTGCTGCACCTAGATTCTATGAGAGATTCCCTTTGCAGTTACCTATGTAGCACGAGTGCGGGTGCGGTGCGGGTGCTGGTTCGGGAACTGGGTGCAGGTACGGCAAATTCCCAAAAATCAAGGGTGCGGGTGCGGGTGCGGCAGGAGTGCGGCCACATTATTTATATTTTTATCTGATATTATTAGTGATACAATTATACTAATATAGTAATATAATAACGACAATAATAGGGATCATATTATAATCGAATAGAAAGTCATACACATTCGAAGATACGTTACTATATCAATAGTATAATCTCTTCATGTCGTTGTTATTAGCTGTGGAGAGGTGAGTAATCTAAGGTTAAGAATGTTCACTTAGATGCACGTTTCTTTGTTAAATTCTAGTTGTATTTGGAAGACCTCTCAACTAAAATTTTCTAAAACGACCTTGCTTTATCCACAAAGCACCCGCAAAGCACCCACGAAGCACCCAAGCACCCACGAAGCACCCAGAAGCACCCGGTGCGGGTGCGCGACCAATTAGAAGCACCCGTGCAACATAGGCAGTTACACTTAAGCTAATGAATGAAATTGAAACATCCAGGTTTTGATTTTAAATAGAGCAAAAAAGATACGGTTCATAAATCTTCTTCTTATTATACCCTGCAGTACCTTGAAGTACACCATGCAAGGTTTGCTTCCACTTTAAAATAATTACTACAGCAGGGGTGAGTTTTATACAGATAATACTTAAAATGGATATCCAAAATATGAATAGCCTATTCATTATAATTTGACAATTGTGTTAGTTACATATCCAAATCCATATTTTCCTGACATCATATGCTGGCTACTAAGACAGAGGATTTACGTTAAAAATAATGACAAGCTATTATCAATATTCTACAAATATTATGTTAATAATAAAGAATCTGAATCTCAACAAGGACCAAATTACTCACCTCTGTAACACCAGAAAGCAAGATACCTTGCACTTTGCTTTCCTTGATTCTTATATTGTCCTTTGACAGATCAAAGAGGTCCCTGAAAGTACGAACGAATGTTATTGTAAATCGTAATACATTGCAGGCGATTATGTAAAATAGAATAATAATAAAAATGGGAATGTGTACCTTACTTTGTCCATATAAATCTCTACCTGTACAGTTAACAAGATAAGAAAAAAGAAAGCCTCTGAAGTCAATAACAGATACTGCAAACGTATACCGAATTAGCAAGACAAATAAATGAGCCACTACCATTGATAGTTTGATTGTCCACTTGCATTGGTCTTCAGAAACATTAATAGCATTAAAAAGTTCGTCTACTACTCTTGGTAACAACCCTTTCTTTTGCTCATCAATGTCTAAAATGCCAGGACCCTGGACGAAATGATAATGTACAAGTCATATATGAGACTAATGTACAGTCTAGAACATGCTGAATTTGGCATCAATATATCACCTCCATGCTATGTGTCTTCCCAGCTCCTGTCTGTCGCATAATAAAGACGAGCGAGTGAAAATAAGAATAGATACAACTCTTACTCCATCTACATTTCTATTGAATTAAAATATTCAATTAAAAAGGAAAGTTCAACTTCTTGTGAGCAAACTTATTCTTTAAACACTGATCGAATTAGAAAATATCATGAATCAGCATTTTTTGTTACTGCAGAAAGGTGAGCCAAAGTCTGATCTACAGGAAAAAAGATCCATGGTAGATATTAGGTTTCAGTACTGTCAGACAGACCAGGACACCACTAGAGTATGAGACAGACCATGAGAGCACTAGAGTATGAGACAGACCAGGAGAGCTTAATTTGGAGAGCAAATTCTATAAAATATTGTAATGATTTTGAAGAAGTGGGCTTGTCCCACATCGGCTAAGTATGGGATTAGCATGTGGTTTATACACAAATAAGCAACACCCCCCCCCCCCTCCCCCTTTTGTTAACCGGCTGTCTGGGGTGAGTTCTATTTGCCGCTTCACGACATCTGGTATCAGAGCCATCAAGCACCAGTCGCGACTTTAATTCTCCGAAAGGGCTGTCTAGAAGAGACTGCCAGAGTGAAAGCTACCTAGAGTGAACATCAGTAGCAGGGCGTGGTGGATTGTCATGATCCCAAAGGTATGCGCTTGTCCCATAGTGATACAGGTACGGGCGGCGTTGCAGTAAAGTAGTAGATTTATTTAAAATATTATTAATTAATTAAATAGTTATTGAAAGTGTTATTAGTTCAGGAGTGTTAGTAGTATTAATTAATTGCTAGAGGGGCTTGGGTGTAATTAGTAGAAGTGCTATTAGTATTTATATGTTGCGCAGGTTCAGTGTTTTAGCTATCGAATAAGTGAATTTGCTGAATTGCCTTTGTTCTGTCAAAACCTAGATTTTGGAGAGTGCAAGCCTCTATAGTGCTGCAAAGGAGACAGTAGTGTCTACAATAGCTACAACCCGATAGCTTAAATGCTATCACATATCAACTATGTTTGGGATTAGCATGTGGTATATATACAAATGAGCACCCTCCCATTGTTAACCAACTCACGGGTTCACCAGTCATAGTGAGTTTCATACTTAAATCTCATCGTCAAGGTAAAACTTATCCAGTTGGGTGTTCTGGGTTTCTGAATGAATAACAATCGATGTAATGCTCAAAACTTGTACGAGAACTTCAAATTTCAAGTCTGATCCATCAATTTAAAGTAGTGTCCCATTGTAACTACCCAATATGGCATGTGACTTGCTATAAAGTATTATATGGTGATGAAAGAGCTCAAACAAAACGGAGCACAAAGGACCCGTTATGCACGGGGTCTAGGGAAGGACCCACTATGGGGTCTACTCTACGCTACCGTGCATTTCCGCAAGATGCTGTTTCCAGTAGTGTAAGGCGAAAAAGACAAAAGAAGTCCACCAGCAGTTCGTCCAAAGAACAATTTAAGCCCAGATTGCCGTTGTTACATAAACTCGTAGAAGGTATACAGCAGTGCAATCCATGCTACCTACTGGTTTCTTTTTTACAAAATGCATATCAAATTAGTTTCTTCATTTAATTAGAACAATTTACAGCCAACTCAAGTAATCCAATACTTCCAAAGAAACTGTGACAGTTAAAGTATCTTGAGTTTCCATGATTTTCCCCAATTTCAATTAGATTCAATCAGAGTAGTACTAGAAAACAATTTCTTCTTTGAGATAATGATTATTCGTTTTTTGTTAACATAGATTACGCATGGGGCACTCAAGAAAACATCATGTCAGCCTATCTCATTGTTTTGAGCTAGGTTCAAAACATGTGAAGAGAGATCAATGCTCCATTTTAAGCGAATGAAAAACTTGTTCAACTGCTGGGTCATATTTAGCATATAGACTGACAATAAATCTCTCAAATATGATAAATGTCCTGTCACACATGTTTGTCATTTCAGTAGCGTCAACTTTGTTACGTTTTCCTAGTGCACCTAGATTGGTTTATGCATTCTCTATCTACGTGCAAGATCAGGCTGCACGTTCCCTTATCTCTCTGATAGATTTCACAAACACTCGCGGGTTAATATGGTTATATGTGGTTTCATGACAATTCTTTCACTTCTT
Source organism: Linanthus parryae (assembly GCA_023055425.1). Lineage (NCBI taxonomy): Eukaryota > Viridiplantae > Streptophyta > Magnoliopsida > Ericales > Polemoniaceae > Linanthus > Linanthus parryae. Next base: position 2,642,362 of record JALGPY010000037.1, on the reverse strand, counting down.
TTAATGAGAGAGTGTTCAACAATGCAGATATTCTCCACAAGAAGATTGGCGAATGCTAGAAAGAGGATTCAATGGATTTCAAGAGGTGCTTCAGGAAGACAGGACTATAACGGGGTAAGGAAATCATGGATCGGTTGCCTTTTTGACTGATACAATCTCCGTTGCACATTATTTGGCATGGATTGGAGATCAGCTTGCTTTGTTCCGTCCAACTTGATCAGGGGTTGACTCTTGCTATGGTCTCATTTTGTGTTTTGTGTGCAGCTCTGATATGATTTTCTGTTATGGCATCTATCTTTCTTTGTTAGTAGGTACAATGTGCATTTTTGTAGCACACTAACACCGACTCAACCTGAATGAGTATCTCGTCAGCTATTGTTATTCTAGGTTAACTTTTTCTTTCTGATGCTGTTAAGGCTCTTCAAGAATTATCATGAAATTCCACATTGCCTCGGCAAAGATTTGGATCAGGAATTTATTGCAAGACGGGCATTTCCTGAGGATCATTTGGAGGTGTAAGAATTGATGTTTTGATGACGGCTAAGACCATTTGACTGTTGAACAAGTAGTGTCGTCTTCATGGGGAAGGGTCCTTTTGGCGCATCTTTCATAACATTTTAAATAAGGAAAGTGAATTCTTTTTTGCTCCTTTCATCAGTCTACAACTAATGCAATAGCAGTAGATGCTTCATGTCTTTTCTCCTAAGCTAATTTTACTGGGCAAGGGTTAGGATCAGGAACTTATCGCGGACAATAGCATTTATTTTAAGATCATTTGGATGCTTCACGTCTTTTCTCCTTACAGTAAAATTGCTAACTCTAGTCGTCAAGGATTAGGATCAGTGGCTCTAGATGCTTCATGGGCAATTTATTGCAGGACAAGGGCATTTCCTAAGTACAATGGCGCTAGATGCTTCATGTCTTTTCTCCTTGCAGTAAAATTTGCTAATTCTACTCGGCAAAGAATTAGGATCAGGAATTTGTCGCAGGACAATGGCATTTCTTTTGGAGGTGTAGGAAATGAGGTTTTGATAGTGTCTTCTTCATAGGAAAGGAGTCCGTTTTGCGAATCTTCATAACATTTTAAATAAGGAAACTGAATTACTTTTGCTGTTTTGCCCCTCCTTTCATCAGTCTACAACTAATGCAATATGTACTAGATGCTTCATGTCCTTTCTCCCTACAGTAAAGTTGTTAATTCTCAGTAGAGAGAGAGAGAGAGAAACTTTTTTTTATTTCAAGCAGGGTTTGTAGTATTAACTCAAAATTTGGAAATCAATATAATTTTTCACAGATTTGGTGCAAAGTTGACCTATTAAACCAGGGGGTGACAGTTGTTTATTACAAGTTTACAACTATGAAGTGCTGACTTCAGGATGCTGCCAGGGAAGGTGAACACAGCCTGAAATCTCAAGCAGTTCAAACTTCCAGGAATTGAACCTAGGGGTGACTGCGAATGTATTACGTTCATAAATTAAAAGCCTAAACCCCTTGTGATCCGTAGCTTAATCTAGCTTAAGATGCCAAAGTAAATATACGTATTTTAGTTTCCAAAATGAATACAAATATTGTAGCATTTAGAATCTGAATTCAATATGGAGGAACAAAATGGGTGCTTAAAGAAACTTATTTTGTTTGCTTTATCCTCCAGTACCTTGAATATGATAACGTGATAGTTCTTGTTTTCTTGTTGTATGCAGTGCAGGACGTATAAAGAAAAGGCTTAACTTCAACACGGATACTGCGGTTAGGTCCAAGTCCTCCTACTGCATTATTGGGGTTTCCTTTTAATCAACGTGCATACATGTGGTTTCTGAGGTTGTGTTTTGATTTGTTTCAATGTTAAATAGCAGACAGATACAACCACTTAGAACTAAACCGACATTCTTTCTTTTCCACCAGGATGTGAGGTTCTAAACATAGGTGAAAAAGAAAACACTGGCACACATGTCTCAACAAACAGTAAAATACGCGCACAAAAGTTTATATCCTGTGACATGCTATAGCAAGTGAAAGAGATTCAAAGCTAAAGTCAGAGGGAGAAAGTGACTACATTAAATCAAACTTACCTGTCCATAGGCAATAATTGTCCCATTGATTCCACTAACAACATCTGTTTCAGCAAGGTACAGCAAAGGCATATCAGTGACATAAGAGTAAAGTTGTCATACACAAAACTCCAAATGCTGAAACTGACAATGAAAACAAATTGAACTCTAAGGACACCTCAGAACACCACAAGCAATTAGGACAAAGTCAAGTGAGTTGCAAAAGAGCCTGAACAGCAGAATCAATCATTGTAGTCATAATATCATTCGCAAACGTGTAATGGAGAAGTTTAATAAGACCTCAACCAAGTACTCGCAACAATCAATAAACTGAGATTAGCTGAATGAAACACTAACACGAACAATCTACGGATAACTCATTCTCAGAATCGGATAACACCTCGACCATAATCAAGTGACATAAATTTCCAAACGTTCAGGATCAAACACCAAACCATTTGGAATCATCTCTATCAAAAAAGGTACACAGAAGGCAGACTTGTGACATCGAAGTGAAGTCTGAGTTACACAAAAACTCGGATTACTGACTTTCTCTTACACTTCAAACATTGATGCACAAAATTCAAATAGCAGAACCAAACCTAATCATGAAACGATGATACCTCGACGGATTAGCAACAACAAAGTCAAATCGAGAAAATTCAAATTTTTTTCTCAATCAAACCTAATCATTGACTACAAGCCACTCGAAAACATCAGAATCAAGCAGAAATTGCAAATACCTCGAACAATTGGAAGAGCTAAGAACTCGTAGACCTCCGATTGCTCGGATCCTTCGTAGAACACTCTATCGAAGCTAAACGTCGACTCCTCCAGCTTCTCATCCTACATTTCAGCGACGAATCGTCAATGCATCACAAAATTCACACTCAATTCATGCAAAATACTGAAAATTAGGGCGTAGATCTGAGGGAGAACCTTGAAGACGAACGTTTCTGCGTCCAGGCTCCGAATGCAGGTGCCGTCGCCGTGATCTCTTCTCTCTTTGGAACTCAGAGGCCTGAATCGCACACATACTTTGACGTTCGCCATTCTCAGCCCTCGCTTCGTCTCTCTAACAGCTCTGTTTCTGTTTCCCACTCGTAATCTATCAAATGCTGAAGCTTTCTAACTTTATATACCGTTCGTTCAGGGATGATTCTTTAACTGTGCCGGGAGTACCGAATTACCACATGGAAAGCCAATGAGGCTATGCCACGATAAGAACACCAAATTGACTACTTACTAAGAGCACCTCCAATGCTGTTAGATATTTGTTATCCAAATTATAACTAAAATCGATCTTATGCATTTTATAAAACAAAAAATAATTTTGTGTTTCATCTCCAATGGTTGTTAGGCAAAAGTTGTGGTATCCTACTATTTTGCTTTAATTTTCTTAAAAACACACGTATGAAACAATTTAGATGAGAGAGAGAATTCGAAAAATAGTTATTATCATGTAAAAACATGGAGAAACAGTTGAGAAATAATAGGGATAGTTGGTTGAAATTTTACATACACCTAAAAAGTAGGAACAAAACAAGATGCCGAGTGAAAAATCATCGCCAACTTTGGCGATGAGGATACATATTTTGTATTTTGCATATTAGGATACCTAATCCATTGGAGTTGTAATTTTACTCAACTTCTTTATTTTTTTGCTAACAAATGAAGTTTACCTAACCCATTGGAGACCTTTCTTTTTTGGTAAAATTGCATCCGTGATACTCACATTTTGAATTTTTTAAACTGACTCATAATTTCAAATGGAGCAGTGAAATACTCCAACTTAAACTCTTTTCGTTACAAATAGGTACATTTAACTTTCGTTTCATACTGGATGGAAACATAGATACCATAATTCGTCATGAGAGTCGCGATCTCTGAACAGGATCGCCCATTCCCAATTGAGGGTTACTCGAGATCTGGAACGGAGATCGCAACGATCTGGGCACCTGGCGATGTACAGTAACATAGATAGGGCCTTTATTTGGAGAATCAGGGCTCATGAAATAGGATATAGTTTCATCAATGTCACAATCGCGGGCTAGTTTGTGCAGATAGTGAATAGAGGATGGGACGAGGAAGAATCGTGGAGATAGCTGAGGACGTCGGAGTTGATTCGGGAAGGCACTTGTATACTCATCCCAACTAGGGTAGAGTTACTTTCACACACTCACTATATCCTATTTCATTAGCCCTGATTCTCCTACCTTGCTAAGAATTAAGTGTAGCATATAAATGATTAACTAGCAAGAATTATCTTTGAGCTAGGTTTACTAGTTGAACTAGAAATAAATCATTCATCATAAGTCGTGACTCTAAATGCCTATGTATGAGTTTAGCTACTCATAACTAATGAAAAAGTGTTATAATATTCTATATAAGAAAGAAAGGAAGAAAATAGATCAAACGCTAAAAACGTGATAATGGCGTTGATCCAAGCTTGTATCCTTGCTTCTTGATGCTCTCAAAGGCTTCTCCGTAGCTCTCCCATTTGTTATTGGCTCTGTTCTCTCGTCCTTTGTTGCATAGGTCGAACTAATGAAGACCAAGTATTGATATTTGCATTTTAGCCCCACAACTTTTGCGTCAATTCCCGAGCATTTCGTGCGAAATGATCATTTCGTATGAAATGATTTCGCACGAAATCTCCCCCATTTCGTGCGAAATGGTCTGCAGATGTGTTCTTGAATATTCAACTCTTGGTTCCCGAGCCTCTTTCCTTGTGCTTCCTTACTTCTGAAGCTCACGTCCATGATCCAAATCGCTCCTTAAGCCTTGTTTTCTGTCAAAGACAAAAAACACTATACCCGTACGAAATGATTTCGCACGAAATCTCCCCCATTTCGTGCGAATGGTCTGCAGATGTGTTCTTGAATATTCAACTTTTGGTTCCCGAGCCTCTTTCCTTGCGCTTCCTTGCTTTTGAAGCTCACGTCCATGATCCAAATCGCTCTTTAAACCTTGTTTTCTGTCAAAGACAACAAACACTATACCCAAGCGATTAAATCCTTCATATAATGCATAATATCTCAAATAAGATGTGTCCGGACTAGAACTAAACCTCTGAAACATGCATTCTTTCATCAACATTAGGCTCCGAACTTTCCCAAAACCTCTGAAATAAGTGGTAAATACTAAAGAAATATAGCTCCTAAAAGGCGCTATCAGAATTTATCACTTTCTCAGAGAATCACTCTTTCATAGACTGTGTTCTCTTTTCCAATTTCATTTGTTTATGTAGGGGAAGGGGGAAGGGGAAGGGGAATTATAATTCCATTTTTTTATGAATTTTACGAGTAAGATTATAACTATTTGCTAGAATTCTAATTTTACGAGTATGAATATTTAGTGTAATTTCATTTGTTTAGTGTAATTGAACTAGTAGTTTGATACATATATATTTAGTGTAATTCCATTATAGACACAAATGGTTTGTTTCTTTTGGTATGACTATATTGTGTCCGTTACTAAAACTAGTACTTCCTCCGCATCCTCTCTTTCTCTAAGCTTTGATTTTTTGACTCATAATTGGGTCACTTTGACCCGGTAATTGGATAGCAAAACATTATAATTTTTTGATAATTCTTTCATGGTGTTGTAGTGTAACTTCTATTTTAGAACGCCATGAAAAAATTATCAAAAAATTTGATCGTTTTACTATCCAATCACCGGATCAAAGTGACCTTGTTTATATTGATAAAAGTCAAAATGTAGAGAGAGATATTACAGATGAAGTAATTTTTTTTTAGGCGAATGAGGTTGGGCTCTCTCTTACACAAATGGGTGTTACCCATCTCAAGACGGTCTCTTTTGTAACTTCGTAATTAAGGACATTCAACTATTCACTACTTATATTAAAATATTATTGGTAGCAGAACTTTATATAAAACCATGAAGTCATTACATTAACTATCAAGTACTACTATTACACAATGTTATACTAGCAAGCCATCCGTGTGTTGCAAATAATCAAATTCTATGAAATAAATAGAATAAAGTGCACAGGAATGTAAATTATTTGTTTAAATTATCGCAATATAAAATAATATTTTATTTACATAAGATATTGAAAAAGAAAATGGTATAGTCTTGAATAAAAATTATATTGTGGTACAACTATCATGAGATAAATATTACATGTCATTTTTTTGCCAACATCAAATGAAAAGTAGGCTAATCGAAAGTAGGCGTAATCGTATCTATCTTAGAAAATTGAAATTTATTAAATCTCAAATCTCATATATCTTCAGTAAAAAAAATCTCAGATATCTTTTATTTTTTAATAATAGCGTAAATGATAGGGGTATCAAATATTAATGTTTTGTGAACGTTGGTTTTGCTAGTATACATATAGATTTGGTAGAAAGTGTATCGATTGAGGGGGGAAAATACAAAATTATGTCGTGAGATTGAATAATCGTGTCGCATGTATTTGGGCTACATTATTTTAGATTATGAAAGTTTGTTTGTTCAATCATGAGTGCAAATTTGTTGGTGGAGGTTCTTAACTATCACCATCATCAATAATGTCAAAGGCAAGAACTCTAGTAGGATGGCAACGGGTCAGATCCGGATCGGATCAAGCCCTTCTCGATCCAGATCCGACCAGGAGAAATGGGATCCTAATCTGATCCAGATCTGTTCGGATCATCACCGGATTAAGATCAGATCAGATCGAGTTTTCACTTGGCTGATCCAAATTCGATCCGTATATCTATTTAGTACGTGGTTGGATTGGATTCAGATAGGATCCGGCTCGATTTTGCAATAAAATTGGAAATGTAACATAAAAAATGAACAGTATTTCATACACTAATGCAAGTTTGTAAGTTATGAAGCGTAAAAAACAAAAGAAATAGTTTTGTAGGTTGGAGTTAATATAGTATTCTTCTTGTAAGTGTAAGTGGGAGGTAATAGGGATACATTTGTAAAGCACACATATAAGTCGGATCGGATCGGGTCGGAACTCGGTGGATCTGCCCTCAGATCCAAAACCAGATCCAAATCCATTCGGGATTGGCTTTCCGGATCCAAATTCGATCAATTTTCAAAAATCGGCTAAGATCGCTCGGATCTCAGATCGGATCGGACCATATTGCCATCCCTAAACTCTAGTGCAATGGGGTATCAAACAAAACATATTAAAATTTTTGACTCAAATAACATGCGTGTTTGTCATTATATCCAGTTATTGTCAATTCTGTAAAACTGATACAAAATGAACAATACCCAACGAGCACCATGAAACCGCTAGATCAAGTATTCGGAGTAGCAGGAGTTCTTCGATCGTTAGGAATGTTGGGTTCAAATAAGTAAGTGGAACGATGTCGTGCCATTAGAAATAGGTAGTGGTTTCTTCATATAGTTAAGGGTGCTTTAGTCTTTTAATTTCTAAGTATTACAAAGTCATTTTGTTCTAAATTGGTTGTATTAGCTGATGTGTCCAATTCAGTTGAATGTTGTTACAAGTTGAGCATCTTCTGTGATGGTGAGAAAGAAATATAGAAAAATTATCCAAAATTCTCTGTCTCTACCCCCGTCTCTCTGTTTTGATATGTTCTTTCTCTCTCTATGTAATACCCCGATTTTATACGGGTAAATTAATAGCAATTCGTGAAGTGGGGAGATATGTGTAGTTTAAGAAAAGATAAACTAGTTAATGTATGGGGGTGGTAGTTGTAGTTTAAAGAAAGTTAAATACCTAGAGGATAAATTAATAAGAGTAAATTAAATACTAATAATAATAATAATAATAATAATAATAAATTAAATATTGATGATCAGTTTGCCCTCAATTCACACAATCCACCTGCTGCATTCACTCCCGCAAAACAAGAAGACATTGTCTTCTTCTTCACCCTCTCCTTCAAATAACAACACAAGTCTCTCTTCCCCTTCTCACCCGTCGCCACCACTACCACCAGCACCATCACCCCTCCGGCAACACCCCCCACTGCCACCACCACACTCCACCTCTCTGCCTCCCTCTGTCCCCCTCTCCCTCTCCCCTGTTCTGTCCGACGAAAGCAGAGGAAGAAGCAGCAGCGGCAAAGCCGCTGCCTCCCCGTCAACGACGCCATCACCACCACTGCCCTGTTTCTCTCCATCTCTCTCTCTCACCCTCCATCCCTCTGGTTCCCCTCTCCCCCTCGTCCAGAAAGAAGCAGCAACAGCAACAGTGGCTGTAAGCCACGCCACCGCCGCCGGAGACGACTGACGGAACCACCGTCACCACCCCCTATCTCTCTCTCTCCTGTCTCTCTCGACCAGTAGTCTCTCTCTCCCTCTCTGTTTCGACCCAAGTGGAGGCAAAAACAGCAGCAACCAACTGTTGAATCAACCCACAACCATCACCGCCGGCGGCCAACTCCATTGACGCCGGCGAAGAGCTCGAAGCCAAGCGAACCAAAGCCACCCACCACTTCAAAGCAGTTGCAGAAGACTCCTAGGGTCTTGAGGAGGTCCGAATCGAACCCAGCCAGGGCCAAGACCGCCGGCAACGACGCTGCCAAACACCATCGCCGACCCACCTCGACGGCAACCTCAATCGGACTCAATTCTCAACCGATTTCCGCGGTTTTTGGCTTGGGTAAGATCTAAATCACTCCCTAGTTCATATTAGATAATCAAAATCATGTCTTGATGCACGAATCTGAGTTTAGGTCGATCAATTTCATGGTTTGCGAAAAAGGGGGTGAAAGTGTCTTTTTATAAAACTTGAGGTATAGGGTTTCTTTTTCTTAACTGCCCATTGTTATGAAAAGAGGGGGGGCTGACTTGTACTTTTCGAAAATTTAAAGACATGTCTTGATGTTGATTATACAACCTGCAATTATTCATAATAATAAATTGTAGTTATACTAAACTTTAACAAGACGAAGTGGTCTGGGTGTTGTAATTTGAGGGTGAATAATTGCTATGAATAAAAGAACTAGTTACAAGTTTGGAATTGACAAGATGAGAATAGATTGTGGTTTCTAGCTAGTTAGATTGGTATGCTTATAAGATCAATATTTATTCTACTAACAAAAGTTGCTAATTAAATATTGTTTCTACTAGTATATATATATATATATATATATATATATATATATATTAGAAGTAATTGTGAAATATTAAGATATAATCTCTAAGTTGAAAGTGAATTCTTTTTCAATAAGAATAATAAACCTTTCCCTTATTTGATAATATTACAAGACTCATTACTTGAAGAAAATAACAACAACAATAATAATAATATACATGCATACAAACACTTTCGTTAGCACTAGAAAAAAATTAGTAATTTTATAAAGACAATAACACTTGTTTTCCTAATAAATAATTTTTTTAAACAACTTAGTATCTAATTATTTTATTCCACTATTAAAAGAAGTATATATGTGTATATCTATCCCCAACAATTAATTTTGCTAATGATTTACTTTCTATGGAGAAATTACTTTAGAAAAAGTCAAATATTATTTTGAATATTAAGAATAAAATTTGTGTCTCTATATTTCCTATTATAAGAGTTTATACTTAGGAAGTTCTACAAAATAAATATATTATTTTCGCACTATTTAAAATACAAGTGTATTATTTGTAAAATCAAGTACTAATAATATATAATTATGAATGAAAGATAGGATTATTGTAAACTAGCACACTCTTGGTAATTATAGTCACGAAGAAAGATTTAGACGTAGTATTGGACTTTCTCACGTCATCACTTGCATATTACGTGATAGTTAGACTCCCGATTAATTAGAAATTATAAATTTGTAGGTGACGAATTTGTAGACGAGGGCTACGTCTACCTGTAGAAGCTTACGTGCTATTTGCCGTATTGTTGAGGTAAGTAAATATGCCAAGTCTAGCGTGCCTAGCTTCTTTCGTGTCGAGATGTGATTTTATAATTTGGCTCAAAATATGTTTTATGACTTACGTGTTTTACATGAGATTGATTATGTTTTGAGATGAATGTTTTGAGAATGTCACACGAGAATAATAATCCATTAATGGTGTAAAGTGGAAAGAGTTGTGCGGGGATCGTTATATTATTGCTAGATTGGTCGTGTTGACTTCGTTCACTCGACCCGTATTATTTTAACCCGGTCGCAACCTGCCGGGTCGCTCCATGTACTCACCTCTCTGGCCGCGAGGAGTCTTAGGGGGGTGCCGGAACTTAAGGTCTTGGTAGCTTAGTGAAAGTAGATCTTCCCCGTATCAACGAGTTAATAATATGAAGTTCTTTGAGAAAGAGATTTTTATGAAAGGAAAGAAGAGATAGATTGGGAATGATATTCCCCGTTTTGATACAAGAACAGGATTGAGTTGCAAAGTAACAAGAAAGAGAATTTCATATGTGTTTCAGTATTCGCACTTTATTCTTCAAGCATTTACTCGGTATTGATCATTCTCATTTATACTTGTTTTTGAAAAGATATGCCTCGTAATCTGTTTACAAGCTTGGGTGTTTACTTACTCAGTATTTCATTGCTGACTTTAGAAAAACTGCGGTTCTTGTTTTATTCCCACCGCAGGTCTAGACGACGAAGGCTTGGCTTAGATCGGGGGACGCCGACTCACCTAGTATTATCAGTATGCTTAGTAACTCGAACAACTAGACGGTTTGGATATTGTGTGTAATAATATTTTAAGACAATGTTTAAGCCAGTTGGACTATGTAATGTATAATTATGGCAGTGGTTGTTCTTGATTTCCGCCATTTCATATTTAGTAGCTCCCACCCGGGTTCTCCGGTCCGGAACGGAGAGTCTGGGAATCATGGGGTGTTACACTCTATCTCTCTTTATCCTCTCTCAATCATTTTCGGAGAGCTGCTCCGGCGAAGGGAAGTTTATCAAAATTTTGATATTATGACAAGGGTTATCAGATAAATTTTCCTCGAACCCTGCTTCCACAAATGGGACCGAGAAAGAACAGTGGTCGCCTGGTCGAAGCCACTAACGATGTGGAGAACCACTTGCACGCCGTGGAAGAAGCTATAACAGAGCTCCGCCATGGCCATGACCTCATCCATGGCCAATTAATTCAGTTGGGTCAAATTGGAGAACTCAAGGAAGAAGTAAAGAGGCTCACCAGCTGCATCAATTTGATAGCGAAAGAAAGGGAAAGAGCTCAACTTGAGGCTTATCCAACGAATCATAACACTCTGACGCAGGCCAGTGTGTTGGGTAGGGGTAAAGCTCCCATCCATTCAGGGGTTTCAGCTGGAGGTATCAAAATTTCTTACAGAGATCATGAAGCCAGTTCAGAGGAGACTAAGTTTCCATTTTGTAACAAATTATCACTTCCCAAAATAGAATTCCCAAATTTTAATGGATTTGATCCATTAGGATGATTTCGTAAGATAAACATGTATTTTCAACTTCACAATCTCAATGATTTGCACAAAGTGATCTTGGTTTCTCTCAATATCTTGGGAGAGGTTGAATGTTGGTTAAGAGCTACGTTTGAAAGCTTAATAGGTGACGCCTAATTTCTAAGATAGATACGGTGAGCTAAAATTCTTATTGATAACTCCGTTTTCGGAGTTATTTTATTGCTTATTTGGCTACATTTTGTATGCTCATAATGGAAAATTTTGTGTCTTTTCGAGTGAATCATGCGTTTATTTGTGAAAATGAGTTCGTGTGCTAAAATGTGAAGTCCGGGCGTTTTCTGCATCATTTTATGTGCTATTTATCATATTTTTTCATATATGATCTTCGCGGGGTGTTCATGTTGTGATTTTCAGGGCCAGAGCACGCGAGGAGCAATTAGAAAGAGAAAACGAACTTCGGAAGTAAGACGAGCTCGAGATTTGAGAAGGAAAGCGAGATGTGATGAATCAAGTGCTAGAGAGGCTCGAGAGAAGATGATACGAGTGTTGAGGCATGAAGAGAGCTCAAAATGGAGGATTAAACGAAGAATCGGTGCTTGGGAGATGATTCGGAAGCAAGAGGAACAAGTTTGAAGAAGCTGGAAAAAAATTGGCTAAGGAAGTAGGTCGCACGACCTACTCAAGTAGGTCGCACGACCTACTGGGAATTTTCAGCAACTTAAAACAGGTCGCACGACCTACTTTCAGCGCGAAAATTGTCAGAAACGGCCGGGGTCAATTTGTAATTACTTCTAACTTGCTCTAAACATTATGGGAACGTATTAGATCATGTTAGGGCACGTTTTTGGGGGATTATTCACGTTAGAGACGCATTGTGGAGAGCTTGAAGCCATTGTTGGAGTTTGGGTGTAATACCTCGTTCTCATTATAGGGATAATCGTCACCTTTCGTGAGGTATAAATATTAAACGGGGAAGTATTTGTAGTTTTATAAAGTACAAACTAGTTAATTAAGGGGGGGTTTAGTTGTAGTTTGAATAAAGTCTAAAACCTAGTGAGTAAATACATAAAAAGTGAATTAAATATTAATGAAAAAAAAAAAAACTCCTCTGGTTTCTCCCAAACCCCAACACACTCCGTTCCCCAACAACTCTCCCTCTCTTCTCTCCCTCTCTCTCCCCGTCACCTCCCTCTATATCTCTCCCTTCTCCCTCTCTTCTTCGGCAGCCCCCGAGACCACCTCCACCCTCACCTCCCTCTCTACCACCATCTCCCTCCATCTCACTGCCTCCGTCTCTCCCTCCTCCACCTCTGTTTTAGCCGAGAAACAACCAACAATCAACACCACCATCGGAACCCACCTCCACCACCGCAACCACCCCTCTGCCTCCACCTCTCTGCCTCCCTCTGTCTCCCTCACCCTCTCCCCTGTTCTGCCCGACGAAAACAGAGGAAGCAGCAGCGGCGACAAAGCCGCTGCCTCCCCCGTCGGCGACGCAACCACCACCAGCCACCTCAATCTCTCCCTCACTCGTCCACCTCTGTCTCGTTCTCTCTCCCAATACTGTAGGGTTTTGATTCATGGATCGCGCAAACGGAAGCATAATCAAACAAATAACCATGAAAAACCCTTCAAGGATCACAAGTCTAGATGCATAACGATAATGAAGGAAAGAAATCATAAACACACCTTTGGGTTCTCCTTGATGACTTCAAACGCGAATAGTGTCACGTTCTCTATAGTTGATCCACGCCTAGAGTTGCTCCTAGAACTCCCAAACTCCTTGGTGCTAGCCCGGAATAAGAGGAGGGTGAAGGAATCACGCAAAACGAGACAAGAAGAGGGGCTCAGCCCTCTTTTGGCCGACGGGGTGAGGGGGCGGCGGCAAGGGACGGGTTCGGCCCTTGTTGCTTGCTCTCTCTCTCCTTTGTTCTCTCCCACTCTTGTTATGATCACTAATGAGTATAAGTTATGAGGAAGGAAGGAAGGAGGGTCCTTTATATAGTCCAACAACTCCTTGTTAACTACCTAAAGGACTTATTCTAGTCCTACTAGAATTCAATTTAGTCCCTTCCTTGCAAATTAGTCCCTACTAAGTTTGCAAGGGTTTGCAAAGTGATCCTTCTAATTAATTAATCCAATTAATTAATTCCCAAATCTAGTACAACTCTATATAGCGTGTGACCGCATAGGTTCTATCTAGTTGGTAGCAACTATTTGCTAATATGGAGCGGTTTCTAGCAAAACATCCATTCTAGACAACTAATAGAATAGTCATCTAGACAACCTTGTACAAGTAATTGTCTCATCCCTTTGCCTCCATATCCGGATTGGACACGAGACATACAAGTCACACTCGTATATCCAATCCATAGTTCGATCTATGGGAATAGCCTTATTCGTGCAAATAACATCAATATCCCATATTGATTTATTTGAGTCTGGCCAGACATTCTATAAGCACTATCCCTCGAGTGGCCTAGGATATTTGCTCCCGTTATGTGGGAGGGGCAAATCCTCTCTACGTCCACTACGATCTCTAAGCTTGCTTCTCATTGTATCCAGTACACGCCTTTATAACTACCCAGTTACGGTGTAGCGTTTAACGCTACCAAGATCACAATGATCCACAACTAGAATATCTAGTGACTTCAAGTCTAAGGATGACAATACCATTGCACCCGAGAAGCACTTGTGACTCAACATAACATGTATGTAGCCTTCTCGGTGATGGGTCAATCCAGTGCAACATTCCGTAATGCACACCTATGTGTTGGATCGTGATATCCCCATATCAATCCAACCACATACTAGTCTATAGATGATTGTCCCATTAATCATTATACTTGACTAGGGATATTTAAGATAAACAACACGATTGTAAATCTAAGGACTTCATTATATTAAATATCCAATAAATAATAAATGAATTTTCTAGCCATATACAAATTCATACTAAACTAGATTGCCTCTAGGGCATCTATTCCAACAGTCTCCCACTTGCACTAGAGCCAATCTGCCCCATCTCGTATGCCCATACTCCTAGTGTGCCCTTCATGCTTCCACTGCGTGAGAGGCTTCGTAAGCGGGTCTGACAGATTATCATCTGTAGGAATCTTGCATATCCGAACGTCTCCTCTATCGATAATATCTCGAATCAGATGAAACTTCCTGAGCACGTGTTTGGACTTCTGGTGCGATCTGGGTTCCTTTGATTGCGCGATCGCCCCAGTGTTGTCACAGAACAACTCCACTGGATCCGCAATGCTAGGGACCACACCAAGTTCAGAAACAAACTTTCTGATCCAAACAGCCTCCTTTGCTGCGCCATTTGCAGCAATGTACTCAGCCTCTGTTGTAGAATCAGCTACCGTCTCTTGCTTGGAACTCTTCCAGCTCACCGCTGCTCCATTAAGGCAAAACACATATCCCGACTGTGACCTAAAGTCATCTCTGTCATTTTGGAAGCTTGCATCAGTGTAACCCCTTACACGCAACTCTTCCTCACCGCCAAACATCAAGAAAGCATCCTTAGTTCTTCTCAAGTACTTTAGGATGTTCTTGACAGCAATCCAGTGACTCTCACCCGGATTGGATTGGTATCTGCTTGTCATACTCAAGGCATATGACACATCTGGTCTAGTACATAACATGGCGTACATGATAGATCCTATGGCCGAGGCATAGGGAATCCTACTCATGCGTTCCTTCTCAATCTCATTGGAAGGACAACCACTCTTCGAAAGAGTGATTCCATGTGACATGGGCAAGAATCCCTTCTTGGAATCTTGCATGTTGAACCGCTTCAACACCTTGTCAATATATGTACTTTGACTTAGGCCTAGCAACCTTCTAGATCTATCTCTATAGATCTTTATACCGAGTATATAGGCTGCTTCCCCTAAGTCCTTCATTGAGAAACACTTTCCTAGCCAATCTTTCACAGATTGCAGCATGGGAATGTCGTTTCCAATGAGTAGTATGTCATCCACATACAAGACCAGAAAAGCTACAGAGCTCCCACTAACCTTCTTGTAGACACAAGACTCATCTTCGTTTCTGATGAAGCCAAACTCTTTGACCACTTCATCAAAACGTCGATTCCAACTCCTAGAAGCTTGCTTCAATCCATAAATGGATCGTTGCAGCTTACAGACTTTGTTGGCTTGCTTTGGATCCTCAAAACCCTCCGGCTGTATCATATACACGTCCTCGAGGAGATTCCCATAAAGGAATGCTGTTTTGACATCCATCTGCCAAATCTCATAGTCGTAGTATGCTGCAATTGCAAGTAGGATTCGGATGGATTTGGTCATAGCGACTGGTGAAAAGGTTTCATCATAGTCAATACCATGAATCTGTCTGAATCCTTTAGCCACCAATCGGCCCTTATAGGTAATCACATTACCATCCATGTCGATCTTCTTCTTGAAGACCCACATGCACCCTATGGGCCGTGCCCCATCGGGTGGCTCCACCAAAGTCCATACTTTGTTGGTATACATGGATTCCATCTCGGATCTCATGGCTTCAAGCCACTTCTGCGAGTCTGGGCCACTCATGGCCTCCTCATAGGTAGTAGGCTCATCATCTATGAGCATCGTGTCACCGGAATCAGTTACGAGAAGTCCGTACCTCTCGGGTTCCTGGCGCACTCTACTAGATCTACGAAGCTCTTGTGTTACCTGAACAGGTGGCTCCACAACCGCTTGTGATTCCTGTTCATGTTCCATAATCGGTTCAGTGATTTGTGGTTCTTGAACTTCTTCAAGTTCTACATTCCTCCCACTTGCTTATTTAGAGACAAACTCTTTTTCTAGAAACACGCCGGTCCGGGCAACAAACACTTTGTTTTCGGTTGGATTGTAGAAGTAGTATCCCTTAGTTTCCTTAGGGTACCCCACAAATTTACACTTATCCGATTTAGGTCCTAGCTTGTCTGATTGTAAACGTTTTACATAGACATCGCAGCCCCAAATCCTCATGAACGACAGTGTGGGACGCCTCCCACTCCACATCTCATATGGTGTCTTCATGACTGATTTAGATGGAACACGGTTAATGGTGAAAGCTGCACTTAATAGAGCGTAGCCCCAAAATGATAATGGAAGATCGGTTTGACACATCATAGACCGAACCATATCCAATAGGGTTCGATTCCTCCTCTCGGACACGCCATTCCATTGTGGCGTTCCGGGTGGAGTGAGTTGGGACACGATCCCATACTCTCTAAGATAGTCGTCAAACTCTTGGCTCAAGTATTCTCCTCCACGATCCGATCGTAGAGCCTTGATACTTTTGCCAAGTTGCTTCTCTACTTCATTCTTGAATTCTTTGAACACTTCAAAGGATTCGGATTTTGCCCTCATAAGGTACACAAATCGATATCTACTGTAATCATCAGTAAATGTAATGACGTAGACATAACCACCCCTGGCAGGCGGGGCAAATGGCCCACACACATCGGTACGTATGAGCGCCAATTGCTCACTAGTCCTCTCACCTTTCTTATTGAAAGGGGACTTTGTCATTTTTCCCAATAAACAAGCCTCACATGTCTCATATGATTCAAAATCAAATGAGTCTAGTAATCCATCCTTATGGAGTCTAGATACACGTTTCTCATTTATGTGGCCTAAACGACAATGCCATAAATAAGCAGGATTTAAATCATTTATTTTAATCCGCTTGGTATTAATGTTGTAGACAGGATTGCTTAGATCAAGGACATAAAGTCCATTAAATAATTGCGCACTAAAATAGTGAATATTATTCAAATAAAAGGAACAACAATTGTTCTTTATTGAAATAATAAAACCTTCCTTGTCCAAACAAGAAATAGAAATAATGTTTCTGCTCATAGCAGGCACAAAATAGCAATTATTTAATTCTAAAACTAATCCTGAAGGCAGAGATAGCTCGCACACGCCTATGGCCAACGCAGCAACCTTTGCTCCATTCCCAACGCGCAGATCTACCTCCCCTTTAGCCAATCTTTTACTTCTCTTTAGATCCTGCATATTTCGACAAATATGAGATCCACATCCAGTATCTAATACCCATGATGTAGAGACAGTTAAATTGACATCTACAACAAAAATACCTGGTGGTGGTGGAATCACTATTCCAAGCCTCTTGTCCTCCAGATATTTTGGGTAGTTCCTCCTCCAGTGTCCAGGCTGACTGCAGTAGTGACACTCACCCTTAGTCACGACCTTGGCAATGCCACCAACAGGTTTAAGGGCTTGTTCCTTGGACTTGGCAACTGACTTGCCTTTACCCTTGGAGGAAGAGGCAAACTTTTTGCCCTTTCCTTTATGCACCATCATAATGGCCTTGCCCTTACCCTTGTTGATGCTCTGTTCAGCCGTCCTCAACATGTTGAGCAAATCTGGCAGTGGTTTAACGATCTCGTTCATGTTATAGTTCATAATGAACTGTCCATAACTCTCGGGCAACGATTGCAACACGAGATCGGTTGCCAACTCTTGGCCGACCGGGAACCCTAGCCGGGCGAGATTCTCCAAGTACCCGATCATTCGGAGTACATGGGGTCCCACCGGGTTCCCTTCTGCCAGATGACATTTGAACAGTGCCTTTGAGACCTCATACCTCTCTACCCTTGCCTGCTCTTGGAAGAGCTGCTTTAGATGTTCGATCATATCGACAGCATTCATGTTCTCATGTTGCTTCTGAA
Organism: Linanthus parryae; assembly: GCA_023055425.1. Taxonomy (NCBI): domain Eukaryota; kingdom Viridiplantae; phylum Streptophyta; class Magnoliopsida; order Ericales; family Polemoniaceae; genus Linanthus; species Linanthus parryae. Next base: position 2,624,280 of record JALGPY010000037.1, on the reverse strand, counting down.
GCTCAGAGGTCATGGTGCAAAGCATTAGGCAGGCCGCATCATTAGCGTCATCAACACGCTTTTGATACGCCTTTAAGGCAACAGGTGTCTGGTTCTCTGGACCTTCTGGAACATGCTCCTCTATTGCGTACAGTTTCTTCTCTTGCTTGAGAACAATTCTCAAGTTTATGTACCAATCAAGAAAGTTGTTCCAGAGAGCTTGTCCTTCTCAAGGACAGATCTTAGGGAATGTTGTGAACTCGATGAGTTGTTTGCCATTTGGAATTCTACAAAAGGAAAATACGCTAGTTTTAGTATTTGTGAATTTTTTTGACTATATTCAATAATGGCTAGTTTATCAAATATAGCTCCCACTATTTTTCTACGGATTAATAACCCTCAAGATATTAATGCGGAAAATATCCTTATATTTTCTAGTGGGCCAAGATCCATCTTTTTCATCTCCTTATGAGCTTGCTTTGGCAAGTCACCCATAATTCGACTACTTTTAGGTAGGAACAATTCCAATTGCATCCCATATGCAACTCTTGGTTCAACCGGGCAAATAACTCCTTATTTATCCATCCATATGGATAATCCCAATTGATTGCCTCTAGGTTTCTTAATCAAATTAATAGCCTAGTTGTGTTCAACCTCTTATCTAAACAATTGCACATTGTTACGTGCCATCGCATTCCATCATTATGAACCAAGTCGCCATGCTTTGACACGCACGAGCTTGATAAATAATGATGATAATGAGTGTTTAAATAACGAGAAGGCAAGAACACAATATTTAAAATTTGAGGGATTTTCAATTCATTTTTAATTCTTTTGTTGATCAATATCAACTAATCTATCTATTTGAGTTTGGGCACAACTCCAAATAATAGATCCGGGTTGTCTAATTATCTTATTATCCTAATTGCATGCATCATCCATACACCAACCACACAAATAATAAGACAATAAATAAACAACCACAAAACAGAAATTAAACGTGATGTGGATATGGCCTTTTCTAGACTAAGATAATTCCAAGCCAATGGAATTATCTATGAACCCTAAGCAAACACATCTCCATGCGTCTTGATCCTTTTGGTCCATCCTTCATAGTCATGTGGTATGCTCCATGCTCCATGCTCCATCTTTTGTGGCTCCTTTGGCTTTGGGCTTCTTTTTCTCCAATCTTGGCTAACAATCTACTTTATCTAGCACTAACTAATATCTATACTAAATAAAATAAATCTCACAAGTTGAGAAAAAAAATGGCACGCAGGCCATAAAACCCTAATTAATTATTACAATTAATTGATCAGCTCGCAGGCCGTAAAACCAAACCACAAAATTAAACATCCACATCAAACCACATCCTAAGGCCATATCCAATCACCATGCGATTTGCACATAAACAGTTAAAATCCAATTTTAACGCGCTTGGTCAATTTTAATTGATTTTAGGATTTCTAGGGTTAAAACGGTCCATGGGCCCAACAATCCAATTGCCCGGGCCCAATAAAGTGAACCACAAGGCCCTAGGGCCGTCCCGGCCCAAAACCCGCAAGCTAGGCCCGCGGGTTAGGGCCGCCCGGCCCCTTAGGGCGGCCAATCTAGGGCGGCAAGGAAGGAGGCGGTCCCCTAGGGGGCCGAACCTCCTCTTGGGAGTTGTTTCCAAAACAACTCCCTTGCTTGGAGCCCAAGTTTGGTTGTTTCCTTGTTTTGGGAGAACTCCTTCTTCCCCAATGATGCCCAAACCCTAGATCTATGATCCTAAAATTTCTCAAACTCACCAATTCATGCATCCAATGCAAAATTGGGTCTTGTTATGATCTAATTATTGACAAATTGCATCCCATGCTTGATTTGTCTTGTCTTACGCGATAAACAACAAATTAAGGTGTAAAACAACAAGAATGTAACACATAAACTACGTTTATGCTCTATGACCTGTGGCTCTGATACCACTGTAGGGTTTTGATTCATGGATCGCGCAAACGGAAGCATAATCAAACAAATAACCATGCAAAACCCTCCAAGGATCACAAGTCTAGATGCATAACGATAGTGAAGGAAAGAAATCATAAACACACCTTTGGGTTCTCCTTGATGACTTCAAACGCGAATAGTGTCACGTTCTCTATAGTTGATCCACGCCTAGAGATGCTCCTAGAACTCCCAAACTCCTTGGTGCTAGCCCGGAATAAGAGGAGGGTGAAGGAATCACGCAAAACGAGACAAAAAGAGGGGCTCGGCCCTCTTTTGGCCGACGGGGTGAGGGGGCGGCGGCAAGGGACGGGTTCGGCCCTTGTTGCTTGCTCTCTCTCTCCTTTGTTCTCTCCCACTCTTGTTATGATCACTAATGAGCATAAGTTATGAGGAAGGAAGGAAGGAGGGTCTTTTATATAGTCCAACAACTCCTTGTTAACTACCTAAAGGACTTATTCTAGTCCTACTAGAATTCAATTTAGTCCCTTCCTTGCAAATTAGTCCCTACTAAGTTTGCAAGGGTTTGCAAATTGATCCTTCTAATTAATTAATCCAATTAATTAATTCCCAAATCTAGTACAACTCTATATAGCGTGTGACCCCATAGGTTCTATCTAGTTGGTAGCAACTATTTGCTAATATGGAGCGGTTTCTAGCAAAACATCCATTCTAGCCAACTAATAGAATAGTCATCTAGACAACCTTGTACAAGTAATTGTCTCATCCCTTTGCCTCCATATCCGGATTGGACACGAGACATACAAGTCACACTCGTATATCCAATCCATAGTTTCTCGATCTATGGGAATAGCCTTATTCGTGCAAATAACATCAATATCCCATATTGATTTATTTGAGTCTGGCCAGACATTCTATAAGCACTATCCCTCGAGTGGCCTAGGATATTTGCTCCCGTTATGTGGGAGGGGCAAATCCTCTCTACGTCCACTACGATCTCTAAGCTTGCTTCTCATTGTATCCAGTACACGCCTTTATAACTACCCAGTTACGGTGTAGCGTTTAACGCTACCAAGATCACAATGATCCACAACTAGAATATCTAGTGACTTCAAGTCTAAGGATGACAATACCATTGCACCCGAGAAGCACTTGTGACTCAACATAACATGTGTGTAGCCTTCTCGGTGATGGGTCAATCCAGTGCAACATTCCGTAATGCACACCTATGTGTTGGATCGTGATATCCCCATATCAATCCAACCCCATACTAGTCTATAGATGATTGTCCCATTAATCATTATACTTGACTAGGGATATTTAAGATAAACAACACGATTGTAAATCTAAGGACTTCATTATATTAAATATCCAATAAATAATAAATGAATTTTCTAGCCATATACAAATTCATACTAAACTAGATTACCTCTAGGGCATCTATTCCAACATATACCATGACCAGAAGAAGAAGGATAGGCAGCCACAGCAGCTACCGAAGCAGCAGAAACAACAACCGCTGCCGCAACCGCCGCCGTACCCCCATTTTTTTCGGCGAGTTTTGGCCCATCAAAACCGGAGCGACCCAGCGGCTTCCCATCATCTCTTCAACCTGCAGAAGGTCCGACCAACCACCAGGAGGTCCTAGCCGAAGCCAAGAATCGTCGGAGCACCGCCATTGAGCTCCATCACCGGCGACCTCGACGGGTGACTCGACCCGACCCATTTCTCGGCCGTTTCTCGAAATTTTCAGCGTGGGTATGCTCTAAATCTTCCCCTAATTCGTTATGTGTGATCAAAATCATGTTATTAGGGCTTAAATCCATACCTCTATCGGAGAATTTGAATATGTTCATGTTAGGGGGTTAAAGTGTCTTTTCAAAAACTTGGAGGGTATATAGTGTAAGAACTGAAACTGTCTAGATCATGTGGTGGTGATATTGGGGGGAGCCCCTTGACTTTTTCATAAACTGCATTTTTCTTTTAACACTTTATTTATATTAATGTATATTACTATTTGTTACGAAATAATTAAGTATTATAAATAAATATGTTTATAAAGAAAATAAAGAGTTAAATCTCTATAAGTTAGAAATTTGTTATAACTAAGTAATATAGCTTGTTTTGTTGGAAAGTAGATAAGAAGTTAACAAAATTACACTTTTGTTTATATATATATATGTTTATAATGAAAGTAATAAGTTAAATTTTTATAAATAATAAATTAGCTATAATTAGAGTTATAACTCTTTCACTTGAAAAATAAGTTAACAAAGAAGAATTGTTTTGTATATATATGATTATACAATTGCTAAAGATAATGTTTTCATTATAAATGTCACCTTAATTTTTATTTAAACAAATAGAGAGTTTCAAATAATTATAATATCTTTTCCGATAAATGAACTTTCTAAAATTGAATATCGTTAGATGTAAATTAAAGTATTTTGGAAACAATTTCATTAACAAAAGAAATGTATATGTATATATTATTAAACCGTTGTTTTGTGAATGTCATGAAATTTCTTATAAATAGTTGAACTGAATTCAAAAAATAAATAGCTGTCGAATAATACTTTAGCAATATTTTGAAAGTGTTAATACTTAATTTTCTTAAATAAAATGTAAGTAAAATATTAATATTTTATGGGTTAACCGATATTTAATTAAATAAGTATGTTATCTTAACATGTTCACTTTGGGGATCGTGAGGGTTAGATTTGACTTTTCGTCCTAGCCGAGCACTGAAATAGGACTTGTGCATTTACTCGTTTAGAACTACCGGCCTCATGACTAGATGATTGACTAATTGTAGGCAACGGATTTGTGGACAATGGCTTTGTCGACCATCCTACGTACTAACTGCTGAGTCAACATCAGGTGAGTTTTACATGCTTAGCCTTGCGTGTCAGCTTCTTTCGTGTCGACTACTTGCCTAATTGGAAAATAGTTATCGTATTTCATCCCCTACTCTATAAATGTGTTTACTTGTTTTAATCCTCACAATATTACATGATTTTGAAATACTTGTCACACTTGGATGAAATTCAATGATAACGTATTATTGTACGAACATGTGATGTTATTGGGTGATGATTCCCTGGGCTTAGTCCCTAAAGAGATATTTGGGTTCGATCCCCGGAGTAAAGTAAAATAATTCGCAAGTGCCAGAACCAGTTATGTGGATTTTATTTGGGTGATGATTCCCTGAGACCCGGTCCCTAAAGATATGGCACTACGTGCACCCCGACTCCTTCGTCGTAGGCTGGAGTACTGCTTCTAGATACCACTCCTTTGATTGACGCTCTTAGGAGGGTGTTGCAACACTTAAGGTCTAGAATGTCTTATTGTGGTCACTGGTCTATCCGGGTACTGTGCAATAATTGATAGTTCGATTAATGTGTTTGGAAAAAGTTATTCGTAAGCCATGCGTGGATGACTATGTGATTTATGAGAGATATGAATGGATGCTTATGACGTATCATGGTAAACAGAATTTGTTTCACGGGGAAACTATCATTACTTGACGATGTTGCTACTTGTTTTGAGTTTACGATGTTATACTCATTCTCCGTTACTCCTGAACTGTTTTTTTTTTTAATACGTGACCCTGCAGCCTTTCTTAACCTTTCTGTTTTTACATGCTAAGGTGTATCTCACTCAGCATTTCTTGCTGACTTTTGAAAAACTGCGGTCTTTGTTTCATTCCCCCGCAGGTCTAGGAGCTGGGAGCTGGGAATAAGGGAATCGCTAACTTATCTAGTATTTGGTAGCACTTTTATCATGTCGAACTCTTAGTTTAGTTTCACCTTGTATAATAGTACGCATCATGTTGAAGACAATTATCAGTATGTAATATATAAATATGGGATGTATTGTTCTTGATTTTCGCCGCTTCATTTTGAGTAGCACCCTCCTGGGCTCTCCGGTCCGGAACGGAAAGCTCGGGAATCAAGGGGTGTTACAGGTGGTATCAGAGCCAGGCAATCCTAAAAGGGATTAAAACCTGTAGGGTAATTTAAAATGAATTTAGGTTAATAAAATCTAAAATGTGACAAGCCGATTGGGTTATGGGTAGTATGAGCCTTACTGAGTCTCACCCACCCTCGACATTTTGACTTCGTTGTTACCAAGATTTTGTGATATGATAATATTTGAATTGGATGGTTTGATTATGGGATACTCCCTTAGGTGCTTCTCTATTTGATTGTCCTTTGGACTGATTTTACTCTCATAACAGAGACGAGAATTCGAGGAATTGATGATTTGACTGTTTCAAATAAATTGATGGATTATGGGAAAGAATTATGTGCATTAATTACCAAATGATGCAAGCTCAGATTCCTATGTGTTAGGAAATGTCTTTTATGAACGATAATTGTGCTATATGAAGTGATACATGTGCATTTTGTGATACCAGTTGTTTTTGTTCCTCACCCCGTGCTAGAATATGCAATGACACAATAAGTGATAGTGTAGGAATATGACTGATAGACCCCTGCGATACTATACTAGGAGGATTCGATAAAGACAGATGGCTCAGGACAACAATAACAATGTGGAGCAGTTCTTCTCCCAAATGTCCCAAATGAACCAATTCATGAACAACAACGTCGCCATTGAGAAGGAACCCGACCGGGCAAAGAAGATAGCTCAGCGAAACCCGAGTAACTTCTTTGGACAAGAGGACCCAGTATTGCTCGAGAACTGGATCAGAGACTTCGACAAGATTTTTCAGGCTATGGAATGTCCAGAAGCCCGCAAGATTAATGAGGTGGCTTTCTACCTCAAGGAAAAGGCTGATAATTGGTGGACCGTGACGCGATTTCTTAACGCGTATGCGCAAGTGCACGGTCAAGTAATATAGGGGTGGTATTTCAACCCCGAGTTATCGATCCCACGGGGACACGCTTGAGATTATTTAATTAGTTATTTAATTTAGAGTACGATGCAGGAGGAAAGATTTGATTGATTTCTAGAATTGAAATAACAAGTAAGCTAATATTTTTGGATTTTTATATTTAATAAATAAGTTTGGAGAAACTAGGCAATCTCTAGATCACCTAGGGTTGTAAACGATTTCCGGATTATCTGAGCAACACGTTAGCTATATTCTAATTAAGCCGGGTAACAGCGCTGACTATCTCCTATCGGTCTCAAGTCATTCTACTTCACGGTACACTACAATCTCCTATCGGTCTCTTGTGTCTACCGGTCCGTTCTAATAGGCTAACGACATGCATGAAAACGGGTCCTGTCGGTCCACCGTTGCACGAAACAGTCGAATCTCACCTACCGAATCTACCCACACTAGCCGATCCTAACACGTCTCTTCTCAGTGTACGGGATTGATGCTCATATCTCATCCTAGCTATTTAAAGTCACTGTCGTGCACTTCACTAGCCAACTAATGGTTCCGGTTAATTACTCCATCCCCATTAAGAATTAAGCATAGATTATGAACAATTGAATTAAAATATTGCTAACTTTAAGCATGAATCAACTATTGAACAAACCCTAGTTCTTGAACCCTAGTTTATCTCCTAATCGTGTCACTCAGTTAGGATTACTAACATAAACAAGAAACTAGAATTAATTCAATAGAAGAAATCAAGAAATCATGAAGCAAAGATCAAATCCGGAAAAATATCATCGTTTACATAAACCCTAGGCTCTCAAAGAGATGCCTAGCAAAACGTCTAGCTAACACTAGTAAACCAAACAAGACTTACTAGTTTCTCCATAGAAAGATTGAGAGAGAAGAAGAAGAAATCAAACTTCGAGCTTCAATGGAGGAGGAGTCCTCCTCTTGTGCGTGCCTCCTTCTCTTGCTTCCTACGTTGATGGTCTTCTTCTCACTTGCTCCTCTCTCACGTGTCTCCTTTTCTTTTGTTTTATCTCTCTCTTTTATCTTCAATTAGGGTGCATTAATTAATAATCAAAAACATATTAATTAATAACCCTAAATCTTGGCCTTTCCCCGTGCGTTGCTGGGTCTGCTAGCAGATCGTACGATCTGCTTTTGCTGATCGTGCGATCTGCTACTTGGTCGTACGATCTGCTACTTGATCCTACAAGTCAGTGAGTTCTCCCCTAGCAGATCGTGCGATCACTAAAGTTGATCGTGCGATCTTCTTTGATCCTAGGATCAACTTTTGATCCTACACTTCAAACTTTCTAAAATGACACTTTGACCCCCTTTTTCCATCTCTGTCCTCTTTTCTTCCAATTTCTTTCTCTCCCAAGCTTCCGCATATGTTCCGAAGTTCGTTTTCCTCCTCCTCTTGATCCATGAGCTCCGTTTCCTGTCCAACACAACACGAAAACACCCCGTGCGATCAAAAGTGACAAAATATATGTAAATAATGTGAAAAACGCCCGGATTAATAATTTATCACTCAAAGCTAAACTTATCCAATTTCCTCAAGTTCATAGTGTATTTCTAATATATTCAACCCGGAAACTACACAAAACGGTACACAAACGCAGAAGAAATATAACTCTAATATAGAGTTATCAAATCCCCCCACACTACCTTTTTGCGCGTCCCGAGCAAAATCAAAAACATTTCTCACACTATGATTTTCAATCCACCGAATTGCATTTAACTTCACTAGCCATGTGACACAAACAACACACACACCCATGCAACCTACATGACTATACAATTCAACTCGATTATCAAACAATGCAAAAATTGAAACAACACCAATTTTTTTTTCTTTTAGTTAGAGATTGGGCAATCTCAAAAAGTAAACCGACAAGTCATAAGGCTCTCATATTCCCTCGGAAGTTCTATAACTTTGGTGATCGGTAGAACTTGCGGCCAGTTTCGTTAGACAGAACGGGCACGAACACAAAATATGCTGCTTCCGCACACTCATCAAACGTATCCCTAGCACTTACCTTCCGAGCTATTTATCCACGGGTTAAATTGCTGACGATTTAGGACGGGTAGGATAGGATATTTAGAAGCGTAGTCCTAGACGTCATGATCTAACTCACAAAACCCGATTCTCACACTCCCTCACCAAAATCCAAGGAACCACACCGAATCTCACTACTCCGGCCCTCATTCCCTCAATCTTGGTGCAACGCCGTTCTCGCGGCCACAAATGTGAAGAAGTGATCTCGAACAATAGCTAATCTCCCCGGTCTTCAATTTCAAGCTTGCTCCATTATTCCCTTTCAATTTCAATTTCACTTTCACTTTCTATTTTACTTTTTTTTCCTTTTTATTTTTATTTCCACACAATAACATTAAGCACATGGAGCCGACAATACGATAGTAATATCCGAGGAGATCAAATATCAGAATCAGATAACATGGGGGTGGAATGTGTCAAATTAGTGATATAATAATATGGATGTCGACACCCCCACACTTGATGCAAAGCAAATCACGAACACAGTAGTCAATGTGTAAACGTGATTTTCCAACCGATCCTCCTCATCACCTAAGATATAGAGAATATAAATAAAGCATAAGCACGGCCTCCTATAAGATCAACCAACCCCCACCCCTTGACGTGCGGAAGAAATACCACGCACTACGGTACTCCACCTGTGATCGTGGTGTAAGGACACGAATCACCGCCACACCGAAGTGTGCTACCGTCTCTAACTCACCCTCACATCCCCTCAAAAGACGACATGTAAGAGAATCCACATAAGATGTATCAAATCAGCTCACCCTCATCAAACCTCCCTAACTCAACCCCCTCTATCATGACGCATAGGAAAGGACAATTCTAACAAGTGATGAAAGTCACAATGAAAGGCTTCCTAGGCTAGAGGCTGTGAATAAAAGGGGTAAACGGATCAATAGGGGTAACTAGTGGACCTAGGAGATGGAGACGGGACGTGATGCCCCCATAAACATCACTCGCACAGCTGTTCCGTTGCCACTACGAGGAGGGTTGACGACTACCTAAGTGACGGTGGTGTAGCGCTAGTAGGATAACTAGTTTGAGAGGCAGCTACTCGCATTTCTAATGTGCATTAGCCTTATAAGTCTTCCTACTCCAGATTCTCGCGTCTACCTCACCTCAGATTTTCATACTCCTAAGGAATTCTATCATTAAGCCCTCTCCACATTCACTCTCTTCGATTGCCCTTTCTCAAAAGTTTAAAATTTTATGATTGATTTTTTTTTTCAATATTTCCTAACTCTATATGCAATGGCCAACTCGACTAATCACACGATTTGGTAGGGGACTCAATAAAGTAAAATTGCTAAAAAAAAGCATACTAACAATCCTAACACAATACGACACTATATCAAACACTCTACACTAACCACATGTACTCCACAATACGACACAACTGCATGTAACTGGCGATGCATAACTGACATGGCTAGCAAAATTGTACACAAACCCCCCCCCCCCCACACTTAAGCGTTTTGTTGTCCTCAACGAATATAGATAAATAATAAGAGGACTCATCGCTTAAATGTGTTGGCGGTGGATCTACACTATTATCGCTCAAAACGTAGAACATAGAGAGTTAGAGGTACCTGGGGTGCCCGGACCTACATGGGCACCGTTGCCGCGAAACTGCAACAAGAAGGGGTCTTGTGGACCGTTGACAGTTTTCGGAAAAGTCTCACCTCGCGTCCGGATTCCGATGCGCCTACTCACATTCTCTATCACACGCATCAAGAAGGGGAACCCGGAGCGTCTTTTGTACCTGTGTCCCTGCACACTGATTGAAAGTATTAAAGCAACTCTCTCTCACCCCTCAAAATCAAATATGGAGAACTAAAATCAAAAACAGAAACAAATTGCATCCTACTCTACATTGGGTTGCCTCCCAAGCAGCGCTTTGTAATTTAAGGTCGACGGCCCGACCATGTTACCTCAACCTTCTAGGATAGTGGAGACTGTTTTATCCCTCCACTTCTTCTTCTTCCACCATCTCTTCTCGATAACTTCACGTGCACCCCTGTGCTCTGAAGAAGGTGGACAATTGTGGAAGCTGACTCCTTTCATTTTGCAATTGATCTTCTTGAGAAACTTCCACCAAGTACCACTGGGCTCAAATGAATCTCTGGCCACAAAATCATCCCAGTAGTACTTCCGTGATGCTATATGCTCTTCAAATGACTCATGCAATTCATCCACACCCCCACACTTGATGACTTCCAACTCCTTGACTATGGCATATGGATGATCAAGAGAATCGCCCATAGAACAAGAGATTGGGAGTTGCTCATCAAATTCTTCCCCATACGAATCCCCATACAGTAATTGTTCCAGCTCATCGCAGACTTGCGTGACATAAGATATGGAGAATTCATCATTAATCAGAGTTGGGGCTTTTACCTCAATATCACTGAGCACAAGTGTGTCACCAGCTTCATCGTCGACACACCACATGCTTCCAATTTCGGTGTCTTCCCATTCATACCAAGGATGTGAGGGAACCTGCGGTCTTGGCTCGCAATACGCCAGATCTTCCCATCTTCGGCACACAGTTCCACCCCAGTCTGAATCAGAGTCTGAGTCCTCATATATGGCAGAGTCCACCAATGGTTCCTGGACACTGCAGTTTTCGTTCAGCTCAGGTATCTCTTCTTCCACTTGTGGTGGGGATGATGAAGGTTCAATGTGAGGCTCACTGTCATGTGGCAAGGTTTCTTCTTGTGGCTCTTGAATACTTGATTCCCCTGTCACTGACAGTTTCTCTACTCGTTCCTTTATCCTCTTCATCATCTCCCTCACGTATTCCATACCTGTGGCAGAATCCTCTTGTGGAAATTGTGAAGCTATGGACAAGAATTTGGCGCAAACTTCGATGTCATTCATAATACCACGCCGTTCTGCCATATCCGCTGATGAGTCTTCCTGGTGCTGATGAAGCTGGGGGGCATGTACTCGACATGAGTCTCTACGTTCGTGCCAAATGCCGCATACGTAGCACCAAGTTATGCATGCGTCCTCGTCTTCGTGGTAACCCCTGCAGTGGAAATAGTAGGGGGGACCCGAATAACAGTCTTCGCTCCACATGCTTAAAATGTCTCTTGCTTCCTGCGTTCCTGAGAAACAAACTCACAAGACACCCGTGAAGCCCAGAGATATAGAATAAAAATATTAAAACCAAACTAAAATAAAAGTACTCTAAACTAACTCCTAACTAAATAATCTACCGCTGTCCCCGGCAACGGCGCCAAAAACTTGACGCGATTTCTTAACGCGTATGCGCAAGTGCACGGTCAAGTAATATAGGGGTGGTATTTCAACCCCGAGTTATCGATCCCACGAGGACATGCTTGAGATTATTTAATTAGTTATTTAATTTAGAGTACGATGCAGGAGGAAAGATTTGATTGATTTCTAGAATTGAAATAACAACTAAGCTAATATTTTTGGATTTTTATATTTAATAAATAAGTTTGGAGAAACTAGGCAATCTCTAGATCACCTAGGGTTGTAAACGATTTCCGGATTATCTGAGCAACACGTTAACTATATTCTAATTAAGTCGGGTAACAGCGCTGACTATCTCCTATCGGTCTCAAGTCATTCTACTTCACGGTACACTACAATCTCCTATCGGTCTCTTGTGTCTACCAGTCCGTTCTAATAGGCTAACGACATGCATGAAAACGGGTCATGTCGGTCCACCGTTGCACGAAACAGTCGAATCTCACCTACCGAATCTACCCACACTATCCAATCCTAACACGTCTCTTCTTAGTCTCAGTGATACGGGATTGATGCTCATATCTCATCCTAGCTATTTAAAGTCACTGTCGTGCACTTCACTAGCCAACTAATGGTTCCGGTTAATTACTCCATCCCCATTAAGAATAAAGCATAGATTATGAACAATTGAATTAAAATATTGCTAACTTTAAGCATGAATCAACTATTGAACAAACCCTAGTTCTTGAACCCTAGTTTATCTCCTAATCATGTCACTCAGTTAGGATTACTAGCATAAACAAGAAACTAGAATTGATTCAATAGAAGAAATCAAGAAATCATGAAGCAAAGATCAAATCCGGAAAAATATCATCATTTACATAAACCCTAGGCTCTCAAAGAGATGCCTAGCAAAACGTCTAGCTAACACTAGTAAACCAAACAAGACTTACTAGTTTCTCCATAGAAAGATTGAGAGAGAAGAATAAGAAATCAAACTTCGAGCTTCAATGGAGGAGGAGTCCTCCTCTTGTGCGTGCCTCCTTCTCTTGCTTCCTACGTTGATGGTCTTCTTCTCACTTGCTCCTCTCTCACGTGTCTCCTTTTCTTTTGTTTTATCTCTCTCTTTTATCTTCAATTAGGGTGCATTAATTAATAATCAAAAACATATTAATTAATAACCCTAAATCTTGGCCTTTCCCCGTGCGTTGCTGGGTCTGCTAGCAGATCGTACGATCTGCTTTTGCTGATCGTGCGATCTGCTACTTGGTCGTACGATCTGCTACTTGATCCTACAAGTCAGTGAGTTCTCCCCTAGCAGATCGTGCGATCACTAAAGTTGATGTGCGATCTGCTTTGATCCTAGGATCAACTTTTGATCCTACACTTCAAACTTTCTAAAATGACACTTTGACCCCCTTTTTCCATCTCTGTCCTCTTTTCTTCCAATTTCTTTCTCTCCCAAGCTTCCGCATATGTTCCGAAGTTCGTTTTCCTCCTCCTCTTGATCCATGAGCTCCGTTTCCTGTCCAACACAACACGAAAACACCCCGTGCGATCAAAAGTGACAAAATATATGTAAATAATGTGAAAAACACCCGGATTAATAATTTATCACTCAAAGCTAAACTTATCCAATTTCCTCAAGTTCATAGTGTATTTCTAATATATTCAACCCGGAAACTACACAAAACGGTACACAAACGCAGAAGAAATATAACTCTAATATAGAGTTATCAGACCGCCAATCGAGCCAGACTCATGGCTCAAGAAGGCTTCGGTTGGGAGGAAATGAAGGCTGCTATGAGAGCAAAGTTCTATCCGGAGCATGTCAAGGAAAAGAAGTATGAGGAGTTCATCGCACTGAGGCAGGGCAACGAATATGTGACTGATTATTATGACAAGTTTGTGGAGCTAGCCCATTTTGCGGAGGACACAGTGCCTACTGAAGGGCGTATGGTCACTCGCTTCATAGGTGGAATGAAGCTTGAAATTCAGAGGATCATGCTCACGAGGACCTATGATACCTTGACGGTAGCCTATGGGGTAGCAGCAAACATCTGGAGGGTCGATCAGGTGATGGGAAAAAGAAAGGTGGAAGGCCAAGGAAGTGGCAGCAACAATCAAGGATCTGAAAAGCGAATCAGGACAGGAAACGATGAAGGAAATCAAAACTGGAGAAGTGGAGGAAACCGGAACCAGCAGATGACGAGAGATTCCCGTAACTTTAACTGCAACAGGTGTGGCCGCAACCATCGAGGATACACCTGTGAAGGCGCCACCTTGACTTGTAGGTTTTGTGGCATCTAAGGCCACATAATTGCAGACTATAGGAGGAGGAGGGCAGCCGAAAACGAGCAGAGCCTCAATGGGCAAGGATATCGTCAGCATCAGAATGGGTACGACTATCGACAAAACAATCAGAATGGAGGAACCCAGTTCCGGGACAACAACAACAACAACGATTTCAGGAATGGAGGACAGTGCAGGAATGCAGCTAACAATGGTAATAACAGAAACAACCAAGCTGGAAATGATGGAAATGGAGGGAATACAGCTCATGGCAACAAATGCGAGAAACAACATGGCAACGGGTAAGCAACTCTAACCATACTTAGTATACATCTTGTTGGAATAGATGCCCTAGAGGCAATCTAGTTTAGTATGAATTATTTGTGGCTAGAAATTCATTTGTTATTTATTGGATATTTAATATAATGAAGTCCTTAGATTTACAAATGTGTTGTTTATCTTAAATATCCCTAGTCAAGTATAATGATTAAATGGGACAATCATCTATAGACTAGTATGGGGTTGGATTGATATGGAGATATCACGATCCAGCACATAGGTGTGCATTAGGGAATGTTGCACTGGATTGACCCATCTCCGAGAAGGCTACATACACGTTATGTTGAGTCACAAGCGCTTCTCGCGGTACAATGGTATTGTCATCCTTAGACTTGAAGTCACTAGATATTCTAGTCGTGGATTATTGTGATCTTGGTAGCGTTAAACGCTACACCGTAACTGGGTAGTTATAAAGGCGTGTACTGGATACAATAAGAAGCAAGCTTAGAGATTGTAGTGGACGTAGATAGAATTTGTCCCTCCCACATAACGGGAGCAAATATCCTAGGCCACTCGAGGGATAGTGCTTATAGAATGTCTGGCCAGACTCAAATAAATCAATATGGGATATTGATGTTATTTGCACGAATAAGGCTATTTCCATGGATCGAGAAACTATGGATTGGATATACGAGTGTGACTTGTATGTCTCGTGTCCAATCCGGATATAGAGATAAACGGATGAGACAATTATTTGTACAAAGGTTGTCAAGATGACTATTCTATTAGTTGGCTAGAATGGATGTTTTGTTAGAGACCGCTCCATATTAGCAAATAGTTGTTACCAACTAGATAGAACCTATGGGGTCACACGCTACATAGAGTTGAACTAGATTTGAGAATTAATTAATAGGATTAATTAATTAGAAGGATCACTTTGCAAACCCTTGCAAACTTAGTAGGGACTAATTTGCAAGGAAGGGACTAAATTGAATTCTAGTATGACTTGAATAAGTCCTTTAGGTAGTTGGCAAGGAGTTGTTGGACTATATAAGGACCTTCCTTCCTTCCTTCCCACATATAACTTATGCTCATAATTGAACATAACAAGAGTGGGAGAGAACAAAAGGAGAGAGAGCAAGCAACAAGGGAGCCGACCGCCCCCTTGCCGCCGCCCCGTCCCCGTCGGCCATAAGGAGGTGGAGACCCTCCTTTTGGGTCTCGTTTTGCGTGATTCTTCTTCCTCTTCCTCTTCCGGGCTAGCACCAAGGACTTGGAAGATCTAGGATCAATTCTAGGCGTGGATCAACCATAGAGAACGTGACACAATTCGCGTTTGAAGTCATCAAAGGAGAACCCTAAGGTGTGTTTATGATTTCTTACCCTTACCATCGTTATGTCTCTTGACTTGTGATCCTTGGAGGGTTTTGCATGGTTTTATGATTGTTTATGCTTCCGTTGCGCATCCATGATTCAAAACCCTACAGTGGTATCAGAGCCACAGGTCGTAGAGCATAAACGTGGTTTATGTGTTACGTTTTAGTTGTTTTACACCTTAATTTGATTGTTTATCGCGTAAAACAAGACAAATCAAGCATGGGATGCAATTTGTCAATAATTAATCATAACAAGATCCAATTTTTGCATTGGATGCATGAATTGGTGAGTTTGAGAAATTTTAGGATCTTAGATCTGGGGTTTGGGCATCCTTGGGGAAGAAGGAGTTCTCCCAAAACAAGGAAACAACCAAACTTGGGCACCAAGCAAGGGAGTTGTTTTGGAAATAACTCCCATAAGGAGGTTCGGCCCCCCTTAGGGACCGTCCCCCCTTGCTTGCCGCCCAAGCTTGGCCGCCCTAGGGGCCGGGCGGCCCTAACCCGCGGCCTAGGCTTGTGGGTTTTGGGCCGGGCCGGCCCTAGGGCCTTGTGGTTCACCTTATTGGGCCCGGGCAATTTGAATGTTGGGCCCATGGACCGTTTTAACCCTAGAAATCCTAAAATAAATTAAAATTGACCAAGCGCGTTAAAATTGGATTTTAACTGTTTATGTGCAAATCGCATGGTGATTGGATATGGCCTTAGGATGTGGTTTGATGTGGATGTTTAATTTTGTGGTTTGGTTTTACGGCCTGCGAGCTGATCAATTAATTGTAATAATTAATTAGGGTTTTATGGCCTGCGTGCCATTTTTTTTCTCAACTTGTGAGATTTATTTTATTTAGTATAGATATTAGCTAGTGCTAGATAAAGTAGATTGTTAGCCAATATTGAAGAAAAGAAGCGCAAAGCCAAAGAAGCCACAAAAGATGGAGCATGGAGCATGGAGCATTCCACATGACTATGAAGGATGGACCAAAAGATCGAGACGCTTGGAGATGTGTTTGTTTTAGGGTTCATAGATAATTCCATTGGCTTGGAATTATCTTAGTCTAGAAAAGGCCATATCCACATCACGTTTAATTTCTGTTTTGTGGTTGTTTATTTTAATGTCTTATTATTGTGTGGTTGGTGTATGGATGATGCAAGCAATTAGGATAATAAGATAATTAGACAACCCGGATCTATTATTTGGAGTTGTGCCCAAACTCAAATAGATAGATTAGTTGATATTGATCAACAAAACAATTAAAAATTTAATTTAAAATCCCTCAAAATTCAAATATTGTGTTCTTGCCTTCTCGTTATTTAAACACTCATTATCATCATTATTTACCAAGTTCGTGCGTGCCAAAGCATGGCGACTTGGTTCATCATGATGGAATGCGATGGCACGTAACAATGTGCAATTGTTTAGATAAGAGGTTGAACACAACTAGGCTATTAATTTTATTAAGAAACCTAGAGGCAATCAATTGGGATTATCCATATGGATGGATAAATAAGGAGTTATTTGCCCAATTGAACCAAGAGTTGCATATGGGATGCAATTGGAATTGTTCCTACCTAAAGTAGTCAAATTATGGTGACTTGCCAAAGCAAGCTCATAAGGAGATGAAAGATGGATCTTGGCCCACTAGAAAATATAAGGATATTTTCCGCATTAATATCTTGAGGGTTATTAATCCGTAGAAAAATAGTGGGAGCTATATTTGATAAACTAGCCATTATTGAATATAGTCAAAAAAATTCACAAATACTAAAACTAGCGTATTTTCCTTTTGTAGAATTCCAAATGGCAAACAACTCATCGAGTTCACAACATTCCCTAAGATCTGTCCTTGAGAAGGACAAGCTCTCTGGAACAACTTTCTTGATTGGTACATAAACTTGAGAATTGTTCTCAAGCAAGAGAAGAAACTGTACGCAATAGAGGAGCATGTTCCAGAAGGTCCAGAGAACCAAACACCTGCTGCCCTAAAGGCGTATCAAAAGCGTGATAATGACGCTAATGATGCGGCCTGCCTTATGCTTTGCACCATGACTTCTGAGCTTTAGAAGCAACACGAAAACATGAATGCTGTCGATATGATCGAACATCTCAAGCAGCTCTTCCAAGAGCAGGCGAGGGTAGAGAGGTATGAGGTCTCAAAGGCACTGTTCAAGTGTCATCTGGCAGAAGGGAACCCGGTGGGACCCCATGTACTCCGAATGATCGGGTACTTGGAGAATCTCGCCCGACTGGGGTTCCCGGTCGGCCAAGAGTTGGAAACCGATCTCGTGTTGCAATTGTTGCCCGAGAGTTATGGACAGTTCATTATGAACTATAACATGAACGAGATCGTTAAACCACTGCCAGATTTACTCAATATGTTGAGGACGGCTGAACAGAGCATCAACAAGGGTAAGGGCAAGGCCATAATGATGGTACAGAAAGGAAAGGGCAAAAGGTTTGCCTCTTCCTCCAAGGGCAAAGGCAAGTCAGTTGTCAAGTCCAAGGAACCTGCCCTTAAACCTGTTGGTGGCATTGCCAAGGGTGTGACTAAAGGTGAATGTCACTACTGCAGTCAGCCTGGACACTGGAGGAGGAACTGCCCAAAATATCTGGAGGACAAGAGGCTTAGAATAGTGATTCCACCACCACCAGGTATTTTTGTTGTAGATGTCAATTTAACTTTCTCTACATCATGGGTAATAGATACTGGATGTGGATCTCATATTTGTCGAAATATGCAGGATCTAAAGAGAAGTAGAAGATTGGCTAAAGGGGAGGTAGATCTGCGCGTTGGGAATGGAGCAAAGGTTGCTGCGTTGGCCATAGGCGTGTGCGAGCTACCTCTGCCTTCAGGATTAGTTTTAGAATTAAATAATTGCTATTTTGTGCCTGCTATGAGCAGAAACATTATTTCTATTTCTTGTTTGGACAAGGATGGTTTTATTATTTCAATAAAAAACAATTGTTGTTCCTTTTATTTAAATAATATTCACTATTTTAGTGCGCAATTACTTAATGGACTTTATGTCCTTGATCTAAGCAATCCTGTCTACAACATTAATACCAAGCGGATTAAAATAAATGATTTAAATCCTACTTATTTATGGCACTGTCGTTTAGGCCACATAAATGAGAAACGTGTATCTAGACTCCATAAGGATGGATTACTAGACTCATTCGATTTTGAATCATATGAGACATGTGAGGCTTGTTTATTGGGAAAAATGACAAAGTCCCCTTTCAATAAGAAAGGTGAGAGGACTAGTGAGCAATTGGCGCTCATACATACTGATGTGTGTGGGCCATTTACCACGCCTGCCAGGGGTGGTTATGTCTACTTCATTACATTTACTGATGATTACAGTAGATATGGATTTGTGTACCTTATGAGGGCAAAATCCGAATCCTTTGAAGTGCTCAAAGAATTCAAGAATGAAGTAGAGAAGCAACTTGGTAAAAGTATCAAGGCTCTACGATCGGATCGTAGAGGAGAATACTTGAGCCAAGAGTTTGACGACTATCTTAGAGAGTGTGGGATCGTGTCCCAACTCACTCCACCCGGAACGCCACGATGGAATGGCGTGTCCGAGAGGAGGAATCTAACCCTATTGGATATGGTTCGATCTATGATGTGTCAAACCGATCTTCCATTATCATTTTGGGGCCACGCTCTATTGAGTGCAGCTTTCACCATTATTCGTGTTCCATCTAAGTCAGTCATGAAGACACCATATGAGATGTGGAGTGGGAGGCGTCCCACACTGTCGTTCATGAGGATTTGGGGTTGCGATGTCTATGTAAAGCGTTTACAATCAGACAAGCTGGGGCCTAAATCGGATAAGTGTAAATTTGTGGGGTACCCTAAGGAAACTAAGGGTTACTACTTCTACAGTCCAACCGAGAACAAAGTGTTTGTTTCTCGGACCGACGTGTTTCTAGAAAAAGAATTTGTCTCTAAAGAAGCAAGTGGGAGGAATGTAGAACTTGAAGAGGTTCAAGAACCACAAATCATTGAACCGATTATGGAACATGAACATGAACCACAAGCAGTTGTGGAGCAACCTGTTCAGGTAACACAAGAGCTTCGTAGATCTAGTAGAGTGCGCCAGGAACCCGTGAGGTATGGACTTCTCGTAACCGATTCCGGTGACACGATGCTCATAGATGATGAGCCTACTACCTATGAGGAGGTCATGAGTGGCCCAGACTCACAGAAGTGGCTGGAAGCCATGAGATCCGAGATGGAATCCATGTATACCAACAAAGTATGGACTTTGGTGGAACCACCCGATGGGGCGCGGCCCATAGGGTGCAAGTGGGTCTTCAAGAAGAAGATCGACATGGATGGTAATGTGATTACCTATAAGGGCTGATTGGTGGCTAAAGGATTTAGACAGATTCATGGTATTGACTATGATGAAACCTTTTCACCAGTTGCTATGACCAAATCCATCTGAATCCTACTTGCGATTGCAGCATACCACGACTATGAGAATTGGCAGATGGATGTCAAAACAGCATTCCTTTATGGGAATCTCCTCGAGGACGTGTATATGATACAACCGGAGGGTTTTGAGGATCCAAAGCAAGCCAACAAAGTCTGTAAGCTGCAACAATCCATTTATGGATTGAAGCAAGCTTCTAGGAGTTGGAATCGACGTTTTGATGAAGTGGTCAAAGAGTTTGGCTTCATCAGAAACGAAGATGAGTCTTGTGTCTACAAGAAGGTTAGTGGGAGCTCTGTAGCTTTTCTGGTCTTGTATGTGGATGACATACTACTCATTGGAAACGACGTTCCCATGCTACAATCTGTTAAAGATTGGCTAGGGAAGTGTTTCTCAATGAAGGACTTAGGGGAAGCAGCCTATATACTCGGTATAAAGATCTATAGGGATAGATCTAAAAGGTTGCTAGGCCTAAGTCAAAGTACATATATTGACAAGGTGTTGAAACGGTTCAACATGCAAGATTCCAAAAAGGAATTCTTGCCCATGTCACATGGAATCACTCTTTCGAAGAGTGGTTGTCCTTCCAATGACATTGATAAGGAACGCATGAGTAGAATCCCCTATGCCTCGGCCATAGGATCTATCATGTACGCCATGTTATGTACTAGACCAGATGTGTCATATGCCTTGAGTAGGACAAGCAGATACCAATCCAATCCGGGTGAGAGTCACTGGATTGCAGTCAAGAACATCCTAAAGTACTTGAGAAGAACTAAGGATGCTTTCTTGATATTTGGCCGTGAGGAAGAGTTGCGTGTAAGGGGTTACACTGATGCAAGCTTCCAAACCGACAGAGATGACTTTAGATCACAGTCGGTATATGTGTTTTGCCTGAATGGAGCAGCGGTGAGCTGGAAGAGTTCCAAGCAAGAGACAGTAGCTGATTCTACAACAGAGGCTGAGTACATTGCTGCAAATGGCGCAGCAAAGGAAGCTGTTTGGATCAGAAAGTTTGTTTCTGAACTTGGTGTGGTCCCTAGCATTGCGGATCCAGTTGAGTTGTTCTGTGACAACACTGGGGCGATCGCGCAATCAAAGGAACCCAGGTCGCACCAGAAATCCAAGCACGTGCTCAGGAAGTTTCATCTGATTCGAGATATTATCGATAGAGGAGACGTTCGGATATGCAAGATTCCTACAGATGATAATCTGTCAGACCCGCTTACAAAGCCTCTCACGCAGTGGAAGCATGAAGGGCACACTAGGTGTATGTGCATACGAGATGCGCCAGATTGGCTCTAGTGCAAGTGGGAGAATGTTGGAATAGATGCCCTAGAGGAAATCTAGTTTAGTATAAATTATTTGTGGCTAGAAATTCATTTGTTATTTATTGGATATTTAATATAATGAAGTACTTAGATTTACAAATGTGTTGTTTATCTTAAATATCCCTAGTCAAGTATAATGATTAAATGGGACAATCATCTATAGACTAGTATGGGGTTGGATTGATATGGAGATATCACGATCCAGCACATAGGTGTGCATTAGGGAATGTTGCACTGGATTGACCCATCTCTGAGAAGGCTACATACACGTTATGTTGAGTCACAAGCGCTTCTCGCGGTGAAATGGTATTGTCATCCTTAGACTTGAAGTCACTAGACATTCTAGTTGTGGATTATTGTGATCTTGGTAGCGTTAAACGCTACACCGTAACTGGGTAGTTATAAAGGCGTGTACTGGATACAATAAGAAGCAAGCTTAGAGATCGTAGTGGACGTAGATAGAATTTGTCCCTCCCACATAACGGGAGCAAAGATCCTAGGCCACTCGAGGGATAGTGCTTATAGAATGTCTGGCCAGACTCAAATAAATCAATATGGGATATTGATGTTATTTGCACGAATAAGGCTATTCCCAATCATCGAGAAACTATGGATTGGATATACGAGTGTGACTTGTATGTCTCGTGTCCAATCCGGATATAGAGACAAAGGGATGAGACAATTACTTGTACAAAGGTTGTCAAGATGATTATTCTATTAGTTGGCTAGAATGGATGTTTTGCTAGAGACCGCTCCATATTAGCAAATAGTTGTTACCAACTAGATAGAACCTATGGGGTCACACGCTACATAGAGTTGAAATAGATTTGGGAATTAATTAATAGGATTAATTAATTAGAAGGATCACTTTGCAAACCCTTGCAAACTTAGTAGGGACTAATTTTCAAGGAAGGGACTAAACTGAATTCTAGTAGGACTAGAATAAGTCCTTTAGGTAGTTGGCAAGGAGTTGTTGGACTATATAAAGGACCTTCCTTCCTTCCTTCCCACATATAACTTATGCTCATAATTGAACATAAGAAGAGTGGGAGAGAACAAAAGGAGAGAGAGCAAGCAACAAGGGAGCCGACCGCCCCCTTGCCGCCGCCCCGTCCCCGTCGGCCATAAGGAGGCCGAGACCCTCCTTTTGGGTCTCGTTTTGCGTGATTCTTCTTCCTCTTCCTCTTCCGGGCTAGCACCAAGGACTTGGAAGATCTAGGATCAATTCTAGGTGTGGATCAACCATAGAGAACGTGACACAATTCGCGTTTGAATTCATCAAAGGAGAACCCTAAGGTGTGTTTATGATTTCTTACCCTTACCATCGTTATGTCTCATGACTTGTGATCCTTGGAGGGTTTTGCATGGTTTTATGATTGTTTATGCTTCCGTTGCGCATCCATGATTCAAAACCCTACACATCTCATATTGGAAACCCTAGTGAGACCTTAGTAATTCGTTCAAGCTTCGAGGACGAAGCTTAATCCAAGGGGGGGGGAGGATGTAATACCCCGTTCTCATTATAGGGATAATCGTCACCTTTCGTGAGGTATAAATATTAAACGGGGAAGTATTTGTAGTTTTATAAAGTACAAACTAGTTAATTAAAAGGGGGTTTAGTTGTAGTTTGAATAAAGTCTAAAACCTAGTGAGTAAATACATAAAAAGTGAATTAAATATTAATGAAAAAAAAAACTCCTCTGATTTCTCCCAAACCCCAACACACTCCCATTCCCCAACAACTCTCCCTCTCTTCTCTCCCTCTCTCTCCCCGTCACCTCCCTCTATATCTCTCCCTTCTCCCTCTCTTCTTCGGCAGCACCCCAGCCCCCGAGACCACCTCCACCCTCACCTCCCTCTCTGCCACCATCTCCCTCCATCTCACTGCCTCCGTCTCTCCCTCCTCCACCTGTGTTTTGGCCGAGAAACAACCAACAATCAATACCACCATCGGAACCCACCTCCACCACCTCAATTACCCCTCTGCCTCCACCTCTCTGCCTCCCTCTGTCTCCCTCACCCTCTCCCCTGTTCTGCCCGACGAAAACAGAGGAAGCAGCAGCGGCGGCAAAGCCGCTGCCTCCCCCGTCGGCAACGCAACCACCACCAGCCACCTCAATCTC
The DNA here is from genome assembly GCA_023055425.1 of Linanthus parryae. Taxonomy (NCBI): domain Eukaryota; kingdom Viridiplantae; phylum Streptophyta; class Magnoliopsida; order Ericales; family Polemoniaceae; genus Linanthus; species Linanthus parryae. The sequence continues at coordinate 2,600,368 of JALGPY010000037.1, read as the reverse complement.
TCCCTCACTCGTCCACCTATGTCTCGTTCTCTCTCCCTCTACCACGACCATAAGAAGAAGGATAGGCAGCCACAACAGCTACCGAAGCAGCAGAAACAACAACCGCTGCCGCAACCGCCGCCGTACCCCCATTTTTTCCGGCGAGTTTTGGCCCATCGAAACCGGAGCGACCCAGCAGCTTCCCATCATCTCTTCCACCTGAAGAAGGTCCGACCGACCACCAGGAGGTCCTAGCCGAAGCCAAGAACCGTCGGAGCACCGCCATCGAGCTCCATCACCGGCGACCTCGACGGGTGACTCGACCCGACCCATTTCTCGGCCGTTTCTCGAAATTTTCAGCGTGGGTATGCTCTAAATCTTCCCCTAATTCGTTGTGATCAAAATCATGTTATTAGGGCTTAAATCCATACCTCGATCGGAGAATTTGAATATGTTCATGTTAGGGGGTTAAAGTGTCTTTTCGAAAACTTGGAGGGTATATAGTGTAAGAACTGAAACTGTCTAGATCATGTGGTGGTGATATTGGGGGGAGCCCCTTGCCTTTTTCATAAACTGCATTTTTCTTTTAACACTTTATTTATATTAATGTATATTACTATTTGTTACTAAATAATTAAGTATTATAAATAAATATGTTTATAAAGAAAATAAAGAGTTAAATCTCTATAAGTTAGAAATTTGTTATAACTAAGTAATATAGCTTGTTTTGTTGGAAAGTAGATAAGAAGTTAACAACATTACACTTTTGTTTATATATATATATGTTTATAATGAAAGTAATAAGTTAAATTTTTATAAATAATAAATCAGCTATAATTAGAGTTATAACTCTTTCTCTTGAAAAATAAGTTAACAAAGAAGAATTGTTTTGTATATATGATTATATAATTGCTAAAGATAATGTTTTCATTATAAATGTCACCTTAATTTTTATTTAAACAAATAGAGAGTTTCAAATAATTATAATCTCTTTTCCGATAAATGAACTTGCTAAAATTGAATATCGTTAGATGTAAATTAAAGTATTTTGGAAACAATTTCATTAACAAAAGAAATGTATATGTATATATTATTAAACCGTTGTTTTGTGAATGTCATGAAATTTCTTATAAATAGTTGAACTGAATTCAAAAAATAAATAGTTGTCCAATAATACTTTAGCAATATTTTGAAAGTGTTAATCCTTAATTTTCTTAAATAAATTGTAAGTAAAATATTAATATTTTATGGGTTCACAGATATTTAATTAAATAAGTATGTTATCTTAACATGTTCACTTTGGGGATCGTGAGGGTTAGATTTGACTTTTCGTCCTAGTCGAGTACTCAAATAGGACTTGTGCATTTACTCGTTTAGAACTACCGGCCTCATGACTAGATGATTGACTAATTGTAGGCAACGAATTTGTGGACATTGGCTTTGTCGACCATCCTACGTACTAACTGCTGAGTCAACATCAGGGGAGTTTTACATGCTTAGCCTTGCGTGCCAGCTTCTTTCGTGTCGACTACTTGCCTAATTGGAAAATAGTTGTCGTATTTCATCCCCTACTCTATAAATGTGTTTACTTGTTTTAAATCCTCACAATATTATATGATTTTGAAATACTTGTCACACTTGGACGAAATTCAATGATAACGTATTATTGTACGAACATGTGATGTTACTGGGTGATGATTCCCTGGGCTTAGTCCCTAAAGAGATATTCGGGTTCGATCCCCGGAGTAAAGTAAAATAATTCGCAAATGCCGGAACCAGTTATGTTGATTTTATTTGGGTGATGGTTCCCTGGGACCCGGTCCCTAAAGATATGGCACTACGTGCACCCCAACTCCTTCGCCGTAGGCTGGAGTACTGCTTCTAGATACCACTCCTTTGATTGACGCTCTTAGGAGGGTGTTTCAACACTTAAGGTCTAGAATGTCTGATTGTGGTCATTGGTCTACCCGGGTACTGTGCAATAATTGATAGTTCAATTACTGTGTTTGGAAAAAGTTATTAGTAAGCCATGCGTGGATGATTATGTGATTTGTGAGAGATATGAATGGATGCTTATGAGGTATCATGGTAAACAGAATTTGTTTCACGGGGAAACTATCATTATTTGACGATGTTGTTACGTCTTTTGAGTTTACGATGTTATACTCATTCTCCGTTACTCCTGAACTGTTTTTTTTTAATACGTGACCCTGCAGCCTTTCTTAACCTTCCTGTTTTTACATGCTAAGGTGTATCTCACTTAGCATTTCTTGCTGACTTTCGAAAAACTGCGGTCTTTGTTTCATTCCCCCGCAGGTCTAGGAGCTGGGAGCTGGGAATAAGGGAATCGCGAACTTATCTAGTATTTGGTAGCACTTTTATTATGTCGAACTCTTAGTTTAGTTTCACCTTGTATAATAGTACGCATCATGTTGAAGACAATTATCAGTATGTAACATATAAATATGGCATGTATTGTTCTTGATTTTCGCCGCTTCATTTTGAGTAGCACCCTCCTGGGCTCTCCGGTCCGGAACGGAAAGCTCGGGAATCGAGGGGTGTTACATTGGGAGCTTTGGATCATTCGTTTGGATTCTCAACTCTTCTTTTCTTTATGTTTTGCTTATGAGAAACATTAAACTCGTTCTTTTGAGTATGATTTGTGTTAGCTAAACTCCTATTGCTGGGGATTCTCACTAGGTAGCTAGGGTTTGGTTTGGATTCATGTTTTGAGATTATTCTTCATGCTTTAGCTTAATTAATATAAATCTCTCTCGTTATGATTAGTTTATGTTTGAATCTTCATCTTTCTTACTCTTAGCTACCGTAGGATTGATTTTAATTGCAATCAACGTGGTAACTCCGTAGGTTGTAGTCGGGAAATTGAACTATAATCGGATCATTACTTGGTAACTCGGTAATGTTAATTAGGATCCTTAAAGTAGAATAGTTAATCGTAATGCATATTTGGAACTAAATCAAGCTTGGTAACTCGATTTGAATTAGCTTTAAGTATAGAGAGCTTGTTTGGTAACTCGGTAAGCTTTATTCTTGCTTGTTTAACGAGAGAGGCATGTTCGTGTTGCATAAATCAAAACATAGTTCATAACTACCCTAGTGATCCATGAGAATTCCCGACACTTTGCCCACATAGGGTTAAGAAATATCAATTAATTTACAAGAATTCCTTTGGGTTCGACAAACCCGGATTTACCGGAATTATTACTACACGACAGCCGTACACTTGCGGTGAATCGTGTCACTTATATTTAGAGCCAAGTTTGCTAAGTTTAACATGGGAAGATTTCAGTGAATTGTTGTGTGAAAATTCATGGAGCCAGGTCATGCGAATGTGTTAGGAGAATTCTAAAAAATGTACCGAAGAGGAACATCGAGTGAGAAACAAACAAAATTGGACACTTATATGCTAAGGGTTAAAGCTATACACCCTTTGGCTGATGAGATGTAATTTCTCAACAGTTTTTTGGGGGGAGTGGATGTGGATATAAATTAGGCATTCTCCTAGTTAGCTCCAAAAACACTGTCACAAGCCAAAGCCAAGGCCAAACTGCAAGAGGTGTTTTACAACCACCACCAACAAGCGTGTTATCTACTGTGAGTCAAGCAACGAATGGGTGGCAGAAAGGAGACACTACACCAATCACAACGCCAAACTCAATCCTCTAATGTACTCAAATTGGGGTAGTGGAATGAACAAAGGCGTTAGTGGAGTACAAAACTACAAGAAGCTCTCACCCACAGAAATGCAAGAGAAGAGAGCTAAGAAGCAATGCTATTTATAAGATGAACCTTACACTCCAGGCCATAAGTGCAAGAAAACCCGATTATTCTTGATCACTGGATCTACAGAAGAGGAAGAAGAACTTCACACCAATGACACAAACACCACTCCAATCCAGCAGGTTGAAGAAAGAGTGCAAGTTCTGGAAGTGGAAAATGTGAATGTCGCCCTATATGCTAAAATATCATCACATGCTATCACGAGCCACTGCGAAAACCAGGCCATTAGACTGCAAAGAAAGATTGGCAATCCTAGGGTAAGTGTACTCATTGATTCAGGGAGAAAAAAAACTTCATTGACAAGAGTATTGTACGCTTGCAGCCAAGGTTGACAACACTACATACCATCCTAATTCCCTTAAAATGATTATGGCAAATGGTAATTAAATTAACAGCTCACAAATGTGCCAATGAGTTATAATGAAGTTGCAGAGCCATCAGTTCATGGCAGATCTTCATGTCATACCTTTGTAGGTTGTAATGTGTTGCTAGGAGTATAGTGGTTGTAGGAGGTGACACGTCTCAACCGCAAGTTTACGGGTGTCGCGTGCAGTAATATCCGATAATCCGGGTTTGTAGAACTCAAAGGGACTTGTTGTGAATTAATTAGCACTATTAACTATGTGTGGGCAGAAAACGTGTACTTCCTTCTTTATAGGCATTCTCTTCGCCAAACATAGCTAGCTAATTTCCCTCGCCATCTTGAGAACGTGTACTTCATTTTGTTTATGCTATCTTTTAGTTTGATTTTGTATTTATCGAGAATAGTAAGTATGAGCAAAATGATAATATATATAATATTTAAATGCTTAACATTGCAATACATTAATAAATACATATACATTAAGTTCATTTGGATAAACTTTTTCGAAGAAAATAATATTTGACGACATGACAAAACTTCCATAAAATAACATGCAAAAACATGCTTGCTTTGAGCAAAAACATGCTTCAATTTAACACCCTGGATGTTGAAGTTGATTTTAGAATAGATAAACAGAAGATGACAGTTAAGATAATTTGTCGACGGACAATAAAGAATCTAATGTTTAAAAATTTGATTACCTTTTTGTCAGAGATTTTTTTTGATTGATTTGACTAAGCTTTACACATAATTATATAATTTGCAACTGAGTGCTACCTCAATGGTAGAGTGTTTGAAACCCCTGCATAAGGTCACATGTTCGAACAATTCGTAGGTGCTCGTAGAGCAAATCACACGTGACGCTTTTTTTCACCCATATTTTGACAATAAAATAAAAATGGGATGAGTGGGAGAGAAAAAATAGTCAAGTAAGATTCTGCTTCTTTTTATAACTTATAGGGGTAATGGTTAATCCTAACATGGACATATGTGTAATATCCTTTCCCACATTGAGATATTGTGGTTTGATATTGTGGATTAGATGTATATGATTGGGAGATTGTGATATTATGTCCCACACTGGAGATTTGTGAGTTTAACATCTGGCATATGGTAAACCTTGTGGATTACTACTAACACCTTTAAGGCTTAAGCATTTTTATCCTGTGGTACGAATAAAGAAGTTGTTGGGACAGTAATCCACTTGGGTATTACAAATGGTATCACAGCCAACCCTAGTCCCGCAAGGACTCCGAGATAATTCGCCGTCAACCAAAGGGATACGTGATTGGGCATACTCGACGAGTACGTCGAGTATATAAGGTGTGGGGATTGTAATATCCCGTCCCACATCGAGATATTGTGGATTAAATGTATATATGGTTGGGGGATTGTGATATTATGTCTCACGCTGGGGATTTGTGAGTTTAACATCTGCTATATTGTAAACCTTGTGGATTACTACTGACACCTTATTACTACTGACGCCTTATTACTGATACCTTCAAGCCGTAAGCATTTTTATATGGTGGTACGGATAAAGAAGTTGTTGGGACAGTTCCACTCGGGTGTTACAGTATGTCAGTTAATAAACATTTGATGAAAGAACAACTTGTCCCTATAATGTTTCGAATGTAGACTTTAACTTGCGAAAGATAAATATTTTTAAACATTTGTTACAATAGTTGATAAAAAAATTTACAATTAGTAAATTGTTGTTTAGTACCAGTATTATTTGGAAATGATTTTTTAAGTATAATAATTGCTCCATTTAAAATAAAAGAACTGGCTAGCGTGGTGGTAAGTCATGGTTGGTATTAACGTGAGGACCGGGGTTCGATTCCTGTCGTTGTCCTGATTTCTTTTTAATTAAAGGAGAGAACCGGCGGGTCAAACACCGGCCGGTTCGGCGGTTGAACTGCCGATCCCGATGATGTGGCAGGGTTCGTTAGCAGACACGGTCCGATTACGTGACCGGACCGGTCAAGCACCGGTTCGCCGGTCCGACCGGTCGAACCGGCCGGTTCGGTCCGGTTTTTAAAACTATGGTCATGGTTATGTGGTGCTCTTGGATTGGAGTAACTAGATTTTTTTTTCTCCGAATTTAAACCTGGGCATATGATGTATACCACTCCGTCCCAGCTCTTACTACCAATTGCGGCTGGGCACGGGTTTTAAGAGTTGGGGCGGAAAGTCTATTTTGCCCCTACTATAGTTTGTGAATTACAAACCACCATCACCACCATCACCACTCTCTACCAGCCACCATCACCACCACCAGCAGCCACCATCAACACCACCATTATGCCACCAGAAACAAGAACACAACCAAACACAACAAATTTAACCAATTATGTACCAAAAAATACAGATCTAGACTAAAAATTTACATATCTCAGAAAAATTACAAAAGGGTGTAAAAAGAAGAAGAAGAAGATGAGTTCTGTGGGTGTCGCCGGAGAGCACAAACAGGTCCGGTGCCTCCACTGTCACCGGCGTCCTTTTCCGTCGTCCTTGCCGTCATCTTCCACCAGCAACGAGCCCGTCGTCCACTCCGTCGTCTCTTCGCTTGTCTTCCACCATAACCATCGCCGCACCCTCTTTACGCGAAAAAATCAGAATCAGAAGAAGAAGAAGAAACATAGACAAACAGATCGAGAAAGAGAGAGAGAACATATCTGGTACTGGGTCGCCATCCACTGCCTCCGCCGCCTCACCACTACCACAGACCAGCGTCCTCACCTGCGTTTGGATCGCCGCCAAACACCGACGTCCTCACCGCCAAACACCGGCGTCCTCACCCTCTCTTTCTCCATCTCTACCAGTGTCTATCTCTCTCCCTCTCTTTCTCTCTCCAACTTGTGGTGTTCTGAGTGATTTTGTGAGGATGAGAGGATAAGAGTTGATGTAAGTGGGTGGGGTTGGGAGTAGGAAAAAGCAGGTGGGGTATTATTGAAAAGGGTAAAATTGACATTTCAACAAATTAAGGTTACCCAAAAAAGAAATGGGTAGAAAGAGTTGGGACAAACAAAAAAGGAAAATGAGTAGAAAGAGTTGGACGGAGTGGTACTAGGTACTCCCTCCGTTTCACTAGATACTTCAAAAAATTTTTGTGCACGAGGATTAAGAAAGCTGGCATATTGACTATAGTGCCCTCTGTTTAGTCGTTTTCTCCCACTCTGTCCTCTCTGTTTAGTACCTTTCTCTCACTTTATCCTCTCCCACATTAACAACAGCCACAACTTCAACAAGAACACAACTTCAACAAGCACAAATCAAGAACAACAAGAACAAAACAGAAGATGTTGCACTAATCCATCAATAATTTCAGAATTCAACAATCTTTAGTAATTTTCAGCAACAACGATTAACATCAACATGAACATCATGTCAAGATCAAGAACACCAGATGAACATCAAGAACAAAAAAAAAAAAAATTACAGATCAAATTGTGAATTTACATAAGTGACGAAAAAAAAGTGAAGATGAGGTTACACAAGAGGATCCCAAAATCTGGTGAAACACCGCCACCACCACGCAAATAGAGGACATATCTGATAGTTGTGAGAGATGGATCTGAGACAGAAGTGTGGGAGAGAGAGAAACATGCAAAGTACAAGAACGAGATGGACAGGTACCGTCGTGGAAGAGCCACTGCCGTCTCGTTCGTCACAATCGCGTCAGAAGCCAACTTCAACAAGAACCCACCGGAAGCCACAATCGCGCCGACCGTTGACCCACTCGTTCGTCAATTTCAGGCCGTTCAAGAGACGGGGGGAGGGAGGGCGACTACGGGTCTGAGTCTACGGCTTTTCTTCTTCATTGATCTGCTCTCACTCTCCTCCTTCTCTTCCTCTTCCTCTTCCTCCTCTTCCTCTCACTCTCTCTGTCTGTGTGTGTTTGTGTGTGAGTGAAAAATGTTTAGGGTTGTGAAGGACAAGTAGGAGAGTGGATGTGGGTTGGGTTGATTTTGGGCTGGAAAGTTTGGGCTGTGTTTAATTAAGTGTAATTGGGTTTAATTAATCAAATTAATTTATTATTCTGATTAGTCCAATTAAAATGTGGGTTTGAGTTTTTTTTAGTAGGGGTATAGTTGTATTTTGTCAGTATCAAAGTTTTCATATTTGGAAATTTTGAAGAATCTGGCGAAACGGAGGGAGTGTATTTCTCAAAAAAAGAAAACATAACCAAATGATTTATCTTTAATGACGAAAAATATAATAAATAAATATAATAAATAGGGTTTTAAAAATAGGACAAAGGGAATGAGAAAAAGTTGCCTAAGAGGAAGGATTCGCTGTTGCCTGTCAAAGTCAGAACCACCGGAGAACAAAATCTGCGAGAAACCCAATTCCAATTTTTGATGATAATCGGACCTGCTTATATAACATATCTCTCTGTTCCTCTCTAGATCTTCCCCATTCGGACAAAGAATGATACGTTGAACCAATCATCGTCTCAAAACTTTGATAGCTTCTCAATCCAAAAGGGTTTAGGTATTTCAAAACTTTCTTTCTTGATTCGCTTCTGGGCATTTCGTGTATTACGATTTCAAACATTTTCCCCAAACTGCTCCCATCATGATAGTTATTGGTTTCTTGTTTCTGGGTTCTCTGTTGTTTCCAGCCATTAATCTGGGTTTCTTGTTTCAAACTCAATTTTGCCAGGAAACTGTTGGGGGTCTTTTCTGGATTCACTCATTGAATGATAGGTTATGCAGTTATTTGTATGAAAGTAAAGGAATTTTGATGTGGGTTGTAGCTATTTATACGAAATTGTACAGATTTGGAAGGGGTTAAGCAATTTGAGAGTGACATTGGGATTATATTGCTCATTAGGGTTTGAGGTTATAGTATGTGAGGAATGATGGTGATGGAAGCATTGAAGAGAATTGTATCCCCTTGTTGGAATCCTTCCATCTGTAATGATGGCGAAAATAGCGGCGCCGCAGGAGACTCGTGCGGTCGGGTTGATGGGTTGTGGTGGTACAAAGATTCAGGTCATCATGTGAATGGCGAATATTCTATGGCGGTGATACAAGCTAACAACATTTTGGAAGATCAAACCCAACTTGAATCTGGACCGATGAGCTTGATGGACTCTGGACCTCAGGGAACATTTGTTGGAATTTATGACGGCCATGGAGGGGCTGAGGCTGCTCGCTTCATTAATAAGCACCTTTTCCAGAATATCAAGAGTAATGTCTCTATGCCACTTCCTATATATAGCTAATTGATATGCTTTAAATGCACTTTATTTGCAGTACGTTCACAGCTCTCTCTTTTCGCGCGATTGTACTTCCGTGTTTGATTTCTTTAGAGTACGCCAAATTGTTCAGTTCGTGTATAATGCACCTGACTGACCTTAGTTTGCATGTAAGACTCTGATTGTTTGGTTTGATGATGAAAGCTATGTTGGCCTGTTCATTAGCATACCGATTAGCTTTATGATGCCAAGGTGGTCTTCCCAGTGTGATCCCATACTCTCCTTTTGTTAATCTGTTGTTGAAATTCATCCAAGCAATAAAATATTATCTAGAAATGAATGCATTATGTATAGCATGACATTTAGTTAGAAAATGAATAAAATTTGTAGCTAATCATCAGGGAATGAATGGGTTACAAGGGAATTTTCCACCTGGAAATTCTAAAAATGTTCAATGTTTTTTGATCTGGCATTCTAGTTCATGGAAGTTATGTATCTATGTTGCTCATAGATGGTTAAGATCCGCTCTCCTGATTTTCGTGATTGGGGACCATTTATTGCTCTGGATGGTTAAATAAATGTTTCCTACTATTGGTGTTCCCTAATATGATGTTGGTCTAGTGAATCCTTTGTACGATAGTGGTTTTGACAGGAAGACGTCCTTTGAAGGGGCACATAGTTTGGTATCATATGTATATAAGTGATATCCTAAATTGGATCATTGGAGACCGAGGTTGTAAGCAGTTCGTGTAGTGTGATTTGTATCCACACTCGTATGATTACATTGTTAGGGTAGTGTGATTCAAAGTCATTTTGTGGTCTGCTTTTCCTGGAAGCTTGAACATCTTCCTTCAAATCAAAGTGTGTGAGATATTATTGCATTTTCATGAATGGTTATAACTTATACTTGCTCTTCAAGGTGTTTCCATGGAAGGTGGACTTGTTACGGTCCCATTCCCGTAAGATATCTATTTTGAGTATGGACAAATGAAGGGAGTGACAACCGGTCATGGATGGAATACTAATACTCACCAGGTTTTACTTGCATTTGAAACTTTTAAGGGAAATAAAAGTGGTTGATGTAGAACAGTTCAGAGCCGAACTCGTACGTTAAAGATTTTAGTATATTGGGTATCCCAAATAATTTGATGATGTACCTTGCTCTTGGGTTTATCCCTTGTCAAGGGGTAATATGGCAAAAGGCTTGCTACATTGGGTGCCCCCATGTACCCACCCATAACGAGGGCATGTCTAAAACTCATAATTCTAACTAGTCACTGCCTTACAAAAAGAGTGCAACAAAGTCCCAGTTTTGAATTTCTCTTGACCAGTTCTTATGTTTTAGCTTTATAGTGGCCAAGGTGGTCTTCCCAGTGTCATCATGTACTTTCTTTGCTGTGTATTAGTTGAAATTCCCTTTAGCAATACAGTATCATCAGGAAATGAACTTCAATATGCATATATGTAACACAAGAGCTTTAGCACATTAAACTTAAAAAGATGGATGACATCATAGGTAATCATCAGTGAAGAGGTGGATTAGAAAGGGGTTATGTACCTGAAATATGTTGTTTAATCTCGCATTAATGTCCATGGAAGTTACGTCACTAAAGAGCACAGACCCCAAACACCTCGGGTTTAGGAAATGATATGCTTTGAGCATGAAGTCTGGCATTCTCCAATATATCAGGAAATGAACTCTGCAAGTAGGAGGGGAGGTCAATAGAGAGATAGACTAATCAGGAGGCCAACTACTTGAAAGAAGGAAACCGGATGATCCCTGAGCACAGGGGTCATTACATTGGGTAAAATATTCATGTGGCGGTGATTCTTACTCAACCAAAATATCTTATATCAATAAATTTCGGATCACAGACAACAGTGTTGGATTGTGGGTTATGTAAATTTCCTGTTCAATTTGGCATCGACATCAGTATGGGAATCCCTTGGGTTTTGTGGTTTGTGTTTAATATCATTCTTTGAGAGAGATTGATAATTAAGGAAGAAGGAGGTGCTGCTGCTGGTAGTGATGGTGTTGGCAGTGGGACTGGATTGATGGTGATGGTGTATCAGGAGAGAGGAGATATGTAACTTTTTTTCCAGCGGAAATTGTGCTCGAGGGTTAAAAGGTCATGAGAGAGATTTCAAGTACTACCTCTTTTTCTTCTCTCTCAGCCTACTTCACTTTTTGTCACTATTCACTGGGTCACTTTGACCCGGTGATTCGATTAGCAAAATGATACAAGAATTTGGTAACCTTAGCATGGTCTTGTAGAGTAAACCTTACTCTACAACACCATGGAAAAACTGCCAAAAAAATACACTGTTTTGTTATCCAAAAACACCGAGTCAAAATGACCCAGTTACGAGTTGAAAAGTCAAACCAGGATAAAAGAGAAGAAACGGAGGTAGTATTTAAGAGAGGAAAACAATATCACTGCACTGAAAAATCCGTGCACGAAGCTATTTAGTTGGGTTAGAATCCCTTCCCTTGATTTAAAGATATTGGAAGCAGTTGAAAAGTCACCAACGATGATGAAGTCACAAAACTCCTAGAGCTTGTAACAAATGAGACCGATCAAGGGATATTTAATAAACGAAAATATGGATAGGACGAATAGAGCGATAACATGATTTAGCAGCAGTGATGGTTTTATTCAGATCATTAATTGCTTGCGAGAATCTGAGGGAAAACCATAATTTTAGTAGCAGTGATGGTTTTATTCATTTAGATACACTCCCCCAATGAAAGAATAATAAGAAGATTGGGTGAGTGACATGGTGTGAGGACAGCGTGTCCGAATATGCAGCTACAATTCTACATGTCCCCTGTTGGATATACTACCCGTTTGTTATATTCCATATCCGACAGACATCGAAGTTATCAATTATTAACATTCTGCAATTTGGAGTCTTTACTCATAAGTTCAAGTGCCTACATTTTCAAGTAAATCTGTACCTCAATTTTCACCATGTTATGCTTCTTCTCTTGACATAAATCCTGCTAGGAGTGATTATGGAGCCAAAGGTTCGGCATGTTGCTGGTGGCCATAGTTGTCAACTCGAGATTGAGATAGTGAATCGAAACTCACTTTCACTGAATCGTGAATCGAATCGAATAGTGAATCGTAAAGATTCTCTTGCACTTTTTCAAGTCGATAGAATAACATATTTCATAAAACTATAACATGTGTGCTAATATATTCATATTTATACAGAAAGAAAGTTCAGATCTTTAGGAATCCGCATCGCTAACTGGTGATAAGAAATTTTACACATGTAAAATGTAAGAATAATGAAGGTATAGGAAGGGAGGCGGTGCAGGGAACTACATGATGCCAAGGAGATGTGAGATAATAGGAATCTATTATACTTAGACTTAAGTAAAATGTACTAGTCGTTGGAAAACTAACATATGTTGCAAAACATACAGAAATATAGGAAGTCTTATTTCCTAGACTAGCTCTAACTTAATTAGACCTTTAGCTGTGTCGATGGTGAATCGTATGAATCGGATGAATCGCAACTGAATCGTAAGATTCAGCCAGGGAACTACATGATGCCAAGGAGATGTGAGATAATAGGAATCTATTATACTTAGACTTAAGTAAAATGTACTAGTCGTTGGAAAACTAACATATGTTGCAAAACATACAGAAATATAGGAAGTCTTATTTCCTAGACTAGCTCTAACTTAATTAGACCTTTAGCTGTGTCGATGGTGAATCGTATGAATCGGATGAATCGCAACTGAATCGTAAGATTCAGCCTCGTGAATCGAGATTCAGATAAAATTTTGACCATTTAAGATACATTGTGGGATTCAAATCGTTTCGTGGGTTCTTCTTCTAAAATAAAAATAAAAAATTACACCTTTAGCTGAATTGATGGTGAGTCATATGAATTGGATGAATCGCAACTGAATTGTAAGATTCAGCCTCGTGAATTGGGATTCAGATAAAATTTTGACCATTTAAGATTCATTGAGGGATTCAAATCGTTTTATGGGTGACTCGAATCGAATCATAGGATACCAATCGTGAATCATAAGATTCTGATAACTATGCTGGTGGCTGAAAGTGTGCTTGCTATAGTGTAGTGTGACTGATGGATGACATTCTAATCGTGGTTCTTTTGTGGCGTAAGTTTGTTTCTCCAGGTTACTACTGATGGTGGTTCAATTCTCTAGACTGTCAAACTACTGTTTCCCACTCTTGGGCTTCCCCACTATGATGGCAATGTGGTGTACCCTAACCAGAAAAGGGATTATGTGGAAACACATCCGTTGTATATTGTTGGGTGTCATATTTATGTGGGCGATATCCTAGACTCTTCGCTTAGTGTGATTGCATCCAAATTTGTAAGACTAATCTATTAACTAAGTGGATGTGCGAACAAGCAAGTCATGCACTCAATGTTATGCCCTCTTCAAGGTGCTAATCTCCCAGAAAGGAGCCAAAAAATTGAATGTTTGCACATGCTACCTTGAAGTAAAAGCCTTTGATGTGATTTAATATATTCACGAATGGTTACGATTTATGCTTCTCCTGTAGGTGTGCCCATGGAAGGTGGACTAGTCATGGTCCTGTCCACTCACACAATAAGATTACTCAACCTTTCAAAAGAAAACCCCATTTGAGTATTGGCGAATTGTGACACATGCATGGGGTGACTATGGGGTGTCATGACTGATGAGTATAATACTCATGGGGTATGACTCCTTTGAATGTAGTTGAAGGAAAGTGTGAGTAGTGAAATTGTATGGTTCTTCGAGGACTAACTCACAAGTTCTAGTTTTAAGTTAGTAGGTGTCCCGAATCCCGATTTTTTTTATGTTGCATCTTCATCGTGGGTGTATATCTTATCAAGTGGTGTTAGATTGCTGCAATAAGGATATATGAGAAGAATCCGAGTCGGCCAAAACAGTCATGGGATTGTCTGTGGAATGGTGAACCTGGATTTCCGCACGACTTTGAGCTAAAATCATGGATCAGAGGTTTTTTTTTTTTCAACAATAAATCACTTCCAAACAAGCCTCTAAGCGCAGTTCGGCAGAAACCAAACCAGTCTTTGTAGAACCTTGAACCCGTGAGACCAATCAGCCTACCAAACCAGGTCCTATCTACACCCGAACACAGCATGTTGAGAAAATACCAGAATAGGTCATATAGAACAAGACTCAATCCTTCGATAGGCATTATTGAAGCCTCTTCCTCCCAGTTGAGCAATACCAAAAGTACAGCCATCATACTGTTTTTCCAGTGTCCCCCTTGTAGTCCCTCCCTTAGAAACGCCTAACACCACTCTTCAATACAGACTACAATAGTCTATACTTTCATTAACACCTTCGATCCCTCGGTGTGTCTCTGCAAGTCAGGCATTAAATGATGTTTGAAGTGATGTTTATCAATCAACTGCTGTGAACCTATGGAAAGCCAGAAGAGGAACAGATTTGTGACATTGGTCAGTAATTTTAATTCAAAGCCACTTCAGAACCAATGCAATCAGCTTTGATATTAGAGCTTCCACTGTTGACACTGATTGCTTCTCTCTCCAGTAGAATGAATTTTCTGGAGAATTGTTTAAAGTGTTGGGGGGTATGTGTGGTCAAGGTTGGTTCGGACACAAAAGGGATTGTGGCTGGCTTCAACAATTGTGATATTCAGTCACTGTCAATTGATATATTGACAAAAAATGCCTTTATATCCAATATTCAGTTTTTCCAGTGGTATTAGTTTTGGAAAATATCCTCGAGGGATGACACCAACAATTCTTTCACACCCTAGCGAATTGTGATCTGGATCCCGCGTTCTGAAGAATGGTGAGGATGTTCTGTATGGTGAATCTGGTGATCTGAAAACTTGTATGATTACCTTAATTATATCAACTGTAAGGCGAATCAAAAGTTTAACTTCTAGACATGTAGTACCAGAGTTTTGAGTTAAGAAAAAGTATAAAATTTTGTTCTTATGACAGTCTCAAACCGACAGAAGCTTACCCTTTCTGTACCAAATCTCATAGGTTACTGGGTTCCCTATCCCATTCCGCGAATTGGATCGACCTATTCTCTAGGCAACATTGTGCAGTGTTTTGCAAACCGTTCTTGTTGAGTTATCTTAGCAGGATATAGTTAGTGGAGGGAACAATCTATCTAACAAAGTGAACTTGTTACTTCTTTTAATTGTTTTACCATTTCGTTGGTTACTCACATCAAATAAAAAATGTGGTTCAGATTGCTGTCAAAAAGGAAAAAAAAAAATCCTCAAGAATGTCAAATAATGTCAAATTCAGAGAGACAGAGCGCAGAGTGAGTGAGTTGGTTTGGAATTTGGATATATCTTACTTGGATTGATAAGGGGGAAGAAGAGTTAAAAACTACTTTTCAATGAAGAGATGTGCTTCAGATTGCTCTCTCTCTCTCTCTCATTATAAGTTTAAGATAGCTAATGCATATGTTACTGACTTCGACAGCTATTCATGGTGCAGAATTCACATCAGAGAATAAGGGAATGTCAGAGGATGTTATAAACAAAGCATTTCTGGCAACAGAAGACGAATTTCTTTCTGTTGTTAAGAAGCAATGGGAAACGGCGCCGCAGATTGCTTCTGTGGGGTCATGTTGTTTGGTGGGAATAATTTGTAGTGGACTTCTCTACATTGCGAATGCGGGAGACTCGAGGGTTGTGTTAGGCAGAGTGGAAAAGGCAGTCAAAGAGATCAAAGCTGTTCAGTTATCATCTGAACACAATGCAAGTTTGGAATCGGTGAGAGAGGAATTGCGCTCTTTGCATCCGGATGATCCGCAGATTGTAGTGTTAAAGCACACTGTCTGGCGCGTAAAGGGTATTATCCAGGTGCATTTCTCTTTCTTAATTACTTCGTCAAATGTGTTTCTTTTCACCTTGGTGGTAGGATTGAGGATATGGACTCAATTACAAAATGGTTTATGTATTTTTGCTTTTATGTATTTTTGCTTGTTTGGTTGTTTTTGAATATTTTTTTCTAAAATCTCGGGCATAATTTTCTGAATTTGCTTCTTTCTTCATGAAATTCCAAAAATCCTTGTGAGAAATATCTGGTGTTTAGAGGACATGATGAATAGGTATGAAGTTTTGTGAAATATAACTTTATAAGGATTAAAATTAAATGTTTAATTTCTCTGATTTTGTGTCAATAGTGTTGAAACAGTAAAAAAAGGAGATAGAGTATGTGTTCTTGTTTGGACATTTTAGTTTGCTCTTCTGTGTGTCTTTGCCCTATTATTTTATTCATAACAACTTAGCATTTCTCTCCCCTAAAGTAATTAGAAAGCAAAAGAAAGGATGCAGATGTTCACTCAAAATGTCCACAAGAACATTGCTTAGGTACTTTGCATTTCCCTCCCCAAAAGTATTAAAAAGGAAAAAGAAAGGATGAAGATGTTCACTCAAAAAGCCCACAAGAACATAGCTTAAGTAATTTTACGGCAAAACTCCATTGGGAAAATTCCAGAATCCAGGAGTTTTGTCATACTAAAAGTGTACTAGAAAACTCCCGGCATTTTCAGTTTTTCTCCACTTTGGTCCACACCCTTAATTTAGTCTGATCAATTTGGACTGATGCATACAACAACCAAAATGGCTCAAGTCTTCAGAGAGTAACAAAAGGCAGCTTGGGTAATTTAGGTTTTGAGTGTCTTCTCATTTAGCTCAAGTACTAAATTAATTATGTCAAGAGGATTGGCCGGCCAGGGTAGGAGTTTTGTCATACTTTTGATCGTGCCGGGAGTCGTGGTTTTAGTACTATGCCAACTTAATAATGTGCTTTCCTTTTGTTGAAATTCTAGTTATAGTGCTCCTAGCTGGTGGGGAGTGTCGAACTCTAGACCTCAATGTCTTAGGGCTTAATGCTCTGGCAAATGAGTTGTCAACCCAATAGGAGACATTTCAGCTAAAGACAAAAATCTAACAGAGGACTTTCGAAAAGTAACTTTTTTTGTTGAGAAATGGAAATTATATATTAGACATAAAAACTGTAATTTTTGTTGCGCTGCTGAAGTTTGGTCTCCTCTTATAAACAATATCATGACATGTTAGAATATTTTCGAGAATGGTACAGATGGTGTGATGCTTGGAATGGTGGTTGGGGGCTCGGACTCAGGAAGTGGGTTTAAAGTTCAATATTGGAGTACCCATGCGATTGCATCCATCTGAGGACTTCGAAAATTCCTTTTGCTTCTGCTTGAAGAGCGCTCCCGACTTTGAAAGTGTTGTGGAATGTGGCCAAATATATTTTTATCATTTTGTTGAAATTGCCGTTGAATGTCTCTGGTTTCCAAGATGCGTCGGTCATAAAGATAGTAGTGATGGTGCTTGTGTCGCCATGGAGGTGGCATCTTCCCTATGAGGTGGTGGACCGATTTCCGTGCACTTTTTGCTGCAGATTGACACTGTTGATTCCAGGCTTTGCATACTTGGGAATTAGGTAGATGGTGTTGGTGGAGGTAATCTATAGCTTGGAGAGAGAATTTTGGCTGGTTGGAATTGTGGGCCATAGCCGCGGATTTTCTATGAAGGCACATCTGTGTAGGAGTGAAGAGGGGAATAGTGGTCCAGACCCGACCCGCCAGAAAGAGACTTGTTTGTGCAAAGACCCTGCCCGGCTCAGCCCCGTCGGGCCAGACCCATCAGACCCTGACCCGACCCAAACAGACTGAACACAACAAAAAACAACTAAACAAACCCCAAAGTGTTTTAAACAATACAGACTAGGCAAATCTAACCCAAACACAAAGTTGTCAATCTCCCCAAACCCGAAAATAATTGTGAACCTAGCAAAATCCAGAAAATTGTGAACCTAGCAAAAACAGGTAATAATTAGAACTGAAAACCCAAATCACAAAAAGTCATGAAAAGAGAAGAAATCAAAACCCTTTCCAGGTCACTGAAGATGGAACTTGTCTTCGATTCATGAATCCAACTTTCAAGTTTTGAATTGAAGTGGGAACCTGAACAGTGTTGATTAGTCCAGGTTTCTCCAATTTACTGAACCGGCCGGTCCACCCGTTGAGCGGTTGGTTATAAACCGGCCGGTTAGAATATTTTCGAAAACATATGCTGATTTCGAACTCAAGACCAACCGTCATTAAAGCAAGTTCATTTTCCACTGAACCAAAAAAAACGTTTGTGTTTCTACATTTACATTTTACTATAAGCAGAAATTAAGCCTCAGATTATATATCTATTATTGTATGTATATTTTATTTTATTTTATTTGTACGCTTGTTTATTTTTGATAAACATAGCGACATTTCAATGTTAAAGAAAATTTAGAATTAAACACTTATATATTATTGAATCAAATTTATAATAGGCATCTCCAAAGCTAAATTAAATTTATGTTACTATATATCTGTGCTAAAAAGTTTATCAAATTACGTGTTTTCATAACTTTGGTAATATTTTTGTTCTGTAATTTGACCAATATGTTTGACTCATTTAGGTATTCATTCCGTATTTTATATAAATATATCACATATTTATATAAAATATATTATTATATAATTAAAAAAACGTGCGGCTAAAACCGGTCCAACCGGTTGAACCACAAACCGGTGCGTCACCGGTTCAATGACCGGTCCGGTTTTTAAAACTTTGGTTATTACAGTTTGGAACTCTTAAGGTGGGTCTGGGTCTTCCAGAGGGTCGGGCCGGTTGTGGGTCAAGAGGTTCGTGTTGCATTAGGGTCGGGTATTGTGGGTTGTCTGTAGGGTCTGGGTTCACACGTGTCGGGTTTTTTGCAGGTCGGTTTGGCTCTGGGTCTGGCACGGCCCATTGACAGGCCTATTTGTGAACCTCTCCTGGCCTATTTGTGAATCTCTCCTGCGAAGTGTCGGTGTAGTGGATCGAGTGATCATCTGTAAACCATATAGTTCAAGTCGAAAAAGCAGTGCTTAATACTTTCTTCTGCTGAATTATATTTTTGGTACATTGTGTTAACTACTGGGATGTTTCTTATAATGAGGTTGGACGTATTAGTAGACTGTTAATGAGAAATTTCCAAAGGAATGATTGGAGTTTTGCCTGGAGGTTTAGATGCTAACTCTTGTTTCAAATGTCTAAAGCCTCTTGTATCATGATGATGTGATTGTTTCCTCTCCGATCGAGCAAGGTAGAAGTACACGGGCTGCTAAAGTATCTGATTCTTCACAAGGAAAGACTTGCAAGTCCTGTTGATCTGTGAGTGGAATGTGGATTTGTAGAATCTGGTCGACTGAGCTGTGATTTCCATGTTTTTGGTGGGAGAAGTTCGTGACTTTGAGGATTGGATAATGTACTATTATTTCAGCGGAATGGTGGGTCGTGCATTCTGGTATCCAGTTGTCCAAGAAAAGCTTAATACTATCACCATCCCCGAGAGATAGGAATAGACCTTTTCGAAGAAGTCGCTTACCCCATATAATGCTCTTTTCCACACAAATAGGCCTATATGGCCCCATAAATACGAGAATAAGCATCATTTCCACAAAAACACCAAAATAAGCGCCTCATTTGATCCCGAGTTTTGATGTCCCGGTTCCAAGCGTAGAAAGAGAGGCAACTGGCTCAATTCAAACCGTGTGATAGACCTTCGGTTTCTCAGCTAATTGAAACCAAAATATGATGTATCGGTTTCTGAGCTTGAAACTGATCTATCATCTGTGGGTTTATTATCTGGGATTTTTAACCCCTAGCCCCGAGTTTGGACGCAATTTTGTCATTCTTCTCCTGTGATAGAGTATACTCACGTGACCTGGTAGGTCTCTCTCTCTCTCTCTCTCTCTCTCTCGTCGCTTTTCTGACCGACCTACTTCGTTCCAGACCAAGACCTAGGTGGCTCTGAAATGGTTTCCTGCAATGTTTGCAGCGACTCACTTGTGGCTAAAACACCAATATAGTAAGCATATCACCGTTTCAACTGAATCAAAACTAACAGGTTATAGCTCAGTTCAATCTCAGAAACCGCGACATGATATTTAGTTTTCAGCTGGCTGAGAAACCGAAGGTCTATCACTCAATTTAAGTTGAGGCAGTGATCTCTTGAATTCAAGATTTAACATTTCGGTTCCTAAGCTTGAAATCGAGACCTCAAAACTCGGTTTTGAAAAGATGCCTATTTTGGTCTTTTTGTGGAAATGAGGTTTATTCTCGTACTTATAGGGCCATAGAGGCCTCTTTCTGTGGAAAATCCGCATTGCCATTTCCGTGAGGAAGCTGACAAAGCTTTTGCTGTCAAAATTCGTAAGATGGCAATATTTTCCTAGAAAAGCATGAGCAATGATGAAGGAAGGGTCATGTTGGATCCTGTATGCCTTTTTTCCAGAAGGCTTTGGTTTTGACCTTGAATCCCCTCATTCTGAACTTTGCTTGCCTGTCCCAGTTTTTCCAATAATACATCGGTTCTTTCCTCGTGCGCATGGGAATTGCTTAATGGTGGCCTTGAGATGATTGGGGAAGTATATAGGCCCTTGGAAAACAGACAATAATTAAAAACCGGAATGGCCAAGAGTGTGGGGACAAATGAGGGTGCATTGCCTGCAAAAGAAGATCAGATTGCTTCCATCTTTGCGGCTTATTTTTGAATTGCTGAAGAGTGTTTCTAAAGTATCTCTCTTCTTTCGTGTGAAGTCGAAAAGGCAGTGCCTAATAGTTTGTTCCGCAATGTCACATCTTTGGCTCATTGTGTTTACCACTGGGATGTTTCTTGTAACGAGGTTGGACGTAATTCTTAGACCTTTAGTGAGAAATTTCCAAACGAATGATCGGAGATTTGGCTAGAGGTTTAGATGCTTACCCTTGTTCCAAATCTCTAAAGCCTCTTGTGTCACGATGAGGTGATTTTTTCCTCTCAGACTGACAAATTACCTGATTTTCCATGAGGCCAGGCTTGTGAATCCTGTTGATCTGCGAGTGGAATGTGGATTCATAGAATCTGTGCGACATCTGAGGTTGGGCAGAAACATTTAAAGTAGCTCTGATTTCCATGTATCTGTAGCCTGGTGGATGAAGTCCTTGACTTTGAGGGTTGGATGATGTACTGTTAAGTTAGTGGAAAGGTGCATCGTGCATTCTGAAATCCAGTTGTCCGAGGAAGGTTTAATACTTTCACCATTCCCGAGATACCAGAATAGACCTTTTTGAAGAAGTTGCTTACACCATATAATGCTTTTTTATTCCCATGACGATACCAATGAGACTTTTGCAGTCAAGCAAGCTGAAAGACGGCAATATTTTTCTAGAAGAGCATGAGAAATGGCGGGGGAGAGAGGGCTCATGTTGGATCCTGTTCGCCATTTTACCAGAATTCTTTGCTTTTGACCTTGAAGGCCCTTCTTCTAAACTTGGCTTGCAGAACCGGTCCCTATTTTTCCAATGGGTTAAAGACACTTTGCACCCCTATGTTTAGGCAAAAGACACCCAACATCCCTGTGTTATGAATAATTCACCTTTGCACCCCTGTAACTCAAGGTGTCAAGGGGGCCTGACGAGGCTTCAAACCGACCCGGCCCACACTAAGATGAGCCAAAACCGCCCCCATACCGGCCCCCTCCAACACCTGAACTGGCACAGCCCCAGCCCGGCCTCCAACTCGGTGCGGTTCGACTTGTACACAAACTGATCTGGCCCGGCCCGCCCCCCACCGGCCCGGTCCCCCCCCCCCAAACGGTGCCGTTTATTAGTATATTACTAATTCATATATGCATTAATATTAAAAAAATTATTTAGTACATTGATAATATATATATTGGCCAGGCTCCCCGGCCCCCTCAACCCCGAAGGCCCTTACCCCACGGGTTTAGGGCCCGGGACCGGTTCAAGTTTCCCAACCCCTCAACCCGGTCCAGCGCCCCCCTCTCTCACAGGCCCTCCTTCAACCCTGTCCGGCCCGCACGACACCTTGACCTGTAACAGAAAAAAGTTAGGACACTTAATACACGTGTCATGTTCCGTTAAAAAAGTGCCTGATACCATTTTTCGGGACCAATTTACCCTTAAGAATATGAGTAGACAAGGGTTTTAAAAAATCCCCCATGACCATAACGTTACGGCTGATACATAGCTGAATCAGCAGTGGCCGATTCCGATTCACCCGATACGTTGTACGTGAATGGGAATCACAGTCATAACAGCCGATACACAGCGTTATCATTGGAAATCGGACGATATGTTCCGTTTCATCAACTTACAGATAGAGATGCGAATTGTCGGAGAAGAAAAGCAATAATCCCAATAGAAATCCCTAGAAACATGTTTCGTAATCGACCTCCATAGCTTTGAACTAAGAGAGAGTAACCTCAATCTCTCCTATTTCTTCCCTCGGATTCGCAAATTTCTGAATTTCAATTTCACTCACCTGACCGGCGACTACTGAGCGGCTCTCTTCCTCCTCTTCCTCTTCATATGTTTATTTGATCTTCTTGTAAAGAGTAAAGTTATATGTATCTATAGGAAGCTTTGTAAATTATCCGTAATAATCTGTAACAACAAATAAGAATTCTAAATCGTAAGAGTTAGGAGATGTTTGGTTCACTGGGCTTTACAAGAGATTATCAAGGATAGATCTTGTTTAACTATGAAATATCAAGCGTTGGATAATAAAGTGTATATGGTCTAAACAAGTAGTAAAATTACTACAAATATGTTTGATATATGAAAATAAGGTTTTGAAAGCATTTTGTACATCTTTTAATGCTTTTTAAAGATTCACAGAATCGTTTTCATAGTCCCGTTACAGGCTCCCCGATACAGGCCTGTTCAGTTACACGCGACCACAACCAATACGTCGACCGAAACCGTGTTTTAGAACCATGCCAATTTTTTCATTGCTCTTTTGAACACCAATAACACTGTCCACCTAGTTACAGCCACCACCACCGCCAGAATCAACAACACTAACACCAGAAGTCCTCAAACCAGTACAACGCAACTTGCACTCCACCATCGATTCCTGCAACAAACCCGGGAATCGTCCTAAACCCACCCACCACCGTAGGTCTAAATATAATCCACCAACCAACCACTTCATGCCATCCATACTTATTCAGCCACAAAAGCCTCATTAATCGCAATCCAATTTAAACACAAACAACAAACAAAAGTTAAATAACTGCATCCACTTCCAAACCAGGGTTGCATTCCGATGATGGAGGACGAGAACCCTAGTAATATTCAAATGGATAGCCCGAATCAGCCAAGCCCGGATTCATCAAGAACATCAACAACTCCCCACCACTAGGACTACCACCAATAGATCCAAAACAATCTTTATTTGCAGAACAATAGCATAATAAGGTCGATTTTCAGAACAATCAACATACATTCTTTGTACTCTGTACAAGAAAAAAATATTAGACCAATTTGTGGAAATTCATAATGACCAATTCAAAATTATCAACTCATCTCACAAAATCATTAGTGGAGAAAGAAGAAGATTAAGAAGAAGACGACTTTCTGTTTACTGAACCGGAGCCTTCTGGTTCGACCCGACCCGGAGCTTCAACCCAGTTTCTGTTACTGATCTGGTGAAGAAGGGAAGACTTTGGTCTAGGTTGGTTGGAGTTGGGGTTCGGACGTCTTCGATTCGGGGTGGTTCTTTGTTTGGCTTTGGTGGGTTGGAGTCGAGGGAGCACCGTGGTTTGTGGTAGTTTGCGCAGAAAATAGTCAAGAGAAGCCGACTTTACTCTGACGAAGCATCACTGGCAGTTTGTCAGGGGTTATTGGGTTCGGGTAGGCGACCGAAGATGAAATGGATGGTGGTTCTGGGCTAGGGTTTGGCTAATTGAAGTTCTGCGGCGTCGATTGGGGATGGAGCGGTTGCGGTATTGTTTTGGGTATTTGAACCTTCAAATCGGTCTGGATTGTGCTAAATAATGGACTTGCCTACTAAGTATTAGAACCTCAGTATGATAATTGACTATTTGCGTACTAAAGTACACAAGACACTTTCAAGCCTTATATTACTGATTAATGGACTTGTCACAATTATTTTGCAGGTTTCAAGATCCATAGGTGATGCATATTTGAAGAGAGCAGAATTCAATAGAGAACCTCTATTGCCAAAGTTCAGACTGCCTGAGCCCTTTGACAAGCCAATCCTAAAAGCGGAACCATCAATACTAGTACAGAAACTTCAGCCTGAAGACCAATTTCTCATATTCGCATCAGATGGTTTGTGGGAGCATCTTAGCAATCAAGAAGCAGTTGATATTGTTCAACACTGTCCTCGTAATGTAACGTTTTTTTTCTCCTCTGAATTATTTTTGCTGAATAATTGTTATGACGTTGAGTATCTTCATCACTGTCATTGAGTATCTTCTTCTGGGCTAAACATTTGTTTTTTAGAAGGGATTTTTGGACTAATTTGAACACAACTGACATTGGTGTGGCGGGGGTACATGCAGGGCATTGCTAGGAAACTAGTCAAAGCTGCGCTTAGAGAAGCTGCAAAGAAAAGGGAAATGAGGTACTCAGACCTGAAAAAGATTGATCGAGGAGTTAGAAGACATTTTCACGACGATATTACAGTTATAGTTCTGTTTCTCGACTGCCATCTGATTAGTCGTAGTTCCTTTAGAGGACCTTCGATATCGATCACTGGAAGTGTGGGTGTAACTGCAAATGGGAAAACTTAGTTTTAAGAGGTTGAACCTTCACTTTCTGAAACCCATCTTTCTCTCTCTCTCTCTCTCTCTCTCTCTCTCATTAGTATTATCTAGTATTATATACTAATCTAAGCAAGTTAACTGAGAATATATAATGTATAGCTGATGATACTTTGACCTGAGATTTCCATATAACTCCTTGAGATCCCATCATATATAGATGGTGGTAGAGTTGATGATTGAGCTAGGGCATGCCTTTTGGCACATGAAACTGGAAAAATAAAACTACAATTTTGATTATGTTTGGGAATACTCAGAATCATGTATCAGGAGTACTACCCGTTCGTTTGCCATGGGCGTTGTCCTTTTTATTCTTTTGGTTTCTGTCAGTCGTTGGATTATTGAGGACATATAACAATTTTGGTGAAGCATAGTGTAATATGGACTCAGTACCTACCTAGATAAGGATAGGTACCTTTTTTTAAGTACAACTATATAGTATAGCATTCTTGAAACTCATAAAATTCTCCATATTAGTCAATTGCTGCTTACTGTTCTTGGCAGCAATGTTCTTCTGTTATAGTGAAGACTTTAGGCAACAATATTCTTCCTCCTTTGTATCCCACTGTTGCTCAAAAGAGTAGTTGTCAATAAAACTGTTGGCAATTCCGATTTATCTGTGACCATGGAAATCGACGTTTCCTCCTTCACGTTTCACACAGGGATTAACAAAGATGACGAATGTTTTGATGAAATTTTTTCCTATAATATTTGACTACTATGTGCACTCCGCAAGTGCTTCACAATTGCAGGCACTGTGTCTATTCACACCTCCTAAACTGTCAACTTAAATATTGAAAATATTATACGATGGTAATATGTTCTGGAGACCAACATTATATCGTACTGCTTACCACTCTGTCTCTTTTCTTTCTCCCCATCTTGATTTTTACCACTATTCACGGGCTCACTTTGACCCGGTGATTTAGATAGCAAAATGATGCAATTTTTCTTATAATTTTTTTAGGGTAAAATTCACTTCCACCCCCTCAGTTTTGTTCAATCTCACTTACACCCCTCATAGTTTGGAAAATTTCAATTACACCCCTTATAACTACCCAACATTTCGTCACTTACACCCCCTCTATCCATTCATTATGCTATTTCTTATGGCAACTTCTCGAAATCAGTTTATCGGACAAACTTACCTTTTGCAGAGGCTGCAAAGGTCAATCCAGCCCAATGTTTATTCGTAACATATGCAAAATATTGAATTCTATCACATGTTTCATATGCATTTGAACATTGTGCAACTACTACAAGCAAAAATTAGGATTAACTCGAGGTAGAGTTACAAAATTAAGGGTGGATTGACCTTTATAACATTTGCAAGGGTAAATCTGTCCAAAAAACTGAATTTGAAAAGTTACGCTACCAACTAACAGAGTAAATACACATAGAGGTGTACGTGAAAACAATGTTTGATAGTTATAAGGGGTGTAAATGAAATTTTCCAAACTAGAAGGGGTGTAAGTGAAGATCAACCAAAACTGAGGGGGTGGAAGTGAAAATTACCCTTTTTTATGATATTGTAGAAGAAAGATTGCTCTATAACACGGTGAAAAATTATCAAAAAAATAGCATCCAAATCACCCGGTCAAAGTGATATAGATAGGAGTCAAAAAGTCGAGATGGAAAAATGAGAGACGAGTGAAAGTTCTGGTTACTACTAGTCTGGATCCTTTCCTAACTAGGAGGGACCTAAATAGAGTCTTAATTAATGTTTTCCTTTTACAAGGTTTTAATTCATGGTGAAAGATACTTTCACCCCCTCAATTCTGACACAGACACTTGCACCATCTTGACTTTGGTAATTGACACTTTCTTCCGCTAAATGTGTCAATCTTCGGGACGCTTGCATTATCAGATTGTGTCATTCTATACTTTAAGAAGTCAACATTTTTCACAAAAACTACTATCAGTGACGGACCCCCACACCGAACTGATAGCATCACAATTACATACTATCCGTAACCTGTAATTTGACACAGTCAAAAGAGTGAGAGTGACATTTTTCAGCCATTGGTTAGGGAGTGCTACTTGATGACATAGTAGAGTCTAGTGTAGGGTTAGTTTTCGTAATTTCATCCAAATCGGTATACTCCCAATTTGGTTAGTTATTTTCAGATTGGGTTTTCATCTACAAAGACCATGATTGGTGAGGATTCACATTGACACTTGATAGTTAGAAGTGATTACACTACGTTCGGCTATCAATGTAACACAAGAGTCAGTAATACCATTTCTCTTTTCTGTGCCCCTAAACTGAAATGGAAAATACGTAGAGTTACTTGTGGGAATTCCTTGTGTAAAATGACAAGTTAAGCAATTATTAGTAGGAATAAAACAAATGAAGACCAACGGTGATGAAGAATGGAAGAGACTAGTTTTGTTTTGGGG
Source organism: Linanthus parryae (assembly GCA_023055425.1). Taxonomy (NCBI): domain Eukaryota; kingdom Viridiplantae; phylum Streptophyta; class Magnoliopsida; order Ericales; family Polemoniaceae; genus Linanthus; species Linanthus parryae. The sequence goes on along the minus strand of JALGPY010000037.1, from coordinate 2,572,939 downwards.
TGTTTGATGGATGCCCTGTTTTACGATGTGTTAGCATTTGGTGCGCCCATGTGGGGTGCCCAATGCAATTATCTTAATTTTATGGGATTAGTTGCAAACAAAGCTCAAACCTTATGGGGTTGGTAGAAAATGCATGAACTCTATGGGGTAATATTGCAATTGGGTATAAGTCTGTCTATATAAGGAGACAACCTCTCATTATTTTATGCACTACTGTGCAGAGATCATGTGCTGATCAAAATTCAAATCTAGGAACCCTAGCCTCTCTCTCTAACAAGCCTCCATTGGTGGAACTTGGTGTGGATCAGAGCTTTCATCCTAGAGATTTGAGCCAAACTGTGGGAGCAAGGCTGGCACGCGAAAGCAAGCATCCTACGATCATCCGCTGCACTAGGAGCTAAGGAAGACAATGTAAACACATGAATCTTCCGCTATAATTCATGTTGTAGATCTGTATGCGACAGATCCTGTTATTCCTTCATGGGTATCAGAGCCCTAGGCTTGTTTTTTCGTGCCTCGTAATGCAAATCCGAATCTGATTAGAAAATTGAGTTCTTGAAAGTTCATAATCTGTATACGAAACCTATATGGTTAGGTAGTGTTTTTCACGAGGATTTCAGAAATATAAATTTTATAATTTTTAGATAAACGACGAATTAGTTATGAAAATTTGAGATTCGGAACAACATAAATCTGGACTGTTTTGATCTGACCTGTAGTTCGATTTTTCCAAAAGTTGTTAGAATTGATTTTTGAAATCAGAATTAGGGTGAAGAGACGATTCCAGTGATATAAGTTTCATCGGAAACGGAGGCCGGGAAGGCGGCGCGTGAAGCCAACGCGCTGCATGCGCCAACGGGCTGCGGCGGACTGCTGACGTGGGAGGTGACGTGGCGGTGCCACGGCAGTACTAGGGTTGATGCGGCGATGACGTGGCAGCCCACCTGACAGTTGACATGTCAAGTTGACGTGGCATCTGATGTCAGCATACGACTGATGTGGCGAGCCACGTGTCACGCTGATGTGGCACAAGGCCGACGACAGCGCGTGACGGAGGCGGACGCGCCCACGCGCGGCGGCGCCTGAGGGCGCGCACGGCCTCCTCCCGCCGTCATTTTTCGCCAAATTTTTTTACAGACTCAGAATTAAATTTCCTATTTTCTGGGATTTTTTCATAATTTTTAGAAAAACAGAAAATTTTATTAATTTTCAGATTAATTAATTAAGTGTTTAGCACACTTCCCAAGGTAATTAGACGTCCTTAAACACACTGTTTTGAGCCCAAAATTTTTCTGGAGACTTAGGTCATTTTTCCCTACTGTGTACCATAGGTGGTGAGACCTTAGGAGGTTTAGAGCAATTTTCGATCTTTTTAGTTAATTAGATTACTGCTTATTAATTTCCAGTTATTAGTAATTAATTCTGGAAATTTCCAGAAAATTTCAGTATGTTTATTTTATCATTATACATGCCATTGTGGATTGAATGGATGTGTTTTGTGCATGGATGTGGCTTAGAAGTTTTTATAATTGGTTTTGGTTTTGTTTTGAATATGTAATCGAAATACGACCTGCGTGTAGTGCCTCTCTACATACTCTAGTTTCTTCTCTTCTCATCCAATCGCCTCTATGAGGTTACTTCTTATTAGAAATAAGATAGTTAGTGAAGATTGAAGAATAGAAGCTTCAAGAGAGGTGGCCAAACCAAAAGCTATGGCGTAAGGTGCATGGAGCAAATAGACGAACCAAGGAGCTTCAAGAGGAGTACTCGAGATAGGCGAGATCCATGAGGCGGGAAGTTCAAGACTTGCTCAAGATGTGCTCTCAATAGTGGGAGTCCACCTTAGGGGCCACATCTATTGCATATTTATTTTATGCTTGTGCTTGTTTTATGTTATAACTGCGTGTGATTGGATATAACTGTATAACCTCGCATGCTAAAGAACTAAAACAAAAGAGCTTACATTTAAACACGATTAAAGCTAATAGGGAATTGTAAGTGACAATATTTGATTCATAGAATTGCTACTAGGTTTTGGTGGAGTCCTTATGAAGAACTATTAATTTTTAATCTTGTCTAAATGTTTCTAGGAGCTACAAACAATGCTAGTAATTAACTTCCACTTTGTCTCATATTTACAGTAATGTCGAAATCATCTAGTCTCATCGCTGATTCAGCTAAAGCTGTAAAGCTTAATGGGGACAATTACGACATGTGGAGCCGTCGTGCTATGTACTACATGTTAGACATAGATTTGTCCGACCATCTCCAGACAGAAAAGGTCGAACCCGTGATGGCGAAAAATCAAACCCTGGTGGAAATATCGCAACCTAGATGCGTTTCATAAGTGGGAAGCGACGGATAGGAAGGCATGTTACAATCTTCTATGTATGATGGAAGATGACCTCATCAGGGAGTTCGAAAATTCTGTCACCGCAAAGGAGATGAGGGAATCGATGAAGAGCAAATATGGATCCACTTATGTCACCAGGCTGAGAGTCTTGAGGATGAAGTTCGATTCTTATCATAAGAATCCAGAACACTCAATGACTCAGCACTTGAGGGAAATGGCCTTCATGATCAGAGAGCTCATAGCAGCTGGACAGAACTTATCCGATGAAGAGCAAGTACAAGCGGTATTGCGTTCTCTGCCCCCGCACATGGGATCACATGAAACAGAACATGATCCATAACGCGGATGTCAAAACGTTTGAGGATGTCAAACGTCATATCTTGTTGGAAAGTGAGCGAATTGAGGTCGCCAAGTCCAACACCGAGGTGTTATTGGCAGAGCACCCTCTTCCCAAGTCGCAAAAGGCACGCGAGAACTGGAGGAAGACGGATAAGGGCGTAAAGGGAAGGGGAAGCCCGTAGGAGGACCCAATCCCAAAATCAAGAAAGGAGCTGGTGGTAAGAGGAGCCAAAGAGCTAGGAACTTGGCTAGGGTCTTGTGCTTCAACTGCAAAAGAAAGGCCACTTTGATCGTGATTGCTCCGAGCCAAAGGTATGCCATAATCCAAACTCTAACTGTTTTGTTATAAGTCAAGTTTATGTTGCCAATTCCCCTAATGAGTGGGTTTTGGATTCAGGTGCAAGCGGCCACCTAGCATGTGATTGAGACGCATGCATGGATTATAGGCGAGTGCCAGTGGGTAGTAAAAGAGTGTACATGGGGAACAACTCCTTCGTTGATGTAGTGAGCATTGGCACATATCAGCTGAAGATGAGGTCTGGAGAGACACTTCTCCTCCATGATGTTCTATACGCTCCTGATGCACGCAAGAATTTAGTTTCAGTTTCTAGACTTTTGGATTTGGATTACAAACTTGTTTTTGAGGGTAGAGTTGCCAAACTGTTTTGTGGCAATTCATGTTTTGGTTCTGGATTGATTTCTCGTGGTTTATTTTATCTAGACATTATTGGGTCTAGCTTTGGTGATGTTTATGATTCTTGTTCATTAATTACGTCTTCTAGTGATGTTGATTCCACTAGATGGCGTGCTAGATTGGGACATATAGGACGAAAGTGTGAGTATGCAGATGTATAAGCAGCTAAGATACTCTAGAAGGGGGGGGGGGGTTGAATAGAGTATGCCAACTTTTTGGAAAACTTGCTAGGAATATGGAAAACTTATGCAAACAGTGAATTTAAAGGCCTTGAACACTGTTCAAACCTTTGAAGAAGATGCAGAGAGTATAGAGCAAGTATGCCTTTTTCAAGGCCTTGAAAACAAGTTCAAACCCTTGAAAAAAATAAACAATTTTTGTATGCTGCAAAAGCTTTGAAAGTAAATGAACTGAAAATGTACAAGACAAGTGATTTATAGAGTTCAGTCCACTTGGACCTACGTCTATACCTCAGGGATTAGATCCCTGCAGGATTTTCAACTCAATTCTTATTAATCAAAAGCTAAGCCCTAGAACTCAAGCACAGAGAGTTCCCTTATTCTGTTACAGCTTGTGGTTTTCCTTAACCTGTCTAGTACCTCCTCTAGCTAACTGATTAACTAAGAATTCTCTATTGTTAACTTTGAACAATCCTTGAGAATGGATGTAGAAATAATACAGAAATGATCTACAAATATAGCTCTATACAGAAGAACACTTAAGAGTAGAAAACTGCAGTGAAATGCAGTGAACTTCTGTAAAAGGATTGGAAGAGATGAAGAACTTCTTTGATGCTTGTCAATCCAGAATACTTTCCCTGTATTTTCCCGTTAAGTATTGTGTCTTGTTGCTTCAAATTTGAGCTCTATAAATACTTCAAACAGCTCTGCAAATCCCCCGAGATTTTCAGCAACAACCTTCCTATTTTGTAGGCAACAGAGTTAGACTACTTTGAAATCTTCTCCAACGGTTGAATGATCGCAATCTTCAGAGATATTGTTGTAATCTTTCATTTAACCAAATGAGAAGCTGTCATACACGTCTGAATGATCACAGGATCAAAGTGTTCAAGTGTTTCCAAATCTGCAGCAATTCAGTTTAGGAAACAATCCTGCAAAACTTAGAAACAAAATTTCCTGCATTATCATGGTCAAACAGATGATATAGTGCGCTTAAAAACATGTTATAAGAATTTGTCTTTCATCATATAATAACAGATAATCAAACATATGAAGGAAAGAGAGTAAATCAAATCAGAGAGTTAGCATAAAAACTTCCCCTGAGAATATTTATTCAGGTTAAGCAGTTTCAAGGATTTGAATCCAGTTTCAAGGCCTTGAAGCTGATTCAAGGCCTTGAAGCTGATTCAAGGCTTTGAAAGCTGATTCAAGGCCTTGAAATAGCCAAGCTATTTCAAGTCTTGCACAACCTGAGCTTTCAATCTCCCCCTTGATGAAAGACAAAACCAAATTATGTTTGATCCTTAGTCTCTGCAAAATAAACTGATTAGTCCACAATTAAAAAAAACAATATTTCTAAAAAGATCCAACTTATTCAAATACCAACAAAAAAACATAAATAGTTCAGCAGATAAAACCAAATAATCCTAAGACTAGAAACTAAAACCTAGAATTTTCTCCCCCTTTTTGACTTTCAAAAAGATAGAAGATGTTGGATCAAGTGTCTGGAAAATTTTGAAAACTTAAAGAAAAAATTTAAAGCAGAGAGACTGGGGAAGAAAGAATAGGCAAGATTAAGGATCCTTCTAATCTTCTTGATCTCCTGTTTCTTCCTCACTTTATTCACTGTTGGTTTGAACTTCTTGAGAGATCACATCTATTTCCTCAATGAAGGAACTGATCGTTTCAATAACACTGTTGAATAGGAAGGTGAGTCCTTCCAAGGCTTTCTTCCCATGCTTCAGTTTGTTCTTTACAGCTAACCTTTTCTGTTGAGGAGAGACAGTCTTTATATTCTTCTTTCCTGCTTTTGATGCCTCTTGGGATGGATCTTTGTCTAGTTTCCCTTCAAGTTTTCCTTTGTTGGGTATGGCATACACTCCATAAGATCCTGAAGAAGTGTCTGAGTTTGAATATTGAATAAGGATTTCCTTTCCTTTTCCTTTAACCTCAAAGACTGTCTTCTTCTTGTCTCTCTCTTAGGGCTTCCAATATGAATACCCTTCTGCTTATCTTGTGTAGATGCCGTAGATTGTTTCTTTCTTGCTGGAGCTTGATCTTTTCTCACTATCTTCTTAGGTGGTGAGGATTCTTTTTCTTCCTCAGTGAATCTTTTTGACACAGAGTCCTCACTGATCTCTTGAACCTCTTCCACTGCTGCTGTTCTCTTCTTCTCTGGGACAGGTTTCGAACCTCCAACCATCTTGATTCTGTCTGAGGCTCTTCTTGTGCTCATTAGGGTTAGGGAGAAGAATAGAGAGAGGTGGAATGATACGGAATGAATGAGAAGAGAGGAGGCTAAATACTGAAAGAGTTTGAGTTTCAAAAGGAAACTAGTATCTCTTGTGATTTTCAAAAAGATTTGCACTGATTAGATGAATTTCAAACTATTATGCCGTTGTAAAATAGAATACACTAATACTATTTTTGGCTGAATCAAATCTTTGAAAAGGGTAGGGGCTATATTAGGCAAATATCGACAGAGATATCACCCAGTATAGAATGGTCCAAGTTTATTGACTAGTAGTATAACAGATTCATTTTCAAGGCTTTGAAAAGGCTTTCAAGGTCTTGAAATACTGTAACACTGCAACAAGTAAAATTCAAGGCTTTGAAATGATTTTCAAGGCTTTGAAACTTAGTTCAAACCTTTGTAAACACATACAGCTTACCTTTCTTACCATATGCTCCCCATAAACCAATGCAGTCATATTTAGTATTCCCAATTCCAATCTCAGAGCTGAGAACCTTTCATCTGCTAATGGTTTGGTGAAGATATCTGCAATTTTCATGTTGGTAGCAACAAATTCAAGAACAATATAACCTTACTCAGCATGATCTCTGATGAAGTGGTGTCTGGCATATGTGCTTGGTTCTTGAGTGTTGTACTGGATTCTTTGTAATTGAAATTGCACTAGTGTTGTCACACTTAATAGGTATGCCTCTGAAGTCAAATCCAAGGTCTCTTAGCTGTTGAGCAATCCATAGCACTTGTGAGTAGCATGCTCCTACAGCTATATATCCTGCTTCAGCTGTTGATAGAGAAACTAAATTATGTTTCTTGGAATGTCAACTAATAAAGGATGATCCAATGAATTGACAGGTTCCTGACGTGCTTTTTCTATCAACTTTGTAACCTGAAAAGTCAGCATATGAAAACCACTCAAAGAGAAGTTAGAATGTCTTGGATACCATAGCCCTAAGTCTTTGGTACCATTGAGATATCTGAATATTCTCTTCACAGCTGTTAAGTGTGATTCTTTTGGATCAGCTTGAAATCTAGCACACATGCATACACTAAACATAATATCTGGTCTGCTTGAGATATCTGAATATTCTCTTCACAGCTGTTAAGTGTGATTCTTTTGGATCAGCTTGAAATCTAGCACACATGCATACACTAAACAAAGTATCTGGTCTGCTTGCTGTCAAATAGAGTAATTATCCAATCATTCATCTATACTCTTTTACATTGACACTCTTAACAGATTCATCCTTGTCTAAGAATAGTGTGGAGCTCATTGGAGTTTTGGCTTCCTTACATTGAGCGATGCTATACTTATTTAGTAAGTCTCTTGCGTACTTGCTTTGATTCAGAAAGATTCCCTTCTTCATTTGATGTATTTGAAGTCCTAGGAAGAAGTTCAATTCTCCCATCATGCTCATCTCAAATTCCCTGCTCATAAGACTTGAGAATTCTCTGCATAGTTGATCATTAGCAGCTCCAAACAGTATATCATCAACATATATCTGAACTACAAGTAAATCTTTCTCATGAGTCTTAATGAAAATAGTTTTGTCTACTAAACTTCTTTTGAAATCATTTTCAAGTAAAAACTTTGACAGTCTTTCATACCAAGCTCTTGGAGCTTGTTTCAAACCATAAAGAGCTTTGTCAAGTTTGTAGACATGATCTGGAAATTTGCCATTTTAAAAACCAGGTGGTTGTGCACCATAAACTTCTTCTTGTATGTAGCCATTCAAGAAAGCACACATTACATCCGTTTGAAATAGTTTCATGTTCTTGTAAGATGCAAATGCAAGCAAAATTCTAATTGCTTCTAACCTGGAAACTGGAGCAAAAGTTTCCTCATAATCATTACCTTCTTCTTGATTGTAACCTTGAGAAACTAACCTTGCTTTGTTTCTAATTACATTGCCACTTTCATCCAACTTGTTTCTGAATACCCATCTGGTACCAATGGCAGACTGGTTTGTAGGTGCAGCAACCAGGTTCCAAACCTTATTCCTTTAAAAATCACTGAGTTCACTTTGCATAGCAATGATCCAGTCTGCTTCTTGTAAAGATTCCTTCACAGTTTTTGGTTTCTACAAGAGAAAATCAAAGCATTAAAAGCACATAAGTTCTTCAACTGTGATCTGGTTTGTGTACCAATGGTTGGATCTGATATGATATTATTGTAGGGTTTTGATCATGGATGCGCAACGGAAAAAAAAATATAATCCATTCAATACCCTCCAAGGATCACAAGTCAAGAGACATAACGATGGTAAGGGAAGAAATCAATAACACACCTTAGGGTTTCTCCTTTGATGACTTCAAACGCGAATTGTGTCATGTTCTCTATATTTGATCCACGCCTAGAGTTGAATCCTAGATCTTCCTACTCCTTTGTGCTAGCCCGAAATGAGGAAGAGGAAGAAAAATCACGCAAAACGAGACAAAAAGGAGGTTTCGTCCTCCTTGTGGGCCGACGGGGACGGGCGGCGGTCAGGGGGGGGGGGGGGGGCGGGCGAGCCTCCTTTGATTGCTTGTTCTCTCCTTTTTGTTCTCTCCCACTCAAGTTATGATCAATAAGGTCATAAGTGTGGGAAGGAAGGAAGGATTGTCCTTTATATAGTCCTACAAATCCTTGCCAACTACCTAAAGGACCTATTCTAGTCCTACTAGAATTCGGTTTAGTCCCTTCCTTGCAAATTAGTCCTACTAAGTTTGCAAGGTGTTTCAAAGTGATCCTTCTAATTAGTTAATCGAATTAATTAATTTCCAAATCTAGTTCAACTCTATATAGCGTGTGATCCCATAGGTTCTATCTAGTTGGTAGCAACAATTTGCTAATATGGAGCGGTTTCTAGCAAAACATCCATTCTAGCCAACTAATATAATAGTCATCTTGACAAACCTTGTACAAGTAATTGTCTCATCCCTTTGTCTCTATATCCGGATTAGAAATGAGACATACAAGTCACACTCGTATATCCAATCCATAGTTTCTCGATCCACGGGACTAGCCTTATTCGTGCAAATAACATCAATATCCCATATTGATTTATTTGAGTCTGGCGAGACATTCTATAAGAACTATCCCTCGAGTGGCCTAGGATATTTGCTCCCGTTATGTGGGAGGGACAAATTCTATCTACGTCCACTACGATCTCTAAGCTTGCTTCTTATTGTATCCGGTACACGCCTTTATAACTACCCAGTTACGGTGTAGCGTTTAACGCTACCAAAATAACAATAATCCACAACTAGAATATCTAGTTCAAGTCTAAGGATGACAATACCATTGCACCACGAGAAGCACTTGTGACTTAACATAGCGTGTATGTAGCCTTCTCAGAGATGGGTCAATCCAGTGTGCCATTACCCTTAATGCACACCTATGTGTTGGATCATGATATATCCATATCAATCCAACCCCATACTATTATATAGATGATTTTCCCATTAATAATTATACTGGACTAGGGATATTTAAGATAAACAACACAATTGTAAATCTAAGGACTTCATTATATTAAATATCCAATAAATAATATAATGAATTTTCTAGCCATAAATAAATTCATACTAAACTAGATTGCCTCTAGGGAATCTATTCCAACAGTCTCCCACTTGCACTCGAGCCAATCTGGCGCATCTCGTATGCCCATACTCCTAGTGTGCCCTTCATGCTTCCACTGCACAAGCGGCTTTGTAAGTGGATCTGACATATTCTCATCTGTAGGAATCTTGCATATCCGAACGTCTCCTCTATCGATAATATCTTGAATCAGATGGAACTTGCATGTGCTTGGATTTCTGGTGTGATCTAGGATCCTTTGATTGCGCGATTGCCCCAGTGTTGTCACAATACAACTCAACTGGATCCGCAATGCTAGGAACCACACCAAGTTTAGAAACAAACTTTCTGATCTTAACAACTTCCTTTGTTGCGCCATTTGCAGCAATGTACTCAGCCTCTGTTGTAGAATCAGCCACTGTCTCTTGCTTGGAACTCTTCCAGCTCACCGCTGCTCCATTCAGGCAAAACACATATCCCGATTGTGATCTAAAGTCATCTCTGTCGGTTTGGAAGCTTGCATCAGTGTAACCCCTTACACGCAATTCTTCCTCACCGCCAAATATCAAGAAAGCATCCTTAGTTCTTCTCAAGTACTTTAGGATATTCTTGACTTCAATCCAGTGACTCTCACCCGAATTGGATTGGTATCTGCTTGTCATACTCAAGGAATATGACACATCTGGTCTAGTACATAACATGGCGTACATGATAGATCCTATGGCTGAGGCATAGGGGATTCTACTCATGCGTTCCTTCTCAATCTCATTGGAAGGAAAACCACTCTTCGAAAGAGTGATTCCATGTGACATGGGCAAGAATCCCTTCTTGGAATCTTGCATGTTGAACCGCTTCAACACCTTGTCAATATATGTACTCTTACTTAGGCCTAGCAGTCTCTTAGATCTATCTCTATAGATCTTTATACCGAGTATATAGGCTGCTTCCCCTAAGTCCTTCATTGAGAAACACTTCCCTAGCCAATCTTTAACAGATTGTAGCATGGGAACTTCGTTTCCAATGAGTAGTATGTCATCCACATACAAGACCAGAAAAGCTACAGAGCTCCCACTAACCTTCTTTTAGACATAAGACTCATCTTCGTTTATGATGAAGCCAAACTCTTTGACTACTTCATCAAAACGTCGATTCCAACTCCTAGAATCTTGCTTCAATCCATAAATGGATCGTTGCATCTTACAGACTTTGTTGGCTTGCTTTGGATCCTCAAAACCCTCCGGCTGTATCATATACACGTCCTCGAGGAGATTCCCATAAAGGAATTCTGTTTTGACATCCATCTGCCAAATCTCATAGTCATGGTTTGCTGCAATTGCAAGTAGGATTCGGATGGATTTGGTCATAGCGACTGGTAAAAAGATTTCATCATAGTCAATACCATGAATCTGTCTGAATCCTTTAGCCATCTTCTTGAAGACCCACTTGCACCCTATGGGCCGCGCCCCTTCGGGTGGTTCCACCAAAGTCCATACTTTGTTGGTATACATGGATTCCATCTTGGATCTCATGGCTTCTAACCACTTCTGAGAGTCTGGTCCTTTCATGGCCTCTTCATAGGTAGTAGGCTCATCATCGATGAGCATCGTGTCACCGGAATCGGTCACGAGAAGTCCATACCTCTCGGGTTCCTGGCGCACTCTACTAGATCTACGAAGCTCTTGTGTTACCTGAACAGGCTGCTCCACAACTTCTTGTGGTTCCTGTTCATGTTCCATAATCGGTTCAGTGATTTGTGGTTCTTGAATCTCTTCAAGTTCTACAGTCCTCCCACTTGCTTCTTTAGAGACAAACTCTCTTTCTAGAAACACGCCGGTCTGAGCAACAAACACTTTGTTCTCGGCTGGATTCTAGAAGTAGTAACCCTTAGTTTCCTTAGGGTACCCCACAAACTTACACTTATCCGATTTTGGCCCTAGCTTGTCTGATTGTAAACGTTTTACATAGACATCGCAGTCCCAAATCTTCATGAACGACAGTGTGGGACGCCTCCCACTCCACATCTCATGTGATGTCTTCATAACTGATTTTGATGGAACACGGTTAATGGTGAAAGCTGCACTTAATAGACCGTGGCCCTGAAGCGATAATGGAAGTTCGGTTTGACACATCATAGATCGAACCATATCCAATAGGGTTCGATTCCTCCTCTCAGACACGCCATTCCATTGTGGCGTTCCGGGTGGAGTGAGTTGGGACACGATCCCACACTCTCTAAGATAGTCGTCAAACTCTTGGCTCAAGTATTCTCCTCCACGATCCGATCGTAGAGTCTTGATACTTTTGCCAAGTTGCTTCTCTACTTCATTCTTGAAGTCTTTGAACACTTCAAAGGATTCAGATTTAGCCCTCATGAGGTACACAAATCCATATCTACTGTAATCATCAGTAAATGTAATGAAGTAGACATAACCACCCCTGGCAGGCATGGCAAATGGCCCACACACATCAGTATGTATGAGCGCCAATTTCTCACTAGTCCTCTCACCTTTCTTATTGAAAGGAGACTTTGTCATTTTTCCCAATAAACAAGCTTCACATGTCTCATATGATTCAAAATCAAATGAGTCTAGTAGTCCATCCTTATGGAGTCTAGATACACGTTTCTCGTTTATATGGCCTAAACGACAGTGCCATAAGTAAGCAGGATTTAAATTATTTATTTTAATCCTCTTGGTATTAATTTTGTACACAGGATTGCTTAGATCAAGGACATACAGTCCATTAAATAATTGCGCACTAAAATAGTGAATATTATTCAAATAAAAGGAACAACAATTGTTATTTATTGAAATAATAAAACCTTCCTTGTCCAAACAAGAAATAGAAATAATATATCTGCTCATAGCAGGCACAAAATAGCAATTATTAAATTCTAAAACTAATCCTGAAGGCAGAGATAGCTCGCACACGCCTACGGCCAACTCAGCGACTTTTGCTCCATTCCCAACGCGCATATCTATCTCCCCTTTAGCCAATCTTATACTTCTATTTAGATCCTGCACATTTCGAAAAATGTGAGATCCACATCCAGTATCTAATATCCATGATGTAGAGACATTTAAATTGACATCTACAACAAAAATACCTGGTGGTGGTAGAATCACTATTCCAAGCCTCTTGTCCTCCAGATATTTTGGACAGTTCCTCCTCCAGTGTCCAAGCTGACTGCAGTAGTGACATTCACCTTTAGTGACACCTTTGGCAATGCCACCAACAGGCTTAAGGGCAGGTTCCTTGGACTTGGAAACTGACTTGCCTTTGCCCTTGGAGGATGAGGCAAACCTTTTGCCCTTTCCTTTCTACACCATCATAATGGCCTTGCCCTTACCCTTGTTGATGCTTTGTTCAGCTTTCCTCAACATATAATCTGGTAGTGGTTTCACGATCTCGTTCATGTTATAGTTCATGATGAACTGTCCATAACTCTCGGGCAACGATTGCAACACGAGATCGGTTGCCAACTCTTGGCCGACCAGGAACCCCAGTCGGGCGAGATTCTCCTGGTACCCGATCATACGGAGTACATGGGGTCCCAACAGGTTCCCTTCTGCCATATGACACTTGAACAATGCCTTAGAGACCTCATACCTCTCAACCCTTGCCTGCTCTTGGAAGAGCTGCTTCAGATGCTCGATCATATCGACAACATTCATGTTTTCGTGTTGCTTCTGAAGCCCAGAAGTCATGGTGCATAGCATAAGGTAGGCCGCATCATTAGCTTCATCTACACGCTTTTGATACGCCTTTAGGGCTGCAGGCGTTTGGTTCTCTGGACCTGCTGGAACTTGCTCCTCTATTGCGTACATTTTCTTTCTTGCTTGAGAACGATTCTCAAGTTTCTGTACCAATCAAGGAATTTGGTTCCAGAGAGCTTGTCCTTCTCAAGGACAGATCGTAGGGAATGTTGTGAACTCGATGAGTTGTTTTCCATTTGGAATTCTACAAAAGGAAAATACGCAAGTTTTAGTATTTGTGAATTTTTGACTATATTCAATAATGGCTAGTTTATCAAATATAGCTCCCACTATTTTTATACGGATTAATAACCCTCAAAATATTAATGCGGAAAATATCCTTATATTTTCTAGTGGGCCAAGATCCATGTTTCATCTCCTTATGAGCTTGCTTTGGAAAGTCACCCATAATTTGAATACTTTAGGTTGGAACAATTTCCAATTGCATCCCTTATGCAACTCTTGATTCAAATGGGCAAATAACTCCTTATTTATCCATCCACATGGATAATCCCAATTGATTGCCTCTAGGTTTTTAATCATATTAATAGCCTAGTTGTGTTCAACCTCTTATTTAAACAGTTGTACATTACTAGCTTGTGCCATCGCATTCCATCATTATGAACCAAGTCGCCATGCTTTGGCACGCATGAACTTGATAAATAATGATGATAATGAGTGTTTAAATAACGAGAAGGCAAGAACACAATATTTGAATTTTGAGAGATTTTAAATTCAATTTTAATTGTTTTTGATCAATATCAACTAATCTATCTATTTGGGCACAACTCCAAATAATAGATCCGGGTTGTCTAATTATCTTATTATCCTAATTGCATGCATCATCCATACACCAACCACAAAATAATAAGACAATAAAATAAATAACCCCAAAACAAAATAAAACGTGATGTGAATATGGCCTTTTCTACACTAAGATAATTCCAAGCCAATGGAATTACCTATGAACCCTAAAAGCAAACACATATCCATGCGTCTTCATCTTTTGGTCCATCCTTCATAGTCATGTGGAATGCTCCATGCTCCATCTTTTGTGGCTCCCTTTTGGATTTGGGCTTCTTTTCTTCAATTTTGGCTAGCAATCTACTCTATCTAGCACTAGCTAACAACTATACTAAATAAAATAAATCTCACAATTTGAGAAAAAATGGCTCGCAGGCCATGAAACCCTAATTATTTATTATAATTAATTGATCAGCTCGCAGGCCGTAAACCAAACCACAAAAATTAAATATCCACATCAAACCACATCCTAAGGCCAAATCCAATCACCATGCGATTTGCACATAAATAGTTAAAATCCATTTTTAACGCGCTTGGTCAATTTTAATTGATTTTAGGATATTCTAGGGTTCAAACGGTCCATGGGGCCCAACAATCAAATTGCCCGGCCCCAAAAAGATAACCGCAAAGGCCTTGGGCCGGCTGCCCCCTAGCCCACGCGGATAGGCCGCAGGCTAGGGCTGCCCCGAACCCTAGGCCGAGCCTTGTTTGGGCGGCAAGCAAGGAGCGGCGGTCCCCTAGGGGGCCGAACCTCCTTTGAGAGTTGTTTCCAAAACAACTCCCTCGCTTGGTGCCCAAGTTTGGTTGTTTACTTGTATGGGAAGAACTCATTCTTTCCATATGATGCCCACACCCTAGATCTAAGATCCTAAAATTACTCAAACTCACTAATTCATGCATCCAATGCAAAAACTAGGCCTTGTTATGATAGATTATTGACAAATTGCATCATATGCTTGATTTGTCTTGTTTTACGCGATAAACAATAAATTTAAAGTGTAAAACTATCAAAACATAACACATAAACCACGTTTATGCTCTACGACATGTGGCTCTGATACCACTGTAAGGTTTTGATCATGGATGCGCAACGGAAAAACAAATATAATCTATGCAATACCCTCCAAGGATCACAAGTCAAGAGACATAACGATGGTAAGGGAAGAAATCAATAACACACCTTAGGGTTTCTCCTTTGATGACTTCAAACGCGAATTGTGTCACGCTCTCTATAGTTGATCCACGCCTAGAGTTGAATCCAAGATCTTCCTACACCTTTGTGCTAGCCTGGAATGAGGAAGAGGAAGAATAATCCTGGAAAACGACAACAAGGAGGTTTCGGCCTCCTTGTGGGCCGACGGGGACGGGCGGCGATCAAGGGGGGCGGGCGAGCCTCATTTGATTGCTTGCTCTCTCCTTTTTGTTCTCTTCCACTCAAGTTATGATCAATAAGGTCATAAGTGTGAGAAGGAAGGAAGGAGTGTCCTTTATATAGTTCAACAAATCCTTGCCAACTACCTAAAGGACCTATTCTAGTCCTACTAGAATTCGGTTTAGTCCCTTCCTTGCAAATTAGTCCTACTAAGTTTGCAAGGTGTTGCAAAGTGATCATTCTAATTAATTAATCCAATTAATTAATTCCCAAATCTATTTCAACTCTATATAGCGTGTGACCCCATATGTTCTATCTAGTTGGTAGCAATAATTTGCTAATATGGAACGATTTCTAGCTAAATATCCATTATAGCCAACTAATAGAATAGTCATCTTGACAAACCTTGTACAAGTAATTGTCTCATCCCTTTGTCTCTATATCCGGATTGGACACGAGACATACAAGTCACACTCTTATATTCAATCAATAGTTTCTCGATCCATGGGACTAGCCTTATTCGTGCAAATAACATCAATATCCCATATTGATTTATTTGAGTCTGGCCAGACATTCTATAAGAACTATCCCTCGAGTGGCCTAGGATATTTGCTCCCGTTATGTGGGAGGGACAAATTCTATCTACGTCCACTACGATCTCTAAGCTTGCTTCTTATTGTATCCGGTACACGCCTTCATAACTACCCAGTTACGGTGTAGCGTTTAACACTACCAAAATCTCAATAATCCACAACTAGAATATCTAGCGACTTCAAGTCTAAGGATGACAATACCATTGCACCACGAGAAGCACTTGTGACTTAACATAACGTGTGTGTAGCCTTCTCGGAGATGGGTCAATCCAGTGTGCCATTACCCTTAATGCACACCTATGTGTTGGATCATGATATCTCCATATCAATCCAACCCATACTAGTCTATAGATGATTGTCCCATTAATCATTATACTGGACTAGGGATATTTAAGATAAACAACACAATTGTAAATCTCAGGACTTCATTATATTAAATATCCAATAAATAATACAATGAATTTTCTAGCCATAAATAAATTCATACTAAACTAGATTGCCTCTAGGGCATCTATTCCAACAATTATTAGCTGGATGGGATGAGAGATATTTTAATATCTTTCTTGGAGACCATGGTTCAGGTTCTCCATAGATCTTTTATGGTCTTGAAGTAGTGGCTTTGTCACTTGAATCTTTCTGATCATCGTTTTCAAGGCTTTGAGTTGTATTGTCAAGGCCTTGAGAACTATTTTCAAGGTCTTGAAAATAACTTCTATTTTCCTCTGAGCTTTTCTTGAATCCAAGTGGATTCTCAGTCTCTTCCTCTGATTTATGCTTGTTCAAATTCAAATCTGCAAAACTTTCACTCAAAGAACCATCATAGCTTTAATAAAAAATAACATGAATTCTCTCTTCAACCAGTTTGGTTCTTTTATTGTAAACTCTATAAGCTTTGCTATTCAGAGAGTAACCAAGAAATATACCTTCATCACTTCTTGCATCAAACTTACCAAGATTGTCTTTTCCATTGTTATGAATAAAACAAGTACATCCAAAGGGTCTGAAGTAAGAGATGTTTGGCTTCCTCCCTTTGAATATTTGATAGGGGGTCTTCTTTAGAATAGGTCTGATCAAGCACCTTTTCAAAATATAATTTTCTGTATTCACAACTTCTGCCAAGTAATGTTTTGGCAACTTGTTCTCAAGAAGCATTGGCCTTGACATATATTTAAGAGTCCTGTTAAACTTCTTTGGCTTGAAGGAGCTTCTGGTCTGCTTTCCTTGTGCACAGGCTTTGCACAACTCATCTTCTTTAAACTTGGTGGATGGC
This sequence comes from Linanthus parryae, assembly GCA_023055425.1. Taxonomy (NCBI): domain Eukaryota; kingdom Viridiplantae; phylum Streptophyta; class Magnoliopsida; order Ericales; family Polemoniaceae; genus Linanthus; species Linanthus parryae. The sequence goes on along the minus strand of JALGPY010000037.1, from coordinate 2,555,773 downwards.
AATCCTCTTACCAAGTCTTTGTAAATCAACTTGTTCAAAGTATGCAAACTGATATGACCAAGTTTCCTATGCCAAAGCTTTGAATCCTCTTTCAAGGCATTGAGACACTTCAAACTTTCACATGCAACTTTGTTAGTCTGAAAAGTATAAACATTGTTTGATCTAGAGGCTGTGAGAATGCAATATCTTGATTTCTCATTTTGCAGCACACACTTCTCTTTATCAAAGATAACTTTGTTGCCATTATCACAAAGCTGAGATACACTAAGTAAATTAAACTTCAAACCTTCAACCAGATAAACATCAGAAATAGAGTTTTCAGAATTTGTACCAACTTTTCCAATACCAAGAATATTGCATTTTCCTTTGTCACCAAGTGTTATTGAACCTTCTGATTGCTCCTTTAATTCTGAGAATAGAGATCTCTTTCCCATAATGTGTCTCGAGAAACCACTATCCATGAACCACTTCCGTTCTTTGGTGACAACCTGCAAGCACCAATCACTGCCTTACCCAGCTGTTAGACCAAGTGTGGAATTTGGATTCATATTCAGGATCAACCATGTTAGGTGGTCTAACCCCTTTAGGAACCCAAATCTGCTTAACCTGTCCTTTGAGTTGAAAAGTAAAAGTGTTCCTCATTATGCGAGGGTCTCTTCTTCTAAAAGGACAAGTCATTCTAACATGACCAGTTTTACAGCAGTAATGACAAGTAGGAGAGGTTTTGTTTCCAACTTTCACAAATATGGTATTGTTTCTTCTTGGAAAGTTTGGATTGAATCCAATACCAGCTTTGTGAACAGACTGTGAACTTCCTCCAAGAATCAAGTTCCACTTGTGTTATGATCCAGCAAGCTTGATTTTGTCACCAAGTGTTATTGAATCTTTTGTTTCTCTAAATCATCAACCTGATGTCTTAGATTAACAAGGCTGTCACTCACTGAGGAGTTTTCAGTGACTACTTCCTTGACTCGTGTTTTCAAGCCTTTGAAACTGGTTTTCAAGGCCTTGAAATCAATGTCATTTTTATTCTGAGAGATTTCAAGATTCTGATTTAGGCAAACAAGTTGTAAGTTTTCTTTTTCTTGCTCATGAACTTTTTCTTTCAAAAGCTTGATCTCTTTAAGATAATCCTCTTCATTTAAAAGCATTGTTCTGAGATATTCTGAAAGAGCTTCTTTTGGTTTTGAAATTAAGCAATTTACCATTACCTCGATGTTCTTTTCAGAACTTTCATCATGCTTGGCCATGAAGCATAGATTGGCATGTTCTTCTTCATATTCAGATTCACTAGAGCTATCTGAATCACTCCATGAAGCTATCATGTCTTTCTTTATTCTGTCATGATCTTTCTTTTGAAATTTCTTGCTCTTTTTGTGTGGACAGTCTCTAATCAAGTGTCAAGCATCACCACACTCAAATTAGTTCATAACTTTTGATTTGCTCTGTGAAGAGGACTTACCTTTGTAATCCTTGCTGCTGGATGATCTATGCCTTTCTTTGTTGAAATCTTTGTTTCCAAAGTTTCTCTTCATTTTGAGGATATTTGTCAAGGCTTTGGAAATTAAGGCAATTGGATCTTCATCATCACCATCCTCAGTTTCAAGGCTTTGAATTTTCTCATTCTCTTTGGCTTTGAGGGCTAAATTTTTGACACCATCTGGAAGTTCTCCATCAACTTTATTCATAGATATCTCATGTGTCAGGAGCTTCCCTTGTAGGTCATCAAGTTGTAAAGTTGAGAGATTCTGAGCTTCTTAAATAGCTGTGGTTTTTGGTTCACATTTTGCCTTTGGAAGACTTATGAGAATCTTCCTCACATTTTCTTCATTGGAAAAGTGTTTTCCCAGTGAGTCAAGGTTGTTAACAATATCAGTGAATCTCTTGAACATATCTCTGATGGAATCATCTGCATTCATCTTGAACAAATCATATTGTCTGAGATAAATGTTGATCTTGGTTTGCTTGACTTGAATGGTTCCTTCAAAGGTAACCACAAGTTTATCCCAGATTTATTTAGCAGTTGTGCATCCATAGATCCTGTTGAATTCATCTGTACTCAAAGCACAATAAAGAATGTTAATAGCCTTGTAATTCTTAGAAAATTGCTCTAATTCAGAAGAGGAGAGTGAGTCTTCTGTTTTGGGAGTTCTGATCCCATCTTTCTCCGTGTAGAAAGTATGAGGTCCATTTTGGATAATGGTCCAAAGCTCTAGATATTGATCAATGATAAACATTTTCATGAGAGCTTTCCAGTGAGCAAAATTTTCTCCACAAAATAGAGTAGGCCTGTTAGCAGCTCTTCCCTGTGAGAAGCCACCATCACCTGCAGTACTCATGATCACCAGATGATTAAATCTTATACAGTGATACAAGCTCTGCGGATGTCAAACGTCATCTGCCCCACACATGGAATCACATGAAACAAAACATGACCCATAACGCGGATGTCAAAACGTTTGAGGATGTCAAACGTCATCTCTTGTTGGAAAGTGAGCGAATTGAGGTTGCCAAGTCCAACGCCGAGGTGTTATTAGCAGAGCACCCTCTTCCCAAGTCGCAAAAGGCACGCGGGAACTGGAGGAAGGCGGATAAGGGTGTCAAGGGAAAGGAGAAGCCCGTAGGAGGCCCCAATCCCAAAATCAAGAAAGAAGCTGGTGGTAAGAGGAGCCGAAGAGCTAGGAACTTGGCTAGGATCTTGTGCTTCAACTGCCAAAAGAAGGGCCACTTTGATCGTGATTGCTCCGAGCCAAATGTATGCCATAATCAAAACTCTGACTGTTTTGTTATAAGTCAAGTTTATGTTGCCAATTCCCCTAAAGAGTGGGTTTTGGATTCAGGTGCAAGCGGCCACCTAGCATGTGATTGAGACGCATGCATGGATTATAGGCGAGTGCCAGTGGGAAGTAAAAGAGTGTACATGGGGAACAACTCCTTCGTTGATGTAGTGAGCATTGACACATATCAGCTGAAGATGAGGTCTGGAGAGACACTTGTCCTCCATGATGTTCTATACGCTCCTGATGCACGCAAAAATTAAGTTTCAGTTTCTAGACTTTTGGATTTGGTTTTCAAACTTGTTTTTGAGGGTAGAGTTGCCAAACTGTTTTGTGGCAATTCATGTTTTGGTACTGGATTGATTTCTCGTGGTTTATTTTATCTAGACATTATTGGGTCTAGCTTTGGTGATGTTTATGATTCTTGTTCATTCATTACGTCTTCTAGTGATGTTGATTCCACTAGATGTCATTCTATATTGGGACATATAGGACATTAAAGTGTAAGTATGCAGATGTATGAGCAGCTAAGATACTCTAAAAGGGGGGGGGGGAGTTGAATAAAGTATGCCAACTTTTTGAAAAACTTGCTAGGAAGATGAAAAACTTATGCAAACAGTGAATTTCATGTCCTTGAACACTAGTTCAAGCCTTTGAAGAAGATGCAGAGAGTATAGAGCAAGTATGCCTTTTTCAAGGCCTTGAAAACAAGTTCAAACCCTTGAAAAATAAACAGTTTTTGTATGCTGCAAAAGCTTTGAAAGTAATTGAACTGAAAATGCACAAGACAAGTGATTTATATAGTTCAGTCCACTTGGACCTACGTCTCTTCCTCATGGATTAGATCCCTGCAGGATTTTCAACTCAATTCTTATTAATCAAAAGCTAAGCCCTAGAACTCAAGCACAGAGAGTTCCCTTACTCTGTTACAGCTTGTGGTTTTCCCTAACTTGCTAGTACCTGCTCTAGCTAACTAATTAACTAAGAATTCTATATTGTTAACTTTGAACAATCCTTGAGAATGGATGTAGAAATAATACAGAAATGATCTATCAATATAGCTCTATACAGAAGAACACTTAAGAGTAGAAAACTGCAGTGAAATGCAGTGAACTTCTCCAACGGTTGAATGATCACAATCTTCAAATATATCGTTTTAATATTTCATTTAACCACCATGATAAGATGTCATACACTTCTGATTGATCACAGGATCAAAGTGTTCAAGTGTTTCCAAATCTGCAACAATTCAGTTTTGGAAACAATCCTGCAAAACTTAGAAACAAAATGTCCTGTATTATCATGGTCAAACAGAGGATATAGTGCGATTAAAAACATGTTATAACAATTTTTCTTTCATCATTTAATAACAGATAATCAAACATATGAAGGAAATAGAGTAAATCAAATCATAGAGTTAGCATAAAAACTCCCCCTGAGAATATGCATTCAGGTTAAGTAGTTTCAAGGCTTTGAATCCAGTTTCAAGGCCTTGAAAATAGCTAAACTATTTCAAGCCTCTGAAGCTGATTCAAGGCTTTGAAAGCTGATTCAAGGACTTGAAATAGCCAAGCTATTTCAAGTCTTGCACAACCTGAGATTTCAGGACAGGACATGATGAACAGGCTGGCTAAGGCAGGCCTACTTGGAAATATGTCCAAGATTTCTCTACCTGTATGTGAGTGTTACCTTGTAGGGAAAGCCAAACGCAAACCGTTTGGTAAAGAAGTAAGGGCTACCGAGCCTTTACAACTTATTCATTTTGATGTTTGCGGTCCGTTGAATGTTAGGACTAGACGCGGTGCTCGCTATTTCATCACATTCATAGATGATCACACTCGATTCGGCTATGTGTACTTGATGGCACATAAATCTGAGGCGCTAGAGTGCTTCAAAAAGTTCCTACAAGAGGTAGAGAACCAACTGGACAAAAGAGTTAAGGCTCTTAGGACAAACCGAGGTCGTGAGTATCTATCCGAGCAATTTAAGGAGCATTGTGAGACAATTGGAGTAGTGAGGCAGTTGACTATTCCCTTCACACCGCATTAGAATGGTGTAGCGGAAATAAGATAGGACACTGTTAGAAATGGTGCGTAGTATGATGGCAAACGCGAATCTTCCTGTCTCCTATTGCGGAGACGCATTGATGACAGCCACATACATACTCAACCATGTGCCCACCAAGTCTATAGCCACAACCCCCTACGAGATGTGGACCAAAAGGCAACCCGAATTGGGTCACCTTAGGCCATGGGGTCGGCCGCCTATGTACGTAACGTCTCCTATGTCCATGGGAAATTGGGTGCTAGAGGAAAGAAGTGCATCTTCATACGATACTCTGAGCACTCTAAGGGTTACGTATTCATAGCGCAACAGCCGGATGGAAGTCTAACAGAGATGGAGTCGCAAGATGTTGAATTTCTCGAAGGAGATTTTCCTATTCAGGGAGAAGCTTGTGGAGATGGTATTCTCTACGAAGAAGAGGAACCACTAGATGACACTCAATTCACCACTACCCAAGAGGAATTTGTTCCTATGAATCTTAAGAATAGTGGGAGTGCCTTACCTAGTGAGCAGCCTATCGTATATGACGATAATGCTGAAGAAGAACCTATTTGCGTAGGGGCGCTCGAGGGAGCGTACCCCGTCGACGATTTGACATTGAATGGGAGGCCATGGTGGTCACCACGCAAGAAGATGACGAACCTAGGACATTGTCCGAGGCTTTATCATTACTTGACAAGAAAGAATGGGAAATTGCTTTACGAGAAGAACTAGACTCAATGAAAACCAACCATGTTTGGGACCTAGTTGACTTGCCTCCTGGACGTAGGGACATTGGAAACAAGTCAGTATTCAAGGTTGAAAGGAAGACAGACGGAAGCGTGGTAAGGCATAAGGCCCGACTAGTGGCGAAAGGCTACACCCAACAACAGGGTGTGGATTATGAGGAGACATTCTCGCCGGTGGTGAGAATAGCCTCTATTCGCCTTATACTAGCAATTGTAGCGAGAATGGACTTAGAGCTACATCAGATGGATGTTAAGACTGCATTTATCAATGGAGAATTAGACGAGGAGATCTATATGGCTCAGCCGCAAGGCTTCGAGAAGAAAGGTCAAGAGCACAAAGCGTGCAAACTGGTTAAGTCCATATATGGGCTTAAAATGTCCTCAAGACAGTGGTATTTGAAATTCCATAAGGACATTGTAGCATATGGCTTTGCAATGGTAGATGAATACCACTGTGTGTATGTCAAAAGCTCAGGAAATAAGTTAATGATTTTGTCTCTATATGTGGATGACATACTATTGGCAAGCAATGATATAGGAATGCTCAAGACCACTAAAGTGTGGTTGTCCTCTCGCTTCTCGATGAAGGATATAGGCGAGGCAAGCTACATCCTTGGGATTAAGATACTAAGAGATCGTTCCAAAAGACTTCTAGGATTGTCGCAAGAGGCGTACATCAAGAAGATACTTGAATGATTCAGAATGTGCGATGCCAAACCACTTGAAACTCCCATTGCATATGGCGAGAAACTCATTCTAGAAATGTGTCCCAAGAGCCAACACGAGAAAGACCAGATGGCCAAAGTACCCTATGCAAGTGCTGTCGGGAGTCTCATGTACGTTATGATGTGTACACGGCCTAACATATGTCATGAACTCCGTTTAGTTAGCAGATATCAGTCTGACCCAGGTATTGGGCATTGGAAGGCTGTGAAGAGAATATTCCGATATCTCAAAGGGTCAAAGGATTACGTGCTATGACTATCAGAGATGATGCTTCGACTAGCCAGCTATGCATGTTGACTAGGGTGGGGACCTAGATACACATGGATCCGCCTCAGGCTATAGTCCATGCTAGATGACATACACATCGCATGGAACATCATCATAAGTGTTGCACAATCGTATTAGACCGCTCCATCGATCATGGAAGCGAAGCACGATTGCCGGTTCTGTCACCTGACATAAATGTGTTTAGGAAAGAAGGTTTCCGGTAAGCTTATGAGATGTCCATATACCTATTACCATGAGTTTCCATAGCATATGGCTATGCACCACAGTAAAGCCAAACACATAGAGATAAAGTATCACTTCATTAGGGAGGTGGTAGCTAAAGGAGATATTTCTCTAGAGCACATTCCTACGAACCAGATGTTAGCTGATCCCATGACCAAACCTTTGTTAGGCATGTGTTCACTGGTCATGTTAGGAACATGGGCTTAGATAGGTGGTGAGATATTACTAGAGTTTTCAGACAGATGATATGATTTAGACATTGATTGTTGGATTTTCGTTGGATTTGTTTAATTATGCTACATGTTGTTTCGATACGTGTATGATACGTTTACATATCCTGTACTAGCATAGAACATGTCGCGCGGACACTAGGTTGTCTCCCTCACACGAGCAACCGCCTTTACAATATCCTGGATAGTCTAGGTGAGTAAGAGATGAGACATAATCCCGATAAGTGCTAGAAGTCTATGATATGATAAGTGACGCCTGTCATATGAGGTGCATGGCCTATGACAAGAACTAGAAATCTATCAATAGTGCAAGACCCTGTCAGACGGATTCATTTGTCGCATTGGAATAAGTTCCAAGGTTATATTGGTTTATGGCCATTCGAACATGGTTACTGCCCCGAGCCATGTATAGTCTGCGTAGAGAAAGCCAGATGAGAGAACTGATTTCGATTTGCATATGTGCAACATTCAGTACTCGGGTTAATAGTCATAAGGGCTGTTGGACTTATATCCGCATAGTGGTCCCTATGGGATAGGACATGTGCTCTGATTAGAGTCCTAACACTATGGCGCATATCTTCCCGAGATAACGCGTGCTTATGAGTGACATGAGGTGGCGAGTAGAACTAGTCCCTGAGATTCCTCCCTGTGTGAGCCTCGTCGATCATATAAGAATGATTGACACTGTATACCCTTAGTACTTTTATCCGTGTAGTGGAGAAACGGTTCGGTGGTGCTACTTTAGCGTGACACCTTACGGCTATGAATGATTTGGACTTCCAGGACATTGCTAGGAAAGCAGCCAATCCGAATCAAAGCTGCAAAATGGATGGAAAGGAATATTCTCATTGCATCACTCTTTGTTATTTTAATTGGCCCACCTATAAGATCTTATGGGATCATGCAGGATATGAATATAATAAAGGAGATGTGGACTCATTGGAGCACGACCTTCATGACAAGGTAGGTTCTCATGGTCTACGAGATGACAATTGATCGATTCCGGGGGATACGATATATATATGTATTGCATTATCTCTTAAGGTTGAGTGTGCCTGCTGCTAGCTCGTCTCGTATGAGTTTAGAGTATGGAACTCCCGAAATGCAGGTTCTCTCACAGTCACACACCAAGGCCACAAAACACTTTGGAAGATGATAATAGTTGGAGATTAGGGGAGACTAGATGAGCTGTAATTGTGCAACCCCACTGTGCGAGTGGGAGATGTTAGCATTTGGTGCGCCCATGTGGGGTGCCCAATTCAATTATCTTAATCTTATGGGGGTTAGTTGCAACTAAGCTCAAACCTTATGGGGTTGGTAGAAAAGGCATGAACCCTAGGGGGTAGTATTGCAATTGGGTATAAGTCAGTCTATATAAGGAGACAATCTCTTATTATTTTATGCACTACTGTGTAGAGATCATGTGCTGATCAAAATACAGTTCTAGGAACCCTAGCCTCTCTCTCTAACTAGCCTCCATTGGTGGAACTTGGTGTGGATCAGAGCTTTCATCCTCGAGATTCGAGCCAGACTGTGGGAGCAAGGTTGGCACGTGAAAGCAAGCATCCTACGATCATCCGCTGCGCTAAGAGCTAAGGAAGACATGGTAAACACATGAATCTTCCGCTATAATTCATGTTGTAGATCTGTATGTGATAGATCCTGTTATTCCTTCACGATGTGTAATGATACTATCGTACCACTCCATCCCACTTCTTTTGCACCATTTGGACTTTTACCACTATTTAGTAGGTCGCTTTGACCCGATGATTTGGATAGCAAAACTTTGCAATTTTTAAATGTTTTTTTCATTGTGGTGTAGAGTAGCTCTTATTCTACAAGACCATAAAAAAATTGCATCGTTTTGCGATCCAAATCACTGGTCAAAGTAACCCAGTTACGGGTGAAAAGTCAAAATGATGCATTTGAGGTGGGACGGAGTGGTACTAGCTAGCCGTTTAGGATAGGGGAAGAAGAAGAAAGAGAAATTTTTTCAATGACTATCAAGTCCTTTCAAACTGCATGATGATTCTATTGATGGAGGGCCAAACCGATCCTTACGATGCTCTGTTAAGGAGCTGATTCGTAGAGTACTACTTATTACGCATATCTGCAGAGTTTTAAATTTGGAAACCAAGTTAAAAAGGTAAAACATCAATGTACTACTTAACACGGGCCAACACGAACTTAGCACGTGCTTTGCACATGAACTCCACAACGCGTTCCAACACGAGATTTTTGCAATATAAATTATGTACCCCAAATAATTTAGGGCCTCAAATTTAATGCTCGCTTTAGGACACTGAAATCCTAGATGTCACCTCTTCTTCTACGTTTGAAACCTTCCCCATTATCAGCAATCACATCAGTACAACTACTGTCTCTTATCCACATGGCCTCAAACCTTACCAAATTTCTACTATTTGTTCTAAAGTGGTACTTATGAACTAACGACAAAAGCTGTAGTATTAATTTGCAAGACTCTTTATATCCATTTCGTCAGCCGCTCCGTCATTTTGATTTGAGTGTTTCTCTTTGTAATCATAACAAGTTTAGCACTGATGTTACCGGGTTATTACATGATACCAAAACACCGGTTGATGACATATTAGGATTGGGTCCAGGAGAGGACTCATTTCTGACACAACTGTCGTCTCGTGGAATCATTCCCCAGGTGTTCTGCCACTGCCTAAGAGGAGACGACGTGGGTGGTGGTATCCTAGTTCTTGGAGAGATCGTGCATCCTAGCACGGTCTTCTCTCCTCTTGTCCAGCATCAGTAAGTACTAGTATTTGTGAGTTTCTTTCTGTAATGTTTGCTAAATGATCGAATTTGATTTATTATCTGTTGGACCATAATATTCAGGTCTCATTACAACCTCCAGTTGCTTAGCATTTTAGTTGCTGGACAAGTATTGCCAGTTAGTTCAGAATCTTTGACAACAAAGAAAGGCAAGGGAATATTGATTGATTCAGGAACCACTTTGGCTTACCTGGTGGAAGAGATTTATGACCCTTTCATCACCGCTATGAGTTGAAACCTGTTTTCCTATTAATGACTTTTGCAGGTAAACACCTACGTGTCAAATCATGGCAAGCCCCATATAGAAGGAAGATTCTTGTGCTATCAGACTGCCACCAGGTTTGAAGTTTCCTGCTACTTGATCCAAACCATTATTAAGGTTACCTTTTAGTGAACGATTTGATTGTTAGTACACTCTGAGAGAGTCTTATTTTCTTTCTGTGCAGTGGATTTTTTTTCTTCCTGAAGTTATCTTAACATTTGCTGACAATGCAAATATGGTTATGAAACAAGAAGATTACCGTATCCAGGTTACTGGACTTTCAGTTTTTATTGTATAATCATTCAACTTTATGGATTCCAATATTAGATGCACTATTCGTTTAGCTAGCTTATTCTTGAATTGGGTTCTTTTCTGCTAGGATGGCTCAAACAGATGGTGTTTGGGGTTCGTAGAAGTCCCAAACGGAGAACGGTGTATTTTGGGAGGTTTCTTTATGACATTGGATAAAATTAGCTGCTTTGTTACCACACTTGGTAACCTGGAAGACGCACGCAGAGTGCACAAGAGAACGACAGAAAAAAACAAGTAATTGGGTAAATTTTTCTTATTGATTTATGAAAAGTTACACCCTTTTTATACTAGTGGTTCGACCTAATCCTAATCCGAGTAAAGAACCACAAGAAACCCCAGATAAAGCTAAATATTCAACTAGACCCCGAATATCCAAATAACATACTAAAATAATCCAACTAAAACTGAAACTAGAAACTAACGAACATAATATTTTAAATACGATGGAGGAGCAATCTTCCGCCTAGGCCATTTCGTAGTCTGAACCTCCATGTTCTCAGAACCATCGTCACTGCCGTCATCAACCCTGGTAGGGGTCACGGTACCCGTATCAACTCCCCCTGTCTCGAAAGGCAGCTTGTCCTCAAGCTGTAAGTCAGGAAAAGCGATATGAATCTCCTCAGTGGGAGCCCAAGAGGGAGGGGCCCCGTCGGACCACGTAACCAACCAATGTTGATTCCTCACGCCACCCACCAGCACGGTCCGCTTACGAGAGGCCCCCAAGGGCATGGCAACGGGCCTCTCCTTAAAGAACTGATCAGGGAGTGTGGCCACTGGAACAGTTGCACTATTAGGGACGAACGGACGGAGCAGAGAAATGTGAAAAACATCGTGAAGGCGACAACCATCCGGTAAAAGAAGTCGATACGCAACGACCCCAATGCGCTCAACCACTGCGAAAGGACCGTAATACCGCCTAGCCAACTTGGCCGATAATGGTCGAGCCAAGGACTTCTGCCGGTAAGGACGAAGACGTAGGAGGACCATATCAACCACCTGAAAGGATACATCGCGCCGATGCGTATTAGCCTGCATACGCATCTGCTGCTGCGATCTAGTCAAATGATGCTTGAGATCCTTTAGAATCTCACGACGCTCTAGAACCAAATTGTCGGAGTCCGGTGATTTCCCATCACTCGAAACAGGCGGAAACAAGGAAGGCGGATCACGACCATAAAGAGAACGGTAGGGAGTCATCCGAATACCCTCATGATACCCTCACGACCATAAAGACGCCCACTTCTTCGGCTGTTCTGAAGTAAATGCGCGCAAGTACTGCTCCAATCCACGATTCATCACCTCGGTCTGACCGTCCGTATGGGGATGATAGGAAGTACTGAACTTGAGTGTAGTCCCACTTAAACGCATCAACTCGGTCTAAAAGGTACTCATAAATATCGAATCGCGATCCGAGACAATGGATTCAGGGAATCCATGGTGTTTAACCACCACATCCACAAATAGGCGCGCCACTCGAGGAGCATCAAACTCAGTAGGGAGAGAGCCAAAATGAACGTACTTGGTAAGGCGATCCACCACAACCATAATTGCCGTCGACCCCTGAGAGGAAGGTAATCCTGTAATAAAGTCCATAGTAGCCGCAGCCCAAACACGGTTTGGAATAGGAAGAGGCTGAAACAAACCCCCAGGCTTCTGAGTGGAGTACTTTTTCGTTTGGCATACCAAACAAGCGCGCACAAAACGCCAAACATCAGTGCGCATGCCAATAGAAGACCGTCGAAAGACGTCGATAGGTGCGGTCAATGACAGGATGGCCAGTTGTGGGCGAACTGTGAAATTCTTGCAGAAGCAAGGACCGCACCGCGGAGTCTTTTCCCATACAAATCCGAGTCTGAAAGTTCAAAATACCATCAACCAACTTAAAGTGAGGGGGTGGGCTACCTGAGTGAATGGCAGCGACCAGGGCCTGTAAATCAGGCAAGGACTGAGTCTCTTGTCGAATAGTCTCCAACAGAGCTGGCAAGGGTCGAATGGAAGAGGTGACCCGAACAGCTACCTCCTCCTCCATGTCCCGATCTGACAGCCCTTCAGCCACGCGATTGGCCGAACCTGGCTTGTACTCAATACGGAACTGTAATCCCATGAGCTTCCGAATATAAAACTGCTGATCGGGGGTCTGAATAACCTGGGTCAGGAGCTCCTTGAGATTGCGTTGATCACTACGAATAACAAACTCCCTTCTTATTAAATACTAACGCCATTTCTGTACTGCTTCGACCACTGCATAGAGTTCCTTATGATATGCCGAAGCTGGCTGTAATCTGGGGCCCAATTTTTTACTAAAAAAGGCCAAAGGATGACCTTCCTGAAGCAGGACGGCGCCGACACCGTGATCAGACGCATCCGTATCCAACACAAACGTCTTCGTGAAGTCAGGCAGACGCAAAACGAGGGCCGATGTCATGGCTGTCTTCAAGGCCGTAAAACTCTGAGAGGCAGCAGGTGTCCAAAGAAACGAATCTTTTTTAAGAAGATAAGTCAGAACGGACGCTATCATTGCATAATTCCGAACAAAACACCGATAATACCCTGTCAACCCCAAGAACCCGCGGAGCTGGCGGACCGTGGTCGTAGTTGGCCACGCTAGCATGGCTTCGATCTTCTGCGCATCGGCCTGGACGCGGCCGTCCGTAATCACATGGCCTAAATAATCCACCGTGGTCCTGCTGAAAGAACAATTTGACATTTTAACGTAAAAGCAATGCTCAAATAGGAGTTGAAAAACCTGGTCCAAGTGCTTGGCGTGAAGCTCTAATGTCGTGCTGTAAACCAGAATATCGTCAAAGAAGACAATCACAAATGATCGAAGAAACGGGCGAAATATCTTTTTCATGGCGGCCTGAAACGTGGACGGCGCATTAGTCAGGACGAAGGGCATGAAAAGGAACTCAAAATGGCCATCATGGGTGCGGAAAGCTGTCTTCTCGATGTCGTCAGTGTGCATGCGGATCTGGTGATACCCCGAATGTAAATCAAGCTTGGTAAAGTATCGCGCAGCCCCCAATTCATCAAAAAGCTCGTCTGTCGTGGGTATGGAAAATGGTCAGGCACAGTTGCAGCATTGAGGGCACGATAATCAATACTGAATTGGAATGTTCCATCCTGCTTGCGAACCAATAAGACCGGTGAAGAAAAAGCATCGTGGCTGGGTTGAATCGCCCCCTGCTAAAGCATCTCCCAAACCTGTTTCTCGATCTCTGTCTTCTGAAAGTAAGGGTATCTATAAGGCCTAACATTAACCGGTTTGGCGCCCGGTTGTAGATGAATCTGATGATCCCACTGCCTAGCTGGCGGAAGACCGGAAGACACGACAAATACTCCCTGATGGCGTGTAAGGACTCGGCGAATCATATCAGGTACGTTGGAAGGAAAGTCATCTGAGGTAGCAGACGAATCAAGCAGGGATGGAACAACCAGAATCTCATAGAAAGCTGCCTCAGGTTGTTGTGCGCACTGAACAACCAAAGAATTGTAAGAAATAGCCCTCGGTCCATGGTCCACGCCAGTCAAGACCAACTGCTTGCCTTCCCACATAAAATCCATCGTGAGGTTGCTGTAATCATGGGAAATCTTCCCCAATGTCTGTAACCACTGCACTCCCAAGACCGCATCAATACTATGAACGGACAAGACATACAAATCTACCTCAAACGTAGTGCCCTGAATAATCAGTGGATTCTTCGGACAGAAATACGTGCAACGTTACGATTCACCGTTACCCACATAAACACAGAACGGACTCACAGGGTGTAACAAAAGGGACAGATGCTCAACCATAGCTGGGTGGGTGAAGTTATGGGTACTTCCCCCATCAATCAGCACCTGTACGCAAACACCTCCAATAGTACCAGTTAACTTAAGAGAACGAGGGTGTGGTGTACCTGCCAACGTGTGAAGATGGGGCAGATTGTCCAGAATGATGCCCGGATCGTCCTCGTCCAGCGGGACTGGTGTGACGGTATCGTCATCATCACCAGTACACAACAACAAAAACTTCGGAGGATTGCATTTATGACCGCGAAAACATTTCTCATCACAGTTAAAATAGAGGCCCTAACGACGGCGTTCAGCCTGCTCAGCTGGGGAGATGCATCGGACCGGTGGATCGGACGAGGCCTTCGGGGTAGAAGTTGAAGCGGTAGTGGCCGCGGTGGTGTGGACTGGAAATCGGAAGTGTGTCGTGGCCACGAACGTCTAGGCACGTAGGCTTGGATTAATTCCTCTTGACCTGCTGATAACTCCCGAGCCAGTGCCAACGATTTGGGTAGTGTCTAGGGGTTACATAATCCCAACTCGCGCTGCAAGGGTTGCTTCAAGCCTGCGCGGAACAGAGAAATCAAAATGCGATCTTCAACTCCCGTGACTTTATGCAACACCTTTTCGAATTCGGCCTGATAGGTCATGACTGTAGAAGTCAGCTGAAGTTTAGACAATACCCCCAAGTAATCCTCGTAGTGACCGGGATCAAAGCGCAGCTTTACTGCCCCCAAAAAATCCAACCAAGTCGCAGTCGGATTGTTGGATTGATAGTACCGAAACTAGTCAGAAGCGGGCTGGTAAATCAAAATACCGACAAGTTCAAGGCGATCCTGGTCCGCGGCGCGGTAGTAGTCAAAGTACTTCTGAATTCGAAATATCCAGACGAGAGGATCGTCGCCATTGAACCTGGGCGAATCGACACGCATACGCGGGGGTCGAATCTGTTGATGTAGTAGAGGTGGTACGGGAGGGGGGTGACGGACAATTGGCCACTGCCGGAGGTGATTGTAGCAGACCCGGCCGGAGTGGAGGTCGGCAGGCGTGGCAGATTGGGGAAACCAGGGTCCCGATTGAGAAGCTGCCTGACCGCGTCTCTGATTTCCGCGACCTCGGTCTGGAGCTTCTTCTCCCTTTCTGCGGTGGCAACATCTCGCCGGTTTTCGCGCTCGGCGATCTCGGCATCTCTCCGCTTCTCTCTGGTATACATCTCCACCTGGAGATTTGTAATAGCCGCCACTTTATCGGCGGGGCATAGGTCGGAGGGTAGGGCGGAAGGGGTCTAGGCGGTAGCGGATGGAGCAGTCTCCACCATGGTTACACGGCGGAAGGCGGTCTGTTCGTCGTGTTGACGTCCGACGAAATCAATGAAGCACCAGTTGTTACCACACTTGGTAACCTGGAAGACGCACGCAGAGTGCACAAGAGAATGACAAAAAAAAAAACAAGTAATTGGGTCAATTTTTCTTATTGATTTCTTAAAAATTACACCATTTTTATACTCGTGGTTCGACCTAGTCCTAATTTGAGTAAAGAACCACAAGAAACCCCAGATAAAGCTAACAATTTAACTAGACCCCGAATATCCAAATAACATACTAAAATCCAACTAAAACTAAAACTGAAACTAAAAACTAACAAACATAATCTTTTAAATACGATGGAGGAGCAATCTTGCGCCTAGGCCGTTTCTAGTCTGAACCTCCATGTTCTCAAAACCATCGTCACTGCCGTCATCAACCCTGGTAGAGGTCACGGTACCCGTATCATGCTTGATATGCACTATCACACTTCTCCATCTCTTTTTAACTGGTTCGTTTTACAGAGCTCGTTCTACGAGACAAAATTGTTGTATATGACCTATACAAGCAAAGGATCCGATAGACTACTCGCTTTAATTGTACGTAATTAGCCTACTAAAACAGTTTGCTTTTCTCTTTCTAACTGTGTCATAATCTTTATTAAATCTTCATCGCGTCGGTTCATCATTTTTTTAAATCAATTCAACTTATGGTTTTACGAACCATGGACGGTCCAACTTTCCGAAACACAACTCGCTCATTACTACATTGATACACAGGCACCTGGTGGGAGACTTTAATTTGTCTTGTGATCTCGGTTTCGCAAAGCCAATGTCGTCTATACCTTTAAAGTGATTAAAGTATCAGCTTAGGGCCACTGGAGTTTAAGGACTTCAGATTTTAATATTTTATAGATAGCTTATTAAAAATAAAGTACGCACGACCTTAACACGGGCCAATACGAACTTAGCACGTGCATTGCACATGCATAATGCGTTCAAACTTTTTAACTTTTCAATCAATTTCGGTTAGTGCGTTTTACTCTCAGACGCTAAATAATGAAATAATAATAATATTATTCAATATTGCTATTTTTGAAATTTATAGTTGTTATATTAATTTCCCGTGTGTGCTTTTATTAATTTCCATTTCAGCTATTTCAATTCACCGTACCCATTTGACCTAGCCAATACCCGATGAGCGGGATAACTTTTTTGTTTTAAAAATGATTGTAATACACTTTTTCTCTTGTTATTCTTACTTACGGGGAAGCCATCAAATAACTAATATTTCAATAATCATTTTAGAAGATGTACTGGTATAATTTAATATTTGGTACTTTAATGTAACACTAACGTATAATAATAATAATAATAATAATAATAATAATAATAATAATAATAATAATAATAATAATAATAATAATAATAATAATAATAATAATAATAATAATAATAATAATAATAATAATAATAATAGCTAATTTTCTGAAAGTCATGTATTATTTATTAGATTCATATTCATATACTTAACTCATTATATTTCACTGTCAATAAAATTATAAGTTAAAAAAATGTTGTACTAAACTTGTCAGCTCTGCTATAAGGAACTAATCGAAAAGTAAAAGTATAATTCTCAAAATAATAAAAATAAATAAATTTAAAACTAATCTATTCTCATACCAATCTACTTGTATAACCTGTATTCTTTTATCTTTTTCTTCATCCTTGATTTTTCTTTTTATACACACGCATCATGATTGTGTTAATTATCTAGTTTATACCTTCAAATAAGAAAATGAGGAGCAATGTACACCCTTAAAGTGATATAATTGACGTGTTTATCATAAGTAGCATATTCATTTCAAATCGCACAATAACTATCAATTGTCCCATACACAATATATATATGCGTTGTGTTTTTTTCTTAACCATATTGCTGACAAAATAAGCATTCTATTGACTTATCTGTCATTTGAGAATTAAATATTTTAATAAATTTTTAATAAGCGTCATTTTTATTTTATATAATTAATTATCAAGCATTGCACTAATGTTTTAAGGATTGATCAAAAAAATGTTCTAAGGATATATCTTAAAAAATAAATATGACCGATTATAGTAATGATGACATAAAATTGAATACATGCTGATAACTCTTTAGTTGGAGTTATATTTATTTTATTTCCGACAAGAAGAGATGAGTTTATGCTTGGAGTTTTTGCAAGTTGGAGCTTAATGTGCTTAATTGTCGAATCCGGGCATTTTCGTATCTATTTGAGCTATTTTAATATCAAATTTGATCCCGGTATGTTTTGTGTTGTTTGTTTCAGTTACCGGAGGCTCGAATCATGGATTGGAGTTGAAGAAGAACTTCGGAAACGCGAGAAAAGCTCTAAAATGGCTTAAGGGAGTACAGCAGGGGAGGCAAGTGAAATTTCAAGAAGTTTTATAAAAGACATCCGGCTACTCCCTGATGTTGCAACACTGGAATCGCCTCTCAGCTTCTCTGACTGCAACACCTGAACCCAGAAACCACCTCCACCTTCGTCTGAACTCACCCCCATGTCCTCCATCTCTGTCTCTCTGATTCAGACCCAATTCACCGAATCAAAGTCGCACCCACCTACCTCCTTCAACCTCCATCTTCCCCGCCGAACTCAGAAAATCCGACCAGTACACCGTCAAATCAACCACCATCGAACCAGCAGACCCAACACCCAATATACCACTTCTTCCTTCTCTTCCATCCCAATCTCTGATTCAACCCAACTACCACCATCAATCGGACAACCACCGACCCACCTACATCCCTCTCCGCCTGTTTCTTCAACCCGAAAATCAACCCGAGACCTCTGCTCCCATCAAACACCAATCACCGACCCACCATCATCTCCAAAACTCCATTAAATCCGGCGAAACCAACCTCCATTCACACCACCGCTCCCTTTTCCACCTCTATATTATCCGACGAATCTGAACCACCAGAACCACCGTGAAACCCAATTAACCACCTGCGAACCCACAGCCCACAACAATCACCGCCCAATTCCAACCCATCTTCACCGCAGCTCCACATCTCCACCTTTGCCTCAACCAGTGCCATCAATCTCTCTCTCTGATTTGCCGAATCTGCTACCAAAGCCCTGCCTCAACCTTCGTTGTTCTCTCTGTTAGCGCCATTCACAACCCAGCAAGAGGAGAAGTCAGATGAAAAGAAGAAAGCGGCAGAAAAAGGGAGCCAATATTTTGGGGGAGAAGTGTAATTAAACAAAGTTTATTAAAACAAACGTGAACTGGGTATAAAGACTTGACCTACGGGTCAGTTTTGAGGGGGGAACGCAGAACACTAAACGCAGAAGCTTTGGAGGGCATGTTTGGAAGCTTTGGAAGCGCTCAGGAGACCGATTTCATCGTTTGCTTCCTTTAAACTCTCGTTTTCTCTCTCTTCTATCACGAACTTTATGGATTTCTGTAATGTTTTTGTTACGATGAGTAGCTAAACTTCTTAGATCTGGACCCGAGTTTAGGGTTAGGATTTTTCAAATTGATTATGCGTTTTATGATTTGAGATTTATCTTTTTTTTTTCGGTAAGAAAGAGAACTTCATTACTAGATAATAAAGGTACATCAGAGCAATACGACTTAACATCAACTACATGCTACGAGCATCACAATACGAGTACCCCAAAACAAAACGAGCTACTAAACAAGACGAAAGAACATAACCAACAAACCGCCAAACTGCCTCTAAAGGAGCAGGCAGTACCCGAAGACAAAAGCAAAAGAACCCAACTATCCACAATGATCCAAAATACACCAAAAATACATCAAAAGAGAATGTAGCATAGATCCATATCATAAACTTAGCAGCATAGACATTAACCGTCGATGAAAGGGATGATAGCCGACATAAGCTCATCTCCAGGGATAGGAGGCAGAGAAGCAGCATCAAAAGCACCAGGCGAAGGAACCGAAGGAGGATCATCAGGAGCTTCAGTGGAGGCAGCTGCAGAAGAGCTTCCCACAGCTGAAGGAAGAACACTTGGGGAAGCAACATGAGAACCAACACCTGGTAAACCAACTGAGCATGGACAAGAAACTGGAGGTAGGACTGCTAACGGAGTAGCTCCAGAAACAGGAACCAAAGCAGAAGGCGAGAATTGAACACGACCTGGGACCCAATTGGAATATCCTGGCAGGACTGCAACCTCAACCCACTTCTCAGTTTTTGCTTCAAGAGAGAAATTAGAAACCAGCACGGAAAATGAAAGAATTCAAGCAGAAGTGGTAACCGAAATACAGTTCGCCAGAGCCTCAGCTTGAAAGAGCATCTGAGCTTCATTGGGATTAAAATTGTCAAACAAACGCTTATTCCTGGTGATCCACAAAATCCAGAATATAGCAGGAATCCAATGCCAATTTAAAACATGATGCAATTTTTTTTCTTTCTCACCCAATTAAGGATCCAAAATTGTAAAGACCTATTACGTAAGGGTTTGTGATTAGGAGAAAGAAGAGCCAAAGTCCACAATCTCAGAGCCAAATGACAGGACACAAATATATGGAATTCAGTTTCTGGTTGATTAGGACAAAAGGGACACATTGGGCTGATTGATCTAATTTTAGCATGAAGATTAGCTAAGCAAGGTAATGAATTGGTAGAAATTCTCCAAAACAGATGCTGAATGTTCGCTGGGAGGCCAGAGGACCAAAAATTTCTCCAATTTGGAGAAGAAGAAATAGGATTAAAAATAATCTTTTAAGAAGACAAGTTTGGTGAGGAATTATTAAAGTTTTGAAAATTATAAGCTGATTTGACAGAATAGATTCCATTTGAGGTAACTTGCCAGAAAGGGGTGTCTATTCCACTATCACTTGGCACCACACTATGAACAATATGCTCACATAGCCATCTGGGAAATAACTGAGCTAAAAGGGAATAATTCCACTGATTGTTGTTGTCATGCTTAAGCTGAGAGATCCATTTGAAGTTGATATTTCTATCCGTACTTTGCAGGCACTCATTAATAGAGGAGCTCGGTACATTCTTAACCCATCCTCCTGCTCTAATCCATATCTTGCTTCCATCATCAACCTTCCAAGATAATCCTAGTTGAAGAGTGGTTTTTCCTTTGCAGATATTCTTCCAAGCACAAGAAGAACTAGTATTACACTTAATACCTAAGAAGGGCTTTCTCTTACAGTATTTTAAGTTTGAAATAAGTACTAAAAAGAGTTGAATTGTTGTGTAGTTAGCAAAAGGTTATATTAGCTTTGAGGGCATAATTCTTCGTTTTTCTAATCCATTCTTTCACTAACTTGCAATGCTTTCGTAGTTAAAATAATGTGTGGAGTTATCTTAACACAACTTATACCTGTCATATATTTTTATCATTTTACCTCCACGCAACATATTTACGGTACATTTTACCAAAAATGAAATCATCATATCAACATTTTATTGTAGCTTTATGTACTAAAATTTGCAAATATCATTTTATCTACTCTTCGATGCGATTTTTCCACAATAATTATATTGCGATAGCTTCTACACTCCCACTTCATACTCAAATAGGCCTTATGACTGGATTAAGAAAAAAAGCAGTATCGACCCTCATGCCAATCTAGTGGCATGAATCGTAAAGGAGACGGGGAATTGAGAAGGAACGTTAGCAACGGGAACTGTAACACCCTGAAATTTTATAGGGGTTAAAGTGAAATAAATCAAAACTTTGGAGTCAGAGGTGTAAATGAAATTTTAGCAACCCGGCTGAGTTTGGGCTAGTTTGGTAATGTTGTGGCGGTTTAGAAAGATGCTGTGTAGAAAGCACTGTGAGAAAGCTACTGTGAGAATCTGCACAAAAAGTGTTTGGTAAACTTCGTATATAACCTGATGTGGAAAAGCACTTTTGACATTTTGTGTTTGGTAATTAGTGCTTTAGACTTGTTACAAATGCCGAAACGACCATTTCAGACATGACATAATAAATATTACTATTACAATAATATATTATTAATATTTATTAATGGATTATGATGTCAAATAATAAATTAATCAAAAAGCATGTTGTAGAAAGCAACCCCTCCCCTGCTTTTCAGAAGCTGCCGTGGGGAAGCAGTTGCTTTCTAGAAAGCAGAAAAATAAAAATTTACCAAACACATAAATACTGCTTTTGGATTTGAAAAGCAGTGTTCTAGAGATTAAAAGCATTACCAAACGGGCTCTTAATATGGAAGAGATTACCTATAGTAGTGGTGATGTTGGCTGAAAATCAATGTAGTTAGATGTAATTGTGAAATTATCAAAATTTATGGGGAAAAAGCGTAAATACAAATTTCAATGTGTGACTTTGGGTTTCTAAGGAGTGAATGTGTGATATTCTGGAAGAGGTGAGGCAAAAGATGAGTTATCTTACAAAAAACTAATTTTCAGGCTGATTTTGGAAAAAAAAATTTAATTACTAGAAGATGTAGGGTGATGGTGGAATTTGCTAAGTTACTAGGGCATGACTGAATTTTCAGAATAACGGATTTATCCCTAATCCTATTATTTACCCTTACTTTTTGGAAATTAAAAAGCATACCCACTGTGAAAACCTCACCATTTCACACTCTATAACATCGCCATCTCTATTCTAAAAAAAAACATCGCCATCTCACATAGGCATGTGTCACTCTTCAATATGCAAGATAGAATAAGAACATAAAATGAACATCGACCAACTTACCAATCTATTAAGTCAAATCAGAGGGCATGAATAACAAGTTCATAAAAACTATTCTGGAAAACCAACCTAAGAACCCAAAACGGGTCGTAGTAAACGAAAACTTAGCTACTGTTTTCTAGATTTATCATGTTTTGATAATAAGAGTATAATGAAAAGAAGAAGAAATCAAACGAATAGATCGCAAAAACTTGATGTGCTTTCTCAATGTTGCCATGATCTCTCATCCAAAGATGGATCTCGAGTGCCCCAAGATGATGAACTGATGCTAAGATACAATAGGTTTTGATTTTGGAGGATGTAGGTCGTAGTATGTGTGTTGGGAGAGAATTATAGTAACTATGGAATAATTACCAAAGTCCCCCAAAAATTCACGGCGCCGCCCCAGCATTCATACCGCGGTATGCATGTGGGCTTACTGCGATATCATCTCTAGAAAGCTCCTCCATGTGTTCCCAACTTTAATATCGCGGTATGTTGTGCTCTTTACCAGAACATCAAATCCGAAAGATTTTGTTGGTCCTCTCTCTTTCTTGCTGCGGTATGCGATCCTCCTTGCTGCGATATGGACTCTGCTGCTCCATTCCTCAACCTCTCTATCCTTTTTACCGTTGTATGGTTGGGTCCATACCACAGTCAAATTTTCATTTCTTCATTCTCGCTCTCTTTCTTTGTTTGGCCTCCGATCTAGATTTCCGGTACTCTTGATATAGAGAATTCATCACGAGAAGTGTCTTTTCGGCTCCTTTTCTTTGCATTTTCTCCTGACTTCAAATTTTTCACGCACCATCTCCTCGTCTCAATTTGTGGGAAGATATCACATGTAATTGAAAACCACTCAACAAACCTTGTGAACATATTTTTGATGGTAAGAAATGCACACTTGATGCGGGTCAAGCGTATCATAGAAGTTAACATTATTATTATGATTATCAGTATTGTTTATTGAATTGTTTATTTAGAGTTAATAAGTTATTTAAGTTAATTATTTAGTTAAATAATGATCGGGCCTTGTCAAGCCCGTAAAAGTCTATGGTTAGGGTTTAGTATTTCTATTTAAACAAGTTGCAGTCCTCTATTATTTTTATCAGATGAATTGAAAAGAAAATATTTCTTCGTTTGATCAAACCCTAGTTTGTTAGGAAAAGTGCCGTAGGCTCAGCTAAGTGGTCAGTTTTTGACGTTTTTCACAAAATCTTTAACAACCAGATACTTTTATGGTATCAAATTGGTGCTTTCATTGATTTCACCATCCACCTGGTGAAACGATGACGAACAAGACAATGACTATTTCAGATTTCCAACAACTGCAAGAGAGGATGATGGCCGCATTCAAAAAATTTGACCCGCGTTTCACAGATCTGGAAACTAGAGTCATAGCCCTTGAAAAAAGTCCAGCTAATCCTCCCCGAGGATTGCTTGGAATGCCGCCAACTCCTGGAACACCGCCGCCGCGCGTTTCAGACGAACTGACAAAGACTGAAAAAGGGTGGAAAAGATCGTGACGAGTCTGGAGGAAGAGCAAGAGAAACGTACAGAGGTCGAGTCCAACCTGGAACTGGCCGCTGCAGAGTCCTCTGAGAAGAAGAAGACGAAGGCAGTGGAGACAAAGCCACCCGATCCGCCCCCGCCGTCTCCTACACCGATGAAACCACCTTCATCCCCGAAGCCGGCGACAATTCCGATCACTCTACCTCCGTAACCACCAGACCCAATGAGCCCTTCACCAGAGTTACACTTTGCCAATCCCGAACCTCCACCGCAGTTTCCGGCGATCAACCAGACCCACCAATGAACCTCCATTCGACGCCGGCGAAATCAACCACAACCACGCCAACAGCCGGCGAGCTCAGAGACCCAGCCATTGAAGCCCAGCAACCGCAGATCCAATCGTCTCTCTCGACGCCGGCAAAAGCAACCCCGACCTGACAGTCAACCGAAACCCGACACCAGAACCTCCCAAACGCCAATTTGAAACAGCCCGAACCCCCAGACCGAGCCGGCGATCTCCATCCATATCCCACCGCCCTCTCCGGCGTCACTAGTCACCTCCGGTTATCACAGCAACCACCAACTCGCGCCTCCAGCCGCGAAAAAATTGGTCTTTAAACCGCCTACGAACTTGGTCTTTCCAATCTACCCGGTGGACTATAAGTGATGGTGGGGTCCTTTATGATTAGGGTTTAACCAAAAAAATAAACACAATTTTGAAAATTAAACAGATTTTATTAATAAAAAACAGACGGTTACTTTTTCCTTTTCCAACCCCTCCAACCCATCAGAATCACTCTGCTTCCTCTCTCTCTCTCTGCAAGTGCGAAAACAACCGACCCTTGCTCTCTCTTCCTCCTCCATGGCGTCGTCCTCCACAACTGCTCCCTCCTCTTCATCATCGTCGTCCATGGCTGCCACCGGCTCCGGCTCACTCCCTGCCGGTGTTGATCAAACTCAGTTGGCCATTGTTACCCACCCCACCGTCGGGACTATCGGCTTCCTCAACCGCCCAATTCCCACAATTCGTGTCGGGAATGATGAGGTTAGAATTTTAGTTTCTGTTTGATTTGTTGTTTACTATGATTCAACTTTGTGTACTGAGTATGATTCAAGTTTGTGTTTGTTAAAACTTAGACGATCTGGGTGATTGTGTTGTGACGATCTTAGATCTAGTTTTTGTGGATAGGGAGACGAAACACCTGCCTCTGGCATTTTTACGAGACGATCTAGTCTGGACCGGATCGTCTGCGTTTAAACCGGATCGTCTGGTGCTAGACCAGATCGTCTGGACATGTTCTTCTCGGTTGAAATTATATTTACCGAGACGACCTAGTCCAGACGATCCAGTGTAGCACCAGACGATCCTATATAAACGCAGACGACCGGGTATAAACGCAGACGACCTTGCCAGAGTTCGTCTCTGTGAATGGCCTCTCGGTCGTCTGTGCCATTCCCGTTTCGTCTGTGTTTTTTTCTTATATCGTACTCCCTCCGTCCCACCCAGTTCTTGAAAAAACTGGGTGGGTTGCTTTATTAAAAACAGGGCAAAAAGACAATAATGCCCTTCTCCTTTTTCACTATTGACCATTTGTGTACAAGATTAACCTCCAATTTTAATTGTCTGTCTCTCAACTACATAACACTAATTTTCAATTGCAAAAGCAGTAAGATGAATCTGAAAATTTACAAAGCAGAACATCAATTTACAGATTTTCAAAACAAAACACAAGTTTACAAATCAGAAGGTGAATCAGAAAATTTCTCGATCTCTCCATCTTCTTCAAATTTCTCCATCTCCCCATCGGATGAATCTGGACATTTAACACATTTTTACACCATCTCTACTTGAATCTGCAAATTCGCACTATCAAGAACACATTTTTAAACTACTAAGAACATTTTCAAAATCAATCCAAAAGGTAGATCTAAAATCAGATCTAAATCTAAAACAATAACATCATGAAGAGATGAAGAAGAATAGAGGAAGAGTGAGGAAGAGAAAAGATCTACCTTTGTACAGATCGATCTTGTTTCAGACCGAAACACCAGCAAATCCACCACTCGTTGCCGTCCGCCTCACTTGTCGCCGCCGCTTGGTTGCAGAAGAAGAAGAGAGAGAGAGAGATGGAGATGGAGGCGGCGGCGGGATTCTACCGTCCGCCTCTCTCTCACTCTCTCTCTCTCCCCTCATGCGCCTTGTTCTCTGTAGATCTCCAGGCTCTTGTCTCCGGCGACTTTGGTGGATGAAGATCTGCCACCATTCTTCTCTTCCTCTCTCAGGCGGCTGTGAAGACTTCTCTCATGGGGCTGTGAAGAACAAATGAGAAGAAAGGGCGTGATTATTGTTTTTAGGGCTACAAAGTGGGCTTTGTCAAAGCATTTAGTTTGACTGGATTAATGAGAGTCTGTTTTGGGCCTAATTAAATTGAGTTATTTTGCTAATTCAATTTAATTATGTCCAATTGTAATGAGATGGTGTATTTTTTTTAGGGGTAAGATGGTATTTGATGGTGTAGAAACTTTCCATTTTAGGAAAGTTTCAAGAATTGGTTGGGACGTCCCAAAAAGGAAAAATTCAAGAATTGGGTGGGACGGAGGGAGTATGTGTTATACAGAACTACTGAACACTTTAACACAAATTTTTTGAATTGTTCAAAACTGTATACTTAATTGAACACACCCCTGAACACTTTTCTTTGAAGAAGAACAGCAGAATCTTCTTAGTTTTGACACCAAAACATTAACAAGACAGTTTATAACTTAGATTAGCTATAAATTGAAATCATTAGCTTAAAATCATTAATAAGTTAGATACAAAGTTTATAACTTAGATTAACATTGATAACTTACCTACACAGTTTATAACTTAGATTAGAACTCATTAACTTATGTATGACAGTTATTT
This sequence comes from Linanthus parryae, assembly GCA_023055425.1. Lineage (NCBI taxonomy): Eukaryota > Viridiplantae > Streptophyta > Magnoliopsida > Ericales > Polemoniaceae > Linanthus > Linanthus parryae. Next base: position 2,529,158 of record JALGPY010000037.1, on the reverse strand, counting down.
TACCGATTTGTGTTTGATAATGTAGGTTCAGTTACTTAAGGTTTCGAACTTGGCTCAATATTTGGGAGGAGACGTACCGCTCCCCTTGTGTAAGAAATTGATTGAAAGAGGGAACATCACTACGAGGTGCCATCTGAAATACTATGAGCGGACTATGAAATGCCTTAGTGAGGAGGTACGGGCAGTGATACAGACTAGGCTCCCGCAGTTGAAGTTCTTGTTGCACCTTAATGGTGGCCCGTTCAACTATCCGGGGCAGATAGTAAATCTTGTTCAGCATGCGAAGATCAACACGGATAAAGAAGACACTGAGTTTTGGTTCAACGTAAACAACATGCCGGTTCGTTTTGGATTGCAGGAGTTTTGCTTGGTGTCGGGGTTGAGAATCGGGAAAATCGATGGGGTAGGTGAGAAAATCACTGAATATGGTTGGGCTAAGAAGTAACTCAAAAACCACAAGATGGGAACTAACATCAAAATCAATAAGGTTGAAGATGCACTTAATGTCACACCCCTCTTCTGTCGACCCCGATTAGCGGGAGGGAAGTGCGACAGGCGCCGGTGAGGCCTTAACTCATCAAGGGGCTAAATAAGTAAGTTATGAAAAGTAGCTTTAATAATGATATATATTTTTTTTCGTTAGCGGAAGCGTATCTAAGAAAACGTTTAGGGGTCGTCATGGATAAAAATGAGAAAATTTATATGTGAGATCAAAATTAACTATTGTTTCGGATGAAAAGTTCCAAAACTTGTACTTGTAAATAAAAGATAATTTAGCCCGCTCGACTTGTGACATGACAGAGCATAATCCGAGGGTACCGAGGGATAACAACAAACTTAGTCCATGAGTCATACATACATAGTTCCACTTTATACATAGTCAAAAGCCTCCTTAGGCCAAAATATGCTAACATAGCTTACACATTCAAAAGAAAGTTCATAGATATCATATACGACATAGCTTAGGTATCCAAAACAAAGCAGCCACACCTCATGCAAGTCAATCACTCTAGGGCGTTCTCGGTCTCCTTGTTACCTGAAAAAGAGTAAATTCCCAAAAGGGTGAGCTCAACTAGCTCAGTGAGTTACGGTTACGTCCCTCCGTAGGTTTGGAAAACGAAAAGGCTAAACTTATTCCATGGACATGAATTGAATCGTTTCATAAAATTCAGAATAATATTATTTCATATAAATTAAAAGCATAACATGTGTAACTGAGAACATACTTGCATGAATCATACTAGTTTTTCTTAGGCCCGTGATAACCATCATGACATAACATAACGTAGGGACATGTCCAACACGACGGCTCGTGAGGCGACGCGTGCCTGCTTATATTGCCCCGGCAAAAGGGCCATAGCCTGCCTATACCCGACAGGGGGTTTCACTCAGGTATCGTGGCCTTTCTAAAACGTGTCTTGAGTCATAAAGAATTATCTTAAATAGTTTATTGTGTCCATGGGGTCATAACAATCGTTTATGAGTACAAATCGTGTTGCAAATAACAATTGAACATTTATAATTTGGAGCATTTCATCATAAACATTGAAACATGTAAATCATATCATGGGACCAATTTAAAACATATACATATCGAAACAATAAGTGAGGCTGGGTACAAACTTTGGGAAGTAAAGTAACTCACCTCGCTATGCCCGAATTAGTCTCAACTCTAAGAATCTTACCGCGGAGCTTAGCTAGGTCCTAACTTGATCTAGATACACATAACACAAGAGTATAGAAGAATAATATAAGTGTCGCGAATCACATATACTTCCTAGTACTACATGCATTGCAACCTAGGGGATTCATAATGTGTCACTTACAAAAACTATAGAATTTACTAACTAACATGGTAAAAATATCTTATTAACATAATAAAAATATAATTTGGACCCAAATTTAACGTTTGTAAAACTTATATGAAAAAGTTTCTACATTTTACTTGTAGGCAAAGTGTAACCATCGATAGTTCACAAATTCATATCTAATTCAAAATAATTATCCGGGACTCGAAATTTTTATGTTACATAGATATAGAGTTCACCTATAACATACTGTAATATCAAGAATTTTAAAATTTTCTAAATATTTCTAAAGATAATATTTCGGATCAGTTTTAGTACAAAAACATGGTCTGGTAGCAGCCTTGGAAATAAATTCATAAAATATTCATATAAATTCCAAAAATTATAAAATGTTTTACAGTAGGTAAATAACATGTCTGGGAACAACATATCCAAATTTGGTAATAATTGAAGTAGTTTAAGTACATCAAATTGATGATTTACCGGACTGGTTCAGAGTTGAATAGAGTATCAAAACAGATCCGGTTTTTGGTGGATTAAAAATTCAATTTGGCTCCATTTGTTCTGAAATTTTTACTGTATAAACAACACATGAAAATACACAAACTGTAAAGTTTTCATAATTTTCTGAAAAATTTAAATATTATTCCTAATTTTGTGAAAATGGACTCAAAACATGAGTTTTGTGATTTTTCATACTCCAAACTTGATGCATGATGAAATTGCTTTACAAAAACATGAAATTACATCAAAAATCTCTAAATCACCTACTTACAACTAGTCATAACATATTCTTACATGATTCTAAGTGTGAATACCCATTAAACTTGTTTTTGTTAACATGCATGGCTAATCTATATGAATGAAAGTGAAAACTATACTCAAGAGATGAATTTTGTACCTCAAATGATGGTGGTGAGGTTGTGATTGTGCTTCCTAGCCTCCTAAGTTAGAGCTCTTAGAATGATTTGATGAAATTTGAGAAGAGATTGAAAGTTACACTTCCATTGTTTTGAGAATTTGAGAAGATGAGGGACTTGCTAGTAAGGATGAGAAGGGAAAGGAAATTCATAAGTTGAGATGAATGAGAGGAGGGACGGATGGTTTTGGTGGAGGAGGAGAAAGTGGAGGAAGAATTGGGAGGAAGAGGACATGTGGTGTTGTGGGGGAGTGACAAGTGTTGAGGTGGGAGTGACAAGTGGGAGTGTTTGTTCATGCACATGGGGGAGATGATTTGGTGCAACAATTGCACCAATTCTACAACTCTATGAGGTTCAAAACTCGACACGTATAAACATATGGTTACGCGTGTGGCAAAATTACTACGTATTACTTATACAATTACAACACACTATCATACATACTAAACTAATTTTTAATATTCTCCTAACCCTACTCCAACTTATTTCTTGGTTATGTCAAACACCCAAAATTTTAGCAAATAACAACTTAGTACCCAATTATAAATATTTTTTATCAAACATAGTCAATTAACATAATTAGACACATATTAATAGTAATAATATTTAACTAACACAGTTAATAGAATTTAAGAAATAACTTCATGACTTAAATATTAGAGTTACCACATCCTACCCACCTTAGAAAGAGTTTGTCCCCAAACTCGAGCTTCCTCAGTTGAAAAGGTGCGGATACTTTGTCCTTATCTCGTCCTCACGCTCCCACGTTGCTTCTTCAACCGCATGATTTCTCCAAAGAACCTTCACCAACGGTATGACTTTACTCCTCAAAACTTGATCCCTTCGCGCTAAGATCTCCACGGGCACCTCTTGGTAGGTAAGATCCTCTTGCACGTTCAGTGGCTCATACTCTATCACATGGCTCGGATCGTACACATACTTTTTAAGCATAGACACGTGAAATACATTGTGTACTTTCTCCATTTCAGGGGGTAATGCCAAGCGATAAGCAACTGGTCCTACCCTTTCTAGAATCTCAAATGGTCCAACATAGCGAGGGCTTAGTTTTCCTTTCTTACTAAAACGCATCACACCCTTGGTTGGAGACACTTTCAGAAACACGTGGTCTCCAACACCAAACTCTAGTTCCCTTCTTCGGTTGTCACTATAACTTTTCTGGCGACTTTGAGCTGTTTTAAGACGGTCCTGGATAGTTCGAATCTTTTCGGTTGTCAGCTGAACCAACTCTGGACCATACAATGTTCTTTCACCCACCTCTGCCCAACAAATAGGTGACCTGCACTTCCTTCCATACAACGCCTCGAAGGGAGCCATCTTGATACTTGCTTGGAAGCTATTATTGTAAGAAAATTCGATCAAAGGAAGGTGTTCCTCCCATCCTCCCTTGAAATCCAAAACACAAAGGCGAAGCAAATCTTCAAGCGTCTGAATAACTCTTTCCGATTGACCATCTGTCTGAGGATGAAAAGATGTGCTAAAGTTCAACTTCGTACCTAAAGCCTCCTGTAGTCCCTTCCAAAACCTTGATACAAACCTCGGATCGCGGTCTGACACAATAGAAACCGGTATCCCATGCAGACGAATAATTTCTTGAATATACAATTGAGCCAGCTTCTGTAGTGAATGAGTCGTCTTCACAGCCAAGAAATGAGATGATTTAGTCAGTCGATCGACTATAACCCAAATAGCATTGTTTCCACATGACGATCTCGGAAGCCCAGTGACGAAATCCATCGTTATGTGCTCCCACTTCCACTCAGGAATAGGAAGGGGTTGCAGAAGTCCTCCTGGTTGTTGGTGTTCTGCCTTGACTTGCTGACAATGAAGACATCGAGCCACAAAGTCTGTAATCTCTCGTTTCATTCCCGTCCACCAAAAAAGCTCACGAAGGTCTTGGTACATCTTGGTGGATCCTGGATGTAATGCGAAGCTGGAGTAGTGAGCTTGTTGGAGTACTCTATGCTTGATCTCTGGATCATTTGGGACACATACACGACCATGGTACTTCAGGATTCCATCATGGATAGAGAAACCAGTATTCCTTCCTTCAGTCACTTCATCTCGAATCTTTACAAGAGTAGGATCATTCTGCTGTGCTTCTCGAATCTCGTCTATCAATGCGGGTTGGACCGTGAGTGCATATATGCAACTAGATGTTCCATGAGGGATTACTTCCAGTTCTAGCTTCTCAATTTCCTCTTTCAGCCTTTCTTGTGTAGTGAGGAGGTAAGTGAGGTTTCCGGAAGACTTCCTACTCAAGGCGTCTGCCACAACATTAGCCTTCCCCGGGTGATAGTGAATGGTGAGATCGTAGTCCTTCATTAACTCCAGCCACCTCCATTGTCTCATGTTCAACTCCTTCTGAGTGAATAAATACTTAAGGCTCTTATGATCTGTGTAAATCTCGCAAGACTCCCCGTACAGATAGTGTCGCCAGATCTTAAGAGCAAAGATCACCGCCGCGAGTTCTAGGTCATGCGTTGGGTAATTCACTTCATAGGGTTTCAGTTGCCTAGAAGCATAAGCAATCACCTTTCCATTTCTGCATTAGAACACACCCTAAACCTTTCTTTGAGGCATCACTATATATAACAAATCCTCCTGATCCACTAGGCAATGCCAAGATGGGAGCTGACACCAATCTATTCTTCAATTCCTGAAAACTATTTTCACACTCATCAGTCCATTGAAATGACACTTCCTTCCGCGTGAGCCTGGTTAATGGGGACGCCAACAAAGAGAAATCCTTTACAAATCTCCGGTAATAACCCGCTAGTCCAAGGAAACTACGAATTTCTGGAACATTGGTCGGTCTAGGCCAGTTCACTACTGCTTCAACCTTCTGCGGGTCTACCGATATCCCATCCTTTGACACGACATGTCCTAAAAATGATATATGTTGCAACCAAAACTCGCACTTACTAAACTTTGCATACAACTTCTTTTCCCGTAGGGTCTGCAGCACAACCCGCAAATGTCGGTCATGATCCTCCTCGCTCTTAGAGTAAACCAAATGTCATCAATGAAGACTATAATGAAGTCATCTATATACGGCTGGAATACCCTATTCATTAAATCCATAAACGCTGCAGGGGCATTGGTCAAGCCGAATGGCATCACAAGAAACTCATAGTGGCCATATCTAGTGCGGAATGCACTCTTGGGTACATCATCAGCTTTGATGCGTAACTGGTGGTATCCTGACCTCAAGTCAATCTTAGAAAATACCTTAGCTCCCTGTAACTGGTCAAATAAGTCATCGATTCTTGGCAACGGGTACTTATTCTTTATGGTGACCTTGTTCAATTCCCTATAATCAATGCATAACCTCATTGTACCATCCTTCTTCTTGACAAATAAAACAGGTGCTCCCCAAGGCGAGGTACTAGGCCTTATAAACCCCTTATCAAGCAGTTCCTGAATCTGTACCTTTAACTCTCTCAATTCCGCAGGGGCCATTCTATATGGGGCTTTCGAGATAGGTGAGGTTCCGGGAATCACATCAATACTAAACTCAATTTCTCTCTCTGGAGGTAAATTGGTTAAGTCATCAGGGAAAACATCTTGATATTCATTTACTACAGGAATATCCTTAGGACTAAGCTCTTTGGATGATTTGTCCAAAATCCAAGCAAGGTAACCCTGACACCCTTTCTTGAGTAGCTTATTCGCTTTCGTAGCGGACAACACGTAAGGTGGGGATACTACTCCATCTCCTGAAAAGGTAAACTCTGACATCCCTGGAATGCAAAATATGACCTTCTTGTTCGAACAATCTATGGTGGCATGATTTAAGGTAAGCCAATCCATTCCCAAGATAACGTCATAGTCGTGAATTCCTAAGGGTATCAGGTCGACAACTAAAGGGATCCCATCTACCACGATTCCAGATTTACGATATACATAGGAACTACCCAAGGTTATGCCAGAAGGTGTAGACACACTAAGCGTAAAGCCTAACGGTTCCGGAGACTTATGGATATTACCAACAAAATGAGAAGCAACAAAAGAATGGCTTGAACCAGAATCAATTAACACATGAGCGGGAGTTTCTTCAATAGGTAAAGTACCTGCCACGACGGATGCAGCTGCCTGAACGTCTCCAGGAACTAGGGCAAAAGCTCTACCCTGTCGATTCTGTGGGGCTCCAGTAGGTTGAGGCTGGTGAACTGAAACACTTGGTGCGCTGGAGGGAGTTGTCTTAGCGGTTGGGCATTCTTTCAAAACGTGACCTGGCTTCCCACATCGATAACACACGTTGGAACCAAAGTAGCATGCACCCCTATGAAGCTTGTTGCACTTAGAACATCGTGGGTAGCTACCACTTGTGTTGGATGAAGCGCTCTTACTGAAGTTGGAACCGCTGCCCTGCTTCTTGAAAGACGTGCTTTGATTCGGCCCAATCCTCTGAGTATTCTTGGTCGTGTCATTCCTCTTTTTCTGCTCCCTCTGTTTGTTATACTCCTCAGTTCCCCTTTCAGCCATCATTTCCCTTTCCACGACTTCATTGTAGGTTGGAAGCTTCAGTAGTTCAACCCTGTTCCTGATGCCCATGCGAAGACCGCTTTCAAACTTGCGTGCTTTCTTCCCCTCGGTATCAACCACATACGGAGCGTAACGAGATACCGTTGTGAACTGAGCCTCATACTGAGCGACTGTGAGGTTCCCCTGGGTGAGAGTCAGGAACTCGTTTACTTTCATATTCTGTAACGCGGGTGGGAAGTACTTATCATTGAAGGCCTCCACAAATTGGTTCCAGGTGAGGTTTGGACGATTGAGCTTTATCATTAACCACCACCTATATGCTTCATCCTTAAGGGTGTATGTCGCAAAGTTGACCTTCTGCTGATCATCACACTGTAAGACATCAAAGTTCTTCTCCATCTCTAGAAGCCATGATTCCGCGGCTGCCGGATCAGCTGCTCCATTGAACGATGGGGGTCCCAGTGCCTTGAACTTGTCAATCGTCACCCTTGAGCTACCCGAGAGCATTTGCATAAGTCCTTCAACGGCTCGCTCCAATCCATGAGAGTTTCCTCCAGCCGATGATCCTCCGCCCTCGTTTCCGGTGTTTGTCTCATGTTGCACGTGGCCAGTGGTTCCGTCACCCATAGCGTTGTTGCCGTTCCCGTCTCCCAAACCAATCCTGCTTAGGTTGTTCATCGTCCTAGGTGGAAGTTATAAAATTTTCTTATAACATACTATTATCCCTAAAGCAAGGAGCTAACATAATACATGCATACATAAGCATAAATTTACATACGCATACTGATGGTACTAAGAACTTTACTATCATACTTATCTAGTAAACAAATAAAAGGTTTCCTAGTATTAATAACTACGGTCTCTATAACCTATTGCTCTGATACCACAAACTGTCACACCCCTCTCCCGTCGACCCCGATTAGCGGGAGGGAAGTGCGACAGGCGCCGGTGAGGCCTTAACTCATCAAGGGGCTAAATAAGTAAGTTATGAAAAGTAGCTTTAATAATGATATATGTTTTTTTTCGTTAGCGGAAGCGTATCTAAGAAAACGTTTAGGGGTCGTCATGGATAAAAATGAGAAAATTTATATGTGAGATCAAAATAACTATTGTTTCGGATGAAAAGTTCCAAAACTTGTACTTGTAAATAAAAGATAATTTAGCCCGCTCGACTTGTGACATGACAGAGCATAATCCGAGGGTACCGAGGGATAACAACAAACTTAGTCCATGAGTCATACATACATAGTTCCACTTTATACATAGTCAAAAGCCTCCTTAGGCCAAAATATGCTAACATAGCTTACACATTCAAAAGAAAGTTAAAAATATTATATACGACATAGCTTAGGTATCCAAAACAAAGCAGCCACACCTCATGCAAGTCAATCACTCTAGGGCGTTCTCGGTCTCCTCGTTACCTGAAAAAGAGTAAATTCCCGAAAGGGTGAGCTCAACTAGCTCAGTGAGTTACGGTTACGTCCCTCCGTAGGTTTGGAAAACGAAAAGGCTAAACTTATTCCATGGACATGAATTGAATCGTTTCATAAACTTCAGAATAATATTATTTCATATAAATTAAAAGCATAACATGTGTAACTGAGAACATACTTGCATGAATCATACTAGTTTTTCTTAGGCCCGTGATAACCATCATGACATAACATAACGTAGGGACATGTCCAACACGACGGCTCGTGAGGCGACGCGTGCCTGCTTATATTGCCCCGGCAAAAGGGCCATAGCCTGCCTATACCCGACAGGGGGTTTCACTCAGGTATCGTGGCCTTTCTAAAACGTGTCTTGAGTCATAAAGAATTATCTTAAATAGTTTATTGTGTCCATGGGGTCATAACAATCGTTTATGAGTACAAATCGTGTTGCAAATAACAATTGAACATTTATAATTTGGAGCATTTCATCATAAACATTGAAACATGTAAATCATATCATGGGACCAATTTAAAACGTATACATATCGAAACAATAAGTGAGGCTGGGTACAAACTTTGGGAAGTAAAGTAACTCACCTCGCTATGCCCGAATTAGTCTCAACTCTAAGAATCTTACCGCGGAGCTTAGCTAGGTCCTAACTTGATCTAGATACACATAACACAAGAGTATAGAAGAATAATATATGTGTCGCGAATCACATATACTTCCTAGTACTACATGCATTGCAACCTAGGGGATTCATAATGTGTCACTTACAAAAACTATAGAATTTACTAACTAACATGGTAAAAATATCTTATTAACATAATAAAAATATAATTTGGACCCAAATTTAAAGTTTGTAAAACTTATATGAAAAAGTTTCTACATTGTACTTGTAGGCAAAGTGTAACCATCGATAGTTCACAAATTCATATCTAATTCAAAATAATTATCCGGGACTCGAAATTTTTATGTTACATAGATATAGAGTTCACCTATAACATACTGTAATATCAAGAATTTTAAAATTTTCTAAATATTTGTAAAGATAATATTTCGGATCAGTTTTAGTACAAAAACATGGTCTGGTAGCAGCCTTGGAAATAAATTCATAAAATATTCATATAAATTCTAAAAATTATAAAATGCTTTACAATAGGTAGATAACATGTCTGGGAACAACATATCCAAATTTAGTAATAATTAAAGTAGTTTAAGTACATGAAATTGATGATTTACCGGACGGGTTCAGAGTTGAATAGAGTATCAAAACAGATCCGGTTTTTGGTGGATTAAAAATTCAATTTAGCTCCATTTGTTCTGAAATTTTTACTGTATAAATAACACATGCAAATACACAAACTGTAAATTTTTCATAATTTTATGAAAAATTTAAATATTTTTCCTAATTTTGTGAAAATAGACTCAAAACATGAGTTTTGTGATTTTTCATACTCCAAACTTGATGCATGATGAAATTGCTTTACAAAAACATAAAATTACATCAAAAATCTCTAAATCACCTACTTACAACTAGTCATAACATATTCTTATATGATTCTAAGTGTGAATACCCATTAAACTTGTTTTTGTTAACATGCATGGCTAATCTATATGAATGAAAGTGAAAACTTTACTCAAGAGATGAATTTTGTACCTCAAATGATGGTGGTGAGGTTGTGATTGTGCTTCCTAGCCTCTTAAGGTAGAGCTCTTAGAATGATTTGATGAAATTTGAGAAGAGATTGAAAGTTACACATCCATTTTTTTGAGAATTTGAGAAGATGAGGGACTTGCTAGTAAGGATGAGAAGGGGAAGGACATTCATAAGGTGAGATGAATGAGTGGAGGGACGGATGGTTTTGGTGGAGGAGGAGAAAGTGGAGGAAGAATTGAGAGGAAGAGGACATGTGGTGTTGTGGGGGAGTGACAAGTGTTGAGGTGGGAGTGACAAGTGGGAGTGTTTGTTCATGCACATGGGGGAGATGATTTGGTGCAACAATTGCACCAATTCTACAACTCTATGAGGTTCAAAACTCGACACGTATAAACATATGGTTACGCGTGTGGAAAATTACTACGTATTACTTATACAATTACAATACACTATCATACATACTAAACTAATTTTTAATTATTCTCCTAACCCTACTCCAACTTATTTCTTGGTTATGTTCAACACCCAAAATTTTAGCAAATAACAACTTAGTACCCAACAATAAATTTTTTTTATCAAACATAGTCAATTAACATAATTAGACACATATTAATAGTAATACTATTTAACTAACACAGTTAATAGAATTTAAGAAATAACTTCATGACTTAAATATTAGAGTTACCACACTTAAGAAGTTGCAATAAGAAAAGGACTTGAGTCCAGATAAACTCACTGATTATGCTAAGTTGGCGATGGCTTGCATAATGGGTAGGCTGGTGTACACCAAAAGCTCTAAGTATGAGATGTGCATGGATGCATTTGGGTTGTTCTCGGATCTCGATTGGGCTAACAGTTTCGCATGGGGGAGTTATTTGTGGAAAGATTCCCTTGATCAAGTGAAGACAGAGGTTTGGAATTGCAATTTCGATCTCGACCGTCGCAGGAAGTATAACATGCATTGCTTCCCACACATCTTTCTGGCATGGATTTGCGAGGCCATACCGGAGCTCGGTGACAATGTGGGCAAGAAGAAGGAAGGTGCACCGATACGACCGAGGTTGAATAACTGGGAGTGGAGAAATTGCAATGCAACCTTGGAAGAAGCCTCCGCTTATTGGAAATCTGTAAAGAAAGTATATCCAAATCTTTTGCCAACAGAGGAAGAGAAGACGGAGCCCTACTGGGAAAGCTTCATTGTGCACCATCGTAGTAACCCTGGCAGGCCTCTTTTCCCACGGTGGACTGCGGTCTTTCAAGAAAAGACTATAATATTGGATGATCAACATGAGAATCGTGCTTTCGAACCTTCCTACAACTTTGATAAGGTACAGACGGAAGATGATGTTGTAGCGGAAGAAGATGACGTTGAAGTGGAAGAAGGTGATGTTGATGTGGAGGCTAGTAAGAAGCGGAAGAAGAAGGGCAAGAATGTCACTGCGGTTGGCCCACAAAGGAAGAAGAAGAATGTACCCCAAACCAGTGATGCTAGTCCGATGGGGAAGAAGTAGAAGAATCTTCTCATCGATGAATCAGAAGAAGAACAAGGGGGAACAGAAACAATTAGAGAATCCTCTATCCCCCCTGCGGAAGTGCCTGACCAGCAAAATGATGCAACTCCTGCACCTGAGGTCCCTAGAGCTTCTGTTCAGATTGGGGACTTGGAATCGTTCAAGCAAGACTTGTTTTCCCTGGTCCGGGGGGAGTTCAAGACAGTGAACGACAAAGTCGACAAGTTTGGCGAACGATTAGACAGTGTCGAGCAGGAAATCAGAGACTTGCGAACGTTGGCTAACCAGCAAGCGAGCGCATTATTGAAGACAGCCGCGTACAATCAGGCCAACACGCTTGATAAGTTGGACAAAATTGGGAAAATGGCACACGTTTCGGGAACTATGCTGACGGAAGTGTGGAAGGTGGCAACAAAAGGAATGCCGGGTGAGACACGAACTCAGAATGTTGGAACTCCCGGACAGGTATACTTACAAGTATGATTGGTAGTCAATCGTACGTTTTTAATTTTAACATGTTCCTAATTTTAATGTAATATTCTTGTTAGTATGCAGAGCTCGAAGCTACCCGTAGATCCAACCAACCCGAGTCAAACGAACATGCAGCAACAGAGCAGACAGGATCAGGGGGATTCGAGCCAAAAGAAGATGAATCCAATCAAATTGTGCTTGCAGCGGCAGCTGAAAGATCTAGGGGTTCAGCCCCGTCAAGGTTCGAAGAAGCAGGGGGATTCGATCAAGCAGGGCCATCCCAGCAAGCAGGGGGATCCCAGCAAGCAGGGGGATCCGAGTAAGCAGGGCCATCCCAGCAAGCAGGGGGATCCCAGCAAGCAGGGCCATCCCAGCAAGCAGGGGAAGATCTGAGTGATCCTGAACTCGAAAGTTGGTTTGATGCAGATTACTCAACCCTTGCAGGAGAAGAAGGAGGAGAAGAAGAAGGAGGCAAAGAAGAAGGAGGTGTAGAAGAAGATGTAGAAGTAGTGTTGCCAAAATTGAAGTTAAATGTACCGGAAGATTGGATACCGTACTTCGAGGCTCCAGAGCATACAGACCAAGAAGAGTGTTGGACTCCTCAGTCAACGTACAGTTATGATAAGCTAGGTTTGTATGACAAGATACATGGTCGTGATAAGTTGTTTATTGTTCGAGAAGGTGGTGTGGCAGTGAAGTGGCGGCGTGATCGCGCAAGAATTGAGTGGGAGAGAACCAAGTATGCGGCTGCACTTGCTAAAGAAGGAATTCACCCTGTGAAGTTTTTATATAGTGCGTCTACCGGAATGCCAACGTTCAACCTCATGATGCAACCCAAACCACCTCTAGTAAAAGCCTTCCAAGCGTGGTTATATGATCCTGAAGAGGAGTGGGCAGGTATATATTGTGGAATTATTATACTTGGGAGGGAATTCTTTAAGTACCTTAAAGCAGAATATTCTACTATTATTTGGTATCATATGGACGAGATGACGTATGTGATTAGGCGCATGTATTCAAAGAAAGTGCGTGAAGCTAGAACAGACACGGTCATTACTGACTATGGTTGGTATCATGCGTTCATGAATACGACACTCACTTACGAGGAGCTGAAGGAAAAGTGGCCCCATATTTTGCAGGAAATCAGCCCTATCGGGGAACTGAGCTCGCCAAGGCTAGTAGGTGGTTCATGCCATGGTTTACAAAGAGAACGGCTAAAGGTCCAGAGCATTGGATTGTCATTTATATTGAAGTGAAAGACATGGTGTTGCAAGTGTACGATCCGCATCAGTACTCTGGGTTCAAGCAATGGGATTTTGAGCGTCTTCTCACCAATTTCCCTAGGCTTCTGAAGGACTTCGGTGGCTATAGAGCGAGGCCTGAATTGTTGGAAGTGGAGAAATTGGAGAAAAAACATCTATTCAAGACCAGAGATAAGAGGTTTGTGACCCAAAAAAGGTATATGACAGCCTGGTATGTACTTCAAATGATTGAGTGCTTAATTCAGTCAAATCCGATTAGGGGTTGGATATGTGTGGAAGACATAGTACTGAAAAAGAAGTTAGATTACTGTACTTTGATTTGGATGGTCGCTTTTCACTTCCCTATTGTCACTGGAAAGGGTGTGAGAGTGGACAAAGTAAGCTTCCAATGATATGTATTTTAGTAATTTAATGAAACTTTTGTTTTTTTCCAATTGTATATCGATTACAAACAACGAACAACGACTATCGATTACAAACAACGACTATCGATTACAAAGGACGACTATCGATTACAAAGAACGACTATCGATTACAAACAACGACTATCGATTACAAAGAACGACTATCGATTACAAACAACGACCATCGATTACAAAGAACGACTATCGATTACAAACAACGACTATCGATTACAAACTACGACTATCGATTACAAACAACGACTATCGATTACAAACTACGACTATCGATTACAAACAACGAACTTATTAAGGTTCATAAGTGCAAGTTCATATTAAATGTCCTAGTCGACCCACTTGCTGCATCTGTATGAACCCTTTCCTCCTCGATTTTTAAATATTTTTTCAGCCGTGGACTTGAATCTGGTCTCCTGGTCCCTCCCTGGTGTCACCAATTTCTTCGGAGGCAATGGCCGGAGTGCTCTTATACTCTCAGGTAAATTGTCTCTGTACCACTGTGTGTGGTTGGGAGCAGTATAAACCGTTCCGCTATAGGCCTCCTTAAAGTATTCTCTTGAGTAGTACCTGCGAGTATGGTTGTACATGACCTCCATGTCGTGTTGCACGTCGTAATGGCCCAGCTTCCTAAGTTGAGATGCACATGCACAAGCATGTACGCATGGGAACCAAATCTGTTGGTATTCGCCACACGTGCAGCTCCCAACGACATTTCCAGGGCTAAAATCCACCACGTAACATTTCAGGTCACGGTCTCTTATGCAGCCCTCGAGAGTTGGCCCAATTCTCCAACATTTTTTCTTCCCGCAGCTTAGTCAGAAACATCCTTCCCATTTTCTCCAATTCCACATTTCTTAATATGAACCATTGAGCCACTGTGTCGCATGCGAAAGCGAATAATTGAAGAGGTTTGCCATTCCGTGCATCCTGAAAGCATGAGTTAATGGACTCTGCATGGTTGGAACATAATTGTTCGAACCGGGATGTCTTGAAAAAAGACCTAGCCCACTTCTCCAATCCGGCATCGCGAAAGTAACCTTCAACCGTCATTTTCTTCACGCTATGCACGTGCGATACAACAATGCCCATGTCCTTCAAAGATGTATCACAGATCTCCCGGTCGAAGGTATATGCAGCTTTAAAAATATATTTATCCCACTTGTTTGTGGGGTAATGCGACAGCCCGTTCATCTTCAGGTGATGATAGCAATGGACATGGTTGGAAAGGGGGTACACCGCCTTAACTGAATTAATTATAGCTTGGTGTTGATCGCAAACAAAAGTCAGGTCATGCATGTTGGGCCTAATTTGTCGTAGTTTAGTCAAGAACCATGTCCATGCATCTGTATTCTCGCGATCCACCAATCCCCACGCAATGGGATAGCATTGTTCCTCGCTATCAACCATTGTGCACACAACCAACTGAACCGGTTCTTTCTTCATGTGCGACATATCAATCACAATTACAGGTCTCATATACCGTATACCTGCAATGCATGCACCGAGGGCCATGAAGCAGTACTGGAATACATTATCTTTGCTCACATAAATATCCCACTTCGAAACGGGGGGTCCAACTCAGCAATTAAATGCATGAACGCAGGTAGATCTGCATAATTTTCTGGCCCTAGTGCCGCTAATAAGACTTTTACGCTTTTGAATTGCAATCCACGACGTATGGTACGAGAATTCGGTGCCCATATCTTTCGCCATAGCCTGAACCTCAGCGATTGAGGGTGACTTTGAGAGATCTTTAAACCGTCCCAGCAGTTGCTTGGCTACAACCATGCTAGTGATGTTACGGTGCTTACCGTCAATCGTAATTGCGGTACATGTGCGAATGGGATTGTGTTTCTTAAGGACGTAGTTCACAGCCTCTTTGATCTTGTACGCCCCCACCATCCACTTACAGTTCTCATCACTACAACGCAACACTATCCGCACAACCTCTCGCTTGTAGACGTGAAAAGACCATCCGCTGTTAGCAGCAGCTAACCTAATAAGCATTAATAGCGCGTCGGGTCCGTTGAACAAATCGCCATTCTTCAGAACCAGTCCGTCAGACCTACCAATGCCATCACTACTAAAACCACTACCACCGGCCTCATCAACAAAACGACTGCGGTCTATCTGCACAGTTTCTAATGCAAGATTGTTATGCACATTTGGTTCCTCTCTATCATACACATCATAGTCATTGACCGCATTGGTGGTTGTGTCTGTGAGGACCAATGGAGGGTCCATGTCGTCAGCATAGCCCTCGGGGATGATCTTCACACCGGGGAAGTATTCTTCTTCAATCAATGCATGTGGGCTATTGTGTTCAACCACTGGGATCAGCTGCATATTGCTGTCATCTTTGGGAATCGGCTGCAAATTGTGGTCATCCATTGGAGTCGGGCCGTTATGTACTCCATCAAGAACAGTATCTGAAACTACGTTTCCTTGAACCTCATCCTCCAAAGTAACGTACATTCTAACAGTATACCCCGCAGAACACCAATCAAACAAATCATCGATTTGTAGGTCATCAGAAAGTACGTTAGGGGGGAACAAGTCTGCATCGTCTATCAAGTGATGATAGTGTAAGACAATCTTCTTAGTAGACTCATGATCACCACCCATTCTAACGGAGACATCTTCCTTCAATGACTCTACAGTAATGCCTTTGCATATCTTGAAATGCGCGGTATTCAATCTTTCACCCAAATATTTGTACCTACCTTCGACACGATCCCATGCACCGTTCCAGATGACAAGTACTCCTAATTTCTTCACCATCTCTGTCATATATAAACAAACTTCACATGTTAGAAGATAATGTTTGTTTTTCTTAATTAGGGTTTAGGTTTTAATAATAACCATATTGTGATAATAGTTAATTTTTAATAATAAGGGTTTAGGGTTTAGGGTTTAAGTTTTTTTTTTTTTTTTTTTTTTTAATAATAAACAGTTGGTAGGGAAGACAGAGACGACCAATGTCATTTGGGCGTCTCTGCCTTCCCAAGTGAATTACACGGACGAACCAACGACCATGGTCGTCTCTGTCTTCACCAGTGAACGAACCAGACGACCTTGGTCGTCAGGGTCTTCACTGGTGAATGACACAGACGACCAAACCTTGGTTGTCTGGATAGTTGAGGAACTTCACGGGTCACCTTGGAAATTGATAAGCCGGCATCAAATGTGGATACATTTTCAAGAAGGAATCATCTAGAAAATGTATCCACATTATTACAAGCATGCACGGCACAAGAAACAAAAGAAACTGCCGAGTCTCTTCGTCTACCCTCCACCACTATAAATGTAGGTAAAATTGATACCCCTAAACCACGACCTATTCACACGAAAAATAACTCCATCAAAATGTCCAAGCCAAGCTCCCCACCTAAGGAGTACGAAACTGACCACGGTGAAGAAGAAGAGGAGGTGGGAAGTGATGAAGAAGAAACAGATCAGGAGAAGGAAAGTGATGAAGAAGAAAAAAGTGAAGAGGAGGGAAGTGAAGAAGAAAAGAGTGAAGAGGATGACGAACCTGCTTATTCCGATGACGAACCTGCTTATTCCTATAAAAGGGGTTCCCAAACAACCATTCACTCATCCGATGAAGACGAAGAAGACACGGCTCACTGGACTAGTCTCCCACCTCCTCCACGTAAAAGAGACAGTGCTAGTGAAGATTCGAGCACCGGTTCGGAATGGGACCCAGAAGAAGAGATTCCTCCTAAGGATATGAAGAAGCAAAAAAAATGTAGTTTGTGTCTTTTAAGTTTTTAAATTTCAATGTATTTTGCAATTTATTTGAAGTTTAATGCAAGTTCAATGAAAATTTTAATGTTTAATTTTCAATTTTTTGTGTTAGGGTCTTGATTAATGTTGTTTGATATTATTTACCTTTTTTTTGAAATAGGTTGATATTATTTACCTTGATCTTGATTGAACCCATGTTCCAGTTTTTGTGTTTTTGGAACTGTTGATTATTGTAATCTATTTGTTGATGTAATTTCTGAATTATTTGTTGATTAATGTAATCTATTTGTTGATTATTGATTAATGTTGGGGTTCTTCACAATAAACATGTAATTCTTATTTACAGTATTTGATTATTGGAATTATGTTGTATTTGATTGTGGGAGTTTTATTTTAACTCTTATTTAAACAATTTAAATTTTTTGTGTCAAACTGTTCTGGACCAGGTCGTCTGCATTTATAACCGGTCGTCAGCGTTTATATCGGATCGTCTGGGCACAAACCACTTCACTCAGACAGGACGATCTAGAATCACAGAGACGACCTAGCAGGGTCATCGGGTGTAACCTAAGTTTTTTCCAGTTCACTCACACAGCGACGACCTAGACTCACCGAGACGGCCATGGTGGGTCGTCAGGGTCGTCCTGGTGTTCCCTATGTGGTTTCCCCCGACGATCCATATACTACATAGGTCGTCTCTGTAATTTAGTGAATGAAACCACGACGACCAAGCCCACTGCATGGTCGTCGTGGTCTTACTCAAATCGTCACCGGCGAGTGTTACATTGGCATAAGAAAACACAGGAAGAACATATGATTATGAACACATAAAATTGAACAAATCAAGATAAAAAGCATAAATTTGAAGTGATAAGCTGACATTAGGAAGAGAAGACACAACAAATACAACAATCTCAACAAAATTACAGTTTACCTGCACTCTGAGCAGGTTCAAGAACAAATGGAGATGAGAGACCCAGATGAGAGAAAATGTGAGAACTGGATAAAACAAGAGCAAGTGAGAGTGACAAATGAGAAATGTTTGATAGCATTAAGGTTGGAGTACTCTGAAATCATAAATGATACGGTTGGAGTAATTTCTTCTTGTACTTTGTTAGGTAGAGGTAGATGAAAAAAATTGAATGTTGGCGAGGGAGAAAAAAAGCAGTGAAGATTGTAGTGAGAGAAAAAAATGGAAGGGTATTGAATATTAGGGTTGCAAGGGCATAGAAGTAATTGAACAAAAATCTTGGCTGACAACATGTACTTTTGGCTGACAACAAGGGACCACATGGATGTTAATAATTTCTTTAGAGATGAAATTACCCAGCCGGGTAGATTGGAAAACAAAGTTTGGCCAAGGGTATAAAGTAAAGACAAGTTGCCAGAAAGGCATTTGAACAAAAACCCCTCCAGCCGCCCACACCAAGAACCAGATGGGTCTTCACAAGGAATAGAAGACAACTAGGTTAGCCCTAAGAAATGGGCCACTTTCTCGCTCTAGGCCCAATTCCACACTCAAAACCCAATTCGCCTTCTACATCCTTTGGGCCTAATCCACATTTTGAGCCGACATCTTTAATTGAAAATTCTTTTGGGCCACATTCTGATTCCTTTGTACATCAGTACAATTTGGAGGCCCATTCAAAGTTTTGGCCCAATCGTGATTATTCAAATGGGTATTATTCAACAGTTGAGCCCAATTACGATTACAGTTTTGAGTCCAAGTCCAAAAAACGCTAAAAGAGCTACAACGACGACGACCCATTACAGTACGAAGAAGCTGGCTTTCGGCCTCCTGACTCGCCAATTTCCAGGACGCGCGACACTTACCGCCGTCGGTCGATCGCCGCGAACCGCCTTGAGGACATGGCGATTTTCAACCGCGGGGGAGTTGATACGGGTCAAGCGTATCATATAAGTCAACATTATTATTTTGATTATTAGTATTTTCTATTGAATTGTTTATTTATAGTTAATTAGTTATTTAATTTAATTATTTAGTTAAATAATGATCGGGCCTTGTCAAGCCCGTAAAAGTCTAGGGTTAGGGTTTAGTATTTATATTTAAACAAGTTGTAGTCCTCTAGGGTTAGGGTGATGTATGGCAGGTCTTACTTTCTCCTCGTACAAGTTTTACCTGTTCTCATCTCAGTATTAATCTCGTGATACTGAGACGAGAACTGCTCGTACGAGTTCCAGATCTAGAACAGGTCATCGTCCCAGTTCTAGATCTGGATCTTAATCTCGTCCGAGTTCTTGATTTGGTGGAATTCAAACCGTTTGTGATCAAGTTTTACGGACACACAACAGATTCAAACTTCATTCAAAAAACAATTTCAAACATTTACAAGCATCATCAAGTAAGTTACAGAATGCAATAATAAAGAAAGAGGGTATTTGAAAAACCCAACTTGTTCTTCGACGGTGGTTGTGTGCTATCTGTGTCAGTGGCGACGGGGTTGGGATGGGCTGCGACGGCTGCCGGAGCGGAGGAGGAAGAAGAAGCCACAGAGGACGTCATGGCTCGTTGCAGTTGCAGAGAAGAGAGAGTTGAGAGCGAAGTGAAAAGTGATTTCGTGGATGATGGTGGTGATGATGTGTATAGTTTTTTTTTAATTGTTCTGATTAAGTGTATATTTTAGTTAAATAAATTGTTTAACCTCAAGTGGGGTCCAAAAGTTAAACATAAGTGACTGGGAGGGTATTTTTCAAAGACCAATTCACATGACGGGTAGCACGCCAATTCTTTCGTATATAGCAGCTCTGTAACTGTCAATCATTTAATCAATATCATCTACGAAATCAATCGATTTCTTCTACTACTTCATCTTCTACGATTTCTTCTTCTTCATCATCCATTAATTTGTTTTAATTCTTAATATGGTGTCAGAGCCATTGTTGGAGCTCTATCTTCCTTTCAGATTTCACTCTATGTGAGTGATGGCGACGATGCTAGGGTCACAGGGACCGTCAAGTGGTTCAACTACAAGCAAGGCTTCGGTGTAGGCAAATTTATGTTCGTCCACAAGCCATTGATTCGATATGAGAGCTTCAGCAGCATCGGAGAAGGCAAGCGGTTTGAGTTCTTCATCGATGCAGGCAATGGAAACCGTACAAAGGCCGTCGAAGTTACCGGTAAGAAGAGAAGCCCAAAGACTAATGCTAACTACCTTGGGCCGTCTCAGCCCACTGCTAGCTCAAGCCAAAATCAACCGAAGGACCAAAGTGAAAGCCCAAGCAAACCTGCAAGGGCATCATCGCAAACAGAGGACCTTGCTGCAAATAATAACGGTCACTCTCCTATTACCATAAGATATGTTTGACCAAATAAATGGTCATTAGTAACAAAATCAATAGTCATTATCTATTGTTTATTATTTATACACTGTAACTCTCCTTCGTTCAATACACAGAAGATTCATTCTTCTTCTTCTTCTCGACTCTTCTCCGCCTTCTGTGTACTGTCTTCACTGTTATGGGTTTCAACCCAATTCATTAACTTTACAACCGGACCTCACGGACTTGCTGTGAATGGTGCTCAATTTCCATATGATTTCTTCTACCTGATTTTATCATCGTCACATCTGATATCGGGGACTCTCAGTTCAGAATCGATCCACATGATTTCAAAGGTGCATGATCAGTACTCTCGAATGACCTGTCAGTTGGTAACAGTGAAATTGACGAAATAGTTGAGAAGATTGTGAGTGGTTTGTTCTGTTTATTGGCTAAATTTGCTGTGATTTGGTGTTTCTGGTAATGTGCTTCCACTATTTGTGGATTTTTGGAAGTTTTCGTGCTTCTCAATTTGATGAGGTTGGAGAGCTTTGCTATCTCTCATATCACCTCCTGTTTGCAGCCAAATTGGTTGCTGATTGTCCTTTATTATGCGATCTTGTTGTGCTTCTGTATTGAAGCGTTCTGTGGAGGTCATGGTGGTCATGACATCTTTAGAGATTGCTTGTTTCAAGTTGTTTTGATGGAGATTCAGGATTTGGCCGGTTCTTGTACTATTTTGAGCTCTTTGACGAGTTTGTTGCTGATTAATCTTCGTTACACTTTTGTGTTTTGCTTCGATATTGAAGTGTTTAATGGAGGGTGTGGTGATCCATATGTGAGCAGTTGTTGCTTGATTGAAGTTTTTTCAATAGTGATTGTGGATTTCGCTGGTTATGCCACTGTTTTTGTTTGGTGTTTTGTGATTTATGATGCCGAGAACTGCAAATGCTTGCAAGGTTTCCAGGTGTGCCATTCTCTTGGAGGAGGATCTGGATCTGCATATGGGAACCCTTTTGATCTCCAGGATCAGGGAGGAATACCCAGACATGATGATGCACACTCTGGATCTGGTTGAGAATGCTGATGTTCAACGCAATTTCAGTGGTTCATCTGTGGCTGGTCCAACAGTTAGATTGTTCAAGCCGTTTGATGAGCTCTTTGTTAATTTCCAGGATTTTCAAATTGAGGCTCTAGAGATTTTTTTTGAAGAAACTAGTATTTCTCTCGTGACTCTATTCAATAATGATCCAAACAATCAACCCTTCGTCATCAAGTTCTTCAACAGTAAAAGTTCTAAGGCCATGTTACTCCTAAATTTGAGCGGAGAGATTTCTGATTCTTTTACATCTAAGTATCATGATGTTGTTGAGCAATACAAAGGCACTGGTAAAAGTTTTCTGATGGCTTTTGCTGCATGTAGTCGAGGTGCTTTCCAGTATTTTGGGTTCAAGGAGGAACATTTGGATGTGAAGCACTTCTCTGTTGAGGGTCAGTTTGAGTTCAAGTTTGTTTTCTATGTTCCTAAGAGGGCTCCATTTGATCACTTGACAAAAAGAAGAACAACAAACACTAAGTTGTTTGTTTGCCGAGTGTTGATCATCGACAACTGTGAGGATTTGATGCCTGAATACTTGAGCTTTAAGAAGGGTATTGTGAACTCTGATGATCTTCCTCAACATCTCAAGAGAGATGTTAAAGCAAAACAAGATTCTGAAGGTGATTCCCAAGAATTTGGTTAAGAAGTGCATTGAGATCTTCTTTGAGATTGCCGAGAATAAGGAGGAAGTTTTTAATCAAGCTAGCTGGCCAGTTTGTGTGTGTTTTTATTTATTTATTATTTTTTTTTTTTTTTTTTTATTTTTACAATGCCAACACTAAGCAGCTGATTGATGTAGTAGGGAATGAGTACTACATAAAGTCTGAGGTAAAGATTTTTGAGAACCAAAAGGACGCTGGAGTGGCAGAGGCAATTACTGAGTTGCAGAGGGAAGTTGAAAGGAAAAATGCACTTTCTCATACTGAAAAGTTGAAGGCTAAGTTTCTTAGCAAGGCTACAGTGTACTATGAAGTCAAGTTCCAAGAAGCTAATTGGGGAAATTCACACATTGTTGTACAAAAACCATAAAGCTGAAGAGGCTCGAAAAGTGACAGAATATGCTGAACTCTATGCGCAGAAACAAGCTGCAGAGGCGTACCTCTCCAGAAAAATGAAAGAGGCTGAAGAAATCGTAACTCTTGCAGAGGCACAACTTGTGGAGGCACAAGGATACTACGACCCCACACTCTTGGAAGCACTGGGAGGAGACTACAAGACACTGAGAGATTACATGATGATTGTTAAGGGCTTGTTCAAGTAGTTGGCTAAGATCAAGGCAGACGTGATTAAGGGGTATCAGAGCTGCCGCTTAACAACTCCGATGTCGATCTCTAGTACCACCACCGGTACCACTTCCAGTCCCTCTTCCACCATCGTCTCCGCCACCACCACTCCAACCGACGGCGTGAATCCTATGAATCTACTAACAAATATTCACAATCTCGTCCCTTTTAAGTTGGATGGATCCAACTATGTGATTTGGAAGTATCAGATCTCATCTCTGCTGAAAACCCAATCGATGTTTGGGTATCTTGACGGATCTACTCCCTGTCCGGCGAAATTCTTGCCGGAAACCGACGGGTCAGCCACTGCTGTAAATCCCGCCTACCTGACTTGGCAGAAGCAAGACCAGGCGATGATTACGGTGCTGAATGCAACCTTGAGCCAGGAGGCTCTGTCGATGGTAATCGGTCATACTACTTCCCGTTCACTTTGGCTTGCACTGGAACGAAGGTATGCTTCCTTGTCTTGTTCAAATATTCTGCAATTAAAGAACGAATTACAGACGAGTAAAAAGAAATCAGAATCAATTGATTCTTTTATGCAAAAATTGAAGAACATTCGGGATAAGTTAACAGTGGCCAGTGTTACAATTGAAGATGAAGACATGATTCTCTATGCTCTAAATGGGTTACCCTCTAAGTATAATGCTCTACGCACTACTATTTCTGTTAATTCCAATCCTCTTACCTTCGAAGATTTACATGTTCTGCTTAAATCTCATGAATTAATGCTGGAATCCCAAACCACTGCTCCTGCTTCTGAATCTGTGATTGCTCTCAATACTGTTACTGCCAATAATAGCTCTAATAGAGGTAGAGGACGGAATAATTATTATGGTAGAAACAATGGTGGACGTAACCGAGGAGGTTACCAAGGCAGATTTGGTAGAAACTATGGGTCCTATGATAATCGTGGTAGATCTAGCTACAACCGTGGAGGTCGTTCCGACTCTTATCGAGGAAGGAACAATGGCTATAGTTACCCACATCAAAATAGTGGTCACATTACTTGTCAAATCTGTGGGCAAGGATACCATTCTGCTTTAGACTGTATTCATCGTATGGACCACTCTTATCAGGGTAAAATGCCCTCTGACAAACTAACTGCCATGACTGCTTCTACTCAAAACATGGCTCCTGCTTATCAAAATTATTGGTTGTCGGATACCGGGGCTACAAATCACATGACAAATGATTTTGGAAATTTGACTATGTCTGATCCCTACACTGGGATGATCATGTTGCTGTTGGCAATGGGGAGTCACTACCCATTCACCATTCTGGTACAGCTCTCTTATCTACGTCTTCGCACAATTTTAAGTTACACAACACCTTGCACGTGCCTAAATTGAGCACAAACTTATTATCGGTTCACAAACTTTGCACTGAACATAATTGTAGATTTATTTTTGACTCCGTTTCTTTTTCTATTCAGGATATAACTAGGGGGAAAATCCTATACCAAGGCCTGAGTAAAAACGGGCTATATCCGATTGAGTCCTTTTCTTTTCAGCATCCACCTACAACTTATCTAGGAAATAAAATTTATGCTGATCTCTGGCATGCCCGTTTAGGGCACCCATCTGAGTCTGTTATGCGTCAAATAATTCCCTCTTCGGGAAAATTGAATAATAAATGTCAATCTTGTTTACTTGGAAAGATGCACCGTCTTCCTTATTCTCATTCCACGTCTCACACTACTACACCTTTGCATTTAGTACACAGTGATGTATGGGGTCCAGCATCTACTTTATCTTACTATGGTCATCGCTATTATGTGCTGTTTATTGATGATTTCTCCAAATTTACTTGGATTTTTCCTCTACATAACAAATCTGAAGTTGCCTCTGTCTTCCCTACCTTTAAGCTTCAAATTGAAAAACTCCTCCAAAATCAAATCTGTATCCTACGAACTGATGGAGGGGGAGAGTACATTTCTTTTACTTTTCAGCAATATCTTACAACAAATGGTATAACTCACCAAAAGTCATGTCCACACACCCCACAACAAAACGGTATAGCTGAAAGAAAGCATCGCCATATCATGGAAACTGCTATTACTTTGCTCAAAAATGCTTCTATGCCTAATAAATTTTGGTTTCATGTTGTAAAAACTGCCGTTTACTTAATAAATCGCATGCCTAGCAAGAATACACAAAATAAATCTCCTTACGAGTTAATATTTGGCACACCACCAGATTATTCTAATCTTCGTACCTTCGGTTGTGCATGTTTTCCTTATCTTCGTCATTACTCTACTTCTAAACTTGATGCCAAAAGAAAACTTTGTGTCTTCCTTGGCTATGCAGATGACTACAAAGGCTATTTATGTCCTGACAAAGCAACAAATCGCATTTATATTAGTAGAGACGTAGTTTTTGATGAAACTACATTTCCTTTTACTTCTACTGCTACTGACGCTATTTCCCATGTTTCAGGGCCTCTTACCGACCCTCCCCTCGGTCCCCTCGGTGGAGGGAATCCCCCATCAATGATGACTGCTCGCGAAGAGGTCACGGAGGCCCCGACCGCTGCTGAGTCTTTGCAGCCGACTGGCTCTCCAGAACAGCATCAAACAGATACTACCCGAACAGATTCTACTGAAGCTGCAATTCTGACCGAGCCCAGCTCTGGCACGACAAACTCTCCTACTCCCGTGGCGCCTCCCTCACCTCCAAGAGCCGCTGAGATGGCCTCCACCTCCTGTTGGAATAGATGCCCTAGAGGCAATCTAGTTTAGTATGAATTTTTATATGGCTAGAAAATTCATTTATTATTTATTGGATATTTAATATAATGAAGTCCTTAGATTTACAATTGTGTTGTTTATCTTAAATATCCCTAGTCAAGTATAATGATTAAATGGGACAATCATCTATAGACTAGTATGGGGTTGGATTGATATGGAGATATCACGATCCAACACATAGGTGTGCATTACGGAATGTTGCACTGGATTGACCCATCACCGAGAAGGCTACATACATGTTATGTTGAGTCACAAGTGCTTCTCGCGGTGCAATGGTATTGTCATCCTTAGACTTGAAGTCACTAGATATTCTAGTTGTGGATCATTGTGATCTTGGTAGCGTTAAACGCTACACCGTAACTGCGTAGTTATAAAGGCGTGTACTGGATACAATGAGAAGCAAGCTTAGAGATCGTAGTGGACGTAGAGAGGATTTGCCCCTCCCACATAACGGGAGCAAATATCCTAGGCCACTCGAGGGATAGTGCTTATAGAATGTCTGGCCAGACTCAAATAAATCAATATATGGGATATTGATGTTATTTGCACGAATAAGGCTATTCCATGGATCGAGAAACTAGGGATTGGATATACGAGTGTGACTTGTATGTCTCGTGTCCAATCCGAATATGGAGGCAAAAGGATGAGACAATTACTTGTACAAGGTTGTCAAGATGACTATTCTATTAGTTGGCTAGAATGGATGTTTTGCTAGAAACCGCTCCATATTAGCAAATGGTTGCTACCAACTAGATACAACCTATGGGGTCACACGCTATATAGAGTTGTACTAGATTTGGAATTAATTAATTGGATTAATTAATTAGAAGGATCACTTTGCAAACCCTTGCAAACTTAGTAGGGACTAATTTGCAAGGAAGGGACTAAATTGAATTCTAGTAGGACTAGAATAAGTCCTTTAGGTAGTTAACAAGGAGTTGTTGGACTATATAAAGGACCCTCCTTCCTTCCTTCCTCATAACTTATGTTCATTAGTGATCATAACAAGAGTGGGAGAGATCAAAGGAGAGAGAGAGCAAGCAACAAGGGCCGAACCCGTCCCTTGGCGCCGCCCCCTCACCCCGTCGGCCAAAAGAGGGTCGAGCCCCTCTTTTGTCTCGTTTTGCGTGATTCCTTCACCCTCCTCTCATTCCGGGCTAGCACCAAGGAGTTTGGGAGATCTAGGATCAACTCTAGGCGTGGATCAACTATAGAGAACGTGACACTATTCGCGTTTGAAGTCATCAAGGAGAACCCAAAGGTGTGTTTATGATTTCTTTCCTTTACTATCGTTATGCATCTAGACTTGTGATCCTTGGAGGGTTTTGCATGGCTATTTGTTTGATTATGCTTCCGTTGCGCGATCCATGAATCAAAACCCTACAGTGGTATCAGAGCCACAGGTCATAGAGCATAAACGTAGTTTATGTGTTACATTCTTGTTGTTTTACACCTTAATTTGTTGTTTATCGCGTAAAACAAGACAAATCAAGCATGGGATGCAATTTGTCAATAATTAGATCATAACAAGACCTAATTTTTGCATTGGATGCATGAATTGGTGAGTTTGATAAATTTTAGGATCTTAGATCTAGGGTTTGGGCATCCTTGGGGAAGAAGGAGTTCTCCCAAAACAAGGAAACAACCATACTTGGGCTCCAAGCAAGGGAGTTGTTTTGGAAACAACTCCCAAGAGGAGGTTCGGCCCCCTAGGGGACCGCCCCCTTGCTTGCCGCCCAAGCTTGGCCGCCCTAAGGGGCCGGGCGGCCCTAACCCGCGGGCCTAGCTTGCGGGTTTTGGGCCGGGCCGGCCTTAGGGCCTTGTGGTTCACATTGATGGGCCCGGGCAATTGGATTGTTGGGCCCATGGACCGTTTTAACCCTAGAAATCCTAAAATCAATTAAAATTGACCAAACGCGTTAAAATTGGATTTTAACTGTTTATGTGCAAATCGCATGGTGATTGGATATGGCCTTAGGATGTGGTTTGATGTGGATGTTTAATTTTGTGGTTTGGTTTTACGGCCTGCGAGCTGATCAATTAATTGTAATAATTAATTAGGGTTTTATGGCCTGCGTGCCATTTTTTTTCTCAACTTGTGAGATTTATTTTATTTAGTATAGATATTAGCTAGTGCTAGATAAAGTAGATTGTTAGCCAAGATTGGAGAAAATAAGCCCAAAGCCAAAGAAGCCACAAAAGATGGAGCATGGAGCATGGAGTATCCCACATGACTATGAAGGAAGGACCAAAAGACCAAGACGCATGGAGATGTGTTTGCTTAGGGTTCATAGATAATTCCATTGGCTTGGAATTATCTTAGTCTAGAAAAGGCCATATCCACATCATGTTTAATTTCTGTTTTGTGGTTGTTTATTTATTGTCTTATTATTTGTGTGGTTGGTGTATGGATGATGCATGCAATTAGGATAATAAGATAATTACACAACCCGGATCTATTATTTGGAGTTGTGCCCAAACTCAAATAGATAGATTAGTTGATATTGATCAACAAAATAATTAAAATTGAATATAAAATCCCTCAAAATTTAAATATTGTGTTCTTGCCTTCTCGTTATTTAAACACTCATTATCATCATTATTTACCAAGTTCGTGCGTGCCAAAGCATGGCGACTTGGTTCATAATGATGGAATGCGATGGCACGTAACAATGTGCAATTGTTTAGATAAGAGGTTGAACACAACTAGGATATTAATTTGATTAAGAAACCTAGAGGCAATCAATTGGGATTATCCATATGGATGGATAAATAAGGAGTTATTTGCCCGATTGAACCAAGAGTTGCATATGGGATGCAATTGGAAATTGTTCCTACCTAAAAGTAGTCAAATTATGGGTGACTTGCCAAAGCAAGCTCATAAGGAGATGAAAGGATGGATCTTGGCCCACTAGAAAATATAAGGATATTTTCCGCATTAATATCTTGAGGGTTATTAATCCGTAGAAAAATAGTGGGAGCTATATTTAATAAACTAGCCATTATTAAATATAGTAAAAAATTCACAAATACTAAAACTTGCGTATTTTCCTTTTTGTAGAATTCCAAATGGCAAACAACTCATCGAGTTCACAACATTCCCTACGATCTGTCCTTGAGAAGGACAAGCTCTCTGGAACCAACTTTCTTGATTGGTACAGAAACTTGAGAATTGTTCTCAAGCAAGAGAAGAAACTGTACGCAATAGAGGAGCATGTTCCAGAAGGTCCAGAGAATCAGACACCTGCTGCCTTAAAGGCGTATCAAAAGCGTGTTGATGACGTTAATGATGCGGCCTGCCTAATGCTTTGCACCATGACCTCTGAGCTTCAGAAGCAACATGAGAACATGAATGTTGTCGATATGATCGAACATCTAAAGCAGCTCTTCCAAGAGCAGGCGAGGGTAGAGAGGTATGAGGTCTCAAAGGCACTGTTCAAATGTCATCTGGCAGAAGGAAACCCGGTGGGACCCCATGTACTCCGAATGATCGGGTACTTGGAGAATCTCGCCCGGCTTGGGTTCCCGGTCGGCCAAGAGTTGGCAACCGATCTCGTGTTGCAATCGTTGCCCGAAAGTTATGGACAGTTCATTATGAACTATAACATGAACGAGATCGTTAAACCACTGCCAGATTTGCTCAACATGTTGAGGACGGCTGAACAGAGCATCAACAAGGGTAAGGGCAAGGCCATTATGATGGTGCATAAAGGAAAGGGCAAAAAGTTTGCCTCTTCCTCCAAGGGCAAGAGCAAGTCAGTTGCCAAGTCCAAGGAACAAGCCCTTAAGCCTGTTGGTGGCATTGCCAAGGTCGTGACTAAGGGTGAATGTCACTACTGCAGTCAGCCTGGACACTGGAGGAGAAACTGCCCAAAATATCTGGAGGACAAGAGGCTTGGAATAGTGATTCCACCACCACCAGGTATTTTTGTTGTAGATGTCAATTTAACTGTCTCTACATCTTGGATATTAGATACTGGATGTGGATCTCATATTTTTCGAAATATGAAGGATCTAAAGAGAAGTAAAAGATTGGCTAAAGGGGAGGTAGATCTGCGCGTTGGGAATGGAGCAAAGGTTGCTGCGTTGGCCATAGGCGTGTGCGAGCTATCTCTGCCTTCAGGATTAACTTTAGAATTAAATAATTGCTATTTTGTGCCTGCTATGAGCAGAAACATTATTTCTATTTCTTGTTTGGACAAGGAAGGTTTTATTATTTCAATAAAGAACAATTGTTGTTCCATTTATTTGAATAATATTCACTATTTTAGTGCGCAATTATTTAATGGACTTTATGTCCTTGATCTAAGCAATCCTGTCTACAACATTAATACCAAGCGGATTAAAATAAATGATTTAAATCCTGCTTATATATGGCATTGTCGTTTAGGCCACATAAATGAGAAACGTGTATCTAGACTCCATAAGGATGGATTACTAGACTCATTTGATTTTGAATCATATGAGACATGTGAGGCTTGTTGGGAAAAATGACAAAGTCCCCTTTCAATAAGAAAGGTGAGAGGACTAGTGAGCAATTGGCGCTCATACATACCGATGTGTGTGGGCCATTTGCCACGCATGCCAGGGGTGGTTATGTCTACTTCATTACATTTACTGATGATTACAGTAGATATGGATTTGTGTACCTTATGAGGGCAAAATCCGAATCCTTTGAAGTGTTCAAAGAATTCAAGAATGAAGTAGAGAAGCAACTTGGCAAAAGTATCAACGCTCTACGATCGGATCGTGGAGGAGAGTACTTGAGCCAAGAGTTTGACGACTATCTTAGAGAGTGTGGGATCGTGTCCCAACTCGCTCCACCCGGAACGCCACAATGGAATGGCGTGTCCGAGAGGAGGAATCGAACCCTATTGGATATGGTTCGGTCTATGATGTGTCAAACCGATCTTCCATTATCATTTTGGGGCTACGCTCTATTAAGTGCAGCTTTCACCATTAACCGTGTTCCATCTAAATCAGTCATGAAGACACCATATGAGATGTGGAGTGGGAGGCGTCCCACACTGTCGTTCATGAGGATTCGGGGCTGCGATGTCTATGTAACACGTTTACAATCAGACAAGCTAGGGCCTAAATCGGATAAGTGTAAGTTTGTGGGGTACCCTAAGGAAACTAAGGGATACTACTTCTACAATCCAACCGAGAACAAAGTGTTTGTTGCTCGGACCGGCGTGTTTCTAGAAAGAGAGTTTGTCTCTAAAGAAGCAAGTGGGAGGAATGTAGAGCTTGAAGAAGTTCAAGAACCACAAATCACTGAACCGATTATGGAACATGAACAGGAATCACAAGCAATTGTGGAGCCACCTGTTCAGGTAACACAAGAGCTTCGTAGATCTAGTAGAGTGCGCCAGGAACCCGAGAGGTACGAACTTCTCGTAACTGATTCCGGCGACACGATGCTCATATATGATGAGCCTACTACCTATGAGGAGGCCATGAATGGCCCAGACTCACAGAAGTGGCTTGAGGCCATGAGATCCGAGATGGAATCCATGTATACCAACAAAGTATGGACTTTGGTGGAACCACCTGATGGGACGCGGCCCATAGGGTGCAAGTGGGTCTTCAAGAAGAAGATCGACATGGATGGTAATGTGATTACCTATAAGGGCCGATTGGTGGCTAAAGGATTCAGACAGATTCATGGTATTGACTAAGATGAAACCTTTTCACCAGTCGCTATGACCAAATCCATCCGAATCCTACTTGCAATTGCAGCATACTACGACTATGAGATTTGGCAGATGGATGTCAAAACAGCATTCCTTTATGGGAATCTCCTCGAGGACGTGTATATGATACAGCCGGAGGGTTTTGAGGATCCAAAGCAAGCCAACAAAGTCTGTAAACTGCAACGATCCATTTATGGATTGAAGCAAGCTTCTAGGAGTTGGAATCGACGTTTTGATGAAGTGGTCAAAGAGTTTGGCTTCATCAGAAACGAAGATGAGTCTTGTGTCTACAAGAAGGTTAGTGGGAGCTCTGTAGCTTTTCTGGTCTTGTATGTGGATGACATACTACTCATTGGAAATGACATTCCCATGCTGCAATCTGTTAAAGATTGGCTAGGAAAGTGTTTCTCAATGAAGGACTTAGGGGAAGCAGCCTATATACTCGGTATAAAGATCTATAGAGATAGATCTAAGAGGTTGCTAGGCCTAAGTCAAAGTACATATATTGACAAGGTGTTGAAACGGTTCAACATGCAAGATTCCAAGAAGGGATTCTTGCCCATGTCACATGGAATCACTCTTTCGAAGAGTGGTTGTCCTTCCAATGAGATTGAGAAGGAACGCATGAGTAGGATTCCCTATGCCTCGGCCATAGGATCTATCATGTGCGCCATGTTATGTACTAGGCCAGATGTGTCATATGCCTTGAGTATGACAAGCAGATACCAATCCAATCCGGGTGAGAGTCACTGGATTGCTGTCAAGAACATCCTAAAGTACTTGAGAAGAACTAAGGATGCTTTCTTGATGTTTGGCGGTGAGGAAGAGTTGCGTGTAAGGGGTTAAACTGATGCAAGCTTCCAAACCGACAGAGATGACTTTAGATCACAGTCGGGATATGTGTTTTGCCTGAATGGAGAAGCGGTGAGCTGGAAGAGTTCCAAGCAAGAGACGGTAGCTGATTCTACAACAGAGGCTGAGTACATTGCTGCAAATGGCGCAGCAAAGGAGGCTCTTTGGATCAGAAAGTTTGTTTCTGAACTTGGTGTGGTCCCTAGCATTGCGGATCCAGTGGAGTTGTTTTGTGACAACACTGGGGCGATCGCGCAATCAAAGGAACCCAGATCACACCAGAAGTCCAAGCACGTGCTCAGGAAGTTTCATCTGATTCGAGATATTATCGATAGAGGAGACGTTCGGATATGCAAGATTCCTACAGATGATAATCTGTCAGACCCGCTCACGAAGCCTCTCACGCAGTGGAAGCATGAAGGGCACACTAGGAGTATGGGCATACGAGATGCGCCAGATTGGCTCTAGTGCAAGTGGGAGACTGTTGGAATAGATGCCCTAGAGGCAATCTAGTTTAGTATGAATTTGTATATGGCTAGAAAATTCATTTATTATTTATTGGATATTTAATATAATGAAGTCCTTAGATTTACAATTGTGTTGTTTATCTTAAATATCCCTAGTCAAGTATAATGATTAAATGGGACAATCATCTATAGACTAGTATGGGGTTGGATTGATATGGAGATATCACGATCCAACACATAGGTGTGCATTACGGAATGTTGCACTGGATTGACCCATCACCGAGAAGGCTACATACATGTTATGTTGAGTCACAAGTGCTTCTCGCGGTGCAATGGTATTGTCATCCTTAGACTTGAAGTCACTAGATATTCTAGTTGTGGATCATTGTGATCTTGGTAGCGTTAAATGCTACACCGTAACTGGGTAGTTATAAAGGCGTGTACTGGATACAATGTGAAGCAAGCTTAGAGATCGTAGTGGACGTAGAGAGGATTTGCCCCTCCCACATAACGGGAGCAAATATCCTAGGCCACTCGAGGGATAGTGCTTATAGAATGTCTGGCCAGACTCAAATAAATCAATATATGGGATATTGATGTTATTTGCACGAATAAGGCTATTCCATGGATCGAGAAACTAGGGATTGGATATACGAGTGTGACTTGTATGTCTCGTGTCCAATCCGGATATGGAGGCAAAAGGATGAGACAATTACTTGTACAAGGTTGTCAAGATGACTATTCTATTAGTTGGCTAGAATGGATGTTTTGCTAGAAACCGCTCCATATTAGCAAATGGTTGCTACCAACTAGATACAACCTATGGGGTCACACGCTATATAGAGTTGTACTAGATTTGGAATTAATTAATTGGATTAATTAATTAGAAGGATCACTTTGCAAACCCTTGCAAACTTAGTAGGGACTAATTTGCAAGGAAGGGACTAAATTGAATTCTAGTAGGACTAGAATAAGTCCTTTAGGTAGTTAACAAGGAGTTGTTGGACTATATAAAGGACCCTCCTTCCTTCCTTCCTCATAACTTATGTTCATTAGTGATCATAACAAGAGTGGGAGAGAACAAAGGAGAGAGAGAGCAAGAAACAAGGGCCGAACCCGTCCCTTGTCGCCGCCCCCTCACCCCGTCGGCCAAAAGAGGGCCGAGCCCCTCTTTTGTCTCGTTTTGCGTGATTCCTTCACCCTCCTCTCATTCCGGGCTAGCACCAAGGAGTTTGGGAGATCTAGGATCAACTCTAGGCGTGGATCAACTATAGAGAACGTGACACTATTCGTTTTTGAAGTCATCAAGGAGAACCCAAAGGTGTGTTTATGATTTCTTACCTTTACTATCGTTATGCATCTAGACTTGTGATCCTTGGAGGGTTTTGCATGGCTATTTGTTTGATTATGCTTCCGTTGCGCGATCCATGAATCAAAACCCTACACCTCCAACCATCCTATGCAAACGCGGAGTAAATCCGGGATAAGTAAAAAGAAAGCAGGTTTTTCTGTCACAACTTCTTCTTCTATTGATCCCACATCTTATACTGAGGCTAGCAAACACTCTCAGTGGCGCCAAGCTATGACTGAAGAGTATGCTAGTCTCACAAATCAAAACACTTGGACTCTTGTGCCACCCCCCAAAAATGCAAACATAATTGGAAGTAAGTGGGTTTTTCGAACTAAATACAACCCCAATGGTGCTGTTTCACGATACAAAGCCCGCCTTGTTGCCAAAGGCTTCCACCAAAATGCCGGCATCGATTACGATGAAACCTTTAGTCCCGTTGTTAAACATTCCACCGTTCGCACTATACTTGCCTTGGCAGCTACCTTTAGTTGGCCCTTACAACAACTTAACGTCAAAAATGCCTTTTTACATGGAACTCTCAAAGAAACAGTTTTTATGTCCCAACCACAAGGCTTTAAACACCCACAGTTTCCCAACTATGTTTGCAAGTTGCACAAGTCCATATATGGACTCAAACAAGCCCCAAGGGCATGGTTTGAACGTTTTACTAGTTACTTATTCTCGCATGGTTTCTCTTCTTCTTATGCTGACTCCTCTTTATTTGTTAGACATAATGGCACCAAATGTACTATTCTTTTACTTTACGTTGACGATATTATATTGACAGGAAGTGACAACTCGTATATTCCTCACTTAGTTCGACAGTTGCATTCTGAGTTTTCCATGACCAACCTAGGTCCCTTGACTTATTTCTTGGGACTCGAAATCAAAAGGAACAAGACTGGCATCTTTATCCATCAAGCCAAGTATATTTCAGATTTACTTTCTCGTTTTCATATGACACATTGTAAGTCCGCTCCAACTCCGCTTTCTTCAGGTACAAAATTTCATGTTTTAGATGGTAAGAAACTAGATGATCCTACCCCTTATCGTCAACTTCTAGGTGCACTCCAATATCTCACATTCAGTCGTCCTGATATTTCATTTGCTGTTAATCACTTGTGTCAATTCATGCACACACCCACCGACGCACACCTTATTGCAGCCAAACGAATTTTACGCTACCTTCAAGGCACCAAAAACCATGGACTTCTCTACCAAAAAGGCCACATGCCTATCAACGCCTACTCCGATGCAGATTGGGCCGGCAACTTAACCGATAGACGTAGCACCTCCGGCTTTATAGTCTTCCTTGGCCCTAATCCTATTCACTGGGGTGCCAAAAAGCAACCCACGGTTGCTCGGTCCTCAACCGAGGCCGAATACCGCGCACTAGCATCCACAGCCGCTGAGCTTGCTTGGCTCAAAATTCTCTTTCGAGAACTCCACATACCAATCACAGAAAAACCAATTCTTTGGTGTGACAATTTGTCTGCCATAGCTATGACTGCCAACCCTATTATGCACGCACGCACCAAACACATAGAAATTGACTATCACTATATTAGGGAAAAAGTTCTCTCTCGTGACTTACGCGTTCTTTTTTGTCAACAGTGCAGATCAATTAGCCGACATCTTCACAAAAGGTTTATCAACTCAGCATTTCAACAATCTCAAAGACAAACTGATCCACCACCATCAGTTTGAGGGGGAGTGTAAGAAGAGAAGCCCAAAGACTAATGCTAACGACCTTGGGCCGTCTCAGCCCACTGCTAGCTCAAGCCAAAATCAACCGAAGGACCAAAGTGAAAGCCCAAGCAAACCTGCAAGGGCATCATCGCAAACAGAGGACCTTGCTGCAAATAATAACGGTCACTCTCCTATTACCATAAGATATGTTTGACCAAATCAATGGTCATTAGTAACAAAATCAATAGTCATTATCTATTGTTTATTATTTATACACTGTAACTCTCCTTCGTTCAATACACAGAAGATTCATTCTTCTTCTTCTTCTTCTCGACTCTTCTCCGCCTTCTGTGTACTGTCTTCACTGTTATGGGTTTCAACCCAATTCATTAACTTTACAACCGGACCTCACGGACTTGCTGTGAATGGTGCTCAATTTCCATATGATTTCTTCTACCTGATTTTATCATCGTCACATCTGATATCGGGGACTCTCAGTTCAGAATCGATCCACATGATTTCAAAGGTGCATGATCAGTACTCTCGAATGACCTGTCAGTTGGTAACAAAATTGACGAAATAGTTGAGAAGATTGTGAGTGGTTTGTTCTGTTTATTGGCTAAATTTGCTGTGATTTGGTGTTTCTGGTAATGTGCTTCCACTATTTGTGGATTTTTGGAAGTTTTCGTGCTTCTCAATTTGATGAGGTTGGAGAGCTTTGCTATCTCTCATATCACCTCCTGTTTGCAGCCAAATTGGTTGCTGATTGTCCTTTATTATGCGATCTTGTTGTGCTTCTGTATTGAAGCGTTCTGTGGAGGTCATGGTGGTCATGACATCTTTAGAGATTGCTTGTTTCAAGTTGTTTTGATGGAGATTCAGGATTTGGCCGGTTCTTGTACTATTTTGAGCTCTTTGACGAGTTTGTTGCTGATTAATCTTCGTTACACTTTTGTGTTTTGCTTCGATATTGAAGTGTTTAATGGAGGGTGTGGTGATCCATATGTGAGCAGTTGTTGCTTGATTGAAGTTTTTTCAATAGTGATTGTGGATTTCGCTGGTTATGCCACTGTTTTTGTTTGGTGTTTTGTGATTTATGATGTCGAGAACTGCAAATGCTTGCAAGGTTTCCAGGTGTGCCATTCTCTTGGAGGAGGATCTGGATCTGCATATGGGAACCCTTTTGATCTCCAGGATCCAGGAGGAATACCCAGACATGATGATGCACACTCTGGATCTGGTTGAGAATGCTGATGTTCAACGCAATTTCAGTGGTTCATCTGTGGCTGGTCCAACAGTTAGATTGTTCAGGCCGTTTGATGAGCTCTTTGTTAATTTCCAGGATTTTCAAATTGAGGCTCTAGAGATTTTTTTTGAAGAAACTAGTATTTCTCTCGTGACTCTATTCAATAATGATCCAAACAATCAACCCTTCGTCATCAAGTTCTTCAACAGTAAAAGTTTTAAGGCCATGTTACTCCTAAATTTGAGCGGAGAGATTGCTGATTCTTTTACATCTAAGTATCATGATGTTGTTGAGCAATACAAAGGCACTGGTAAAAGTTTTCTGATGGCTTTTGCTGCATGTAGTCGAGGTGCTTTCCAGTATTTTGGGTTCAAGGAGGAACATTTGGATGTGAAGCACTTCTGTCAGTTTGAGTTCAAGTTTGTTTTCTATGTTCCTAAGAGGGCTCCATTAGATCACTTTGACAGAAAGAAGAACAACAAACACTAAGTTGTTTGTTTGCCGAGTGTTGATCATCGACAACTGTGAGGATTTGATGCCTGAATACTTGAGCTTTAAGAAGGGTATTGTGAACTCTGATGATCTTCCTCAACATCTCAAGAGAGATGTTAAAGCAAAACAAGATTCTGAAGGTGATTCCCAAGAATTTGGTTAAGAAGTGCATTGAGATCTTCTTTGAGATTGCCGAGAATAAGGAGGAAGTTTTTAATCAAGCTAGCTGGCCAGTTTGTGTGTGTTTTTATTTATTTATTTATTTATTTTTTTATTTTATATATATTTTTTTACAATGCCAACACTAAGCAGCTGATTGATGTAGTAGGGAATGAGTACTACATAAAGTCTGAGGTAAAGATTTTTGAGAACCAAAAGGACGCTGGAGTGGCAGAGGCAATTACTGAGTTGCAGAGGGAAGTTGAAAGGAAAAATGCACTTTCTCATACTGAAAAGTTGAAGGCTAAGTTTCTTAGCAAGGCTACAGTGTACTATGAAGTCAAGTTCCAAGAAGCTAATTGGGGAAATTCACACATTGTTGTACAAAAACCATAAAGCTGAAGAGGCTCAGAAAGTGACAGAATATGCTGAACTCTATGCGCAGAAACAAGCTGCAGAGGCGTACCTCTCCAGAAAAATGAAAGAGGCTGAAGAAATCGTAACTCTTGCAGAGGCACAACTTGCGGAGGCACAAGGATACTACGACCCCACACTCTTGGAAGCACTGGGAGGAGACTACAAGACACTGAGAGATTACATGATGATTGTTAAGGGCTTGTTCAAGTAGTTGGCTAAGATCAAGGCAGACGTGATTAAGGGGTATGAGTCCTTTTCATGGTTGATGCCATTTATGAGCATGTTGTGGGTCAATTGAAGGAGTTTGAGGGTACGAAACTGGAAGAAAGCGAAGACGCAAAGAGAAGGAAGAACTAAGGAGAAGTTTGACGGCCTCAGCAAGGTGATCAATGATGTTCTAGGTGACAAGGTTGAGAAGGTTGTTGCTTCTGACCGCGTGGTGGACTCTCCCTGCTGTTTGGTTGCTGGGGAGTATGGCGGGACTACAAACATGGAGAGGATGATAAGAGACTCTAGCATGGCTGGGTACATGTCACGCTAGAAAATGCCATCATGGAGGAGCTCAGGAAGAGGGCTAAGGCTGAGAAGAATGAAGTCGGTGAAGGACTTGGTTCTTCTGCTCTTTGACACTGCAATGATATCCCGAACTTCTTTTCTCTCCCGGCGGTCACAAAGCAAAGATATCAGACTTCTCATGGAGAAAGAATGAACAACCATGGGTCCTCTCCAGTGTTGCTGATGACAATTCCTTTCAAGTTTGGCAAATGGCTGAGAGCATCTACCGTGATGATGATGACGATGATTTGCAAACTCAATGATGACGATGATTTGCAAACTCCTATATTCAGCTGTTTTTCATTTCCTCATCTCCAAGTTGGATGTGATGATCATACACACTCCAACTTGAGAGGGATATTGAAATATATAGATATAGTTGAGGGTATTATTGTCTTTTCTGCAATTTTATTTAATCAATATCATCTACGAAACCGATTGATTTCTTCTACTACTTCATCTTCTTCAATTTCTTCTGCTTCATCTTCGATTTAATTGATTTCTTAATATAATTTCGATAAAGCGCTGCCCAGCTCATGCAAGGCAACATTCTTCTTGCCGGCCTACTTAGCTTAGAAGCAAGTCCACCGGGTTAAATTTTAATGGGACAATTCCAACTTCTTTGTTGTGAAGAATACATAGAATTTTCTCACGGCAAGGGGATAAGCTCTTCTAATAAAACAAACTTGTTATTGCGAAGAACGACATGATTCACGGGACCATTGAACAAGAATTTAGTTCTTTATTAAAGAAGGAACGACAACAACAGCTTTATATCCAGTCATATTAATATCTATTGTTTGACTAGATAATTAGAAACACATTGATGGTTGCAGATGCGTCTATTCCTTGCATTTTTGTCAAGTGAAGCATATTTCGCAGAAGCTCCACCCTTTCTTTTGTCCAGAATCAACTTGGCAGGAGGTACTCGCATGTTCCAGAAGCTATGACAAAATTAATCAAGAAAACCAAAATAAGAAAGAATTGGAGATCACCAAGATAAGAGAAATACCAATGCCAAGATAAGAGAAATATGCATTTGTTGAGGGTAACTTACAAACGGTTCCCAACGTCCAGACCCCGACATCTTCAGGACATTGATTACCACTGCCCGGGACACAGGTGTAGCGGTTAAGAACTACAGATGCGTGGTCTAAGAGGGTATTGGGCTCAAAACATGAACCACCGGGCAATATAACACTGCAGTCTACCCCGGGTTTGTTGCAGTACACGTTTATTACATCTTTACATGCCTCCTCCGACAAATTGTACTTTGCTACACACCATTGCGGCTGCAAGGAAAAGATCGAGATCTTAGCATTGCCAAGTAATAAGTATAACCTGCTAACTCGAAAAAACAATTTTTTTTCCTAATAAATTCCATGGATACAACTTACAAACATCACCTTAATAAGATGATATATATAACACTTATAATTATATTTATTCTTGAACATTGTGTATGGTGGATAACAAGATCCTGATAGATCAAACTTACATTGTACATCTTCTCTCCATTGAGTAGCATGGAGTCTCGTGAGACAGCACAGTGAAGAATACCGAGCAGGACAACACTGAAGATCAAGAGTTCAATCTTTCTCGTCATTCTCATTGATTTGATTATTCTTGATTATTCTGAGAACCTATTTTGTGAAGTCCTACATGCGTGCTTATCGTCAAGCTTATATAGCGGTGTCATGCATAAACATGGTACAAAATATTTGGTAATAAATGAGTATTAATTTATAAACATACAACGTTCAATCTTTCTTTTCGTAAATAAATGACAGAGTCTAAAATCAAATGGAAATTAATAAAAAGACATACAAGTGAATCCGTATCAATACCATATACAATGAAATAGCTGAAACGGAAATTATTTTTTTAAAAGAAGAAAGGGAAATTAATTAACACGGAATTAATATAAAAAAGTACTAATTTCAAAAAGATACCATACTGTAAATATTTAATATGGAAGCTATCTTTTCGGTAATGATGCCAGTATTTAATAGGAAGTGATATTTATTATTACCTGTTAGTACCTCTGTTTCTTATCTTTTTCTCAATATTCATTGGGTCAGGTTGACCCAATAATATGATTAGCTAAACGATACAAGAATTTTGTGAGCTTTAAAAAATCTTGTAGAGTAAATTTTATCTTAAAAAATTATGAAAAGGGAAATGCTAAACGTCACCTCTTTTTCTTCACCCTTCAAGTTCACCCCTTATGTGGATGTATTTGATTGATGATGTAATTATAGAAATGTCTTAAAATAAAAAGTTACAACAATTATATATTGACATGTAGGAGGTGAACTTGGAGCGGAAGAAAAAAGGGTGAAGCATAGCGGCCTTCTTATGAAAATTCTGTCAAAAAGTTGAATTGGTTTGCAATGAAAATCACCGAGTCAAATTGACCCAATTACGGGTTTAAAAATCAAATCTGGACGAAAGAGAAGAAACATAAGTAGCATTTTAACATGGGACGATTGCATGATTAACCGATCACAATGTTTCATTGTGCCACGTCACTAATTTCATCGTAATAGTGAATAGCTTCTAAAACTCATCAATAAAAATTGACTGAAAATTAAAAAGTTCATAAAGTGTTACGTCGTCGTTTCTTTAAGTTCTTTCCCTTGAACTTTTGTGTGTAAATTTGATCCGGTGAATTTGACTAACAAAACGTTACAAGAATTTGATAATCTTTTCACGGTGTTGTAGAGTAATTAGTAAAAATTATGCAAGAATGTGATAATCTTTACATGGAAAACTCGACTCCGTGAGGCTTACTAGCAGATAAGATTAGGACTGAGGTCCACTTACGATGAAAAATTGGTACTTTCCGGCCAAGAAAAGAAGAGCATTGTGCCTCTAAACCGTTGCTCACCTCCTTCGTAAAGTGATTTTCTATCAAGGTATGTTTCCGGTGGTAAAAAAGGGCTGCATAACTAGGGGTTACTACTTATCAAGTGTCTTTGTGTGAAGTCTCTGTGTGAAACTGTCAACCCATTCAATCCAATTGGGATACAATAAAAGGGCTTCTAAGCAGGTCTATGCCGCTTCCCAGGTGTATTTTATATATATATAAAAGCAGAAAAGTGCCGAGAGCAAATGAAACAACCCTGGAACCTACGGTTCCTTACTAGTACAACCAAACGATAATCCAAAAGTGCATTTATTAATGAAAACCGGAGAAATCCTCCAAATAGTTTTGAAAGAAATAAATGACAGTGTTCGAATCTAAATTCTAAAATAAAAGCTTCCTAAGACAAACGAAATACTTCCTAGCTGCTTGATCCTAATCTTCAGTTCACATGTGCGCGTTCCCCCACTTTATTCATAACCTGCGGGTTTTCAATTAGCAACAGCCGACCGCAGAAAACGTTTATCAGTAAAAACTGAGTAAGCATATAT
Organism: Linanthus parryae; assembly: GCA_023055425.1. Lineage (NCBI taxonomy): Eukaryota > Viridiplantae > Streptophyta > Magnoliopsida > Ericales > Polemoniaceae > Linanthus > Linanthus parryae. The sequence continues at coordinate 2,486,666 of JALGPY010000037.1, read as the reverse complement.
CACAACATGTAAAACATAGTTTTGGCTTAAAGAATATAACTGAAGTAACTTCACATTTAATCATTAGTTGAGCTGAGGCGTATTAGAGCCCAGCGGGTAACGAATTCCCACAGAGAGGTCACGATGCAATAAATAAAAATGAGGGTACCTCTCGGGATATCACAGTCCATCCCAATTCACCCCTGAACTAACTATGAGACCTTAAGTGTCGACACCCCTATACAGTTGTGACCCACACATGCATAGGTAGTACTCTATAGCTTTCACAATATAAAGACCCATATAGGGTAGGGTATGAAACCCTAGGAGGTTCGTCTCACGTGCGCCTCCGGCTGTAGCCTTCACACACATCCTCTGTACATCGCCCCATATCATTTATCGTTCATTAATATATCACATGATCATTCTAGTAACCGCATACGTTCGAAAGAGATATTTGCAAGAGATTTCCGAAATTCAAAGCTAAAAACAGTTGGACGATACACAAGTAACACACGCCAAACACATTTTGATAGTTGAAGGTGTTGTGCATATAAACTTACTTGGATAGAAGAGAGATCGTCACACGAAAGCAAGTACGCAACTACTCGTAGTACGGATCCTCAATGAACTCGCCTCCTACGAACTCGTAATCTACATTATCGAGTAATCCTAATTAACGTCGAACCATCACGAATAGTGCATAAAGAATCTTATATGCAATGCATAGTAACCCCCTAATTTAATATCCCCCAATATTGATTAGGTAAGAATACGACTTTATTATACAATATACATATATAATAGAGAAACTAATTACTTTATTATTATTATTCTTTTAAAAAAAAAGAATTTAGCTTGAGAATTATTATATATAAGTTAGTAAACTAGATAAATTATTACGAATTTATTAAACAAACTTTTTCATAAAAACTATATAATTGTAAATAGTTATATGCATATATTCAATAATGAATAAACGAGGAACCCATATATAACTCCTTGTTCTAATATTCACAAAATACTAAAAAGTTTAGTTTTGTTTTGAGAAAACACATTACGATTTACTAACTAAAACATTTTTGTTTTTGTAAAGTAACTATAGAAATAGAATATTTATTTTCAGAGTTTAAAAACTATCAAACTAAAATTAACATTTTAATATACAATACTAATTACATAGGACCAGCCCACTAGCAAGGATAGTCTCTGACTGTCCAACACATACAAACAACTCTCAAAAACCATCTCGTCATTACCATGGTACCATCTTCCCCAAAATGAAATCACCCTTTACTACTTCAAAACCCACTGTAACAGTAGCATATTACAACACCCAAACCCCCAAAACAACTCATTCAAATAATAATGAGGTGGCCTAGAAACGAAGAACTAACGTTTGAAAATTAAAACAGGACTTCGGGAATTACCGATCGAATGGAACAACAAAGACGAAGACGACGACGAAAGGGTCACTGCTGCCGCTGCTGGAGCTGGCCAGTGTTGCAGAAAGACGTCGGAGGATGGGCGACGCTGGCGGAACGGCGAAACAGAGGTTGCCGGACCTGGGTTCTACCTCGCCGGAACTGGGATTGGCTTCGCTCGGCAAACGGAACAGAGAGGGAGAGCGATTGAGGGAGAGAGCTCTGGATTTGGGTGTGAATTTCTCAGGTTCTGGCAACGTTTCTATAGGCTATGGGAGAAGAATTTGAGGGGGGAAAAGGAGATCGCCGGAAGAGTTTTTTTTTTTCAGGTTCGATTTGGGATGAAAAATTGGACGGAATTCGGTATCTTGGCGAGGAAGAATTGGGCTCTAGCAAATTGGGATTGAATTGGGACGCAAATCGGCGAAGATGAGGTCTTGGTGGTGGTGTTGTAGTTGGAGGCGGGTTCGGTGGCGGAGATGTCGCCGGAGATGAAGTCTCCTGGTGCGTGGGTGTGAGGGAGGTGATGATAAAAGAATAATCCGGTGTGATGCGGAGCACCGGGTTCGCGGTGATTGATACATAAAATTAAATTAAAACGTGACGTTCTGGACACGTTAAAATGTTACACGACACATAATTTTTAATAACTAAAAAGTTATCTAACTACTATAATTATTTACTAACAACATATATATATATATATAAACAAAAGCTTATTTTTTTTTATTATTATTATTTTTCTTAATAATTATATACACACACACACTAAAATAATATATAACGCATAAAAAAATTGATAAAAACTCTTTTATAAATCCTACTAACGACCCAAAATATTTGCTAAGCTCCTAAAAATACCCCTAAAATTTCGGGGAATTACAGTAAATATGAACTTGCCATTTGTCAATTAACTTTTACTAAGGCGTAGACATGTGTACGCTTATGTGGATTTCTAACCAATGAAAATTATCTAAAGTGTCACGCATACAACATGTCAAATGACTCATCATATAACCTCCACATTAGTAATTACAAATTAATTCTTTAACTCTCCTAATTAATAGCATCACTAAATGTTATTTGATTATATGAGTTACAAAACAATCACTCCAATTTATGTGAATAGTTTATGAGCAGAATATTTCTTTTATGTAGAAATCTTAAATTTATACTATGGATCCAACATTGCATAGGTATTATTTCCTAAAAATACGTAAACCTACATATACATATAAATTATAATATTTGATCTTCCTATTAATTTTTCTATAAAAGACATGTATTTAATTTGGAGTCAAATCTGTAAAAAAAAAATGAGTTTGATGTGAGTATGACTTGAGGTCAATTTGTAATCGGATGCAAATAAATTATATCATTGATACTTGAAATGAAATTTACGAACCAAAGAAATTGATTATTTATGTTTCTAAAAAATATATTTCCAACTGTAATGTAACGGTCATGGTTTTAGCCCATCTGATCCATAATTCGTATGTTTTTTTATTGTTTTTTATCAAATTCGATATAGTTTATTAAAATCCTCATGAAATTACCTAATCACATTTTAAAACTGTAATGTTAAGTATATATTATTGTAAACAAGCATCTCAACAACAGTAATGTAATGGTGAAGGTCCTTCTGATCCATATTTTACTGTTTTCTTTTTTATTTTTTTTATTTATCAAATTCAATACTATTTTTTGGAATCCTCAGGAAATTACATAATCACATTTCGACAGTTGTCATGTAATATTTAGGATTTGGTTCAAGTTCTCATTCTGTAATACATCAAATATATTATATTGTTCTTGCATATTCTCCCTATTTTTAAATTAACAATAGAAATGCATGTGTTGAAAAACTATAACGTTAAGTATCTGTTACTGTCAAATAAGCATTTCAACAACTGTAATGTAATGGTCTAGGTCCATCTGGTCCATAGTTCACAATTTTTACTGTTCTTTTAATCAAATTCAATACTATTTATTGGAGTCCTCAAGAAATTACATAATCACATTTCGACATTTGTCATGTAATACTGAGGATTTAGTTCACATTCTCATTGTGTAATACATCAAATAAATTATATTGTTGTTTCTTATTCTTGCATTTTAAAAATAATTATATAAAATGCATGTGTTCACTAGCAATCTCAGCAAATTACAACACTTGATTGTCTCTTAATATATTTTTAGTGAATTGATTTAAAAAAATATGAAATACCTGTATTCATAAGTAAACATGCTATTGACTTAGGTGAGTTGCTTGGAGCATGTGACGTTCATGAGGAAGTTAAATAGTTCATAAAATGAATAAAATTGTGAAATACCTAATTAGTTTTAAGCGAATATACGAAGACCCACAAAAGTAGAGAAGGATCTGGAGATAATAAACTAAACACTTAAGCTCAATTTTCTTAGCCTAATTTTAGAGGATATTTTCTTTTGAAAGTCATAAAAAGTTATTGCTTTTCTTTTAAATACGACTTTCTTTTTTTTTTCATTTTACATCCAACGTCTATAACTTAAGAGACAAAATAGAAGGTAAGCAGTCGACATTTTTTCCCTGAAAACGTAACCATATTAAAAAAACAATTCCAAGTTAGCAATGAGAAAAAAAAGTCGCATAAAAATTGGTAAAGAAAGCAAAATCTTAGCCCATAGGATCGTAACATAGTTACCTATAAAAATTGACATATTGATCTAGCCAATTGATAAACCTATAGGCTCTGCTTTCTTTATTTAAATTTATGCAATTTTTTATTAATTTATGTGGAAATTGAAAATGTTGCTTATTTTGAAAATATTCAATTTGTTATTGTTTAACTAATTGGGACCTTTTGTTTCAAAAAAAAAAAAAAAACTAATTCTGACTTTTCTAAAAAAAAAAAAAAGAAAAAAAGAAAAAAAACTAATTGGGACGCTGGTTGACGTCAAGGTGCCGGACAGAGGGTTTCTCAAAGGAAGATGCTTGAAGATCCAGGTGTTAATGAATTGGGAGAAACCGTTAAGGAGGGGGCCAAGATCCGCCTTGCAGGAGGAAGGGTCCCTTGGGTACACTTCAGGTATGACAAAATTCCCTTCATGTGTGAATTTTGTGGAGTAATTGGGCATGATCTTTTAAACTGCGCAAAGGCTGAGGAGGTTCGTAAACGAAATGGGGAGATCCGAAAATACTATGGCGATTGGATGCGTTCTTCCGCGATGATGGAGTCCGTGAGGAAAACAGGGCAATGAATACCATGTACTTTGAGGGTTTCGAGATTTTTGGAGTTGATTCAGAAGGGGTGGATCGGAGATGGGACAAGCAGGAGGAGGATCATACAAAAGATAATGGAGGAATGGCTAAGGGGGAAGGGAAGGGGAAGGAAGTTGCATTGCTTCATGAAGGAAGGATGGATGTGACTGGTGGGGGAACCAAGAGCACTGCAGGGTTAAGGACTGCAAGGAAGAAGCATCACAAGCTGACTTCTGATGGGGTAGAAGGAACTGGGCAAGAAGGGAGGGTGTTGGGTATTCATAGTCCTCCAAAGAATCACGGTTCCGGTGTGAAGAGAGGAAGAACGAGTGACGAGGCGGAGGATGTCAATTATGACGAAACAGCGAAGTGTGGCGTGGAGCACCTTCGCCGAGGGCAATGAAAACATTGGCGTGGAACGTATGGGGATTGGCAAATCCATGTACGTTCAATGTTTTTCATCACTTGGTGAGGAGCCATAGTCCAAAATTAGTTTTTATTTCGGAAACAAAGCTTAATAAAAAGAAGGGGGAAGGAGTCCGGCTGAAACTTGGCTACCAAAATGCCTTCTGCCTTCCAAGTCGAGGTCTGGCAGGAGGACTTGCTCTTCTCTGGGGTAGTGATGTAGATGTTTCGCTTGTCAATTTTAGCAATTATCACATTCATTGTTGGGTTCAAGATAGTGTAGATGCGACCAGAACTTTCTCTTTTACGGGCTTTTACGGGAACCCAGATGCGAGTCACGACACCACTCGTGGGAGTTGTTGAGAACGTTAAAGCCTTGTAATGAAGAACCATGGTTCGTTTGCGGTGATTTTAATGAAATATTGTACAGTTCTGAGTATGATGGTGTGTGTCATCCAAATAGAAGATTGATTATGGATTTCATCGATACTTTATCGGACTGCAATTTAGTAGACCTGGGGTTCAAAGGCTATATGTATACGTGGTCTAATGGTAGAGAAAATGAAAGAAATGTTCGAAAACGTCTTGACAGGGCTGCGGCAAATGAGGGTTGGATAAGTCTTTTTCCTAAAATAAAAGTACATCATCTACAGGCCTCGGTTTCGGACCACAGGCCTCTTTTGATCGATGCTCAGTCCTTACAAAACAGTCCACGAATACAAGAGAAAAGCTTCAAGTTTGCAGCGCAGTGGACAACTGATGACGAATGTCAGAAGATTAATGCCCAAATTTGGGGAAAACAGGGCCAAACATCTGATGCTGAACAACTTGTACAGAAGCAAAAGCTGGTGGGTTCAAGCTTACAGAATTGGAGTAGGAAGAAGGCAAAATTCAAAAATAATGCTTCTAGGTCCCTACTGAATGAACTGTCCATAGCTAGAAGAAGCATCCAATCTTCTGAGAATCTGTCAAGGATAAAAAAGCTTGAAAGTCAGCTAAATGAATTATTGCAGATCGAGGAATTAAAAGGAATGCAACTGGCTAAATCCCTGTGGTTGAGAGACGGTGACAGGAATTCGGCTTTTTTTCATAGAAGAATTTCAGAAAGAAGGAGAAAGAATACCATTCATGGTGTCTTCGACAATCAGGGAGTTTGGGTTCAACAACAGGAGCAGATCACGACTGTTTTCTCAGAATATTTCAGCAATTTATTCACCTCAGGGGGCTGCGAAATGGAGCAAGTAGTGCAGATAATTTCTCAGAGGGTGACCCCTCAAATGAATGAGGAGTTGTCCAGAATTTATACGGCTGAAGAGGTGAAGACAGCCTTGTTCCAGATGCATCCAATGAAAGCTCCCGGTCCAGACGGTCTTTCGACCCTATTCTATCAGCAATATTGGGGAACGGTTGGAGAGGAGCTTACAAAGACTATCCTGGGCATCCTGAACGAAGGAAAAGAGGTTAGTCAGTTAAACAGCTCTTGTATTGCACTTATACCAAGAGTAAGTAATCCAAAATGGGTTACAGAGTATAGGCCAATAAGTCTATGCAACGTGAGCTATAAGGTGATTTCTAAAGTACTTGCAAATAGACTAAAGAAAGTGTTGAATGAGATTATTAGCCCCTCTCAAGTGCTTTTATACCAGGGAGATTAATCACGGATAATGTCATAGTCTCGTTGAGACAATGCACACTATTAAGAAATCCAAGAGCAAGAACGGAAGCTTCTCCCTAAAGTTGGATATGTCAAAAGCATATGATCGGGTTGAATGGGCATTTTTGAAGGCTGTGATGAGACAAATTGGATTTAATGACAATTTTGTTAACACTGTTATGAAGTGCATCACTACTGTCCAGTTTTCTCTGCTTCTAAATGGTCAGGTTGTTTGTAATTTTGCTCCCACAAGAGGTATTAGGCAAGGGGATCCTATATCCCCTTACCTTTTTCTAATATGCACGGAGGTATTAACTTGTCTGATGCAAAAGGCTATGCAAGAAAGGAAGCTTAAAGGGGTCAAAGCAGGGAGAAGTTGCCCTGCTATCTCCCATCTTTTGTTTGCGGATGACAGCGTGTTTTTCGGACAAGCTACAAAAGAGGAGGCACGAGAAATGAAGCACATTTTGAAACTGTATGAGAAAGCCTATGGTCAATGTGTAAACTATGAAAAAACTGCCTTGTGTTTCAGCCCTAGGGTTCCGACTGAAAAGAAGGAACAAATTGCATCTGTTTTGCAAATCACTACAGTATCTGGCCACTCGAAGTACTTAGGCTTGCCTACCTGTGTGGGAAGGATTAAGAAGGAAGTTTTTGATTACATAGTAGAGAAGGTGGTCAAGAAAATCTCGGGTTGGAAGGAGAAGATGCTAAGTGTTGCAGGACGAGATATTCTTATTAAGGCATTGATTCAGGCTATGCCCTCATATGTTACGGGTTGCTTCAAACTTCGTACTACTTTGAATTATGAGTTGCAGAAGAGACTCACTACATTCTGGGGGGGGCAGAGAAGAGAAAGATGCATTCCTGTAATAGGGAAACGTTGTGTCTGAACAAAGCGGAAGGAGGGATGGGTTTTGGGTGTCTAGAGGCCTTTAACCTGGCTCTCCTTGCCAAACAAGGCTGGAGAATCTTGTGCAACCCGAATGGGCTAGTTGGTCAGGTTTTGAAAGGAAAATACTACAGGGATGGATCATTTCTCTCAGCCGAACTTGGCCACAACCCCTCCTTCATTTGGAGAAGCCTATTACAAGGGAGACAGATTATCTACGAAGGGGCGAGACATGTTATTGGGGATGGTGAAGAGACCATTGTTTACAAGAACAAATGGCTACCAGTGGGTGGAGGAAGGAAAGTATACAGCTATCCATTTTTGCCAACTACTGCCAAGGTGAAGGACTTGTTTACTAGTCAGGGGGATTGGAATACAGAGTTAATTGATAGCTCGTTTTCCATGGATGAGGCCGCTTACATCAAGCAGATTCCTCTTTGTCGAAACAAACAGAGAGATTCTCTGTCATGGGGATTCACAAAAGATGGCCATTATTCTGTGGCATCCGGATATCAGGTTTCTTTTAGATTCCTTTTTCCATATGTTAATGGTTATGTCACAGGGACAAGTAGTTCAGAAGGAGTTAATTGTTGGAAAAATATTTGGACTCTAAAAATCCCAGGGAAGATAAAGGTGTTCATTAGGAAATTTATGAAAAACTATTTGCCAGTTAGGAAGAATCTGATCAGGAAAGGGATGCAGGTTCCATGGTGGTGCCCAGGTTGCAAAAAAGAAGAGGAAGATATACTTCACCTTTTTGCCCATTGTACAAAGATCCAAGTGTTGTGGTCTGAAGCTGGTATTCAATTACCGAGAGATGCTGTGAATCCAGAAAACTTGCTCAAACAGTGCTTGGAACGCCTAAAGCATGAAGATTTCGTCAGATAGATAGTTATTTGCTGGCAAATCTGGTACAGAAGGAACAAGTCAGTGATGGAAGGTGAGGAATGTAACTGTAAAGGGGCAATTGAAGCTGCAAAGTTGTTGCTCAAAAATGTGAACTTAGCTGCTGAAAGGGAGATACGGAGGATGCAACCCTTGAATCAGATGGAAGAACAATGGTCTCCGCCAGAGGATGGTCGCCTCAAACTAAACACATATGTCGCCGTAAATCCACGGAATGGATTTGCTTGGGCCGGGTGTGTGATTCGCAACCATAGAGGAGATTTTGTGGCTGCTAGAAGTGAGTCGGTGGTGTACTCAGGGAATTCAACATAGAATGAGGCGAAGGCCTTGATGGCTTCTCTTCGGTGGTTTCAAACACTGTCTACTAATCGTTTAGAAGTGGAGGTGGATTCAAAGTCTCTAGCTGATCAATTGAACTCCACCACCAACGCTTGCAACGTACACGGCCGGTTTTTGGAAGAACCGAAGGCAAATAATTGGCTACGAGGGTGGATCTGAGGAAATCGTTGCCAATCCACCCTCAACTTATGGGAGACTGGATTTAACCGAATAAATTGATAATTATATTAATTAATGAGATTTTGACTATACCAAAAATTCAATAAACTCTAACAAATACTAACTTCCCCCTCATCTTCCCCTCATTATCACTTTGCATTCAAAAACAAATCTGCACTCTCTCCATCTCAGCACAACACCATGACCGCCCTCTCTCCCTTTCGGCACAACACATCATCGCCACTTCTACCACCAAGACGCCGACTGAACACAAACGCAGTTGCTCCCTCCTTCCACCGTCGTCGTCGAGCTTGCTCGTCAGATTTGGGAGATCGATCCCCCTCTTCTTTTTTCTTCCTCTTTTCTCTCTCTGTCTTTTTTTTTTGTTTCTGTCAATTGGTGGTTGTTTTTGCAGGGGTAATGAGGCGGTGGCGTTGGTGGTTTTTACAGGGGGCAGGAATACCCAAAGATCGGACTACGATCTTGCTTGATCGGGGCCCGATATTGCTTGTTCGAAACTCGATCTTGCTTGATCGAGGCTCGATTTTGTTTGATCGGAACTCGATCTTGCTTGATCGGACCTCGATCTTGCATGATCGAACCTCGATCTTGCAAGATCAGGATTATGATTAGATCATGAACCACATGAACATAAAACAAAAATTTGACAAAGTTGGTGGTGGGTTGGCAAGGGTTTAAAAGTTTGAGTGGATTGGCAGCCACTTATGCCACTTATGGTGGATTGGCAAATCATCCCCTCTTTCTCTATGCGTCGTCTTTCCTCAAATTCCAGACATACAACACCTAGTACACCCGAATTCACCATTGGTCCTACCCTCAAAGCCCTATTTTTCCCTTGCCAATATTTAATGTAACCCCTAGCCCAACTATTCACTCAAACCCAACAACCCACTGCAACCCAACTGTCACAGACCACTCTTTAACATCCTGGTCTATTAATAAACCAAGGTTCGTCGTTTATTTATAGCCCATAAACTTCATAGCCCAAAAACGGAAAAATAACAATAATAATTAAGTTGATTATTTGGCAAATTTACTTTCAGGATTTTTTTCACAATTTCATATTCATTGAATATTGGGTCAACCTACTAGGCTCGACTTTCGCTCATAATTATGGGTCATATTTTAATTTTTGTATTAAGGATCTTAAGAAATACGATCACTCATTGTCAATCAAAACATCGCTCAGAGGTAAGATGAAATGGAACAACGGTTGAAACCATTGATAATACTTTCCAAACTCTCACAAATTCAATAAAAGAGTTGACTCAAAAAATGGATCATTTGACAACATCTTGAGAAATATAACCACTTAGTACGGAGGCAGTTGAAGATTCCAATGGCAGCCCCACGGTTCAAAAATTTTGATCTGTCAATCGTAATGTGCGTGATAATCTGCCACAACACCAAAGGTCCCGGGACGAGTTTGGCGAGTCTGAGAATGAGGTTAATATTCATAGACAAAACAGACAACATGGAATACTTCAATACTAAACACCAGATAGAAATTATGGTCATTATATATGGACGTTAGGACTATGAATCTGACATCACGATGAGGGCCCGAGCATAATCTCATGAATTCAATGGCTAATTAGATCCTAATGCTTTTCTAGATTGGCTAGATGCAATGGATGACTATTTTTATTGGCATAACATGTTGGAAAGGCGAAGAGTTAGTTTCACGAAGATGAAACTAGTGGGGTTAGCTAAGCGATATTGGAAGAAGAAGACATTCATAGACTTGGCAACACACCATCGTTCATTGGTATGATAAGAAGACTAAGTTCAAGCCCATGTTTCTCCCAAGACAGCATATGAAGTGGTTACTTGATTATTCAATGAATTTGAAGCATTTTTCTTCTAGCGTGACTGAAAACCTGGCGAAGTTTAAAGATTTGAGTATAAGGTGTAACATTCACGAAGACCCTAACGTGTTAGTCAAGAGATTCATCAATGTCTTGCGCTCTGACATTAAATGAGAAATCAACCTATATGGGCCAGATACAGTTGAGGACTCTTATCATAAAGCATTAGATTTGAATATTTATCAAAATCCAATGACTCGGAGGCATTGGAATTCTCAAGGCAGGGAGACAGAACAAAATGGGTCATATAAAAGGTCCACAAGCATGTTACTTTTCCCAGGAACACCAGTTGCATCCAAGAATAGTGTTGCCTCTATTGCTAAATTCAATAGTGCTACGGGTGGAAGAAATTTTTACCCCAACTCAAGGACCAATAACCCATCCATAGCTTGCGAAAATGTCAAGAAAGAGGCCATATAGCGGCTCAGTGTCCCCAATTCAACCTACTTAATGAGTGTGAAGATTTTGATGAAGAGAATGATGTGTGTCATGTCCAACCAATAGAAGAACCCCAAGACTCGGGAGATTATGAATAGTATTTGGAGGATGATAGTAAGCAAGTAAGGGTCACGAGACGTATTTTCTCCACATCATCGATATATGATGAGTGGGAATGGACGAGTATCTCTAACACATTTGTGAAATGTGGGGAGGAAGTTTGCAAGATTGTGATGGATGGAGGAAGTACAATGAATGTGGTTTCTCAGTCGGCTGTGGAAAAGCTAAAAATACAAACAAAGACGCACCCTAAACCTTTTCAAGTTGCTTGGGTGGATAAAACCTCACTTTCTGTGAAAGATAAGTGAATAGTCCCTATCCAGATGGGGCTCTAAGAAGTGAACATTGTGTGAAATGATGTACCTATGGACGTAGCTCATGCATTGCTTGGACGCCCTTGGATTTACGATAAATATGTCACACACTGCGGGTGTGATAACACGTATGTGTTCAAGAACGAAGATAAGACGATCAAGCTTTACCCAACAGTACCTTCAGATAAAGATAAGACTGAGTTGGAAAGACCCCATAAGCATAACCTTCACATCTTGGCCAAGAATGAATTTGAGAAAGAAAGTACTAAGACTGAAATAGTTCTTTCCTTGCTGACAAAGAGTGTATGCTCAGATTACACTGAGCAAATTCCTTCCACCACACTAGAAGTTAGCAAGTTATTGGATGAGTTTCACGATGTTTCTCCCGAAGATTTATCGAATGCTTTACCACCATGAGGGATGTTCAACATTCTATCAATCTAGTTCACAGCTGCCACACTTAGCTTACTACAAGATGAACCCTAAAGAGTCTGCAGAGTTGAACAAGCAAGTTGAAGGGCTTCTAATTGAATGTTTCATTTGTGAAATCCTTAGCCCATGTGGAGCTCCAGCCTTGTTGGCGTTAAAGAAAGGCAGTCCTTCAAGGATATGTGTGGACTCTCATTCCATCAATCGAATCACTGTCAAATACCAGTTTTCCATACCAAGATTTTACGACATTCTAGACCAGATGGCTAGATCAACATGATTTTCTAAGATGAACATTAGGAGTGTTTATCACAAGATCCGTATCAGACATGGAGATGAATGGAAGACTTCTTCCAAAACTCAAGATGGGTTATATGAATGTATGGTCTTGCCTTTTGGATTATCCAATGCTCCAAGTACGTTCATGGTGGTAATGAACCAAGTCCTTAGTCCTTATTTGGGAAATTTTTAAGTGGTATATTTTGATGATATACTGATTTGCATCAAGTCAAGGAAATACCACATGGAGCATCTTCGCTCAGTTCTCATAGTGTTTCACAGAGAAAAAATATACATGAACTTAAAGAAATGTTATTTCCTACAAGTTAATGTGCTTTTCTGCGGGTTTATCGTCTCTTTGGAAGGGATTTCAGCTGACCATGATAAGAAAAAGGCTATAAGAGAATGGCATAAACCAAAGACCCTGATAAGGGACTAACCAATTATGAAAGTTTCAAAGTCTTTGGTTGTGCATTTTATCCTCATTTGAGACCTTATACTAAATCTAAACTTGATGTGCTAGAAGTGCTCAATGTGTGTTTTGGATATGCTGAGAGTTATAAGCGTTATATAATTTAATAGAGTTACAAAGGTTTTACACTAGTAGAGATGTTATCTCTATTGAATCCTTGTTTTCATTTGCGCAATTTGCTGCTTCTTGTACATCAACTCCTGATTCCACATCACATTCTAACAAGTCTTCTTTTCTCTTTTAATAAAATGATGATGTACCTACAGTTGATGGACCCAATTTTGTTAAGGTACACTCAACCTCCTCTTAGCTTCAACCACTTGGTGTAGATGCTCAATCCCAAACAGTGTCCCAAGAAGAACAATACAAGAACAAACACCACCATCTAACAATTTTGGCATGGAAGAAGAGGAGGAAGTAACCCTCCAGCTGTTGGGAAATCCTTGCATACTAGGAGAGAATCTAGTATTTTCATAAAGGCAATTCTATATTATACCTCCCTTGCTGGTATGTTTTATCCTATCTTTCACAAACTTGTTGGTTTTTCTTCGAATATTACTACCTTCCAAGTTTTTGATTCTGAACCTACATACAATATTGAGCCGAAGAAACACTCTTAGTGGCAATAAGCCATTATTCAAGAGTATCTAGGCCTCATAAATCAAAACAATTGGACAATGGTTGATCCACCTCATGCAAACGTTTTTGGTAATAAGTGTGCGTAAAAAACTAAAATTAACCCTGATGGATCCGTCTCCAGGTACGAATCTACTTTTTGAAAAAGCTTTTCATCAAACTCTTGGTTTGGATTTTGCTAAAACCTTTAGATCTGTCATTAAACATGTCACTATTAAGAACAATGCTTTCTCTTGCTACAACTCATGACTGGCTATTTCAACAACTTAATGTAAAAAAGGCTTCCCTTCATGTCCATGTTAAAATGAAGGAATTTATGAAAAGATCCTTTGTGTTTTGTTGATCCAACCAAAACAAACTATTGGGATGATTCAAACCCTAACAAAGATTTCCGAATCAATAAATAAGGAGCAAGCGTGGAGGAAGAAATATGGTGTAGTAGTACGGGTTACAAGGAGCTCTCATGAGAACAATGAGCATACACGAGGTCCCGCTGTTCTCGCACGATCATGATGCAGCTGGTCACCCATATTTCACCTCCTCTTGAGCGTGCTTTGGCAAGTCACCCAAAATTTGGTTTTATAGGTCGGAACAGTTTCCAATTTCATCAAATGCAATTCTTGTTTCAATTGAGCGAATAACGTCTTATTCTTTATCTATCTCATAGATAAATCCCCATTGCCTTTCCTCTAATCTTTCAATTCTATCCAAATGGCTTAGTTGCGTTTGACCTCTTACTTCAGTAGCCGCACAATACTTGTTTGTTCCGTCGCGCGACATCTTGATGAATCAAGTTGCCCTGCTTCAGCAAGCCCGAACTCAATATATCTTGATCATGACGAGAGCTAAGCAAGAGAAGGAAATACGCAATATTATCGTTGAGGGATTTTCTTGTCATTTTATTTGTTGATCATATCAACTGATCTACTCATTTGGATTGGGCAAGTCCAAATAAAAAACTAAACAAATTTATAATTATATTTTTTTTCGTTTTGCATGCATCAACCATAAATCAAAATAAAACAAGATAAAAGTAATAAATATACGTGATGTGGATGTGGCCCGAAGATTAAGATATTCCCAAGCCAATGAGAATATACATAAGTCCTAAAAGAGCAAGCACATCTCCATGTGCTTCCGTCTTTAGTCCATGCAATCTAGCTTGTGTGTCTTCACAGGTGAGGATGAAGACGACTCGCATGTCGTAAAATTAATCTAATTAATTACATAAAAAATAAAACCAACCCACACAAAATAAAACATCCACACAACTAAGGCCACATCCACCCATCATGCGATAAAACACATAAAACAGTTAAAATTCAATTTTATCGCACTGGGTTAATTTTAATTAAATTTTGATAATTGGGTCAAATGGCCAAATCAATCAAAACGGTCGGACCAGTCAAACTGGTCAAACGGATCAGATTGGCCAAACCACTCGACCGGTTAGACCTGACCAAGCACCATGGGGTACGATCGTCCACCATGGCCGAACCCCTTGGGGTAGAAAAAAATCAAATCTTCAATCCCCTTGTGCTGGTCGAACCTTCGAACCTGTGTGGGAGAGAAAAGCCCCTTTTTCTTCCCCAATTTTCCCCTAACCCTAGTTCATCACAAATTTTATGTATATCTATTATATACCTAAAAATTCATTAATTTTGCATCATATAAAAATTTATGAATCTCCACATGAATAACATTCATGGCGCATCATAATAAGCATATTAGTTTTACTATCGTTTACGGTCAAAACTAATAACAATAGATAACCACATAAATCATATTATGCGTTATCACACGTGGCATTGATACAACTGTAGGGTTTCGGTGAAGGTTAAGCAGCGAAAATACAAAATTTTTCTGCCCAAAACTCTCCACCGATCACATGTGAAGCATCGTAACATGACGGAGGAGAAGGGTTACCTTTGTTAATCTGACTGATCACTGCGCAAAAGTAGTGTCCACGCCTCTGCTGGTATCCACACCGTAGGAGCAACTATGGAACTCCCTCTACTGTTCGTTCTAGCGGTGTAGGGAAGGAACAATCAGGAAGCTTGATCCAATAAATCGGCAACAACAATGGAGGATACGGGGAGGCCGCCTCTTCTTGTCGTCGGGTAGGGGGGGGGGACGTCGGCCTTCTCTTTCTCTCTTTTCTCTTGCTCTAATTTTTTCATCTAATGAAAAAGTTAGGGCTGAACTTAATTATGTAATTAATTACTTTTTGTTAATTACAAACTTGCCCCACTACTAATTAGATCTAACAGTTGGATCAACTTTCGTTTCAGTCCAATTTTTTATTTAGTCCAACTAAATATGCACGTTGTTTCACTTTGATCCATGATTATTATCTTGTTAATTAGTACAAATAGTTAAAATCTACATCCATTCTAATCCTTTTGTTATGTGACCCTTCAGGTTCCTATTACATTGGCACTAACAATTACAAGCATTGTGCGGGGTCTAGCCACACATCAATGCTACCCAAGCAATATGAATAGTCAGTGATCTGACAAACCTCTGTGACCAATGTTACCGTGTTGTATAGTCCCTTTCTCTCAATACCCGTATTGGACACGAGACACATATGTCACACTCGTATATCCAATCCATAGTTTCTTGATCCTGGGATTAGACTTATCAGAGAAAATATCATCAATATCGTATATTGATCTACCTGAGCCTGGCCGGGCATTTGTTAAGTCCTACTCATCGAGTGGCCATGGACACATACTCTCGTTATGTGGGAGGGAAAAATCCTCTCTACATCACTACCAAATCTCAGCTGCTTCATATCATGTCCGATTATCGCCTTTATAGTTACCCAGTTACGGTGACACATTGGACGATATCAAAACTTGATAATTCACAACCTGAGTATCTAGTGACTTCAAGTTGAAGGACCACAACACCATTTTCACTATGAGAAGAAAGACATTCACATAACTTCCATGTAGCCTTCTCCTGGCGAGTAAATCCAGTATGCTATTACTCCTAATATATGCCCATGTGTTAGACTGTATATCTCCATATCAATATACCCACATATTAGTCTCTATGCATAGTGATCGTCCTAATAACCATTATACTTGACTAGGGAGAATTTAACATAACAAAAATTGCAATCTAAGGACTTCATTATATTAACATCTCGTGTTGGGAAGTGCCTTCACGTAGAAGACACTCAATGGAGCATCAAAAAGTGAGTCCTAGTGGTCTTCGTATGAAGACAAGGTGTCTTCGCACAAAGACACCTCCAGGATACCAAAGAAAGCCAAAGTCTTTATGTAATTGGTGTCTGTCGTAAAGTAAGTAGCTCTTCGTACGAAGAGGACTTTGCACGAAGGTCTTCGCACGAAGACAACTATATGTTCATGCGAAGACATCTTGGAGGCGAAAAATAAGGATGGAATTCACTCCTTAATTGAATAAAATGATCCTTTGGGGTCCTATGAATGTATGTAAACATCTTGAGACGTTTTCCTCAGTTGAATAAAGTTCTTTCTTGCCCGTGGACGTAGTTAGCTTGATTTGAGCTAATGAACCACGTAAATCTTGGGTGATTGCATTGTTTCTTGTCTATTCGTGAGGTGAGAGTCATCACGAGTTGCATAACATCTCCATATCTAATAAAATGAATAGTCTAGCCAAAACAATCTTCACACTGAAATAGATTGCCTCTAGGGCATATACAAACAAGAAATACCAATTGCTTTTCGCCGCAATGTCCTTCATGGCATGTAAATTGTGATAAAAAGGAACGAAGACCCAAATCCTCCACTTAAAGGTCCACTGCGCAAGATTTGAAGAAAACCAATCTTTGACTTAAAGGTTTACTGATAGACAAAAACCAGAGACAAAATAGCGCAAAGATTTGAAGAAAAATAAATTGTGATGTGTGCTAAGGGCGGGAGGGATTGCGACTAAGCTCTCCCCCGATCTTGGGCATGCGATCGACAGCTTATGTGTGTCCGTAAAAATGATGTGATCGATATAGAGAATTCGATCATAGAAGCTCACAATAGTAGCGCCGGCTGGTGCGAAGTTTAGCGAGAATCACGATCTTGAGCAGGTGGGTGCTGCTTGGAGACGATTGTCAAAGAGAAATAGAAGTCTGGCAGAGGAAACAGAAGCACACAAAGGAACGATCGGACATGTAGCTTCTGGGGCGTTGGCACAAAGAGAAGATGAAGGGTAGAAGAACTTGTGCGGCGGAAATGGGGGCAATGGTGGAGGCGAGGGCAGTCGCAGTCACCGATGGGACGAGGCAAAGCGATGGAATAGGGAGCTAGGGATCTGATACCATGTTACATTGTGAAAAGTCCTCCCCTCGATTAACCGTATTATTTATGTATATGAAGAATAATACAAGAAACATATTTATTTAAGAGTCCCTATACATATCTATATTGACAATTTTCCTATTAGCTTTTCCCCGGAGTAGAAGGATCTATCTATGCTGCTATGCAGTTCTCATTCCGGATAAACCATAGTTGTTAACCTTCCATGCGGTTGCGGGTCGAACTGTTCGAATTTACTAGTTTTCAGTCTGTTAATCTAACATGGATGATTCATTCACTTCCTTACATTCTAGATTCTTGGTAGTCCCAATACGAGACTGGATAATTTGGAGGGCTTAGAATAAGATCTGAGGGAAGTGAGAATTTTATGCCAGAGGGTACAGAGTGAGGGGTAAGTTTCAGATGGAAAAGATGGCCAACTAAACTTAACTGAGGGGTTGATAATGGTTTTAAAGTAGGGTTTTTATACCCTAAGGAAGCAGCTCCTATTGTTTTTCCTAGGATTAATAGCCACTGCCATCTCCTTGAAGTTACAAGTTCACTTTTTTGAAAGAAGGAGAGGACTCATTAATTGTGGGAGAAGAAAACTAGCGTTCTGCAGTACTACACATGACAAAATGATCGTCTGATATTACAAAGAATGAAATGAGCCTTATATGGGCTAAATAGAAAAAAGACTAAACAACCTGCATAGAAGTAAAGATAAGACAAATAACTCTAACATGCCCCCTCAAACTCATGATGCTGCAAGAATCATCAAGAGTTTGTCAACAAGAAATCTTAACCGCGGAACAGGGTGGCACTTGGTAAAAAAATTTCGTCAGCTGTATAAACGATGGTACAAATGACAAAGTTATAATTTCCCATAACAGATGATGGCGACTGATATGAAAATCAATCTCAATTTCCTTGGTTCTCTCGTGAAAGACTGAATTGTGTGCGATCTGAATAGCAGCCTTATTATCACAATACATAGGTGTAGAGTTAGAAAGAGAAAAACTCGTATCTCCAAGCAACCAACACAACCAAATAATCTCAGTGGTAGTAGATGCCATGGCGTGATAGTCCGCCTCTATCTAGAATTGATAAACCACACTATGTTTCTTTCTCTTCCAAGAAATAAGAGAATCACCCAAAAATATACAAAATCATGTAACAGACTTGCGATCCGTAGGATCACTAGCCCAATCATCATCACAGTATGCCCGCAACTCAAAATATGAACTCGAAGGGAATAGGAGACTCTGATAGAGAGTTTCTCGTAAATAGCATAAGATATGAAGGACTGCACTCCATTGAGCTGTGGTGGGTGAAGTAACGAACTGACTGACAACATGAACTGCATGAGCAATATCAGGCCTTGAAAAAGTTAGAAACTTCCATAATAGTATGATATAAAACATGATCAGGTAATGGCATATCATCTGAAGGAGAATACCGTACATTAACCTCCAAAGGCGTATCTGATATTCCAGCTTCGGTAAGCCAAACACGCTCAAGGATATCAACCACCTACTTCGACTGAGAGATTATATAACATTTTGGAGAATAGGAAACTTACATAAAAAGAAAGTACGTAAAGGATCCAAATCTTTCATCTCAAACTGACGAGTTAGTTCCACTTTCATTCATGCAATTCCAACTACATCATCGCCAATAATAATCGTGTCAACAACATATATTGAAATAAGAATACGACCAACAACTGTATACTTAACAGAGAGAGAACATTCATAATTTATTGGATTAAAACCAAGAGAAATAACCATGGCAGAAAATTTCTCAAACCAAGCTCGAGAAGCTTGTTTGAGACCATATAATGCTCTCTTGAGCCTATAAACTTCTCCGGGTTCATGAGAGACCCCCGGAGGTGGAGTTGTGTATAATTATTCATGCAGATCACCATGTATAAATGCATTTTTAACACCCATCGGAGAAATATGCCATTGACGAACATAAGAAACAACAATAAGAGTACGTGCGGTGGTTATTTTAGCAACAGGAGAAAAGGTCTCATCATAATCCATACCATACTGTTGAGTAAACCCATTAAGCAACCAACCTTCCTTTATAACGTTCTACTGAGCCAACATACATATTCTTGATTTTATAAACCCAACGATAACCAACTACACTCCAGGTGGTAGCAGTACCAAATCCCAACTGTGAGACTTGTGCAAAGCATGTAGTTCTTCATCCATAGCCGACTGCCAAAATGGATCAAGTGCTACCTCTTTGTAAGAAAAAGTGTTACCTAATGTTAACTCTTGGTTCAGAAGAGCGTGCGACAAGGAGAAAGAAAATGCAAAAAAAAAAAAAAAAAAATGAGGGAAAAAAATTGTTAATATTTTGTAGAAAACTTTACACCCTTTTTATACCTCTAACCCTGACGGTTCGACCTATTCCTAATCCGAGTAAAGAACCGTTAAGAAACCCAGGATTTAAATTAAAACATCACTACTACGATTTAACGTTTATAATCTCAAAACAATTAAAATAAAAACATAAATGAAATACTGAATCTAAAATAAAAACTAATGTTTCAGCTTGGGCTGAACATAGGTCTTTCAAATAAGGCGGTGGCACCACCGTGCGTTTAAACTGAGCACTAGGTTGTACAGCCGAATCCTCTTATGTCGTATCCTCGTGACGTGGTGGGGTCCCCGGACCCGTATCAAGTTCCCTGGTCTCGAAAACAGCTTATCCTCAAGCTGTAACTCTGGAAAGGAAGACTGAATATGTGCAACAGGTTCCCACGTCGGATTAGCTCCATCGGACCAAGAAACTAACCACTACCGCTGAGGTACGCTAGCCACCAAAATGGTTCGTTCCTGTGACACTGACACCAAAATAGCAATAGAACAGCCCTTGAAAAACTGGTCGGTTGGAGTTGCAACAAGAATCGTGGAGTTGTCAGGCATAAAAATCCGGAGCAAAGAGACATGAAAGACGCCATGCAAGCGACACCCATCAGGCAGGCGCAATCGATACGCCACCGGACCGATACGTTCCATGATCTGAATGGCCATAGTAATAACGAGCCAATTTGGCATTAGAGGTCGGGCCAACGAACGCTGACGATACGGCTGTAAGCGCAACAATACCATATCACCAACCTGAAAATAGACATTGCACATGTGTTTGTTAGATTGAACACGCATGCGCTGTTTCATCATAGCCAAATGCCCATTCAAATCAGTCAAAAACTCATGACGCTCAATGATCATCTCCTTAGCAGACGGAGAATTGCCGTCAGCAAGTAAGGACGGAAACAGGGACGGTGGCTCACGCCCATAAAGGGCCCTGAACAGCGACATGTGAATGCCCTCATCGTGACTGCAATTCAATGAGAGCTCGACCCAAGGAAGAAAGGATACCCAACGTTTAGGCTGCTCAGAACTGAATGCACGCAAATACTGCTCCAAGTCCCGATTCTTATCCTCGGTCTGGCCATCAGTCTATGGATGATAAGTTTTACTGGACTTCAAGGTAGGTTCACTGATCTTCATTAACTCTCTCCAAAACTTGCTCTTTAAAATTTGATCTAATCAGAAACAATGAACTCAGGAAACCCATTGTGTTTGACCACCACCTCAGTGAACAGGCACCTGACACGAGGCGCATCAAAATTAGTAGGAAGAGGGCCAAAGTGAACATACTTTGTAAGTCGATCCAAGAAGACCACGATTTCTGTAGACCCCTGAGAAGTAGGAAGACCGGTGATGAAATCCATTGAGGCTGCCTCCCAAACACGATCCGGAAGAGGGAGTGGTTGCAACAACCCAGCCGGTTTTTGCGTAGAATAGTTAGTTGTCAGACAAACAAGGCAAGTAGTAACAAACTGGCAAACATCAGCACACATATCGGGTCACTAGAAAACTGCCGAAAGTCGACGATAAGTTTGATCAATACCAAGATGACCCACGAAGGAGAGCTGTGGAACTCCTGAAGAAGTACCGAACGAACCGAAGATTCCTTGCTGACATAGATGCCAGTGCGATAATACAAAATACCATCAACGAAGGTGAAGTGAGGAGCCTTGGCATCGAACTGCACAGCCACGACCAGTGCCTATAAGTCGGCTAGGGTCTAAGTCTCACGCCGAATAAATGCCATAACCGGCGGCAGCGGCTGAATGGCCGAGAGGAAAAGAGTGGCCGAATCATCATCGAGATCGACGAGACAATGCATCTGCCACCTTATTAGCAGACCCAGACTTGTATTCAATCCGAAACTAGAATCCCATGAGTTTTTGAATATAAAAATTGCTGATCAGGAGTCTGAATCACCTGTGACAACTACTCTCGCAAACTGCGTTGATCACAGCGAATAAAAAACTCACGACTCAACAAATGATGTCGCCACTTTTGTACAGCTTCAACCACCGGGTATAATTCTTTATAATAAGTAGAGGCCGCCTGTAAACCAGGGTCCAACTTCTTACTGAAAAATGCCAAGGGGTGGCGAAGCTGCATCAAAACCGCACCAACCCCCTTATCCGAGGCGTCGGTTTCCAACACAAAGGGCTTGGAAAAAGCTGGTAATCGGAGAACTAGGGCCCAAGTCATTGCCGCTTTTCAAGGCGACGAAGCTCTACTCTGCATTAGGTGTCCAAACAAACGCCTCCTTTCTAAGAAGGTAAGACAAGGGAGAAGCTATGGTAGCATAATCGCGAATGAAACGCCGATAGTACCCTGTCAGTCCCAAAAAACCCCTGAGCTATTTGACCGTAGTAGGAGGCGGCCAAGCTATCATGGCCTCAATTTTCTGAGAATTTTCCTTCACCTGGCCGTTGGTAATAATCTGCCTCAAATACTCAACGCTGGTCTTGCTGGAAGAACATTTGGATAACTTGACGTACAAAGAATTATCAGATAAAAGACAAAGAATGTGGTCCTTGTTGCGCATGCAACTCCAAAGTCGTGATGTAAATGAGAATGTCTTCAAATAAAATGATCACAAATGAACGAAGGAATGGCCGAAATATCCTATTCATGGTAGCCTGGAATGTGGACGGTGCGTTGGTCAACCGAAAGGCATGACGAGAAACTGAAAGTGGCCATCGTGTGTGCGAAAAGCGCTGTTCTCAATATCCGGACTGTGCATACGTATCTGATGGTACCCAGAACGCAGATCAAGCTTAGTGAAGTATCGTGCTTCCCCAAGCTCATCAAACAACTCATCGGTAGTGGGGATGGGAAACTGATAGGGGACAGTCGCGGCATTAAGAACGTAGTAATCCACACGGAAACGAAACATCCCATATTTCTTTCAAACTAGTAGAACCGGAGAGGAGAAGGCACTGTGGCTAGGCTGAATGATACGCTGCTGGAGCATATCTGGAACCTAACATTCAATCTCGGTCTTCTTAAAATATGGATATCGATACGGGCGAACATTCACTGGATTTGTTCCTGGTTTCAAATGAATACGATGGTCCCACTGCAGCGTCGCTGGTAAGCCGATTGGAAGCGAGAACGGCCTGATGGTGGCAGAGAACTTGAAGACATCGGTCGGGACATCATCAGAAAAGTCGTCCGGGGCAGGCACAGTTCGGCCTCCAAAGGGACGGCCAGAAGCTCATAAAAATCGATGCTGGAACCCGTCGAAAACTCTGTGGTAAGCGTATTATAAGAAATAGGGCGAGGCCCGTGATCAACCCCATTCATAACCAACTGTTTCCCTTTCCAAATGAAATTCATCATAAGCTTGTTGTAATCATGCCAAATTTCTCCTAATGTATGTAACAATTGAACCTCCAAGACCGCGTCGATGCTGTGAACGACCAAAACATATAAGTCCACCTCAAATACCGTCCCATGTATGGTCAGTGGTGTCTTCAGACAATAAAAAGTACATCGCAAAGATTCTCCATTGCCCACATAAACGCGGAACGGAGAGACATGATGAAGTAAAAGGGACAATTTCCCAGCCATTGTTGGATGGATAAAATTATGAGTGCTAACCCCCATCAATTAGCACCTGCACACACACATCGCCAATAGTACCGGTCAATTTAAGAGAATGAGGGTGCGTTGTACCTTCCAGTGTGTGCAAGTGAGATAGGTTATTAATGATAATCCCAGGGTCATCCTGGTCAATTAGGACAGCTTGGCCGTCTCTTCCTCGTCTTCATAACATAGCAACAAAAATTGGGGCTTGCATTTTTCCCCAAATGTATATTTCTCGTCGCAATTGAAACAGAGACCTTGACAGTGAAGTTCGACTGGTGAAATCTTACGGACCGGTGGGTTGGCCAAAGGGGCTATCGAAGGGCCTGCCGAAGTGTTGGCGGCCGGCGGCCATGTAGTGGTGGTTCCCCGAGCTTCTTGTGGTGTCCACGAGCGCTTAAGTAGATAAGATTGCAGCAACTCTTCCTGCCCAGCGGAGAGTTCGCGACCCAGAGAGAAGGCTTCGGGTAGGGTGCGTGGATTACGTAAAGTCAATTCCCATTTTAGGGGCTGGTGTAAATCGGCACAGAAAAGAGACACGAGAACCCGTCTTCAACTCCTGACACCTTGTGCAATATGATAACTCCTATTATAGTTATATTTCTTGTACGTTTTATATCGTTTTGCGTGCTTTCCGGGTTGATAATCTTAGTTATACACTATGATTAGAGAGAAAACGTAGAATCTTAGCTCTAGGCATTATATTATTAATCCAGGCGTTTCTCGCATTATTTTATGTATTTTTGTCACATTTGATTGCACGATTTGTGTTTCGTGTTGTTTTGGCAGGGAACGGAGCTTGGGAGATGAAGCGGAGGGGAGAAACAAGCTTGGGAGATTAATCGGGAGCTAAAGTGGAGCAGAAATCGTGAAGAAAATGGAGTAGATACATGAAGAGGGGAGGCAAGTGTCATTTTAACAAGCTTGATTAATGACACTTTAACACCCCAAAAGGAAAAGACAAAAGACTTAGGAAATATTTGGCGGAAGAAATTTGGGACCCTACTGTTTTCACGATCAGAGTGGATGGTCGTAGGATCTTACTTCAGATCGCACGACCAGAGATAGGATCAGAAGCCCAGGAGATCACACGATTAGACATAAGACCTGAGCAGATCGCACGACCAGAAAATTGAGGTCGTGCGATCTGAAGTCAACATCAGCGCACGCACGGGAGCTAATTAAGGGGTCTTAGGGTTATTAATTAATATCTTTTTGGTGATTAATTAATCGGCCCTAGACCTAAAAAAATTAGGAGAGACGTGAGAAACAAAAGGAGAGACGTGAGAAACAAAAAGAGGAACGTGAGGGAAAAGGAAGAGGAGGACGGCGAAGGCTACTGACGAAGAACAATAAAGAGTCGGAGACCTCCATTGAAGAGTCAAGTTTGATTTCTTCTTCTTCTCTCTCAATATTCGTATGGAGAAACTTGTTAGCTTTGTTTGGATAACCTTTATTAGCTAAAAGTTTTTCTAGGCATCTCTATGAGAGCCTAGGGTTTATGTAGACGAATGATTTTCCGGATTCAAGTATTTGTTTCACGTGTTTGTCTTTGATCCAATGAATAATTGTTAGTATCATGATTAAATTGATGATTCTAGTCTATTGACATGGCTAGTGTAGGATTTGATAGTCATTGAAGCTAGGGTTTGTTCTTGAATCATTGTATTTCTTATTGTTAATTTTTGTTCTCGTTACATGTTCATACGCTTTGATTAATCCTTAGCAAGAATGGATTCGCCACCCGGACTTGTTAATTAACTGAAAAGTGCACGACTGTGACTTAACCTAGTTGTGAAGAGTGTATGAACACAATTCCCAATCACCGAGACCTAAAAGGAGAAGTATTAGGATTGGCCTTAGTGTGGGTAGATTCGGTAGGATTATTTAGCTGTTCCGTGAAACGGTGGACCGACGGGATCCGTTATCGTACCAGTAGATGACCTGCTAGAACGAACTGGTATACAACATGAGACCGCGAGGAGATTGTAGTCAACCGAGATGTAAAATGACACGAGACCGACAAGATAATGTCATAGTCTATTACCCGGATGAACTAGAATAGGATTGACGTGTCACATAGCTGAACCAGAATTTGTCTACATCCCTAGGTGATCTAGAGATTGCGTAGTTTCTCCATCTTTTCACCTTAAATATGAAAAATATAAAAATATTAGCTTAGTCGTTATTTTACTTCTTAAATCAATCAAATCTTTCCCCCTGTACCGTACTCTAAATTAAGTAACTAATTAGATAATCTAAATGCTGTCCTCCTGGGATCGATACCTCGGGGTTGAAATACCACCCCTATATTACTTGACCGTGCACTTGCGCATACGCGTTAAGAAATCGCGTCACAGTACACTTTCGAAAGCTGTGTGATAAGCCATAACCATTGATGTATGCCGAAGCTTAGATAATACCCCCAAATAGTCCACCTAATGGCCCGGATCGAACCGTAGCTTAACCGCAACAAGAAATTCCATCCATGTAGCATTGGGATTGTTGGACTGGTAGTAATGGAACCAATCCGAAGACGGATTATCGATAAGTATTGCCACAAGTTGTAACCGATCCGGGTCGGCGGTGCGGTAATAATCAAATATTTTTGGATTTGGAAGATCCAACCAATCGGGTTCTTTCCGTTGAATCAGGGCGAGTCTACCCGCATACGCGAGTATCGGCCTGTCGCGGCTGCTGGAGTCGTGCGAGACGGTGGAGGCTGCCAAGCAGCTAGCTGAACGCTGCTCAGTTTTGGCCGGGCTAAGGTCGGTGGTGGCAAAATTGGCGGGGCGCCTGATTCCCGATTTAGGAGCTGCCATACGGTGTCGCGGATTTAGGCGATCTCAGTATCATGCCGCTTCTCTCTTACAGCAAGCTCGGCATCGCGCCGTTTCTCTCGGGTGTATATATCCACCTGCAGATTGGTGATGGCGGCAACCATATCTTCGTGGGAGAAGATCGGTTGTGGCATGGGTGGGTTACTGGTGGTTTCCACCATGGTTCCCGGTGGGGGAGTTCGGCGGTCGTCGTGGTAGCCGTCCGACGTCAAGGATGAACGAACCAATTTTTACCTACTGGTAACTCTTGGTTCCGCAGAGCGTACGACAAGGAGAACGAACAAAGGGGAAAAAAAGTAGGGAAAATAAATTCTTCTTATTTTATAGAAAACTTTACACCATTTTATACCTCTAACCCTAACGGTCCGACCTATTCCTATTCCGAGTAAATAACTGTAAAGAAACCCCGTATTTAAATTAAAACATCACAATTATGATTTAACGTTTATAATCTCAAAAAAATTAAAATGAAAACATAAATGAAATACTGAAGCAAAACATTAAACTAACGTTTCAGCTTGGGTTGAATGTAGTCTTTCAAATAAGACGGCGGAACCACCGTGTGTCTAACCCGAGCACTAGGTTGTAAAGCCGAATCGTCTTCTGTTGTATCCTCGTGACGTGGTGGGGTCCCTCGACCCGCATCACAAAGGCTCTGAGAGAGAGTGAACATATGACAAAAAGGAAGAAACTGAACTGGAATGACAAGAATATGAAAAATTAGGAGACTTAGTAGACTAACGCATGCGTTAAAAAAAACAGGGTTCAGGATCCGGGATCTAAGATTGGGCTGCCGGGCGGGGGGTGAGAGAATGGTGAATTTTGAGAAATTAGAGGTTGGACTGAAGTACATGCAGAATGATCCCTTCAAGTATAATGCTGAGGAAAAGGAGAAACTAGTCCACGAGAATTAGTAGTGGAAGTAGAAGAAGCTGGAGGGTGAACTATATCAGTGTCATTTGAAAAAGGATCAATGCGGATGAGAGCAGATTTGGTCATGTGATGTGCGCTATCCGCAACCTAAAAATAATGTATATGCTCAAGAAACACAACATAACGAGACTCATACAATTCTTGGGTAGTAGGATCAAAACACCTATATCCCTTCTGTCCCTCACCATAACCAAGGGAAACACAGATAGAAGATCAAGACTTTAATTTACTACTCGTGAATGTTGGACAAAGAACAAAACAAATGCAACCAAAGACTCGAAAGGTAGAATAATCAGGAGAACGCCAACATAATTTATCAAATGGATACAAACCGTGTGTGAGAGAAGATAGAATATGTTTAATCAGATTAAATATAATGAGAACGTCTTCCCCCTAGAATATACTAGGAACTAAAGAAGACAAGGGTAGAGAGCCAGCAGTTTCAACATTGTGCATGTGTTTTCTCTCAGAAACACATTCTGTTCAGGGGTATCAGTACAGGAGGTCTTGTGGATTGTCCCATCTAAGAAAAGAATCTAAGAGAAGAGAATAATATTGGGTTTTGACATGTGCACGAAAAATCCAAAATATATTGAAGAATTCAAATTTTCGTTTCATAAGATAAACCCAATAGTAACGAGTGTGATCATCAATAAAGGAGACATAATAGCGTGAGCCTCCTTTGGTGGAAATCGAGAAGGCCCACACATCAGAATTCACTAGATCAAAAGGAAAAAAGTTTGAAGAGATACTACGATTAAATGACAGTGTAGAGAATTTAGCAAGTTTACTTACACAGCAGTCTGAAATATTTGCGGCTGAAATCTTGCCTAAAGCACCAGTAGACAATAAGTACTTCAAACGAGAAGGTGAAATATGTCCCAAACGAGAATGCCACAAATAAAAGCTAGAAGAATCATGGGTTAAATGAAAAGAGGACAAATCCACAATTGAGGCTGCAACATCAGGTGTTCTCAAGTCATCCAAAAGATAAGTCCCCCCCCCCCCAAATCTACGGTCGGTCCCAATTGGCTAAGAAATACTAGATTAAAGATAAGATTGGGAATATAATAAACATCGGGAAGTGATAACTAGATGTATGAATATAACTGATTCCCCGTAGTGGCATAGGAGTGCCATCGGCATTCATGACAGATACATCTGGTGCATAGGTTAAGGAAGAAAATGGTTTAACATCAGGCGACATGTGATGAGAAGCACCAGAATCTAGGATCCATACATAGGGAGATATACCTGATGAACCAGAGAATGACAAATTTATTGGAGAATTGGAAGCCGTGGCATGTAGCTAAGTAGCTAGAAACTTTTTGAAATGCTCACTAAGAGAGTGCAGGGATGTGGAGGCAACCGAGACAATGGAATCTGATGAGGGTAAAACTGCAGCACTAATAAATTGTTAAGGCCTGCAATTATTTTTATGCAGCCTGATTACCATAATGTTGTTGTTGGTGATGTTGTGGAGGTGGATCACCATATCTTTGCTGCTGCTGTTGAGGATACTGCATGAGTGGTCTCGGCTGGTATTGACCATGCTTCTTAGGTTGGTATTGGCCAGGCTTTCTTGGCTGCTAGTGCTGTCAAACCTTGATGCCATGTCCCTGTTGTTGCTGCTTATGAGGACTGTGCCTTCCAGTGACCCTTCCCCTTACAATATTAACATTCATCAAATGGACGAACTGGCTTATATTGTTGTTTGAAGAGATATCGAAAATTGATGGACCATAGGCAGCAAAAACTGGTGGACCAGCGGCCTAATTATCAACATTTCCTACAATACTCTTGAGACAAATCTCCTTAGCCGAAAATTCACTAACCACCGAATCAACGGATGGAAGCGGATGAAGATGCACTATGCCACCGCGAAGTTGCTCAAAATCATCTCGTAGTGGCATCAAGAACTGATCTAATTGCTGATTTTCATGATGAAAAATTAAAGCTATACAAGCCTTTAATTCTGCAGATTCTGTAAGGGAAACTGAACCCATACTTCTTTTGATGTGTCTTAGTTAGCCAATTGCATACCAATGGAATAATCTACAGAATAATTAATACCGGTGATGCATTTGGAATTGTTAACCTCCCAGGGATTCAGTAATAGTGCATAATTTTCGTCCTTATCATTCACAGGTTTCACATCTGTACCACAGACAATATCCCACACATTTTTTCCCTTCAAAATTTTTCTCATAACATAGCTCCTGTACGCATAATTCATTCCGTTCAATCTAACAAAAATAGATTGTAGCGAGTCCTTAGAAGCCATCATGACTAACCAAACAAATATCAGTACAGTCAAAACTAATTAAAAACTAAGATCAGAATCGATTATCGAGTAGATGCGGCGAATCAAGCAGCAAAAAAGACACCAATTTCCGAGACAAAAAACGTGATTCTTAACCGCGGTGGAGTTGATACGGGTCAACTGTCCAACGCGCTTATTTAATTATTTATTTATTCAATTAGTTATTTAATTACAACTATTATTATTTTTAGTTTTTAATTAGTTGAATAACTAATCGCGATTTTTTTATAGTTCTTTCCCGGCCCGTAATTTGAACCGTATAGTCTAGGGTTAGGATTGTTTATATATTTAAGTGCTGTTTATTGCTTAGATTATTCATATAATGAAATCAATTAAACTCTAAATCTCTCCACTCTCTTTTGTTTGCCCTCTAAATTCTTCAATTATTTATTATTGTTACATTTATAGTATCAAATATGTTTTTTCATTGTTAACACGGTGCATATTGTATACGCGTCTTTCGATTCTCCAGCTCCATCGCCATGGATGAAATTTCGTCGAAAGCCTACACGGGTTCCCCTATGAATCTGGTGGATATCATGACCGCCCTCAACGACGTCCTCACCGAGTCTAATGCCCTACGCGAAGCCACCGTGGCAATTGATAGCGCCTTTTGGGAGTTATAATTCTTTAGCATTTACCACATGTTAATATACTAGGGAATTGCCCGTGCCCGAGGGCACGACCCCAAGCAAACAGTGAGAATGATTCTCGGGTACTGATTTCAATGAAACCGACGAAAAGTCATTGCGAAAACATTTATATAAATAGTATAAAATATTTAAAAATGAAAGGATATTTAAAATAAATTTTGAGTTTGCAGACAAATACAGGTTACATCTGAGAGTTAATTTTGAGTTTGTTGTTTTATTTGGGTAGTGCCCGGGCACAGGCAATTTTCAAGTAAAAATTAGTCTATTGAATTCCAAAATTATAAGTTCACGTTTAAGAATTATGCTGTGAAGGTAATTACATAGAAAGAA
Source organism: Linanthus parryae (assembly GCA_023055425.1). NCBI lineage: Eukaryota > Viridiplantae > Streptophyta > Magnoliopsida > Ericales > Polemoniaceae > Linanthus > Linanthus parryae. Next base: position 2,455,816 of record JALGPY010000037.1, on the reverse strand, counting down.
ATTATACAACTCATTATGTAGCCTACTGAAAGAAATATTAACTGTGACATGCATAAGCAAGACAACTAAGAAAGTTTTACATACATGTCTTTAAATGACAGCACAAAATGTATTGCATGTTCATCTATCAAATAAAGCACCAAGACTTCAAGGATTACAAAATTAACACCCAGGTTGTCTTGCATCGCCGACCATAGGTATCCAATAGATTTCTTATGCTTGAAAACACTACTTCAACAACTTGAGTCACGACGCTTCAATTCTGGGAACCGAATCGATTGAAACTTAGTTACTAATTTGTACTATGTTAATTTGGGAACCAAATCAGTGAAAACAAAATCAACTTCTGAAGAAACAACAAACCAAATGAAAAAGTCCTTTTGACCGTAGGTTGTGCAAACTTGTCCAGTTCATAGGTAAACTAAGCCGAAAGCAAGAACATGACAGTACGCAATTACATTTCTCAGCAAGAACATATAGTACCACGAAGAAGTAATTCTCATTAATTCTTTGATCTAAACATAGCAAATATGTAGTGGATCTGAATATACAATTGATGGAAGTGGAATACTGATAAAGCTACCGAATATCCAAAATGGTGCGTATGTTGTCGTTCCATCCGTGAATATCTGCACAAAGGAACCTTAATCCTGAATTACAAGCTGAATCCACTCACAAAGTGATGCCAATAACAAATTTAATAAACCCCTAATTCAATTTAATAAAAATATGAACAGAGCTATTGAAGTACCTGGAAGCCCCAACTTAAACAATTTAAACATGAAATTGTAGGAAGACACTGTGGTTTGATAACCTGCTGTATAGGTAAATTATGTAAAGTATTTATGATGTTACAAACAAAAGCAAGAGCATAGTGTCACAAAAATAAGACACGTTGATAATTTGGCGTAGCTTTGCACGTCTGATGACCAAATACAGCATATACACAGCCAGGGAACACAATTTCAAAACCAGATGAAGTGTGAAAGTTATTAACGTGATGAATTAACTGAAATTAAACAAACTCACTGTGACTTTAGCCACATTTTGCCTAAAGATAGTTTGAAAAGAAATGACATTAACTTTGGCACTGAACTTGTGTAGCTGTGATCACAAAAATAGACAAACCCAGTTGAGAACTTGGATAAGTCCAGAAAAACACGATTTTGTCGATCGGAACTTCAAAAATGCTTGAATGAGGGCCATTCTTGTAACCCAGATCCATTTTGTCGATCGGAAGAGGAAGGCATCAGAAATCTACATATACAACAACCTAATTACACATCAAAAATTAGAGCAAGAAACCATTTCCCGTAATGCAGTAACGTTACTCAAAAAAGGGCAAAACAGAGAAAAAGAGATTAAGATTACCTTTTGACTGGGTGTAGATCGGAAACCACTGAGAAAGATAGTGTGTCCAGTCCAATTTTGGAGAAGCAGAGGATGAAGAAAACAGAGACAAAAAAGAACCCAACAACACTGGGTATAGGCTCTCGTGGACTAACCCACTTGAACTTCTTCAAAAACTCCAAATGGGTCATCTTAACTCTGGAAAATCTCCGACTTTTTCTCTGCAACAGATTGTTTAATTAGAAGATGGAGTTCTGAACAAAAAAGGGGTCGAATTAGAGAGAGAATAGGGGGGAAGAAAGAAAGAGGGTTGGACAGAATTTGATGAAGGAGGTGTGGTGGGAAGGGAGAGGCGGCAGCGTTGGTGAGAGAACTGGTTGAAAGGCTAATCTATGAGAGAGAGGGAAGGTGGAGATCGTGTGTTTAATTGTTTTTTTTCAAAGTTCATTTACACAGTGGGTGGTAAGTGAGATCTAAGGGCTGGGGTCAATTTGATCTAACGGCCTAGAAGACATTTTAAAGTCAACCGTCCTATTTTATAATATAGATACTTGGAGAGTGATTTGGGCCTGATGTTAGAGAATCAAGGTCGTTTCATCACTTGTTCATCACCATGTGCTATATTGTTAGTCCGGGCGGTTTCTATGCATATTTCATTGTTATTTGTCAAATGTAATTGCTTGGTATGTTTGTTCATGTTGTCTTGGTAGGAACAGATGCTAATCGGTTGATAGGAGGCATGGAACGAACTTCGGAAACAACGGGAGCTCAAGTGGAGTCAAGAGAAGCCGAATTGGAGGAGCTTGGATGACCAGTCTGCACTAAATTCATCATACCCGGAGTTCTACAATTAATTTTGGGGTGAGACTAGTTCCAAATGAAATTAGACTCAGAGAGCTTTCCAGCGATAGATAACGGAGCTAAATTCGAGTTCATACAAAAAACTTATGGCCCGACAAAGTCAGGAGTAGATTTCAGGGGGCTATTGTGCAATTACTGAAGACTTGTGCCGGTTTGGACTAAAGAACGACCTAGGGGCGGAAAAACACAACATCCACGCATAGAGAGAGCCACGAACAAAGAGGAGAGCAAGGAGACTTCATGGAGGAACATCATCAAGCAAGGAGAAGAGCCCGGATCGCAAGAACATCACAATTTCTAGCGTTTGATCTATTTTCTCTCTAATTTCTTGTATGAACTATTCAAACAATATGTTGAATTGTGTTATGAGTAGCTAAACTCATACCTAGGCATCTATGGAGAGCCTAGGGTTCATGTAATAACCTGAAATCTACCCTAAGGGCATTTCAGTAATTTGACACCGCATAGTTATTATTTAAGAACGTGAGAGCGTGTGCTTGTCTGTTATTAGCGTTAGTCGTAAGGAGACGATGTGTATATTATACGTGATTCATTTTGTAGTGATTAACTATACGTTTTGTTTACAATTATTTTTACAAGCTAAGCTTATTATATTGAATCTCTTATATAATAAATAATAAATTGATTATAAGTTTTAAAATATTTGTCTAGTTAATTTTGATCAAATAATATGTTTACAAGTTTTTTCTAAACTGGGGTTATCTTTTGAAATATCAGTCGGAGTTAATTTTAAAAGTTATGTTTCGTTTTCTTTGTCAAATATTATTGTTATCAGTTAAATATTCGATTTTCAGTCGCGATTTTTTTTTTCGTACTAACTATTTACGGCGTATTACTATTCATCACGAATAATTATTTTATTCGTTGCGTGTTTAAAAAAAAATATATTCCGTCGTGTTTCAAATATTCGTCGGGCGTCGAATCACCGCTTTAACCCGCGCTCCAGCTCCACCTTTTAACTCCCTAGATCATGCAACCCCCTCATTTTATTACATCATCACCCTCATCCCTCTCCCTCCTAATCTCCCCGTCCACATCTCTATCTCTTCTTATTCTTTTCATTTTTTTTTTTCTTTCTATTTTTCATCTTCATCATCTTCTCTCCTTCAACTCCTTCGACAACAACAACGACCAACACCAACACCACCTCCTTCACTTTCAACTCTGCTCCACCTCTCATCTTCATCACCATGTCTTCCTTCTCTGGGTTTTGACCGAAGGAAACCCAGCCACCATAATCACCGATCACCACCTTCATCACCATAACCACCACCATCGAGCTCCACACCCAACAACCTCCAACACCGTTGCCTCTATCTCTCTGTCCCACCCTCTATCTCTGTATCACTCTCACCCTCTGTTCTCTACCCCGATCAACCCACAACTATTACCGACCACCACAAGCACCGAAACCACCATCACCACCCAAACCTCCGACACCACAACCTTCAACTCTGCCTCCCACTCTCTCACCCACTCTCTCCCTCTCTCTCGCTCTCTGTGAGCTCGAAGAAGCAAGAACCAGCAGCAGCCGAAGCAGCAACATCGACCCAACCCAACGCCGCCGCCGTCACCATTGTTTCCGGCGACGAGGTCGAGCCCAACTAACAGGGCAACACACAACCAATTTTCTAGGTCTCTACGCGTTCCTGACCTCCCGAGGAGCAGGAGGAGCTCCTGAGCCAAGAACGAAGGCAGCTGGAACAACCCGCTCCATCGCCGCCGCGGACCGCCGCCGAAACGAGCTCGACCCGCCACATTTCTTCGCCGTGTCTACGCTTTTTTGATATGGGTATGCTCCAAATCTTCTCATTGTTCATTATTCATCGCCGAAATTTGATTTTGAAAGATCGAATTTAAGTTGTGTTTTGGAGAAGATGGCATGAGTGTAAGAATGTTTTGTTTTGGGGGTTTATGTGTACAATATGAAACAATTAGGTTATGAATTGTTGCAAATGAAACTTGCACATAAAGTGTTTTGTAGTTCACTTCACTTTGGGGGTGCTCCTCGTCTTTTACCTAAACTGTATTGTTTATATAATTTTGTTTTTGTTAAATTTAGCTTAATTTGTTATTTAAAAGTTAATTACATTACATTCTAAACAAGTAAATGTGAAATAGTAATTTTGTAATATAAGCACAAATATAAATTTCATATATATTGCAAGTTTGGTTTAACTAAATGTCATCTTCATTAAAGTAAAAGCGTTTGTAAAGGAAATAGTAATTATAAAATATTAAGAAATAATTTCCTTAATTAGAAATATTGCTTTTACATTTATAAGAATTATTCTTTTGCAATATTTAATTATAACTCTAATTTTATTTTAGTTTCTAAATATCGTAATTAGAGTATTAAATAAATTTATATTCTTAGAATGTATTATTTAATCTTCTAAAATTATTTTGGAGACTTTTGACTTATTTGCAACTGGTAATTTGAATTTTATAATAATAACGTATGTGTTTATAATTACTTAGGGATTTCACTTTCATATCAAATAGGACACGTGCATCGTCATTCGTCTGTTGATCGAACTTGCTTGTAATTAAAACCATCTGTGTTTGTTTGTAGAGTCTGTCTTTGAAGAACTAGGCGTAGAGTATAAGTAAAGATTTGCTAGCGTTTCTTCGGCTCTCATGGTGAGTATTCATGCTTAGCGTTGCATACTTGTCTTCTTTCATGTCAAAAGGTGATTTATTTCTTGCCTCAAAATATACGTGTGAGTTTACATGCTTAGCTTTACGTGCCAAGTTCTTTAATGTGATCTACTTGCTTATTTTAAAATAACTGACGTACCTTATTCTATAATTGTCAAATGTACTCTACTTGATTTAAAACCGCATTTTACTACTCGCCTTCGAAAATCGGGAAGCCTATTATTCAAATGTCACTAAGTCTGAATTCATTAACAACGTAATGTGAAAGATCATATATATCGGATCAGTTGACTGTTACGTGGATTAGCCCTTTGTTGGCTTGGATTTGCCCTTTGTTGGCTTGGTTAGCCCTTTGTTGGCTTCGATTGCCCTTTATTGGCACGACTCTTTGCCTTTGTTGATTCAAGACTTCTAAGTGTGTTTTGGGAAATCACCTTTTATAGTGATGAAAGACAAAGATTCTCTAAGTCTTCAAGGCTCCAAGGCCTTGAGATATTGATCAAAGCCTCAAAGCCTTGACAATTACTTTCTTATGAAATGTATTCTGACAATCTTGTGTTGCAGGTGGTCAATCTGATGTTGTAGATCAGATATTTGTTGCCAATATTCTTGTTATCTGTTTCTTATATATCTAACATATTGCAGATATCATAGTTGGACTGAATCAAGAACTCTGGTGTTGCAGTTTGATAAACTGTGAAGAATGCTCAAAGCTCCAAGGCCTTGAGATATGCCTTGAGCTGCTGACAGTTTTCACGGACATAACTTGATTCTCTCTTGCAGGAATTCATCTTTGTTATCATAATTGTTTAAAGAATTTTACAAGTCTTAAATTGGTTTGTGTTGGTTTATATGATTTTTTGGTAATCAGGTTTATGACTTATTTATTTGATTCAGTTTTATTCAGAAACTGAATATCCAAACAGACTTAATGCTGTTATGTATTTGGATTTTATTTTTTGCTGTGCTTAATGTTATTTCAAGGTTTTCAAATGTTAAATCTTATCACAAACAAACTCCAACGGATATCTACTCAGAGCTGATTTGAATTGTAGTTAGAAAGGATGAGGATTTGCAGGAACAGAGATCCTAAAATCTCTCATTTAGTTGCTGGATGTAGACAAAAGCTGGTTTGAATTTGAAAGACATAGAGAAGCTTACAGAAAATAGAAATCAAAGGTAAAGAAGGAGAGATAAATTCGTGGAAGATCAGATCATCAATCCCCACAACTTCAAGCTTCAATCAAGTGCTTTCAGAAGATTAATCATTCCAGTATTCCTGAAGAACACATCCAGGCTTTAACAGCTGATTCTTCTTTTGTGTTCTTCTCTTCTTGTACTTAAATCTCCTTATCTTATGTATGTCTTATACCTCACAAAACCTAGTGGTTGGTTGTTCAAGTGAACAACAAGAGGTTCTTGTTAGCTCAACATTTAGTAGCTGAAACTAGATAGGTTTGGAACCACAAGCTGTATAGGTGTAAGGGAGTTCACTTAGGCTTGAAGATCTAGAGCTGATTTTGTGTGAGTAATAAGAAGTGTTTGCCCAATCATGGTGGGATTAGATCCCTCAGGCAGAGATTAGGTCCATTGGGACTGAACTCTGTAAATTGCTCTGTGTTCTTTACTTTACAGTTTAGCTATTTATTCTTGCAAGTGATCTAGTTCAAATTAGGGTTTACAAACAGTTTAAAACAGGTACTAGAAGGCCTTGAAATTTTCTTTTACACTTAAGACGTTTCTGATCAGTCTTACAAAATCTCAAGGCCTTGAGATTTATGTCTTGTACTTGCATCACTTAGTTAGATTTTGTATTTTTGCAAAAAGTTCCCATACTCGATTCAACCCCCCCCCCTTCTAGAGTATTTTGATCCTGTATTTAGACTACATTACAAACTTTCAATTGGTATCAGAGCTTGGGTCACTACTATAGATCTAACAATCTTGTGACTATGAGTAATGTACGAGATGGTGGATTTGTAGGGTTTTGATCATGGATAAGCAGCGGAAAAAACGTAATTTATCCATTCAATACCCTCCAAGGATCACAATACAAGAGACATAACGATGGTAAGGGAAGAAATCAAGTTACACACCTTAGGGTTTCTCCTGTGATGACTTGTAACGTGAATTGTGTCATGTCTCTATGGTTGATCCACGCCTAGAGTTGAGATCTAGATCTTCCTTCTCCTTTGTGCTAGCTAGGAATTGAGGAAGAGGAAGAAGAAATCACGCAACACGAGGCAAAAAGGAGCGGCGGCCTCCTTTGTTGGCCGACGGGATAGGGGCGGCGGCAAGGGGGGCGGTCGGCCTCCTTTGCGTGCTTGCACACTCTCCTTTTGTTTTCTCCCACTCAAGTTATGATCAAAAGAGGCATAAGTGTGGGAAGGAAGGAAGGAGCATCCTTTATATAGTCCAACAAATCCCTGCCAACTACCTGAAGCACCTATTCTAGTCCTACTAGAATTCAGTTTAGTGCCTTCCTTGCAAATTAGTCCTACTAAGTTTGCAAGGTGTTGCAAAGTGATCATTCTAATTAATTAATCATATTAATTAATTCCCAAATCTAGTTCAACTCTATATAGCGTGTGACCCCATAGGTTCTATCTAGTTGGTAGCAACAATTTTCTAATATGGAGCGGTTTCTAGCAAAACATCCATTCTAGCCAACTAATAGAATAGTCATCCGAAAGACCTTGTACAAGTAATTTGCTCATCCCATTGTCTCTATATCCGGATTGGACACGAGACATAAAATTCACAATCGTATATCCAATCTATAGTTTCTTGATCCTGGGAATATCCTTATTCGTGCAAATAACATCAATATCCTATATAGATTTATTTTAGTCTGGCCAGACATTCTATAAGCACTATCCCTCGAGTGGCCTAGGATATTGTTCCCGTTATGTGTTAGGGACAAATTCTATCTATGTCCACTACGATCTCTAAGCTTGATTCTTATTGTATCCGGTACACGCGTTTATAACTACCCAGTTACGGTGTAGCGTTTGACGCTACCAAAATCACAATAATCCACAACTAGAATATCTAGCGACTTCAAGTCTAAGGATGAAAATACCACTGAACCACGAGAAGCACTTGTGACTTAACATAACGTTTATGTAGCCTTCTCGGAGATGGGTCAATCCAGTGTGCCATTACCCTTAATGCACACCCATGTGTTGGATCATGATATCTCCATGTCAATAAAACCTCATACTAATGTATATATGATTGTCCTTTTAATCATTATACTGGACTAGGATATTTAAGATAAACAACACAATTGTAAATCTAATGACTTGATTATATTAAATATCCAATAAATAATACAATGGATGTTCAAGCCAAAATAAAATCATACCAAACTAGATTGCCTCTAGGACATCTATTCCAACAGTCTCCCAGTTGCACTAGAGCCAATCTGACACATCTCGTATGCCCATGCTCCTAGTGTGCCCTTCATGCTTTCACTGCACAAGCGTCTTTGTAAGTGGATCTGACAGATTATCATTTGTAGGAATCTTGCATATCCGAACGTCTCCTCTATCGATAATATCTCGAATCAGATGGAACTTCCTAAGCACGTGCTCGGATTTCTGGTGTGACCTGGGCTCCTTTGATTGCGCGGTCGCCCCAGTGTTGTCACAATACAACTCAACTGGATCCGCAATGCTAGGAACCACACCAAGTTCAGAAAAAAACTTTCTGATCCAAACAGCTTCCTTTGCTGCGCTATTTGCAGCAATGTACTCAACCTCTTTTGTAGAATCACCTACCGTCTCTTGCTTGGAACTCTTCCAGCTCATCGCTGCTCCATTCAGGAAAAACACATATCCCGATTGTGATCTAAAGTCATCTCTGTCGGTTTGGAAGCTTGCATCCGTGTAACCCCTTACACGTAACTCTTCCTCACCGCCAAATATCAAGAAAGCATCCTTAGTTCTTCTAAAGTACTTTAGGATGATCTTGAGTGCAATATAGTGACTCTCACCTGGATTGGATTGGTATCTACTTGTCATACTCAAGGCATATGACACATCTGGTCTGGTACATAACATGGCGTACATGATAGATCCTATGGCCGAGGCATAGGGAATTCTACTCATGCGTTCCTTATCAATCTCATTGGAAGGACAACCACTCTTCGAAAGAGTGATTCCATGTGACATGGGAAAGAAGCCCTTCTCGGAATCTTGCATGTTGAACCGTTCAACACCTTGTCAATATATGTACTTTGACTTAGGCCTTGCAGTCTCTTAGATCTATCTCTATAGATCTTTATACCGAGTATATGGGCTACTTCCCCGAAGTCCTTCATTGATAAACACTTTCCTAGCCAATCTTTAACAAATTGCAGCATGGGAACGTCGTTTCCAATGAGTAGTATGTCATCCACATAGAAGACCAGAAAAGCTACAGAGCTCCCACTAACCTTCTTGTAGACACAAGACTCATTTTCGTTTATTATGAAGCCAAACTCTTTGAATACTTCATCAAAACTTCGATTCCAACTCCTAGAAGCTTGCTTCAATCCATAAATGGATCGTTGCAGCTTACAGACTTTGTTGGCTTGCTTTGGATCTTCAAGACCCTCCTGCTGTATCATATACACGTCATCGAGGAGATTCCCATAAAGGAATGCTGTTTTGACATCCATCTGCCGAATCTCATAGTCGTAGTATGCTCCATTTTCAAGTAGGATTCGGATGGATTTGGTCATTGCGACTGGTGAAAAGGTTTCATCATAGTCAATACCATGAATCTGTCTGAATCCTTTAGCCACCAATCGGCCCTTATAGGTAATCACATTACCATCCATGTCGATCTTCTTCTTAAAGACCCACTTGCACCCTATAAACCGCGCCTCTTCGGGTGGTTCCACCAAATTCCATACTTTGTTGGTATACATAGATTCCATCTCGGATCTCATGGCTTCTAGCCCCTTCTGAGAGTCTGGCCCTTTTATGGCCTCTTCATAGGTAGTAGGCTCATCATCTATGAGCATTGTGTCACCGAAATCAGTCACGAGAAGTCCATACCTCTCACTTTCCTGGCGCACTCTACTAGATCTACGAAGCACTTGTGTTACCTGAACAGGCTGTTCCACAACTGCTTGTGGTTTGTGTTCATGTTCCATAATCGGTTCAGTGTTTTTTGGTTCTTGAATCTCTTCAAGTTCTACAGTCCTCCCACTTGCTTCTTTAGAGAGAAACTCTCTTTCTAGAAACACGCCGGACCGAGCAACAAACACTTTGTTCTCAGTTGTATTGTAGAAGTAGTAACCCTTAGTTTCCTTAGGGTACCCCACAAATTTACACTTATCCGACTTTGGCCCTACCTTGTCTGATTGTAAACGTTTTACATAGACATCGCATCCCCAAATCTTCATGAACGACAATGTAGGACGCCTCTCACTCCACATCTCATGTGGTGTCTTCATGACTGATTTAGATGGAACACAGTTAATGGTGAAATCTGCACTTAATAGATCATAGCCCCAAAATGATAATGGAATATCGGTTTGACACATCATAGATCGAACAATATCCAATAGGGTTCGATTCCTCCTCTCGGACACGCCATTCCATTGTGGCGTTCCGGGTGGAGTGAGTTGGGACACGATCCCAAACTCCTGGCTCAAGTATTCTCCTACACGATCCGATCGTAGAGCCTTGATACTTTTGCCAAGTTGCTTCTCTACTTCACTTTTGAATTCTTTGAACCTTTCAAAGGATTCGGATTTGGCGCTCATAAGGTACACAAATCCATATCTACTGTAATCATCAGTAAATGTAATGAAGTAGACGTAACCACCCCTGGTAGGCGCGACAAACGGCCCACACACATCAGTATGTATGAGCGCCAATTGCTCACTAGTCCTCTCACCTTTCTTATTGAACGGGGACTTTGTTATTTTTCCCAATAAACAAGCCTCACATGTCTCATATGATTCAAAATCAAATGAGTCTAGGAATCCATCCTTATGAAGTCTACATATACGCTTCTCGTTTATATGGCCTAAACAACAATGCGATAAGTAAGCAGGATTTAAATCGTGTATTTTAATCCTCTTGGTATTAATGTTGTAGACATGATTTCTTAGATCAGGGACATACAGTCCATTAAATAATTGCGCACTACAATAGTGAATAATATTAAAATAAAATGAACAACAATTGTTCTTTATTGAAATAATAAAACCTTCCTTGTCCAAACAAGAAGTAGAAATAATGTTTCTGCTCATAGCAGGAACAAAATAGCAATTATTTAATTTTAAAACTAATCCTGAAGGCAGAGATAGCTCGCACACGCCCACGACCAACGCTTGAACTTTTTCTCCATTCCCAACGCGCAAGTCTATCTCCCCTTTAGCCAATCTTCTACTTCTCTTTAGATCCTGCACATTTTGACAAATGTGAGATCCACATCCAGTATCTAATACCCATTATGTAGAGACAGATAAATTGACATCTACAACAAAAATACCTGGTGGTGGTGGAATCACTATTCCAAGCCTCTTGTCCTCCATATATTTTGGGCGGTTCCTCATCCAGTGTCCAGGCTGACTGCAGTACTGACACTCACCTTTAGTCACACCTTTGGCAATGCCACCAACATGCATTAGGGCAGGTTCCTTGGACTTGGAAATTGACTTGCCTTTGCCCTTGGAGGATGAGGCAAACATTTTTCCCTTTCCTTTCTGTACCATCATAATGGCCTTTCCCTTACCCTTGTTGACGCTTTGTTCAGCTGTCCTAAATATATTGAGTAAATCTGGCAGTGGTTTCACGATCTCGTTCATGTTATAGTTCATAATGAACTGTCTATAACTCTCAGGCAACGATTGCAACACGAGATCGGTTGCCAACTCTTGGCCGACCAGGAACCCTAGTCGGGCGAGATTCTCCAAGTATCCGATCATACGGAGTAAATAGGGTCCCACCGGGTTCCCTTCTGCCAGATGACACTTGAACAATGCCTTAGAGGCCTCATACCTCTCAACCCTTGCCTGCTCTTGGAAGAGCTGCTTTAGATGCTCGATCATATCGACATCATTCATGTTTTCGTGTTGCTTCTGAAGCTAAGAAGTCATGGTTCATAGCATAAGGCAGGCCGCATCATTAGCGTCATCAACACGCTTTTGATACGCCTTTAGGGCTGTAGGGGTATTGTTCTCTGGACCTGCTGGAACTTGCTCCTCTATTGCGTACATTTTCTTCTCTTGCTTGAGAACAATTCTCAAGTTTCTGTACCAATCAAGGAAATTGGTTCCAGAGAGCTTGTCCTTCTCAAGGACAGATCTTAGGGAATGTTGTGAAATCGATGAGTTGTTTGCCATTTGAACTTTTAAAAAAGGAAAATACGCAAGTTTTAGTATTTGTGAATTTTTGACTAGATTCAATAATGGCTAGTTCATCAAATATAGCTCCCACTCTTTTTCTACGGATTAATAACCCTCAAGATATTAATGCGGAAAATATACTTATATTTTCTAGTGGGCCAAGATCCATGTTTCATCTCCTTATGAGCTTGCTTTGGCAAGTCACCCAAAATTTGACTACTTTACGTAGGAACAATTCCAATTGCATCCCTTATGCAACTCTTGGTTCAATTGGGAAAATAACTCCTTATTTATCCATTCACATGGATAATCCCAATTGATTGTCTCTAGGTTTTAATCCCATTAAACATCTAGTTGCGTCCAACCTCTTACTTAAACAATTGCACACGAGGTGTGCCATCGCACCACATCATTATTAATCAAGTCGCCATGCTTTGGCACGCACGATATTCGGAAATCATGATGATGATGAGTGTTTAAATAACGAGAAGACAAAAACACAATATTTGAATTTTGAGGGATTTTCAAATTCAATTTTAATTGTTTTTGTTGATCCATATCAACTAATCTATCTATTTGAGTTTGGGCACAACTCCAAATAATAGATCCGGATTGTCTAATTATCTTATTATCCTAATTGCATGCATCATCCATACACCAACCACAAAATAATAAGACAATAAAATAAACAACCACATAAACAAAATAAAACGTGATGTGGATATGGCCTCTTCTAGACTAAGATAATTCCAAGCCAATGGAATTATCTATGAACCCTAAAACAAACACATCGCCATGCGTCTTCATCTTTCGGTGCATCCTTCATAGTCAAGTGGAATGCTCCATGCTTCATCTTTTGTGACTTCCTTTGGCTTTGGGCTTATTTTCTTCAATCTTGGCTAACAATCTATTCTATCTAGCACTAGCTAACAACTATACTAAATAAAATAAATCTCACAAGTTGAGAAAAAAAATGGCTCGCAGGCCATAAAACCGTAATTAAATATTACAACAACTAATCAGCTCGCAGGCCGTAAACCAAACCACAAAATTAAACAATCACACCAAATTACATCCTAAGGCCATATCCAATCACCGTGCGATTTGCACATCAACAGTTAAAATCCAATTTTAACGCGCTTGGTCCATTTTAATTGATTTTAGGAATTTTTTAGGGTTAAAACGGTCCATGGGGCCCAACAATCCAATTGCCCGAACCCCAAAGAGGACCGCCAAGGCCATGGGCCGGCCGGCCCATAGCCCACACGGTTAGGCCGTGGGCTAGGGCTGCCCCGGCCCCTTGTCCGTCCCTTACTTGGGCGGCAAGCAAGGAGGGGCGGTCCCCTTTAGGGGGCCGAACCTCCTTTGGGAGTTGTTTCCAAAACAAATCCCTTGCTTGGTTCCCAAGTTTTGTTGTTTCCTTGTTTGAAAAGAACTCCTTCTTTCCAAAGGATGCCCAAACCCTAGATCTAAGATCCTAAAATTTCTCAAACTCACTAATTCATGCATCCAATGCAAAAACTAGGTCTTGTTTTGATTGATTATTGACAAATTGCATCATATACTTGATTTGTCTCGTTTTACGCGATAAATAATAAATTTAAAGTGTAAAACTATCAAAACGTAACACATAAACCACGTTAATGCTCTACGACCTGTGGCTCTGATACCACTGTAGGGTTTTGATCATGGATACGCAGCGAAAAAACATAATTTATCCATGCAATACCCTCCAAGGATCACAGGACAAGAAACATGACGATGGTGAGGGAAGAAATCAAGTTACACACCTTAGGTTTCTCCTATGATGACTTGTAACGTGAATTGTGTCACGTATCTATAGTTGATCCACGCCTAGAGTTGAGATCTAGATCTTCCTTCTCCTTTGTGCTAGCTAGGAATGGAGGAAGAGGAAGAAGAAATCACGCAACACGAGGCAAAAAGGAGGGGCAGCCTCCTTTGTTGGCTGACGGGATAGGGGCGGCGGCAAGGGGGGCGGTCGGCCTCCTTTGCTCGCCGACGGGATAGGGGCGGCGGCAAGGGGGCGGTCGGCCTCCTTTGCTTGCTTCCTCTCTCTCCTTTTGTTCTCTCCCACTCAAGTTATGATCAAAAGAGTCATAAGTGTGGAAAGGAAGGAAGGAGCATCCTTTATATAGTCCAACAAATCCCTGCCAACTACCTAAAGGACCTATTCTAGTCCTACTAGAATTCAGTTTAGTCCCTTCCTTGCAAATTAGTCCTACTAAGTTTGCAAGGTGTTGCAAAATGATCCTTGTAATTAATTAATCATATTAATTAATTCTCAAATCTAGTTCAACTCTATATAGCGTGTGACCCCATATGTTCTATCTAGTTGGTAGCAAAAAATTTCTAATATGGAGCGGTTTCTAGCAAAACATCCATTCTAGACAACTAATAGAATAGTCATCCGACAAACCTTGTACAAGTAGTTGTCTCATCCCTTTGTCTCTATATCCGAATTGGACACGAGACATACAAGTCACACTCTTTTATCCAATCCATAGTTTCTCGATCCTGGGAATAGCCTTATCGTGCAAATAACATCAATATCCTATATTGATTTATTCGAGTCTAGCCAAACATTCTATAAGCACTATCGCTCGAGTGGACTAGGATATTTGCTCCCGTTATGTGGGAGGGACAAATTCTATATACGTCCACTACGATCTCTAAGCTTGCTTCTTATTTTATCCGATACACGCCTTTATAACTACCCAGTTACGGTGTAGCGTTTGACGTTACGAAAATCACAATAATCCACAACTAGAATATGTAGCGACTTCAAGTCTAAGGATGACAATACCATTGCACCACGAGAAGCACTTGTGACTTAACATAACGTATGTGTAGCCTTCTCGGAGATGGGTCAATCCAGTGTGCCATTACCCTTAATGCACACCCATGTGTTGGATCATGATATCTCCATATCAATCCAACCCCATACTAGTCTATAGATGATTGCCCTATTAATCATTATACTGGACTAATGATATTTAAGATAAACAACACAATTGTAAATCTAAGGACTTCATTATATTAAATATCCAATAAATAATACAATGAATGTTCTAGCCAAAATAAAGTCATACTAAACTAGATTGCCTCTAGGGCAATTATTCCAATAGCCTTCTCTCAAGGAAGGGCAGCAAACAGACCTCCATTGTTCTGTGGTGATAACTTCATGCACTGGAAGGCATTGATGAAGATGTTCATCATAGATCAAGACATGGAACTGTGGTCAATAATATTCAAAATGGTCCACATGAGTATTTCACTACCATTGATGGTGTTAGATGCATCGAGTCTGAGGAAAATCTCTCAGTTACGGAACTGGAAAAGGTATCCAAAAATTATAAGGCTATGAATCTGTTATACTGTGCTCTTAATGCAGATGAGTTCAACAGAGTGACAAAATGAAAAGTTCCAAAGAAGTATGGGACAAACTTGTTGTAACATATGAATGAACAAGTCAAGTCAAACAGACCAAGATTAACATACTTCTGAGGCAATATGAGTTGTTCAAGATGAACTCAGGTGAAACTATCAAGGAGATGTTCAAAAGATTCACTGATGTGGTGAACAACCTGGAGTCATTGGGAAAAGCTTCTCAGATGAGGAAAAAGTCAGGAAGATTCTGAGAAGTTTGCCAAAAGCTAAGTGGGAACCAAAGACAACAGCTATCGAGGAAGCTCATGATTTAAGTCTTCTTCAGCTAGATGATCTACAAGGAAAGCTGCTCACTCATGAGATGTCTATGAAAGATGTAGAAGGTGATCTGAGTGAAAACATCAAGAATCTAGCACTAAAGGCTAAAGACAATGAAAAATCTCAAAGCCTTGAGACTGAAGATGAGCATGATGATGAAGAGACTTTAGCATTGATCTCCAAGGCCTTGGCCTGGATTCTAAAGAAGAAGAAAAACTTTGGAAACAAATACTAAAACAGAGAGGGATCAAGACCTTCAAGCAGCAAGGATTACAAAGGTAAGTCTTCATCACAGTCATATAAATGTAAAGTAATGAGTTGCTTTGAATGTGGTAATGCAGGTCATTTAGTAAGGGATTGTCCACAAAAGAAGAAGAACAGGAACTTTCAAAAGAAAGACAATGACAACAGGAGGAAGAAAGCAATGATGGCCTCATGGAGTGATTCTGATTCATCAAGTGATTCAGACACAGAAGAAGAAAGAGCAAATTTATGCTTCATGGCTAAACATGATGAAGAAAAATTTTCAGACAGACACACTGAGGAAATTGTAAAAAATCTTCTTGCTAGTCCTTCTGATGTACTTCCTGAAATTCTCAAGAGCATGTTTTTAAATGAGGAAATTTATAGAATTGGGATTGCTTCTTTAAAGGTTAAAGTTCATGAGCATGTAAAAGAAAACTTGGACTTGGTTTTCACCAATAAGACAATTAAAGTTTCTAAGACAAAAATTGAAAATGACTTCAAGGCCTTGGACAGTAGATTCAAAGCCTTGAAGGCATAGATAAAAGAGATTTTTGATCAAACACTCTCTTAACAGAAAGGTATGTTGATCTACAGACTCATTTACAGGATTTAGAACAACAAATCTGTTCTTTGACTGAGAAAATTCAAGAGTCTAAAAAGGTCCTAACCAGTTTTACAGGCTCATAACATAATATGAATCTCATTCTTGTAGGAGGTCTGAAATCTATGCATAAAAGTGGAATTGGCTATAATCGAAATTTTCGAAAGAAAAGCCAAACTAATTTTGTCAAATATGGTAGCAGACATTCTCCAAAGTGTCATTACTGTGGAAAAATTGGTCATATCAAATTAACTTGTCCCTTTAGAAGATCAGAACCTCGTATTCTGAGGAACCTTATCAGCTTAAGGGACATGTTAGGCAGATTTGGGTTCCAAAAGGAATTAGACCACCCAACATGGCTGATTCTGAGTATGACTCAAAGTTCTGCACTTGGTCTAACAGCCTGTTGAGGAAATGATTTAATTTTGAAGAATGTCACCAACACCAAGGCCTTGAAGGATCAGAAATGGATATTAGACAGTGGTTGTTCCAGACATATGAGTGGAAAAAAATCTCTTTTTACTGAGCTCACAGAGAAATCTGGAGGAACAATTACACTTGGTGACAAAGCAAAATGCAATATTATTCGTATAGGTAGTATTGGTAATGGTTCTACCAACTCTATCTCTGATGTTTATCTTGTGAATGGACTTAAATATAATCTGCTTAGTATTTCTCAGTTATGCGATAAAGGTTATAAAGCTGTATTTGACAAGGAGAAATGTGTTGTGCAAGATGAGAAATCTGGAGATTGCATACTCACTGCTCCTAGATCATACAATCTATATGCTTTAAGTACTAACAGTATTGCAGGAGACAAGTTAAAAGTGCCTCAAGGCCTTGAAGGAAGATTCAAAGCTTTGGCATAGAAATCTTGGGCATATTAGCATACACACCTTGAATAAACTCATCTCAAAGGACTTGGTAAGAGGATTACCATCACAAAAATTCTCAGATGATTAGATTTTCAAGGCATGTGTACAAGGTAAACAAACAAGAATCCCATTCAAGCCAAAGAACTTTGTAAGTACTTCTATACCCTTAGAACTTATGCATATGGAATTGTGTGGTCTTATGAGAGTTCAAACTCCTAAAGATACGAGGTATATGCTTGTTGTAGTAGATGATTATTCTAAATTTACATGGTTTATGTTTATTAGAGACAAAACTGAAGCTTTATCTGAATTTTCTAGACTGTGCAAAGAGCTTCAAACTATGAAAAACTTTCTTGTTGCATCCATTTGAAGTGATCATGGTAGGGAATTTGGTCAGCTTGAATTTGATTTATTTTGTACAAAACATGGCATATCACACAACTTCTCTGCACCTAGAACTCCTCAGCAGAATGGAGTACTTGAAAGGAAAAATAGGACACTTGAAGATATGTCTAGAACCATGTTACTTGAAAGTAATTTTCCAAAGTATTTGTTGGCATAAGTTGTTAATACTGCCAATTATGTGCTTAACAGATGTTTGATTAGGCCTATTTTGAAAAATACTCCTTATGAACTGTTTAAAGGAACGAAGCCTAGTGTCTCTTATTTCAAACCTTTTGGTTCTATTTTTCGTGTGCATAATAACGGTAAAGACAATCTTGATAAGTTTGATGCTAGAAGTGATGAAGGTGTATTTCTTGGATATTCTCAAACTAGCAAAGCTTATAGAGTTTTCAATAGAAAAACCAAGATTGTGGAAGAGAGTATTCATGTGTTATTTGATGAGAGTACTAAGGATTCTTTGAGTGAAAGTTTTGCAGATCTTAATTTGAACAAGCATGAGGCTGAAGATGACATTGTGAAAGAAGACAAAGGCAAAACTGAAGTACTTAATCAGTCAGTAGAATCTCAAGGCCTTGAACCTCCTGCAGAGCCAAAATCTCAAAGCCTTGAGACTGAAACTGAAACTTTCTATGATGCTCCTTCTACTACTTCAAGAAATCAAAGCCTTGAAGGAACATATTCCTGGACACCAAGGAAGAAGTTTAAGTATCTTGCAGACCATCTGGCTGACAATATCATATCTGATCCAAATACTGGAACACAGACAAGAGGAAAGTTGAGGAACTGATGTGCTATTAGTGCTTTTGGATCATTGATTGAGCCTAAGAATGCAAAAGAAGCACTGGAAGATGCACATTAGATCATTGCAATGCAAAGTGAGCTGAATGAATTTGAAAGAAACAAGGTATGGAATATGTTTCTTAGAACAAAAGAGCAATCAGTTGGAACCAGATGGGTGTTCATATATAAGCTTGATGAGAATGGCAAAGTGGTAAGAAACAAAGCCAAACTTGTGGCACAAGGATACAATCAAGAAGAAGGTATAGACTATGAGGAGACATTTGCTCCTGTTGCCAGGTTAGAAGCTATTAGAATACTTCTTGCATTTTCATCTCACAAACACATAAAGCTCCAAGGGCTTGGTATGATGGACTCTCAAAATTTTTACTTGACAATAATTTCAAGAGAGATCTAGTTGATAAAACTCTTTTCATTAAACATCATAAAACTGACTTGTTAGTAGTTCAGATTTATGTAGATGATATTCTTTTTGGTGCTACTAATGATTCTCTTTCAAAAGAGTTCTCTAGTCTAATGTGCAGGGAGTTTGAGATGAGCTTAATGGGAGAATTGAATTTCTTTCTTGGACTTCATGTTATACAAATGAAGAAAGGAATCTTTGTACATCCAGGAAAATATACCAAGGACTTGTTGAACAAGTACAATATGACACAGTCCAAGGCACTCAAAACTCGTATGAGTTCATCACTATCATTATACAAGGATTCAAATGGTAAGAGTGTAAATCAAAAGGAGTATAGAGGTATAATTGGATCACTTCTGTACTTAACTGCTAGTAGACTTGTTATTATGTTTAGTGTTTGCATGTGTGCAAGATTTCAGGCAGATCCTAAGGAAAGTCATTTAACTACTGTTAAGAGGATTTTTAGATATTTGAATGGAACCAAAGACTTGGGGCTTTGGTATCCAAGGAGATCTAGGTTTATGTTGAGTGGATATTCAGATGCAGATTTTGTAGGGTATAAAGTGGATAGGAAGAGTACTTCTGGATGTTGCCAGTTTCTTGGTTCTTCACTAATTAGTTGGCATTCCAAGAAGCAAAATTCTGTAGCATTATCAACTGCAGAAGCTGAGTATATTGCAGCTGGTGCTTGCTGCTTTCAAGTGTTGTGGATTGCTCAACAGCTTAGAGATCTTGGCTATGATTTCATAAATGTGTCTATCAATTGTGACAATAATAGTGCCATTTTAATCTCTAAGAATCCAGTACAACATTCAAGAACCAAGCATATAGATGTAAGGCATCACTTCCTAAGAGATCATGCAGAAAAAGGTGATGTTGTTCTATCTTTCATTTCTACTTCTTTGCAGATTGTTGATATTTTCACTATCCCTTTCCCAGATGATGGGTTTTCATCCCTAAGGCTTGAACTGGGTATGTTAAACAAGGATGCATTGGTTTAGTGGGAGTATTAGTGCTTACTTGTGGATATTTGTTGAAATCTCAAAGCCTTGAGATTATACTTTCCAAAGCCTTGAAAGTATAGTTCAAAGCTTTGAAATCTCTAAGTCTGCTGAAAATCTCAAGGCCTTGAGATTGTTCTCTAAGGTCTTGAAATATCTGTGCAGTTTACTTGTTTAAAAAAAATTGGATCAACAAATATAATATATTATCTTTTTAGATAATTGTATAATGTTTGAATTACTCAGAAGTTCAAAATATCCTAAAATATCTTCTAGATATGTTTTGCATGTGGATTTTAGAAGAGTCCTTTTTGAACTCTTTGTCTCAACCTACTTAAGCTGAATGTCGGGGCTTTTCTTTCTATTCTCTCCATTCTCTCTCAATTCTCTACGTCTCTCTGCTCTCAATCTCAATATTCTCTCAAAACCCTAATTCCACAATGGAGCGCAAATCAGCCAGGATTCCTCAACGGGATAAGCCTTCTTCTAGATCTAAGAAGAGGGCTAACAAGAAGGAGAAGATTACAATATCTGATTCGGATTCAGAAGGGACACAAAGTTTTCATGAAGCTTCACCTCCTGCAAAGAAGATCAGAACAAAAAAGGGGGATAAAGGTTCAAGTGTTGATCCACAGATGGAGACAGAAGTACAAGGTGATGATCAGTCTAGAGTAGACAAGAAGAAAGGGGGAGACAAGAAAAAGCCAGATGGAGAAGAAAATGAGAAGTCTGCTAAGGAAGGCAAAAAGAAGTCTGTTGTTGGTGAGAAAAAGAAATATGTTGAAGAAGAACCAGATAAGGACAAGCCTGTTGAGAAGAAATCAAGGGTTAAACAAATGGCTGTTGCAACCAAAAAGGGTTATCTAGGTAAGAATGTACTACCTTCTAATTGGTTCATTAGTTCAGATGTTAGAAGTGTGTGGATGCAAGGGTATGCATCATCTAAGGTTGCTTTATGTAGTTTGATTTCTAAAGAGTTATTAGACAAGTTGGACATTGACTGTATGAGGAAGTTAAGAGAATCTGCAGTTTGGAAGGTTTTAAATCCTAGTTCTAAAGCTTATCCTAGGTTAACTAGGGTGTTTTACCTTAATCTGGTCCAAGAAGGGGAAGATAAGTTGGTATTAACCTCTAAGGTTGCTGGAATAGATTTAAGCCTAGACCATAGGGCTTTTGCCAAGGTCTTGGGGATTCCTAGGAAGTATAATGTTTCTGATCATCCTGATAGGAAGGAATGTCTAGAAAAAGCCAAAGCCATGTTCTTCATTGATGATGTTCCTACTGGTCCCAAACAGTTGACACACTTTATGCTCAACAGTGAAGCTAAAATCTTGTTCACAATTCTGATGAGAAGTGTTGTTCCTAGAGAAAACTCAAGAGAGTTGGTTACAGATAAGGTTCTCATCCTGATGTATCTGATATGTAAAGGGTTTGATATTGATCTGCCAACAGTGATCATGGAGCATATGATCTACTGTGCTACCAGAACCAAAAACTCCTCTTCCATATGCCAACCTATTAACTCTTTTCTTTGAACATTTTGAGGTACCTGTGAAAGGAGAGGAGAAGATAACTGGTGGTTTTGGGTTGATTGAAGAGTCAGCTTTACAAATAATTGGTGTGGTTCAGATAGGAAAGGGACATTGGAAATTTTATTCAGAGTTGTCTAAAGTTGAGCTTGAGGAGAAGAATTTTATCAATCCAAAGGGGTCTACAACATCAAGGGGACAAGATAATGAAGATTATTCTCAATTGGTTGATAAGTTTTAAGAACAGCAAGTTGAGATTGAAGATCTTAGACAAAGGTTGTTTGATTTATCATCTGAGTTTAATGAGTTCAAGGCCTTGATGGGTGTGATGAATGGCAAAATGGATATTTTCATCAAGGGTTTGAATTTGGAGAAGATCCCTTCAGCTACTAGTCATGAAACTAGTGTTGATTCAGATGAGAGGCTAGGAGAATTCTTGAAGAAAAAGAAGAGGCCTAGTCCAGTTGTGCTCACATCAAAGGATTTATATGAGCAAACTGATGATGAGGAAGCTGAAGAAGACACAAGTGTTGATGCAACTACAGAAGGAGATTATGTGCAAGTCAAGGACAAGAAAGTGGATGAAATTATTGATGAAGTTATTGCTGAAGTGGATGTTGAACAGGGAGAGCATCATTCTGCAGAAGAAGATGAAAGTGATGAAGATGTTGGAGAAGGCACAGAGAAAGGCCAAGCATCAAAGAAGAAGTGAAGACTTATGGAAGCCAAAGCCTTGATCTTTTCTGTCTTTCTTTCTCCTCTCTTCTCTTCTTTCTGATCTTAAGGCCTTGATAGTCTGTAGAAACTATTTTAAAAATAAGTTTTTTTCCTGAGTAATGATCCAACATTTCTTTCACCTCTATTTGATGAAAGTCAAAAAGTGGGAGAAAGGTTTATGTGTGATAATTTTGTTCTGCTTATGGTTTAATCTTGGTTATGGTGGTTATTTTTTTTATGTGAAACAGTTGGTTATGTGAATCATTTGTTTATGTATGTGATATTATGTTATATGTGTTGTTTGCTCTGTTGTTGGAAATTCTTGTATCTATTTCTAACAAAAAGAGAGGCAGTAATATTTACACAAGATTATGGATTTTGTCTTTCATCAAGGGGGAGATTGGTGATTCAAGACTTCTAAGTGTATTTTGGGTAGTCATCTTTTAGAGTCATGAAAGACAAAGATTCTCTAAGTCTTCAAGGATCCAAGGCCTTGAGATATTAATCAAAGCCTCAAAGCCTTGACAATTACTTTCCTATGAAATGTGTCCTGACAATCATGTGTTGCAGGTGGTCAATCTGATGTTCTAGATTTGATATTTGTTGCAAATATTCTTGTTATCTGTATCTTATATATCTAACATATTGCAGATATCATAATTGGAGTGAAATAAGAACTCTGGTGTTACAATTTGAAAAACCGTGAAGAATGCTCAGAGCTCCAAGGCCTTGAGATATGCCTTGAGCTGCTGACAGTTTTCACAGACATAACTTGATTATATCTTGCAGGATTTGATCTTTGTTATTATAATTTTTTAACGACTTTGTCAAGTCTTAAATTGGTTTGTGTTGGTTTATATGATTGTTTGGTAATCAGGTTTATGACTTATTTATTTGATTTAGTTTTTTCAGAAACTGAATATCCAAACAAACTTAATGCTGTTCTGTATTTGGATTTTGTTTGTTGCTATGCTTAATGTTATTGCAGGGTTTTCAAATGTGCAATCTTATCACAAACAAACTCAAACGGATATCTACTCAGAGCTGTTTTGAATTGAACTTAGAAAGGATGAGGATTTGCAGGAACAGAGATCCTAAAATTTCTCATTCAGTTGTTGGAAGTAGATAAAAGCTAGTTTGAATTTGAAAGACATAGAGAAGCTTATAGAAAATATAAATCAAAGGAAAAGAAGGAGAGATACATTCGTGGAAGATCAGATCATCAATCCTCACAACTTTAAGCTTCAATCAAGTGCTTTCAGAAGATCAATCATTCCAGTATTCCTGAAGAACACATCCAGGCTTTAACAACTGATTATTCTTTTGTGTTATTCCCTTCTTGTACTTAAATCTTCTTATCTTATGTATATATTATACCTCACAAAACCTAGTGGTTGGTTTTTCAAGTGAACAACAAGAGGTTCTTGTTATCTCAACAGTTATTAGCTGAAACTAGATAGGTTTGGAACCACAAGTTGTATAGGTGTAAGGGACTTAACTTAGGCTTGAAGATCTAGGGTTGTTTCTGTGTGAGTAATAAGAAGTGTTTGCCCAATCCTGGTGGGATTAGATCCCTCAGGTAGAGATTAAGTCCATTGGGACTGAACTCTGTAAATTGCTCAGTGTTCTTTACTTTACAGTTTAGCTATTTATTCTTGCAAGTGATCTAGTTCAAATTAGGGTTTACAAACTGTTTAAAATTGGTACAAGTTCAAGGCCTTGAAACTTTCTTTTACACTTAAGAAGTTTCTGGTCAGTCTTACAAAATCTCAAGGCCTTGAGATTTCCATCTTGTACTTGCGTCACTTAGTTAGATTTTGTGTTTTTTCAAAAAGCTCCCATACTCTATTCAACCCCCCCCCCCCCCTTCTAGAGTATTTTGATCATGTATTTAGACTACATTACAAACTTTCAGCCTTGTTGGCTAGAGTCCTGTCTAGTACTCACCCTTCTGGCCTTTTGTTTCTTAAGGGGGTGTTGCAACACTTTAGGTCTAGTATGGATTGGTTATCCCTTTGTTGGCTTGGTTAGCCCTTTGTTGGCTTTGCCCTTCGTTGGCAAGATTCTACGCCTAGTCGACTAGAGATATTGATTCTGATCTCCGATATCGCAATATATAATAATAAGGCTCTTCTGTTAATACACTTGGGATCTGGATATTTACAATGTTTTGATTTACACACTGCTTGTGAATGATATTTATTTCAAATACATTCCACGTTTGGAAACTCATAACTATATCGGTAAACGAATAGACTACTTGTGTAGTAACAACTCTAATGATCAAAAAACTTTTGAGAATCTCCGTTGATAAGAAAACTCTGATTTTCGCACATTGATATTCATACTTGTGATCTTTGACTCGCTCATTTATACTTATAATCTGAAACTAGTTAAGCTCTTTTTAAACACGTAACCACGTACCATGTCTAGCCTTTCTATTTTACATGCTAAGTTGTTTATTCACTCAGTTTTTACTGATACTCGAAAAATTGCGTCCTTGTGTTTCTTTTTAAATTCCCCGCAGGTATAAGGTTGGTTGCTTAGGGTAACACGCTGGGATTACGATCTCGTTCTCTCATCCAAACAGTAGAGCTTAGTAATTAACCGGAGAGTCAGCTTTTTTTGTAATCTACATTTTGTTAAACACTGTTGACTTTTGTAATTTGAATTAGTAGTTGGATGTTTCCTTTCACTTGCTTACCGTTACTACTCCTTGTACGAAAGGGTAAAATTCCTTGTACGGAGAGGGCACCATCCTGGTATCCAGCTCCTCTAAAAACCGGGGTGTTACAGTTTATGTTTTGATGATATTTTTGGAATTTTGGATGAACTTTCATGCTAGGGTTATGGTTTAATGAAGACTGTTTTGGTTTTCATCATGTTAAGTTCTTCCATTTACAAGTTAGGACTAAGATGTATGATGTTGATTATCTATTTATCCATTCAATCATGAACTAGGCTTAATCATGATCTTGGTGGCCTAATTATCTTGTTTATTGTGCTTAATCCTTAGTAACGTAGGAGTCATAACCCGAAATTTCTAATTAACTAGTGAGTGTGTGAAAGCAACTCTACCCTAGTTGGGATGAGTAAAAAAGATCATTCTTAATCAATTAGATTGGGAAGGTCAGTTGAGTAGGAATAGATAGAAGAGGGTGGATTCGGTAGGAATCAGTGAAGTGCTCGTGTGGTGATGGTTCGAGAGGACGTTATTCCGTGCATTATCGTTAGCCTACTAGAACGTATCGTTAGACAGTATAGGCCTGAGAGGGACAGAATGGTACCGGTGTGTAGAACGACAAGAGACCGAGAGGTAATTGTCAGTGCCAATACCCAGCATAGGTTGCTAAGAGTCATCGTGTTAGAACATGAAATTCGGAATTGTCAAAACTACCCTAGGTGATCTGTAGATTTCCTAGTCTCATCTCCATTGATTCATTCCAAATCACTTCTTTTGTGTTAATTTTACTTATTGATCTAGTCACTTGATTGAGGGTGACAACACTCCATTCACAACCATTTTTACCGGTTACTTAGGTAAATTTAAATTAATTGTTAAATATAGAGCAAGGTAAACATCCTTTCCTTGGGTTCGATAACTTGGAGTCCAAAATACTCCACTTTATTAATTGACCGAACACTTACGATATAACGCGTTAGTGGATGCGCGTCAAGTTTTTGGCGCCGTTTCCGGGGAAGGCATTGGTTACTATTATAGTTTAGAAATTAGTTTAATTTACTCTTTTTCTTTTTGATCATTAATTACGTGATTGCTGACAGTGTTTTGAAGTAGGAATTAACTGGGTCGGGTCGTCGACCTTAAATTACAAGCGCTGATTGGGAGGCAACCCAATGTAGTAAGTTGTTATTTGCTTTTCGAATTTCATTTTTGATAGTCATACTTGATTTGAGGGGTGATAGAGAGAGTGGTTTAATATTTTCAATATGTGTACAGGACACAGGTACCGAAGAACTCTCCGGATTCCCTTTCTAGATGCATGCGCACAATTTTGCACGAAAAACGAGGAACAACAAGCTAACCGGAAGGGTTGTGCTTGATAAAGGAGCTACTCGAGGTCGAGGAGTAGCCAATTAGTCGTGAGGAACATGGTAGCGAGTTGGAGTATCGGTCTTGCACGCATCGGAATCCGGAGTGGGGATAAAGTTCAAGAGCTTTTAGGGTGAGATTCTTGCACAAGGAGAGAGAATTTGAGAATAAATGGCAAATTCCCCGGATTTGGGAATTTTCTAGTCAAAATTGGATTTGTCGTCAAATATGGAGTCCATCGGCGCAAGAATCGCGCGAATAGGATACCGGATGAAGAAACTAGAGAAAAAACAAAGTGGGCAAACTTCAGTGATTTCGGCACCCATTTCTGGCCAAAATGGGGACCGAAATCAACCCATTTCAGGCCGAAATCAAATGGCCGAACTGGTTTCAAATCGCCCAGCGATTTCGGCAAACATTTCATGCCGACATCGTCCGGGCTGCTCACTTATGGGGGGTATTTTTGGTACTTTGGGGGTGTTTAAAGCCTAAAGCCGGCCATGAAGTGTCCCAACACCCCCAATTCGGATCAAAACTCATCTTTTCGTCATCTTCTTCCTCCCAACTCTCAAGAACACCCATACACCTAACATAAAAAACTCAACCAAATTGAAATTCTTTTGTTGGGTTTTGCTCCTTGCAAACCCAAGAACAACATTAACTCTTGGGTTTTTGAGAGATAGGAAATGGTTTGAGTGTGGGGGAAATCAAATAGGAAGAACAAAAAATTTCCGATTCATCGACTTGGAGGGGGATTCGGCCTTAGCTCAAGAAGAAACTTCCGACAGGGACACCGAGGAGCACAAGGAGGTAGTCTTGCTTCACATTGCTGGAGTTTTCGAAAAATTGGTCGACTAATCGGTCCATTCTTGACCAATTTTTGCAAAATCGGTACTGTAAGAACGGTACTCCGGGACCGTAGGTACCGAAATCTTTCACTCGCTTTAACTTCTTGTTTACGCACTCTTAGGGCCTGATTTGCTTGGAAATTTTTCCTTGCTCATACTTGGATTGTTGGATACTTGCTGAGTTCACTCTTGACCTCTCGTGCACTCTTCTTTTCTTTTCTCTATCATTATGTCTACATTGGGAAGTGCTAAGAGGAGACGGGCTATATTTGCTGATGATCACCCCATCTTTAATCCTGAGGAGGATGTAGTTATGAGTGAGGAGGAGAATGTGGACGAGGGGGACGGTTCTGGCAACCATCGTCAGGTGCCTCCGTCTCCAATTCGTTATGAGTTGAACCAGGATATGCCTCCACTTCCACAGATTGGGTTGAGGGTTAAGGATGCAAAGGATGTTGACCTCGATGCTCTCTGCAGTACCAAAATCTGCAGCTTCAGGTTCGTTAGTGCGAATTCCCATAAGGCATATTGCACTGACGCATTCTTGAAGACGGTAGGGACTCCTGAAAAACCCTTCCCGCCAAGCGATAAAATGCCAAAACATTTTAAGGATCTCTTCAAGAATGAGAGGATAGATAGGTGGTTTGAAATTTGTAAGAAGTCTAGCTCCGCTCTTGCAAGATAAACTCTTGTAAATGCTCGTTTTTATGAGGAGGGAGAGGGAGATGATCAGAGGCAAGTGTATTGCCGGCGCGCCTACATAGTCATCACGCCCAAGACTATAGAGGCCGCCA
Organism: Linanthus parryae; assembly: GCA_023055425.1. Taxonomy (NCBI): domain Eukaryota; kingdom Viridiplantae; phylum Streptophyta; class Magnoliopsida; order Ericales; family Polemoniaceae; genus Linanthus; species Linanthus parryae. The sequence continues at coordinate 2,427,578 of JALGPY010000037.1, read as the reverse complement.
TGCACTTCAAGCCTCTCAAGAATGATATTTGCGCCTACCATGAGACCATTAGGAGGGTGGATGCGGTTGAGGTAGTGAGTGCCTTTTGTTTTGTGTGGGTGCCTTGAGCGGGATGGACTGAGAGACCCACTTTACCTGAGTGGTCCGTTTCTAGGAAACTTGTGCTCCCACGGGCGAGGTGGTTGTGTGAGCTTCTTGAGAAGTGGGTTTATGGCGTCACTGCTAATCCCACGTACTCCTTCCAGCTCGCACAATGGCTAATTGTTTGTGGATGGGGAAGAGTATCAATGTCCCGTACTTCATTTATCATTTTCTTATGGAAAGGACTGAGCGCTATAACCGTAGATCTCCCGGGCACACATGCTTGCTCCTAAATCTTGCACAAGATGCTAAAGCTAATTTGAGTGGTTTAGAGTATGATAATAGCTCTAAGAACAAGAAGAAGAAGAAGAAGAAGAAGAAGGATGCAACAAGTACTTGGGAGAGAATACCCGACCCCCTCAAGAACCAAATACATTTTGAACCCCCACAAACTAGCGGAGACCAGGCGAGTAGCTCGAGCTGCAACATGGAGCGACAGCTCAACACGCTTATTCATATAATGGATTCTCAGAGACTCCAAGCTGATGAGGATATAGCTAGGGAGAGGAGACATTTTTAGCACATCCGGAGTAGTCAGCGCCAGCTGGGCCGAGGTATGGAGTCACTTAGCTATGACTGTGCCCAGCAGGGTGGGTGGATCCAGGACTTGACTGTGGAGGCCAATGTCCACTTGCAACACCCACATACCTACGATGGATTGTTCCATTGCCAGTCTGATGTATACCCAGAGTCGAGTCTTGACGTCCGAGCTGAGAACGACGAAGGGACTCATTACGACTAGACGCACCGGCCCTATGCTTGAGAAGTCGAGTCCTCTTGATTTCATTTTATTTTTATTTGAGGACAAAGAATCGCTTAAGTGTGGGGGAGTTTTAGCTATCCGCTAGTTAGCCACTGCGTAGCCTTGTTACATGTAGTTTAGTGAGTCAATTTTGCATGTAGTTGTCGAGTCGGTTAGTTTTGCATGTGCATGTTTATTTTATGCATTGTGTGTGTGTGTGTGTGTATATATATATATATATATATATATATATATATATATATATATATATATATATATTGTTGCACTTTTATTAATTGAGTACACCTACCTTATTTTGTTGGTTAATCGAGTTGGCCAGTTACATAGAGGTTTACAAAAAAAATAATAATAAAATAAAATCGTAAAAATTGATTTTTTTGAAAAAGGGAAATTGAAGAGAGTAAACGTGGAGAGGGCTTAATGATAGTATTCCCTAGGTAGTATGAAAATCTGAGGTGAGGTAGACGCGAGAATCTGGAGTAGGAAGGCTATAGGGCCAATGCACTCGAGAATTGTGAGTAGCTGTCTCTCAGACTAGTTATCCTACTAGTGCTACACCACTGTCACTTAGGTAGTCGTCAACCCTCCTCGTAGTGGCAAAGGAACAGCTGTGCGAGTGATTTTTATGGGGACCTCACGTCCCGTCTCCATCGCCTAGGTCCACTAGTTACCCCAATTTGATCCATTTACAGCTTTTATTCACAGCCTCTAGCCTAGGAAGCTATTCCTTGTGACTTTTATTACTAGTTAGAATGGTCCCTTCCTATGTGTCATGATAGAGGGAGATGAGTTAGGGAGGTTAGTTGAGGGTGAGCTGATATTATACATCTTGAGTGGATTCTGTCACATGTTATCTTTTGAGGGGATGTGAGAGTGAGTTAGAGACGGAAGCACACTTCGGTGTGGCGGTGAGTCGTGTCCATACTTCACGATCACAGGTTGAGTGCCGTAGTGCGTGACATTCTTTCCGCACGATATGGGTTGGGGTTGGTTGATCTTATAGGAGGAAATTCTTGTGCTTCATTTATATTATATATACCTTAGGTGATGAGGAGGATTGGTTGGAATTAGCACGTGTTACATTGACTACCGGGTTTGTGATATGCTTTACATTGAGTGTGGGCGTGTCGACATATATTGATTACATCGTTGATTTGACACATTCCACCCCCACGTTATCTATCATGAAACTTGGTCTCCTTGGATACTACTATCGCATTGGTGTCTCCATGTGCTTATTGTTGAAAGTGAAATTGAAAAAAAAGGAGAAAAACAAAAATTGAAAGTGAAATGGACTAGGGAGTCGGAAATTAAACTTCATGAAGACCGAGGAGATGAGCTATGAGTTTTGATCACTTCTCAAATTTGTGGCCGCGAGAACGGCGTTGCACCAATATTGAGGGAATGAGGGTGGAGTAGTTAGGTTCGGTGGGGTTCCTTAATTTTGGTGAGGGAGTGTGAGAATCGGGGTCGGGGAGTTATATCATCATGTCTAGGACTGCGCTTCTAAACATCCTATCCTACCCGTCCTAAGTCCTCAACAATTTAACCCGTGGGTAAATAGATCGGATGGTAAATGCTAGGGATATGTTTGATGAGTGTGCGGAAGCAACTTATTTTGTGTTCGTGCCTGTTCTGTCTGAAGAAACTGGCCACAAGTTCTACCGATCACCGTAGTTATATAATCTTCTAGGGGATGTGAGAGCCTTATGACATGCATGTTTGTTCTTCGACATTGCCCAATCTCTAATTAGAAAACAAATATGTTCTTTAATTCCTTGCATTGTACATACTTGAGTTGCATTGTACATATCATGTAGTTTGCATAGTCGCGTATTTGTGTATTGAGTCGTGAGTCCTGTTGGCTCGCGGAAAGTGTGTTGGAATAGATGCCCTAGAGGCAATCTAGTTTAGTATGAATTTGTATATGGCTAGAAAATTCATTTATTATTTATTGGATATTTAATATAATGAAGTCCTTAGATTTACAATTGTGTTGTTTATCTTAAAATATCCATAGTCAAGTATAATGATTAAATGGGAAAATCATCTATAGACTAGTATGGGGTTGGATTGATATGGAGATATCACGATCCAACACATAGGTGTGCATTAGGGAATGTTGCACTGGATTGACCCGTCTCCGAGAAGGCTACATACACGTTATGTTGAGTCACAAGCGCTTCTCGCGGTGCAATGGTATTGTCATCCTTAGACTTGAAGTCACTAGATATTCTAGTTGTGGATCATTGTGATCTTGGTAGCGTTAAACGCTACACCGTAACTGGGTAGTTATAAAGGCGTGTACTGGATACAATGAGAAGCAAGCTTAGAGATCGTAGTGGACGTAGAGAGGATTTGTCCCTCCACATAACGGGAGCAAATATCCTAGGCCACTCGAGGGATAGTGCTTATAGAATGTCTGGCCAGACTCAAATAAATCAATATGGGATATTGATGTTATTTGCACGAATAAGGCTATTCCCATGGATCGAGAAACTACGGATTGGATATACGAGTGTGACTTGTATGTCTCGTGTCCAATCCGGATATGGAGACAAAGGGATGAGACAATTACTTGTACAAAGGTTGTCAAGATGACTATTCTATTAGTTGGCTAGAATGGATGTTTTGCTAGAGACCGCTCCATATTAGCAAATAGTTGCTACCAACTAGATAGAACCTATGGGGTCACACGCTATATAGAGTTGAACTAGATTTGGGAATTCATTAATTGGATTAATTAATTAGAAGGATCACTTTGCAAACCCTTGCAAACTTAGTAGGGACTAATTTGCAAGGAAGGGACTAAATTGAATTCTAGTTGGACTAGAATAAGTCCTTTAGGTAGTTAACAAGGAGTTGTTGGACTATATAAAGGACCCTCCTTCCTTCCTTCCTATAACTTATGCTCATTAAGTGAACAAAACAAGAGTGGGAGAGAACAAAGGAGAGAGAGCAAGCAACAAAGGAGGCCCGACGCCACCCTTGCCGCCGCCCTCGTCCCCGTCGGCCAAAAGAGGCCGAGACCCTCTTTTGGGTCTCGTTTTGCGTGATTTCTTCTTCCTCTTCCTATTCCGGGCTAGCACCAAGGAGTTTGGGAGATCTAGGATCAACTCTAGGCGTGGATCAACTATAGAGAACGTGACATTATTCGCGTTTGAAGTCATCAAGGAGAACCCAAAGGTGTGTTTATGATTTCTAACCTTTACTATCGTTATGTCTCTAGACTTGTGATCTTTGGAGGGTTTTGCATGGTATTTATGTTTGATTATTCTTCCGTTGTGCGATCCATGAATCAAAACCCTACAGTGGTATCAGAGCCACAGGTCGTAGAGCATAAACGTGGTTTATGTGTTACTTTTTTTTGTTTTTTTACACCTTAATTTGATTGTTTATCGCGTAAAACAAGACAAATCAAGCATGGGATGCAATTTGTCAATAATTAATCATAACAAGATCCAATTTTTTGCATTGGATGCATGAATTGGTGAGTTTGAGAAATTTTAGGATCATAGATCTAGGGTTTGGGCATCCTTGGGGAAGAATGAGTTCTCCCAAAACAAGGAAACAACCAAACTTGGGCACCAAGCAAGGGAGTTGTTTTGGAAACAACTCCCATAAGGAGGTTCGGCCCCCCTAGGGACCGCCCCCCCTTGCTTGCCGCCCAAGCTTGGCCGCCCTAGGGGCCGGGCGGCCCTAACCCGCGGGCCTAGCCTTGTGGGTTTTGGGCCGGGCCGGCCCTAGGGCCTTGTGGTTCACTTTGTTGGGCCCGGACAATTTGATTGTTGGGCCCATGGACCGTTTTAACCCTAGAAATCCTAAAATCAATTAAAATTGACCAAGCGCGTTAAAATTGGATTTTAACTGTTTATGTGCAAATCGCATGGTGATTGGATATGGCCTTAGGATGTGGGTTGATGTGGATGTTTAATTTTGTGTTTTGTTTTTACGGCCTGCGAGCTCATCAATTAATTGTAATAATTAATTAGGGTTTTATGGCCTGCGTGCCATTTTTTTTCTCAACTTGTGAGATTTATTTTATTTAGTATAGATATTAGCTAGTGCTAGATAAAATAGATTGTTAGCCAAGATTGGAGAAAAGAAGCCCAAAGCCAAAGAAGCCACAAAAGATGGAGCATGGAGCTTGGAGCATTCCACAAGACTATGGAGGATGGACCAAAAGATCAAGACGCATGGAGATGTGTTTGCTTTAGGGTTCATAGATAATTCCATTGGCTTGGAATTATCTTAGTCTAGAAAAGGCCATATCCACATCACGTTTAATTTCTGTTTTGTGGTTGTTTATTTATTGTCTTATTATTGTGTGGTTGGTGTATGGATGATGCATGCAATTAGGATAATAAGATAATTAGACAACCCGGATCTATTATTTGGAGTTGTGCCCAAACTCAAATATATAGATTAGTTGATATTGATCAAAAAAACAATTAAGAATTGAATTTAAAATCCCTCAAAATTCAAATATTGTGTTCTTGCCTTCTCGTTATTTAAACACTCATTATCATCATTATTTATCAAGATCGTGCATGCCAAAGCATGGCGACTTGGTTCATAATGATGGAATGCGATGGCACGTAACAATGTGCAATTGTTTAGATAAGAGGTTGAACACAACTAGGCTATTAATTTGAATAAGAAACCTAGAGGCAATCAATTGGGATTATCCATATGGATGGATAAATAAGGAGTTATTTGCCCGATTGAACCAAGAGTTGCATATGGGATGCAATTGGAATTGTTCCTACCTAAAGTAGTCAAATTATGGGTGACTTGCCAAAGCAAGCTCATAAGGAGATGAAAAGATGGATCTTGGCCCACTAGAAAATATAAGGATATTTTCCGCATTAATATCTTGAGGGTTATTAATCCTTAGAAAAATAGTGAGAGCTATATTTGATAAACTAGCCATTATTGAATATAGTCAAAAATTCACAAATACTAAAACTTGCGTATTTTCCTTTTGTAAAATTCCAAATGGCAAACAACTCATCGAGTTCACAACATTCCCTACGATCTGTCCTTGAGAAGGACAAGCTCTCTGGAACCAACTTTCTTGATTGGTACAGAAACTTGATAATTGTTCTCAAGCAAGAGAAGAAACTGTACGCAATAAAGGAGCATGTTCCAGAAGGTCCAGAGAACCAAACACCTGCTGCCTTAAAGGCGTATCAAAAGCGTGTTGATGACGCTAATGATGCGGCCTGCCTAATGCTTTGCACCATGACTTCTGAGCTTCAGAAGCAACACGAAAACATGAATGATGTCGATATGATCGAACATCTAAAGCAGCTCTTCCAAGAGCAGGCGAGGGTAGAGAGGTATGAGGTCTCAAAGGCGCTGTTCAAATGTCATCTGGCAGAAGGGAACCCGGTGGGACCCCATGTACTCCGAATGATCGGGTACTTGGAGAATCTCGCCCGACTAGGGTTCCCGGTCGGCCAAGAGTTGGCAACCGATCTCGTGTTGCAATCGTTGCCCGAGAGGTATGGACAGTTCATTATGAACTATAACATGAACGAGATCGTTAAACCACTTCAGATTTGCTCAACATGTTGAGGACGGCTGAAAAGAGCATCAACAAGGGTAAGGGCAAGGCCATAATGATGGTACAGAAAGGAAAGGGCAAAAGGTTTGCCTCTTCCTCCAAGGGCAAAGGCAAGTCAGTTGCCAAGTCCAAGGAACCTGCTCTTAAGCCTGTTGGTGGCATTGCCAAGGCCATGACTAAAGGTGAGTGTCACTACTGCAGTCAGCCTGGACACTGGAGGAGGAACTGCCCAAAATATCTGGAGGACAAGAGGCTTGGAATAGTGATTCCACCACCACCAGGTATTTTTTTTGTAGATGTCAATTTAACTGTCTCTACATCATGGGTATTGGATACTGGATGTGGATCTCATATTTGTCGAAATATGCAGGATCTAAAGAGAAGTAAAATATTGGCTAAAGGAGAGGTAGATCTACGCGTTGGGAATGGAGCAAAGGTTGCTGCGTTGGCCATAGGCGTGTGCGAGCTATCTCTGCCTTCAGGATTAGTTTTAGAATTAAATAATTGCTATTTTGTGCCTGCTATGAGCAGAAACATTATTTCTATTTCTTGTTTGGACAAGGATGGTTTTATTATTTCAATAAAGAACAATTGTTGTTCCTTTTATTTAAATAATATTCACTATTTTAGTGCGCAATTATTTAATGGACTTTATGTCCTTGATCTAAGCAATCCTGTCTACAACATTTAATACCAAGCGGATTAAAATAAATGATAAATCCCGCTTATTTATGGCACTGTCGTTTAGGCCACATAAGTGAGAAACGTGTATCTAGACTCCATAAGGATGGATTACTAGACTCATTTGATTTTGAATCATATGAGACATGTGAGGCTTGTTTATTGGGAAAAATGACAAAGTCCCCTTTCAATAAGAAAGGTGAGAGGACTAGTGAGCAATTGGCGCTCATACATACCGATGTGTGTGGACCATTTGCCACGCCTGCCAGGGGTGGTTATGTCTACTTCATTACATTTACTGATGATTACAGTAGATATGGATTTGTGTACCTTATGAGGGCAAAATCCGAATCCTTTGAAGTGTTCGAAGAATTCAAGAATGAAGTAGAGAAGCAACTTGGCAAAAGTATAAAGGCTCTACGATCGGATCGTGGAGGAGAATACTTGAGCCAAGAGTTTGACGACTATCTTAGAGAGTGTGGGATCGTGTCCCAACTCACTCCATCCGGAACGCCACAATGGAATGGCGTGTCCGAGAGGAGGAATCGAACCCTATTGGATATGGATCGATCTATGATGTCTCAAACCGATCTTCCATTATCATTTTGGGGCTACGCTCTATTAAGTGCAGCTTTCACCATTAACCGTGTTCCATCCAAATCAGTCATGAAGACACCATATGAGATGTGGAGCGGGAGGCGTCCCACACTATCGTTCATGAGGATTTGGGGCTGCGATGTCTATGTAAAACGTTTACAATCAGACAAGCTAGGGCCTAAATCGGATAAGTGTAAATTTGTGGGGTACCCTAAGGAAACTAAGGGATACTACTTCTACAATCCAACCGAGAACAAAGTGTTTGTTGCTCGGACCGGCGTGTTTCTAGAAAGAGAGTTTGTCTCTAAAGAAGCAAGTGGGAGGAGTGTAGAACTTGAAGAGGTTCAAGAACCACAAATCACTGAACCGATCATGGAACATGAACTGGAACCACAAGCAGTTGTGGAGCCACCTGTTCAGGTACACAAGAGCTTCGTAGATCTAGTAGAGTGCGCCAGGAACCCGAGAGGTATGGACTTCTCGTAACTGATTCCGGTGACACGATGCTCATAGATGATGAGCCTACTACCTACGAGGAGGCCATGAGTGGCCCAGACTCTCAGAAGTGGCTAGAAGCCATGAGATCCGAGATGGAGTCCATGTATACCAACAAAGTATGGACTTTGTTGGAACCACCCGATGGGGCGCGGCCCATAGGGTGCAAGTGGGTCTTCAAAAGGAAGATCGACATGGATGGTAATGTGATTACCTATAAGGGCCGATTGGTGGCTAAAGGATTCAGACAGATTCATGGTATTGACTATGATGAAAACTTTTCACCAGTCGCTATGACCAAATCCATCCGAATCCTACTTGCGATTGCAGCACACCACGACTATGAGATTTGGCAGATGGATGTCAAAACAGCATTCCTTTATGGGAATCTCCTCGAGGACGTGTATATGATACAGCCGGAGGGTTTTGAGGATCCAAAGCAAGCCAACAAAGTCTGTAAGCTGCAACGATCCATTTATGGATTGAAGCAAGCTTCTAGGAGTTGGAATCGACGTTTTGATGAGGTGGTCAAAGAGTTTGGCTTCATCAGAAACGAAGATGAGTCTTGTGTCTACAAGAAGGTTAGTGGGAGCTCTGTAGCTTTTCTGGTCTTGTATGTGGATGACATACTACTCATTGGAAACGACATTCCCATGCTGCAATCTGTGAAAGATTGGCTAGGAATGTGTTTCTCAATGAAGGACTTAGGGGAAGCAGCCTATATACTCGGTATAAAGATCTATAGAGATAGATATAAGAGGTTGCTAGGCCTAAGTCAAAGTACATATATTGACAAGGTGTTGAAACGGTTCAACATGCAAGATTCCAAGAAGGGATTCTTGCCCATGTCACATGGAATCACTCTTTCGAAGAGTGGTTGTCCTTCCAATGAGATTGAGAAGGAACACATGATTAGAATACCCTATGCCTCGGCCATAGGATCTATCATGTACGCCATGTTGTGTACTAGACCAGATGTGTCATATGCCTTGAGTATGACAAGTAGATACCAATCCAATCCGGGTGAGAGTCACTGGATTGCTGTCAAGAACATCCTAAAGTACTTGAGAAGAACTAAGGATGCTTTCTTGATATTTGGCGGTGAGGAAGAGTTGTGTGTAAGGGGTTACACTGATGCAAGCTTCCAAACCGACAGAGATGACTTTAGATCACAATCGGGATATGTGTTTTGCCTGAATGGAGCAGCGGTGAGCTGGAAGAGTTCCAAGCAAGAGACGGTAGCTGATTCTACAACAGAGGCTGAGTACATTGCTGCAAATGACGCAGCAAAGGAGGCTGTTTTGATCAGAAAGTTTGTTTCTAAACTTGGTGTGGTCCCTAGCATTGCGGATCCAGTGGAGTTGTTCTGTGACAACACTGGGGTGATCGCGCAATCAAAGGAACCCAGATCGCACCAGAATTCCAAGCACGTGCTCAGGAAGTTTCATCTGATTCGAGATATTATCGATAGAGGAGACGTTCGGATATGCAAGATTCCTACAGATGATAATCTGTCAGACCCGCTTACAAAGCCTCTCACGCAGTGGAAGCATGAAGGGCACACTATGAGTATGGGCATACGAGATGCGCCAGATTGGCTCTAGTGCAAGTGGGAGACTGTTGGAATAGATGCCCTAGAGGCAATCTAGTTTAGTATGAATTTGTATATGGCTAGAAAATTCATTTATTATTTATTGGATATTTAATATAATGAAGTCCTTAGATTTACAATTGTGTTGTTTATCTTAAAATATCCCTAGTCAAGTATAATGATTAAATGGGACAATCATCTATAGACTAGTATGGGGTTGGATTGATATGGAGATATCACGATCCAACACATAGGTGTGCATTAGCGAATGTTGCACTGGATTGACCCGTCTCCGAGAAGGCTACATACACGTTATGTTGAGTCACAAGCGCTTCTCGCGGTGCAATGGTATTGTCATCCTTAGACTTGAAGTCACTAGATATTCTAGTTGTGGATCATTGTGATCTTGGTAGCGTTAAACGCTACACCGTAACTGGGTAGTTATAAAGGCGTGTACTGGATACAATGAGAATCAAGCTTAGAGATCGTAGTGGACATAGAGAGGATTTGTCCCTCCCACATAACGGGAGCAAATATCCTAGGCCACTCGAGGGATAGTGCTTATAGAATGTCTGGCCAGACTCAAATAAATCAATATGGGATATTGATGTTATTTGCACGAATAAGGCTATTCCCATGGATCGAGAAACTATGGATTGGATATACGAGTGTGACTTGTATGTCTCGTGTCCAATCCGGATATGGAGACAAAGGGATGAGACAATTACTTGTACAAAGGTTGTCAAGATGACTATTCTATTAGTTGGCTAGAATGGATGTTTTGCTATAGACCGCTCCATATTAGCAAATAGTTGCTACCAACTAGATAGAACCTATGGGGTCACACGCTATATAGAGTTGAACTAGATTTGGGAATTCATTAATTGGATTAATTAATTAGAAGGATCACTTTGCAAACCCTTGCAAACTTAGTAGGGACTAATTTGCAAGGAAGGGACTAAATTGAATTCTAGTTGGACTAGAGTAAGTCCTTTAGGTAGTTAACAAGGAGTTGTTGGACTATATAAAGGACCCTCCTTCCTTCCTTCCCATAACTTATGCTCATTAAGTGAACATAACAAGAGTGGGAGAGAACAAAGGAGAGAGAGCAAGCAACAAAGGAGGCCCGACGCCACCCTTGCCGCCGCCCTCGTCCCCGTCGGCCAAAAGAGGCCGAGACCCTCTTTTGGGTCTCGTTTTGCGTGATTTCTTCTTCCTCTTCCTATTCCGGGCTAGCACCAAGGTGTTTGGGAGATCTAGGATCAACTCTAGGCGTGGATCAACTATAGAGAACGTGACATTATTCGCGTTTGAAGTCATCAAGGAGAACCCAAAGGTGTGTTTATGATTTCTAACCTTTACTATCGTTATGTCTCTAGACTTGTGATCCTTGGAGGGTTTTGCATGGTTTTATGTTTGATTATGCTTCCGTTGTGCGATCCATGAATCAAAACCCTACAAAGTGAAGTATGCAAGGCACTGGGGTATGCATTGGTTTGGTTGTGGTATGTATGCAATGTCTCAAGTGTGGGAGTCGTGTGCTTCATGGTTGCTCGAGACGAGCAAGAGCGTAAGTGTGGGGGAGTTTGATAGCGAATTTTTAGGAGGTATAATTATTTAGAATTTACCACATGTTAATATGTATTTGGACAGTGATTTGAGCCCAATGTTAGAGAATAAAGGTCGTTTTATCACTTGTTGCTCACCATGTGCTATATTGTTAGTCCGGGCGGTTTCTATGCATATTTCATTGTTATTTGTCAAATATAATCGCTTGGTATGTTTTTCATGTTGTCTTGGCAGAAACAGATGCTAATCGGTTGATAGGAGGCATGGAACGAACTTCCGAAACAACGGCAGCTCAAGTGGAGTCAAGAGAACCCAAATTGGAGGAGCTTGGACGACCAGTCTGCACTAAGTTGTTCATATTCGGAGTTATACAATTAATTGAGGTGAGACCAGTGCTAAATGAAAGTAGACTCAGATATCTTTCCAACGATAGGTCACTTATCTAAATCCGATTTCGGACGAAGAAGTTAAGGCCCGGCGAAGTCAGGAGCAGATTTCAGGGGGCTATTGTACAATTACTGAAGACTTGTGTGGGTTTGGACTAAAGAACGACCTAGGGACAGAAAAACATAACATTCGCGCATAGAGAGATCCAAGAACAAGGAGGAGAGCAAGGAGAATTCATTGAGGAACATCATCAAGCAAGGAGAAGAGCCCGAATCGAAAGAACATCACGATTTCTAGCGTTTGATCTATTTTCTCGTTACTTTCTTGTATGAACTATTCAAAAAATATGTTGACTTGTGTTATGAGTAGCTAAACTCATTCCTAGGCATCTATGGAGAGCCTAGGGCTAATGTTTTGATGATATTTTCCAGATTTTGGATGAACCTTCATGTTAGGGTTATGGTTTAATGAAGATTGTTTCGGTTTTCATCATGTTGAGTTCTTCCATTGGCAAGTTAGGACAAAGATGTATGATGTTGATTATCTATTTCTCCATTCAATCATGAACTAGGCTTAGTGATGATTTTGGTGGCCTAATTATCTTGTTTATTGTGTTTAATCCTTAGTAACGTAGGAGTCATGACCCGAAATTGCTAATTAACTAGTGAGTATGTGAAAGCCATTCTACCCTAGTTGGGATGAGTAAACAAAATCATTCTTAATCAATTATACTGAGAGGTTAGTTGAGTAGGAATGGCTAGAAGAGGGTGGATTGGGTATGAATTAGTGAAGTGCGCGTGTGGTGATGGTTTGAGAGGACGTTATTTTGTGCATTATCGTTAGCCCACTAGAACGTACCGGTAGACAGTGTTGTCCTGAGAGGGAAAGAATGGTACCGATGTGTAGAACGACAAGAAACTGAGAGGTAATTGTCAGTGCCATTACCCATCATAGGTTGCTAAGAGTCATCCTGTTAGAACATGAAATCCGGAATCGTCAAAACTGCCCTAGGTGATCTGTAGATTGCCTAATCTCATCTCCATTGATTCATTCCAAATCACTTCTTTTGTGTTAATTTTACTTATTGATATAGTCACTTGATTGAGGGTGACAACAGTCCATTCACAACCATTTTTACCGGTTACATAGGTAAATTGAATTTAATTGTTAAATCTAGAGCAAGGTAAACATCATTCCCTTGGGTTCGATAACTCGGAGTCCAAAATACTCCACTTTATTACTTAACCGTACACAATAGATATTACGCGTTAGTAGATGCGCGTCAGCAATCACCACGATAACCGACGTAGCAACCTCCAGAGAATTTCCTTCGTTCCTGACACCAGATCAAGACTACCACCACTAGCTGCCGATACCAACCAAGCCCCCGTAGCTGCTAGACCATCAGCTTCCTTCTCCAACGAAAACTGAGAAGACCCCGTCAACTTCCAACGTCGTTTCTCTGTGAGGTCTCCAACCTCACAAACAGTCTCGCCGGCCTGAGATGTAGCCGGAAAAGAAGAAGAATGGATAGAAATCTCCGAGAATGGAGAAACAAGAAGAAGAGAGAGAAAACACAGAGAATTTGGGGAGGAAAATGAAAATATCATAAATCGTGCCTTTCTCAGTTACAACCCTAGCTTATATAGCGAGGGGGTAGTAAATGTAATACACGATACTAGGCAACGGTTTGGCCTCGTCAGCATACCCGATCCAAACTAGCCAATCAGTGACAAACTAGGTGCTGACGAGGCAACCCGCGCGAGACAAACTAAAATGACATCGTCCTACTTAAATGAATTCAAAAATAAAAGAAAGGATAATATCAACGGATCAGATCACTTTCCCTCCTTGATCCGACGGCTACTGTTTTGCTGAATTACACGACCACAGTTTCCTTCCCATTGTACTTTAGTCCTACTTATACAACCACCGTTTAGACTACATTGCACTTAGGTCCTTCCGTGTGATCCTGAAAAGTTCCCTCCACTTGAACTTCAACTGGTCCTCAAGCTTGAAATAGTGGAAATTGCTTCTTCAACTGGTAGTAATCTTCCCAGGTAGCTTCTGTAGGGGATAGGTGTAACCATTGCACAAGAACCTTCACAGTAGATGAATTTCCAACCTTATCCAATTTCCTGTCTAATATAGCCACAGGCTCCACCAGAAATTGACCTTCAGGTCCAACCATAGGAAGATGAGGAGAAGCTACATAGGTCCCAATGGTTTTCTTCAATTGAGACACATGGAACAAAGGATGTACCTTAGATTGATATGGAAGCTTAAGTTTATAGGCAACCTTCCCCACCTTGTCTAATACCTGGAAAGGACCATAAAACCTAGGAGAGAGTTTGTAATTGGTTCTAACTTGAACAGAACTCTGTCTGTAAGGTTGGAGCTTCAAGAATACCCAGTCATTAATCTGAAATTCTCTCTCTGATATGTTCTTGTTTGCATAGTGCACCATCCTCTCTTGAGCTTTGTGGAGGTTGTCTATCATCAATTGAAGAAGCATGGCTCTATCTTGGACAAAAGAGTTAACATTAGCTATCCCTGTCTTGTCCAACTGATGGAAGTTGTAATGCTATGGTTTAAACCCATAAATAGCCTCAAATGGAGTGTTCTGCAAAGCAGTGTGGTAGTTGCTGTTGTACCACCATTCAGCTAAACTCAACCACTTATATCACTACTTAGGTCTGTCTCAAGTCAGGCATCTCAGATATACTTCCAGACACTGATTTAGTTTTTCACTTTGTCCATCAGTTTGGGAATGATAGGTTGTAGTATACTTCAGCTGAGTTCCCATGAGCTAAAAGAGAGTGTTCCATAAATGTCTTAAGAAAATGGGATCTCTATCACTCACAATAGAGATGGGAAGACCATGTAGCTAACAGACATTTTGAAAGAGCACTTCTGCTACTTCATCAGCAGTATACGGGTGTTTAAGAGAAATAAAATTACCATACTTTGAGAATCTATCAATCACCACTAGTAGTTGATTTACCTTCAGACTTAGGTAAACCTTCCACAAAGTCCATGGAAATGTGAGGCCATGGTTTATCAGGAATAGGAAGAGGTTGTAGGAGACCTGCGTAAGGAAGGTGCTCAGACTTCATTCTTTGGCATGTGTCACATTCTTTGACCCAAGATTTGACATGAGTTTTTAATCCTGGCCAATCAAAAAGCATCTTCACCCTCTTGTAAGTTCCCAATATCCCAGAATGTCCACCCACCCCTGTGTTGTGCAGCTCCTGAATGATGTTATTCCTGAGCTCAATATGGCAGCCCACAAATATGAGACCCTTGTGCTTCAATACTCCATCTTGCAGCACATAATCTGGTATAGCACCAGCATCAATGGCAAGCGCTGCTATTTTGATTTTGGCCTCTTCATCAAACTCATAGCTGTCCTTGATCTCTTGTAGCCAGTTGGGAGTGACAGAAGAGATGGCTGCACAATGAGCCATATTTGAATCCACCTAAGAATTTCTCCTTGATAGAGCATCAGCTACCTTGTTTTGATGCCCCTTTTTGTACTGTATCTCATAGTGTAATCCTAGCAGCTTAGAAATCCATTTCTGTTGAGGTAATTGATAGCGCCTTTTAGGAGCTATAATTATTTAGCATTTACCACATGTTAATAGGTATTTGAGAGTGATTTGAGCCTAATGTTAGAGAATAAAGGTCGTTTTATCACTTGTTGCTCTTCATGTGCTATATTGTTATTCCGGGCGTTTTCTATGCATATTTCTTTGTTATCTGTCAATGATAATCGCTTGGTATGTTTGTTCATATTGTCTTGGAAGGAACGGATGCTAATCGGTTGATAGGAGGCATGGAACGAACTTCAGAAACAACGGGGCTCAAGTGGAGTCAAGAGAAGCCGAATTGGAGGAGCTTGGATGACCAGTTTGCACTATTTTAATCCTAGCTGGAGTACTACAAATAATTTGGGTGTCAGACCAGTTCCATATTACTACGTAACTAGTGAGTGTGTGAAAGCAACTATACCCTAGTTGGGATGAATAAACAAGGACATTCGTAATCAATTAGACTGAGAAGTGAGTTGAATAGGAATGGCTAGATGAGGGTAAATTCAGTAGGATGTAGTGAATTGTTCGTGAATAGTGGTATGATAGGACATTATCCCTTACAATATCGCTAACCTACTAGAATACATAGGTAGTATACTTGGCCTGAGAGGGACAAATCATTACCGTTGTGTAGAACGACATGAGACCGATAGGTAATTGTCAAGGCCATTACCCAGCTTAACTAACTATGAATTGTCGTTTTAGAACATGAAATCCGGAATCATCAAAACTACCCTAGGTGATCTATAGATTGCCTAGCTTTCTCTCCTCTGATTTACATCAAATCATTTAATTTGCGTTATTTTACTACCATTGCTAGTCACTTGTTTGAGGGTGACAACACTTCAAACTACAAGCCTTTTTACCGGTTACTTGTGTGAATTAAATTTAATTGATAAACTAGATATACAGTAGACACCTTCCCTTGGGTTCGATAACTCGTAGTCCAAAATACTCCACTTTATTACTTGACTGCACACTTGTGCAGCAATGCGTAGTTTACACGCATCAAGTTTTTGGGGCCGTTGCCGGGGAGTTAACGGTACTATTAGTGAGATTGATAATTAGCTTTTAATACTTTTTATTTTTAGTTATTTTTCTTATTTTTGTTAGTTGATGTGATTTTCTCCCCTCGTCTTTGATCTCAGGGAGCAGGTATTCATGATGAGTGAGAACGAAGAGACATCGTCCTCATCTAGTGAAGCCTCACACTCAGACAATGAGGATTCAGAGAGTATGCAAACAGCTCTTGACAAGATCACAAGGAAGATGGAAAAGCTGTCTGCACAATTGGATGTTCGCAAAAATCAGACTACTTACAACCATTCGGGGAAGTCTGTTGTCACAGGCTTTCAGGGTCCCATAACTAGAGTCAGACCGGCCCATCAGGGTGCCTGATATTCAAGACGAGAGTTTTCAGCTTAAGGGCACCACTATCCAAGCGGCAAAGAGCTTATTCCAGTTTAGTGGAGCAAGTGAAGAAGATTCGAATGAGTTCATAGGGGAGTTTAATTCTTTTTGCAGGACGATAAAGTATAAGGATGTCAGCTTTGATTTTTTCAAACTTGTGCTTTTCCCCTATTGTCTGAGCGGTACAACAACAACATGGTGAAAATGCCCAACCCATGGGATCACTGTGTTGAAGAGTTACTGGAGAGATTTTACCCGGTCCACCGAGTGATTCAACTTCAAGCTAGTATTCTGAGTTTTGAGCAGCAGCAAGATGAGTCACTAGTGGAAGCGTGGGAATGTTTTTTGGGAATGTTGAGAAAGTGCCCAACCCATGATTTTGAAGACTACAAGACCTTTCAAGTGTTCTATCACGGTCTAGGGTGTGCTGACCAAGAACGTGTAGATAGTGAAGCTGGAGGGAGTTTCTTGTTCAAAGTTGACAAGGAGGGCGCATATCAGTTGATGAAGTATATTGCTAAGCAGGACTCTTAGTTGGGAGAAAGCAAGAAATTGTCCAATCTAACTGAATCGGAAGTTAGAGCAGTCTTAGAAAAAAGACATCATGATGAAGCAGCACAACAGACAAGGAAAGACAGTGATATGGATGAGCTAAAGGGTATAATGTTATAGATGGGCAGAAATGTTAATCAGTTCACAGAGAATATGACCTATCTTGCAGCTGATTTGCAGTCAACCAGAGCAGCTTTGCGGAATGTGGAACAACAAGTGGGACAGATTGTGAGTCATCTAGCCGCACTAGCTTATTATGGAGCCAACGTCACTCATCTACAAGGATTTCATCCCATTGAAGCTATCACCACCATAAGTGGGAAGGCTTTGGTCGACCCAACGTACCCTACACATGCATGAGATATTTGATGATGAGGTGGTAGAAACTCAACCCACGCAGGAAGAGGCTAGTGTGGAGCCAGAGAAAGAAGAGGTACGTGCTGAGTTTGTTCCCATTGCTCCTACACTGTCATATCCCTTACGGACTAGAAAGAAAAGTGATGCCAAAGAGTTCCAGAAATTTTTTGAGGTATTCAAGAAGCTTGAATTCAACCTACCATTTGTTGTAGCTCTAGAGAAGATGCCAATTTATGCCAAGGTCTTAAAAGACATATTGGCAGGGAGAAGGCGAGTTGAGGAATGTGAGCAGATTTGTTTGACAGCTGAAGCATCAGGGTGTGTATTGCAGGGTTTGCCAAAGAAGGTCAAGGACCCAGGGAGTTTTGTAATTCCAGTCACCTTGGGTGATTCCATAACATTTTCTGCACTGTGTGATGTTGGGGCAAGCATCAACTTGATGCCATTGTCTATATTCAAGAAGCTAGGTATGGGGGATCCTAAGGGCACTCGTGTAATTGAATTGAAGCCATTACCATCCTACCTCAGGTATGCTTTTCTTGGTTTAAATGACACATTGCCCGTAATTGTTTCTTCTACTTTGTCTCAGGATTAGGAGGATCAGCTTTTGGGAGTATTGAGAAAGTACAAAGCTGCCATTGGATGGACAATCGCAGACATCAAAGGAATCAGCCCAGCTTACTGTCAGCACAAAATACGGATTGAGGAAGGGAAGAAGCCAATAATACAGCCTCAAAGAAGACTCAACCCAAATATGAGGGATGTGGTGAAGAAGGAAGTGATGAAGTGGTTGTTGGGTCTTGAAGTAGGTAACGCAGCGGAATAACAAAATTTTATTCTACTTCAATGCCCACCACGGATCGTCAGGAAGAGATATCATAACATGATAAGGGACATAGTATTGTGTACCTTTGACTTTGTGTGATGACACGAAGAATGATGTCCTCGTCTCTATGGTTGATCCACGTCTAGAGGTGAGATATAGATTCTTCCGTCAAACAAGTGCTAGCTTGAACCCGGAGGAAGAGGGAAGAAGATCAAAGCAACCAAGGCACAAAGGGAGGGGCGGCCTCCTCTTTGAGCCGACGGGAAGGGGGCGGATGGGGCTAGGGTTCGGCCCTAGCTCTTGTCTTGCTCTCTCTTGCTTTCTCTCCCACTCACTTTGTTATGTCCGATAACATTAGTGTGGGAAGGAAGCTTAGGCCTCCTTATATACTCCAACAACTCCTTGTTGTTTCCATAGAAGAGTTTCCTTATTCTAGATGAACTAGATCTATTCCCTTCCTTGCAAATTAGTCCTACTAAGTTTGCAAGGTGTTGCACAATGATCCTTCTATTAATTAATCAATATTAATTAATCCCAAATCTAGCTCTACTCTATATGACGTGTTGGAATTGTGCCCTAGAGGCAATCAATTAATAGTGACAAATATATGGATTTACGATTCATTATGTTATCGATATGGAGATATGCTAACATGAACAAAGAGAGTGGGAGAGAAAAAGAGAGAGAGAGCAAGACAAGAGCTAGGGCCGAAACCCTAGCCCCCGTCCGCCCCCTCTACCCGACGGCAAAAGGAGGCCGCCCCCTCCCTTGTGCCTTGTTGCTTTGTTGCTTTGATCTTCATCCCTCTTCCTCCAAGGTTCAAGCTAGCACTTGATTGAAGGAAGAATCTAGATCGCACCTCTAGACGTGGATCAACCGTAGAGACGAGGACATCATTCTTCGTGTGATCTCACAAATCAAAAAGGTACACATCTTCTATGTCCTTGATCATGTTATGATGTCTCTTCCTGTGATCCTTGGTGGGCTTTTAGTAGGATTAATTTTTGTTATTCCGCTGCATTACCTACGTCAAAACCCAACAGTGGTATCAGAGCCACAGGTCGTAGAGCATAACATGATATTATGTGTTTACGATTTCAGTTCATACACCGTATTATTTTTTAATACGCGAAAACTGAAAAGTTGGCATAGTAGATGCAATATTGAATTTGATTCAAACAAACAAGACTCAATTTAACATTGGATGTTAGAATTGGTGAGTTTAATCACATAGGATGTGAATAATTGGGTTCTTGAAAAATTAGGGTTCATGGGCACATGCTTAGAAAAGGGGTTTTCCAAGTATAGAATTAATTAAACTTGGGCAACAAGGAAGAAGTTGTTTTGGAAACAACTAAACTTGGGAAAAAAGTAAGAAGTTGTTTATGGAAACAACTAAACTTGGGAACCAAGGAAAGAATTATTTTGGAAACAACCCAACAAGGAAGGAATTGTTTATGGAAACAATTCCATATATTGTTTATGGAAATAATTCCATGAATTGTTTATGGAAACAATTCCATGAGGAGGTGTGGCCCATGTAGGGACCGCCCCTCTCTCTCCTTGCCGCCCAAGTAACACACGGCACAAGAGGGGCCGGCACACCCTAGCACACGGCCTAGCCGTGTGGGCTAGGGGCCGTCCGGCCCGGGCCTAGTGTGGCGGTTCCTTGGTTGAATTCGGCCATTATTTGGTAAATCCTTTGGACCGTTGTGAAACCCTAGTTACCCAATTTCATTAAAATTAAACAAGCGCGTTAAAAATTAGTTTTAACTGTATTATGTGCTTTGTTGCATGGTGGATGGATATGGCCTAGGATTGTGGATGTTTATTGTTTTGTGGTTTGGTTTACGGCCTGCGAGCTGATCAAATTAATGTAATAATTAATTAGGTTTTACGGCCTGCGAGTCGTTCTTTTTCTCCTCGACATGTGAGGCTTTTGTTATTTATTTATTCTAGATGTTAGGCTAGAATTAGAAATATTTAGATGATAGCCAAGAACATGGAGATGAAGACCGGAGAACCAAAGGAGCCAAAAAGACATCCCTAGACGCGCAGCTATGGTGGAGCACATGGAGATGAGCTCGGCACTTTAGGGCAATTAGATATTATCATTGGCTTGATAATATCATTAGTCTAGGGGCCATATCCATGCCACGTTTTTTTATTTTTGTGGATGTTTATTATTCATGCCTTGTTATTTATTATGTGTGTATGGCGCTACAAGCAAAAACGATAACAAGATAATAATAAACAAGGTTAGTCTTTTATTGTGGATGGCCCAATCCAAATAAGTAGACCATGTTGATAAGATCAACCAAACAACTTAAAAGAAATCCCTCAATTAAATATTGCGTTTTGCCTTCTCTTGCCAAAACACCCTTCATGATCATGGCCTATTAAAATTCGGGCTTGCCAAAGCAAGGCGATTTTAATTTTTCATGATGTGTTGCGGACGACGCAAGCTAGTAATGCGTGTATGTTGAAAGCAAGAGGTTGGACGCAACTAGGCAAGAATCAATTGGTTTGATGAAGCTTAGAGGCATGACAATTAGGAGTTATCCAATTGGATAAAGAATAAAAGGAATTTATTCACCTAATTGGACCAAGAGTTGCATGGGATGCAATTGGAATGGTTCCTACCTAAATAACCAATTCTTGGGTGACTTGCCAAAGCAAGCTCAAGAAGAAGTGAAAAAGGGATCTTGGACCCACTAGAAAGTATAAAGATATTTTCCGCTTTAATAGTGAGGGCTATTAATCCGAGAAAAATAGTGGGAGCTATATTTAATGATTTAAATCCTTGTTGAATATAGTTATACGTCACAATGCTTTGCATAATCCTATAAGTGTTGAATACCCATCGCATTAAATAAACAAACGCGACTTTATGTCCATGAGATGGACAAGATGTCTGGAATCTATTTTCTAGATTGGTATAAAATTGAGAATTGTTCTCAAATAAAGGAAATATGTTGTACATTGTAGATCATAAATTTCTCTTCCCACCAACTACCAAAACACACTAAAGCCCTATGGAAGGAACATCAAAGAATGGTTCTTTGGATGTAACTTGTCTCATGTCAAGCTCCCATGGACTCTAAGCTTTGGAAGCAAGATGAGAAATTTGGAGGCATATGATATGATCATACGAGCTTGTCATGAAAGGCTTGAGGAGTTGCTCCACTTTGCAATCTCTTGCTTAGCACTCGTCATGGTCAAGATGGAATAAGTTCGGGCTTGCCAAAGCAAGGCGACTTAGTTCATCGAGATATGACGCGACGACACAAGTTAGTAATGTGTGGCTGCTGAAGCAAGAGGTGAAGCGCAAACTAAACTATCTCAATAGGATTGAAAGCTTAGTTATTGGGAGTTATCTATAAGATAGATAAAGAATATATGGTTATTCTCCCAAGTGGACCAAGAATTGCATTGGATGCAATTACAGTTTTGTGTTAAAGATGATTGAAAAATCACTAAACAAAACACTCATAATGGGCATGGGCAAAAACTGTTAATAGGGCAAATGGTTTGCGCCGAACCCATGAGTATAAAGCAAGCCTGTTGCTAAAACCAAGTTGCCTCGAAGTCCCATAGGTGGTGTAGAGGAAGAGAGACTACCCAAAGTACATGGAAGTAAATAATAAAGGAATTATGAATTCCGACTTGGGTATTTTATTATAAAATTCAATGTGTCTATCTCATCATCAAGATTATATGATACTAGATAAGGTTCTCACATTTATAGAAATGTGTAGGATCTCGAGAGACGAAGACAATTGGATAAGGAAGAAATAATCCTACACATGTGGCTATGAAGCAAAGGGTTGCTGAAAAGCCGTAGGGAATTATTTCCACCTTTCAGAAATTGTTCATGAATTAGACAAAAGGGATAATGTCCCTGCTATGAGTAGGACCATTATCATAGTTTCTTGTTTGGACAAGAAAGCTCCTTATCATAGTAAAAGGACAAATGTTGTTCCATTTATTATGGTATGCATTATTGTAATGCAATTTTATCTAAGTGGATTCTGTATCCATGATCATGATAATTTCATCTATAACATTAATACATAGAGGTTTGCATATAATGATATGAACTTCACTTATCTTTAGCATTATCGTTTAGGCCCCATAAATAAGAGATACATATCTAGAATTCCATTAGGATGGATTTCTGGGACTCATTTGATTATTGAATCATATGAGACATGTAAGACTTATTAGGCAAATATATGATCTTTCGGGAATCATACATATTGATGTATGAAAGCCGCTAAGCACAAATACTAAAGATGGTTTTAGTACTTTATCATATTTACTGATAGGATCAGAGAAATATGGATTTGTGTATCTTATGAAGAAACAAATCAGAATCCTTTGAATTGTTCAAAGTATTCAGGAATGAAGTAGAGAACCAACTTGGCAAAAGTATTTAGACTCTACGATTGGATCATAGAAGAAAATACTTGAGCCAAGAGTTTGACAAGAATCTATGGGAGTATTGGATATGATCCAAAACTCGCTCCACCTAGCACACCACATGGGTTTGGCGTGTCTAAAAGGAGAGTTCGAACATTGTAGGACACGGTTCGGACCATGATGAGTCAAACAGAACTTCCAGTTTACTTTTAGGGGCTATGTTCTAATTACAGTAAATTTCGCCCTTAACCTTGTTCCATCAAAAACGGATTATGAAAAACACCATATGAGATATGGACTAGGAAGTGTCCTAGTATTTCATTCATAGATATTTGGGGTTATGAGGTTTATGTAAAAGAGTTTTCAAATAAACTTGGACCCAAGTCGGATAAATGTTTTGTGGGACATCCTGAAAAGGATATTATTTCTACAACCTAATCGAGAACAAACTGTTTGTTTCTCGAACCACAGTGTTTCTAGGTAGAGATTGTCTCTAAAAGAAACAGTGGGAGGGCTGTAGAACTTGAAGGAGTTCAAGAACCACAACAGAACATTGATCCGCTTGATGGAACATGAGCAGGATCACAAGGTTTTGTGGAGCAACCTACTCAGAAAAACACAAGAACCTTGTAGATTAGGTAGGATATGTCAAGGGACTAGAGAAATAAGAATTTCTCATAACCCGTGATATATTACTCATCGAGATGAGCCTACAACCTATGAGATGGCCACGTGTGGGCCATACTCTCAGAAATGGCTTGGAGCCATAAGATACGATATGGAATCCATGTATACCAACAAAGTATGGACTTTGGTGGAACCACCTGAATGGGTAGGACCCATAGGGTGCAAGTAGGTTATGAGGAAACCAACATGGATGGTAATATGATTACTTTTAAGGGACAACTGGTTTGAAAGGGTTTCATGAGAATTCATAGTATAGACTATGACGAAATCTTTCCCCAGTTGTGATGCTTAATTCCATTCGCATCTTGCTTATAGCAATCTATTTATAGATTGGATCAAGCTTCTTGGAGTTGGACTCTTCAAATGGATGATGCAATCAAAGGAGTTTGGTTCCATCAAAAAAATTAAAGATGATACTTGTGTTTACAAGAAGGTTAGTGGGAGCATAGTTAAATTTCTGGTCTTGTATGTAGAGACATACTAATCATTGGGAATAATGTCTCTACTCTGCAATCTATTAAAGATTGGCTAGAGAGATTGATTTCCAATAATTGACTTAGGCGAGACAATCTATAAAATCTATGGAGATGGATTAAAGTAATTGTTCAGCCTGAGTCATGGTACATATATTGACAAGGTGTTGAAATGGTTCAACGTGAAAAGAATATTGATTCTTAACCCATGTCACATGGAAATAGTCTTTGGAAGGCTAATTGTCTTACCAATTAGATTGGGAATGGACCGTATGAATTAGATTCACGAGATACGCCATGAGATGTACTAGGCCAAACGTGTCATAAAGAATGACACAAAGATACCAATCAAATCCAAGTGAGGTGTCACTTGATAATTATCAAGATTATCCTTAAGTACTTGAGAAGGAATAAAGGATGAACTCTTGATTAATGGAGGATAGGAAAGGCTTACTGTAAGGGGTTACAGTGATGAGAACTTCCATCTTACAAAGAAGATTTCAGATCATAGTCGAGTTTTATGTTTTGTGCTAGAGGGAGTGACTGTGAGCTGGAGAGGTTCCAGGCAAGATTCAGCCATTGATTCTAACATAGAGGACTGAGTAAATTAATGCATAAGATGCATTTATTCTGAATATTCAATCTCAATCAAATTGTTGATGGAGGAGATGTGAATATTTGCAAGGTGCCAGCATATGTCTCGCCCCTACGCAGTGTAAGCGTGGAGGGCCGCGCTAGATCAATAGGCATATGATGCAGGAGATTGACGCTAGTGCAAGTGGGAGACTGTTGGAATTGTGCCCTAGAGGCAATCAATTAATAGTGACAAATATATGGATTTACGATTCATTATGTTATCGATATGGAGATATGCTAACATGAATGAAGTCCTTAGAATATAAGGTGTTATATTCTTAAATATCCCTAGTCAATTATAATGATTAATGGGACAATCATCTATAGACTAGTATGGGGTTGGATTGATATGGAGATATCACGATCCAACACATGGGTATGC
This sequence comes from Linanthus parryae, assembly GCA_023055425.1. NCBI lineage: Eukaryota > Viridiplantae > Streptophyta > Magnoliopsida > Ericales > Polemoniaceae > Linanthus > Linanthus parryae. The sequence continues at coordinate 2,402,447 of JALGPY010000037.1, read as the reverse complement.
ATTAGGAGTAATGGCATACTGGATGACCCACGACGAAAAGGATACATTAGATTATGTGAAGTCACAATCGCTTTTCGTAGTGCTAATATTATTGCCATCCTTGGACTTGAAGTCACTAGATACTCTAGTTGTGGAATATTGTGCTTTGATGTTATCAAACGTTACACCGTAACTGGGTAATCATAAAGATAGCTATCGGGCATGATAGGAAGCAAGCTTAGAGATCGTAGTGATGTAGATAGGATTTGTCCCTCCCACATAATGGGGGTAAATATCCACGGCCACTCGAGGGATGAGGCTTATTGAATGTCTGGCCAGACTCAGATAAATTAATATAGAGATATTAATGTTATCTGCAAGCATAAGCATATTCCCAGGATCGAGGAACTATGGATTGGATATACGAGTGTGACTATTTATGTCTCGTGTCCAATCCGGATATGGAGACAAAGGGATAAGTGAAATATAAGATATTGGGCACAAGAGGTTTGTCGGGATCACTGACTATTTCTATTGGTTGGGTGGCATGGATGTGTTGCTAGACACCGCTCCATGTTAGTAATAGTTACTACCAACTATATAGAAACCTATGGGGTCACACGTCAAATAGAGTAGAGCTATATTTGGGATTAATTAATATTGATTAATTAATAGAAGGATCATTGTGCAACACCTTGCAAACTTAGTAGGACTAATTTGCAAGGAAGGGAATAATTCTAGTTCATCTAGAATTAGGAAACTCTTTTATGGAAACAACAAGGAGTTGTTGGAGTATATAAAGGAGGCTCTAGCTTCCTTCCCACTTGATGTTAATTGTTATTAAACATAACAAAGAGAGTGGGAGAGAAAAAGAGAGAGAGAGCAAGACAAGAGCTAGGGCCGAAACCCTAGCCCCCGTCCGCCCCCTCTACCCGACGGCAAAAGGAGGCCGCCCCCTCCCTTGTGCCTTGTTGCTTTGTTGCTTTGATCTTCATCCCTCTTCCTCCAAGGTTCAAGCTAGCACTTGATTGAAGGAAGAATCTAGATCTCACCTCTAGACGTGGATCAACCGTAGAGACGAGGACATCATTCTTCGTGTGATCTCACAAATCAAAAAGGTACACATCTTCTATGTCCTTGATCATGTTATGATGTCTCTTCCTGTGATCCTTGGTGGGCTTTGAGTAGGATTAATTTTTGTTATTCCGCTGCGTTACCTACGTCAAAAGCGAACATGACGTGTGACCCCATAGGTTTCTATATAGTTGGTAGTAACTTTTACTAACATGGAGCGGTGTCTAGAAACACATCCATGCCACCCAACCAATAGAAATAGTCAGTGATCCCGACAAACCACTTGTGCCCAATATGTCATATTACACTATCCCTTTGTCTCCATATCCGGATTGTACACGAGGCATACAACGTCACACTCGTATATCCAATCTATAGTTCCTCGATCCTGGGAATATGCTTATGCTTGCAGATAACATCAATATCTCTATATTGATTTATCTGAGTCTGGTCATACATTCAATAAGCCTCATCCCTCGAGTGGCCGTGGATATTTACCCCCATTATGTGGGAGGGACAAATCCTATCTACATCACTACGATCTCTAAGCTTGCTTCCTATCACGCCCGATAGCCATCTTTATGATTACCCAGTTACGGTGTAACGTTTGATAACATCAAAGCGCAATATTCCACAACTAGAGTATCTAGTGACATCAAGTCTAAGGATTGCAACTATATTAGCACTACGAAAAGCGATTGTGACTTGACATAATCTAATGTAACCTTTTCGCTGTGGGTCAATCCAGTATGCCATTACTCCTAATGCATACCCATGTGTTAGACTTGATATCTCCATATCAATCTACCCACATACTAGTCTATATTTGATCGTCCTATTAATCAATATAGTGGACTAGGGATATTTAAGATAAACAACACATTTTATCTAAGGACTTCATTATATTAAATATCACAATATATAATAAATGAATATTCTAGCCAAAACAATGTTCATACTAAATTTATGATTGCCTATAGGGAATCTATTTCTACAGTGGTTGGAAGCTGGCATCATCTTTCCTATTGCTGATAGCACTTGGACTAGCCCGGTCCAATGTATACCCAAGAAAGGAGGGATGACTGTGGTTAAGAATAACAACCATGAACAGATTGCTCAGCGGACAGTCACGGGTTGGCGAGTATGCATGGATTATCGGAAGCTAAATGAAGCTACTCTCAAGGATCATTTCCCACTACCCTTCATTGATCAAATGCTTGACAGGCTAGCCCACCATGAGTACTACTGTTTCCTGGATGGTTATTTGGGATACAATCAGATAGCTATTGCTCCAGAGGATCAAGAAAATACCACTTTTACATGTCCATATGGCACTTTCGCGTTTAGACGCATGGCTTTTGGATTATGTAACGCACCGGCGACATTTCAGCGGTGTATGATGGCTATCTTCTCAGATGTGATTGAGAAGAATCTTGAGGTATTAATGGATGACTTCTCTTTATTCGGTGATAGTTTTGATGAGTGCTTTCATCACTTGGGGCGTGTTCTTAGCCGTTGCATTGACACTAATCTCGTGCTAAACTGGGAGAAATGCCACTTCATGGTTACAGAGGGGATTGTTCTAGGGCACAATATATGAAGAAAGGTATTGGAAGTTGATCAAGAAAATATTGAGACCATTAAGCAACTCTCATATCCTACATCAGTGAAAGGAGTTAGAAGCTTTCTGGGTCACGCAGGGTTATATCGTAGATTCATCAAATATTTCTCAAAGATTTGCAAGACGATGTGTGAACTTCTTGGGAAGGATGTCCCATTTGTTTTTGATGATACATGCAAAGATGCATTTGATACACTGAAGGAGAAGCTAACCTCTGCGCCTGTGATTATGACTCCAGATTTGGATCTCCCCTTTGAGCTTATGTGTGATTCTAGCGACTTTGCCATTGGTGCAGTGTTAGGGCAGCGGAAAGACAAGAAGATCCATGTGATTTACTATGAGAGTAGGGTCCTTAATGAGGCCCAACTCAACTATGACACTACAGAGAAGGAATTGCTCGCTGTTATCTTTGCATTGGACAAATTTCGGCCCTACCTCGTTGGGTCGAAAGTTGTTATCTTCACAGATCACTCTGCTGTAAAGTACTTGCTTTATAAGTAAGATGCCAAACCGAGGTTGATGCGGTGGGTCCTTCTTATGCAAGAGTTTGATGTAGAGATTCGCGACAAGAAAGGTGTAGTAGCGGACCACCTCTCTAGACTAGAAAATGGTGTAGAATACAAAGTTCCAATCATGGAGTATTTTCCAAAACATCATGGCAGTTGCGCAGCAGGTAGACTGGTATTGGGCTATTGCCAACTACCTCACTAATGGGACACTTCTAAATGATATCACCACTTTTCAGCGAAAGAAATTCTTGTCAGAAGTGAAGCAGTACTTTTGGGATGATCCCTACCTTTTCAAGATGGGAGCTGATAATATCATCAGGAAGTGTGTGCCTACTCATGATATAAGAGAAGTGATTGAGCATTGTCATTCAGCACCATCTGGAGGTCATTTTAGCGGACCTCGCACAGCGAACAAGGTACTCCAATCTGGTTTCTTTTGGCCCACTATTATTAAAGATTGTTTTGATTGGGTGGAAGGCTGTGATAGATGCCAACGAATGGGGAATATATATAAGCGAGATGAGTTGCCTATGAACACTTGGCAAGAGGTTGAACCTTTTGATGTGTGGGGCATTGATTTTATGGGTCCGTTCCCCTCTTCCTACGGCAACCACTATATTTTGCTATTTGTGGATTACGTGACCAAATGGATGGAAACAATTGTTTGTCCTAAGAATGATGCATTCACTGTGGAGAGGTTCTTGAAAAAGAACATCTTTACTCGGTTTGGCACCCTGCGAGCCATGGGTAGTGATGAAGGATCCCACTTCATTAATTAGATTTTTTCCGGAGTATTGAAGCAGTACGGGAAATCTGTCCATAAGGTGTCTTGACCTTATCACCCCCAAAACTAATGGGCAAGCAGAAGTCTCCAACATGGAGATAAAAGGGATTCTTGAGAAGACAGTGAATGCTGGAAGAAAAGATTGGGCCATGAAATTGGATAATGCTTTGTGGGCATACAGGATAGCGTATAAGACTCCTCTAAACATGTCACCATTCCAGTTAGTGTTTGGTAAGTCTTGTCATCTTCCAGTTGAACTTGAGCAAAAATCCTATTGGGCAATCAAGCAATTGAACATGGATCTCAAATTGGTCGGGGAGGCACGAAAGTTGAAGGTTCTTTAGAGGTTGCGTGCTTATGAGAGTTCCTAGATCTACAAAGAAAAGACCAAGAGATGGCATGACAACGACATCAAGCCAAGGGAGCTTCATGTAGGTCAGAAATTTTTGCTTTCCAACTCTAGGCTGAGGCACTTTCCGGGCAAGTTGCGTTCTAGGTGGTCGGGATCATTCCGAATTCATCAAGTTTATCCATGGGGAGCTGTGGAGCTAGAGGACCCTCATAGCAAGGAATGTTTCCGGGTGAACGGTAATCGGGTGAAGCAATACTATCCCCCCATGCCTACGAAATCAAGATAGAGGCAATCTACATAGATTCTCTTAATCACGAGTGAGATAACTGGTTCGGACCGTCGACCTTAAATTACAAGCGCTTTTTGGGAGGCAACCCAATGTAGAGTAGGACTTTCATTATTTTGTTTAGTTTATCTTCTTTGAATCCTCCATATTTGATAGTGAGAGATGAGCGAGAAAGTTTTGATATTTGAATTGAGTGTGCAGGATACAGGTAACGGAGACCCTTCCGATTCTCCTTCTTGGTGCATGTGCGGTATATTGGCATCTAGTCGTGTCCCGGATTTGCATGCATCAGAATTCGAAGAGTGTTGAAGAAAACACAAGTTTAAAGGGACTCGATTCTCGTGAGCAATTTTGGAGATGAGATGAAAAATTCCCCGGACTTTGGGAATTTTCAGTAAAAATTGGATTCTACATTCAATGACGAGTTCGTGAGCGCGAGAATCGAAGGAATCAGACATCGGACGAAGAAACAAGAGCAATAACAAAATCCGGTGAGTTCCAGGGCATTTCGGGCCGAAATAAATTCATTTCGGGCGGAAGTGCCCCTTGATTTCGGGCCTAGGCTACTGTTTTGAGTTTCCCAAATCATTTCGGGCCAAAATGATTTGATTTTGGGCCGAAATCAATCGATTTCAGGCCGAAATCAAACCATTTCGGGCCGAAATGGTCAGGACAACTCACTTTTTGAGGGCATTTTTAGTATTTTTGGTGTATTCTTTAAAACAAAAACCGGGTTTTAAACCTCCTACACCCCAATTTCGGATCAAATACACCCTCCTTCATCTTCTTCATCTCAAATTCTCAAGAACACTCACACACACAAGATCCAAAACATCTCCAAAAAGCGTGTGTTTCACTTTATTCATCCTCCTTGTGACGGGGACACCGAGGAGCTTAAGGAGGTACTCTTTCCTTCACTTGCTCGTGTTTCCAAAAAATTTGGTACAATTTTCTCTCTCTAGGCTTTAATTCTTGCTTAGGCATTCTTAGGGCTTAATTCTCTTGAATTTTTTTACTTGCTCATACTCGGATTGTTGGATACTTGTTTAGTTCACTATAGACCTCATGTGCACTCACTCCGACTAGATCCACCGGCCCTACGCTTAGGCAGCCGATTCCTCTCTATTTTACTTTATAGTTCGTTGAGGACAACGAAGCACTTAAGTGTGGGAAGGTTTTTAGCTATCCGCTAGTTAGCCATTGCATAGCCTTAATACATGTAGTTTATTGAGTCGCGTTTGCATGTAGGTGTCGAGTCGGTTAGTTTTGCATGTGCACGTTTATTTTATGCATTGTATATATTGTTGCAATTTTATTTATTGAGTCCACCTACCCATTGTTGCTGGTTAGTCGAGTTGGCCAGTTACATATAGTGTCGGAAAAAAAATCCAAAAATTGATTTTTTTTAGAAAGGGCAATTGAAGAGAGTAAGCGTGGAGAGGTCTTAATGACAGTATTCCCTATAAGTATGACAATCTGAGGTGAGGTATACGCGAGAATCTGGAGTAGGAAGGCTATAGGGCTAATGCACTTGAGAATTGAGAATAGTTGTCTCTCAGACTAGTTATCCTACTAGCACTACACCACCGTCACTTAGGTAGTCGTCAACCCTCCTCGTAGTGGCAACGGAACAGCTGTGAGAGTGATTTTTATTTGGACCTCACGTCCCGTCTCCATCGCCTAGGTCCACTAGTTACCCCAAATTGATCCATCTACCCCTTTTATTCACAGCCTCTAGGCTAGGAAGCCGTTCCTTGTGACTTTCATCACTAGTTAGAATGGTCCCTTCCTATGCGTCATGATAGAGGGAGTCGAGTTAGGGAGGTTCGTTGAGGGTGAGCTGATATTATACATCTTGAGTGGATACTCCTACATGTCATCCTTTGTGGGGATGTGAGGGTTAGTTAGAGACGGTAGCACACTTCGGTGTGGGGGTGAGTTGTGTCCATACATCACGATCACAGGTGGAGTGCTGTAGTGCGTGACATTCTTTCCGAACGATATGGGGTGGGGTTGGTTGATCTTATAGGAGGACGTTCTTGTGCTCATTTATATTTTCCACATCTTAGGTGATGAGGATGATTGGTTGGAATTAGCACGTGTTACATTGACTACCGGTTTTTTTATACGCTTTACATCGAGTGTGGGGGTGCCGACATCTATTTTGATTACATCATTGAATTGACACATTCCACCCCCACGTTATCTATTGTGATATTTGATCTCCTTGAATAGTACTATCGTATTGGTGGCTCCATGTGCTTATTGTTGGGAAAAAAAGAAAAAAAAAAGATAAAATTGAAAGTGAAATGGAATAGGGAGCCGGAAATTGAACTTCATGAAGACCAAGGAGATTAGGTTGTAGTTTTGATCACTTCTTCACACTTGTGGCCGCGAGAACAGCGTTGCACCAAGATTCAGGGAATGAGGGCCGGAGTAGTTAGTTTGGTGGGGTTCCTTGGATTTTGGTGAGGGAGTGTGAGAATGGGTTCTTGTGAGATCTATCATGATGTCTAGGACTGCGCTTCTAAATGTCCTATCCTACCCGTCCTAAGCCGCCAACAATTGAAAACCCATGGATAAATAGCTCGGATGGTAAGTGCTGGGGATACGTTTGATGAGTGTGCGGAAGCAACTTATCTTGTGTTCGTGCCCGTTCTGTCTGACGAAACTGGCCGCAAGTTCTATCGATCACCAAAGTTATACAATCTTCGATGTGATGTGAGAGCCTTATGACATGCCGCTTTGTTCTTCGAGGTTTCCCAATCTCTACTAATAAGAAAAAAAATATGTTCTTTAAATTCTTTGAATTGTACATACTTGAGTTGCATTGTATATATCATGTAGTTTGCATAGTCGTGTCTTTGTGTATTGAGTCGTGAGTCGTGTTGGCTAACGGAAAGTGAAGTATGCAAAGTGGTGGGGTATGCATTGGTTTGGTTGTGGTATGTATGCAATGTCTCAAGTGTGGGGGTTTTGTGCTTCATTGTTGCTCGAGACGAGCACGAGAGTAAGTGTGGGGGAGTTTGATAGCGCCTTTTAGGATATATAATTCTTTAGCATTTACCACATGTTAATAGGTATTTGAGAGTGATTTGAGCGTAATGTTAGAGAATAAAGGTCATTTTATCACTTGTTGCTCACCATGTGCTATATTGTTAGTCTGGGCGTTTTCTATGCATATTTATTTTTTATTTGTCAAATATAATCGCTTGGTATGTTTGTTCATGTTTTCTTGGCAGGAACGGATGCTAATCGGTTGATAGGAGGCATAGAACGAACTTCGGAAACAACGGGGGCTCAAGTGGAGTCAAGAGAAGCCGGATTGGAGGAGCTTGGAGACCAGTTTTCACTATTTTGATCCTAGCTGGAGTTCTACAAATAATTTGGGCGGTGAGACCAGTGCCAAATGAAATTAGACTCAGAGAGATTTCCAACGATAGGTCAAGGAGCTAAATCCGAGTTCGGACGAAGAAGTTATGGCCCGACGAAGTCAGGAGCAGATTTCAGGGGGCTATTGTGCAATTACTCAAGACTTATGTGGGTTATGATTGAAGGACGACCTAGGGACAAAAAAAGACATCATTCACGCCTATTGAGAGCCACGATCAAGGAGGAGAGCAAGGAGACTTCATTGGGAGCAACCTCAAGCAAGGAGAAGAGTTCGGATCGCAAGAATCATCACGATTTCTAGCGGTTGATCTATTTTCCCTCAACTTTCTGGTATGAAATATCTACACATCATGTTATCTTTTTCTATGAGTAGCTAAACTCATACCTAGGCATCTATGGAGAGCATAGGGTTTATGTTTTGAGGATGTTTTCCGGATTTTGGATGAACTTTCACGTTGGGTTTATGATTCTATGGAGATTGCTATGTTCTATTTCATGTTGAGTCTTTTATTTACAAGGTAGAACTAGGATGTGTGATGTTGAGTATTTATTTCTCCATGTAATCATGAACTAGGCTTAAAGTTAATTTGTAGAGTTAATTACTTGTTTATTGTGCTTAATCCTTAGTAACGTAGGAGTCATGAACCGAAATTACTACATAACTAGTGAGTGTGTGAAAGCAACTCTACCCTAGTTGGGATGAATAAACAAGGACATTCGTAATTAATTAGACTTAGAAGTGAGTTGAATAGGAATGGCTAGATGAGGGTAAATTCAGTAGGATGTAGTGAATTGTTCGTGAATAGTGGTCAGATAGGACATTATCCCTTAAAATATTGTTAACCTACTAGAACACATAGGTAGTATACTTGGCCTGAGAGGGACAAAACATTACCGTTGTGTAGAACGACATGAGACTGATAGGTAATTGTCAACTCCATTACCCAGCTTAACTAACTATGAATTGTCGTGTTAGAACATGAAATCCGGAATCGTCAAAACTAACCTAGGTGATTTATAGATTGCCTAGCTTTCTCTCCTATGATTTAAATCAAATCATTTAATTTGGGTTATATTACTAACATTGCTTGTCACTTTTTTGAGGGTGACAACACTTCAAACTACTAACCTTTTTACCGGTTACTTGTGTGAATTGAATTTAATTGATAAACTAGATATACAGTAGACACCTTCCCTTGGGTTCGATAACTCGGAGTCCAAAATACTCCACTTTATTACTTGACCGTACACTTGCGCAGCAACGCGTAGTTTACACGCGTCAGTATAGTAGTCAATATCTGATCCAGTAGGTACTTAAGACTGTGATGGTCAATTCTGATGATGAATTTACTACCTTATTGTTGAGTCACAGACCCTTGAATGTGTTTTGGTTGGTAATTGTTTTGAGTGATGAAAGACAAAGACGAAGGCATAAGCAGCAAAGTATCTCAGTTATTCCAAGGCCTTGAGATACTGACTGAACTTCAAAGCCTTGAGAGTTATTCTATTCTGCTATATGTTTTAACAGTTCTGTGTTGCAGATTGGATATCTGATTATACAAATCAGGGATTTACTACATATACTTATGAATTACACTATTTATATATCTAACACAATTGTATATTATTAGAATAGGAAGAATCAAAGTTATTTGGGTTTAACTTTGAATATCTGTGAAGCAGGTTCAGAGCTCCAAGGCCTTGAGATGTGCCTTGAGCTGCTGACAGTTTTTACAGAACTAAGTTGATTCTTTCTTGCAGGTTGTGATTCTTAGTATTGTAATTATTTACTCACTTCTAAGTGTCTTAAACTTGGTTTTTCATGATTCACATGTTTTAGAAGTTATACAAGTTATTGTTCTATTCTGTTAAACAGTTTTATCAGAAACTGAATAACCAAACAGTCATAGCACTGTTATCTTTCTGGATTTTGTTGTTGCTGTGTTTCAATGTTGTTGCAGGGTTGTTTAACGTGCAAGAGCAATCTCAACAAACTCCAACGGATATCCACTTAGAGCTGTTTGAATTTCAGATGAATACAGAAAGAGGATTTGTAGGAACTGAGATCCTAAAATCTCTCAATCAGTTGCAGCTGTGGATAAAAGAGACTGGTTTGAATTTTGAAGTAACAGAGGCTTGCAGAATACACAGAGAGGTGTGAAAAATTCGTGGGAGATCATTCATTCAAACACACAATCATTCAAGCATCATTCCAGAAGATCAAATCAATCCAGTATTCCAGAAGAACACATCCAGGCTTCAACAGCTCATCTTTTTACTGTGTTCTTCACTTGTACTTCTATATGTGTATCTTTAGATTATCTTAAACCTCACTTAACCTAGTGGTTGGTTGTTCAAGTGAACAACAAGAGGTTCTTGTTATCTCAACAGTTAGTAGCAGGAACTAGATAGGTTTGGAATCATAAGTTGTATAGGTGTAAGGGAAATCACTTAGGCTTGAAGATCTAGGGCTGTTTCTGTGTGAGTAATAAGAAGTGTTTGCCCAATACTGGTGGGATTAGATCCCTCAGGCAGAGATTAGGTCCATTGGGACTGAACTCTGTAAATTGCTTTGTGTTCTTTATTTTACAGTTTGATTATTATATGCTGCACACAACTCAAATCAAACTATGGTTCAAAAGCTGTTTAGAATTTTTTACAGTTCAAGGCCTTGAAGCTTACTATTTTTCCTTTGTAAGTTTCAGACAATTTACAAAAATCTCAAGGCCTTGAGATTTGAGTTTCACACAAAGTCTTTCTGTTAAACTTTGAGTTTTGCAAAAAGTTTTCATACTCTATTCAACCCCCCCCCCCTTCTAGAGTATTTAGGTCCTGTATTTAGTCTACATTACACACTTTCAATTGGTATCAGAGCTTGTGTCACTGTTTTAGATCTAATAATCTGGTGACTATGAGTAATGTAGGAGATGGTGGATTCTCACAAGGAAGGGCAGCCAACAGACCTCCATTGTTCTGTGGTGATAACTTCATGCACTGGAAGGCATTGATGAAGATGTTCATCATAGATCAAGACATGGAAATATGGTCAATAGTTCAGAGTGGTCCTCATGAGTACTACACTACAATTGATGGAGTCAGATGTTTCAAGTCTGAGGAAAATCTTTCAGTCACTGAACTGGAAAAGGTATCAAAAAATTACAAGGCTATGAATCTGATATACTGTGCTCTTACTGCAGATGAGTTCAACAGAGTGTCAAATTGCAAGAGTGCCAAAGAAGTATGGGATAAACTGGTGGTGACATATGAAGGAACTAGCCAGTTTAAGCAGACAAAAATCGACATACTTCTGAGGCAATATGAGTTGTTCAAGATGAATTCAGATGAGACCATGAAGGAGATGTTCAAAAGATTCACTGATGTGGTGAACAATCTGAAGTCATTGGGAAAGAAGTTCTCAAATGAAGATAAGGTCATAAAGATTCTGAGAAGCTTGCCAAAAGCCAAGTGGGAGCCAAAGACAACAGCCATTGAGGAAGCTCAGGACTTGAGTCTTCTTCAGCTAGATGATCTACAAGGAAAGCTGCTCACTCATGAAATGTCTATGAAGGATGTGGAAGGTGATTTGAGTGAAAACATCAGGAACCTAGCACTTAAGGCAAAAGACAGTGAAAAGTCTCAAAGCCTTGAGACTGAGGATGAGCCTGATGAGGAAGAGGCTTTAGCATTGATCTCCAAGTCCTTGGCAAGGATTCTCAAAAAGAAAAGAAACTCTGGTAACAGGGATTACAACAGAGAGAGATCAAGACCCTCAGGCAGCAAGGATTACAAAGGTAAATCTTCATCACAGTCACATAAAACTAAAGTAATGAATTGTTTTGAGTGTGGTGATGCAGATCATTTAGTAAGGGACTGTCCATAAAAGAAGAAGAACAGGAACTTTCAGAAGAAAGACAGTGACAACAGAAGGAAGAAAGCCATGATGGCTTCTTGGAGTGATTCTGATTCATCAAGTGACTCAGACACATAAGAAGAGCAAGCAAACCTATGCTTCATGGCAAAGCATGATGAGGAAAATTCATCAGACAGACATATTGAAGATATGGTAAAAAATTTACTTGCTAGTCCTTCTGATGTACTTCCTGAAATTCTCAAAATTATGTTTTTAAATGAGGAAAGTTATAGAAATGAGATTTCTGCTTTAAAGATTAAGATTCATGAGCAGGTAAAAGAAAACCTGGACCTAGTTTTTTCAAACAAAACTATTGAAGTTTCTAAGACAAAGCTGGAAAAGGACTTCAAGGCCTTGGACAGAATGTTCAAAGCCTTGAAGGAGCAGATAAAAGAGATTGTTGATCAAAACACTCTTTTAACCGAAAGATATGCTGATCTAAAGACTCATTCTGAGAATTTAGAACAACAGATCTGCTCTTTGACTGAGAAACTTCAAGAGTCCAAGAAGGTTCTAGCTAGGTTTATAGGCTCAGAACATAATCTGAATCTCATTCTTGGAGGAAGTCTGAAATCAATGCATAAAAGTGGGATTGGCTATAATCAAAATTTTCCAAAGAAAGGCCAAACTACTTTTGTCAAATCTGGTAGCAGACATTCTCCAAAATGTCATTACTGTGGAAAAATTGGTCATGTCAGATTAACTTGTCCCTTCAGAAGATTAGAACCTCATATTATGAGGAATACTTATCCTTATCAGCCTAAGGGACAGGTTAGGCAGATTTGGGTTCCAAAAGGAATTAGGCCACCAAATATGGCTGATTCTGAGTATGACTCAAAGTTCTGCACTTGGTCTAACAGCCTGTTGAGGCAATGATTTGTTTTTGCAGGATGTCACCAAGGCCTTGAAAGGTCAGAAATGGATATTAGACAGTGGACGTTCCAGACATATGAGTGGAAAGAAGTCTCTCTTCACTGAACTTACAGAAAAATCTGGAGGAACAATCACACTTGGTGACAAAGCAAAATGCAATATCGTTGGTATAGGTAGTATTGGTAATGGTTCTACAAATTCTATATCTGATGTTTATCTGGTAGATGGACTTAAGTATAATTTGCTTAGTATCTCTCAGTTATGTGATAAAGGTTATAAAGCTATATTTGACAAGGAGAAATGTGTGGTGCAAGATGATAAATCTGGTGATTGCATACTCACTGCTCCTAGGTCATATAATCTATATGCTATGAATACTAACAGTGTTGCAGGTGACAAGCTAAAATGCCTCAAGGCCTTGAAGGAAGATTCAAAGCTTTGGCACAGAAAGCTTGGGCATATTAGTATACATACTTTGAATAAACTCATCTCAAAAGACTTGGTAAGAGGTTTACCATCACAAAAAATTTCAGATGATGAGGTTTGCAAGGCATGTGTACAAGGTAAACAAACCAGAAGCTCATTCAAGCCAAAAAACTTTGTAAGTACTTCTAGACCCTTAGAATTGCTTCATATGGACTTGTGTGGTCCTATGAGAGTTCAGACCCCAAAAGGTAAGAGGTATATGCTGGTTATAATTGATGATTATTCCTGATTTACTGGGGTGATGTTTATTAGAGACAAAACTGAAGCTTTATCTGAATTTTCTGGACTGTACAAAGAGCTTCAAAGTTTGAAATATTTACCTGTTGCATCCATTAGAAGTGATCATGGTAGGGATTTTGACCAACTTGACTTTGATTTATTTTGTGCAAAGCATGGCATTTCACACAACTTTTCTGCACCTAGAACTCCACAGCAAAATGGAGTAGTTGAAAGGAAAAATAGGACACTTGAGGATATGTCCAGAACCATGCTTCTTGAAAGTAATTTGCCAAAGTTTTTATGGGCAGAAGCTGTTAACACTACTAATTATGTGCTGAATAGATGCTTGATTAGACCTATTTTGAAAAATACCCCCTATGAACTGTTTAAAGGTAGAAAGCCTATTGTTTTTTATTTCAAACCTTTTGGTTGTATCTGTTTTGAGCATAATAATGGTAGAGACAATCTTGGTAAGTTTGATGCTAGAAGTGATGAAGGTTTATTTCTTGGATATTCTCAAACTATCAAAGCTTATAGAGTTGATAATAGAAAAACCAAGATTGTGGAAGAGAGCATTCATGTAATTTTTGATGAAAGTACTAAGGATTCTCTAAGTGAAAGTTTTGTAGATCTAGATTTGAACAAGCATGAATCAGGTGATGATGCTGTGAAAGAAGACAAAGGCAAAACTAATGTGCAGAATCAATCAGCAGAATCTCAAGGCCTTGAACCTCCTGCTGAACCAAAATCTCAAAGCCTTGAGACAGAAGCTGAAACTTTCTATGATGCTCCCTCTAATGTTCCAAGGACTCAAAGCCTTGAAGGAGAATACTCCTGGTTACCAAGAAAGAAGTTTAAGTACCTTGCAGACCATCCAGCTGATAACATTATATCATATCCATCAACTGGAACTCGGACAAGAGGTAAGTTAAAGAACTTGTGTGCTTTTAGTGCATTTGTATCTTTGATTGAGCCTAAGAATACCAAGGAAGCAGTAGAAGATGCAGAATGGATCATTGCAATGCAGAGAGAGCTGAATGAGTTTGAAAGGAACAAGGTTTGGAATCTGGTCCCCATACCTAAAGAGAAATCAGTTATTGGAACCAGATGGGTATTCATAAACAAGCTTGATGAAAATGGCAAAGTGGTAAGAAATAAAGCCAGACTGGTAGCTCAAGGATATAATCAGGAAGAAGGTATAGATTATGAGGAGACTTTTGCTCCTGTTGCCAAGTTAGAAGCTATTAGAATGCTTCTTGCATTTGCATCTCACAATCACATAAAGCTTTATCAAATGGATGTTAAACCTGCTTTTCTGAATGGATATTTACAAGAAGATGTTTTTGTAGCACAACCTCCTGGTTTTGAAGATGAAAATTACCTGATCATGTTTATAAACTGGATAAAGCTCTTTATGGTTTAAAACAAGCTCCAAGGGCTTGGTATGACAGACTTTCAAAATTTCTACTTGAAAACAATTTTAAAAGAGGCTTAGTTGACAAAACTCTTTTCATTAAACACCAGCAAAGTGATCTGTTAGTAGTTTAGATTTATAATGGCCTTGCCCTTACCCTTGTTGATGCTTTGTTCAGCTGTCCTCAACATATGGAGCAAATCTGGCAGTGGTTTCACGATCTCGTTCATGTTATAGTTCATGATAAACTGTCCATAACTCTCGGGCAACGATTGCAACACGAGATCGGTTGCCAACTCTTGGCCGACTGGGAACCCTAGTCGGGCGAGATTCTCCAAGTAC
The DNA here is from genome assembly GCA_023055425.1 of Linanthus parryae. Lineage (NCBI taxonomy): Eukaryota > Viridiplantae > Streptophyta > Magnoliopsida > Ericales > Polemoniaceae > Linanthus > Linanthus parryae. The sequence continues at coordinate 2,387,205 of JALGPY010000037.1, read as the reverse complement.
CCGATCATACGGAGTACATGGGGTCCCACCGGGTTCCCTTCCGCCAGATGACACTTGAACAATGCCTTAGAGACCTCATACCTCTCAACCCTTTCCTGCTCTTGGAAGAGCTACTTCAGATGCTCGATCATATCGACAGCATTCATGCTTTCGTGTTGCTTCTGAAGCTCAGAAGTCATGGTGCATAACATCAGGCAGGCCGCATAATTAGCGTCATCAACACGCTCTTGATACGCCTTTAGGGCTGCAGGTGTTTGGTTCTCTGGACCTTCTGGAACATGCTCCTCTATTGCGTACAGTTTCTTCTCTTGCTTGAGAACGATTCTCAAGTTCCTTTACCAATCTAGGAAATTGGTTCCAGAGAGCTTGTCCTTCTCAAGGACAGATCGTAGGGAATGTTGTGAACTCGATGAGTTGTTTGCCATTTGGGATTCTACAAAAGGAAAATACGCAAGTTTTAGTATTTGTGAGTTTTTTTTACTATATTCAATAATGGCTAGTTTATCAAATATAGCTCCCACTATTTTTCTACGGGTTAATAACCCTCAAGATATTAATGCGGAAAATATCCTTATATTTTCTAGTGGGCCAAGATCCATGTTTCATCTCCTTATGAGCTTGCTTTGGCAAGTCACCCATAATTTGACTACTTTAGGTAGGAACAATTCCAATTGCATCTCTTATGCAACTCTTGGTTCAATTGGGCAAATAACTCCTTATTTATCCATCCACATGGATAATCCCAATTGATTGCCTCTAGGTTTTATCATATTAATAGCCTAGTTGTGTTCAACCTCTAATTTAAACAATTGCACATTACTAGCTTGTGCCATCGCATTCCATCATTATGAACCAACTCGCCATGCTTTGGCACGCACGAACATGATAAATCATGATGATAATGAGTGTTTAAATAACGATAAGGCAAGAACACAATATTTGAATTTTGAGGGATTTTTAAATTCAATTTTTAATTGTTCTGTTGATCAGTATCAACTAATCTATCTATTTGAGTTTGGGCACAACTCCAAATTATAGATCCGGGTTGTCTAATTATCTTATTATCCTAATTTCATGCATCATCCATACACAAAACACAACATAATAAGACAATAAAATAAATAACCACAAAACAAAATAAAATGTGATGTGAATATGGCCTTTTCTAGACTAAGATAATTCCAAGCCAATGGAATTATCTATGAACCCTAAAAGCAAACACATCTCCATGCGTCTTCATCTTTTGGTCCATCCTTCATAGTCATGTGGAATGCTCCATGCTCCATCTTTTGTGGCTCCTTTGTCTTTGGGCTTCTTTTCTTCAATCTTCGCTAACAATCTACTCTATCTAGCACTAGCTAACAACTATACTAAATAAAATAAATCTCACAAGTTGAGAAAAAAAATGGCTCAAAGGCCATAAAACCCTAATTAATTATTACAATTAATTGATCAGCTTGCAGGCCGTAAAACAAACCACAAAAATTAAACATTCACATCAAACCACATCCTAAGGCCATATCCAATCACCATGCGATTTGCACATAAACAGTTAAAATCCAATTTTAACACGCTTGGTATATTTTAATTGATTTTAGGATATTCTAAGGTTAAAACGGTCCATGGGGCCCAACAATCAAATTGCCCGGGCCCAAAAAGAGAACCACAAAGGCCTTGGGCCGGCTGGCCCCTAGCCCACGCGGCTAGACCGCGGGCTAGGGCTGCCCCGGCCCCTAGGCTGAGCCTTGCTTGGGCGGCAAGCAAGGAGGGGAGGTCCCTTAGGGGGCCGAACCTCCTTTTGCATTTGTTTCCAAAACAACTCCCTTGCTTGGTGCCCAAGTTTGGTTGTTTCCTTGTATGGGAAGAACTCCTTCTTTCCATAGGATGCCCAAACCCTAGATCTAAGATCCTAAAATTTCTCAAACTCACTAATTCATGCATCAAATGCAAAAACAAGGTCTTGTTATGATAGATTATTGACAAATTGCATCATATGCTTGATTTGTCTTGTTTTACGCGATAAACAATAAATTTAAGGTGTAAAAAACTATCAAAACATAACACATAAACCATGTTTATGCTCTACGACATGTGGCTCTGATACCACTGTAGGGTTTTGATCATGGATGCACAACGAAAAAACAAATATAACCCATGCAATACCCTCCAAGGATCACAAGTCAAGAGACATAACGATGGTAAGGGAAGAAATCAATTACACACCTTAGGGTTTCTCCTTTGATGACTTCAAACGCGAATTGTGTCACGTCCTCTATAGTTGATCCACACCTAGAGTTGAATTCTAGGTCTTCCTACTCCTTTGTGCTAGCCCGGAATGAGGAAGAGGAAGAAGAAATCACGCAAAACGAGACAACAAGGAGGTTTCGGCCTCCTTGTGGGCCGACGAGGACGGGCGGCGGCAAGGGGGCAGGCAAGCCTCTCTTGCTTGCTTGCTCTCTCCTTTTTGTTCTCTCCCACTCAATTTATGATCAATAAGGTCATATGTGTGGGAAGGAAGGAAGGATCATCCTTTATATAGTCCAACAAATCCTTGCCAACTACCTAAAGGACCCATTCTAGTCCTACTAGAATTCGGTTTAGTCCCTTCCTTGCAAATCAGTCCTACTAAGTTTGCAAGGTGTTGAAAAGTGATCCTTCTAATTAATTAATCCTATTAATTAATTACCGAATCTAGTTCAACTCTATATAGCGTGTGACCCCATAGGTTCTATCCAGTTGGTAGCAACAATTTGCTAATATGGAGCGGTTTCTAGCAAAACATCCATTCTAGCCAACTAATAGAATAGTCATCTTGACAAACCTTGTACAAGTAATTGTCTCATCCCTTTGTCTCTATATCCGGATTGGACACGAGACATACAAGTCACACTCGTATATCCAATCCATAGTTTCTCGATCCATGGGAATAGCCTTATTCGTGCAAATAACATCAATATCCCATATTGATTTATTTGAGTCTGGCCAGACATTCTATAAGAACTATCCCTCGAGTGGCCTAGGATATTTGCTCCCGTTATGTGGGAGGGAAAAATTCTACCTACATCCACTACGATCTCTAAGCTTGCTTGTTATTGTATCCGGTACACGCCTTTATAACTACCTAGTTACGGTGTAGCGTTTAACGCTACCAAAATCACAATAATCCACAACTAGAATATATAGCGACTTCAAGTCTAAGGATGACAATACCATTGTACCACGAGAAGCACTTGTGACTTATCATAACGTGTATGTAGCCTTCTCGGAGATGGGTCAATCCAGTGCGTCATTACCTTTAATGCACACCTATGTGTTGGATCATGATATCTCCATATCAATCCAACCCCATACTAGTCTATAGATGATTGTCCCATTAATCACTATACTGGACTAGGGATATTTAAGATAAACAACACAATTGTAAATCTAAGGACTTCATTATATTAAATATCCAATAAATAATACAATGAATATTCTAGCCACAAATAAATCATAATAAACTAGATTGCCTCTAGGGCAACTATTCCAACGAGTACTACATCACATCCACCCAGGGGTAGTACTCTTAGTTCAGTGCTAATTGTTTATTTAGGAAATTCTAGCTTGACCTCTTTACATATTGCAGTACTCCTGATCCTACTGCCATCAGCAACTGCTACCTGCATTTCCTGGGTTGAACAATTGTCACAATGTAACCTCTTTACAGTACTCTGATCAATGAGATTATGGGTGATCCCAGTGTCAATTAGTATGTATACCTCCTTTACATTAATCCTTCCCTTCAATCTTATAGTTTTCTGTGTTGGCACAACCAGACATGGCATGTAGTGATATACTCAGGGGTGGCTCTTCTTCTGCAGCAGTAATTGCTAGTTCTTAAATAGCACTTTGTACTTCAGGTGGATCTTCCCCTTCACCATCTTCTTCTTCCTCATCAGTTCCAATAAACAAAAATAATGACTTCTTGGAGCATTTGTGACCTGGTGAATAGTTCTCAGTAGAAACAACGCTTCTTGTCCCTCTTCTCCTTCATTTATGCAGCTGATAGTCTTTTGAAAATAGTATTAGCTGACTTCTGACACTGTTCCTGTTTGACATTACTACTGATTTGAGCTTTATATTTCTCCAAACTACCTTGATTAGCATTGCTGGATCTGTGACCTCCCTTCTTATTTAAGTGTTTTTCGAAAGAATTCACATGTCCTTCTTCCAATCTAGCAATGGCCTTGGCCTAAGATAATGTCTTTGGAAATTGTATTTGTACTGCTTGCTGTAGATCCTCCCTGAGTCCACTTAAGAAACTCCTTACAAAATACATTTCATCACCCCAGGGTTGTAGAGCTTTGATCCTAGGCCTTAGTGCTTCAAACCTTGACTGATACTCAGCCACTGTGGTGTGTTGTAATAACTTGTTGAACACCCCCAAAAATTTCTCATGTCCTGGTTCAGCAAACTCTCCACACAGCTTGACACTAAATTGTGACCAAGTTATGTCTTCTAAATCTTCAAATTCCTAAACCAATAATTAGCATCTCCTTCTAAGTGCAATGAAGTCATCACTAGCTTTTGACAGTCATTCATCTTATATCTGGAAATATCTATCCACTTTATGCAACCATCCTAGTGGATCAGTTCCCCCAAACTTAGAAAATTCAACTTTTGGCAAGGGAATGCTGCCACTAGCAAAATTCTTCATACACACATTTGTCTCTTCCATGTTAATTTCTCTTGTACAGTTACTACTTCCTTAAGGTCTCTTTCCCAAAGATATAGGAGTCCTACTTTCACCATTCAATACCTCAGAGTAGCTAGCTAACTTCTCCTTGTCTCTCTGGTTAGCTAACAAGTTATAGCAGTTCATAATTTTCTTAAATTGATCATCAAATTTGCGCTCCATGGAGTTCAAACCCTCATTTAGGTCATTTTTCATTTCAGATATGAAACTATGAAATTGAGTGTGTATTCCTTCTTCCAGTCTGACCACCTGAACTCGGACGTCGTCAAGAAGCCCTTCGTATTCATGTAACCTCTCCACGAGCACCAACACCTTCGCATCAACCTCCATGGCGGTTTGTTTCTGAGTTCTAGTGGTGGCCATTTCCGAGCTTGGTCAGGTGATAACCTGGCTCTGATACCAACTTGTGAGTTCTCCGACATCACAAACAGTCTCGCCGTCCTGAGATGTGGCCGGAAAAGAAGAAGAACGGAGAGAAATCTCCGAGAATGGAAAGAAACAGAAGAAGAGAGAGAAAACACAGAGAATTTGGGGAGGAAAATGAAAATATCATAAATCATGCCTTTCTCAGTTACAACCCTAGCTTATATAGCGAGGGGGTGGTAAATGTAATAAACGAAACTAGGCAATGGTTTGGCCCTCAGCATACCCGATCCAGACTAGCCAATCAGTAGTGACCTAGGTGCTGACGAGGCAACCCGCGCGAGACAAACTGAAATGACATCGTCCTACTTAAATGAATTCAAATCTAACGGAAAGGGTAATATCAACGGCTGAGATCACTTTCCCTCCTTGATCCGACGGCTACTGCTTTGCTGAATTACACGACCACAGTTTCCTCCCCATTGTACTTTAGTCCTAATTTAACAACCACCGTTTAGACTACATTGCACTTAGGTCCTTCCTTATGATCCTGACATTCTCCGCCGCGAACTCCAGCGATTAAGCACCAGTCAAACTTAAAGTCGTGGGATCCCCAGAATTCGTCGTCCCATAATTTGTCCGGCACAACCGATTACGTAGCCTCAATCGCCCTTTTTCCGGTCTCTCCAATCGAAGAGGTAGCTCAGCCTCCGATCGCAGCGAAACCCCTTTCTAGCCTCCAATCGAAACCCTGACCGCCAAACCCTGCTTTCGGCAACACCTCCGACGCCCTGCCAAAAGCACCTCCGCCGAGGAATCAACCACCCACAAGCCAGCAGTTCACCATGTTTCCCGGCAATCTGCTGCCTAGGCCGCCAGAACTCGACGAAAACAAGCCACAACCCCCCTTTAGCACCGGGCGACCACCAACCACCTTCGTCGCCTCCACATAACAAACGAACAGGCCCCGGTCACCCTTGTGCAGTCCCGACGAAAATTTCCTGCAAATTAGCTCCGATTAGTCGCCAGTTGAAAACGGCTTCTATTTGGCTCGATCCAGCCGTGGGAAAGCTTTCGGCTCCCATTGGGCTTCGTCAACTGTAGTTCGGCTCAGCCCAAGCCGTGGGCTATTTGGCTTCCGTGCGGCTCTTTTTTAGTCGATGGCTTCCAAGTGAGGCACCGACACAGTTTTGGCTCCTTCTTGAGTCGCGACTATAATTTTTTGAGCCCCAGGCTCTTTATCAGGGTTTTCCCTCCCGGGTCCGATTCTGGCATCCGTTTTCCCGGATTTGGCCTCCAAAGTGGGGTGTGGTGTTCTCAAGTTCGTTCAACGTCCATTTGATCAGGGCAAAATAATTCAGGAATTATCGAAGATTTTTCTCCATACTCACCTTGAGGACAAGATGATTCTCAACCGTGGGGGAGTTGATACGGGTCAACCGTCCAACGGGCGTACTTATTTCACTAATTATTTAGTTAATTAGTTATTTAATTACAATTATTAATTATTTAATATTAAATTAGTCAAATAACGAACGGGTTACGGTTCTTTCGAGGCCCGTAAGTCGAACCGTATAGTCTAGGGTTATGATTGTTTATCTACTTAAGTGCTTGTAATTGCTTAGATTATTCATATAATGAAATCAATTAAACTCTAAATCTCTCCACTCTCTCTCGTTCGTCCTGTAAATTTTTCAATCTCTTTACTTTCGATACGTTTATCGTATCAAATGCAAAGGGACTCGGCCAAATTGTCCCATCACCTATGAAGATACAGCTTGGTATCATTTGTTCAGGCCAAAATCTACAGAAACTTGCATGACCCTATAGGAATGACTTTCAGGATGTTGATTAAATCGTACTTCATGACAGTTGACCTTAGCAAGCGTATTTTAACACCATAACGGGCCTGAATCACGCACATTCATATTGTAACAGACATAGAAAACAAATACTACTGAAGTTTTGAAGGAACCATAGGTAAACTTCAGATTGAGAGCAAACACTTATGTAATGGCGTTCCTACTTACATAAAATCAACGAGGTTATATTTTGCTGATCTGACTTATCAAACTAGGGAAGGCAATAGTTAATAGTTAATTAATACTAGTACCAAGTACTGACTAAAGCAGGATGCATGATGGAAAGAGATAGGTGAAGACAGCCCGAAAACTGAAAACAGTCCCAATAACTGAAACACTATGTAGTTTAAGATGCCAGATTAGATAACGGAATCCTGGAAGACAGATTATATATATTATTGCATGAGCTAGTGTTATTTTTAGTCAAGAGATGCTCACTGTCAGATGTAAGCACCCAAAAAATAAAATCCCATCAAGGTCTGATCCCATTGTCAGCAACAGTACTATTGAGGATCATGTTGTTGACATCTTTGGTATTCAAACCCCTTACTACGAAACTGAGTGTCATCTTTCTGTGCGTTTAATAACTTGAAAGCGCGGTTATGCTCAAGATATGGCGAAATATTGAACTATCAATCTGCATTGTTCTAACCAAACAATGCAACCCATCAACCAAAAAATGAATGCCAATCCACAATCCTATCTGATCCATCTGAACTCGAGCTAGACCTGGCGAGGTATTTGTTGATTTTGTAAACTCAATTGTGTGTTAGGGTTATTTTGTATTATCTAGAAACCTACTAGCTCGATTATTAGTTATTTAAGTCTTCTGAACTGGTCAACTATTGTGCGCTTCTCTTCTCAGAAACAGAGAGAAAAAAACAGAGAAAGGTAACTGAGTGAGAAAGAGCCGAAGCTCTTGTGATTGAGTGTTTGTTATTGTGTGAAATAGCAGAGGAGAAGAAAAAGCATTGTGGATGTTGTATTGCTTCTGTTTTGGTATCTGATTCCGCTAATTGAATCCCAGATAAGTTTGCCCCCAATTTCTTCTCATTCATGTCTGCCCTTAAACTGTGAAGTTGTCTTCTTAACTTGCTGAATTTGTGCTTCTTATTTGCTGCCGATTGTTCCTACTGTTTTGGTGATATTGAACCATGAATTCAAGACAATTTTTTTCTGAACTTAGTATTCTGACTTGAGCTGTAGTTATATTGTTCCTGTTGGGTGATTCTAAAGCTGAAACTTGAACTTGGAGATTACTGTTTCCAACAGTATTGAACTATCAAGCACAGATCCTGTCTCATTTTTACAAGCATGACATTAATAAGGAGATGTCAAAGAAGGACAACTAAAGTTAACTGAGGGTTTGATTATAGTTCAAAAGTAGGGTTTTTATACCCTCAGGGAGCAGCAGTTTGGTGAAAAAACTTGTTTTGCTAGGATTAACAATTTTAGTTCATAATTAGTTTTGCTAGGATTAACAGCGGTTTGGTGAAAAAACGTGGGCTTACCATCTCCTTGAAGTTTCCCAGTTCACTTTCACAATCTGTTTACTGCTTTGCGCCAAATACAGTTATGCCAGGTTTCATAAACCTTCCTGATTTAGTCTCCCGCAGTAGCTTGACTTCTTGTGCGTGACAGTAGCCAGGAAGACTAACTTCCAGATTAAGCTATTCTAGGATAGCATGCATTAAGGATTACAAAGAAGGTATTTAAGATGGATAACTGAAGTTTGGATACAAATATGAAAATTGTGCTGGTTAAATATCCAAATCCATAATTTCTCATATGTGGGGTGCCAAGAGCCCTGCAGGGTCTCGAGTCTTGACAGTATTGAGAAACAAAAGTAAGGGACTCAGCCAAATTGTCCCATCAACTATGGAGACAGCTTGGTGTATGATTTCTTCAGCCCAAATGCTACATAAACTTGCATGACGCCGTAGGAGGGAGTTCAGAATGTGACGCAGAACCGACGTGACCCGTTCAAGATGGGTACACCCTTATTTGATGCAGAATCGCTAGACAGAAACAACCAAGGCCTCCGGCGCTTGCCAACGTCAGTTTTCGGCGATCCGAGATCGTTTAGGGTGTCAAATGGCAGTTTTTCTGTTTTCTTTACTATTTTTGGTAATCGTTTATCGCGTAATAACTCGAGATTGACAACTCCTTTTGCGATTCCGCAAATTGGGACTGTCTTAGAATCTCGTCCTTAGTTAGTGGCAGGATTTTGGGATATTTTTATTTTTTACTATTTTTGGCAGTAATTAGGGTTTTCTGCTATTTAAGCAGCATGTAGCCTACGGGCAAAGACAGTTTTTCCCTTCTGAATTATAATTTCGAGTTTCTCAGCTTTTGAGATCTCTTTTACCTATCTAAGAACGTCGTTTGACTTTCTTTTGCTTCTAGTCTGCGTCAGAATGTTAATTAAATCTTACTTCGTTGATAACTGACATTAGTAAGCGTATATAGCATCCTAATGGACCCGAATCATGCACATTCATATTGTAACACACATAGAAAATAAATACTACTTAAAATATGAAAGCAACCGTATGAAAACTTCAGATTGAGAGCAAACACTACTATAATGGTTCTCATACTTACGTATGGTGCTGATCTGGCATATAACACAGGGAAGACGAATCATAACTAATAGTTGTACCAAGTGCTGACTAGAAGCAGGATGCAGGATTGAAAGGGGTAGGCGAAGACAGTCCGAAACTTCAAACAGTCCCAATGTTTGAAAACTATTTAGCTTAAGATGCCACATTACATAGGGGCATTCTGGAAGACGATAATATATATAAGCTAGTGCTCTTTTCAAGAGATCGACTCTATCAGAAACGATCTAAACACCCACAAAATTAAATCCGATCAAGATCTGAACCCATAGTCAGCAAGAATACTAGAGAGGATGTTGTTGACACCTTTGGTATTCAAACCCCTTACTATAAACCTGAGAATCAATTTTCTGTGCATTTAACAACTTGAAAGCACGGACATGCCAATCCACAATCCTATCTGATCCATCTGAAATCCAGCTAGACCTGGTGGCGTTTTGAACTATCAAGACACAGTTCCTGTCCCATTTTTACGAGAATATCCTTATTGAGATGACCACTATATATATCTTTACTTGAAGAATAGAAAACATGCACAGAACACTTTGTTGCTAACAATGAAGAAAATGAATAAACAACTGGTAATCCCCGTTGAGGCTCCGTTGCAAGGAGGTCGGTAATTAAACCAATCCCAGCCTCCTTGCATGCCTCTTGTTGAAAGTGATGTAATAACACTGATATAAAACATTTATCCTCTTGCAATTTGGGTACATACAAGGGTCATTCCAGATCAAGCAGGATTATAAACATGAAAGGGTCATTCCAGATGAAGCAGCTTAAAATTTCAAAATGCAATCTGAACTCAAGATCTATCATCTGGTGACACATTGAACTGTGAGGCCACTACTGGCTTTGTCAATTTTTCCAACAGGAGAACATAAACATGAAAGCACTCACTGATCCCGTAGCCAAGTATTTAAATAAACAGCTGGCAAGAATAGTTTCATTGCCAGTAAACATACTACAGTAAAAGCAAAATGACGCTAATTATAAAGATAGGAATGAGAGAGCTATGTTTCGGACTGTTGGACCGTCCACCGTTCGTAAACCCATATGTTGAATTGATTTCAACAGATGATGAACCTGCGCAAAAAGAAGATTAAGACAGATTACAACAAGGTTCTCAAACAGAAAGAGAAACAACTTTTTAATAGGCTTACATACAATTAAAGCGAGTTGTCCATCCGAGTCTTTGCTTATACAGATCATATATCACAATCTTGTCCCGAAGAACAAGTTCTGTAAAATAAACCAGTTAAGAAGAAGATAAATCAGTTAAGAAGTAAATGGAGAAGTGCGATAGTGCTTCTCAAAAACAGTTAATTATATGCACAGTCAGAAAAAAAACCTCCTAATATACTCCATTGGCCGTTTGGGACTTTTTGGAACCCCATACACCATTCGCCCGTGCCAATCTAGCAGGAAAGGCCAGAATTCAATAATAAGCTAGCTAAATCAATAGTACAGCTTATATTGGAAATCCAGAGAGTAAAATGATTAAACTAAAAACTTTTAAGTTCATTAACCTGGATGAGGTAATCTTCTGGTTTCAGAACCAGAGTTGCATTTTCAGCGAATGTTAAAGTAACTCCAGGATAGAAATTTGTCCCACTGCAATTAAGACTATCGATCAAATCGTTTCACTAAAAGGTTACAAAAATAACTTATTTGACATGTATCATAAAATTCAAACCTGGTGTTGGTCTGATAACACAAATAACGTTGTACAGTATGGGGCTTTGCCTTACTTGACACGTAGGTATTTACCTGCAAAATTCCATTTTTTTCTTTTTAATACATTGAAAGTTACCAAACAAAATATCCAGAAAATCCTTGTACTGCATATGATAAGGTGGTACTAATTTGAATGACTTGTAATAAAGGAAAGGGATTTTAAACTTACAGTGGCGATGTAAGGTTCATAAATTTCTTCCACTAGGTATGCCAACGTGGTTCCGGAATCAATAAGTATTCCCTCGCTTCCTTCTGTTGTCAGGGATTCAGAACTGACTACCAATACTCGTCCAGCAACTGAAATGCTAACCAACTGGAGGTTGTAATGAGACCTGCATATTATGATGCAACAGATAATAAATCAAATTCGATCATTTAGCAAACATTACGGAAAAAAACTCACAAATACTAGTACTTACTGATGCTGCACCAGAGGAGAGAAGACCGTGCTAGGATGCACGATCTCTCCAAGCACTAGTATACCACCACCCACGTCATCTCCTCGTAGGCAGTGGCAGAATACCTCGGGAATGATTCCATGAGATGACAATTGTGTCAGAACTGAGTCCTCGCCTGGACCCAATCCTAATATGCCATCAACCCGTCTTGGGGTATCATGGAATAGCCCGGTAACCTCAGTGCTAAACCTGTTATGATTACAAAGAAGACACTATCAAAATGGGAGAGCAGCTGAAGAAATGGATATAAAGAGTCTTGCAAATTGAGACTACAATTTTAACCATTAGTTCATGAGTACCACTTTAAAACAATTAGTAGAAAATTGGGAAGGTTGGAGGCAATTTTGATCAGAGACAGTACTTGTACTGATGTGATTGCTGATAATTGGGAAGGTTGTAAAGGCAGAAGACCAGGTGACAGATGGGAATTCAAATTAAACAACAAAAAAGTTCTGAGAATGTGGAATAGGGACCAGTTTGGGAATGTCAAACTTCTGCATCAAATCCCAAGCTGACGACCTTAATAAAGTTCTGCCTTGCAACAGAATTCTCACAGGGAATGAGGAAAGGAGACTAGAGCAATCCATTCAAGAGTTACACAAGAGGCAAGAGATTATGTAGGAGCAGAAATCCATGTTTTCATGCCTCGTGGAGGGGTATGCAAACTCCAGATTCTTTTGCACTGTGGCAGCTATTAGAGGCCATAAGAACACAATTCACAGAATTCAAAAGGAACATGGTAGCTGGGCTAACTCAACGCAAGAAATAGGTCGGGAATTCTGTAATTTCTTTAGTAATATCTTCGCTTCATAAAACAATTCTGTTCATAATTGCATGGCTGAGCTATTTCCACAGAAGTTACAAGAAGAGGGGACTCGTGATATGTGCAGGATCCCATTATGTGAAGAGATTAAGGAAACACTATTCCAAATGGGTGCTTTCAAGGCTCCTGGGCATGTATCTTTTCTACAAGTATCAGAGTACTGTGGGCAATAACTTTTTTGTGTTGGTTCAAGAGTTATTCAGAAGTTGCGAATTGCTAAAAGGCATCAACTCATCTTTCTTGGTGCTCATTCCCAAAGTTTCAAATCTTTCAAAGGTACAACATTTAAGGCATATTAGCCTATGTAATACAGTGAACAAAGTTATCCTAAAATTATTTCCTTGAGAATTAATCCTCTGTTGGATGAGATTGTAAATCCAAAACAAGCTTCCTTTATTCAGGTAGAGTGATTCAAGAGAATGTGATACTCCTCCATGAAGCTCTTCACACAATGAAGAAGAAACACGGCAAAAATGGGCTCATAACCATCAAAATTAACATGGTGAAAACATATGATAAATTTTTAATACATTTTCACAGCTAAGTTTTCGGTTATTATAAATGGGTCCCCCCCCCCTTATGTGCTGAGGTGTTATTAAGGATTCTGATATTTGCACGCAAGCAAGGTCACATCCATGGTATAAGGTTGCTAGAAACTGTCAGGCCTTGGAACATTAAATGTTTGATGATGATCTAGTTATCTTGAGCAGAGCTACCAGACAGGAAGCTGAGAATCTCAAATATTGCTTGCAGTTGTATGAAGAAACTTCTGAACAGAGGATCAACAATGAATAATCCGCAATATTCTTTAGCAAGAATACCCCAATAGAGGGAAAAAGATCAGTGAGATAAGATCTGGGTTTGAAGAAAGGAAGCAAAAATGCTACGTACTTGGGCCTTCCAATGTTTCACATAAGTCCAAAAAGAAAGACTTCTACGGTATCGCTGATAGAATGCAAAAGAAGTTAGCTTGGTGGCAGTCAAAACCATGTCCTTTACAGGAAGTAGGTTATGATCAAAAGTGTGTTGAATGCCATTACATCCCATCCCATCCAATGTCAGTCTTCCTCCTCCCCCAAAATTTGATGTCAAAATTTGATTCTTTGAGTGCTAATTTCTGGTGGGGCAGTACAAAATGAGCAACACAAAAGACATTTGAAAAGCTGGGCCTATTTATGCAACTCCAGAAAGGAGGGTGGTCTTGGTTTTAGAAAGGCAAATTTCCAAAATAAAACCTCTTATTGGAAAGGGGTTTTACAAATGAGGGAGGTGATTGGACCCTATGCCATTAAATTGTTGGGTAATGGAGAACATATAAGCATATGGCAGGACCCTTGGGTTCCTAATTTGGAAAATGCTGACCCAAGCCCCTTGATGATATTACCTTTGTCCGAAAATTGGTTCGGGAAATCATCGACTGGGAGCACACAATATTGGAAGGTGGAATTGTTAGAGGAATGGCTGGATCAAGAAGAGATTGATGCAATCACCAAGCTCAAGATTCCTGTTGTTAATGTGCCTTATAGATGTGTATGGAGGACAGATACGATATGACTGCCTGTCACAGTCTGGTTAAAGAGTTGGATCCAAGAAGACAATATGATATGGAAGATGAATACAAAGACCACCAAAGTAATTCATGTCTTCTCGGCATAAATCATCATAATATGGATGATTGTCATGCTCTGTTCCAGTGTCCAAGCAGTAGAGCTATCTGGTTTAGAACATTGGGTCCAAGGATGGATTGCCTTCCTATTTCTAAAGGTCACAAGTACATTGATTACTGCATCAAGAACTTCAACCATTCTAGTAACATTGGCCACCAAAATGGGAACTCACTATAACTTTGTGGTATTATTATGGAGAGGATTTGGCTTAACAGAAATGCTACATTCTTCAACAATCAGACTTTCAACTTGGCAAAGGTTTGCAAAGAGATCATCTCAATTTGGAATGAACATGAAGCTATCTGCAGTAACCAGAATAAGAAGGTCTCTACAAATCCCCATGTTATGAATTTTGGTCACTTCCTGTTCCAAATTGGTTGAAGATTAATTGGGATGCAAGTTTAATGAATAAGTTCTCTGCAACTGCTATGGTTGTTAGAGATGAATCAGGGTATGTGAGAAGTTTTCAAAACCCAGTTTGAGTTTTGTGATTGTGCTGAAGATGCTGAATTTCTGGCTGTCGAATATGCAATCAAGAGAATCTGTAATGAAGTATAGTCCAAGATTGAAGTGGAGCCAGATGCTCTGTGGATCATCCAGTGGCTCAACAATCTCAGTGAGGCCAAATGGACATGGAAAACTAGAATTGTTGCTTGCAAAAAGATGGTTGAGAACAAGGAGGCCATTTTTAAATTTTGTCCTAGAAAGGCTAACAATGCAGCTCATGTATCTGCTAAGTGGGCTTACAGAGTTAATAAATTTGGTGAGCTAGATAGGTATAAATTACCAGAAATCACTGATCTTGCTGTAGGTGCTGATCATACATATGAAATTCATCAAAAAAAAAAAAAAAAAACACACACACACACACACACACACACACAAAACACAAAACAAAACAAAACAAAAATAGTAGAAGTTGAATGTAAAGATAAACTATTACAGAAATTATATGTAATTGAATATGACATTCTGATTATTGAATCAAGAGGGACTCTATTAAGAAACTCGAAGTTTTTCAAATGGATACTACTATTTTTAGCCGTTAGTTCGTAATCACTACTTTAGAACAATTAGTAAAGATAAACCGTGATTTTACTCACAGAAATTATACGTAAATGGTTTTACAAACATATATGGTTGAATGTGTTGCATTAAAGTTGTATTGCCATACCCGAATGTCACATTGAAGGAAGAATTACTCCAAGCTCCGGTAGTGGGGGGAATATGCAGAAGGTCGGTCACTAGCTCGCCCACAGTTTCACTACCATCTCCATACGTCACTCCATAGATGCACGACGTTTCAATGCTGCATCTAATACAATCAGTACGGCCCCAACACGAGACCGTTGATGCAGTCGATGAGTTGGAGGCGTTGTAAAAATGCAAGTCAATCTGAAATAACAAGCCATGAATATTAATTTCTATAAGATAATATGCTTAAATTATCTGTATCAATACAGTTAAATTAGGGGAACAAATACAACTTTTTCTGAGTTGCAATGATGTATGTATGATAAAATTGCAAAATTGAAGAAATTTGCAAACGAAGGCATCTACAAGTTCATGATACAAGTTTGAAAATCTTCATCTGATATATTTTAATTTGTTACGTTACTTTGTTTAAAGTTTTCTCTTAGTAACATCAAAATATTTCAATTGCATTTTGGGAAAAGGTTCTTCCACTTGAATCTCAGAATTCAAAAGTGGTGTTTTTGTTGATGCCGGAGAGATGTTTCTGTGGCTGTTGAGTTGCATCTATTTGGTTACTTTTTCTATTATTACAAAATATTGATGAAATTATGTTTCATTTCTTAAACTTTTGAGGTTTAAAAAGTAGTACATCATCAAGGGATTCCTCTTTCATGTCATATCGACTAGAAGTGTAATTTTATTTCCAAAGATTTTGACTGTGTCTTCATGCATATAGACTAAGGGTGTACTTTTTATGTACATTGAATGCATTGTAATTCACTTTTCAGCATATGTTTAAGAAATTAGAGCACAAGTTTGTGAAAATGATGAAGAAGTCACACTGAGAAGTCTGGTAATATTGGTCGTTCGAATGAAAAGAAACAGGTATAAACGAACAACTTGAAGGTAGGACAAACGCCTATAATCATATGAATTTACGACTGGTGTAGTGAAAATTACAAATTCTTTAAATTCTTTTGGTGGAAGAACGGCCTGAATATTGCATACATAAAATAACTTCAAATTTTTCTCACACAGTACACCACTTAGACTATTTCCTCTGCCCAAAATGAAAAGAAGGATCACAACGAACTAAGAGTTTTCAAAGATACCCAGGCAAACAACATAAATGAGTAGTATGATATATTTTCACAAGTATAGCATGCGCCAAACAACACAAATGAGTAGTATGATACATTTTTTGATCCATATCTTGCACAAGGTATGATATAAGAAGCATCAACATGTTGGCTCTCCAAGTAAAATACGTGTGACATCTATATCCCAATCAATTCTGCGAACTTGGATATCCAGACATTTGTGACACTAATTTTTTATCCATTAATAGTTTAATGTTTGCTCATAATTTTTAATTGTTTATGCATTGAGATTGAAACTTCCAACAAAAGAAATATTGATCCTTGTATACAAAGGGGTGTGATGAGATGAATGGGATAATGAATTCACTTCTTTGACATTTTCAGTTAAGTGGGACGAGAGCTAAAATTAAATTGAGCATCACTCTTCCACCATTTAGTTTCCCTCAAAGCCTTCGTTACACGCATCTAAGTTCTTCACATACAATTTCGCTTTGTAGGGACGAAAAAAGTTACGTATTATGATATAAATCATAAATTTTCAAGAGTCTACCTGATTTATCACTTTAATGAATTCGAATACTAAGTTTACTTCATCATTCCTGTACTTCATATATGTTTACTATTTTATTCAAGCCTATAACAATTTATAGGGATTTTATTTATCAACTATCTTTGATGGACTCTATATCCATTTAAATAATCTCTAATAAATAAAGTAAATTATGTATGAATCTCTTAAGTATCAAAAAATAAATCCTTCTAATCAGCAAAGCTAAGAAAAAATATACAATGTCGACTCACATCAAGGGCTGATTTCACCGGGCAGGTAGCACATGATATGCCATTTACCCACAAAAGATCGCTACCGCTGTCAATTACGACGTGGAATTCTTGAGGTGGGGAGCCGAGCTGGATCTTTGTATAGTAAATGCTACAGTAAAACCAATCCGAAAACGTTAATTAAATTATCATCTATTTATCAAAGGCAGAACAGAAATCAACATAAAAAAAAACTAGTAACGAAATGAGTAGCGTACTGTGCGAAATTCAGATTCCCGGATAGACTGAAGTTCCCCACCAAGTGCTCGTGTCTCGCGATATCCCCCAGCGCCGCCACCTCTATGCTCTGGTTAAGCGGTTCTGCTCTATGCAGCACCAGATTAAAACAACTACAGTAGCACAATACTGCTAATAGAACAGCAGCAGCCAATAGAGCCGATTTCGCCATCTGAGAAGCAGCCATGCTTGATGTTGATGAGGAAGATAAATGATTTACAAGATGAATCTTTTTACTTCAAGGAAAATGGTGGAAATAAGATGCATATAGTCTGTAAAAATGGAAATAAGGATCTTCTCCCAACCGCAGTAGCACTAAGACACAGAAAGATTGACCTCCAAGACAGTAATATCTCTTGGGCTATATATTCTGTAAATATCACTGATCTAGGTCCTAGTTGTCTCGGGGAGCTTTAGTTTTGGATTTATAATGATGAAGATATAATCCTCTCTGAACATCCTACTACTTGATAGCGAGCAGCTGTGATGTTGTTGTAAATAGAAAAGTCCATGAAAGACACCCTAAAAGTATCAACATTACATATAGAGAAATTAGAGCACCATAAAACTATTCTCCATTTCAGTTTTGGGTGGTTATTATTACCCTAAAAAAATATCCACGTTCAACTTCAGATTCCATCAGTATTATCATAATCCATTTTAGAACGGACTCGATAGTCATTGAAGCTACTACTAATGGTTTTGACTTGTTGTCACATTTTGTCATTTCTCTAATCAAAGAAAATTATCATTTCCCGTGGCACAGATTTGGTACTGGCACAGCCAAATTCTGCATGATCAAGAGGTCCAGAAGCCAAGTGAGATTAATGAATTCTTATGTTTTCAGGCTAAAAGAGTGACGGATGGTTTAAATTTTTCTCCCCTTAAACTGAAAGCTTATCCTGTTGTGGTAAAATGGTTAAGTCCTCCCAGTGGAAGAATTAAACTTGATGTGGTTTGTTGAGGACTCTTTTATCCCATTGACTGATAGCTGTTTAAACTAGAAAGAAAGAACAAGAAACAAACCAAATAAAATCTTATTGTTGAAGACTCTTGTATGCCATTGACTGATAGCTGAACATAGTGTAATTAATTAACTATGATAATGAATGTCTGTCAATGTAAATTTACCAAAACTAACCCAAAACCTCCTCCTCTCCGTTCTACTACTTGAAACTCTGGCGCTCAAATTAACCAAATGGGGATGAAATTCCAAAACAAACCCCACACTAGACTCCTCCTACTACTACTCCTAACAAAGCAACACTCCATAACAAACCAATGACTGGTTTAGTATAAATTAATTACGGCTCTCTTTATACGATTTTGCTTGTTTTAAAACATTGTAATGTTGTGAAGAATTAGGTAGGTCCCTCCTAACAAGTTAGAAAGGATCCTTGTAACCGCAACTTTTACCTGTTTTTGTGCAAGGAAACATAAAACTTCAAGAGATAAAGAGGTAAACGTTTACAAAGATGAGCCAAGAAATAACAGCCACCCAAAACAAACCCACAAGAGGAGCAAGAACAAACTGATACTACAAAGAAGCAAAAATATTGCTGCCTCACGCCGTCACTAAAAAAGAAATAATACTGCTCAGCCTATATACCCATTGCAGCAATTGACTAATATGGAGAATTTTATCTGAAGAATACTACTACTACATTAACTGATCTACACTTAAAATATACCTATCTCTGTTATGATCTTGGCAGATCTTAGACAACGATGATAATCGACGAAACAAGCATAACAACACAACCGATATCATGTGGTTCACTAGCGATGAGCTAGCTACCTCCACGGCCCCCGAAAACCCCGATTTTAGTGGAGAGAAACCCACGAATACAATCCACACTCACGACGTATAGTCTTTATATAGGCCAATTAACAATCTAAATTGCATGTTTAGGTAGGTTAATGAGTCCCTCATAACTTGCTAATATGTGTTTGCTTATTTTATCCCTACTTCATGACTTACTAGTCGGTATTCCGCGCGATGCGCGCATGTATTTACAATTGGGATGTTTGGATGATGTACATTAAGCAAGCAGTTTAGCTAATGAGCTCTCTAATCTTGGATGTTGTGATATGTAACTTTTTGTTAAATTCTTAATTTTATTCTAATCCGGAATCCCCTCCTCTAAAAATAATATGGAATTAACCCAAAAATAATCCGGTATCCTCCAACTAATCCGGAAATTCGAAATTCTGGAATTCTGGAATTAACCCAAAAATAATTCGGCATTCTCTAATAATAATCTAGAATTAACCCAAAAGAAATCCGGTATCCCCAAACAAATCCGGAATTCTGCCCGAAACCCCGGAATCCTCCCAAAAAATTACAAAATCCTCCCAAAAAAATTCATCCAAATTTTGAATTTGGAGAGGTTTGATGGTTTGACCGAGGTTATTAACAAACCTATACCTCGCGATATAAGCTCATCCAAACATGCTCAATAAAATCTTGAATCTTTACGCTGGTGTAGCAAATAAGTTAGGTGGTGCATGTACCGGTCATATATTTTTGCTCTTTACTCTTCCAACTTTTCGGCACTAACATATTCCTCACTACATTTACATCTTATAATTTTAAGGTCATGACTCATACAAAAAATGAAATTACCTCAAAAAATAATAAATTTTCCACGACACAGCTCCTTATTGTTCCAATTTTTTGGCACTAACATTCCTCGCTACATTTACAAATGATAAATTGTAGTCATGATCCATGATGAAATTTTTGAAGCCAATTAGGTCGTAAACAAAGGCCATAGATTATAAAATTTAAGAAAAAATTATAATAACTTTTTTAAATTAAACCTAACAAAATTCAATATTCATATGTAATTACATATTTTGGTGACACAAAGTAGGCTCACAACCTCTTAAGTATTTAAATATAATGTCAATTTCTGAATTTATGTCATCGAAAGTAGCTTTACTCTTTGTGAAGAGTATTTCATTCTTATTGTTGGAGAAACTATATGTAAGTTAACAATTGTTGGAGAAACTATGTAATATTTTAACACAATTTCGTTAAAAATATCAAGAAGAATGTTTGGGCACATTACCAACTGCAATTCATACAGATTTCTTGGTTAGAAGTTGTTTGACTTCATGTTAGAGCATGCCATAAAAAAATTCCAGATAAATTATTCAAGTGTCAAAATAATTCTTTAGCAGATAAGAGCATATCAACACATGTTGTTTTTCTATTTTGAGAATTACCAGAGGTTGCATTTTGAAGGAGAGCATTCGATCAAATGAACCAAATAACTCTAAGAACTCCACAAAATACTTTTTTAAGGATTTTCATATAACATCAAGTTCTGTGAATCAAAAACATATATTTCACTCAAGAATATAATGTTCAATTTTATACCAATAATAAATAGCTCGATTTTTATATATTTAGTTTGTAATAGAAAACATAGAGTAAAACAATGATTGTCTCTCGTTACTAAGAATTAAAATGCTAATATATCTAACTATAATTCCTTCTCAGCGGCAATAGATCACCTTGCTCATAGGCTCATGTGATGTATAATTCTGTTATTTAAGTAGATTCATAAACTACGCGCGGGTTAAAGAGTGTATAACATATATTTTTTCGTAAGACATTAAATTATACTCGAGCAATGTTTGGGCACATTACCAACTGCAACTCATACAGATTTCTCGGTTAGAAGTTGTTTGACTTCATGTTTGAGCATGCCTTAAAAAATTCCAGATAAATTATCCAAGTGACAAAATAGTTCTTTAGCAGATAAGAGCATATCAACACATGCTGCTTTTTTTATTTTGAGAACTAACAGAGGTTTCATTTTGAAGGAGAGCATTCGATCAAATGAACCAAATAACTCTAAGAACTCCACAAAATACTTTTTTAAGGATTTTCATATAACATCAAGTTTTGTGAATCAAAGACATATATTTCACTTAAGAATATAATGTTCAATTTCATACCGATAATAAATAGCTCGATCTCTATATATTTAGTTTGTAATAAAAAACATAGAGTAAAATAATGATTGTCTCTCGTTACTAAGAATTAATAAATAGCTCGATCTCTATATATTTAATATAATTCTATTGAGGGGACAATGAATATAATATTTTATTGGCACACATACTCAAAACTATATTCTTTTTTTTCCCTAAAAAAATATATTATTTTTTTTTGGAAACTACAAAAGTTAAACTTATTAGTTTGCTGTATTTTTCTTAATTTTTCATAAAACATTAAATTACTCCATTTTTAGGATGGACAACCATATTAGTTCATTAAATCAAAATGGCCCATAGATAAATGAAAAGTTTTGTCAAAATTCTTTGATTTCAATAGATGGAAAAGTCAATTAATTTTCATTTTCAAAGTTTATTTTTTTTCTTCTTTAAAATATTATTTCATAAGAATATAAATTCTAAATTTTTAGGATGGATACCCACATTGGTTCATATTCATTGAATCAAAATGATCCATTGAAAAATAAAAAGTTTTATCAAAACATTAAATTTCAATGTATGGAAAAGTTAAATTATATTCCACAAGCATTACATGTCATTTAGTATTATGTGGCAACATTTGATTAGCACACTCAGTCAACTCGTATGCCATGTGGAAAAAAATCTTAACAAATGGCAAAGAAAGAGCTCTTTATCAAATCACATGTGGCGAACAGAGAAGGCAATTCCCTTGCGTTAATATATTATATATATATATATATATATTTAATATATTACATATATATATATATATATATATATATATATATATATATATATATATATATATATAAAGAGAGAGAGAGAGAGAGGGAGGGAGATAGAGAGATGCTTGGTTCTTGTAGTTTTGGGTGTTTTCAATTATTTTATAGGTTAAAAATCGCATTTGAGCTCTAGTGATGATCTAAGGAGGCGCTTTGGACGGCCAAGAGACGTGAAGTAAGATCTTGGAGCATTCGATTTGAATATTCAAGTACATGAAAAGTGAATAAGAGGGCACAAGTTAAGATAAGTCAAGTTCAAGGATTAAAACTCAAGTCAAAAGTTGAATATGAGGGCCAAACAGAAAATAACTTAACGAATTGGGGGGTTTAATAGGAGTTTTAAAAGTTTTTGGGGGTTGCCTTAAAATGTTACTAACAGCCATAGGGTAGTTTGTACACTTATTACAGGTTTGGGCGCCATTTTAAAGCACCAGTAAACAAGAGGGGCAAAATTGCAAATCTGGTGAAACAACTCAACACCAACCTACGCTGTTCTCTCTCCCCAACGCAAGACACGGACGAAGAGGACCAGATACCTCCATTGAAGTTCGACCTCCAAGCCCTCAACCTGCCTCAAATGTTCATATAAATCACCCAAACCGGTCCCAATCTCCTCCTCATCCGATCCTCTACATAACCCATCCATCGATTTGGCCTAAGAAACGACGAGTACACAAGCCCAAAATTCAACTTACGGTTCATGAGCTCTGAAAAATCAACGATGAAGATAGTTTGGGATCAGTTGAAGGGCTGGGATTACTCCTTGGAGGCAACGAAACCCTTCCACACCGTCTATAAAAGCTAAAGTGAAGAATTGAATGTTGGAATAGATGCCCTCGAGGCAATCTTATTCAGTATGAACATTATTTTGGCTAGAATAATTGTTGTATTATATATGGATATATTTAATATAATGAAGCCCGAGATTACAATTGTTGTTTATCATAAATATTCCTAGTCGTTTATATTGATTAATACGACAATCAACTATAGACTAGTATGTGGGTAGATTCATATGGAGATATCAAGTCTTGCACATGGGTATGCATTATGGGTAATGACATACTGGAATGACCCACCACGAGAAGGCTACATATAAGTTATGTAAAAGTTGTAAGTGCTTCTTGTAGTGAAAATGGTATTGTGGTCCTTAGACTTGAAGTCACTAGATACTCTAGTTGTGGAGTATTGGTTTTGGATATCGCCAAACGATGTGCCGTGAAGATAACTTCAATATTAGAAATAATAGGAAGCAGACTTAGAGATGTTAGTGATGTAGAGAGGCTTTGTCCCTCCCACATAATGGGAGCAAATATCCACGGCCAGTTAGTGCTTATAGAATGTCTGGTAAGACTCAGATATATAATTGGATATTGATGACATCTGCATGGATAAGCCTATTCCAAAGATCGAGAAACTATGGATTGGATATACCAGTGTGACTTGTATGTCTCGTGTCCAATCCGGATATAGAGACAAAGGGATGATACAATACGGTAACATTGGTCACAAAGTTTGTTGGACCACTGACTATTTCTGTTAGTTGGGTAACATAGATGTGTTGCTAGACACCGCACTATGTTAGTAATTGTTACTACCAACTAAGTAGAAACTTATGGGTTCACACACCCGATGGATTAAACTGAACTTGGGAATTAATTAGTAGGACTAATTAAATAGAAGGATCAATACGCAACCATAAGCAATCTTAGTAGGACTAATTTGCAGAGTGGACTAATCTGTGTAAGGACATGATTAGTATTGGGGAAAATATGTAGTTAATAAAGAGTTATTAACTATATAAGGGCACTCCTAGCTTTATTTTCTCATAAGTGCATCATTATTGAGTGAGAGAACAAAGCAAGGAGAGAGCAAGAGACTAGGGCCGAAACCCTCGCCGTCCGCCTGCCCCTACTCATCGTCCACAAAGAGGCGCGGGTCATCGTTTTGTGTGATCTTCTTTTTCGTCCTTCCTCCTGTTTCTAGCGCATAGACGCCTGAAGGACTCTAGTGCAATCCTATGTGTGGATATTCATAGAGACGTGGATAGCATTCTCATTAGAGCGATTTTTAAGACAAACAAAGTACACAACGATTATACCCTTTCCACATTATGATGGCTTCTCCTGCGATTCATGGAGGGTCTTGAACGGAATTATGTTATCGCTTTTCCGATGCGTAATCCGTGTCAAAAGTCTAAAGTTGTAACACCCCTAATTCCCGAGAGTGTTCTTAGTGCAATATGAAGACTTTGAGGGCGAATTTGTAAATAATTTGTCGCGATTTTAAAGTTTGAATTTTTGGAGTGTTTGAAATTTTTAGACGTTGTTCGGATGATTTTGAAGAACTTGAAGTGTTTGGGGTGGTAGTAGATTTATTTAAAAGTAAGTAGAAGCTCTAATTCTAGTTGTACCCAAAAGTTCAAAAAACTACACTTTCAACCCCCTTGCATGTATGCCACTTGTCCAACTCCTTGTGACCTCTCAAGAGCTAAGGGCAACTCCACTCTCCCACTTCACCATCTGCTGAGAGAGAGAGAGAGAGATCATCTTCATCATCTTCTTCTTCTTCTCCACCACACAACCACCACCACTACCACCCTAGCAACACCACGACTTTGCCATTTCAAAAGTTGTTATAGCTGGAGGTAGTGGGTGATCGGGGGAGAAAAACGCACAAATCAATTTCATGGGAGGAGGTGTATCGAGGGAGAAAACCCGACTTGAAGGTATGAACCCTAGCTTTGTAATCGATCGAATTCTCCTCCTTCGTTGTGTTTGATCCTTTCTAATCGGTCTTGCTGTGTTCCCCTGATGATCGCGAGCCCAACGCACCAAATTTCAGCACCCAATTCGTTGTTTCTCGACATTCGCCGGAATCAGGTTCGTTTTTGGCCGCCAACCACCATGGACGGATCGGATCGGTAATCTTCTCTCACCACAATTTCTTCAGTTTATTTGCCTTCCCTGAGGTCTCTAGATGATTTAG
Organism: Linanthus parryae; assembly: GCA_023055425.1. NCBI lineage: Eukaryota > Viridiplantae > Streptophyta > Magnoliopsida > Ericales > Polemoniaceae > Linanthus > Linanthus parryae. Next base: position 2,361,832 of record JALGPY010000037.1, on the reverse strand, counting down.
TACTCATTAATTGGCCTAGGAATCGCTGGGAACCCGTGGAACAGAGCAGCTCGCAGCCGGAAGCTCCCCACGTCGATGGCGAACCGCCATGGACGGCGAAGCATGGGTAAGCTTCGTTTCTCCCCCAAATTTCGCATTCTTTACATCGAACTGCTCCATATCATGTCGTGAGTCCTCTAGGAGCATCTAAACGAGCCCATATTCACGTTTGAATGATTTTAGATTCGGATTTCATGAGTTTTTGACTAGGTTTTTACACCCTGAAAACCCAACGATAACTCCTTCATTTCATGTCCAAATTATGCACGGTTTCTTCCTTTGTAATCCTGGGTATGTTGGCTACAAGTTTTGATTTAATTTCTTGGTCCAATTCGATCTCTAATCGTTTTTAAATGTGAGTTGAATTTAGGGGAATGTGAAGTTCATGAATGTGTTCTTCGTGTTCATGTGTTTTTGGTACAAAAACTACCCCTGTTCAAATGCTTGTATCTCTCTCGTTTTTGGTCCGTTTTGAATGATCTTTAGCTTTCTGGAATCCTTGGAGAATTGTTTACAACTTTTGTGTTGATTACTTGGTTCAATTTTAAGTCTATACCCTCTAATTTTTGCTCCAAAGTTGCTGTGATGTTGATGTTCTTCTCTATCAAAAAATCTCAGAATTTTCAAAGTATAGAATGTCATGGTGAAACACCCATTTTCTAACTCTTGTATCTTCTTCAAAACTTACTGAAATGTAGATCGGTTGTCTCCTGTGGAAGGATGGTACACAATACTTCATTTCATTGTCTCAAGGTCATGTTCAAATTTCTAACAGATTGCTCACAAAACTAGTCTAAAGTTGCTAGTTTGAACTCATGAAACTTTCTTGAATTTTCCTAAGTGTCGAATCAAAATTTTTGTCCAACTTTGAGTATCGATATCTCTTTGAATACTTAGAGTTTCTAGGAGTTCAAATATGTTCTGGAATCCTTGAACTGTCATCTTCAACACCCTATTTCTTGTTTCTTAAAACTCCTTCTCAATTAATCAGAAATAAGTCGCAAAGTTGACTACTTGAAACGACTTTTCGCTATCTTTGATATTCGGTTTTGACCATTTGAATGACATTTCTGGCCTTAGCGTTCTTCACGAAACGTGTTCGTATTCATATTATGAGTCTAAATATCATGTTTGACCAAGTTTGACTTTTCGAAAACCCTAGTTTGACTGAACTGTATAGGAGGGGCAAAATAGTAATTTCACTTAAACTTTGATTTGAGATTATTTTAGTAACTTGGAGTTTGTCAGCATGTCTTGTATGCTTATTTGGAGTACTTGTATGTAATTCTGGGCTAGGGTTGACCAAGTCAAATGTTGGGGTCTTTTTGCAATTTTACTAAACTTTAGGGGCCTAAGTGCAATTTATTGAAAGTTGTAGATTTCGATGCTAAGTACATATGGGAGAGTTTAGAGTCATTCTTACATGTTTTTGGGCCAATATGAGTATAATTTGGGGACCGGGCAACTAGACAGTTTTGGAGTATGAGGGGCGTTTTAGTCATTTATCTTGCACGACCCGCATCCCATTGCATTCTTGCATACAACCTCATATAGAGGGTAAATGATGATAGACTATATACTTGAATTGTGTATATCTAGCCGTTATTAAGGATCGTTCGAAGTAGACGTACGTTTTCGTGTTGCTGCATTTACTGTGAGACTCAGAGACGAGCGTTGTAGGAGTGTTAGCGTTGCTTTGCGCCTTTCATGGCTCAGAGGTAAGTACATATGTACGGCCTTTTCATATCAAAATCCGCGTATGTGTTTGATGTTTCAAATGAATGTTTTCTATATGAAATAGTATGAGAATGCATGTTTCTCACTCGAAAGTTGTTAAACTATTTTATTCATCTCCTTTGAGAACTCTCGAAAATTACTTGTGAAATTTTGATATTCTGATTCTGGTTATGTGAAAGAGAAGAAATAAAATACCTCTAATAGACTTAGGACGATGTACAGAGTACTGTTATTAATGGGATGCATCAAGCGATCCTCCATTTTCTTATGGCTAAGACCATTGAAGCAATGCTTCTTATTATTGGATTGAAAGTTAATGTTCACAAATCCGCCCCCAATGAGCCAAAATATATCAAGATATTGAGGCCAAGGGGTTTATAGAGCTATAGAGTGCTACTTATACTTGTAAGGGTCACTACGGTATAGGGGTGTCGACACTTAAGGCCTTTTAGCTAATGTTGTGAGCGGGGTTGACGAATGGGCTCCCTTAACACTCGGGTGAAATAGGGTTTGATAGACCCTAGAAGGAACCCTTCGTGATTATTTCGTGATCCTTCTGTCTACAACGATCCTACTGGTGGCTCTCGACATGCCTCACTTAAATTAAACTGTTGATTGTTGATTGAAGTCGAAATTAAAAACAGACTACTTTTTTAATGTTGTTTGTGGCTCTGGATTGCCCTAATCAATTGAAATGATTTGAAATGCTTTGGTTACTCATGAACTAAGTTATTCTCTTAAATGGACTTGTTTACTCTGGATATGTTACCAACTACTCGTGGTTTCTCAATGTTATTAAATTGAGAGGTTTTTGTTACTCGGTTACTTCCAGTTGTTCCAAATTCTCCAACATGATATTTTTACTGTTTAAATCTACTGATTTGTTTCAACTCATGCTTCCATGCCACTCGTTGCTTTACATGTCGTAGTATGTATTTACTCAGTTTTTATTGATCATTTCTTCAAAACTTTTTAAACCGCAGGTCGTCAATCAAGTGTGGGGAATGGGAATGCGGATCGAGACGAAGAAGTTTAGCTTAAGTCTGATCACTTAGTAGACCACACACGATTTGTTTTATATTGTACTTATTATCGAAATTTTGTTATGTACTTTAACCGAAATGTAAACTTACTAGCTAATAATCTACGTTTGGTTATCGATTGTCGCGTTAACCTGAAACGAGATCCCGGGTCGTTAAAACAGTGGTATCTGAGCCACAGGTCGTAGCGCATAACGTGGTTTTATGTGTTACTTTTTTGTCAGTTTTACACCATAACTGTTATTTTTTACGTAAAACTAAAATTAGCATAATGTTGCAAACTGAATATGATTCAGTAGAGAATGAGCTAATTTTACATATCGTCTAAAAATTAGTGAATTTCGTTCACATATGATGTGTCTTTTGGTGATTTGAAAATCTAAGGTTAGGGCTCAATTGGGGAAAATGGGGTTTTCTCATCAATTGGAAACAAGCACACAAGGAAAAAGATATTTTTGGAAACAACGCTAGGCACGGCCCGGACGGTCCTTTGGGGTTTCGGCCAATGTGATTGGTGCGACTCCTTGGACAATTTTAACCCTAGAAAATGCCAATATCAGTTAAAATTGACCAAGCACATTAAAATTTGATTTTAACTATATTATGTGATTTTGCATGGTCATTGGATGTGGTCTTAGATGTGGTTGTTGTGTATGTTTACTTTTGTAGTTTGTTTCATTATAATTAATTTAATTAATTAAGTTTTACGGCCTATGTGTCGTCTTATCCTCAACTTGTGAGGTCTCTCTATTTAGTATAGTTTCTAGCTAATATTAGATAGTTAGATGATAGCCAAGATATAGAGAAGAAGCTTAAAGATTGAAAAAACCACAAGAAGGCCACATTCCACAAGCTAAGGAGCATGGATGAAAGATGGAGGCACATGCAAATGAGCTTGCTATTTTAGGGCTTATAAATACTCTCATTGGCTTGGGAATGTCTTCGTTTTAGGAGGCCACATCCACATCACTTTTAGTTATTGTTCGTGGTTGTTTATTTATTGTCTTGTTATTTATTTTTTGGTTTATGGTTGATGCATGCAAATTGTAACAAGATAATAATTAAAACATGGATCTTTTATTTTGGGGCTGCCCAACCCAAATAAGTAGATCAGTTTATATAGATCAACAAAACAATTAAAATTAAAAGGTAAAAAAATCCTCAATAAATATTGTGTTTTTTGTCTTCTCGTTACTTAACACTCGTCAAAACTATAATATATTAAATTCGGTCTTGGCAAAGCAAGGCGATTTGATTCTTTATAGGATGACGCGATGGCACAAACTAGTAATTCGCAGCTGTTGAAGTAAGAGGTTGGATGCAACTAGGCTATTTCAATAGGATTGAAAGCCTAGAGGCAAGGCAATTGGGATTATCTATGGGATAGACAAATAAGGAGTTGTTTTCCCAATTGGACCAAAAGTTGTATTTGATAATTGGAAATTGTTCCTACCTAAATAACTAATTCTTGGGTGACTTGGCAAAGCAGGCTCAAGAAAAAGCGAAATATTAATCTTAGCCCACTAGAAAATATACATGATATTTTCCGTATTAATAATGACGGTTGTTTCACAATCTAGCCATTATTAAATGTAATCATTTGTTCGCAAAATACTAAAACTTGTATATTTCTCATTTTGTAGAATTTCAATGGCAAACAATCCATCGTTTTCATCATAGTCTGTACTATCAGTCCTTGAGAAGGACAAGCATCCTGGAATTAATATAATGGACTGGTACAAAAACTTGAGAATTGTTATCAAGCAAGAAAAGATAGTGTACATTCTAGAAGAGCCAGTTCCTGAAGGACCAAAAAATCATACTGCTGCTGTCATAAAGGCACATCAGAAGATTTTCGACAATTCTAACGTTGGGAATTGCCTAATGCTTTGCACCAAGAACTCCGAGCTTCAGAAACAACATGAGAACATGGAGGCATATGATATGATCAAAAATTTGAGGCAGCTCTTCCAAGGACAGGTAAGGCTTGGGCGGTATGAAGTACCTAAAGCATTGTTCAAGTGTCATCTGTCATAGGGAAACCCGATGGTTCCTCATGTACTGTGCATGATCGGGTGCTCGTAGAGTCTCACGCGTCTGGGGTTTCCGGTGAGTCAAGATTTGGCCACTAATCTCATCTTGCAATCGTTGCCTAATAGTTATAGCCAGTTCATCATGAGCTATAACATGAATGAGATTAGTAAGCCTCTGCTAGATTTTTTCAATATGTTGAGGACAGCTGAACAAAGCACCAACAAAGGTAAAGTGAAGGCCATAACGATGGTAAATAATGGATAGAGCAAGCGAGTAGCATCTACCTCCAAAGGAAATAGCAAGAAAGTTGAAAAATCCAATTTAACTGCCTTAAAGCCCTCTGGGGGCGTGACTAAGGGTAAGTGTTACTACTGCAGTCAGCCCGGACACTGGAAAAGGAAATGCCCAAAATATCTAGAAGATAAAAGTCTTGGAATAGTGATTCCATGTAGAGATCTATAATTATTTTAATTATTACTACTATACAATAATTATTTTTCTGTTGGTTGATGTGTTCATGTAGTATTTGGCATATTGTTTGATTTAAAAGGGTGGATATTTGTATGATCATAGGTGTTTAACGATTACTAGTGTGTTAATATGTATTATTTGTATTTAGAACATTCATTTTTTTGTTCATGGGGTATGTGTTTGTACATATTATAAAGTTAGGGGGATTATAGTCTTTTTAGAAACTCCATAACTTGTGGGCTGAAATTACAAAGTGAAAATAGAGAGAAAAAAAATAAGAACGCAGGAGCGTCCATAGAAAACCCTCCCACCGTTCAGCCATTATTGTCACTCCTTCGTTTTTCCTTCGACGCAGCCACCATATGGCTTTTTCTCATCAAGCCTCATTCTAATAAATTGTGAGTCTTAATCTAACTCTTTCAATCTATTCTATAGTGCAAGCACATATTCTCCATGCTTGGTGTACTAAGTTTCAGTTCATCAGTCAATTTTCAGTCACTTAGTCAAATAAAAGTTTAGAATTGATGACCTAAAAATCGTTATCTCACAATCTTGTAGAAGGGAGTAATGGTCTACGCATCAAGAGCTTCGAAAAGGTACAAAAATCTGCATCTTTCTGTGAAGTCGAAAAATCAAGCGTTTCACGCTAGGTAGAGAAGTTAACTGATTTGGACATTGCAATGTGTATATTGTGATATTCTTACATTATGTTTTCATATAATGGCGTGAATTGAATGTGTGAAGTGTATGTCATTTGATTGATAAGAACTTTGGTGATTGTGCTATGTGAATTTTATTATATAAGAATGCGTGAAGGTTGCCGAAGTTATGAGCTTGTTATATGTTGGAGTTATTGGAAATTGAGGGGATGTTTTGATTAGAGATGAGGAGAGAACCCGATTGAGTCATATGGTGTGTGTGTCTTGGGGAGAGTGTACTAGTTGAGCAAGTTGGGCTTGGTGCCCATCGGTGAAAGACCGTAGACCCGCGCGGGAGGTGCCTGATTGTCCTTCGGGTAAGTAACCCGTAAAGCTGTGTACTGTGTTTGGGTTGCATGATTCCTCGGTTTGATACCGTAAAGGGTCGTGTGTTTGTGTTGCTGTTCCCTCGGTTTGATACCGTAAACGGTCGTGTGTTTGGGTTGCCTAGTTCCTCGGTTTCAGTACGTAAACGACCGTGTGTTTGGTATTTATTGTTCATGGTTTGGTATTTGGTCGAGCATATGTTACCATTAGTTGTTTGGTTCATACATTGTGGGCATCGGTTGACATTTGTTATTTATGTCGCTCTTATAGTTGTGGTAATGTCTGTTTTTAGTTTATTTTTATACTGGGCTGTGGTTGCTTACCCTACTATTTTTCAGGTGAGAATGCAACGCATTGAAGAAATGGAAGCTTGAGTTGATTCATGCATTATAGTTTATTGTTAGACGTACTTTTTTGGAGCTAGCTCATCTGGTTATGTGAAATTAGTTGCTTTGTCAATAACGTGAAATGCGTAGACGCGTATACATTCTTTGCACGTTTGGAGGGTCATTGGCCCAGTTGTGAGATTTGATATCTATTTATGTTGATTCATGTCATAATCCTCAAATCCTTTTGGTAGTAATATGATGTTTTTATAGTCCTTTTGGCACACTTCTCATGTTAATTGAATAGCGTTGGGAGACAATTTTAGTTGTTTTACTCAAATTGGATAGATTATACATGCTGGTACGATTCTGCTCTTTACAGGAGGTTCGTCAAACGGTTCGAAGTGATTCAAGAAGATTTTTTAACTGGAAACATATGATTCCTTTCTTGCCAAACTTGGTAGATATTTAACGGTTAGATTGCCCATAAATACTTTTTAAGTTGGTCATTCAGTTCTAAATATTTCTGCTGCAGTAGTCATCTCACGAAAGAAATTATCATTAACTATCGGTAACTTCGAATAAAAAACTGTTTAAAATGGGTGTATTACACATTTTCGGGAACCTCTCTTCAAAAGTTTATGTTCTTTGGGTTTCTCTTTCATGAGTAATTGAATTTTGAAAGATCGGATTATAGTTCTTAATTTTCTGCCGACCAGCCGCACGTTTGGTTTTGTATCTCCCGAAACCCTACACGTTTTTAAAAACATTTTTGGATTAAATAATTAGGCATATCTAGGATGTCTCCGACCAAATTTTGTAATTTTTCACCAAGCCGTTTAAGAGATATCAAATTTATTAGCCAAAATGTTGAAATTGTTCATTTTCAGCGTATTGCTTGTGAATATAATTACGTACCCAAGTCATGGGGATCCGGGCTGTTACAACTTGGTATCAGAGCCCTAGGTTCGAATACCTAGAGGAAGTGGGTAATAGATTATGTGATTTGTTAGTGCATACATGAATTTATGTTATACGTGTTTATGTGTTCGATAATTGTGTTGTCTTGTTCCTTGATGTGCATGGTTCCGATGTGTTTTAAATGTGTTCACTTGTTTTGACTAGTGATTTATGTTGTTCTGAATTGATTTTAGAATGATTGCACAACTAACGATTTATTTGGCATTCATATAGAAGATGTCTCCGAACAAGAGTAGATGTACTAAGATTAAGAAAAGATTATAGTTAGAGCTAAAAATGTGTGTAATCGTGGGGTGTGTATTTGACTCATTGTGATAGAGATTTGTTCTTGGATATGTTTTGTTAATGTTGGAGATTTAGAAAAACATGTGGATAATTTTGTTAGCCACATTACTTGGTTAATCACTCGTCATTAGTATAATTGATTTTCTAGGTTGTTATAGTCCAGCTAACTTAACTATTGCACATAGTAACCCTTAATTTGGTTATGGTCTTGATTAGACTTTGGTCATGTTCTTAGCGCCCCTATACTTAGGGATAAAACTTATACTTCTATGGGAGCATTCGTTCATAGGTGTAATGATCATTGGTGGAAAGTTGTAGTTGTAGCTGCTCTTTTATCTTAGAATCTCCGTTTCAATTATGAGGTGGGAAGGACGGGCTCATGCTTGGGTTCTGTATTGATGTTTGAAAGGTCATGCTTTGGATCCTTATTGTTCTTGTATAAGGACCAGTGGCTCTATAGATCTGATGCCAAACGCGTGTCATGGTATCAAATTGGACTTAGTTGAGCGGAGGGTTAAGGATAAAGATGTTTCTAAGATCGTGTTTAGGACGTGTTTGGTCACTCTGAGATTGCTGTGATGCCTTTTGGACTTACTAGTGCCCCTGCAACTTATGGACTTAGTGAACCGTTTCTTTCACAATTGGACCTAGTCACAGCCTGAGGGATCTAATCCTTCCAGTATTCAAACACAACTTCTTATTAATCACCTAGATTTAGCCCTAGATCTCAAGCCTAAGTGAGCTACCTTACACTTATAAAGCTTGTGGTTCCCAACCTATCTAGTTACATGCTACAACCTGTTGAAACAATAAGAACCTCTTGTTTTTCAATTGAACAACCAAACTAATAAGTTTAGTGAGTTTTAGAAATACATAAAAGATGATAAAATTAAGTACAGAGAGAAGAACTCAGAAAGAATAAGCTGTTTAAAGATTGGAAGAGTTCTTCTGAATTTGAGTGATCTTCAACCTGCTTGAATTGATTTCCTGAATTATTTGAAGAACTGTATGTAATTGATCTTCTCAGATGATTGCTCTCTTCAAAAATACGACCTCTGTGTCTCTAAATAGTCTCTGCAATTCAAACTTAGCTAGCTGTTTTAGTCTGCAACTAACTTGAGAGATTTCAGGAACAGAATTCTAAAATATCTCCTATCTGTTAAGCTCCTGTTAGCAGCTCAATTTGAGTACATTGCTGATCTTTTTATGGACGTTGGAGAGTCCAACAAACCTGCAAATACTTAGCAAACAAGATCAAACAAATAACAATACAATCTAGCAAAGAGATCTGCTTGATACATCAGCTGACCAATAAAGAGATAACCATACTAGACTTGTCTGCTAATAGTTCTGAGTTAACAATTATATTCAATCTCATGAATATATCTAATACCCAATATAGAGACCAAAATAATAGAAAATAATCAGCATGTAACAACATCCAAGTAACACTGAATCCATTTGCACACAGAAAGATGGTTAGAAGAACTTAGCAGTAAAGAGTGACTTGAAGATCTCAAAGCTTTGAAGCTTTGCCTGCCAACTTATCCAGAATGTGTATTAGATTTTCAATCCAATCTAATCCTACAGTGATCCTCTTAGAATATAGATTACTGAATATAATTATATAACTAAACTAATCATCATGAAAACATAACATAAACCTGCACAAAATACTTAGACAAATACAGCATACAAGAACTGCTACAGTAACTCAAAGCTTTGAAGCATTGGTACTTAGCAATTTCTTATGCTTCTGTTTCTGGATTTCATATCATGAAGGAGCTAAGCTCTCTGCCTGTATTTTCATATCATAGTATCCATGAGCTTCATACTTATCAATCTCCCCCTTGATGAAAGACAAAACACATTATCTGAACAATTGATATCTTGCAACTTACAAACAACAGTAAATAAATCACAGAACATAAATTGAACAAAAAATTCAAAAACCACAGAAGATAAACATCATCAGATCTACAATTCATTACACATCATAAAAGTAGATACTAAACATCCTAAAAATATGAAACTAAAACACATAAAATGGAAGAAAAAATTGAACAAAACACATCAGATCCATAAATTGAAACAAAAAATTGAACATCAGATAAACATCATCAGATCCACAATTTATTACACATCATAAAATTAGATACTAAACATCCTAAAAACGTGAAACTAAAACACATAAAACACATAATCTTCTCCCTCTTTTTGACTTTCATCAAAAGAGTTGAGAAAATGTTGGATCTGTTTAGAGTTTTTTAAGATGAAAATAGGAATAGTAGACTAAGCTTCAGAACTGAAGAGAGTAGAAAGAATAGATAGATGAGGTTCAGGGCTTTGAAGATCCTGTAGACTTTGCTGATCCTTTTCCTTTGCTCTGAGTCTCTTCTTGTTCTTCTTCTGAGACTTCTGCATCTTCTGCCTCGCCCTCAGCTGGCTCTTCTTGCTCTTCAGCCTTCTTTCCTTGAGCTTCCTCAGTTTGCATATTCTCAACAACCTCATCAACCAATTTGTCAAGATTAACAGCTTCCTGTTGAGATTTCTCTGCAGTTTCCTCATCTTATGCCTCTTCATCAGACTGATCAAAGAGATCCTTTGATCTTACAACAACATGAATACCTTCCTTCTTCTTCTGTTTCTTGAGAGCCTCTCCCAGAACTTCTTCTGAATTAATACTAGTCTCTTTGCTTTCTGAAGAAGGCACTTTCTCTATATCCAAACCTTTGATGATCAGGTCAAGCTTGTTAAGCACCAAACCTTTGAACTTAGTCAGATCATTGGATAAATCAAACAATATCTTTCTCATGTCTTCCACACCATCTTCCAGAAATTCAACCCTATTTATGATATGTGAGAAATCCAGATGACCAGGTACCTTAGGGTTTGAAGCAGCTCTAGTGATAAACTCCTTTTCCTTCAGCTCTTTAACACTTAACTCTGAATAGAAATTCCACTTTCCCTTAGCAGTATACACAATCATAATCCTTTGAAGGGATGCTTCATCAACTACCCCAAAACCAGTAGTAATATTCCCTTCATCCTTCAAAGACACTCCAAAATGTTTGAAAAACAGTGGTAAAGGATTAACATAGGGTAGAGAGTGATTTCTAGTCCTAGTCCCACAGTAAACCATGTGTTCCATCACCACAGTAGGAAGGTCTACGTCAAAACCTTGACAAATCAAGTACATCAGGATTAAAACCTTGTCTGTTACCAACTCTTTGGAGTATTCCCTGGGTACCACACACCTTATGATAATGGAAAATAGAATTTTGGCTTCACAGTTGAACACAAAATGTGTTAACTGTTTTGGTTCAGAAGTGGTTCCCTCCAAGAAAAACATGGATTTGTCTTTCTCTAGAATCTCTTTCCTATCAGGGTAGTCACAAACCTTATACTTTATAGGCACTCCCAATACTTTGGAGAACACCCTGTGATCTAACCTGATATCCACTCCAGCTACCTTTGAGGTTAGGAAATATCTATCACTATCACCAAGCTCTTGAACCAGGTTCAAATAGAACAGTCTGGTTAACCTAGGGTACGCTTCTGAGGGTGGGTTTAACATACTTCCAACATATGAATTTCTCAAGTTCTTTATGTAGTCTAGATCTAAAATCTCCAATCAGAACATATCATACTACAAAAAGACACCTTTGAAGATGCATACCCATCCATCCAAACCTTCTTGACATCAGTATTAAAAAACCAAGATTTAGGCAAGAGATTCTTACAAAAGTTTGTGTCATTCTTGGTTTTTACTACGCTGTGTTTCACCCTCTTCTTCTCAGTGGTTTCTTCACTCTTCTTCTCTGGGTTGCTTCTGCTTTCTTGTCACCAGTCTTCTTGTCCTTTGTGGAAGGTACATTCTTCTTTTCTTTCTCAGCAATAACCTCTTTCTTCTTCATGCTTGACTCCTCCTCCCGATCCTTGTTCCCCTTTTCTTTCACCACCTCCTCTTTTGCAGATTCTTAATCTGACCCAACCCTAGTTTCCTCTTGAACTTCCTTCCCTTTCTTGGTATTCTTTGTAGGGGGTGAGGTCTCATGAAAACTAGCCGTGTCTTCTGAATCTGATCCATGAATGGTGATCTTTCTGTTGTATTTTCTCTTCACCCTCTTGTTGGAGGTCTGACCTAGCTGCTTGATTCTTTCAGATTTTCTCTCCATTTGGGTAGGGTTTGAGAAATTGAGAGAATGGGGGGAGAGAGAGAGAGAGATAGGTACGAATAGATTGAAGTAGAGAATGAAAGAAAATAAGTCCTGAAGCTGGCTTAATTAGGTAGAGAGTTTGACTAAAGATGAAGATTTGCATGCAAACAGATTTGAGAAGATTTTCAAGATATTTGTAGATATTTTAAACAAATCTCTTAACATTTGAATAGATTCATTATTTATCTGAAAATATAATACAAAATATTTCATGATCCAATTTTTAAAGATAATGCCAATCCACTCATCACAACAATGAAACAGTAGTTCAAAGCTTTGAGAAGTTTCAGAGGAATACAGAAACTTCAAAGCTTTGAGCTATATTTTCAAGGCTCAAGAAAATATAATCTCAAGGCTTTGAAATCACACAGATACTACACATAGTGACTGATTACTCCGCCTAAACCTATGCATCCTTGTTTAACATACCCAATCCAAGCCTTAGGGATGAAAACCTCTGATCTGGCAATGGTTTAGTGAAAATCTTAGCTAATTGCTTAGAAGTAGAAATAACATATAAAACAATGTCACCTTTCTCTGTGTGATCTCTAAGAAAATTATGTCTCACGTCTATATGGTTTGTCCTTGAGTGCTGTACTGGATTCTTTGATATTGAAATGGAACTTGTATTGTCATAGTTAATTGGCACATTTCGGAAATCATATCCAAGATCTCTTAGCTACTGTGCAATTCATAAAACTTGTGAACAACAAGCTCAAGCCGCAATATATTCAGCTTCTGTAGTTGACAAGGCTACTAAATTCTGCTTCTTTGAATGCCAACTTATCAATGAAGATCCAAGACACAGACAACATCCAGAAGTACTCTTTTTGTCTACTTTGTAACCTGAAAGTTCTGCATCTGAATATCCAGTCAACAGAAAATTATTCCTTCTTGGATACCAAAGCCCCAAGTCTTTGGTTAAATCCTTGTTACAGCAATTAAATGACTTTCTTTAGGATCAGCCTGAAACCTTGCACACATGCATACACTAAACATAATATCTGGTTTACTAGCAGTTAGATAGAAAAGAGAACCAATCATACTTCTATATTATTTCTAATTTACACTCTGACCAGTTGTGTCCTTGTCTAAAGACAGTGATGAACTCTTAGGAGTATTTGCATACTTGGACTGTGACATGTTATACTTGTTTAACAAGTTCAGGGTGTATTTTACTTGATGCACAAAAAATCCTTTCTTCATTTGATGTACTGAAGTCCACGAAAGAAATTCAGTTTCCCATCAAGCTCATTTCAAATTCCCTGCACATTAGACTTGGAAACTCTTTTGAAAGAGCATCATTAGTAGAACCAAAAAGAATATCATCTACATATATCTGAACAACCAACATATATTCTTCATGATTTTTGATAAAAAGAGTTTTATCAACCAGACCTCTCTTAAAACAATTTTCTAGCAAGAACTTTGAGAGTTTGTCATACCAAGCCCGTGGGGCATGTTTAAGACCATATAAGGCTTTGTACAGTTTGTAAACATGATCAGGAAAGATATCATTTTCAAAACCTGGTGGCTGAGCAACATATACTTCTTTTGTAGATAAGCATTGGTCTTCTTTGCAGGGGGTGAGGTCTCATGAACACTAGCCGTGTCTTCTAAGTCTGATCCATGAATGGTGATCTTTCTGTTATCTTTTCTCTTCGCCCTCTTGTTGGAGGTCTGACCTAGCTGCTTGATTCTTTCAAATTTTCTCTCTATTTGGGTAGGGTTTGAGAAATTTAGAGAATGGGGAGAGAGAGAGAGAGATAAGGACGAAGAGATTGAAGTAGAGAATGAAAGAACATAAGTCCTGAAGCTCGCTTAAGTAGGTAGAGAGTTTGACTAAAGATAGGAGAATTGCATGCAAAAAGATTTGAGAAGATTTTCAAGATATTTGTAGATATTTTAAACAAATCTCTTAACATTTGAATAGATTCATTATTTATCTAAAAATATAACACAAAATTTTTCATGATCCAATTTTTAAAGATAATGCCAATCCACTCATCACAACAATGATACAGTAGTTCAAAGCTTTGAGAAGTTTCAGAGGAATACAGAAACTTCAAAGCTTTGAGCTATATTTTCAAGGCTCCAGAAAATAAAATCTCAAGGCTTTGAAATCACACATATACTACACATAGTGACTAATTACTCCCCCTAAACCAATGCATCCTTGTTTAACATACCCAATTCAAGCCTTAGGGATGCAAACCTCTCATCCGGAAATAATTTATTGAAAATATCAGCTTTTTACTTAGAAGTAGAAATAAAAGATAGAACAATATCACCTTTCTCTGTGTGATCTCTATGAAAATGATGTCTCACATCTATATGCTTTGTCCTTTAGTGCTGTACTTGATTCTTTGATATTTCAATGGCACTTGTATTGTCACAGTTTGTAAACATGATCAGGAAAGATATCATTTTCAAAACAAGGTGGCTGAGCAACATATACTTCTTCTTGTAGATAACCATTGGTCTTCTTTGCATGGGGTGAGGTCTCATGAACACTAGCAGTGTCTTCCGAGCCTGATCCATGAATGGTGATCTTTCTGATAGCTTTTCTCTTCACCCTCTTGTTGGAGGTCTGACCTAGCTACTTGATTCTTTCATATTTTGTCTCCATTTGGGTAGGGTTTCAGAAATAGAGAGAATGGGGGGAGAGAGAGAGAGAGAGAGATAGGGATGAAGAGATTGAAGTAGAGAATGAAAGAAAATAAGTCCTGAAGCTGGCTTAAGTAGGTAGAGAGTTTGACTAAAGATAGGATATTTGAATGCAAAAAGATTTGAGAAGATTTTCAAGATATTTGTAGATATTTTGATTAAATCTCTGAACATCTGAAAAGATTCTTTATTTATCTAAAAATATGACCCAAAATTTTCATGATCCAATTTTTAAAGATAATGCCAATCCACTCACACAACAATGAAACAGTAGTTCATAGCTTTGAGCTATATTTTAAAGGCTCCAGAAAATATAATCTAAAGGCTTTGAAATCACACAGATACTAAACATAGTGACAGATTACTCCCCCTAAACCAATGCATCCTTGTTTAACATATCCAATTCAATCCTTAGGGATGCAAACCTCTCATTTGGCAATAAGTTATTGAAAATATCAGCTAATTGGTTAGAAGTAGAAATAAAAGATAGAACAATGTCATCTTTCTCTGTGTGATCTCTAAGAAAATGATGTCTCACATCTTTATGCATTGTCCTTGAGAGCTGTACTGGATTCTTTGATATTGAAATGGCACTTGTATTGTCACAGTTAATTTGAACATTTCTGAAATCGTATCGAAGATCTCTTAGCTGATGTGCAATCCTTTAAACCTGTGATTAACAAGATCCAGCTGTATTATATTTAGCTTTTGTAGTTGACAAGGCTATTGAATTCTGCTTCTTTGAATGCCAACTTATCAATGAAGATTCAAGAAACTGACAACATCCAGAAGTAATCTTTCTGTCTACTTTGTAACCTGCAAAGTCTACATCTGAATATCCACTCAACAAACAATTAGTCCTTCTTGGATACCAAAGACCCAAGTCTTTGGTTCCATTCAAATATCTAAAAATCCGTTTTACAGCAATTAAATGACTTTCTTTATGATCAGCTTGAAACCTTGCACACATGCATACACTAAACATATTACCTGGTCTACTAGCAGTTAGATACTAAAGTGAACCAATCATACCTCTATATTATTTCTGATTTACAGTCTTACCAGTTGTGTCCTTGTCTAAAGACAGTGATGAACTCATAAGAGTGTTTGCAACCTTGGAATGTAACATGTTATACTTTTTTAACAAGTCCAGGGTGTACTTTCCTTGATGCACAAAAATTCCATTCTTCAATTGATGTACATGAAGTCCACGAAAGAAATTCAGTTCTCCCATCAAGCTCATTTCAAATTCCCTGCACATTAGACTTGAAAACTATTTTGAAAGAGCATCATTAGTAGCACCAAAAAGAATATCATCAACATATATCTGAACAACCAACATATCTTTTTCCTGATTTTTTTTTTTAAGAGTTTTATCAACCAGACCTCTCTTAAAACCATTTTCTAGAAAAAACTTTGAGAGTTTGTCATACCAAGCCCTTGGGGATTGTTTAAGACCATATAAAGCTTTGCCCAGTTTGTAAACATGATCAGGAAAGATATCATTTTCAAAACCTGGGGGTTGAGCAACATATACATCTTCTTGTAGATTACCATTGGTCTTCTTTGCAGGGGGTGAGGTCTCATGAACGCTACCTGTGTCTTCTAAGTCTGATCCATGAATGGTGATCTTTCTATTAGGTTTTCACTTCACCCTCTTGTTGGAGGTCAGACCTAGCTACTTGATTCTTTCAAATTTTGTCTCCATTTGGGTAGGGTTTCAGAAATTGAGAGAATGGGAGAGAGAGAGAGAGAGAGAGAGAGAGAGAGAGAGAGAGAGAGAGAGAGAGAGAGAGAGAGAGAGAGAGAGAGAGAGAGAAATAGGGACGAAGAGATTGAAGTAGAGAATGAAAGAAAATATGTCCTGAAGCTGGCTTAAGTAGGTAGAGAGTTTGACTAAAGATAGGATATTTGAATGCAAAAATATTGGAGCAGATATTCAAGATACTTGTAGATATTTTCAACAAATCTCTGAACATTTGAATGATCCAATTTTATCTTTATTTATCTTTAGAGATAACACAAAATTTTTAATGATCCAATTTTTAAAGATAATGCCAATCCACTCATCACTGCAATGAAACAGTAGTTCAAAGCTTTGAGAAGTTTCAGAGGAATACAGAAACTTCAAAGCTTTGAGCTATAATTTCAAGGCTCCAGAAAATGTAATCTCTAGGCTTTGAAATCACACAGATACTACACATAGTGACTAGATACTCCCTCTAAACCAATGCATCCTTGTTTAACATACCCAATTCAAGCCTTATGGATGCAAACCTCTCATCCGGAAATAATTTAGTGAAAATATCAGCTAATTGCTTAGAAGTAGAAATAAAAGGTAGAACAATATCACCTTTCTTTGTGTGATCTCTATGAAAACTATGTCTCACATCTATATGCTTTGTCCTTTAGTGCTGTACTTGATTCTTTGATATTTCAATGGCACTTGTATTGTCACATTTAATTGGAAGATTTCGCGAATCATATCCAAGAACTTTTAGCTGATGTGCAATCCATAAAACTTGTGAACAACAAGCTCCAGCTGTAATATATTCAGCATTGGCAGTTGACAAGGTTATCGAATTCTGCTTATTTGAATGCCAACTTATCATTGAAGATCTAAGAAACTGACAACATACAGAAGTACTCTTTCTGTCTACTTTGTAACCTACAAAGTCTGCATCTGAATATCCACTCAATAGAAAATTAGTCCTTCTTGGATACCAAAGCCCCAAGTCTTAGGTTCCATTCAAATATCTAAAAATCCTTTTTACAGCAATTAAATGACTTTCTTTGTGATCAGCCTGAATCCTTGCACACATGCACACACTAAACATAATATCTGGTCTACTATCAGTTAGATTCTAAAGTGAACCAATCATACCTCTATATTATTTCTGATTTACAGTCTTACCAGTTGTGTCCTTGTCTAAAGACAGTGATGAACTCATAGGAGTGTTTGCAACCTTGGAATGTAACATGTTATACTTGTTTAACAAGTCCAGGGTGTACTTTCCTTGATGCACAAAAATTCCATTCTTCAATTGATGTACATGAAGTCCACGAAAGATATTCAGTTCTCCCATCAAGCTCATTTCAAATTCCCTGCACATTAGACTTGAAAACTATTTTGAAAGAGCATCATTAGTAGCACCAAAAAGAATATCATCAACATATATCTGAACAACCGACATATCTATTTCCTGATTTTTTATAAAAAGAGTTTTTTCAACCAGACCTCTCTTAAAACCATTTTCTAGAAAAAACTTTGAGAGTTTGTCATACCAAGCCCTTGGGGATAGTTTAAGACCATATAAAGCTTTGCCCAGTTTGTAAACATGATCAGGAAAGATATCATTTTCAACACCTGGGGGTTGAGCAACATATACATCTTCTTGTAGATTACCATTGGTCTTCTTTGCAGGGGGTGAGGTCTCATGAACGCTACCTGTGTCTTCTAAGTCTGATCCATGAATGGTGATCTTTCTATTAGGTTTTCACTTCACCCTCTTGTTGGAGGTCAGACCTAGCTACTTGATTCTTTCAGATTTTGTCTCCATTTGGGTAGGGTTTCAGAAATTGAGAGAATGGGGAGAGAGAGAGAGAGAGAGAGAGATAGAGAGAGAGAAATAGGGACGAAGAGATTGAAGTAGAGAATGAAAGAAAATATGTCCTGAAGCTGGCTTAAGTAGGTAGAGAGTTTGACTAAAGATAGGATATTTGAATGCAAAAATATTGGAGCAGATATTCAAGATACTTGTAGATATTTTCAACAAATCTCTGAACATTTGAATGATCCAATTTTATCTTTATTTATCTTTAGAGATAACACAAAATTTTTAATGATGCAATTTTTAAAGATAATGCCAATCCACTCATCACTGCAATGAAACAGTAGTTCAAAGCTTTGAGAAGTTTCAGAGGAATACAGAAACTTCAAAGCTTTGAGCTATAATTTCAAGGCTCCAGAAAATGTAATCTCTAGGCTTTGAAATCACACAGATACTACACATAGTGACTAGATACTCCCTCTAAACCAATGCATCCTTGTTTAACATACCCAATTCAAGCCTTATGGATGCAAACCTCTCATCCGGAAATAATTTAGTGAAAATATCAGCTAATTGCTTAGAAGTAGAAATAAAAGGTAGAACAATATCACCTTTCTTTGTGTGATCTCTATGAAAATTATGTCTCACATCTATATGCTTTGTCCTTTAGTGCTGTACTTGATTCTTTGATATTTCAATGGCACTTGTATTGTCACATTTAATTGGAAGATTTCTGGAATCATATCCAAGAACTTTTAGCTGATGTGCAATCCATAAAACTTGTGAACAACAAGCTCCAGCTGTAATATATTCAGCATTGGCAGTTGACAAGGTTATCGAATTCTGCTTATTTGAATGCCAACTTATCATTGAAGATCTAAGAAACTGACAACATACAGAAGTACTCTTTCTGTCTACTTTGTAACCTACAAAGTCTGCATCTGAATATCCACTCAATAGAAAATTAGTCCTTCTTGGATACCAAAGCCCCAAGTCTTAGGTTCCATTCAAATATCTAAAAATCCTTTTTACAGCAATTAAATGACTTTCTTTGTGATCAGCCTGAATCCTTGCACACATGCACACACTAAACATAATATCTGGTCTACTATCAGTTAGATTCTAAAGTGAACCAATCATACCTCTATATTATTTCTGATTTACAGTCTTACCAGTTGTGTCCTTGTCTAAAGACAGTGATGAACTCATAGGAGTGTTTGCAACCTTGGAATGTAACATGTTATACTTGTTTAACAAGTCCAGGGTGTACTTTCCTTGATGCACAAAAATTCCATTCTTCAATTGATGTACATGAAGTCCACGAAAGGTATTCAGTTCTCCCATCAAGCTCATTTCAAATTCCCTGCACATTAGACTTGAAAACTATTTTGAAAGAGCATCATTAGTAGCACCAAAAAGAATATCATCAACATATATCTGAACAACCGACATATCTATTTCCTGATTTTTTATAAAAAGAGTTTTTTCAACCAGACCTCTCTTAAAACCATTTTCTAGAAAAAACTTTGAGAGTTTGTCATACCAAGCCCTTGGGGATAGTTTAAGACCATATAAGGCTTTGCCCAGTTTGTAAACATGATCAGGAAAGATATCATTTTCAAAACCTGGTGGCAGAGCCACATATACTTCTTCTTGTAGATAACTATTGGTCTTCTTTGCAGGGGGTGAGGTCTCATGAACACTAGCTGTGTCTTCTGAGTCTGATCCATGAATGGTGAACTTTCTGTTAGCTTTTCTCTTCACCCCCTTTTTGGAGGTCTGACCTAGCTACTTGATTCTTTCATATTTTGTCTCCATTTGGGTAGGGTTTCAGAAATTGAGAGAATGGGGGGAGAGAGAGAGATAGGGACGAAGAGATTGAAGTAGAGAATGAAAGAAAATAAGTCCTGAAGCTGGCTTACGTATGTAGAGAGTTTGACTAAAGATAGGATATTTGAATGCAAAAAGGTTTGAGAAGATATTCAAGATATTTGTAGATATTTTGAACAAATCTCTGAACATTTGAAAAGATTATTTATTTATCTATAGAGATAACACAAAAATTTTCATGATCCAATTTTTAAAGATAATGCCAATCCACTCATCACAGCAATGAAACAGTAGTTCAAAGCTTTGAGAAGTTTCAGAGGAATACAGAAACTTCAAAGCTTTGAGCTATATTTTCAAGGCTCCAGAAATAATAATCTCAAGGCTTTGAAATCACACAGATACTACACATAGTGACTGATTACTCCCCCTAAACCAATGCATCCTTGTTTAACATACCCAATTCAATCCTTAGGGATGCAAACCTTTCATCCGGAAATAATTTATTGAAAATATCAGCTAATTGCTTAGAAGTAGAAATAAAAGATAGAACAATGTCACCTTTCTCTGTGTGATCTCTATGAAAATGATGTCTCACATCTATTTGCTTTGTCCTTTAGTTCTGTACTTGATTCTTTGATATTTCAATGGCACTTGTATTGTAACAGTTAATTGGCACATTTTTGAAATCATATCCAAGATCTCTTAGCTGCTGTGAAATCCATAAAACCTGTGAACCACAATCTCCATCTGCAATATATTCAGCTTCTGCACCTGGCAAGGCTATTGAATTCTGCTTCTTGGAATGCCAACTTATCAATGAAGATACAAGAAACTGACAACATCCACATGTACTCTTTCTGTCTACTTTGTAACCTGCAAAGTATGCATATGAAAATCCACTCAACAGAAAATTAGTCATTCTTGGATACCAAAGCCCCAAGTCTTTGGTTCCATTCGAATATCTAAAAATCTTTTTTAGAGAAATTAAATGAATTTCTTTAGGATCAGCCTGAAACCTTGCACATATGCATACACTAAACATAATATCTGGTCCAATAGAAGTTAGATGCAAAAGTGAACAAATCATACCTCTATATTATTTCTGATTTACACTCTTACCAATTGTGTCCTTGTCTAAAGGCAGTGATGAACTCATAGGACTCTTTGCAACCTTGTACTGTGACATGTTATAATTGTTTAACAAGTCCAGGGTGTATTTTCATTGATTCACGAAAATTCCTCTATTCATTTGATGTACATGAAGTCCAAGAATGAAATTCAGTTCTCCCATCAAGCTCATTTCAAATGCTCTGCACATTAGACTTGAAAACTCTTTTGAAAGAGCATTATTAGTAGCACCAAAAAGAATATCATCTACTTATATCTGAACAATCAACATAACTTTTTACTAATTTTTGATAAAAAAGAGATTTATCAACCAGACTTCTATTAAAACAATTTTCTAGCAAAAACTTTGAGAGTTTGTCATACCAAGCCCTTGGGGCTTGTTTAAGACCATATAAGGCTTTGTCCAGTTTGTAAACATGATCAGGAAATATATCATTTTCAAAACATGGTGGCTGAGCAACATATACTTCTTCTTGTAGATAACCATTGGTCTTCTTTGCAGGGTTGAGTTCTCATGAAAACTAGCCGTGTCTTCTGAGTCTGATCCACGAATGGTGATCTTTCTGTTAGTTTTTCTCTTCACCCTCTTGTTGGAGGTCTGACCTAGATGCTTGATTCTTTCAGATTTTCTCTCCATTTGGGTAGGGTTTGAGAAATTGAGAGAATGGGGAGAGAGAGAGAGAGATAGGGACGAAGATATTGAAGTAGGGAGTGAAAGAAAATAAGTCCTGAAGCTATCTTAAGTAGGTAGAGAGTTTAACAAAACATAGGATTTTTTAATGAAAAAAGATTTGAGATGATTTTCAAGATATTTGTAGATATTTTGAACAAACTTCTGAACATTTGAAAAGATTCTTTATTTATCTAAAAAGATAAAAAAAAAAAATCATGATCCAATTTTTAAAGATAATGCCAATCCACTCATCACAGCAATGAAACAGTAGTTCAAAGCTTTGAGAAGTTTCAGTGGAATACAGAAACTTCAAAGCTTTGAGCTATATTATCAAGGCTACAGAAAATTTAATCTCAAGGCTTTGAAATCACACAGGTACTACACATAGTGACTAATTACTCCCCCTAAATCAATACATCCTTGTTTAACATACACAATTCAACCCTTAGGGATGCAAACCTCTCATCTGGCAATGGTTTAGTGAAAATATCAGCTAATTTCTTATAAGTAGAAATAACAGATAGAACAATGTCAGCTATCTCTTTGTGATCTCTAAGAAAATGATGTCTCACATCTATATTCTTTTTCCTTGAGTGCTATAACGGATTCTTTGATATTGAAATGGCACTTTTATTGTCACATTTAATTGGCACATTTCTGAAATCATATCTCTGATCTCTTAGCTTCTATGCAATCCATAAAACTTGCGAACAACAATCTCCAACTGCAATATATTCAGCTTCTGCAGTTGACAAGGCTACTGAATTCTGCTTCTTTGAATGCCAGCTTATCAATGAAGATCCAAGAAACTGACAACATCCAGAAGTACTCTTTCTGTCAACTTTGTAACCTGCATAGTCTGCATCTGAATATCCACTCAAAAAAAATTAGTCCTTCTTGGATATTAAAGCACCAAGTCTTTGGTTCCATTCAAATATCTAAAAATCATTTTTACAGCAATTAAATGACTTTCTTTAGGATCAGCCTGAAACCTTGCACACATGCATACACTAAACATAATATCTGGTCTACTAGAAGTTTGATACAAAAGTTAACCAATCATACCTCCATATTATTTTAGATTAACATTCTTACCAGTTGTGTCCTTGTCTAAAGACAGTGATGAACTCATATGAGTCTTTGCAGTTATATTTGTATAACAAGTCCATGGGGTATTTTACATGATGCACGAAAATTCCCTTCTTCATTTGATTTACATGAAGTCCAAGAAAGAAATTCAGTTCTCCCATCAAGCTCATTTCAATTTCCCTGCACATTATAATTGAATACTCTTGTGAAAGAGCATCATTAGTAGCACCAAAAAGAATATCATCTACATATATCTGAACAACCAACATATCTTTTTCCTTATTTTTGATAAAAAAGAGTTTGATAAACCAGACCTCTCTTAAAACCATTTTCTATCAAAAACTTTGAGAGTTGTCATACCAAGCCCTTGGGGGTTGCTTCAGACAATATAAGGCTTTGTCCAGTTTATAAACATGATCAGGAAAGATATCATATTCAAAAAGTGGTGGCTGAGCAACATATACTTCTTCTTGTAGATAACCATAGGTCTTCTTTACAGGGGGTGAGGTCTCATGAACACTAGCCGTGTCATCTGAGTCTGATGCATGAAAGATGAAATTTCTGTTAGCTTTTCTCGTCACCCTCTTGTTGGAGGTCTGACCTAGCTTCTTGATTCTTTTAGATGTTCTCTCCATTTGGGTAGGGTTTTAGAAATTGAGGGAATGGGTAGAGAGAGAGATATAGGGACGAAGAGATTGAAGTAGAGAATGAAAGAAAATAGGTCCTGAAGCTGGCTTAAGTAGGTAGAGAGTTTGACTAAAGATAAGAGATTTGAATGCAAAAAGATTTGATAAGATTTTAAAGATATTTGTAGATATTTTTAACAAATCTCTGAACATTTGAAAAGATTCTTTATTTATCTAAAAAGATAACACAAAATTTTTCATGATCCAATTTTTAAAGATAATGCCAATCAACTCATCACAGCAATGAAACAGTATTTCAAAGCTTTGAGAAATTTCAGAGGAATACATAAACTTCAAAGCTTTGAGCTATATTTTCAAGGCTCCAGAAAGTATAATCTCAAGGCTTTGAAATCACACAGATACCTCACGTAGTGACTGATTACTCCCCCAAAACCAATGCATCCTTGTTTAACATACCCAATCCAAGCCTTAGGGATGCAACCTCTCATCTGGAAATGGTTTAGTGAAAATATCAGCTAATTTCTTAGAATTAGAAATAACAGATAGAACAATGTCACCTTTCTCTGTGTGATCTTTAAGAAAATGATGTCTCACATCTATATGCTTTGCCCATGAGTGCTGTTCTGGATTATTTGATATTGAAATGGCACTTGTATTGTCACAGTTAATTGGCACATTTCTGAAATCATATCCAAGATCTCTTAGCTGATGTGCAATCCATAAAACCTGTGAACAACAAGCTCCTGCTGCAATATATTTAGCTTCTGCAGTTGACAAGGCTACTGAATTATGCTTCTTTGAATGCCAGCTTATCAATGAAGATCCAAGAAACTGACAACATCCAGAAGTAGTCTTTATTTCAAATTTGTAACCTGCATAGTCTGCATCTTAATATCCACTAAAAAAAAATTAGTCCTTCTTGGATACCAAATCACCAAGTCTTTGGTTCCATTCAAATATCTAAAAATCATTTTTACAGCAACTAAATGACTTTCTTTAGGAACAGCCTGAAACCTTGCACACATGCATACACTAAACATAATATCTGGTCTACTAGAAGTTTGATACAAATTAAAAGTGAACCAATCATACCTCCATATTATTTCAGATTAACACACTTACCAGTTGTGTCCTTGTCTAAAGACAGTGATGAACTCATAGGACTCTTTGCATTTATATTTGTTTAACAAGTCCATGGTGTATTTTCCATGATGCACAAAAATTCCCTTCTTCATTTGATGTACATGAAGTGAAAGAAAGAAATTCAGTTCTCCCATCAAGCTCATTTCAATTTCCCTGCACATTACAATTGAATACTCTTTTGAAAGAGCATCATTAGTAGCACCAAAAAGAATATCATCTACATATATCTGAACAACCAACATATCTTTTTCCTTATTTTTGATAAAATGAGTTTTATAAACCAGACCTCTCTTAAAACCATTTTCTATCAAAAACTATGAGAGTTTGTCATACCAAGCCCTTGGGGGTTGTTTCAGACAATATAAGGCTTTGTCCAGTTTGTAAACATGATCTAGAAAGATATCATATTCAAAAAGTGGTGGCTGAGCAACATATACTTCTTCTTGTAGATAACCATAGGTCTTATTTACAGGGGGTGAGGTCTCATGAACACTAGCCGTGTCATTTGAGCTGATCCATGAAAGGTGATCTTTCTGTCAGCTTTTCTCGTAACCCTCTTGTATGACGTCTGACCTAGCTTCTTGATTCTTTTAGATTTTCTCTCCATTTGGGTAGGGTTTTAGAAATTGAGGGAATGGGGAGAGAGAGAGAGAGATATAGGGACGAAGAGATTGAACTAGAGAATGAAAGAAAATAGGTCCTGATGCTGTCTTAAGTAGGTAGAGAGTTTGACTATAGATAAGAGATTTGAATGCAAAAGATTTGAGAAGATTTTCAAGATATTTGTAGATATTTTCAACAAATCTCTAAACATTTGAAAAGATTCTTTATTTATTTAAAAAGATAACACAAAATTTTTCATGATCCAATTTTTAAAGATAATGCCAATCAACTCATCACAGCAATAAAACAGTAGTTCAAATCTTTGAGAAGTTTCAGAGGAATACAGAAACTTCAAAGCTTTGAGCTATATTTTCAAGGCTCTAGAAAATATAATCTCAAGGCTTTGAAATCACACAGATAATTCACATAGTGACTGATTACTCCCCCTAAACCAATGCATCCTTGTTTAACATACCCAATTCAAGCCTTAGGGATGCGAACCTCTCATCTGGAAATGGTTTTGTGAAAATATCAGCTAATTGCTTAGAATTAGAAATAACAGATAGAACAATGTCACCTTTCTCTGTGTGATCTCTAAGAAAATGATGTCTCACATCTATATGCTTTGTCCTTGAGTGCTGTTCTGGATTCTTTGATATTGAAATGGCACTTGTATTGTCACAGTTAATTGGCACATTTTTGAAATCACATCAAAGATCTCTTAGTTGTTGTGCAATCCATAAAACATGTGAACAACAAGCTCCTGCTGCAATATATTCAGCTTCTGCAGTTGACAAGGCTGCTGAATTCTTCTTCTTTGAATGCCAACTTATCAATGAAGATCCAAGAAACTGACGACATCCAGAAGTACTCTTTCAGTCTACTTTGTAACCTGCAAAGTTTGCATCTACATATCCACTCAACAGAAATTAGTCCTTCTTGGATACCAAAGTCCCAAGTCTTTGGTTCCATTAAAATATCTAAAAATTCTTTTTACATCAATTAAATGACTTTCTTTAGGATCGGCCTGAAACCTTGCACACATGCAAACACTAAACATAATATCTGTTCTAGTAGCAGTTAGATACAAAAGGGAAACAATCGTACCTCTATATTATTTCTAATTTACACTCTTACCAATTGTGTCCTTGTCTAAAGACAGTGATGAACTCATAGGAGTCTTTGCAACCTTGTTCTGTGACATGTTATACTTGTTTAACAAGTCCATGGTGTATTTTCCTTGATGCACAAAAATTCCTTTCTTCATTTGATGTACATGAAGTCCAAGAAAGAAATTCAGTTCTCTCATCAAGCTCATTTCAAATTCCCTGCGCATTAGACCTTAAAACTCTTTTGGAAGAGCTTCATTAGTAGCACCAAAATGAATATCATCTACATATATCTGAACAACCAACATATCTTTTTCCCGATTATTGATAAAATGAGTTTTATTAACAAGGCCTCTCTTAAAACCAGTTTTCTAGCAAAAACTTTTAGAGTTTATCATACCAAGCCCTTGAGGCTTGTTTAAGACCATATAAGGCTTTGTCCA
Organism: Linanthus parryae; assembly: GCA_023055425.1. NCBI lineage: Eukaryota > Viridiplantae > Streptophyta > Magnoliopsida > Ericales > Polemoniaceae > Linanthus > Linanthus parryae. Next base: position 2,334,791 of record JALGPY010000037.1, on the reverse strand, counting down.
GTTTGTAAACATGATCAGGAAAGATATCATTTTCAAAACCTGGTGGCTGAGCAACATGTACTTCTTCTTGTAGATAACCATTCAGAAAAGCATATTTATCATCAATTTGATTTTTTTATGTGATTATGTGATGCAATTCTGATAGCTTCTAAACTTGAAACAAGGGCAAAAGTTTACTCATAATCATTACCTTCCTCTTGATTGTATCCCTGTGCAACCAGTCTTGCTTTGTTTCTCACAACCTTACCTTTTTCATCAGGTTTATTTCTGAACACCCATCTTGTTCCAATAACTGATTGATCTTTTGGTGTAGGAACCAAATTCCATACATTGTTCCTTTCAAACTCATTCAGCTCATTATGCATTGCAATGATGCAATCTGCATCCTCTAGTGCTTCCTTTGCATTTTTGGGCTCAATGAGTGATATAAAAGCACTGAATGCATATAGATTTCTCAATTGACCTCTTGTCTGAGTTCCAGTTGTTGGATCTGATATAATATTCTCAGCAGGATGATCTAAGAGATATTTGAACTTCTTTCTGGGTGTCCAAGTGTATCGAACTTCAAGGCTTTGAGTTCTTGATACAGTAGAAGGAGCATCATATTTCCTGTCAATCTATGTCTCAAGGCTTTGAGATTTTGGCTCAGCAGGGGATTCAAGGCCTTGAGATTCTTCTGAAAGTTTTTGATACTTAGTTTTGCTCTTGCTGACTTTCTCAAGGTCTTCATCAGCCTCACATTTATTCAAACTAGGATCTGCAAAACTTCCACTCAGAGAATCATCAATAATTTCATCAAAAACAACATGAATACTCTCCTCTACAATTTTAGATCTCTTATTATAAACCCTGTAAGCTTTGCTGGTTTGAGAATAACCAAGAAATACACCTTCATCACTTCTAGCATCAAACTTACCAAAATTATCTTTGCCATTGTTATGCAAAAAACAAGTACAGCCAAAAGGCTTAAAGTAAGCAACACTAGGCTTCCTGCCTCTAAACAGTTCATAAGGGGTTTTCTTCAAAATTGGCCTGATCAAACATCTATTGAGCACATAATTGGCAGTATTAACAGCTTCTGCCCATAAAGAATTTGGCAAATTACTTTCAAGTAACTTGGTTCTAGACATGTCTTCTAGAGTCCTATTTTTCCTCTCAACTACACCATTTTGCTAAGGAGATCTAGGTGCAGAATAGTTGTGTGATATGCCATGCTTTGAAAAAAATAAATCAATATCAATTTGATCAAATTCCCTACCATGATCACTTCTAATAGATGCAACATGTAAGTTTTTCAAAGTTTGAAGCTCCTTGCAAAGTTTAGAAAATTCAGATCATGCTTCAGACTTTTCTCTAATAAATATAACCCAAGTATATCTAGAGTAATAATCAACTACAACAAGCATATATATCTTACCTCTGGGTGTTTGAACCCTCATAGGACCACACAAGTCCATATGCAACATTTCTAAGGGTTTGGAGGTACTTACAAAATTATTTGGCTTGAATGAGCTTCTGGTTTGCTTACCTTGAATGCACGCTTTACAAAACTCATTATCCTTGAATTTAAGGATTGGTAATCCCCTTACAAGATCTTTTGAGATGAGTTTTTTCAAGGAATGCATGCTTATATGACCAAGCTTTTTGTGCCATAGTTTTGAGTCATCCTTCAAAGCTTTGAGACATTTCAGACTATCACCTGCAACTTTGTCAGTACATAGTGCATAAACATTATGTGACCTAGGAGCAGTGAGAATGCAATTGCCTGATTTCTCATCTTGCACCAAACATTTCTCCTTGTCAAAGACAACCTTATTACCTTTCTCACAAAGCTGAGAAATACTCAAAAGATTATACTTAAGACCATCAACTAAAAAACATCAGAAATTGAATATGCAGAATTGTTACCAACACTTCCAATACCAATTATGTTGCACTTTGCTTGTCACCAAGTGTGATTGTTCCCTCTGATTAATCTTTCAGTTCTGAGAGTAAAGATTTCTTCCCATTCATATGCCTGGAACATCCACTATCCAATCTCCATTTCTGATTTTTCAAAGTTTTGGTGACATCCTGCAAAAATCAATCAATGCCTTAACAAGCTATTAGACCAAGTGTAGAATTTGGATTCATACTCAGATTCAACCATATTAGGTGGTCTAACTCCTTTTGGAACCCAAATCTATTTCACTTGTCACTTAAGCTGATAAGGATAGATGTTTCATTATGTGAGGTTCTGCCCTTCTAAAGGGGCAAGTTACTTTTACACGTCCAATTTTACATCAATAATGACACTTTGGTGAATGTCTGCTTCCTGATTTCACAAATGTGGTTTGGCTTTTTCTTGGAAAATTTAGATTATATCCAATTCCACTCTTGTGAACAGACTCCAGACTTCCTCCAAGCATGAGACTTAACTTCTGTTCTGAGCCATCAAAAGTTGAAAGAATTTTCTTGGATTCTTGAAGCTTACAAGCCAAAGTAGTGTTTTGTTGTTCTAAATCATCAGAATGATTTTTCAGATCAACAAACTTATCAGTTAAAATAGTGTTTTGATCAACTACTTCTTTGAACTGTCAATTTTTAACTTAGTAGGTTCAAGACATTTATTTTGAAAAACCAAATCTAAGTTTTCTTTTTCCTACTCATGAACCTTCATTTTCAAAGAGTCAATCTCATTCATGTAACTCTTATCATTAAAAAACATAATTTTGAGGATTTCAGGTAACACATCAGAAGGACCGGATAAGAGATTTTTTACCATGTCATCAATTGGTTTCTCACTGGAATGGTTCTCTTGATGTCCAGCCATTCAAAATATATTGGCTTGATCATCATTAGAGTCTAAGTCAGAAGAGTCTGAATCACTCCATGAAGCCACCATTTCTTTCTTCCTTCTGTTGTATTTTTCCTTCTTTGAAAATTGTCTAATTTTTGTTCTTTTGAGGAAAGTCTCTCACCAAGTGATATGCATATCCACATTCATAGCAATTCACAACTTTAGGTTTATATGATTGAGATGAGGACTTACCTTTCTGATCCTTGATAGTTGAGGATTTGAACTTTTTTTTTTGTGATCCTTGTTTCTAGAGTTCCTCTTTTTCTTGAGAATTCTGGCCAAGGCTTTGGAAATCAAGGCTAAGGCTTCCTCATCATCATCATCTTCCTCTGGTTCAAGGCTATGAGATTTTTCATTTTCTTTTGCCTTGAGTGCCAGTTTCTTTATGTTGTCACTCAGTTCACCATCAACCTCCCTCATAGAGGTCTCATGAGTGAGTAAATTTCCTTGAAGATCATCTAGTTCCAGAATGCTTAAGTCATGAGCTTCTTCAATGGCTGTAGTTTTGGGCTCCCATTTGGCATTAGGCAAGCTTCTAAGAATCTTCCTGACTTTTTCTTCATTTTAGAATACTTTTTCCAAATATTCCAAGTTGTTCACAATATTTGTAAACCTTTTGAACGTTGTTTGATGGACTCCTAAGAGTTCATCTTAAACAGTTCATAGTGCCTCAAACGGATATTAATCTTTGTCTGCTTGACTTGGCTAGTTCCTTCATAGGTAACAGTCAACTTATCCCAGATCTCCTTTGTATTATTGCAGTTGGATATCCTGTTGAACTCATCTGCACTAAGAGCACAATACATTAAGTTCAAAGCTTTGTAATTTTTTGATACTTTTTCCAGTTCAGTAACTGAGAGATCTTCATCACGTTTGACAGTTCTAACACCATCCACAGTGGTGTAGAATAGGTTTGGCCCATTCACAATAATAGATTGTAGTTCCATGTCCTGATCTATGATGAATATTTTCATCAATGCATTCCAATGCACAAAGTTATCACCACTGAATAATGGAGGTCTATTAGATGCCCTTCCCTGTGAGAGTCCTCCTTCACCTACAAAACTCATTGTCACAAGATTGATAGGTCTTTAAACTGTTACCCAAAGCTCTGATACCAATTGAAAGTGTGTAATTTAGGTTTAAACAGGTAAAATAATACTCTAGAATGGGGGGGGGGGTGAATAGAGTATGCTAGCTTTTGCCAAAACTCAAGTTTTTGAAACTTAAGTAAAACAAGCTGTTGATATCTCAAATCTTTGAAATAGATTTGAGAAGCTGAAAGATATAACAGCAGAGCATAGAGGCTTCAAAGATTTGAGATTTGGAAATCTCCTAAGCTGTGAAACTTCCAAAATAAACTTTATGTAAATTAGGCAAAAGTAAATAGCAAGGACACATATATTTTACAAAGTTGAGTCACAATTGGACCTAGTCTCTGCCTGAGGGATCTAATACCTCCAATACTCAAACATAAATTCTTATTAATCACCCAGATTTAGCCCTAGATCTCAAGCCTAAGTGAGCTACCTTACACTTATACAGCTTGTGGTTCCCAACCTATCTAGTTAAAAGCTACAACCTGTTGAAACAATAAGAACCTCTTGTGGTTCTTTTGAACAACCAAACTACTAAGTTTAGTGAGGTTTAGAAATACATAAAAGATGATACAATTAAGTACAGAGAGAAGAACTCAGAAAGAATAAGCTGTTAAAAGCCTTGAAGAGTTCTTCTGAATTTGAGTGATCTTCAGCCTACTTGAATTGATTCCCTGAATGATTTGAAGAAATGTATGTAATTGATCTTCCCAGATGATTTCTCTCTTCAAAAATACGAACTATGTGTCTCTAAATAGTCTATGCAATTCAAACTGAGCTAGTTGTTTTAGTCTGCAACTAACTTGGGAGATTTCAGGAACAAAATTCTTAAAATATCTCCTATCTGTTAAGCTCCTGTTAACAACTCAATTTGAGTACATTGCTGATCTGTTTATGGACGTTGGAGAGTCCAACAAACCTGCAAAATACTTAGCAAACAAGATCAAACAAATAATAATACAATATATCAAAGAGATGTGCTTGATACAACAACTAACCAATAAAGAGATAATTATGCTACACTTGTCTGCTGATAGTTCTGAGTTAACAATTATATTCAATCTCATGAATTTATCTAATACCCAATATAGAGATCAAAATCATAGACTATAATCAGCATGTAACAACATCCAAGTAACACTGAATCCATCTGCACACAGAAAGATGGTTAGAAGAACTTAGCAGTAAAGAGTGAGTTGAAAATCTCAAAGCTTTGAAGCTTTGCCTGCTAACTTCTCCAGAATGTGTATTGGATTTTCAATCCAATCTAATCCTGCAGTGATCCTATACAATATAGATTACTGGATATAATTATATAACTAAACTAATCATCATCAAAACATAACCAAAACCTGCACAAAATAGTTAGACAAATACAGCATACAAGAACTGCTACAGTAACTCAAAGCTTTGAAGCTTCGGTACTTAGCAATTTCTTATGCTTGTGTTTCTGGCTTTCATCATCAAGGAGCTAAGCTCTCTGCCTGTATTTTCATATCATAGTATCCATGAGCTTCAGACTTATCACACTACAAGTTCTCCGAGATTATAATTTTTTTGCTAAGTATGAGAAGTGTAAGTTCTGGCTTTGGAAGGTGAAATTTGTTGGCCAATTGGTTCTGAGAGTGGAGTACAATTGATCCATCCAAAATATAAGCGATTATGATCTGGGAAAGACCAAGGAATGTTTTTGATATATGAAGTTTATAGGGTTTAGAAGACTACTATCGGTGTTTAGTGAAGGAATTTTCATGTCTCGCCGCACCAATGACCAGAATAACTCGTAAAGAAGTTAAGTTCGCTTTAATGACATGTGTGAAGTAGCTTTCCAGGTACTTAAGAGGAGATTGAGTACAGCCCCGGTCTTAGTAGTGCTAGAAAGAGGGCTGGGTAACTCTGTTTACTGCGATACTTTTTGGGATGGATTAGGTTGTGTATTTATGAAGCAGGACAATTTTGTAGCCTATGGCTCTTGCCAGTTAAAGATAAATGAGAAAAATTATACCACTCAACATTTGCTGCTTTCAGTCGTTCACATGCCTTGAAGAGCTGGAGATACTAGTTTCTATGGTGAGCGATTTGAGGTTTTCTCTGAACATAAAGTTTGAAGTATTTTTTTTCACGGAAGCACCTGAATATGCGCCATAGGATATGTGTTGAATATTTATTGAATTATGACTTTGAGCTTTAGTATCACCCATGAAAGGTTAATGTGGTTGTTGATGCCCTAAGCAAGAAGCTTGTTTTGGCACTACAGCGAGTATGGCTATCCATGAATTAAAATTCTTAAGGATATTGGACAGTTTGACTTCTGTCTTGGGCGAGTGGATAGGCAACCTACAATGTTCAACTTGGTTTTGGTAATTACACTTACAAAAAGAATCATTGAGGCTCAACAAAGTGATTAAGAGATAGAACTTATTCGTGTTTTCTTTGCTAGTGGTGAGGTCATACAAGGTTGGGTTTGGCACTCTGATCATGTCTTGAGATTTTACGGTAAGTCATGTTTTCCTTTAACTTCCTATGAAGACGTATTACGGGAGTACCACCATTCCAAGTTAGTAATGCACCATGGAGGTACAAAGATGTATGCGGATTTGCGTGGCATGTTATGGTGGAAGGGTATGAAGAAAGATGTGGCCCTTTTTGTCGCTAAGTGTTTAACATGTCATAAAGTTAAGGCCGAGTATCAGAGGCTAGTGGGATTGTTACAACCTTTACCTGTGGCGGAGTGGAAGTGGGAGCATGTGACGATGTCAGGTCTTCCAAGGTCATCAAAAGGTCTGGATGCCATTTTGGTGGTTGTGGTTCGTCTTACGAAGTCAACCTATTTTCATCCTATTCAGATGAAAGATTCAGCAAATGCTCTTAGCAAACTCTATATACATGAGATTCTCAAACTGCATGGTGTTCCAGTTTCAAATGTTTCAGACAAAGATCCACAATTTACTTCACGATTTTGGAAGAGTTTACATTCGTCCCTTGGGAAAAGGTGTTGTTTAGTATTGCATTTCACCCTCAGACAGACGAACAATCAGAGCTTACAATACATATTTTGGAGGATACTCATCGGGCTTGTGTATTAGATTTTTGAGGTTCATGGGAGGATCAACAATAGCTATGAGACAATTATTGAGATGGCGCTTTTTAGGCACTTTATGGTAGGCATTGTAGATCACCCATTTAATGGACCAAGGTAGGAGATGCGGCTATGTTAGGGCAAGAGTTGGTTCAAGAAACTACTTGCAAAAATTTCAACAATCCGACAACGCCTGGTCACAGCCCAAAGTCGCCAGAATGGTTATGCATACAAAAGGAGGCGGCATTTAGCTTTTGAGGTTGGAGATCATGTATTTATTATGGTTTCACCAAGGAAGGGGTTGTTGAGGTTCGGTCGAAGTGGAAAGTTAGCACCGCGGTTCATTGGGCTATTTGAGATTTTAGAAAGAGTGGGCGAGGTCTCTTATCGTCTTGCATTGCCACCACAGTTGGGGTTCATAACGTGTTCCATGTTTCTATGTTGAAAAAGTATGATCCTGACCCCACACATATCCTTGATTGGACTGTTTTGGATGTTAACGAGGATGTGTCATATGAGGGGAGACACGTGCGAGTATTGGATTTCGGGATAAAGTGTTGCATGACAAGTAATTTTTTTGGTAAAGGTCTTGTGGAATTACCATGGCCTTGAGGAGGCCACTTTGGATCTTGAAAATGACATACGACCCAAAGTTATTGGTTCAAGGTACGTCTTGAATTTCGAGTACGAAATTTTATTTTAAGGGTTGTAGGTTGTAGAGATCTATAATTATTTTAATTATTACTATTATTATTATTACTACTACACTAATAATTATTTTTCTGTTGGTTTGATGTGTTCATGTAGTATTTGGCATATTGTTTGATTTAAAAGGGTGGATATTTTTATGATCATAGGTGTTTAATGAATACTAGTCTGTTAATATGTATTATCTATAGCTCGAACGTTCATTTTTTTGTTCTGGGGGTATGTGTTAGTATATATTCTAAAGTTAGGGGGATTGTGATGTCTTCTTATAAACTCCATAACTTGTACGTTGATATTACAAAGTGAAAATAGAGAGAAAAAAAATAAGAAAGCAGGAGAGTCCATAGAAAACCCTCCCACCGTTCAGCCATTGTTGTCACTCCTTCGTTTTTCCTTCGACGGAGCCACCATAGGGCGTTTTCCGGCGATCAAGCCTCATTCCCATCAATTGTGAGTCTCAATCTACCTCTTTCAATCTATTCCATAGTTGCTAGCACATATTCTCCATGTTTGGTGTATAAAGTTTCAGTTTATCAGTCAATTTTCATTCAATCAGTCAAATAAAATTTTAGAATTGATGACCTAAAACTCCTTATCTCACAATCTTGTAGAAGGGCGTATTGGACTACACATCAAGAGCTTCAAAACGGTACCAAAATATCCATCTCTCGGTGAAGTCCAAAAATCATGTGTTTCACACTAGGTTGGGAAATTAAGTGATTTGGACATTGCAATGTGTATACTTGTGATATGCTTACATTATGTTTACATGTAATGGTGTGAATTGAATGTGTGAAGTGTATGTCTTTGAATTGATAAGAACTTTGGTAATTGTGCTATGTGAATTTTATTATATACGAATGCGTGAAGGTTGTCGAAGTGATGAGCTTGTTATATAGTGGTGTAATTGGAAATTGAGGGGATGTTTTGATTAGAGTTTAGGAATTTTAGGGTGTGAGAAATCGATTGAGTCATATGGTGTGTGTGTCTTAGGGAGATTGTACCCGTTGAGCGAGTTGGGCTTGGTGCCCATAGGTGAAAGACAGTAAGCCCCGTAGAGGTGCATGACTATCCTTTGGGTTAATAACCCATAAAGGTGTGTCGTGTATTTGGGTTTCCTGTTTCCTCGGTTTGATACCGTAAACGGCCGTGTGTTTGGGTTTCCTGTTCCCTCGAGTGGATACCGTAAATGGCCGTTTGTTAGGGTTCCCTGGTCTCTCGGTTTCAGTCCGTAAACGGCTGTGTGTTTGGTATTTGTTGTTCATGGTTTGGTATTTTGGTCGAGCATATGTTACCATTAGTTGTTTGATTTATACATTGTGGGCGTCGGTTTACATTTGTTGTGTATGTCGCTCTTATAGTTGTGGTAATGTCTATATTAGTTTTTTTTCATACTGGGCTGTGGTTGCTCACCCTACTATTTTTCAGGTGAGAATGCAACGCATTGAAGACATGGAAGCTTGACTTGATTCTTGCATTAAAGTTTCTCGTTAGACAAATTTTTGTGATCTAGCTCATGTGGTTATGTGAAATTAGTTGCTTTGTCAATAATGTGAAATGCGTAGACGCGTATACATTCTTTGCACGTTTTGGAGGGCCATTGGCCCAGTTGTGAGAATTGATATCTTTTTATGTTGATTCATCTCAAAATCCTCAAATCATTTTGATAGTAATATGATGCAGTTATCGTCATTTTGGCACACTTCTCATGTTAATTGAATAGCGTTGGGACAATATTTAAGCTGTTTTACATAAACTGGACGGATTTTACATGCTGCTACGATTATGCTCTTTACAGGATATCCATCAAACGGATCGAATTGATTCAAGAAGATCTGTAAACTAGACACATACGAGTCATTTCCAGCCAATTGTGGTAGATAGTTAACGGTTAGATTGCCCTGAAACATTTTTTTTAAGTTGGTCATTCAGTTTTAAATTTTTTCGCTCAAGTAGTCATCTCAAGAAAAAAATTATAATTAAATATCGGTAACTCCGAATCAAAAACTGTTGTATATTGTGTATTATACATTTTGCGGAACCTCCCTGCAAAAATTCATGTTCTCTGGGTTTATAGTTTATGAGTAATTGAATTTTGAAAGTTCGGGTTACACTTATGAATTTTCGGCCGACCAACCGCACGTTTGGGCTTATATCTCCCGAACGCCTACACACGTTTCAAAATTGTTTTAGACAAAAATAATTAGGAATATCTAGTATGTCTCTGACCAAGTTTCGTAATTTTTTACAGAGTCGTTTAAGAGATATCAAATTTCTAAGACGAAATGATGTAATTGTCCATTTTCAGCTTATTCTTTGTGAATATGGTTACGTTCTTCGGTCATGGGGTTTCGGGCCGTGACATTCCACCACCACCAGGTATTTTTTTTATAGATATCAATTTTTTTTCTCTTCATCTTTGGTATTGGACACTGAATGTGGATCTCACATTTGTCGAAATGTGCAGGATATAAAGAGAAGCAGACGACTGGCTAAAGGGGAGATAGACTTGCTCATGGGGAATAGAGAAAGAGTTGTTGCATTATCCGTAGGCGTTTATGAGTTATCTTTACCTTCAGGACTTATCTTAGAATTAGACAATTGATATTTTGTGCCTCCTATGAGCAGAAACATTATTTATGTTTCTTGTTTGGACAGGAAAGGTTTATCTATTAAAATAAAGGACAGATGTTGCTCCATTTATTTTGATGGTTTGCATTATTGTAATGCTTTATTGTCTAATGGATTATATATCCTTGATATAGATAACTCAAACTATAACATTAATACTAAGAGGATTCAACTAATGATTTAAATCTTACTTGTCTATGGCATTGTTGTTTGGGCCAAATAAACGAAAATCGCATCTCTAGACTCCATAAGGATGGATTCCTAGACTCATTTGATTATGAATCATATGAGACATGTGAGGCTTGTTTATTTTAAAGGATGACAAAGTCCCCTTTCAAGAAGAAAGGTGAGAGGACTAGTGAGCAATTGGCTCTCGTGCATACTGATGTATGTGGGCCAAGTTCCACGCCTCTCAGAGGTGGTTACCTGTATTTCATTACATTTACTGATGACTCCAGTAGATATGGTTTTGTGTACCTTATGAAGGCCAAATCCGAATCCTTTGAAAAGTTTAAAGAGTTCAAGCATGAAGTAGAGAAGCAACTTGGTAAAAGTATTAAGGCTCTACCATCAAATTGTGGAGGAGAATACTTGAGCCAAGAGTTCGATGACTATCATAGAGAGTGTAGGATCTTGTCCTAACTGACTCCACCTGGGACGCCACAGTGGAGTGGCGTGTCCGAGAGGAGGAATCGAACGCTGTTTGACATAGTTCGATCTATGATTTGCCAAACTGATCATCCATTATCATTTTGGGGACACACTCTATTATGTGCAGCTTTTACCCTGGACCGTTTTCCATCTAAATATGTCATGTAAACTCCATATGAGATGTGGAGTGGGAGGCGTCCCACAGTGTATTTGATGAAGATTTGGGGTTTGCGACGTCTATGTAAAGCGTTTACAAACAGACAAGCTCGGACCAAAGTCGGATAAGTGTAATTTTGTGGGATACCGTAAGGAAACGAAGGGATATTACTTCTACAATCAAGCCAAAAACAAAGGTTTTGTTGCCCGGCGTGTTTCTAGAACGAGAATTTGTCTCTAAAGAAGCCAGTGGCTGGACACTAGAACTTGAAGATGTTCAAGAACCACAAACCTCTAATCCTACTATTGAACATGAACAGGAACAACAAGATGTTGTGGAGGAACCTGTTCAAGTAACACAAGAACTTAGTAGGTCGAGTAGGGTACGTCAGAGCCAGAGAGGTATGGACTTCTCGTTACTGAGCCTGGTGACGCATTACTTATGGATGATGAGCCTAGTACATATAAAGAGGCCATGAAAGGGCCGGGCTCTCAAAATTGGCTTGAATCTATGAGATCAGAAATGGAATCCATGTATACCAATAAAGTATGGACTTTGGTGGAACCACCACAAGGGGCTCGGCCCATAGGGTGCTACTAGGTCTTCAACAAGAAGACTGGCATGGATGCGAATGTGATTGCCTATAAAGGCCGATTGGTGGCAAAAGGATTCAGACAGATTCATGGTATTGACTATGATGAAATATTTTCTCCACTCGCGATGAACAAATCCATTCGTATCTTACTTTCTATTGAAGCTTATCACAATTATCAGATTTGGCAGATGGATATCAAAACAGCATTTCTGTATGGAAACCTGCTTTGAGGATGTTTAGATGTTACAGCCTGAGGATTTTTAGGATCTAGAGCATGCCCATAAAGTATGTAAGTTGCAGCGATCCATTTATGGGTTGAAGCAAGCTTCTAGGAGTTGGAATCTGCGTTTTGATGTCGCGATCAAAGAGTTTGGATTCATCAAACAAAGGAAAACCTTGTGTTTACAAGAAGGTTCGTGGGAGCTCTGTTGTGTTTCTGGTCTTGTATTTGGATGACATACTACTCATCGGAAAGGACATTCATACCTTGCAGCCTATTAGAGACTGGTTAGGGAAGTGTTTCTCAACGAAAGACTTAGGGGATGCAACTTATATACTTGGTATCAAGATCTACAGGTATTGATCGAGGATGCTGCTTGGCCTAAGTCAGAGTACATATATAGACAAGGTGTTGAAACGGTTCAACATGCAAGACTCCAAGAGAGGATTCTTGCCCATGTTGCATGGGATCACCCTTTCGAAATATGATTGTCCTTCTAATGAGATTGAGAAGAACCACATGGTTAGGATGTCGTATGCTTCAGCCATAGGATCTATCATGTACGCCATGGTATGTACTAGACCTGATGTGTCATATGCGTTGAGTATGACAAGCAGATACCAGTCTAATCCGGGTGAGAGTCACTGGATTGGTGTCAATAATACCCTTAAGTACTTGATAAGAAATAAGGATGCATTCTTGATATATGGAGGGGAGGAAGAGCTAAGTGTAAAGGGTTACACTGATGCAAGCTTCCAATTTGACAGAGCTAATTTCAGATCGCAGTCAGGATTTGTGTTTTGCCTAAATGGAGGAGATGTGAGCTGGAAGAGCTCCAAGCAAGAGACGGTTGCTGATTCCACAATTGAGGCTGAGTACATTGCTGCATCGGGTGCAGCAAAAGAGGCTGCTTGGATTTGGAAGTTCATTATTGATCTTGGTGTGGTTCCTAGTGTTGTGGATCCAATTGAGTTGTATTGTGACAACACTGGGGCGATCACACAATCCAAGGAACCCAGGTCACACCACAAATCCAAGCACGTACTCAAGAAATTCCATCTTATTCGATAGATCATAAATAGAGGAGAGGTGAAGATACAAGATTCCTACAGATGAATATTTGATAGATCCACTTAGAAAGCCTCTTGTTTAGAGAAAGCATGAAGGGCACACTAGATCTATAGGCATACGAGATGCACCAGATTGGCTCTAGCGCAAGTGGGAGACTGTTGGAATGGATGTCCTAGAGGCAATCTTATTTAATATGAAAATTATTTTTGCTAGAATAATCATTCTATTATTTATGGAGATATTTAATATAATGAAGTCCTTAGATTACAATTGTTGTTTATCTTAAATATCCCTAGTCGTTTATATTGATTAATAGGACAATCAATTACAGACTAGTATGTGGGTAGATTGATATGGAGTTATCAAGTCTAGCACATGGGTATGCATTAGGGTTGATGGGATACTGGAATTACCCACCACGAGAAGGCTCCAAATAAGTTATGTAAAAGTCATGAGTGCTTCTCATATTAACAATGGTATTGTGGTCCTTAGACTTGAAGTCACTAGATACTCTAGTTGTGGAGTATTGTCTTTTGATATCGCCCAACGTTGCGCCGTGATTGGTTGGCAATAAAGGCATTTATTGGAAATAATAGGAAGCAGACTTAGAGATGTTAGTGATGTAGAAAGGCTTTGTCCCTCCCACATAATGGGAGCAAATATCCACGGCCAGTTAGTGCTTATAGAATGTCTGGTAAGACTCAGATAAATAATGGGATATTGATGACATCTGCATGGATAAGCCTATTCCAAAGATCGAGAAACTATGGATTGGATATACCAGTGTGAATTGTATGTCTCGTGTCCAATCCGGATATAGAGACAATGGGATGTTACAATACGGTAACATTGGTCACAAGGTTTGTCGGAACACTGACTATTTCTACTAGTTGGGTGACATAGATGTGATGCTAGACACCGCTCTATGTTTGTAATTGTCACTACCAACTATGTAGAAACCTATGGGGTCACACGCCCGATGGATTAAACTAGACGTGGGAATTAATCAGTAGGAATAATTAAATAGAAGGATCAATACACAACAACAAGAAAACTTAGTAGGACTAATTTGCAGAGTGGACTAATCCGTGTAGAGGCATGATTAGTATTGGAGAAAATATGTAGTTAATAAGGATTTATTAGCAATATAAGGCACTCGTAGCTTATTTTCTCATAAGTGTATCATGATTGAAAGAGATGACAAAGCAAGGAGAGAAAAATATTCTAGGGCCAATATCCTAGTCGTCCGCCCGCCCCTACCCGTGGCCACAAAGAGGCGCGACCTCTTTGGTCCTCATTCTACGTGATCTGCTGCTTCCTCCTTCCTCCAGTTGCTAGCACATAGACGTTGGAAGGATTCCATTGCAATCCTAGGTGTGGATATTCATAGAGACGTGGATAACATTCTACGTGGACTGATTTCTTAGACAACCAAGGTACACAACGATTATACCCTTACCATGTTATGATGGCTTGTCCTGTGATTCATGGAAGGTCTTGAAAGGAATTAATTTATTGTTTTTCCGTTGCTTAATATCTTTCAAAACCCTACATTGAAGACCCTTGATATGTCACTGACACCTTCAGTCATAGTACACGACACCAGTAACATGCTCTGTTTTTCTCCTCTCTCTCTCTCTCTCTCTCTCCGATTTTTCCCATTTATGAGTTGCTCTTGAGCTAGAAAATAGAAAGAGGAAGAGAGGGAGAGAGAAGCATCTTATTTATCCAATTTCTAGGCTATTTTTGACAAGTTCAGGGGCGGTTGTAGTGCTCAGTTTTCTGGGCTGTTTGGTGCGATTTCTGCTGCTTCTCTTGCTATTCTTGGTACTGTAAAAACAATAGTAGCTATCATTATAGTACTACTTAAATAAGTTAGCATCATTTGAGTAGTGGAATCTAGTTGTTGGGTAGTAGCAACTGTATTGATGCTCTCAAGTGTGAATTCAAGTTTGGATTATTGAAACTTAAATTTCTCTAAGTCTCTCTTGAATTTCCTATGATATCTAGCTTATTCAATTGCTTGGGTGATTTGGGACTATCTGGTGCCCTAATATTCCTATTGATTCAATTTGAACTTCAAGGATGAATGTGTTTAATTGAGTTTACTTGAATGCTTAGTGCAATGTTTGGATTACTCATGTTGATATATTTGATGCATTGAATAGGTAGATGTGCGATATCCTTGACGTGTTTGATTTGAGGTTGCACTTGAGTAAGAGGAAATCATCAATCCTAACTTTGTGAAATTGAGTACTAGTTAGGTGATTTCAGTAAGAATTTACAAATCTCACTTGCTGCTTGATCTTTCATGTGGAAACACCTATGTGTGCGTAGATATGCTTGATTCTTGAAACACTTGAAATTTGGAAATGTCATTTGAATGATCTCTTTAGTGCTTTATTAACATGTTGGATTTACACACATCATTTGTCACGAGTTTGATTGCGATCAACAACCACTTCTTGAGATACGTGTCTAGTGGATTGCTACATGTGATGTGAGATCCGGGCTTGAATATAATAGGAGGATTGGTCACTTGAAAAACCGATGATCCCTATCCCCTCTCGATACATATGTTTGATGCTTGAAACTCTAATTTGGAAATCTCATTTGAATGATCTCTTTAGTGCTTGATTAACATGTTGGATTTAAACACTTCATTTGTCACGAGTTGGATTGCACTGAGTAACCACTTTTGAGATACTTGTCTTGTCGATTGTTACATGTTATTTTAGAACCGGGCTTGGATATAATAGAAGGATCGATCACTAGAGAATCCGATGATCCTAGCAGGCTTGGTATTTCACTTCTTTCTTTGTTATTTAGTCTAGATAATCCACATATCTCAACTTGCTCCATCACTTAGGTGGTGGATTACATAGCGTGTCTAGCTTAAAAGCCTATGAGAATTTCCTTTAGCCGTCTTAATTAGTTTCTTAGTTGTGTTTACTCTAGTAATAGTAAGTCATTGTCTAACCATCCTTTCCTTGTAGAAATCGACCCCGGTCTTACCGGGTACTACTTGGGACGATATCATATTCTTGGGATTTTTATAAACAAGTTTTTGGCGCCGTTGCTGGGCAGAGGCTAGGCATTAGATTAATTTGCTATTCTATTTTCTTACTTTGTTTGGTGGTATATGCCTTAGTAGTCACTCTAGTTGCTTGTAGTTGGTTAATCTTGGCAGGCATATCTCTTGTCATTACCTCTCATCTACTTGCTTGAAAAGATGTCTCATGAATGTTTTAGACTTGGTGAGATGTGGCCTAGCATGCGTTGTGATATTTTTTGTATAAATTGACATGAGGCCATGAATTTCCCTAACGTTCCCGCATATCCTTATTACTATGCATTTACTCGGAATAAGAATCATTCTTGAGAATCAATCAGTTCCAAACGTGAGTGTTCTTACAATAATGGTGATTATTTTCATAAGTATTCTTGGTATGATAGTAGGTCACATACACACATCTCATGCTTCTTGTGCACAATCACCACCCTCACACACTTACATGTTTTCAAACTCCCATGATTCTTGTTCTTATGAATATGATGACATGAATTGTGAATCAATGGGATTGAATCATTTTGAGAGAGAACTGTATGTGAATGAAGAACTAAATGCGCATATAAGTGATTCTCAAGAAGATAAACTTCAAGAACTCTTGAAATCAAATGGGGAACTAGTAGAATCATTTTCTCATTTGGTTGATAGAGTGACTTCCTCATATTTTCAATATCATGATGACGAGTCTCTTGCATATAGTTCTCACTCTTCACAAGACTCACCATCACATGAGTCTGAAGTTTCCATTCACACACATCACGAGCCTACTCATGACCAAATTTATTATGATATGTTCAATGATGGAGTTGTTACTACTAGGATAGGTTGTTGTATTAATTTCTCATTTTCACATTCTAAAGGAGCATGTGATAGTGATATTGGTAGTGAGATGATGTTTGTGAAGATGACTCTTCAAACCACTCATGTGATGATTTAGAGGTCAAATTTAATTTTACCACACATGAAGGGAATGTTGTCTTGTCTTACGCTCATGAGGAGCCTAATACTCACCGGAGTTCCAATGATCATGATCATTACTTGTTTTGTGATGTCTTAGATGATACTCTAGGAGAACCCCCTTCGTTAGAAATTGTGGGAGGACCTTCAAGTAAGTTGGGGGGGTTTAAGTGTTGATACTCTGATTCATATGGACTCTCTTACTACATCTTCCAAGGAATTATATGAGGTTACATAGGAGGATTTTGAACTTTTGTGTGGTAGTGAAGCTTCCTACTCATCTCTTCTAACGAAAGATGCATTTAACTTTGATGAAGAGGAGAGACTAGTGGCTCAATTTGATAAAGTCAATGACCCTATTCCTGAGCCTAAGGGTTTGGATGTTGTTTCATGTTCTCAAATGATTTTACCTCTCTTTTGTGAGGCCACATCCCTAAATCCATATGTCATGTTTAAAATTGATGAGACTGAGGATTCAAAAGTTTCCCCTATCTCTCAAATTGTGGTTTCAAGTGGAAAATTGGCAACTTATGAACACTCGTTCTATGATTCGATTCATTTGAGGATTTCAAACCCTTTTCTTAAGATGATGCATTGATAACTAATTGCTCTAGCCTTATTGCAAGATTTTGCTTGCATCTCTTATTCATCTTTTGTGCATTGCCCCTACTTCTCCTTTCTATTTTAATTGATGAATCAAACTTTTTGGGGAAGAATTACTTTTATAAGAGTCAAGTGGGGGCAGGGCATGGAAAGAAGTTTCCAAGATTAGTGGTGGGATAGCATCATTTCTTTGTTCCACCTCCCAATTTGTACACAAATAAATTAGTTTATCTATATTTTCTTGCATTTTTTATTTTCAATGAACATTTTGTAGGTTGCTCTCGGAGGAGGACTTGTGCTTGGTGGCTAAGAAAGCAAAAATGAGGTCCATTTATCCCTTGTCTCTTATATGAAATTTTTGATATGTCATTGTTCTCACACATTGAGGACAATGTGACATTTAAGTTGGGGGTAGTGGATTATAGATTTAATTAGTTGGTTGCTTGGACTTTGTTCTTCTTTGATGTAGCTTACCTTATCTTGAAAATACAAAAAATAAAAAATAGAAATAAATCACAAAAATAAAAATAAAAAATGAATATTTTGAAAAAAAAATATGTGTGAACCTTTCATGAGAAACATCACTTTTTTCTCGTGTAAAATCATATACATTGTTTTCTTTTTCTTTGGTAGCTTTACTTATTTTAATGTTTCATCTTGAGTCTAGATTTTATTTTCTTCTTTCATTAATTTATTGAGTCTTAGAAAATATAGTTGAGTCACTTACTTTGAAATAAAAAAGAAGAAAAAAATGAAAAATTAGAAAAATGAAAAAGTGAAAAGGGGGGATTTTAGGAAGCTAGATGTTTTAAAAGAATGAAATATCTTAATCCATGTTTTTTTTATATTTATTTTTATAAGGATTTATTTTCTTATATTCAATACATCTACACAAATATCCCACATTCTATGAACTCATGCGTCCTGACAAACCGACACACTAAATTTATGTTTCATGTTTAAGTCATTCACACTAAGTTGATCACATAAACGTTGACGTCTTCTACTTTTGAAAAATTGTGTATTCTCTAAAGCTATTTCAACTCTATAAAAACGATTATATTCTCATTGTTTTTGGCGGTGGAAATTTGTAGCCCAATGGGTTGTGGTGGCCCATGACACCCTATGCGATTCCTAAGAAATAGAGGGGTGTTCGGGGATAAATGTCACGTCACCACCCAGATAGATCCCTTTGTTCAGCCTAAAAATCCCACTCGCTTGTATATTCCTCGATTTTGTTGTGGGTCTTGGAGAGCCTTGGATTGGAGGTGGAAATAAGTTAAAAAAAAAAATTAATGCTAAAATTACACCACCTGCCAAAAAATCCACAAAATTATCAGACAAGCCCTCTACTACAGCCCCCATTTTATAACTCGTTTTGGTTCAAAGCTTTGGAGTTTCATCCTACATGGGTGCTTTTTAATAAGTATGAGAATGACTAGTTTCGTGTGATCCTTATTTTTGAAGGCATACTTTCTTGCAAATTGGACTAAATTAACAAGTTTTTTGGTTTCTTATGAGTCAACTTCCACCAACCACCGCCCACATTTGTATGAGTATATACTTAGATGTCCATAAACTTCTTTCTCAATATTTTTGGACTTTGAGAATTTATTTGAGAAAAGCTTTGTGCATTTTTCGTTATTTTCCGCACCAAAAATAAAATAAAATTACCTAGTAATCTTTAAGGTTTTATTTTCTTTGGGATTTTACTTAGGATAGATAATGTGTGTGTGTGTGTGTTTGTCAATATTTGAGTCTAGTTTAGAATTGTGTCAAGCCTTGTCTAGTTGAGTGTGTGTCTCTCATGATTGGTTCTTTCCTAGTTTACTACTTATATCGCTCTCTTTGTTCGAGGACAAGCAAAATGCTAGTTTGGGGTGTGTTAACAATCTAAAATTGCATGTTTTAGTAGGTTAATGAGTGCCTCATAACTTTCTTTTGTGTGTAATTTGCTTATTTTTATCCCTATTTCTATATTTATGTTTGGTTCTTGTAGTTTTGGGTGTTTTCAAATATTTTGTAGCTCAAAAATTGCATTTGAGCTCTAGTGATGATCTAAGGAGGCGCTTTGGAGGGCCAAAAGACGTGAAGAAAGACCTTGGAGCATTCGATATAAATATTCAAGTACATGAGGGCCAAACATAAAGAACTTCATGGATCGGGGGTTTAAGAGGAGTTATTCAAAGTTTTTAGGGGGTGCCTTGAAATGTTTCTAAAAGCCACAGGGTAGTTTGTACACTTATTATGGGTTTGGGGGCCATTTTAAAGCCCCTAGTAAACTAGAGGGGCCAAATTGCAAATTATGTGAAACAACTCAGCACCAAATCAGGGGTTCAAGGTGTTCTCCCTCCCCGACGCAGGACACAGACAAAGAGGACCAGAGACCTCCATTGAAGACCGACTGAGCTCCCTCGAAGCCCTCAACCGGCCTCAAATCTTCATCAAATCGCCCAAATCGGTCCAACTCTCCTCCTCACCCGATCCTCTACATAACCGAGCCATCAATTCGGCCCAAGAAGAGACGAGTACAAAAGCCCCAAATTCAACCTAGGGTTCCTGGGCTCTAAAAATCAACGATGAAGATAGTTTGAGATCAATTGAAGGGATGATATTACCCTTGGAGGCCCCAAAACCCTTCCACACCGTCCATAAAAGCCGAAGTGAAGAATTGAAGACCCTTGATCTCTCACAGACACCTTCGGTCACATTACACGAAAGTAGCATCATCCTCAGTTTTTCGCCCCTCTCTCTTCGATTTCGCCAATTTCAGGGTTTTTCTTGAACTAGAAAATATAAAGAGGAAGAGAGAGAGAAGCATCATTTTTGATCAAATTTCTAGACTGTTTTTGACAAGTTTATGGGTTGCTGTTGTGCTCTATTTTCTGGGCTGTTTGGTGCGATTTATGCTGCTGTTCTTGATGTTCTAGGTAGTGTAACAGAAAAATTAGCTATGAGTAGAGTACTACTTCAATTAGTTAGCTTCATTTGTGTAGTTAAATCCGGTTTTTGGGTTTGAACTAGTAGCAAGTGTATCCATGCTCTCAAGTGTGAATACAAGTTTTGACTATCGAAAGTTAAATAGCATACTGGATTGACCCACAACGAGAAGGCTACATACAAGTTATGTAAATTCACATGTCTTCTCGTAGTGAAAACGATATTGTCATCCTTAGACTTGTAGTCACTAGATCCTCTATTTGTAGAATGTTGTGTTTTGAAATCGTCGAACGCTACATTGTAACTGGGTAGTAATAAAGGTGTTAGTCGGACAAGATAAGGAAGCAAGCTTCGAGATGGTAGTGACGTTGATAGAATTTGTCCCTCCCACATAATGGGAGCAAATATCCATGGCCACTCGAAGGATGGTGCTTATAAAATGTCTGGCCACACTCTGATAAATCAATATAGGATATTGATGTTATCTGCATGGATAAGACTATTTCTAGAATCGAGAAACTATGCATTGAGTGTGACTTCTATGTCTCATTTCGAATCCAGATATAGATACAAAGGGATGAGACAGTACTTGCACAAGGTTTGTCAAAGTAATGACTATTTCTATTAGTTGGGTGGCATGGATGTGTTGCTAGACACCGCTCCATGTTAGTAATATTTACTAACAAATCAGTAGAAACCTATGGAGTCACACGCCATAAGGATTAAGATAGACATGGGAATTAACTAATATGATTAATTAATAGAAGGATCAATACGCAACTACTTGCAAACTTGGTAGGACTAGTTTGCAAGTTGGACTAATATGTGAATGGACAGGATTAGGATATGGGCCTTTATACAGTTAACAATGAGTTGTTGGACTATATAAAGGAAATTCCTAGCTTATTTCTCACACTAATGCTCATAACCAATTGAGTGTGAGAAAGAAAACCAAGGAGAGAGAGCAAGACAAGGGCCGCCTGACCCCGTCTGCCCCCTCTACCCGCCGGCCAAAGGAGAGACCAAACTTCCTATTTTGGTCTCCGTTCTGTGATCCTTCTCTTCCTTCCTTTACCGATTGCTAGCAAAAAGGTGTGGAGGAATCTAGTTCTTCATCCTAGGCGTGGACTGTCTATAGAGACGCAAACACAATTTTGCGTCATCACAGGCGACAACCAAGGTAATTTGTTAATACAACCTTCACTATCATTATGATGTCTCCTCATGTGATCCTTGGTGGGTCTTGTGCGGATCTTATTTGTTCAATTCCGCTGCCTAATCCTTTACAAAACCCAAAAACTTTTCTCCGGAAGCATTGTCCACGAAATGTCTTCAAGAGTCATGTTCTTTCTTTCAAAAACACCATTATGTTGAGGATTTATTGGAGAAGAAAAATTGTGAGAGATTCCATTCTTAGCAAAAAATAAATCAAACTCAAGTTGATCAAATTCTCTACATGATCACTTCAAATTGAAGCAATAGGCATGTTTTTCATGGTTTGAAGCTCTTTACAAAGCTTTAAAAATTCAGATAAAGCTTCAGATTTATCTTGAAGAAACATTACCCAAGTAAATCTAGAGAAATTATCTACAATGACTAGCATGTAATTCCTACCCTTTGGATATGGAGTTCTCATAAGACCACAGAGATTCATATGCAGTTTTTCAATGGGTCTAGTAGTACTTACAAAGTACTTTGGCTTGGATGAACTTCTTGTCTGTTTACCTTGAGCACAAGCTTTGCATACGTCTTCATCCTTGAACTTGATATAGAGCAGACCTCTCACTAGTTCTTTAGAAACTAACTTGTTAAAAGTGTGCAAGCTAATGTGTCCAAGATTTCTGTGCGAAAGCTTTGAATCCTCTTTCAAGGATTTGAGGCACTTCAGACTTTCTCCTGCAACTTTTTTGGTGTGCAAAGTATTAGTATTTATTGACATTGAGGCAGTGAGGATGCAAATTATAGAGTTCTCATTTTTCACTACACATTTCTCTTTGTAAAAATAACCTCATTGCTATTTTCACATATTTGAGATACACTAAGTAAGTTGAATTCCAAACTATTAAACAAATAAACATCAGAAATAGAGTTTTCAGAATCTGTACCAACTTAACAAATACCTAGGTTGTTGCATTTGCCTTTGTCACCAAGTGTAATTAATCTTTTCATTCTGAGAACAAATATCTCTTTCCACTCATGTGTCTGGAGCAACCGTTGTCTATAAACCATTCCTATTCTTTGTTCTTGGTGACAGCCTGCAAACACCATTCACTGCTTTACCCAGGTATTAGACCAAGTATAGAATTTAGATTCATATTCAGGGTCAACCATGTTACGTGGTCTAACCCCTTTAGGATTCCAAATATGTCTAACTTGTCCCTTGATTGGAAATGGAAAAGTGTTCCACATTATGTGAGGCTCTCTTCTTCTAAAGGGAAAATTCATCTTAACATGACTAATTATGTTGCACTAATGGCACTTAGGTGGCACTTAGGAGAAGTTCTGCTACCAGCCTTCACAAATCTGGTGTTGTTTTTTTAGGAAAAATTGGATTCTAACCAATACCAGTTTTGTTAACAGACTTTAAACATCCTCCAAGAATCAGGTTTAAATTGTGTTCTGAGGCAGCAAGTTTGGTCATAACATTCTTAGATTCTTGAATTTTCTCAGCTACTGTAGTCCTTTGATCCTCCAATTCATCAAACTGATGTCTTAGAGAAACAATATTGTCACTTAAAAGAGAGTTCTCAGTGACTACTTCTTTGACTTATGAGTTTTCAAGGCTTGAAACTGGTTTCCAAGGCCTTGAAATCTCTGTCAGATTTCTTTTGAGAAATTTCAAGATTCTGATTTTTGACAAACAAGTTGCAAGTTTTCTTTTGCTTGCTCATGAACCTTTACTTTCTAAATTTCTGATTTCTCTCAAATAGTCCTCTTCATTTAAAAGCATTGTTCTAAGATAATCAGAAAGGACATCTGTTGGTTTTGAAATCAAACAGTTTACCATTACCTCAATATTGTTTTAAGAACTTTTATCATGCTTGGCCATAAGGCTGTGGTTGGCCTGTTCTTCCTCATATTCAGAATCACATGGCGAGTCTGAATCACTCCAAGAAGCTATCATAGCATTCTTTTTTCTGTCATGCCCCTTCTTCTTAAAGTGTTTGTTTTTCTTATGTTGACAGTCTCTAATAAAATTTCCTGCATCACCACCCTCAAAGCAATTCATTACGTGAGACTTATTACCATGGGAAGAAGATTTACCTTTGTAGTCTTTGCAACTTGAGGATTTATGTTTATCCCTGCTGAAGTCTTTGTTTCTAAAGTTCTTCTTCATCTTGAGAATTCAAGTCAAGGCTTTGGAAATAAGAGCAAGGGGATCTTCATCATCATCTTCTTCTTCATTTTTAAGGCTTTGAGATGGATCACTCTCCTTAGCCCTGAGAGCCAAGTTCCTGACACTTTATGGTAGTTCTCTATCAACTTCATTCATGCAGATTTCATGTGTAAGTAGCTTTCCCCGCAAGTCATCAAGTTGAAGAGATGATAGATCTTGAGCCTCTTCAGTAGCTGTAGTTTTTGGTTCCCACTTGGCTTTGGGAAGGCTTCTCAGACTTTCTCTTCATTGTTAAAAGGTTTTACCAAGGAGTCGAGATTGTTGACAATGTTAGTAAACTTCTTGAACATGTCCTTGATGGGCTCATCTCCATTCTTTTTAAACAGTTTATACTGTCTAAGAAATATGTTGATCTTTGTCTGGGGGACATGGGTAGTTCCTTCAAAGGTCACCGCCAGTTTTTCCCATATCTCCTTAGCAGTCTTGCCGTCTGAAATCCTGTTGAATTCATCTGCACTCAAAGCACAATATAAGAGATTCATAGCTCTGTAATTTTTAGAAAACTGTACTAACTCATAAGCAGAAAGTGAATCCTCAATTTTGGGAGTTCTAGTTCCATCTGTCTCTGTGTAGAATGTATGAGGACCATTCTTTATTATAGTCCATAACCTTATATCTTGATCAATGATGAATATTTTCATCAAATCTTTCCAGTGCACAAAGTTTTCACCACAGAATAGAGGTGGTCTGTTAGCAGCTCTTCCCTGAGAAAAACCACCATCACTGACAGTACTCATGATCATAAGATGGTTAAATATATGCAGTGATACAAACTCTGATAACAATTGAAAGACAATAATGTAGGAAGTAGTACATGATCAATACTCTAGAAAAGGGGGGGGGGTTGAATATACTATGGCCACTTTTGCTAAAATAGTTGTTTCAAAGAAGTTTGTGGCAAGCAGACAGTATTTCAAGGCCCTGAAATTAGTTTTCAAGTCCTTGGAATCAAAACAGAGAGTAGAAAGTTTGCTGATAGTTTTCAAGGCCTTGAAATGGCTTTGAAGTCCTTGAACTGAAAACCTGTTTTGTGCAGTTAATAAGATAAGTACAGAACAGTAAGTACAATGCTAGGGACAGAGAGATTTATATATTTCATTCTGCTTTAATCTTCTTCTTTACCTCAGGGAATTGATCCCTCCGGGATTGTCAAATCAATTCTTATTAATCAAAAGCTAAGCCCTAGATGTAAAGCACATAGAGTTTCAATACTATATTACAGCTTGTTGTTATGACTAACCTATCTAGTAACTACTCTAGCTAAGTGATTTCAACAAGAATTCTCTATTGTTCCCTTTAAAAACTCACGAGAGTAAGATATGAGAAGTATTATCAAAAGGATATACACATTAAGATTAGAAAGATGAACACTGAAAATTGATGAAGCAAATGAGTATGCAGTGATCTGTAGATGATTGGATTGAGTGAAATGAACCACCTTCTTTGTTGCTTGTCAATCCTTGAGAATTTCTGAGTGTTTCTCTGTGTATGATCTTCAAAATATCTTCAGTCGTTCCCTCTCTTATGCAGCTGATTTGAATTGCAGATCTTCAGGATCTTCTGAAAACAAACTTTCCTAAAATCCAGCAGCATATGTTGACTTCTTTAACTTCTCTTCCCAACAGCTAGTTGCTCAGTATCTTTAAAGATAATCACTTGATCTTGTACCTGAGTATGTTAGGAAGTTCAAAAGATGTTTGCACAATCAAAGAATCAATTTGACAATCCAATTTCCTTTCTTGCAAAAACATAGTTTAGGAAATAGCTAATGCAAAATAAGAAAATATTTATCTCTGCAAAAACATAGTCAAACAGAGAGTTTAGTCACAATTTAGATTATCAAAATGGTTTGTCTTTCATCATCAAGTATGATATAATCAAGCATATGAGATCAGGAGTCAGATTGAAATCAAAAGCTCCCCCTAAGTTCATGATACATACTGCAGTGTATATTTCAAACCTTTGAAATATGTTTCAAGGCCTTGAGACAGATCTGCTGTTTCAGACTTTTGAAACAAGCTGAACTTACAAAGGTTGGTGGGAGCACAATTGTATTTCTGGTCTTATATGTCGATGACATATTACTCATTGGGAATGATGTCCCTACGCTGCAATCAATTCAAGATTGTCTAGGAAGTTACTTTTCAATAAAATAATTAGGTGATGCAACATATATGCTTGGTATAAAGATCTATAGAAATTGATCAAGGAAGTTGCTCGGCTAAATTCAAAGTACATATGTTGACAAGGTATTGAAACTATTCAACATGCAAGAATCCAAGAAAGGATTCTTACCTATGCCACATGGAGTTAGTCTTTCGAAGGCTAATTTTTATTCCAGTCAAATTGAGAAAGACCTTATGAATATAATTTTTTATGCATCGGCAATGGATCTATCATGTACACATGTTATGTACCAGGCTAGATGCGTCATATACTTTGAGCATGACAAGTCAGTACCGGTCAAATCACGGTGAAGGTCACTAGATTGCTGTCTAGAATATCCTTAAGTACTTGAGAAGAACTATGGACGAATTCTTGATATATGGAGGAGAGGAAGACCTCACTATAAAAGGTTACACATATGCGAGCTTCCAAATAGACAGACGATTTCAGATCGTAGTCAGGTTTTGTGTTTTTCTTTAATGGAGGAGTTGTGAGCTTGAAAAGTTTGAATCAAGATACAATTCCTGATTCTACCACAAAAGCTGAGTATATTGTTGCATCAGATGCATCAAAAAAAGCTGTTTGGATCAAGCAGTTCATTACTGATGATTGTGGATCCTATAGCACTATATTTTAAAAGCAATGGTGCCATTGCACAAGCTAAGGAACCCAGATCTCACCAGCGATTCAAGCTCATACTTAGAAGGTTCCATATCATGCGAGAGATCATCGATAGAGGAGATGTGAATATATGGAAAGTACAACAGATGAAAGTCTTGTGGACCCACTTACCAAACCCCTTGCACAGCAAAATCATGAGGGCTACACTAGATCTTTAGGCATACGAGATGCACCAGGTTGGCTCTAGTGCAAGTGCTAGACTGTTGGAGTATGCCCTAGAAGCTGTTTATTTATTGGGACATTTATAAAGTATTTATATTCATTGTGTTATCTGTATGGAGATATGTTTACATAATGAAGTCCTTAGAATAAATGTTGTATTCTTAAATATCTCTAGTCTTGTATTAATGTTAATTAGGACGACTATAATGCATCGAGAGTAGTATGTGGGTAGATCATAGCACCTTTTAGGAGCTATATTTATTTAGCATTTACCACATTTTAATAGGTATTTGGAGTGTGATTTGAGCCTAATGTTAGAGAATAAATGTCGTTTTATCACTAGTTGCTCACCATGTGCTATATTGTTAGTCCGGGCATTTTCTATGCATATTTCGTTGTTATTTGTCAAATATAATTGCTTGGTATATTTTTTCATGTTTTCTTGGCAGGAACGGATGCTAATCGGTTGATAGGAGGCATGGAACGAACTTCGGAAACAACGGGAGCTCAAGTGGAGTCAGGAGAAGCCGAATTGGAGGAGCTTGGATGACCAGTCTTCACTAATTTGATCATATATGGAGTTATAAAATTAATATAGGTGTGAGACAGGTGCCAAATGAAATTAGACTCAAAGAGCTTTCCAATGATAGATCACGGAGCTAAATCCGAGTTCGGACGAAGAAGTTATGGCCCGGCGAAGTCAGGAGCAGATTTCAGGGGTCTATTGTGCAATCACTGAAGACTTCTGCGGGTTATGATAGAAGGACAACCTAGGGGGAGAAAAACACACTCATTCACGCTGAAGAGAGGAAAGGAAGAAGGAAGGGACGAAGACTTCACCTTTGGAGAACCTTGTTTGATTCCTTCTTCTCTTTTCTTAATCAAATTCATGGAGAAACTCTTTACTATTGTTTATCATATGATGAGTAGCTAAACTTTAATAGCTAGGCATCTCATATGAGATCCTAGGGTTCATGGAAACGAATATTTTCCGGATATAATCTAATTTCATGCTTTGATGATTTCTTCTATTGAATAAGTTGTAGTTTCTTGATTCCAATAGTAAATCTAGTCTATTGACACGAGTATGAGATGAACTAATAGTCATGAGCTAGGGTTTTATTCATGAGATGATTCATGCTTAATTGTTATTGCGTTCTAAACTAACTTTTCATGTACTATATAGTTAGTGAGTGCACAAAAGTGACTTAATCTAGCTATATGATATAAACATCAATCCGAACCATTGAGACCGATAGGACAATTATTAGGATTTGCCTTTGTGGGTAGGATCAGTAGGATTATTCAGGTGTTCTGTGATACGGTAGACCGATGGGACCCGTTAGCATATCAGTAGAAAACCTACTAGACCAGACCGGTAGACATAGGTGGACTGAAAGGACCCTAGGTGAACCGTGAAGTAGAAATACCCGAGACCAAGAGGAGATGGTCAATGCTAGTACCCGGCTTAGTTAGACTGAATTAACTTGTTATTCAGATTATCCGTAAACCGTTTACAGCCCTAGGTGATCTACGAGATTTCCTAGTTTCTCAATTAATTGATTAAGACTTCTTCTTAGTTCACTTTTCTACTATTTCAGTCATTACGTAGAGCCACTTGTTTGGGGTTGGCAACCTCACAATTCTCACCACTTCTTATCGGTTACTTAGTGAACGTAACTTATTTGCTAATTATAGCTTGTTGCGAGCTTGTCCTCGTGGGATTCGACAACCGAGTAATAAATATACTCACACTTTATTACTCGACCGTGCACTTGCGTATACACATAAGAATACGTGTCAGTAGATTGATATGATATATCGAGTCTAACACATGGGTACACATTAGGAGTAATGGCGTACTAGATTGACCCATCATGAGAACACTACATAGGGTTTTGTGAGTGTCACAAGTGCTTCTCATAGTGACAATGGTGTTGTGATCCTATGACTTGAAGTCACTACATTCTCTAGATGTGGCGTACATGTTTTAATATCTTCAAACATACAATGTGATGAGGTGATAATAAAGTTGATAATTGGGCATGTTATGAAACTTGCTAAGAGGTGTGAATGATGTAGATATTATTTATCCCTCATACACAACATGAGTAAATATTCATGGCCGCTCGATGAGTGTGACTTAGGAAAACACATGGTCGCGCTCAAATGAATCAATATAAGAAATTGATCTCATTTATCTGTCTAAGCTGCTTAGAGAATCGAGAAATTATAGATTGGATAAGCAAGGGTGACTCTACATGCATTGTGTCTGATCTGGATATATGGACAAAGGGATTATGCGGCACGGTAACATTGGCCATAGAGGTTAGTCGAATCACTGATATTCCTATTACTTGTGTAGCACTGATGAATTGCTAGATGCTTCTCATTGTTTGTAATTGTTACTGCCAACATAATTAGAAACATATAGGTTCACATACAAGAATGGATCAAACTAGAATTAAATGCTCATTAGTTGGACTGAAGAACAAATGTGGTTTTCAGACTTGAATGTAAACTAATCACAACTGTTAGGGTTAGAGGACAAGCAAAACTCTATCATCCTTACAAATAACCTTCAGCATGGCTAGGGTTATATTATGCTTTTAAAAATATTCGTATGAGATACGCAAACAAGGGTTTGAGAGCAGCCGTCCAAGTCCAGTCGATCGTAAGACAAAATCGTACATCTTCCTCCAGCAGGCTAGCAACGGCGAAGAGGGAGTCTAGTGCAGATCCGTTCGTATGGATACCGTAGAGGCGTCGCTTCTTTTCTGCGCTAGTGATTTTCACCAGTCAGTGGGACTGAGGTAAACCTCTAATAATCAGATTATGCTCATTAACATGGGTCCTTTGTGGGTTTTTGGTAAACATTTTTTTATATCCGCTATGTTTGATTGCTCAAAACCCAACACCATTACTGTTCACTTGCAAGTCCTAACTTCTCTCAAATTCTAAAAGTATCACAAAATGAAGTTCATGGTATTTCAGCAGCCTGCTTTGGCGCGTGGTGGCATCGTCGGTTGGATGGTATCCCCCACGTGTCTCCGTCTAGTGGTCCGTTTCCACAAAGATAACATCATTGTCTCTATTTTTTGTCCTAATTAGAATTGTGTATTTCGATTACAGAAATAACAAGTTTGAAAACACGCTCCTTTATTTTACAGATATAATCAACAATGTGCAACACAAACATACCCGTTTGTCTTTCATAATTTATGACTCGATTATCGAAAAATTAAAATCTTATATTTTTGAAATCCCTACAAATATACGCACAGGTACATGTTTTACATACTTAAAAAAAAGGACACAACAAATAATTCAAGAAAAATTGTAATTCACTCAAAACGAGGTACAAGACAATAACTTATTCTTATGATACCAAAGTTGGAATATTTTAGTACACCTTAGTGATAGCTTGAAAATGGGATTAGTTTGGGACATCTTTTTACTATTGGTTCTAACCCTGTGAGAGTTGAGTTTGCCCATTTTCAGCCTATTTTCCGCTTGATACGAGGCAGAGACTTTTAGGACATGATCGTAAGATTTGAGTAATTTCATGCATAATTGTGTTTGTTGGATATGATCGCGGGTACATGTTATTATGTGCAGGTAACAGGTGCCGAGAAATGCATGAAATTGACTTGGGTTTGGAGGCAGCGTATCAAGGAAGCTGAGCAGAAAATATGCAGAAAAGTTTAAGTATGTGCGTTCAGACGCAAGACCTGCGTTCAGACGCACAACATGGCTGCAGAGGAAGAAAGGAAGAAGAAAGGTTAAGTATGTGCGTTCAGACGCACAAACCTGCGTTCAAACGTAGGACTTGACTCCAGAACCATGAAGACCAAGGGGTGCGTTCAGACGGAGGAAAGCTGCGTTCAGACGCACAAGTCCGAGAAGCCAGAAGGAAGAAGGAGAAAATAGGTTAAGGCCTGCGTTCAAACACAGGAGATGTGCGTTCAGATGCACTGCGTTCAAACGCAGGGGAGCTGCGTTTGAACGCACGATGGGTTTCCAGAAGCTTCCAGGACGGGTTTTTGCAAGGGTAGAACAGGAATTTTAGGCATCAGTTTTAGAGACTGTGGCAGTATAAAAGGATGTGTCCCAGCACAGAATTAGGGTTACACATACATAATCATCGTCACAGCAATCAGTATCAGAGCCGTCAGGATTGGAGCAGAGCAGGATTGGAGCAGTTTTTCAGTATTCAGCCATAAACTCGTTTGATCTTTCTTCTTTATTTTATGAAACATTGTCTTTCAATAATGCAAGCTAGCTAAACCTTTTCCCTTGGTTCTTAGTGAACCTAGGGTTTATGAATTCAGCAGTTTGGTTTGCTTGATTTTCAGATGCATGACTAGTTGGAGTCTAAATACAGAATTGGATTGTTTATTATCTTGTCTTTGATTTTATATACATACATGAATGGCTTGATCACCCAGGAATGTTATAGACAGGATCTGGTGCGCGAGAGTGGCCAGTGAGAGTTAGGAAGAAAAGACAGGATTTAATACCCTATCTTGATGGACCGAGAGGTGAAAAGAACCAGGTTGTTAGCCCAAAAGCATTAGACTAACTGCTAGACGTTTAGGGGGAGACCGAGAGGAGAACCTGTAACCTTAGCAGACTTAGAACAAACCTGCAGATTTAGGTGGACCGAGAGGACCCAAAATCTGTAGGAAAGTGACAGGTACATGAGACCGAGAGGAGATTGTATCATTGGTATGCTGGCATAAGTAAGACTGTTGTGTGTTTCTGAAATCAATTGAACCAGGCAAGCTGAAAAGTGACCCTAGGGGATCATGGGACCTCGATTATTAAATCGTCAACTTTTACAACTACAACAATTCCCAGAAAATTATTGAAAATAAAATAAGATTTTCTACGTACTGCTTTATTTACTGCAAATTGGTTAAAAATAATCACACCCCAACTTTCCTCCTTTTTACAGCTTTGTATTTATTTCTAATTCTTATAAGTAAAACTTAAACTGTTCTCGTGGGTTCGACAACCAGAGTCATAAATACATACTCTATATTACTTGATCGTACACTTGTGAAAAAGCAGATAGATTTACGCTGTCAAGTTTTTGGCGCCGTTGCCGGGGAACAGTCATAGTTTCTTAAAAGAAATTAGAATAAGTTTCAAAGCTTTTTCTTTTATTTTTACGTTTATTTTCCCTTAACTTATTGCTCTTGAACTCCGATTTTCAGGCTATTCTAGTATATGCCCAGATTGCCTCGCAAACTGGTGTCACCACTTGAAGACCCCGAAAAACTTGTTAGAGAGCAAAATCGCAGACACCGATCCGCGATGTCTGAGCACGAAGAAAACGCGCCAACAGAAGCAGGAACACCCACAGGACAGGAGCAACGCACTCCAGCACAGATGGCTCTTTACATTGAGGAGCTGATAGCAGCAGGCTTTGCTGCCAGGAACAATGAGAGGACTTACAACAGGTCTGGGAGGGCGATAGTCGAAAACTTTGAATTCCCTACCGGAGGACATCAACCAGCTTTTGTAGTGCCACCAATTACAGCATAGCACTTCGATCTGAAATCATCCACTATCCAAACCGCCCAGACTCATTGTCCTTTCAATGGGAAAGCAGATGAAGATCTAAACGACTTCCTCGGAAAGTTCGAAGACTACTGCAACAAGATTAAGTATAGAGGAGTTGAAGCAGATACGCTGAAAATAATTCTATTCCCATACTGCTTATTCGGGACAGCGAAAGACTGGCTGGAAGCAAGACCACCAAGGTCTATCACTACCTGGGAGGGGTGTGTTACTGATTTTTTGGCGAAATTCTACCCCGCATCTCGTGTTATCAAGCTGCAGAGCGAGATCTTATCCTTCAAACAGAAGATGGGTGAGATGGTGGTAGACGCATGGGACAGGCTAATGAGACTCGTTAAAAGATGCCCCAATCACGGCTTCGGGGACGCGAAAATTCTGCAAGTATTCTACCATGCCCTAGACAGGGAGAATGCTGACAGGATTGATAGGAAAGCTGGGGGTAATTATCTATACCATGTGGATAAAGTTGGAGCCTACGAACTGATGAAACAATTAGCCAAACAGGATACTCGTCTGTTTGATGACCGCAGGCTCACAGCACTAGCAGAATCAGTGGCTGATGACAGGATTGATAATCTCACGAAAGTGGTACAAGACTTAGTAAAAAATGTGTATACAGAAAAGAAAACCATGGCAGCAGTGGATGAACCTGACCTCGACGCAGCAATTCAGGAGCTTCAGGCCGAAGATGCCAATTATGTTCAGCAGCAGTGGGATCCAAGCCGCTACAGACCAGGCACACGTGACCATCCAGGTTTCCGTTACGGAAACCCCAATGCAGCAGTTTATGCGCCAGGGTTCCAGCACAGGCCACAGGCACAACAGACAGCACCAGCACAGCAAGCACCAGCAGCACAACCACAGCTAAATTTATCACAACAACACTTTGAGTCCTATATGGAGAAATTCAATAAGCAGTGGGAAGCTAGATTTTCGCAGATGGAATCATTAACTGCCGATGTAAGCCAAATGAAAATTGCTATCCGCAACTTGGAGGTACAGAATGGTCAGCTTGCACAGATTCAGGCAGAACGAGCCCCGGGGAATTTACCATCAAATACAATGAACAATCCACGCGCTCAAATCAATGCTGTCACAACTCGGAGTGGAATCGCACTGCAGGATCCGCCGTATCCCAGTCATGCACATGCAGAAAAGTCAAAGATCATTGAACACGAAGTGTTTAACAGGGAAGACAGTTCAACCGCAAACCCTCAACAAAGGGGTTCGGTCGAGCAGGAAGCAGAGCAGACTAATGAGGTAACCCAGGAACAGTGCCAATCTCTAAAGAGATGCCTTACCCTCTGAAGACACGTAAGAGAGATGACAGCAAAGACTACGCCAGATTTCTGGAGGTATTCAAGTAATTACAGATAAACATACCTTTCGCCGAAGCACTTGCCAAAATGCCTACTTATGCGAAATTTCTCAAAGACATATTGTATGGGAGAAGGCGGATGAGCGACTTCGAAACAGTAAATCTGACGGCAGAAGCGAGCAGCTGTGTGAAAAACGGTCTACCACTGAAGAAGAAAGACCCCGGCAGTTTTGTTATTCCAGTAACTCTGGGCAGTGCATACACAGGAAAAGCCTTATGCGACTTGGGTGCTAGAATCAACCTGATGCCACTAACCATCTTCAAGAGTCTGGGAGTCGGAGAACCGCGGCCAACAAGAATTATGCTTCAAATGGCTGACAGATCCTTGAAACCTGCCTATGGAATCATTGAAGATATCCTGGTAAAAGTTGGTGAGGTTATTGTTCCAGCAGATTTTGTGATACTGGATATGGAGGCAGGAGAGGTCCCACTAATTCTAGGCAGGCCTTTCTTAGCAACTGGTGAAGCCATTATCAACTGCAAAAGTGGAGAGCTGTCCATGCCAATTGTGCACAAGAGATTCCGACGGGGAGACCTCCGTGTGCACCGTGTGTAGTGGATCAAGGATCGCACAGGAAGAGTGGGGTTGTGTGTAGGGAGAGAGTAAGTCAGTAGCAATGTCTGAGAGAGAGACAGAGGTTTGGCAGAGCTTCCGCGTATGGCAAGTGTGTTCTCCTTTGTATGGAAAGGTTGACGATATATATATACTGGAGAACGTGACCGTTGTAGTGTGGTTAATGCGCCCATTAATGGCGGCTTAATTAGCTTAACCATAACGGCACGTCCGTCCGAGTATATAGGGACCGTTAGAGCACGTGGTGCGCGAATACCGGAACCGTTAAGAGGTTGACCGGGTTTGACCGGGTTGACCGGGTTCATGGTGCTTGTGCCATAAATCTCTCAAAACAGTTACTAAAGGTCGCGTGCGGGCTTGGCTCGCACGCGACAGGGCTTACTCTAGCCTCCAAACCACTAAGTCCCTACAAGTCCCGTGCAGTGGTATGCGAGGGCTCTGTCTTGCAGCCCCCACATGGATCAGCTCGGCTGGTGATCCAGTGTGTATGGAGCACAATATGGTGTGCTGGATGGCTGCCACGTGGCCAAGATCTGTCATGTCAGAAAGCAGTATCTACATTAGCCCCCTTTCTGCGCGTGAAGACTCATAGCCGTATAGACTTCCATGCGCGGAAACCAACATACGCGTCGCCGCCACGCACCAATTCAAATACGGGTAAGTTCAGCCCCTGTGCGTGTCATTATGACCTAAAACCCCTAGAGTCGTGCCGTCTGACCTTTAGGGTTTTAGGCGTGACGTCAGCTTGTCCTGTGATTGCGCGATTCGACGGTGACGGTTGCGATTCGACTATCGAAAGGACGCAACCCTTCATTGTTTTGGATAAATACCTTGTATCCCCCATTATTGCAAAGCATCACTTCTTTCTCTTAAAGTGAATGATACCCGGAGATCTTCGAGAGCAGATCCAGATAATCAATCACCAGTTCATAACTGCAAATCGTATTCTTCAATTGTGCATATCCAAGCAGGCTTCAAGAAAACAAGGTTGGCCTCGTTTAATTTTGATTTAAGATACCAGTGTTTGCCTTGAACTGCGTTGAATCTGTAAACCCATGAAATTTGTGAAGAGGCTTTGATCTTTGAACCTACTTCGTTTTAATCTTTCAACAATATTGGATCTTGCAACTCCCCAATATCTGAAATCGATACCGGAACTGTTCGTCTTCCTTTGCATAGATCTTGAATTCCAAAATTCAAACTGAAGTGTGGTATTTCTCCCCCCTTTTTTCTTGCTCTTCCACAGGAATGGCCAAGACAAGAGTAACCAGACCCGTGAAGGAAGATGAAGAGATACCCGACCTTCCGCAGGCCTTGTGGCGAAAAGCCCCCTTTTTAGGCGGCAAAGATTTCTACCATGCGAGGGTAAAGGCGAAGAGGATGCCTGATCCTGTTCCAGTTGAGCGATTGCTGACGCTGACTCGCCCAGTTAACTCAGCCTTGCTCGAGTTGGTTGGTTCCGAGGATGTAGTTCGATTGGGGATCGAGAACGGGCACTTCCCATATACTGCGATTTCTACTCAGGCGTTCGTCCAGAAATTGGACTATATGGATGAGTGGATTGACCACGTGTTGGATCATCACGCCGAGACTCTTAATGAAGCCGGCGTATACTTTGCTATCCGTGCTATGAAGGGTGCTGCCGTGAAGTTGGATCAGTCCATGCTTCTAGACCTTTTGTCCCGTTACTCGCCTGCGACTCATACGTTCCATTTTGGTGAGTTCGAGGCTGCCCCTACACTCGAGGACGTTCAAATGCTGTACGAGCTTTCTCCCATGGGCGAGGTGGACCCTCTGAGTCCCTTGAGGACATCTGCGGAGATTGCCTTGTACACGCAGATGGAGGAATGCCTAGCAGAGGTGAAGAAAATCTCCACTCGGTGGACTACTACGAAGCCTCTTCCTAACTGGCAGCTGGTTGATACATCCGCGAAGAATACCTGGAACAAATGGTTGCAGTACTTCTTTCGAGATTATGCGAACAGCAACATTACTAAGAAACTCCTGAGTGAAGACCCAGAGGTCGAGAATTACGTGGAGGGCAAGGGTTATCACTTGACCCTTTGTGCTTTTCTCTGTGCCTGGCTGTCGAGGTACTTGATTGATGGTCACCCCCATGACGGAGTCTTCTACCATGTGTTGCCACTTGCTGTGAGGCTCGCTCTTGGCCAGAGGGTCGCACTCGGACCCTTGGTCTTGGGCACGCTGTACTATAGGCTTGATCAGCTGGTTATGGCTGAGGGAGTCGCGTGGCCGCCTCGATGTACTGACTTTTGTCAATATTTCCTTTTTGACAATGTGGGTGTTCGAGCGCTGGCCGTCTTATGCTCCAACTGCTCTTCAACTTGACAAGTGGTGTCCCCCAGGCGAGACAGAAGCACGCAACAGCGGAAGAGCTGCGAGATGGTTCTGAACAGGCAACACCAAGTGCGTTTGGAGTTTGATATGCGACAAACGGAAGGAGTTTACTGCCAGGCCCTATGCCACGCGCATTGAGAATGTGCGATGGTTCCCAAAGCTGTACCCTTCTAAAGGCATGGTCTTTTCAGAAAAGCTTCTCTTTGAAGGGAGACCTCATTTTCATGAGCGCTACCGCGAGTTCTTTTGCTAGTGTCTGCGAGGTTCCCTTCCTGCCCTTGCAGAGCATATTCGTGAGCTCGCGCCGAAGTATGAAAAGCTTACCGTGGACGTTGACCCCACTCGAGTTTCTCCTCAGTTTGGATTTGATGCGGTGGCCCCATCAATCTGGCCCCAGTCCATTGTCAGAGGATGCTACAAGCGCTTGCTAACAAAGGAGTGCAAGACGGTTTTTATGAACAACCTTCCTTTTGAGCAGCCTGCGGGAACCCGCGAGGGTGGTTGTTCCCAGAACTGGCTTGCATACTGGGTCGCCCAGCAAACGAGGATTGAGACGGAGTCGGCCGCGCAGCCTGGTAGATCTCCCTTGATCAAAAGGAACTCCTTTCCGTTTCGCCCTACTTGCAGTCTGAGCGAGTCTGAGTATGGTTGTTACTCACTGTGGGATCGGGAGAACCATTTGTGCCCTGATGTCATTCTGAAGGAGCAAGTTGCCGCAATTAAGAAGGGCGATACGCATGTCGCCAGATATAGCAAGGCATTTGCGGAGGTAAGCGGTTTCTCCACATGCATTAAGCTTCTTGATTTCCTTATGCTGACATCTTTAATTTGTACGGTTGTAGTGTCATGTGCGGCGATTCGCATCTGGCGATCGCTCCAAGTCATTGGTCAACGCCATCGTTGCCACCAGGAGAGAAGGGCAGTCGTTCCGGCTATCGTGGAGGATGGAACCTGAGCTCGAAATGAAGATTCGCGCGGTCATGAATGCTTTTGCTGACTCGCTGATAGACAATCCTCCAGCTCCGTCTCCTCCTGGAGATGACCCGTCTCCTCCAGCGACTGCGGCGCCAAGAGTGAAGAGACCTAGGCAAAAGGGAATTACGATTTCTTCCCCTAGGAATGCCCCAGCTTCTCCCCCAGTGAAGTCCCTTTCTGTCAAGGACAAAGGCAAAGGTCGCATGCCCAGCAAAGTGCGGAAAGATCTCGCAGTTGAGACCTTTGTTCCATTCAATCAAGAGGAAGAAGAAGAGAGGGGGGAGCCCCAAGCGAGTGATGAAGAAGAAGTAACAGTTGTGATGCATGAGGAAGAATCAGGAGGTACCTCCGTCGCATTTCTTTTCCCGTTATCGTAACTTCTTTGCACTTCTTTTCTTTAAACCAATTGGGTATTCGCAGATGATGATGATGAAACCATTGGTGGCCTTGTGGCCAAGAGACAAAAGAGAGATGCCAATTCTGGCATTTCAGATGAGCCCATAAGCGAGGACGTTCTTGCTGAGTCCCGGAAGACAGCCGCGGAAGCTGCTGAAAGAAGAAGGCGGCGAGAGGAAGAGGAGCTCGAGCGTGTGAAACAGCGGAGCCTTGAAGAGCAGCATGTTGACGACTTAGTGCGTCCAGTTGGCGAGGAAGACGAGCTTCCCGAAGAAGTGGCTCCTCATGCGGAAGAGGAAGATGAGGTTCCCGGAGAGGATGCAGCGGCCTTGGAGCAAGTCCAAGCAGATTTCGAAGAGATCGCAGGTGGCGATAAAGGTGAGATCTTCAATCTCGCAGTGACTTATAGGGATGTTATTGTGGGTGCGTTAAAGCATGGTGTGTCAAAGGCCGACATTCGCCGTTGGTTAGTAGGCAAATGCGGAGAACCCTCAGGTAACTATTTGAGTGATTCGCACGTACTAGGCTCTTAGCAACTTAAGGCAGAATCATGACCGGTTTATTCGCATCCCAGGTCACGCTTCTCTTAAAGACTTGCTTAGTGAGGACACACTGATAGGGCATGGTTCCACGTCCTTAGTGTATGATGAAGATACCTCAATCCCACCTTCGCGTGGAGGTGCTTTCTCTTAGCTTTAGAAAAGATAGCAAAATAACTTATAACGCAAGTTACCTCATGTCATCGCATTTAATGTCGCAGGTTATGCTGAAGAACCAGAGTTGGAGCAGAGAAGTCAGCCTTCTGCGTCCTATGTTCCAATTCCGAGCTCCCATACCGAGAAGCCCGTCGCAGCTGCTGACCACACGGGTGAGCCTCGTGAGGACATCATCGAGCTTTCCGACGATGCTGGAGCTGACACTGTGTTGATGGATGAAGATGTCCATGCTAGTGCTTAGGTAGGAAGGACCAGTGCTGCTGATGTTCTCGTATCTGAGAGCGTCCTTCGTCAAGCGACTTCGGCTGTCCCTTCGCCTCCGGCGACGACTGAGCCCGAGGCACCTATTCCTGCGTGGAGCATTTGGGGCTCGCAGGTTGGGAATGCAGTCGCAGCTGGTGCGGCCTACACTCTTCCTCCCGACTACGAGAGATTGGAACTCGCAGCTGATAGGAGAGCTATGGAGCGAGGGCAATCTTCGAACAACCTGGCAGCCCGCATTCCTTCCCTTCATGAGATTCTGGAAGGAACTGGTAAGTAGAGCTTTACTGTTCGCACGCCGCATTATTCGCTTGCGAGTTTTGACATCATAACCTATTTTTGACGTCTCCTCAGGTTTGAAGCAAACCGATGTAGACTGGGTGGTTCGAATGCGTCTGACCTACCCCCGATCATTTGTGAGATCTCTGGAGATCGGGCCTTTTGACAGGAGGCTGTTCCTTACTGAAGCCATTTGGATATTGGAGCAGCTGTCTGCAGCTACTCCTGCGACCATTTCGGTCCAGAGTGCTGAATTGCTATGCGGCATGTGCCAAAATCTCGTGACCAAAGTCCAAGGTAGAATGGGCTTCAAGTTTCTCAAGGACAGAGTCACGCTGATTCGCGCAGCCATAACTTTGAAACTCGGTCACCAGAATCTCGCAGCTGAGATGCAGAAGGTGGAGCAGCAGAAGCAAAAGGTTGATGAAGCTCTGAAGCTGTATCATGAGATGAATGCCAGGTGCGAGCTACTGAAGCAAGAAGTGAAACAAGTGGATAAGCTGAGCGAGCAGTTCGAGCCCCAAGACTCCTTAATCAAGAATTTGCTTTGATTTTCGAATTTTGCAAGAAATAGCAAGAAAATGGCCAGAACATTAATGTAATGTCTTGAACATTAATGTAATGCTGCTAGGGTTTCTCCCCTTTTTTTTAACAAGAACAATGAATTTTCCAGTTTTGCCCTTTTCCGGGATTTGATTGGATATTTCTGTGCATATCCAATTATGACATCAGCAATTGATTCTCTGCTTGATTTTCGCGCTAATTTCTCGGCAGATAAGCACGCTTCCGTTGGGAAGTCCATCCGAATCATGACTATCCGTCATTTATTAGGATACGCAACTGAATCGTCGTAGCCTTTAGTAGGGTAATTGATGGTTACCGCTTTTCAAGGCGTAAGTAATTGAACTTACCCTCTTTTTGAATTCTTCTGACTCATCTTTGGCAACTGAAGAGTCTCCACAGGGTCTATATAAACCCTGTCTTTGCTATTTGGGTTCTTTATCCCAAAAATGTGCTTTGCCGTGAGTCCTTACGACTGCTGGCTTCAACGCTTATTTTTCGTTCATTCATGGCAACTTCAAGTTTTAAATCCTGAGTTTGCGCTTTGTGCTATAGAAATAGTTTCCAAGATCCACTTTATGAGGCTTATTGCTCTTTATAACCACCATAAAGAGGATGCAGATAATATCTCATGTGTGTTCGAAGAAATTTCTTCGTGTATTATGTGTGCAGGTCATGTTTCCGGCCGCCTCGTGGTGAGGTGCAGCGCCGAAGTGACCGTGCTACCGTCTCGTAATGAACGGCGGAATTCTTCTCCAGCCTCCCTGGAGAAGGATTTCTTGCCTCTTCGTTCTTGAACTCTGGGGGCTTGTCAATGCCCTTGTCTATCATGAAAAGGAATCCATCACCAGAGGAATGACTGCTTCCCCTGTTTCGCAGGGTAGCATATATCGGAACAGGAAGTTCCTCCGGTGCCTATCTTGATCAGACAGAGGCTTTTGTCACCCCTTGGGGTCTTGGACGTACCGTTTTGCAGATCTTGCTGCTAGGGACGTAGCGAATGACAAGCTGATCTCTTCGCGGCAGCATCCCTTTTGCTATAGATCTTTGGCCGCAGATCTGCGTATTGCATCGCCGGTGTTAGGACCGGTGGGTTTATCCTTTTCAGCCAGGATTCCCGTAGTGTGTCTCTGCTGACTTGTCAGCTATTTTTCGAATGTATTGTAAGCCATGTTGGCTGCGTAGTTAGATCCGAGCTTTTTCGCTTGTAAGCTGCTATCTAGACAGATAAATTGTAAGTCATTTGACTCGTAATGATAAATAGCTTTCTGTATTATGTGCTGTCTCTTTACAACAAAATACAATTTCGCATGCGTTTCGGCATATTTCGCCTTGCATAATGCTATGTAATTGTTTCGCATCTGCGATATATTGATTCGCGGGTGTTTCGCTAGATCGTTCGAGATCGTATCTTCGCAGCTGTGCTATCCCGGCAGATGGGCTTGTTGGTTGGCCATTGCGGATCATTTAAGATCATTTTCACAACGTTGCTATCGTAGTAGATAGTCTTTAGCAGATCAATTAAGATCGTTAAGTGGTGCGAATTGCTATCATGGCAGATAGGCTTTATTAGAGAATTGATTGAGATCATTTCTCACATAAAGTGCTATCGCAACAGATAGACTCTTGGAAGATCTAATAAGATCATTTTGCGCATGCGTTGCCATCGTAACAGATGGGCTTGGACGATCAACTAAAATCGCTTTGCATATAAGTTGCTATCGTAACAGATAGGCTTAGATGATTAACTACAATCACTTTGCATATAAGTTGCTATCGTAGCAGATAGGCTTGGGTGATCAATTAAGATCGCATTGCATATAAGTTGCTATCGTAACAGATAGGCTTAGATGATTAACTAAAATCACTTTGCATATAAGTTGCTATCGTAGCAGATAGGCTTGGGTGATCAATCAAGATCGCATTTAGACAGGCTACTATCGTAAGAGATTGGCTTATATGATCAATTAAGATCGCATTTGTATTGGCTGCTATCGTGAGAGATAGGCTTAGATGATCACTTAAGATCGCATTGCACTGGCTGCTATCGTAAGAGATAGGCTTAGATGATCACTTAAGATCGCATTGCACTGGCTGCTATCGTAAGAGATAGGCTTAGATGATCAATTAAGATCGCATTGCATTGGCTGCTATCGTAAGAGATAGGCTTAGATGATCACTTAAGATCGCATTTGCATTAGCTGCTATCGTGAGAGATAGGCTTAGATGATCACTTGAGATCGCATTGCATTGGCTGCTATCGTAAGAGATAGGCTTAGATGATCACTTAAGATCGCGTTTGCATTGGCTGCTATCGTGAGAGATAGGCTTAGATGATCACTTAAGATCGCATTGCATTGGCTGCTATCGTAAGAGATAGGCTTAGATGATCACTTAAGATTGCATTTGCATTGGTTGCTATTGCGGCGAGTAAACTATTGTTAAAAGTAAGAACAAACTGAATAGAGCAACATAAACAGCTAGAAATGTGAACTTCTCATTTGGGAGAATTCTTTTATTACAACGCTCTCATATGGGAGAGATGAGATTACAATCCTCTCATATGGGAGAGGAGATTGCGTAAATCGTAGCCACATGAGAAATTAAACAACGTTATCATAGAACGTATGAAATGAGAGAAGTCAGGGATAGTACTTCTTGATCCAGCGCATGTTGACTGAACTCGGAGTTGAGGTTGTGCCGTGCAACCTTCGTATGCTGCAGTAGCCACTATCGAAGACTTCTGTGACTTCGAAGGGTCCTTCCCAATTAGCTGCAAACTTTGGGTGAGTTGCTTCTCGCATACAGTGGTCAGATGCGCGCAAGACCAAGTCTCCGACTGCGAAATCCCTTCGCTGGACTGTCTTGTTGTAGGCGCGAGCGATTCTTTCCTGGTACCGCTTGTTAGTCCTTTTGGCTTGTTCTCGCTTTTCTTCCAGCAAGACTAATTCATGATCGCGTTGATTTTCATAGAGTGCATGGAAGGCCAGCCTTGCCGAATTGACTCTAACCTCCGCAGGTACTACAGCTTCGGCTCCATAACACAGTAGAAATGGCGAGGCCCCTGTGGGTGTCCTTGGAGAAGTTCTGTAGGCCCACAGAGCTATGCTTAGAGAGTTGGCCCACTTCTTGTGGTCATCTGCGACCATCTTGCTCAATATTCTCAACAGCGTCTTGTTGGTCGCTTCGGCTTGTCCGTTTCCCTTTGGGTAGTAAGGGGTAGAACATATCTGCCTGATATTGTACTCCGCTAATTTCGCAGCTACCTGGCGATTAACAAAAGGAGTACCGTTATCTGAAAGAATGGTGTTTGGGATTCCGAACCTGCATACGATGCTTTCTTGGATAAAGTTGACCACAGCCAGCGCATTTGCCGTCTTTAGTGGTATTGCTTCCACCCACTTGGTGAACAGCTCAGTTGCGGTGAGAATGAAATGATTCCCGTGCGACGTCGGTCGGATGGGACCGATGAAGTCCAGAGCCCATGTGTGAAATGGCCATGGCGTCCCTAGTGCATGTAGATCCACAGCAGGAGCGTGCACCAGGTTCCCTTTGAATTGGCATTCCTGGCAGCGTCGCACTTTGGTACGGCAATCGACCTCCATCGTGGGCCAGAAATATCCGATTGAGAGGAGCTGTCTGCATAATTTCGCACCTCCTTGATGTTCCACATGATGAGAAAGGTCCATGACTTCTTGTGCTTCTCTGTCGTCTAGACATCGCAGCAAGTTGCCCTCGTGGCCTCTTCGCCAAAGTAGGTTTTCCTGTATCACATATCGAGACGCTTTCCTTTTCAATTTTTCGGCTTCCTTTCTCGATTCGGGCACGGTGCCCTGGGTGAGGAAATCGAACATTGGCTTCCTCCAGTCCGTTTCGTCATCGATTAAGGCGACGAGTAGAGAATCTTTGATTAGTGCGCAACTTTCGCACTTCCCTTGTATCAGGGCTGCAGCTGTCGACATGTCTGGCCAATGAATGCCATATCTCTGAGCCTTTCTGTAGATTGACACCTCGCTTTCTCCGCAAGCGTGTTGGTGAATCTTTTCCAACAGCTTTTGTCCCTCTTGCTCGGAGACACATCGCATGAGTATTCCCCCAGGACCCTTGTAGTAAAGGGTGTTGTCGTGGATGCAGTATCCTTTTGTGAGTGCCCAGCTTTCGTTGCTGGTGCCCTTCGCAATAGCTTGCAAGATTGGTTTTCGCCAGTCTGCGTCATCCATGTGTTCGTCGTCGCACGCATCTTCTGTCAATGCCGACGGTGTTCGCACTTCGATGGAAATCCTGGCGGGGCACTTGTCTATGCTGACCTTAGACCCCAGAGTTGCTAAGGCGTCTGCGTGCCTGTTGTCTGCTCGGGGCTTGTGCTCGTACTTCACATCGCAGAATTGTTGCATCAGCTTCTGTACTA
Organism: Linanthus parryae; assembly: GCA_023055425.1. NCBI lineage: Eukaryota > Viridiplantae > Streptophyta > Magnoliopsida > Ericales > Polemoniaceae > Linanthus > Linanthus parryae. The sequence goes on along the minus strand of JALGPY010000037.1, from coordinate 2,290,275 downwards.
CGGTGCGATAAGACAGGAGGTTGATCTCCTTCAAACCATATTCGCCCGAGGCTTGCTTAACAATCAGCTTGGAATCTCCTATGACTGTTAAGTTGCTTACTTCCAAAGCTTTCGCCGCACGGAGCCCCACAATGAGAGCCTCGTATTCCGCTTCGTTGTTTGTGACTGCGAAGTTGAGCTTTGCGGACATCTGTATGACTTCCCCATCTGGCTTTGTCAAGACTTTCCCAATACCTCCGCCTTTCCGGGTTGACGAACCGTCGAAGTGGAGAGTCCAATAGGGCACGTCGATTGCGTAGATCTCAGGGCCTTCAAGCTCTTCTTCGATCACAGGCTCATGGCTGTTATCGGGGAACTGTGCCAACAGATCTGCTACCTCTTGCGACTTGATCGCTCGTGGTCGCACACATGTGATATCGTATTGGGAAATGGTCATGTACCATTTCGCCAGTCTTCCTCCCGGAGTAGTGTGAGTTAGCAAGTATCTTATGGGGTCGCTCTTGGTGACCACTACTACTTTGTGTGATGCAAAATAGTGCTTCAACTTTTCTATCACAAAGAATAAGGCAAGGCAATGACGTTCGATATCTGTGTACCTCGATTCAGCAGGCTGCACGATGCGGGAGATGTAGTAGATAGGCCTCTCTTGGCCTTCATACTCTTGAGCCAAGAGCGCTCCTATAGACCTCCTTGTAGATGTCAGGTATAGCAGAAGCGGTGATCCCAGATGAGGCGCGATCATTATCTTTGAGGACGTAAGCAAATCCTTCAGCTTTTCGAATGCGGTTTCGTGCTCCGGAGCCCAGTTGTACGTGGCGTCCTTCTTGAGAAGAGTGCTGAAACAGCATGTGATTTCGGTAATTGCTGGGATGAATCTCTGCAGATAGGATAGCTTTCCTTAAAATGTCTTCAATGCACTCTGATTATGGGGCGGCGTCATGCCAGTTATGGCCGATACTTTCGCAGGGTCAGGTTCGATCCCTTGGCGATGGACTACGCATCCCAAGAACTTTCCCGAGGTTACCCCAAATGCGCATTTCATGGGGTTCATTTTCAATTGAAAGCTCCTGCATCTATTGAACACCTTTCGCAGGTCTGCGAGGTGGTCTGCTTCATGCTTGGATTTAACCACCAGGTCATCCACGTAGAATTCCACCTCTTTGTGCATCATGTCGTGAAATAGAGCCATCATGGCTCGCTGATAGGTCGCGCCCGCGTTCTTAAGGCCGAACGGCATCACCGTGTAGTTGAATACCCCTACAGGAGTGATGAATGCAGTTTTGCGCGCATCTTCGGGATCCATCTTGATTTGATTGTACCCGCTGAAACCGTCCATGAAACTGAACATGCGATGGCCTGCTGTTGAATCGATGAGCAAATCGATGTTGGGCAGTGGGAAATCGTCCTTAGGGCAGAAGCGGTTGAGATCTCGGAAGTCCACGCAGATGCGGAGCTGTCCATTCTTCTTCACCACTGGCACGATGTTGGCCAGCCATGTGGGATGATGATTCGGCTCTATGAACTTGGCATCTAGGAGTTTGACAATCTCCTGCTTGATCTTGACGTTAAGCTCTGGCCTGAAGCTCCTCGTGCTCTGCTTGACCGGTTTAGACCCGGGGATGATGTCTAAACGGTGCATGGTGATGCTTGTATCCATTCCTGGCATTCCATCATACTCCCATGCGAACACATCCTTGTATTCAGTTAGGAGCTGTAGCAGCCCTTGTTCTTCTTCGCTTATGAGATCCGCGCTCAGGAAGACTGGCCTTTTCTTTTCCTCATTCGGGCTGAGGAACACTTCCTTTAGCTCTTGCTTTTGCGGTCTTGGCCTGTCTTCCATGCATTCAGGCGCTTCTTTGAGTTTCTCGTCTGGAGTGCCTTGTGTTGGCTCTTCTGTCAGCGCAGTTTGCTCGATTTGATTGATTTGCCCAGGGATATCACCATGCCCGCGTGAGGACATCCCCGCGCACCTTCATATGCGGTAGCATTTCTTCCCATTGGCGTAGAAGCTCTCTATCTCCTTGCCCTCGGGGTCATGCTTTGCGATCCTCTTCAGAGTGTACACGTTCTTCCGATGATATGCGATACGCGGCGCCTCTTCGCGTGTAGGCGGCTTTTCCTTATCATCTTCCCTCGTCACCATTACCCCTGCAGGCAAAGGAGTAGGGTTGAATGGTCCGGGTGTTTGCTCATCTGCCATTTCAGTGAACCATACCGCCTCACTGAGATGTGCTTCGTCCAAGTTGAACGGGTTTGTAGAAGCCGGTATCTCGACTATTCTGTCGTTCCAGATGGCTTTCATAACCTGGTGAGCCGTCGAAGGGACTACGTCGAAGCGATGAATCCAGGCTCGACCTACAATCATATGGTATGTGGTGTTCGCGTCTATGACATAGAACTTTGCTGAGCACTTGATTTTGCCAATCTGAATGCCCAGGCGGATCCATCCGATTGTCATTCTAGAGTCGCTTCCGAATCCCACCAGCGGAGATGGACGTCTGACTACCTTATGTTCGGGAATCCCTGCTAGCCTCAGTGTGTGGAGCGGAACGACGTTGACGCTGCTCCTCCATCGACGAACGCTCGTTTGAACTCGACGCCATTGATGATGGCGGTCACGTACAGAGGTCTTTGGTGACTCGCATCCGTCTTTTTGTCGCTGGCAGAAAAGGTCATAATCTTTTCCATAGAGCGGGATGCCCTGATGACTTTCCCGTGGGAGACTACAAGGTCCTCCTCGTAGTCCTCTGCTATTCTCAAAATCGCTTTTGTCATATCAGTTAGGCACTTCTCGGAGAAATTCATTTCATCGAAGAATTTGTTGAAGCCATGCGACCCTTTCATGCGGTCGGCACGTTCATCCTCTGTGTCCATGCTATAGTCTTCGTCTTCATGGACCTCGGCAACGATGGGCAGGCCATCCTCTGCGACTTCTTCCAAGTCGACAATCGAGATCATAGCGACCTCTTTGCCCTTCGAGCCCGGTTCCGCATGCGCGGGAAGCGGGTTGTTGCGCACGTCCTTCCGGTGGTCGCTGACGATGAGCTCGCCGTTCTTCATCTTCTGATCGAACGCGAACCTGAGTTTCTTGCACTCGGCGGTGGGATGCATGACTTTGCCGTGGTACTCACACCACTTAGGGTCCCTCACCATCTCCTTGGAGGGTGTTTTCTCGAGCGGTGGCAGGACGCCGTCCTTGCGCCACTGTCTGCAGAGGTCACTTGCTTCCTCTACCGAGCATGGCAGAGGCGGTACATCGAAGTTCGCAACCTTCGCTTGTTTCTGGGGCGAGACTGTATTGACCTCAGCTTCGCGTCCCCGCTTGTAGCTAAACCTTCCGATCTTGTAAGTGGTGCCGCTCGCAGGTCGCTCTGGAGCGCTCTTCTTTTTGTGTCTCTCGACTATGGGTTCGATGTTCTTCGTGCATTCGATTAGCTTCGAAAACGTAGGTGTTTGCAGATTGATGAGCATACCTTTGTATTCATCTCGCATGCACTGCAGGCATATCTCTACGAGACGGCTTTCGGGCATTGGATCTTTGCACTCCAAGGATTTCGCCCTGAATTTCTTAATGAAGGTGATTCCGTCCTCTTCGCGCTTCTGGTACATCCGCGAGAGATGGATCATCGTCACCTTTTCTTCCATCTGGAAGAACTTGGTATAGAACTTCTGAACCATGTCGTCCCAAGTCTTCACGGATCCGGCCTCCAATGTTCGGTACCATTTGTATGCTACGTTCCCAAGAGATTTTGGGAACTCTCGCATCAGCAGTTTAGGATCAGCCCCGTATGGACCCATGACATCAATGAAACGCATGACATGCTCGTGAGCGTTTCCGTTGACATCCTCGAACTTATCCCATTTAGGAGCCTTGTACCCCGCCGGGTTAGGCATGAGATAGATCTCTCGTGGAATGGGTGGATCGTTGTCTAATTTCGGGATAATGGTATCCGCGAATGACTGATGAGCCAGGATAGTGTCCACGCGTTTCTGCAAAGACGTCATGCATTCTGGAATGCTCCCCTCGGTAGTTGACGGAGGGGTTGCCGTAGGTGGTGGTGACACATACGCCGCCGGAGGATTGGGAGCATATTGACTACCCGCATTTCCCAAGATCATCGTTGGGGGAGGCAAAGGGTACTGCAGAGTTGGGTTGGACGCCAAAGCCGACGGCTGAGGAGCGTGAGCAGCAGGAGGCAGCATCTGTGCCGTTGATCCTTGAACCGAAGGCAGCTGCGTAGTTGACGGTGGAGTCTGCAGATGAGGGTTGGGAGGTGTGGCTGACACTCCCAATCCTGGAGCGGTCGGGGTTCCTCCTCCCTGAGGGATAGCGGTGGCTGGTGGAGGATTTGGCGCAAGGGTACCCAGAACGGCCAAGATTTGTTCTAATTGCGCAGATTGAGCCTTGAGAGCTTTCGCCTGACTTTAGACAGTGGCATCCAAAGACTCTAACGTCGGTGCCTCGCCGGGGGTCGTTGGAGTACGGCGGGTCTCGTCTCCCGAGGGAGTTTCGGTGGAAGGCGATCGGTTACTGACATCCTCCTCCTGAGACATGGTTGCTTTTGTTGGTAAGTTCACGTCGGGTTCACCAAAATGTGCACAAGAGATTCCGGCGGGGAGACCTCTGTGTGCACCGTGTGTAGTGGATCAAGGATCGCACAGGAAGAGTGGGGTTGTGTGTAGGGAGAGAGTAAGTCAGTAGCAATGTCTGAGAGAGAGACAGAGGTTTGGCAGAGCTTCCGCGTATGGCAAGTGTGTTCTCCTTTGTATCGAAAGGTTGACGATATATATATACTGGAGAACGTGACCGTTGTAGTGTGGTTAATGCGCCCATTAATGGCGGCTTAATTAGCTTAACCATAACGGCACGTCCGTCCGAGTATATAGGGACCGTTAGAGCACGTGGTGCGCGAATACCGGAACCGTTACGAGGTTGACCGGGTTTGACCGGGTTGACCGGGTTCATGGAGCTCGTGCCATAAATCTCTCAAAACAGTTACTAAAGGTCGCGTGCGGGCTTGGCTCGCACGCGACAGGGCTTACTCTAGCCTCCAAACCACTAAGTCCCTACAAGTCCCGTGCAGTGGTATGCGAGGGCTCTGTCTCGCAGCCCCCACATGGATCAGCTCGGCTGGTGATCCAGTGTGTATGGAGCACAATATGGTGTGCTGGATGGCTGCCACGTGGCCAAGATCTGTCATGTCAGAAAGCAGTATCTACACCAATCAACGAAGAAAAAGTGAAATTCAACGTCTTCAAATCTCTCCAACTCCCTGATCATTATGGTCATGAAGACTGTTTTGAAGTGGAAGTAATTGATGATTTGTAAATTGAGGAGATGGAAAATTTATGGGGGGAATTGGAGGACACGTACCCAGAGGAAACAGAGGAGCACCAAGCTGAGCAGATCATGAGAACAGAAAGCTGGGTCACTCTATATAAAGATAAAGGAGGCGAGCAGAAAATGACATTGGTCCCATCACTTCAGGAACCACCAGTCCTGGAGTTGAAACAGTTTCCAGATCACCTCAGGTACGCATTTATTGGTGAAAATAATACTCTGCCGGTAATTTTTTCATCTCTTCTATATCAGGAACAGGAACAAAAGCTGCTGGAAGTACTTCGCGAGCATAAAGAAGCTATCGGATGGACAATTGCTGACCTAAAGGGAATCAGCCCTGATTACTGCATGCACAAAATAAGAATTGAAGAAGGAAAGAAGCCAGTCATCCAACCTCAACGGAGACTAAACCCAATCATGAAAGATGTGGTACGTAAGGAGGTCATGAAGTGGCTAGAAGCAGGGATTATATACCCCATATTAGACAGCACATGGGTTAGTCCTGTCCAGTGTGTACCAAAGAAAGGGGGTATTACAGTAGTAAAGAACGCTGATCAGGAGCAGATCGCCCAGCGCACTGTCACTGGCTGGCGAATCTGTATGGATTATCGGAAGCTGAACAACGCGACACTGAAAGACCACTTTCCACTGCAATTCATGGACCAGATGTTGGACAGATTGGCTCACCATGCTTAGTACTGCTTTCTTGACGGGTACTCCGGTTACAACCAGATCTATATAAATCTGGAAGATCAAGAAAAGACGACGTTCACCTGCCCATACGGAACATTTGCTTTTAGACGAATGCCATTCGGATTATGTAATGCTCCAACGACATTCCAAAGATGTATGATGGCCATTTTCTCTTACATGATAGAGAAAAATCTGGAAGTTTTCATGGACGATTTTTCGTTATTTGGGGACAGTTTTGATGATTTTCTATACCATCTGGCCAGAGTTCTGATTCGTTGCAGAAAGACTAACCTGGTAATCAACTGGGAGAAATGCCACTTCATGGTTACTGAAGGAATAGTGCTGGGACATAGGATTTCCAGCAAAGGCCTGGAAGTAGACAGAGCAAAAATAGAGGTGATCAAGCAGCTACCATATCCAACCACAGTGAAGGCAATCAAGAGTTTCTTGGGCAATGCAGGGTTTTACAGAAGATTTATCAAAGATTTTTCCAAAATTACAAAGCCACTATGTAATTTGTTGGGAAAAGATGTGCCCTTCATATTTGACGAAGCCTGCAAAGAAGCCTTTGACGTACTCAAAGACAGGCTGACAACTGCACCCATTATCACAACGCTAGATTGGACCCTTCCATTCGAGTTGATGTGCGACGCCAGTGATTACGTTGTGGGAGCAGTGTTGGGACAGCGAAAGGATAAAGTGTGCAGTGTCATTTATTATGCCAGCAGGGTCCTGAACGAAGCGCAGATTAATTATGGGACTACAGAAAAGGAGCTGCTGGCAGTCGTTTTTGCTCTGGATAAGTTAAGATCCTACCTCGTAGGTTCAAAAGTCATCATATTCACGGATCATAGTGCGTTAAAATATTTACTGGAGAAAAAGGATGCAAAGCCAAGGCTGCTGCGTTGGATTCTGCTGATGCAGGAATTCGATGTCAAAATCCGGGATAAAAAGGGAGTTGAAAATGTGGTAGCTGATCATCTATCTTGCCTGGAAAACCCTACAGAAGAATTGGTGCCAATTCAAGAAAATTTCCCTGATGAGCATATTATGAAGATCAAGACCAACAGACGACCCTGGTATTACGCAATAGCCAATTATTTGGTCAATAAAGCACTCCCTGAAGACATCACCCCTTGGCAGAAAAAGAAGTTTATTTAAGAATGCAGGCACTATTTTTGGGACGATCCTTATCTATTTAAGCAAGGGGCAGATAATATTCTCCGACGTTGCATCCCATGTCACGAGATTTTGAAGGTAATTCAGCACTGCCACTCAGCACAGTGTGGGAGACACTTCAGCGGTCCAAGAACAGCCCACAAAGTGCTGCATTCAGGATTTTTCTGGCCAACAGTCTTCAAGGATTGCCATGATTATGCACAAAGTTGTGATCGCTGTCAGCGTACAGGAAATATTTCCCAGCGAAATGAGATGCCTATGACACTTTGGCAAGAGGTTGAGCCTTTTGACGTTTGGGCTATTGATTTTATGGGTCCATTCCCTTCTTCTCTAGGAAATCTCTACATCTTACTGGCAGTAGACTACGTGTCAAAATGGGTGGAAGCTATGGCCTGGCAGAAGAACGATGCAATAGTTGTGGAACGATTACTCAAACGCAACATTTTTACCAGATTCGGAACGCCAAGAGCCATGGTCAGTGATGAAGGTTCTCATTTTATCAATAAAGTCTTCGCCAAGGTTCTAAAGCAGTACGGGGTGTCTATCCATAAGGTGTCACTGCCTTATCACCCTCAGGAAAACGGGCAAGCAGAGGTGTCCAACAGGGAGATAAAGAGCATACTGGAAAAAACTGTGAATCCTGGACGGAAGGATTGGTCATTAAAGCTGGATGATGCGCTCTGGGCATACAGAACTGCTTACAAAACCCCGCTGGGAATGTCCCCATACCAGCTGGTGCTTGGAAAAGCATGTCACTTACCAGTAGAATTGGAGCACAGAGCATACTGGGCAATCAAGCATCTTAATATGGATCACGGCTTATCTGGAAACAAACGGAAGATGGCACTCCTCGAACTAGAGGAATTTCGTAAAACCGCTTATGAGAGTGCCAAAATCTATAAAGAAAAAACGAAGAAGTGGCATGACAATCGCATTCTACCAAAGAAGATAGAAATTGGGCAGAAGGTTCTCCTTTACAACTCAAGGATGAAATTCTATCCAGGGAAGCTGCGCTCAAGATGGTCTGGACCATTCATTGTGAAAGACATTACATCATGGGGAGTGGTGGAACTGGAAAACCCAAGGGATAATACAGTTTTCAAGGTAAATGGAAACAGAGTCAAGCCATACAGAGATCCTCAGGAGATCATAGAGGTAGAGGCGATCTACCTCGACCTTCCTTGACCATAAAAGAGGTAACAAAGTCGGGCTGTCGACTGTAAATCACAAGCGCTTGTTGGGAGGCAACCCAACATAGATTAGTTGTTTTTATATATTTAGTATTTATTATAAAATGTTCATAATTTGAGAGAAAAGTGAGGAAGATGGGTTTAATATTGAATTCAGTGTTTCAGGAATCATAGGCATGCGTTCAAACGCAGGTGATCTGCTACAAACGCACGCCTGCGTTCAAACGCAGAAGGCCCGTTCAAACGCAAAAGCACCACCCATTCGCAGAAACTCAGAAAATTGGCTAAAATTTCTGCGTTCAAACGCAGCCGACGTGCGTTCAAACGCATACAATAAGATGAAGATTTCCAGCTAACACGCCTGCGTTCAAACGCAGAAAGTGCGTTCAAACGCAGTAGACAAAGACTGGAAAAGCCTAAGGAAGTGCGTTTAAACGCAGAAGGTGCGTCTGAACGCAGAAACCAATCAACAGAAGTTTCTAGAGAGAAGGCATGCGTTCAAACGCAACTCATCCGAGAATCGCTGAAATAAGCGCTGCATTCAAACGCAACACATTATGCGTTCAAACGCAGTTCATCAAACCGAGAAATTCAAAGAAGTGAAATTCGTGTGTTCAAACGCACATTATGCGTTCAAACGCAGTTCAATAACATTTACAAATCTCCAGAAAAGTAAAGCATTGCGTTCAAACGCAGATTATGCGTTCAAACGCACAAACGAGCGGGACCAGAAATTTTGAAAAATTTTGAAAAAATTTGAATTTCAGGGGCCATTCTGAAATTTTTGAAAGTTTGCCTATATATACTGTACGGGTGAAAGTGACTCATTTTCACTTCGGTCAAGCAGTTTTCAACTCACTCTCTAGAAATTTCTCTGCCCCAGCAGCCGCCAGCAGCAGTCATCTGCCAGCAATCTCCGACTACCACTACAGGGACACCAGACTGCCAGAAAGCAGTGTGGGGGTGATCACACTCATCCGATTCAAACGCCTCCAGATCCGCTTCAGAGAGCAGTTTCCAGATCGGTACCCGTAAGATTCACTCCGGGTAGCCAGGTTCTGTTTTTTCTCTCTCTTTGCAGATTTCCATTTTTCTACTTGATTTTTTTAAATGGATGAGGACAGACCTTATATGAGGCCTGATAGGGCAATTGTACCCTTGAACATCATAAATTGCAGACTGCTTAGGGTCGACCATTTCTGTGACCATAGGTTTGTCAATATGGAAGCTCACCGTTTCTTTTTGCAAGACAAAAAGATTAGGTATGACATACCCGCTGAGAGAACTTTTCCTCGTGATATCGTGTCTATGGGGGAAGACCTGTTCAACTTTACTGGGCAGGATCATTTTGGGGACTTGTTTACCGGCTTTACCAATCTGCAAGTCAGTTCTGTGCTGGCTAAGGAGATTTTCAGTAATCTCCAGCAGTGCATGAACAGTGAAGCCCAGTCAATTGACTGGATTTACTGCAGAAAGACCTGGATTAGGATCACCCCAGAGAGTATTCGAGAGAGTTTGGGTCAGGAATTAGTGTTGGACGATTGTCAGTTTCAGTAACTGCGGCGTCATCCCTCTGAACAGCTTAGTGAACAGATCCTTCTCACCCTGTGTGCGGGTGTACCACGCGCTGCTTTACCCCCACCGGAGTCCTTCCTACCGGAAACTCCCTGCTACCTATTTGATTCGAGAGGCGAGATGGTGGACTGAGTGGGTCAACAACCGGATTGTGGGCATTAAGCACATGAACCGGATAGACTATAAAGTTGCACTTTTGGTGTACTGTCTGATGACCCGGGAACCTGTGAGCCTCCCGGAGATTATTTGTGAGTTTTTTCGGGAAAGACGAGAGTCCCACAGTAAGAAGGGTTTGGGTCTTCTGGGGATGTTGACTAAAATGGCACAGGATTATCAGGTGCCAATTCCTGGTGAGCTGAAAGATATCCGACCGTTTCAGGTACGCAAGTACCGCAAGATGAGATGTGCTTTGCACGAGGCTCTGCATGGGCCTCCAGAATATGTCCAAGTGGACGATGATGATGATGATGATGATGGTGCTCCACCTCATGGTGGGGGTGATGGAATGCCACCACCGCCTCCACCCGGTGAGGGGGGTTTTCCAGCCTTAACAGGTCCCCTTCGACTGCCCCGATCTGCTAGTTCCAGTGAACACAGGTAGACCGAGCCCGACCTTGGGCAGTCCAGCAGAGGGGCCAGGTGCAGTTCTTTTGGGCGCCTGGAGAGGACTGAGCATGAGGAGTGGGTCAGAAAGATAATTAAGGCCCAAGAAAAAATGCAGAACTACCTGGTCAGGACGGTCAAGAAAATGGCCAGTGGTCTTGGAAAGTTATTCAAGACCCAGAAGCATATTTACCATGCTAACACAGCTGCATTGCGAGCTCATGAGGCTGCCCTCGCTGAGATTCAGAGCAATATGCGTGGTAAGAAATTTAACTTCCCGGACCACTATTCGAGTGATAACTGTCCCAGTTGGACAATGGAGGATAGTAGGCCATATGACAGCTTCTCTGGCCATTACCCCACCCCGAGTCCGGAACACGCAGACAGTGTTGGTGACCCCAGCAGACCCGGTACCCAGTACCCACCCAGGCAGCATGTAGACCCAGGGGCCAGCAGTGCCCATCCCGGTGCCAGCCACGCTGGTACCGCTGCCGCAGCACGACAGGCTGCGAGGAAACGTCCCAGAGGGCGCACCCCTGAACCATCTCCCGAGCCGACTGATTAGTCTACTCCGGAGAACACAGATTCGAGTTACAGGCCCGATCAGTAGCGTCGCGAGGACGCGCCACCTCTAGTGTGGGGGTGGGGAATCGTGTCCTCCTGCACAGCCATGTCAGCATATTTTTGTCAATTTTCTTTTTAATTTTGTTTTAATATTTTTTGAGTCAGCACGTTTATTCTTTTGAGTCTACCTACCTATTTTTCAAACCTTGCATATAAAAAAAAAAAAATCTTATAATCTTTTGAGAAAGGGCAACTTAAGACCTAGAAACTGAAGAGAATCCAGTGAAAGAGCTCATGAGAATAGGAAGCACCGTAGTAGGGATACTTTAATTTTATTATTTTGTGCGCAAGTCTCACGACAGGATGTCCCGGGTATTCAGGAATGGTGAAAGTAGATAACAGGCATACTTTTGGCTTCTCTAGTGTGCTAGGAGGATTTAGTCTCTATGTAGTTGAATACTCCGTTTCCCGTGGAAACTTGTGGACTCTTGGAATCTGGGGTGGACCTTCGTGTAGAGTCGGTTTCATGTGGTACGAGTCTTCGGCCTAAGCGAAGTCAGGGAGCGTACACCACCATCCCTTAAGATGCTTCCAAGAGAAAATCCTAAAAAGACCACACTCTTAAGCTCTAATGCACGGTTGTAAAAACAGAGGAGGAAATAAAAAAAAATGAATTTTTTTGTGCTTCAAGGAGAAACAACATAATGTGCTTCCGTTCACGCGGAAAATTTGGATTCAATCCAATCTAGAGCTTAAGAGGGAAACAAAAGTCAAGCCGTATTACACAGGAGATGTGTCTCCCAGCAATGGGACAATTTGCATTTCAAAAGCAATAACGGCTAAGAGGGTCTGAAAACCTCAAATTACTTGGCGAAGAAAAACCACTGAGTGACTTAAGATGCCTGGACCGTCTGAGTCAAAAGACGTGCCGTAGCTTGGTTTGGTTTGGTGGATGTTTGGGGACGCCTTAGTGAGTTTGTGCATAGGATCATCATATATCATTTCTTGCTACGTGTTGTGAAATTTCAAAGTGAGCTTGTGAGGATTTGATGATTTCAGTTTATGATAGAGAGGTTGCCCAATCTCAGTAAAAAAAAATGTAAAATGTAAAAATATATATATATATATATATATATATATATATATATATATATATATATAAATATATATATATATATAAAGAAAGTTGTGTCTTGGGTCAGTTTGTGTATATTCTATGTCTGAGTCAGTAAGCTGTTGAGTCTTCTGGTCTGTAGCATGAATCTGTGAAAGGGGGAAGTATGCAATTGAAGTATGCAAAAGAAGGGTCTGCAAGGCAGTATGCAAGGGTCTGCCCGGGACGAGCAGAGTTTAATGTGGGGGTATTTTGATAGCTTGAAAATGGGATTAGTTTGGGACATCTTTTTACTATTGGTTTTAACCCTGTGAGAGTTGAGTTTGCCCATTTTTAGCCTATTTTCCACTTGATACGAGGCAGAGACTTTTAGGACATGATCGTAAGATTTGAGTAATTTCATGCATAATTGTGTTTGTTGGATATGATCGCGGGTACATGTTATTATGTGCAGGTAACAGGTGCCGAGAAATGAATGAAATTTACTTGGGTTTGGAGGCAGCGTATCAAGGAAGCTGAGCAGAAAAGATGTAGAAAAGTTAAAGTATGTGCGTTCAGACGCAAGACCTGCGTTCAGACGCACAACATGGCAGCAGAGGAAGAAAGGCAGAAGAAAGGTTAAGTCTGTGCGTTCAGGCACACAGACCTGCGTTCAAACGCAGGACTTTACTCCAAAACCATGAAGACCAAGGGGTGCGTTCAGACGCACAAGTCCGAGAAGCCAGAAGGAAGAAGGAGAAAATCGGCTAAGGCCTGCGTTCAAACACAGGAGATGTGCGTTCAGACGCACTGCGTTCAAACGCAGGGGAGCTGCGTTTGAACGCACGATGGGTTTCCAGAAGCTTCCAGGACGGGTTTTTGCAAGGGTAGAACAGGAGTTTCAGGCATCAGTTTTAGAGACTGTGGCAGTATAAAAGGAGGTGTCCCAGCACAGAATTAGGGTTACACATAATCATCATCACAGCAATCAGTATCAGAGCCGTCAGGATTGGAGCAGAGCAGGATTGGAGCAGTTTTTCATTATTCAGCCATAAACTCGTTTGATCTTTCTTCTTTATTTTATGAAACATTGTCTTTCAATAATGCAAGCTAGCTAAACCTTTTGCCTAGGTTCTCGGTGAACCTAGGGTTTATTAATTCAGCAGTTTGGTTTGCTTGATTTTCAGATGCATGACTAGTTGGAGTCTTAATACAGAATTGGATTGTTTATTATCTTATCATTGATTTTATATACATACATGAATGGCTTGATCACCCAGGAATGTTATAGACAGGATCTGGTGCGCGAGAGTGGCCAGTGAGAGTTAGGAAGAAAAGACAGGATTTAATACCCTATCTTGATGGACCGAGAGGTGAAAAGAACCAGGTTGTTAGCCCAAAAGCATTAGACTAACTGCTAGACGTTTAGGGGGAGACCGAGAGGAGAACATGTAACCCTAGCAGACTTAGAACAAACATGCAGATTTAGGTGGACCGAGAGGACCCAAAATCTGTAGGAAAGTGACAGGTACATGAGACCGAGAAGAGATTGTATCATTGGTATGCTGGCATAAGTAAGACTGCTGTGTGTTTCTGAAATCAATTGAACCAGGCAAGCTGAAAAGTAACCCTAGGGGATCCTGGGACGTAGATTATTAAATCGTCAACTTTTACAACTACAACAATTCCCTGAAAATTATCGAAAATAAAATAAGATTTTCTACGTACTGCTTTATTTACTGCAAATTGGTTAAAAATAATCACACCCCAACTTTCCTCCTTTTTACAGCTTTGTATGTATTTCTAATTCTTATAAGTAAAACTTAAACTGTTCTCGTGGGTTCGACAACCAGAGTCATAAATACATACTCCATATTACTTGATCGTACACTTGCGAAAAAGCAGATAGATTTACGCTGTCACCTAGCATGATATTAACAGCGCAAGTGAGCATACCTCTTCTAGGGTGATCGTTCCTCAAACGATGTCCCGGATCTTGACGTTGATGTCTATGCTCTTCAATTTCAGCAATCACTGAACTCTATAAATGTCAGTGTCACTTTCATTTTTTTTGTTGTTCTATACATAGCCTATTTGCAGAACAAAACAGGTTTTTCAGAACAAGGGTTTGAAAGGGTTTGAAAGGCCTTGAAAACTCTCATCGTTTTCTTTGTTATATGTTTTAATTCCTAGGACTTGAAATTCAGTTCAAGGCCTTGAAATACTCACTGCTTTCTACAAACTTCTTTGAAACCACTCTTTTAGGAAAATTTTCAAAATTTGCCATACTCTATTCAACCCCCCCCCCCCCTTCTAGAGTATTGATCATGTTTTACTACCTACATTACTGTCTTTCAATTGGTATCAGAGCTTGTATCACTTCATAGATTTAACCATCTGGTTATTATGAGTACTGTAGGTGATAGTGATTTCTCTCTGGGAAGAGCTGCTAACAGACCTCGTCTTCTGTGGTGACAACTTTATGCACTGGAACGCTCTGATGAAAATCTTCATCATTGATCAAGATATGGAATTGTGGACTATCATTCAGAATGGTCCCTACATATTCTACACAGAGAAATATGGATTAGAACTCCCAAGACAGATGATTCACTTTCTGCTTCTGAGTTAGAACAATATTCTTAAAATTACAGAGCCATGAATATGTTATATTGTTATTTGAGTGAAGATGAATTCAACGGGAGGTAACATTTGAAGGAACCAGTTAAGTCAAGTGATAACTCCATTTTCAGAGTTATTTTATTTCTTATTTTGCTACATTTTGTGTGCTCATAATGGAGAATATAGCGTCTTTTTAAATTAAATTGTGCTTTAATTTGTGAGAATGAGTTCATGTTAAATGTGAAGTCATGGCGTTTTCTACATTGTTTTATGTGCTATTTATCGTATTTTATCACATTTGATCTTCGCGGTGTGTTCGTGTTGTGTTTTTCAGGGTCAGAGCACGCGAGGAGCAAGTGGATAGAGATAACAAACTTCGGAAACTAAGGCGAGCTCGAGATTTGAGAAGGAAAGCGAGAAACGAAAAATTTTGGGATGAATTGGTTGTAACATTTGAAGGAACCAGTCAAGTCAAGTGATAACTCCATTTTCAGAGTTATTTTATTGCTAAATTGCTACATTTTGTATGCTCATAATGGAGAATAAAGCGTCTTTTTAGATTAAATCGTGCTTTAATTTGTGAGAATGAGTTCATGTTAAATGTGAAGTCACGGCGTTTTCTACACCGTTTTATGTGCTATTTATCGTACTTTATCACATTTGATCTTCATGGGGCGTTCTTGTTGTGTTTTTAGGGTCGGAGCACGCGAGGAGCAAGTGGATAGAGAAAACGAACTTCAGAAACTAAGGTGAGCTCGAGATTTGAGAAG
Organism: Linanthus parryae; assembly: GCA_023055425.1. Classification (NCBI taxonomy): domain Eukaryota; kingdom Viridiplantae; phylum Streptophyta; class Magnoliopsida; order Ericales; family Polemoniaceae; genus Linanthus; species Linanthus parryae. Next base: position 2,274,645 of record JALGPY010000037.1, on the reverse strand, counting down.
GAAAGCGAGAAACGAAGAATCAAGTGCTAGAGAGGCTCGTGAGAAGATGATACGAGTGTTGATGCATGTGGAGAGCTCAAAATGGAGGATCAAGTGAAGAATCGATGCTCGGGAGATGATTTAAGAGCACGAGCAACAAAGGGGGTAAAAGCTGAAAATTGGCTAAGTGACACTAGGTCGCACGACCTCTGTAGACAGGTCACACGACCTAGTGTGAAGGAGGTCGTGAGAAGATTTTTTACAACTATGTCACACAGCAAAGTTTCATAGGCCACACGACCTGTTTGTTGACAGAAAAATTTCTAAGTACTGGACTAGGTCGCACTACCTAGTTAAACAGGTCGCAAGACCTAGTCGTGAGCAGCAGATTTTAGAAACGTCTTGGGGTCAATTTTTAATTACTACTAACTTATTCTAAACACTTTAAGAACGTATTAGACCTGGTGAGGGTTTGGTTTTGAGGGGTTGGACGTTGTTTTTGACGCATTGGATCTTGGAGATTGTGAGGAGAAGCTTTGGAGCATTCGTTTGATCTTTTCTCTTCTCTTTCTCTAGTTTTTGTTTATGATCATGAAAACTTGTATCTTTATCATGATTTGTGTTAGATAAAATCTGAGTTCGGGATATCTCATAGGGAGCTAGGGTTTGAACACCATGTTGGTGATTTATGGATCTTGTTTCATGCTTTTAGCTTAATTGAATGTGTTTTGCTTAGCTATTTTCTGTTTATGTACTTAATCCCAACGTTTCTATTGTTTGAGCTCGCAATATGATGATTATAGGTATGGGACGTTAGATAAATCAATATTCGCTACCCGAAAATTTGAATCAAGCATTAGCCGTATCTAGGGTTGAGAAATCTTGTTAGTTAGCTAGAACTAAGAGTAGACCATAAGAACATAATGCTTATTTGAACTTGAGTAGGCTAGAGAAATCAGGTACAAGAGTTTGAATTTAGGCTTTGGTTGAGAAATATTCAAAGCATTGGTGCTCGTTTGGCTAAGTAGAAGACATTCGTGTTGCTTGAACATAAATCCGAATTGGTGTAAAATCCTTAGTGACCCGAAGACATATCCTGAACTTTTCCTCATATGAATTAAATCAATTTCAATAATTAGTTTGTTATTTACTTTATTAGAGTATTTCAACAAACTCAACGCGCTTTGCCCACGTAAGGTTAAGAAGTCTTAACTAGTTTACAAGAAGTCCTTTGGGTTCGACAAACCCGGTCTTACCGGAATTATTACTACACTGACAACTGTGTACTTGCAGTTGGAACGTGTCATCAAGTAGACAAAGATCAACATATTTCTTAGACAGTATGAACTGCTTAAAATGAATGGAGATGAATCAATTGAGGACATGTTCAAGAAGTTCACTCACATTGTTAACAATCTGGACTCTCTGGGAAAATATTTTTTCCCATAAAGAGAAAGTCAGGAAGATCTGAGAAGCCTTCCCAAAGCCAAATGGGATCAGAATACAACTGCTATTGAAGAGGCTCAAGATCTATCATCACTTCAACTTTATGACTTGTAGAGAAAGCTTCTCACACGTGAAATTTCAATGAATGAAGTTAATGGAGAACTACTAAAAATGTCAAGAACCAAGCTCTCAAGGCTAAGGAGAGTATACCATCTCAAATCCTTGAAAATGAAGAAGATGATGATGAAGATCCCTTTTCTCTAATTTCTAAAGCCTTGACTAGAATTCTCAAGATGAAGAAGAACTTTTGAAACAAAGAATTCAGTAGGGATAAAAACAAATCCTCCAGTAGCAAAGAATACAAATGACATTTGATTAGAGACTGTCCACACAAGAAAAGCAAACACTTTCAGTAGAAAGACCATGAAAGGAGAATGAGAGCTATGATAGCATCTTGGAGTGGCTCAGATTCCTCAAGTGATGTTGAATCTGAAGAAGAACAAGCAAACCTCTGCCTTAGGGCCAAGCATGATGAAAGTTGTGAAAAGAAATTTGAGGTAATGGTGAACTATCTGATTTCAAAACCAACAGATGTCCTCTCTAACTACCTTAGAACAATGCTTTTAAATGAAGAGGACTATATGAAAGAAATCGAGACTTTAAAAGAAAAGGTTCATGAGAAAACAAAAGATAACTTGAAACTTGTTTGTCAAAATCATAATCTTGAAATTTCTCAGAAGAATTCTGAAAGCGATTTCAAGGCCTTGGAAACCAGTTTCAAAGCCTTGAAAACTCAAGTCAAGGAAGTAGTCACAGAGAACTCTATTTTGGTTGATAATATTGTTGCTATAAGACATCAGTATCATGAATTGGAGGAACAAATGACTACTCCAGCTAAGAAACTTCAAGAATCTAAGAAATTATTACCAAACTTGCTAGCTCAGAACACAATATAAACCTAATTCTTGGTGGAAGTTTAAAGTATGTTCACAAAATTGGTATTGGTTACAATTCAAATTTCCCCATAAAGAATAATACAAGAATTGTAAAGGCTGGAAGCAGAACTTCTCCTAAATGCCATTACCTCAACAAAATTGGTCATGTTAAAATTACTTGTCCTTTTAGAAGAAGAGACCCTCACATAACGAGGAACACTTTTCCAAATCAACTTAAAGGACAAGTTAGAAAGATTTGGGTTCCTAAAGGGTTTATACCACCTAACATGGCTGACCCTGAATATGAATCTAAATTCCACACTTGTCTAACAGCTAGTTAAGGAAGTGAATGGTGTTTGCAGGCTGTCACCAATAGCAAAGAACAAAAATGGTTTATGGATAGTGGTTTCTCCAGATATATGAGTGGAAAGATATCTTTATTCTCAGAACTGAAGGAACAATCTAAAGGATCAATCACACTTGGTGATAAAGGAAAATGCAACATACTAGGTATTGATAAAGTTGGTACAGACTATGAATATTCTATTTCTAATGTTTATTTAGTTGATGGCTTGAAGTTCAACCTGCTTAGTGTATCTCAGTTATGTGATAATGGTAACAAAGTTATCTTTGACAAAGACAAATGTGTGGTGAAAAATGAGAAAACTGGAGTTTGCATCCTCACTGCCTCAAGGTCAAACAATGTTCTACTTTGCACACTAACAAAGTTACAGGAGAAAGTCTAAAGTGTCTCAAGGACTTGAAAGAGGATTCAAAGGTTTGGCACAGAAAGCTTGGACACATTAACCTGCACACGTTGAAGTTAGTTACTAAATACCTAGTAAGAGGTATACGCCCTATCAATTCAAGGATGAAGAAGTATGCAAAGCCTGTGCTCAAGGTAAGCAGATAAGAAGCTCATTCAAGCCAAAGAACTTTGTAAGTACTACTAGACCCATTGCATTGTTGAATATGGATATCTGTGGTCCAATGAGAACTTTAACTCCAAAAGGTAAGAAATACATTTTTGTTATTGTTGATGATTTCACTAGATTTACTTGGGTGATGTTTCTTAGAGACAAATATGAAGTTGTCTCTGAATTTTCCAAGCTTTGTAAAGAACTTCAAATTCTAAAAAACCTGCTTATTGCTTCTATTAGAAGTGATCATGGTAGAGAATTTGATCAACTTGAGTTTGATTTATTTTGTGCTAAGTATGGCATCTCTCACAACTTCCCTTCTCTTATAACTCCTCAACAGAATGGTTTTGTTGAAAGAAAGAAAAGGAATCTTGAAGACATGTCAAGGACAATGCTTCTAGAGAACAAGTTGCCAAAATCATTTTGGGCTGAAGCTGTCAACACTTCCAACTATATACTTAACATGTGATTGATTAGGCCTATCCTGAAGAAGACTCCTTATGAAAGTTTCAATGGAAGAAAGCCAAACATCTCTTACTTCAGACCTTTTGGTTGCACTTGTTATGTTCACAACAATGGTAAGGACAATCTTGGTAAGTTTGATGCCAGAAGTGATGAGGGTATCTTTATTGGTTATTCACTGACTAGCAACGCTTATAGAATCTATAACAAGAGAACCAAGCTTTTTGAAGAAAGAATTCATGTTATTTTGATGAAAGCTATGATGGTTCTTTGAGTGAAAGTTTTGCAGACTTGAATTTTAAACAAGCATGAGTCAGAAGATGAAGTTTAGCCTTCAAATGGTTCTAAGGAAAGCTTGCAGAAAAACAAGAAGAATTTTCAAGGCCTTGAAAATGAGTCTCAAAGCCTTGGAAAATAACCTAAAGAGTATCAAAGTGAACAAGCTACTACTTCAAGATCTCAAAGACCTGACAATCTTCCAGGAGAAACTGAACCATGGACACGAAGAAAGAGATTCAAATATCTTTCATCTCATCCAGTTGACAAAATTAAATCTGATCCATCCACTGGTACACAAACAAGATCACAGTTAATGAACCTATGTGCTTTCAATGATTTTGTCTCTCTTATGGATCATAAGAATGTGAAAGAAGCATTACAAGAAGCAAACCGGATTATTGCAATGCAAAGTGAAATCAATGAATTTGAGAGGAACAAGGCATGGAATCTGGTTCCACCTCCTAAAGATGAGTCTGTCATTGGTACCAGATGGGTCTTCAGAAACAAGTTAGATGAGAATGGTAAGGTAATCAGAAACAAAGCAAGACTGGTAGCTCAAGGCTACAACCAGGAAGAAGGTATTGATTTTGAGGAGACTTTTGCATCTCACAAAAATATGAAACTTTTTCAAATGAATGTCAAATATGCCTTTCTAAATGGATACTTACAACAAGAAGTTTATGTTGTCAACTCCCTGGTTTTGAAAATGACGATTTTCCAGATAATGTTTACAAACTTAACAAAACTCTTTATCATTTGAAACAAGATCCAAAGGCTTTGTATGGAAGGCTGTCAAAATTTCTACTTGAAAAAGATTTCAAAAGAGGATAAGTAGACAAAACTGTTTTCATAAAGACTCATGAGAAAGATAATCTAGTAGTTCAAGTATATGATGATGATATTCTATTTGTAGCTAATAATGACTCTCTTTGCAAGAATTTCTCAAGTTTTATGAGCAGGGAGTTTGAAATGAGTTTGATGGGAGAGCTCAACATCTTTCTTGGACTTCATATACATCAAATGAAGAAATGAATATTTCTGCATCAAAAAAAGTATACCATGGACTTGTTATACAAGTACAATATGTCTCATTCCAAGGTAGAAAAAAATCCAATGAGCTCCTCACTGTCATTAGACAAAGATCAAAATGGTAAGAGTGTGATTGTGAAAGAATACAGAGGTATGATTGGATTATTGATATATCTCATTGAAATTAGACCATATATCATGTTTAGTGTTTGTATGTGTGCTAGATTTGAAGTTGATCCTAAAGAATCACACTTGGTTGCTGTCAAAAGAATATTCATATATATCAATGGTGCCAAAGATTTAAGGCTTTGATATGCTAAACAATCTAATTTCTCTTTGTATGGATATTCAGATGCTGACTTTTTAGGCTACAACGTAGATAAGAAAAGCACATCAGGGTGTTGCCAATTCCTTGGAACATCACTGATCAGTTGGCATTCAAAGAAACAAAATTATGTAGCTCTATCAACAACAGGAACTGAATACATAGCATTTGGTGCTTGCTGCTCACAAGTGCTATGTATTTCTCAACAAATGAGAGATCTTGGATTTTATTTCAGATATATACCTATCAAATGTGACAACACCAGTGCAATATCAATCTCAAATAATCCAGTTCTGCACTCAAGGCCCAAACACATAGATGTTAGACATCACTTCATCAGAGATCATGCTGAAAAAGGTGATGTTGTTCTTGAATTTGTGTCTATTAACATGAAATTGGAAGATATTTTCACTAAAACACTGCCAGTGGATAGATTCTCAGCCTTGAGATTGGAACTGGGCATACTGAATAAAGAAGCATTGGTTTAGGGGGACTATCATGTAAATTACAGGTAAGTATTATGTTGCTCAAAGTTTTGAAATGATTTTCAAATTCTTGAAAATCTTTTCAAAGCCGTGATTTACCCATCTCAATTGCATAGCTTTTTAAGGCCTTCAAATCCTTTCCAAAGTCTTGAAAATAAGTTTGTATGCTCTTTAGTCAATAACCTGGATCTTTCGATGTTGTGCGTTATTTGAAGGGAAAATTCGATGAGATTTTCCCCGAAACATGTTATTTATGCAAATCATTAATCATAGGCATTCAAAAACTTATTGTCGTAAGTTAGCTTACGGAATAAAACTTACCACAGTTCATCCAGACTGGGAGGACACGAATCCCGAGACTCTTACCAGACACAGACGAAGCTATGTTCTTAATCTGACACTGGGACCTGTGCCATTGTATCTGTATCGTCGAGATACACGATTATAATATATGAATTTTCTTCATCCGACATCTTTAGCTCAAGTTATGCTCCAAAAACTGAATTCAGATCCTGCTGAAAATCAAATGCGGACCAGAAAATTTGACCGGCGATATCTTGAGTTTTACAACTCCGATCAACGCACCGTTTCTTCCTGACTCTTCTTTTTTTAGAGATCTACAACTTTTGTGTTTAAAAAAAGCAATTTGAGATCGTTATCTAGTCCTAAACACCCAAAAACGGATTCAGGTATGTCCGGAAGCGTTCCGATGTATGATTCAAGCTCCGATTCAAGTTCAATGGTGATTCAAACATGAAAAGCTCATGGATGCACAGCTTAAGAACAATCATCATTACTTAAGAACATGGTGGACAATTTATAAAGACATATTACTAGCCATAATATTAGGAATACCCATAATTGCACACAAGTCCCTTGTAGGAAAACTTTACATAGCAAGTCCCTCCCTAAAAAATTTAGTGTAGCTTGCTATTAAGTCCTAATCATATGGTTTATAGTAATACCCATCAACTATAAAATACCATACATAATCTCAAATTTCATTCCACACACTTGAGACTAAAAAACACTTGTGAATCGCATGATCACGCTTATGTTGGACTACGTCGGCGACCTCTAGAGAAAATAAATGAATCAGCTCCCAATAATATATTTGAACTCATAATTCAACCCGAACTAAATTCAAAACTAATTATTAATTATTGTTTTCTCCACCATGAAACTATAATTGCACTCCGACATTTATTCTCATCATTATGTATGATCTCATGATATTAATATCAGATAACTCCCCACGTTAAGATTACAGATACCCGTTAATGCTGACCTTCTCTTACAGACAATTTCGATCTCATCAACATCTTATATTCCCTGATCTAAACCGCTCAACCCTTATTCGTTATGTCTGGTTACAAATCACCAGCTGGCCAGACTTGACATAACAAAACCAAGTGAGCTCCAAGGAGGGTAAATCATTCTCATACGAGATGTGGATTCCATGATTCGATTAGCTTTCACCAATTCTTAACACTAACTATCCAATATACCTAGATTGTTGACTCGCATTTGAATCTCACTCTATATTTCAAAATAATGATTAATCAAGATTTTTGTCCACGTAAACAATCATAGATTAAGAGTTTCCAATATTACCAATAACAATGAAATATTCTATTATCTCACTTGGGTCAGTCCGATATAATTATATTTCATATGGCGGTCCTGTTTAACATACACAAAGTATGCTAGTGTAACAAGTTGAAACTATATCGTTTCCTTGACCGAGATGTCTCACTATAATGTTACACTAAAATCGTTCCGATGGTTTGTGTAACTAGTTAACCTTTGAAGGATTATTAATTCAACCATAAATATGGTTTTCTGAACAGAATTCCCAACAATCTCCCACTTATTCTGAAATCCATAAATTAAAAATCTAGAAACCCTTCATAATCGGAAGTCAGAATCTATGTGTAGACTTTGTACATGATAAACTAGCAGATCTACTCTAAATCTTCTCATATACCCTAGTATGCTTTCATCACAGCCCACTAGTGTTATTTCCTCGTTAACGACTTATATTTGTTGTCTTTGCTAAAATCAAAACAGTTATCTTGTCAATTACTATACGTAGTATACACAAGGCTCCCTTTGCTAAAGCACTATGAACTGCCTTTTCCCTCTCCGTCTAATCACGTGTACGAAACACTGATTCTCAGACAGAAAAACTCTACACGCTATAAGCAATAACGTTCTCTTGGAGTCTTTGCATACTTGAAACATGAAAGAAATTTACTGATATATATGACTTTAGAAACAACCATCATTCTATTCTCCCATTCACGCGAGAGCTCAAACCAAGAATCTGAATGGTTTCACCTAAATCCCACATATCACGTGTATTAGATAATAACACATTTACTGAAGATGTATATCCAACATTGTTTCAAATGATCCATACTCAACATGGAGCACAAGAAATATTACCAATTTTCGTTGCTACACACGAGATTCGTTAAGACATCAATCATTATGTGATATTTGATTGCTTGGTCAAAATGAATGTTGCAAGATCTGAATACTAGCTTAATCCCCGTGTCAATTAACATCATAAGTTTATATTTCACCTTATCTTACACAACTAACTCTTTTGGTTGCTTCATGTAGATGCATCCGTCAAGAACTCCAATGAGGAAATCCATCCTGACATACATCTTCCACATCTCATTACTGATATGAGCAGCAAATACGAACGAGAATCTGAATAGACCTATATATAGCTACCAGCATAATCAGCCTAGCTTTTAAGATTTTCACCTTTTCGTCTACTCTTCTCTTTCTCTTGTAGGTCCATTTGCAACCGATGATTTTTATCTCATCTTGCAAATCTACAATGTCCAAAAGGTAGTTATACTACATGAATGTTATCTCAGATGCTATAGACTAATGTCATGACTCTGCATATTCAACATTCATTGTCTCTTCATAGTATTAGGACTGAGTTAAAACTTATCCGGGATTCAACTTATCCCAAGTAGCTCAACCAATGAGGTTGTCATATAACTCTCCGACTACGACAAAGATCTCTGGTTTCTCGTGTATTTAAAACAACATAAATTTATACTTCTTGTGTTTGAGTTATCTTAAAACTAACAACTTGAACATCTTCCTTAAGCTCCTTTAAAACAACTCTATGTTATAGTTTCTTATTCAAATGATTTCCTTTTCCAAGAATCAGGTATTGTGTCGACAATAACCATCTGATAAGATCATAAATAAGTAACATTATTATCCTTATAATATTCAACCAAGAGACATACTTCTAATTTCGCTTCTAACTTATCGGAATGACTTTTCCATACCTGAAAGTGTCTAGAAAATATTTTACCCTTTTCTACAATTCCATGGATGTAGTCAGAATCAATTTAGAGTGCGCTAAATTGAAAAGTATCAAACAGTCTCTAATGAATAATCTTAAGACGATAAAAAAAAAAAAATAGTTGAATAACACTTCACTTCACTCATCCGATCATATCTATGAAAAATATGATTCTTCTATCAGTGATGTTATTCGACTAATCTTTTTGTATTAGGAAATATTATGGTACTTTAATATACAATTGTCACCACTATGCTAAACATACCTTAGGCAAAAAAACTTACCTCAAATTTAGCACATAAGGCAATCTCTCGATACTAAAGTTCTACCATAAAATTCTCCCACTGCAAGAGTACCTACTCTCATAACATCTCTTGTCATGATGTCTATCTCTACACTACCATAATGTCTACTTGTCATGAACCCTCATAAGGAATTCTAAACATGATTAGTTTCTCTCGTATTTACAAAAACAGGATTGGTTGAACGAGTAACTAAACATGATATGACGAACAGTGTACAAGACACGAGTGAGTTGTTCATCCTTGGCTTAAATTGTTAAGTTGTTTCTTCCTGGTATCTTTTCTGATAGAAAATAAAATTATTGCCTTTCGGATTTTATTAGCATCACGTTTGAGGAATAAAAATAACAACCTTAATTGGATCTATGAATATATTTCTACTTCCTACTACCAGATGGTTTAGAAGTAGAACCAATTTTCATTCACCAATATACTAGTTGTACTCCTGACGAGTCTTTCACCCACAAATAATTCAATTAGTATTTTTGTCAATGAATAACTCAACCTATCAGTATTCATTCAAAATTTCTTAAAAGAATTATATGGGACCTCTTTATCTGACTGAACTAGTTTTCACTATCGATCTGAGATCCCTTGATCACATGTTCACTCAAAAGATGTAGTATCCTTAGAACATGATTACGTGCAGGGCTCTATCTCGTATATGTGTTCATTAACACCCTTATTGCCACTTACATTGCAACCCGATCTTGATGCCCAATTTTTACATGTTTGCACCATATCGTATGCATCTGACACCGGTTGATGCTGATGTTGCACTACATTTGACATATGCTAAGATGTAACCAGGGACATCTCACCAACCATATCCTACCTTTGATAGGACCGGGTATTTACACCACCCCCTCATTACTAGGTTCTTAAGTGCAAAACTTGGTCAACACACACTTGTATTCCTTCGCAGTTAAGACAACTTTTAAAATTCTCTTCCAACTATAGTAATTCTAGTTAATTTATATTATTCGAGAATCACATCTTGGGTTCAAAACTTACCATCTTTAATTATCTGACAAAAACGATAAATAAAAAATATTTATGTCCCTAAGCATGCTTAACCTTTGAATTCAACTAATATTAGAATTCATCGGCAATTCGATTTCTGTTTCAACTGCCTCTGACGATGGGCCACTCGACTTTGAAATAAATCAAATAGACAACGTCACTTTAGATTTATTATCTGGACATTTACCTTTCCAATAAAACTACATACCTAATTCTTAGGCCGAACAAAATTAGTAACAAGAACTCGATGGGAGGATATTACCAACTTTATTGTTAAGTGATTCAACCATTACTTCGTACTGAACTGAATCTCTTAGTTTTAAAGAACAGCTCCGATGGGGAGACTTGTCCAACAAAACTAGATTCAACAACTATCCTTGCAAGGAGATTTGCGAAACAATCTGTAACTAATCATGGTACCGATGGGGCACTCATATCAATTACATTGTTTCCAAATCAGTAATGGAGGCCTCAGGCTTCATTAAATTGCCAAAGAAAACAATTTATCCACTTAATATTTTTGTTTGAAATACTTATTTTATTCATTTTGAAAAATATGCTCCTTGTTTGACTTGACAAAAATTTAAAAAATAATATCTAGTTTAAACAAACAATTATTTTGTGACCAATTTTAATATCAAATGAGCGAATAAATTTTCATTAATAAAATTATATTCAAACACAATTAGATTGATATTGACATGCAAACACCCGTTTTAATATCCATGTTGTCCGTGATATCTTGATTAGTGACTATTAAAAAATAATAAATCAATCAACACAACATAATAAAACATCCACCCATAATAACAAAAACAACACATAAACTGTTATCATGGCCATGTCTTCATCGTCTGGATAGTCGCTTCCAATAATTGAATGCTTTATCATCTTCGTCCGATCTTTTTGGATCCATCATGTTCCTTCAATTTCTATTACATAGTCCTATCCTACTGCATGGATATAGACTACATATAATTGAAAAACAAGCTACTAATTAATTTACTATTCTCCACAAACCGGAGACTTCACAATTAATTACAACCCAAAATAGTACAAAAAACAAGGAAATAAAACCACAACCACAAACATAATTTAAAATTTTAAAATGGCCATAATAACAGTGAATCTGCAAAACAGCGTTAGCACAATGCAGTCCACCCACACAATACCGTATTTTAGCTGGACAACATGGCTAGATTAATCTAAGCAAAAAATCAATCAGGCTCTGATACCACTTGAATAGAAAATTCGATGAGATTTGTCCCGGACCACGTGATTTATGCAAAGAATTATTCAAAGGCATTCAAAAAATTACTGTGGAAAGTTAGCTTGCGAATAAAACTTACCACAGTTCATCCGGACTGGGACGACCCGAATTCCGAGACTTTGACCAACCACTGAAGAATCTATGTTCAGAATCTGACACCGGGACCTATGCCATTGCCTCCGTCTCGTCGAGATACACGATTCTCATATATGACTGGTCTTAATCCGACATCTGTAGCTCCAGTTATGCTCCAAAAACTGAATTCAGATCCTTGCTGAAAATCAACTGTGGACCTGAAACTTTGACCGGCGATGTCTGGAGTTCTAGAACTCCGATCTACGCGCCATTTAATTTTTTCTCTTCTTTTTTTCGATATCTACAACTTTTGTGTTTTACCAAAAGCGACCGGAGATCGTTATCTAGGCTTTAACACCCAAAAACGGAATCTGGTATGTCCGGAAGTCTTTCGACGTATGATACAAGCTCCGATTCAAGTTCAATGGTGATTCGAACATGAAAAGCTCATGGATGCACAACTAGAATTTTCTCCCTTGTGTGAAAAAGATGTAAGATCAATCATCGTTACTTAAGAACATGGTGGACTATTTATAGAGACATATTACTAACCCTAATATTAGGAAAATCCATAATTGCACACAAGTCCCTTGTAGGAAAACTTTACATAGCAAGTCCCTCCCTACAAACTTTAGTGTAGCTTGCAACTAAGTCCTAATCATATGGTTTATAGTAATACCCATCAACTACAAAATATCATATATAATCTCAATTTACATTCCACAGACTTGAGACTCAAAAACACTTGTGAATCACATGATCACGCTTATGTTGGACTACGTCGAGGACCTCTGGAGAAAATAAATGAATCGGATCCCAAAAATTTATTTGAACTCATAATTCAACCCTAATTAAATTCAAAACTAATTATTCATTATAGTTTACTCCACCATAAAAATATAATTGCACTCCGACATTTATTCTCATCATTATGTATGAGCTCCTGTTATTAATATCAGTAACTCCTCACGTTAAGATTAAAGATACCCCTTAATGCTAATCTACTATTAGCAAAAATTTAGATCTCATCAACATCTTATGTATTCCCTGATCTAAACCGCTCAACCCTTATTCGTTATTTCATGTTACAAATAACTAGCTGGCCAGACTTGACATAACAAAACCTAGTGAGCTCTCAGGAGGGTACATCATTCTCATACAAGATGTGGATTCCGTGATTCGATTAGCTTTCACCAAATCTTAACAATCACTATCCAATATACCATGATTGTTGACTCGCATTTGAATCTTACTCAATCTATCAAAATATTGATTTATCAAGATTTGTGTCCACGTAAATAATCATAGATTAAGAGTTTCTGATATTACCAATAACAATGAAATATTATATTATCTCACTTCGGCCAGTCCGAGATAATTATATTTCGTATGGCGTTACTGTTCAACATACACAAAGTATGCTAGTATAACAAGTTGAAACTATACCGTTTCGTTGACCGAGATGTGTCCCTATAATGTTACACTACAGTCGTTCCGATTATTTGTCCAAAATCATCTAGACCGTGAAACCTTACTTATATTCTATAAATAACTGACAATCAATCCCGCGCATGCCCGAACTCGTCTGCATGTCCATTTGTCTTAGGTATGGAAGATGGGACTTATAATGCATATTTATATGGAAAATAATAAATAGCATTTGCATACTCACGTGTTTGCTAAATTAAGATGCAAACAGTTATCTATTAAGAATTTTTAATTCAACCATAAATATGGTTTTCTGAATACAATTCCCAATATTATCTCTGTAGATAATTGCTCAATATTGGTTTTACTTTAAAAAATATTTTCCTTTCAAATTAGAATTATACTATTTCCTTTCCCACGTCACACACTCACACAAATTTGAATTTAACTGATTCTGCACATCTTAAAAGATTTGGAAATATTATGTTTCCTTTTCAAACTCAAACTCTTTAGTACTTTTCTCCTCTCTTCTCTCTCTCTCTCTCTCACGTATCATTTACTGCCTCTATCTTCTATACCCTCAAACCCTAATTGGTACGAGAAGCACCTCTGATAGGATCAAGATGGGTGGAGGATCAAAGATAGTTTCTGACAAGAATAAGAAGACTACTGAGGATGAGGTTCAAACACTCAGTGATGATTCTATTTATAGAACACCAAGTGCAGAGAGGGCTCCTTCTCCTCAAAAGAAGTAGACTAAGAAGGATCAGACTCCAACTTCCAGGAAGAAGGAGGTTAATTAATCTGCTCCAAAGGAACAACCAGAGGAAGAATAAATCTGCTCCAAAGGAACAACTAGTCCTAAGAAGGTAAAGAAGAAGAATAAGCCTACAAAAGAAGATAAAGGAAAAGGAAAAGGCATAAAGGAAGCACCATAGAAAAGCACTGGAAAAGAAATGCGGATCTATTCAGAGAAGCAACAGTCTCCAGGTAAGAAACCTGGCATTAAGAGTAAATGGTTTGTTTCTAATGTTGCTAGAGGACAATGGTTAGATGGATTTGCTTCCAGACCAGTAGCTTTTTGTAGCACGGTTAATGTAAATATGCTAAAAATCATGAATCTGGAGTGCATTAAGAGGTTGAAGAAAAGTACTATTTGGAAAATTCTAAACCCTCCGGAAGTTGCATATCCCAGACTCACTAGGTTTTATATCTGAACATGAAGTAAATCAAAACTGTATACGTAGTGATTCAAACCAAAGTGGATGGTGTTGACATGGAGTTAGATCACTCAGAATTTGCCAATGTATTTGGTTTTCCAAAGACGTTTAACAAAGACAACTACCCTAACAAAAGTGACGCGCTAAAACTGGTTAGGGAATAATTCTTTATACCAAATGTATCTTCCTCCTCTAAGCAGTTAACACAATCTGTGTTAATTGTTGAAGCCAAATTATTTTTTACAATCTTAATGAAGTGTGTAGTTCCTAAGGAGAATTTCAAAGAATTGTTGACTGACTGGGTGTTGTACTTAATGTATTTGATCATGCATGGGTATGAGATTGATCTTCCTTCAATTGTGATGGAACATATTCGTTACTCTCAGAAAAAGGAAAGAAAGCACCATTTACCTTATGCCAACATGCTATATGCTTTCTTTCAACACCTTGAGATTCCAAATGACATTGAAGAGACTGTTACCACTGATTTTGGTATGCCCGATGAAAAAGCATTTGAGAGAATTGGGATTATGAAAACTAGTGAAGGTAATTGGAAGCTTTACTCCGATCTGTGAGGAAGAGTTGCAATCCAAGAAATTTTCAAAACCCAAGGCCTTGACCTCTCCTTCAAACCTACCCTCTCAATCTCAAGACCTTTATATGGTATTCCAAAGACTTGATATTCTGGAGAAGGATATGGAAGCTTTGAAGGAAAATCAGTATGATTTTGGAACTGTAAGCAAGTTATTTTTTTGGTTGAAAGCATATTCAAAAGAATCAATGTTCTCCAAGTGGAGGAAGAAGTCTCTCAGGCTGCAGAGGGATCCAAGAAAGCGGGTTCAACCAAGGATTTGTTCGGGAACCATACAACCCAGGATGAGGCTGCAGGGGTGGTGGACAAAGGGAAACAAGTAGCTCAAGAACAAGGTGATGAACATCATGAACAAAACGATAGTGAAATTCCATACTCAAGGATTTTTATTAAAGATCTTAAGAAGAAGAAAAATAACGCAAACATTCCACAGATAGTGACAGAAGCTGAACTTTTTGATGATGAGATGGTTGGTGATACTGGTAATAAAACTTCTCAAGAAGAAGAACAGAAAGATGATGAGGATGATGAAGAAGACAGTGATGAAGAAGATGCAGAGCCAAAGGAAGATGGAGACCCAACCTCCTAATTGTTGCCTCTTCTTTCTATCTTTTTCAATGCCTTGAACTTTTTTTCAAAGTCTTAAAAAAATTGCCTTTCAAAACTTTTTACTTTCAATATCTTCCAAACACCGATCCAACATTTTCTCAATCTGTCTTGATGAAAGTCAAAAAGGGGGAGAAAAACTTAGGTTTATTTGAAATTGGTACTTTTAAGACTGGCTATGAGATCTGGTTTAGATAAGTAGGATTTGATGAATTTTGCTGCTTAATAAGTTGGATTATTTGGATATTTTGTGTTACAGTTTATCTTCATGATTACTCTGCTATGCTCTAATGAATACTTTTTGCAGAGACTCATTCCTTAAAAAGATTGTGGTTTTTTCATTCATCAAGGGGTTGGTTGTATGTTTAGCTAGTTTCAAAGGTTGAAACAGCTTGTCTGTTTCAAGGCCATGAAACTGTTTTCAAAGGTTTGAAACATACTGTGTAGTATACCGCTTGAACTTAGGGGGAGCTTATCTTCCTAACCTGATTCCCACTTCCCTATGCCTGATTATATGTATTTTGATGATGAAAGACATATTATTTTGTTTATCTAAATTTTTAATAATCCATATGTTGGAACAAGTTTTTGCAGGGAAAGCACATTACCTATTTTGCAGGGTTACTTGCCTAAATTGTGTTATAGCAGAAAAGGAAAATGGATTGATAGATTGATTATGTGCTTATGCAAACATGTCTGGACCTTCCTAACATACTCAACTACAAGATCAAGTCCATTTCGTTGAAGATATTGAGAAAGTAGCCATTGGGAAGAGTTGTTAGACAAGTCAAGATTTGCAGCTGATTTTTAGGAAAGTTTGTTATGAGAAAATCTTCAAGATTTGCTATTCAAACAAGCTGCATAAGAGGGAATGACTGAAGGTTTTCAAGAGACACACGAATATAGAGACTCGGAACATTCTCAGAATTGACAAGAAACACACAAGGAGATTCAGTTCACTCAAGCCATTCCTGAGAGGATCACTGCACATTCAACTGCTTCATCAGTTCTCAGTGTTCTACATTTTATTCGCGTGAGTTTTTCAAGTGAACAATAGAGAATTCTTGTTGAATCAGTTAGCTAGAGCAGGTACTCGATAGGTTAGTGAGAACCACAAGTTGTAACAGAGTATGTGAACTCTCTGTGCTTGAGATCTAGGGCTTAGCTTTTGATTAATAAGAATTGAGTAGAAAATCCTGGAGGGATCAAATCCCTGAGGTATAGACGTAGGTTCAAGTGGACTGAACTCTATAAATCTCCGTGTCACTTGCATTTATATTGTTGTTCTATATTTAGCCTATTTGCAGCACAAAACATGTTTTCAGTTCAAGGGTTTGAAAGGCTTTTTAAAGCCTTGAAAACTCTCAGCTTTTTTTTTGTTACTAGTTTCGGCACGTGAGTTTATTTGGTTATTGAAATAGTTAAACAATTTTTTATCATCTTTCTCTTTCAAATAAGGACTCCTTTCAGTTCGATCTGTATCTATTTAAGATGAGGATGAAGGCTTGGAAGATGGGCTTAGATGGACCTAAGGTTTACTAGAGAACCTAGCTCTAAATCATCGGCTGGCTTCTTATTGGCTTGTTGACCGGAAAGAAGTGTGCACTAAAACAAAGAAAATGAAGGAGATAGGAAGGAGTTAGATTCAGCTAGGCAGAAGTTTGACT
Organism: Linanthus parryae; assembly: GCA_023055425.1. Classification (NCBI taxonomy): domain Eukaryota; kingdom Viridiplantae; phylum Streptophyta; class Magnoliopsida; order Ericales; family Polemoniaceae; genus Linanthus; species Linanthus parryae. The sequence goes on along the minus strand of JALGPY010000037.1, from coordinate 2,257,262 downwards.
GATATTCGATTGTCTTCAGCTGAAGAAAGAGCACCTAAATCGGCTCCTGGAGGGCTTGATTACATAGCGAGCAGGAAAGCCTCTGAGCCCCTATATCCCCAAAGCGCCCGTCTTGCTTTGTCCTATAGAGTAGGTTCTGTGTAGCTTTCTTACTGCAAGCCATTTAGAAGCCGAAGTAAGCTTTACTAAACTGAATGGCCATTTAGCAGTCCTTATGTTCTTCGAAAACTTGTGACATTAACTTCACGATAACTCGATATATAGGTTCATCACAATTTATCTTTTTCATCTACAATTTGCCCTTTTCATCTAATATACTTGTTATTTGAGAGAAGACCGTATAACAAATGTTCTACAATTGATTTTCCATCAAATTAAAATGTCTTCGATAAAATGATTTTTTCATGATAAGTGATTTGATTCTAAGACATTTCTGAAACATTAAAAATGACATGGGAAAGAAATTGAAATTAATAATAAAATAAAATTTGTCAATTATGTTACCTTTTCTATATTTCATAACAGAATCAAAATAAAAAGAAAACAAAGTGACAATAATACATAAGATTATACTCATACAGTTAGACGTATTATAAATATCATGTTGCAGCCCATATATCTCGTGAAATTGCAAAAAGTAACCTTGAATCCTATCAAAATTTTCTATTGTGACTCTAAAAAAAAAAAGAAAACAAATTTTTCTATTGTGGTCCATTCCTTTTACCAATAGACTTACCACACATTTCTCCGATCACTTCTCCCACGCTATCGACCACCACAAAGTCTCCGTCACCAGATTGTTGGATTCACATCGATCCGTGATGGTCTGAAGAGAGAGAAGAGATATGGGATGAATGAAAAACTAGTAAAGAGACTTGTTTACGTGAAACGGGTAGTCAATTTTCTACCATTTTTCCACTATATTTGAACCATAAATTGGTTCAAATAGAGTGGAAAAAAGTAAAGAGTATAACTCATATTTTAGTTACTTTCTTTTCACTTCCATCATTGCTTTTATTTTCATTTTCATATACTTGCAAAAGTTCCCCATTTTTTTCGTTTCTATTCATTTTTCTTCCATTTTTTGTATTTCAAATAGACAAAACATACATTGTACGAATCATTTACGTGTTGCTAACACAAAATGTCAATACATGTTTCTTAATTCGTCTATAGACAAAACATACATTGTACGAAGAATTTTTTGTGCTCATTTGTTTCTATATAAAAACATTTTCCATTAAAAATGAAAATTGGAGCGCAAACCAAAACTTCATTTTTTTATAGCAAGCTAACATTTCATTTAATCTTTTGTATATAAATGATTATTAGTTAATTTAAACGTTAATTCTTTTTTACATCTACAACAGCCAATAAAATATTATCAACATTTTCTCAACTTTCCGCTGTGAAAGGGAGAATTGTCAAGATCTATAAGACTTTTTTGTCTGATTTAGAGTCCATACAACATAGCATGTGTACCCGAAGGCTGATACAGATTATGAAAGTAAACATAGATCAACACTTTCTATGTCTGAGTAAAGTAAGGAAATGTTGGAAAAACTCAGTTTTCGCACGACTTTGGAAGCAATTTTTGAAGAATCGACTAATCGATTCATGAAACCGAAAGTTGCTATGGATACCTTAGAGCTAGGTGAACATCCTACAACTTTACTTCATCCAAAATCGTGACCGGGTGAATGAAAAATTCATGGGTAAAGATGGCTTCTAAGATAGTACTCCAAGAGGGAAATTAAATCATCCCACATTGGAGGGTGGAACAATCTTGTTCACTTAATATAGTTCAAGATTGCACAATAGGACACGCCCTTTGGGTGATACATATTTTGTGTAGGAGGGAGGACCTAGCTATGGTCCGAACCAACGCGCGCCGCCGCCACCGTCCGTCCGGCCGGCTCGGCTCGGTCTCGGGTTCGGGCACGGGCCCGGGCCGTGACGTGACGTGGCGCGGTGCGTTGTGTATGGGCTGGGCTTGTTATGAGGTTCAGGCCCATTTAATTTTTTGGCCCAATTTTAATTAGTTTTCCACCTGAATTTTTACCTGAATTTTGAAATTCATTTTCCACGGTTCTGGAACGGTTTCGTAACCGTTCGTGAACAGACCCAACTGCTCCAACGGGTGTCTCTGCTTCTTTAAATGCAGAGCACCCTTCCCTGTTTCAGTCATTTCCGAAAATTCCCAAATTCCAGAAACCTATCCAAACCAGAGTGCTATCATTCCATATGAGGGTTCGTAGGGTGTAATCCGGCGGTGCTACCCGATTACACAGTGAGGGACAACTATCCTGGGAGGCCTTCGCTCCGGTTCAAAAGCACCTATAGGGAGCGAATTTAGCCTTAAGATTGTTGGATTCTTAGTACGTTACAGAATCTGAGAAGAAGAAAAATTTACTGGAAAGGACTTCAAGAGATGGCAACAAAAGATGCTGTTCTACTTGACGACCCTGCACTTGGCAAAGTTCTTGAAAGAAGATGCTCCACCACTGCCGGAGAATGCAGACAAACAAACACTCGCCGCGGTGGACGCTTGGAAACATTCAGACTTTTTGGCCAAGAATTATGTTCTTAACGGATTAGATAATACTCTGTATAATGTGTATAGTGTTGCTAAATCCGCAAAAGAACTTTGGGAATCTCTTGACAAAAAGTATAAGACTGAGGATGGAGGGGCAAAGAAATTTGTAGTTGCTAAGTTCCTCAAATTTTCTATGGTTGATACCAAAACTGTAATAAGTCAGGTTCAAGAGTTGCAGGTTATCCTTCATGATATTCATGCTGAAGGAATGACCCTAAGTGAGTCATTTCAGGTTGCTTGTATGATTGAGAAACTCCCTCCCTCATGGAAGGATTTCAAGAATTATCTCAAGCACAAGCGCAAGGAAATCCGAATGGAGGAACTCATCGTCCGCTTAAGGATCGAGGAAGACAACCGCAACTCAGACAAAGGAGGAATTGTGCAAGCCAAGGCCAACATCGTGGAGCAAGGTTCCAAGAACAAACGGAAGGCTCACGACGGCAATGGGGAAGACAAGGCGTTCAAGGGAAAGTGCTTCAACTGCGGAAAAATTGGCCATCGTCGAAGCGAGTGCAAGAAGAAGCGCAAGGTTCCCAAGAACAAAACCGAGGCAAACATGGCTGAAAAGAAAGACGACGACGACGATGGAATCCGCTTGTCCGCGGTAGTGTCGGAGGCAAACATGATCGGCAGCAACCCAAATGAATGGTGGATTGACACCGGAGCCACACGCCACATATGCTCCGACAAAGCGATGTTCCACAAGTACGAGGAAGTGGAAAACGGAGAGCAACTCTTCATGGGCAACTCATCTTCATCCACCGTGGAAGGGAAAGGATCCATCATCCTAAAGATGACTTCGGGAAAAATGGTGGTGCTCAACGACGTGCTTCATGTGCCGGAAATTCGTAGGAATTTGGTTTCGGGATCTGTACTAGTTAAGAAAGGATTCAAAATTGTTTTCGAGTCCGGAAAAATTGTACTAGTTAAGAATGGTACTTACGTAGGCAGGGGTTATCTTAGCGACGGCATGTTCAAACTTAATGTAATGACCGTGACGCCAAAAATGGCTATGAATAAGAATGCCGATTCTATTTACTTGTTGGAGTCATCTACTTTATGGCATAGTAGGCTTGGTCATGCAAACTTTGAATCGATTCGCAAATTAATGTCTATGGAACACATTCCTAGTGCAAAAATCTACAAATCCCACAAATGTGAGACATGCGTTGAAGCAAAATTAACTAAGAAACCCTTCCGGTCAATTGATGGAAAATCGACTACTCCCCTCGAATTAATCCATACGGATATTTGCGACTTAAAGTTTCTACAAACAAGGGGAGGAAAGAAATACTTTATTACATTTATAGATGATTGCACAAGGTATTGTTACGTCTATCTCCTTCGGAGTAAAGACGAAGCAATTGACATGTTCAAGCACTATAAAAATGAAGTAGAAAATCAATTGGGGAAGAAGATAAAAATGGTGCGTAGCGACCGAGGAGGTGAATATGAATGTCCGCTAAAAGACATATGTCTAGAAAGCGGAATTATTCATCAAACCACGGCTCCATACTCACCACAACAAAACGGCATAGCCGAGAGGAAAAACAGGACTTTGAAAGAAATGCTCAATGCATTACTACTTAGTTCGGGTTTACCTCAGAACTTGTGGGGGGAAGCACTCCTAACGGCCAATATCATCCTAAATAGGATTCCGCGAAAGCATATTGGCAAAACTCCATACGAGTTATGGAAGGGAAAACCACCATCCTACAAATACCTTAAAGTGTGGGGGTGTCTTGCAAAGGTAGCAATACCAGAACCTAAAAAGGTAAAACTTGGACAAAAACGGTGGACTGCGTTTTCATAGGTTATGCTCAAAATAGTAGTGCATATCGATTTTTGGTTATTAAATCAGAAATCGAGGACATACACGTTAACACTATCTTTGAGTCATGTAATGCGTCTTTCTTCGAAGACGTATTTCCATATAAGAAGAAGGATGTAGAAAATTCTAACAAAAGAACTCGAGAATCTACACCCGTACAGTCCGAAGAAGAAGCCGAACCTAGGCGTAGTAAGCGGGCAAAAATCTCTAAGGATTATGGCCCGGATTTTCTAACATATATGATAGAAAATGAACCTCAATCCTATAAGGAGGCAATGTCTAGCTCCGAGGGAACCTATTGGAAGGAGGCAGTAAATAGTGAGATTGAATCAATACTTCAAAATCACACATGGGAATTGGTGGATCTTCCTCCGGGTTGTAAGCCATTAGGCTGCAAGTGGATATTTAAGCGAAAGCTTAAAACTGACGGAACAATTGAGAAATACAAGGCTAGACTTGTAGCTAAAGGGTATAAACAGAAGGAAGGTATTGACTATTTCGATACCTATTCACCAGTAACCAGGATTACGTCTATTCGTACGCTTATAGCTCTCGCAGCTATAAATAACCTTGAAATTCACCAAATGGACGTAAAAACTGCCTTCTTGAATGGTGAATTAGATGAAGAGATTTACATGGAACAACCGGAAGGTTTCCTTGTCCCCGGACAAGAAAACAAAGTGTGTCGACTAGTTAAATCTCTCTATGGACTGAAACAAGCTCCAAAACAATGGCATGTAAAGTTTGATAACACTATGCTATCAAACGGATTCACAATTAACGAATGTGACAAGTGTGTATACTCTAAGACTACACGTGATGGTTATGTCGTTGTATGCTTGTATGTCGATGATATGTTGATTATGGGAAGTAATTCAACTATCATCAAATCAACAAAGAAATTGTTGACAACTAAGTTCGATATGAAAGATATGGGTATCGCTGACGTTATTTTAGGGATGAAAATCACTAAGACAACTAATGGATACACATTATCTCAATCGCACTATGTTGGGAAAATACTTGAGAAATTCGACAAAAATGATGGCAAGATAGTTAGGACTCCTGTTGATCCTAATCTCCATCTTGACAGGAACCATGGTGCAGGTATATAACAAGTCGAGTATGCTCAAGTGATTGGTAGTCTAATGTACCTCATGAATTGCACCAGACCGGATATCGCCCAAGCAGTTGGCAAACTAAGTCGATATACCAGTAATCCAAGTAATAATCACTGGAAAGGATTAACTCGTGTATTAAAGTATTTGAGGTACACCTCAACATACGGACTTCACTACTCTAGATACCCTGCAGTACTAGAGGGATATAGTGACGCCAATTGGATATCCGATACAACGGATTCTAAATCCACGAGTGGGTATGTGTTTACCCTAGGAGGTGCAGCGATATCATGGAAATCTTCCAAACAGACTTGCATTGCAAGATCCACCATGGAATCTGAATTCATTGCGTTGGATAAGACAGGTGAAGAAGCGGAATGGCTTCGACACTTCCTGGAAGAACTTCCAATGTGGCCCAAACCAATGACGGCTGTATGCATTCATTGTGATAGCCAGTCGGCTATCGGGAGGGCACAAAGTAGTATCTACAATGGTAAGTCTAGACACATTCGTGGAAGGCATAACACCATTAAGCAATTGCTCTCAAACGGAATAATATCGATCGATTATGTGAAGTCTAAGGATAACTTAGCGGATCCCCTAACAAAGGGGTTAACAAGGGAGCAAGTCTTGAGTTCGTCAAGGGGAATGGGATTAAAGCCTATCTCACCGAGTTGCACGTAGTGGAAAAACCCAACCTAGATGATTGGAGATCCCAAGAACTAGGTTCAAAGGGACAACCTAACTACTGTGCAAAATTAGTCACTGTAAGGAAATTTTATTTCCAAACCCATTCCTAGGGCGACACCGAGTGACACTTGCATTGGTTAAGGATAAGCATTTGGCTTTTAATGAGCTCATATCTTGGAAAAATAAGTGGGGTATGGCAAGATACTCTTTATGAGACTCACCTATATGAGTGGGAACTGGGGGCCGGTTCTAGGAGAATGACGAGGCTAAATTCTCTAAGACCACTCACGAAACCAGGATTAAGTGCTCCATGGCCAAAACGGACACGACCATGAGAACCTGATATGGAAAGAATAATAACCGTGTGGGTACTATTGACTTGGTATACACTACGGCAAGCAGTTCAAGGCGGTTCGCCACTGACAAGCCAGTATACCCTGTAGTATTCCACTAGAGAACGTTCAAGGTCTCAGGCCACCTTCTCAATGCGATTATTGTTCGCTAGATTGCACTCTTTCTTCCTTTTTGATATACCGGATCTTATGCCAATTTTATCATTCATGTGGGGGATTGTTGGAAAACTCAGTTTTCGCACGACTTTGGAAGCAATTTTTGAAGAATCGACTAATCGATTCATGAAACCGAAAGTTGCTATGGATACCTTAGAGCTAGGTGAACATCCTACAACTTTACTTCATCCAAAATCGTGAACGGGTGAATGAAAAATTCATGGGTAAAGATGGCTTCTAAGATAGTATCCAAGAGGGAAATTAAATCATCCCACATTGGAGGGTGGAACAATCTTGTTCACTTAATATAGTTCAAGATTTCACAATAGGGCACGCCCTTTGGGTGATACACATTTTGTGTAGGAGGGAGGACCTAGCTATGGTCCAAACCACCACACGCGCGCGCGCGCGCCGCCGCTGCCGTCCGTCCGGCCGGCTCGGCTCGGTCTCGGGTTCGGGTTCGGGCACGGGCCGGGCCGTGACGTGGCGCGGTGCGTTGTGTATGGGCTGGGCTTGTTATGAGGTTCAGGCCCATTTAATTTTTTGGCCCAATTTTAATTAGTTTTCCACCTGAATTTTTACCTGAATTTTGAAATTCGTTTTCCAACGGTTCTGGAACGGTTTCGTAACCGTTCGTGAACAGACCCAACTGCTCCAACGGGTGTCTCTGCTTCTTTAAATGCAGAGCACCCTTCCCTGTTTCAGTCATTTCCGAAAATTCCCAAATTCTAGAAACCTATCCAAACCAGAGTGCTATCATTCCATTTGAGGGTTCGTAGGGTGTAATCCGGCGGTGCTACCCGATTACACAGTGAGGGACAATTATCCTGGGAGGCCTTCGCTCCGGTTCAAAAGCACCTACAGGGAGCGAATTTAGCCTTAACGAAATCGAGCCTATGTTCGAGATTGTCTCTGATTTCTCCAAGTTATTGCAGCGCTTCTCACAACTCTGTAAGTTTTGTATTTTGATTCATTGTAATTCTTAACTTTCTGTTTTCTTCTTCTTCTTCTCAGATTCTGTAACGTACTAAGAATCCAACAGGAAAAACAAGCATACCCATCAAAATTGTACAGCAACATTGCTACCATTCTAGGTACCGGAAAAATTCAACAAAAAAATTAAAATAAAAAGCCGGTTTGAGTTGAACCATTCCGTTGATATTCTAAGTTAAGTGATTAACAAAAAGAGTGATTTTTTTAGACTTACATAAAGCGCAGTTAGAAGACAAAGAAGAAATGAAATGAGTGATGAGGAAGAGATGTGGGATTACAATGGATCCTAATATACTTTTTAAACAAAGAACAAATTTTTGGATTACAAGTTATGACAATGGATGAAACGGTAAAATAACTACAGAATTAATATCTAGACAATTACTTAATTGTAACAGCCGGGAAAACAATAACAAAATTTAATTTAAACAATTACTTTATTTGATCAATCAGAATATTTTTATGATTACTAAAGAGTATATCTAGAAATGACAAAAATGTAGAAAACGGAGTAAACACTTTAGGAGTTAAACACTTTGATGCTCTTCACCTTTTCATATATATATATATATATATATAAAATATTCAGAATACTATCGATATCTCTTTATGCATGTGAGCATAACGATTTTAGTTGAAGAGGGTACACATTCAATATTGAAAGTTTGTGAGTTCAATTATCACAAAAAATAAATTGAGATATATTTATTATCATAAATAATTACGAGAATAAGTTAGATATTCGGAAACATCTAATTGTACCTCTTTCAATGTAAACTATGTAATCGCCTTTTATCAGTAGAAACTATCTACCTATGTAATGAGCAAGATGCATCGTTGTCGATTTTTCCTTCTTCCTCGTACTTTTCTTCATTTGATGTTGTTTCTGCAGGTATTGCTCCCTCTATAACAGGTATATCCCATGTATTAGAATCACCGGCTACACCAATACCAAGAAATTGCAATTAAAAGTTTTAACCAAAAAATAAAAGCAACTACACAATTTTATACATAAAATAACATAACAAACAAGTCACTGAAGGAGTAGGGATGGCAATATGGTCCGATCCGATCTGTGATCCGAGCGATCCGGGCCGAATGGATCGGATCCAAATCCGATCCAATTGAAAATGGATCAGATTTGGATCTGGAAAGCCATCTGATCGGATTTGGATCTTCATTTGGATCTAAGGGCAGATCCACCGGGTTCCGACCCGATCCGATCCGACGTATATGTGTACTTTACAAATATATTCATACTACCTCCCCACTATCACTTCCAAGAAGAATACAATAGTAATTCGAACCTAAAAAGTTATTTTTGTTGTGTTTTAGGCTTCATAACTTGCAAACATGTCTTAGCGTATGAAATAGTGTTTATTTCTTATCTTATTTTTTGTATTTTATTGCAAAATCAAGTCGGATCCGATCCGAATCCAATCCGACCACGTATTATATGGATCTGCGGATCGGATTTGGATCAGCTGGATGAAATCCGATCCGATCTGATCCGAATCCGGTGATGATCCGAACGAATCTGGATCGGATATAGATCCTATTTCTGCTAGTCGGATCTGGATCGGATCTAGCCTGATCCGATCCGGATCCGACCTGTTGCCATCCCTATGAAGGAGCATAATGGGTATACAAAGTAGACAAAAATCTAAAACGAACCTTCTAATAGCCTCGGAAAACAAGAAATAACCTCAAACAATATCTCTGCGATTTATGTTCAACTATTCGCACAACGGCACAACCTGCTACACAGGATGAGATAGAAGAGAGTAATTTCGGAATTTAGAAAAACCAAGACAGGGAAAAAGGCCAGCTGTAAACACAAATTTTACGAACTAAGAAAACAGAACACAAAATAAAAGCACAAAAATTAAAATTTTATTGAATTCAGAAATTTTATGCGCACGGGTACATTCCTATGAGTTTTACACAAAAAAAAACAACCTCTGATTCAATCTCCTAAATTCTTCCAAATCAACGGCTATATTTCTTGTTGTTGATTGAATAACGGCTATTTTGGGAACGAAGCGTCGTAATGGATTTAGACGAGGGTCATGATAGCTTACTCTCGTAAAATTCCAAATGATTCTCTGCGGAGTCTAGGTATGACTTAAAGAATCAATGAGGAATTAGAGAGAACTCTCACATATTTTTTTAGACATTCGGCACGTAGTTTATATGCTTGTTGAATCTCTAAAACATCCAAAGAGTATTTGAACTATTTCGGATTTGGTGTGAGTGTCTTAAAGAATTCGTCACACTAAACGCTTGTTGAATCCTTGAGGAGCTCGAGAGAGATCTCTATTTATAGACCTTTGTAAGAGTTAAATTTGGTAACTCCATAATTGAGAGGTAATTTTCAATTAACTCATTTGACCACATTTAGGGTCATTTGATTTTGTGGTTTTGTAACCTCCATTTTGTGGAAATTTTTCATGGGCTAGCTGGACCTGGTTTCTAGTCCGTTAGAAAATAACCTGGACACGTAATTGGGCTGGATATAATTTTCATTTCGTCTGGACCATGTCAGCTTCGTGTAATTTTTAAGCTTGACATGTCCGTCTAATTAAAGTTACTAATAAGGAAAATAAGTTTAATTATTTTCTCTTATTAATTTAGTGTAGAAATAATTTTTGATGTCTACAAATTGCCCCCACTTCAAAGTCTAGTTGACATGCTTGCTTGCGTGAGACTGAATTTGAAGTATTATTTGTACCATTTAGGGGCCGGGGACAAGGTGGATAACTCTTTTTTTTTTCGAAGTTTCCCCCATGTTCACTATCTTGATTTCATTAGGCCGGGTAATGGGACCATAAAGACTTTTAAGTTTTGGCATTTGCGATAGCGGAAACGGACGCAATCTTGAGGAATTAAGAGACAAATCTTCAGCTATGAATAGTCAAGCTCAATGAAGAGTAAATCGAGCATTGACTTTAGGATTGCAATTTCAGGCAACAATTTTGGCTTTGGCAATTAGGGCAGTGACTGTACATTTTTTTGTGCGTATTATTTGGAGTATGTATAGTAAATGTCATAGAGTAAGTTAAGGGTTTTTAATCAATATTTCATGTCAATCCTCAACTCTAAAAGGAAATTTGCACTCTAAAAAATCATTGCCCTGATCATGAAGCAAAACTTCATGCTCTGATCATGCATTTCTCCTTTGATAAATGGACCATCTCCATGCAAGTCAGCTCGACTCCGTTTGTATGCTCATATGTGCAGTTGTTAAGTCATTGAGCTGACTGCCATATAGTCAAGTTTCTCCTCTTTTTCATATTGACACCCACAGGTATGTCAGTTTTTTGCCCCCTTCTTCTTTTCCTTTTTTTTTCACACATGAAATTCTCAAGTTGGGAAGAAAAACATTTTGTTTTCCAAGAATTATCTGGAAACAATCATACTTCCTCTGAAAGAATCATATTGGTGTTTAGTAGCCAATGAATGTAGGCGGCGAGGGCACATCAGAGGGATGTGAGAACGGCGGGAATCGTTACTTGAAATTCAAGGAAAGTGTGGATATCTAGTCATTTGGTACTGAATGACCCATATGTTTATGATTCTTGCCAAGATTTTCTTATATTTGTCCCCGTATCGGGTTCACTATGCAATCAACTCTCCCCAACTTGACAGGAAGCTTCGTTCTTCCTGGGGATGCCTGCATTAGCCGTGTTTTGGGCTCTTGTGCGCCCCAGGGATGCACGTATTCATGTCGGTCGATGTGATTGGTTTGCTAAGACGCTTCTGTCGTGGCCTCTGCCGTATCCCTGTATTGGCGTGACACTACCAATCCTGTTACCTTCACTATTTCTTGGGCGTTTCCATTATTGCCTCTGCCGTTTCCGGGTATTGGAAAAAGACAACAGAGCATATTTATGCGCTTAAATTGATGTTTGTCGTCATTTCACCGCTTCTTATGCACATAGTTACGTCACTGCCTTCTTCTTCTTATTCTTTTTATTATATTTTTATTCTATTTTTTTTAACATCGTTTTCTTTATATATATATATTTTATTTTAAGGTTTCAGCCATGGTTGCTTTTCGGAGTTTTAAGAATGGCTTCATGACCGTTCTTGAAAATCCCGATGACGAAGCAGAAGAGGGAACAAATTTAGAAGCTCCTTTCCTTGGTCCATGGGGAGTTTCCATGGTTCCTTTCGAAAAATCATGTCACCTCCCTAATAGGGTTATCAATTCTGATTTCGTGTTTCCCGACAATCAACCCAGCAAAGTTGTACTTCTTCTACAGTCTTTTCACCACATAAACGGCGATAGTTCTCCATTCAGGCTTCCTGGGCACAAGATGAGGGATGGTTCGTCATCATGGGGCGCTTATCTCAAGGCTTTCGCGGACTCTTCTTTATCGAAAATATTGAGAGTGGACTGAGGACATCCTTTCCCGTAGTCATGAGGTTTTGAAAGGTCTGAGGATATATGATGATGTCTATGCTTCTTTGTTTCCTTATGACCGTCTTGCCAATTTTTTCCGAGCCTTCTGTGAGCTTTGGTGTTCTCAAACTAACACGCTTCACACTCACCTTGGAGAGATGTCCATCTCGTTGTGGGATTTGCATCGCCCTTGTGGGCTTCCTATACGGGGTGCAATTTATGATGAGGTTGTTCCTAAGGAGGGGGAGATGACGGGTGTTTATCATAATGGTGAGGCTATGGTTCTGACCAGTTGCCAGTTTCTCTTCTTGGCTTATCATCGGCTGTTACTATCTCTGAAGAAAGGTGTGTCTAAGCTCGCCGATTGGGTAAGTTTCTGGTTTAAAGGTGAACGCAAACATAATAAGGCACCCAAGAAGTCTTCTCGGAACAGAACACATCCTCCGAAAGGATAACTATCCTACTGGAGTTATTGACAAAGTCCACAAGCCCTGCCAACAAGATTTTGATGTGCTCAGTGACTTGGGAGTTGATGATGATCTTAAAGAAGAAGTTTATTTGGCTGCATTTTTAGCTTGCTTGTTGTGCAAGTTTGTCTTTCCTGTTGAAAGTAGCGAATATATTAGACCCAATGTGTTTAAGGTTGCTTCAATGATGGCTCATGGTCGAAGATTCGGCCTCGCCATCCCCGTTCTCGCGAGCATTTACAGGGGTTTGAACGATATTTCCGCTTTCGATGATTCTGGCAGGTGTCCGTCATACTTCGCCACGCATTATGTCTATGCTTGGTTAGCTGAATACTTTGGTACTCATTTCACCCGAAAGCCCGTATGCGGTGCCTACATGACTAGGTATGCTGGTTGACGAATGGCCAAGAAATTTGAAGATTCTGAAGCTTACAACTTGTTTGGGTCTTTAAAGAATTGCATATGTGTCGGTTGGCACGCGGCGCCCCACAAGCAGGAAACGTCGTTGACGATGGCCAATTATCGAGTTCCGATTCTGAGTACCTTTTCAGCGTTCGCTCTAGTTATTTGAGTTTCCACCATGGGTCACATATTATTGTGGAGCCTTACAGTCCTCACAGGTTTAGCAGGAAATTTGGTTTTCGTCAAGATATACCAGGAAGATTGCAGCATGATATTCGTACATGCAACCTGGAGGACGCCGCTCAATACTGGAAACATGTACTTTGTTTAGGACGAATTCATCCATGGTGCTTCCTTTTCGTTAAGATTTCTCAAACCTTTTTGTTTCTAAAGCCTACTACGAGTGGTGGTCTAGATTTTATGATGACTATTTTAGGGAAAAGGGGAAATTAGCGAGGGGGAAGCGATTCGCGATGCCAACACCACTTGAAGTTCCTGTGAAGAAAATAGTAACTGATGGGCGCGACTCATAACCAAATGCCACAGGTTCCTCTTATACAACCATTTTTTAAAACTTATATATTTCTTTACAATTTCAGATTTATTTGGTTTAAACCCCCTTTCTTCAACGTAGGTGGTATGCATTTCCAAGAAACCGAAGAGGACACTGCGAGCAGTTGGGATCGTAATTGGCACCATATTCCTAGGAAGTCGAGATCTCATGACGGAAAAGGTGTTGCTTTCACCAATGCTGACTCCTTTTTTGAGGGCATCCCTAGTGCTTCTCAGCCTTTGCTCCAGGTGCGAATATTTATAGTTATTTTATTATCATGATTACATTTCATTCTCATTGAATCAACACCTTCATTTTCACCTCTGTAGTAGGGTGAAGAATTGGAGTTTTGTTCTAAGGATATGACTTGTCTAGCCCTGGTGATGACGTTTTGAGTATGGCTTCGGTGAGAGGGCCTTCAGCTTTTGACTTAGCTAGTAGAGACGGAAACTTTTGTGACTTGACTGACAAAGCATCACCCCATAGTGACAATAATTGAGACAAGCTTCAACCTATCTCTACTTGACTTACTGCTCCACCTGTTGCTAATGGTGAATCACAGAGGCGTCTACTATCTGAAAATCGTGCAAGTATTTTGCCTATGTCTAACACCACCACGGGAAACTTTATGCATGGCATGCTCCGATCAGCTTCCACGATTATTGGCAATCATGTTAAGGGTTTGATTAGCAAGACTCCGACATCTGAAGCTATTTCATTGCAGCCGAAGCTTGTTAATCTTTATGAGGCTCTTTCCAAAACAGGGATAGATTTTACTCCCTTGCAAGATCACGTAACGAGATACATGGTCAATGCGAGCAAGTTTGTTTCAGTGCAGTCATGTTACACAAAGTCCATGACGCAAGAAGTACAAGATGAACGCTTAGAAGATGTTGATCGACGTGTGTCTATTTCTCTATCGTTTAAAGATAGCAAGGCTAAAATTATTCAAAAGCTTAAGTCTGATTTAACCCTTATTGAAGAGAGGCGATTTGAATTGCAGAGAGAGTTTGATAGACTTAATGCACAATCTACGTAACACGAAAATTCTATTATTGAAGCGGAGACCAAAGTGACTCAACGACAAGATGAGATTGCCGCACTGAAAAATGAGCGTTATGAAATTGAACAAGCCGACATCGTTAAGTTTGAAGGGATCGAAGTCGCGCGTAAAATCGAGGAACTCCGAGAGGGCCGAGATTGAGAACTTGGCATGGCTGCCATAGTTCATAACCTTTATCTATCTCTTTTTTTTTAAAAAATAAATAAATGAATAGCCATGTTGGCAAATGAGTTAGATAGATGGCATTGCTTCCTTATTGAAGAAAGTATGTCAAATAGTACGAAGCGTTCTTTACTACTGTTTAGCCATCATCGCTTTGTACTCAGGTGCGCCATGAATGATAAATAATCACAAGTTTATTATTTATTTATTATTTTTTTTCACTTTTTTTTAGCCTATCACAGTTTATACTATTGCGGGCCAGGAGTAATACATTATCTAAATACAATTTATTTTCTTCTTTTTGGCCGTTCACAGTTTATACTCTTGCGGGCCAGGAGTAGTACATTAACTAAATACATTTTTTTTTTCTTTTTAGTCTTTGACAGTTTATATTCTTGCAGGCCAGGAGTAGTACATTTATTTGTTGTGGCTGAACTTAGACGATGTCTAAGCTACCTACGTAACCGGAAGGGGTCAGAACATAGTTCGTCTCTCCTTTTTTTTAGGGGGGTCGTGCAGTTTATGCTCTTGCGAAAAGGAGAGAAAGACGCCTTCACGGATAGTACTTCTTGAGAAATTTTGCATTGATAGGACCAACGCGTACTCCTTCTTCGTCGACAATTTTGTAGGCTCCATTAGTGTAAACTTCGATTGCCACATAAGGGCCATCCCAATTCGACAAAATTATTTCCAGTTTGATGAGTAGTGATGATGGGCTTTCGTACTGCAAGCACCAAGTCGCTTATCTTGAATGATCCCGGTTTCACCTTCTTGTTAAACACTTTTGAGAGTCGAGCTTGGTAACACTCAAGTTGTTGTTCTCCTTCCAATCTCTTCTCATCCAGCTTCTAGCTCAGCTAAGCGTAACTTGGAATTTTCATCACTAGTTAACCATTCTTGTACCGCAATTCTCAGCGAAGGAATTTGATGTTCCAATGGAAGGACAACTTCAACTCCGTACACAAGAGAGTAAGGGGTAGCTTTAGTAGGGGTCCGATATGTTTTTCAGTATGCCCAAAGTCCCTCCTCAATTCTTTCGTGCCAATATTGTTTGAATTTTGCAACGACCTTTTTTAAAAGGTTCCCTTATGTCTTGTTGAATGCTTCAGCAAGTCCATTTGCAGGCGCATTGTACATTGACGAATTTCGCTGTTTTGAAGCCGAACTTTTCACAAAGTTAGTCCATTAAAGAATTATAGAAGGGTGTACATTGTCTGTGACTATGTAGTGAGGTACGCCATATCGATAGATAATATTCGACTTGATAAAATTGACAACAGTCTCCTTTTTAACTTCTTTTAATGGTATAGCCTCGGCCCACTTTGAGAAATAATCTGTTGCTGCCAAGATGTATAAGTTTCCTCCTGACGACTTTGTTAGTGGTCCGATCGTGTCAAGCCCCCACGCGTCGAAAGGCCGAGAAGATACTGTAGGGTGCAAAGGTTTAGGGGGATGATGAATGAAATTTGCATGAAATTGACATGCTCGGCATGTCTTAGCATAGTCTATGCAGTCCTTAACCATCGTAGGCCAATAGTAACCCATTCTCTTTATTCAGAAGTGAAGCTTAGGGCCAGATTCATGGGCACCACACACTCCAGAATGAGCCTCCTCCATAGCTTATTGCGCTTCTTCGTCACCTAAGCATCGCAGGAAAATGCCTTCAAAGGAGCGATGAAAGAGAGTGACTTTATAGTATATAAATCGAGGAGCTCTTATTTTAATTTCTATCTTATGGCGTTGTTCATCTGGTAATTTTCCATGTTGGAGGTAATCAATGATAGGTTGTCTCCCGTCGTCAGTTTTAATGAGGAGAGTCGAGACTATATTTGTTTCCTCAAATTGGGTAACGAGTGATTGTGATATCACCCATCTTTCACACACAGGGACTCTGATGACCTCTTCATTTGACACTGTAAGTGTTGTCGCCAAGTTTGCAAGTGCATCAGCTGTACGGTTCTCCATCCTTGGAATGTGTTCCAAGGTGATTCCATCAAAATCTTCAATTAAGCGAGCTACGTTGTGAAAAGATGGGATCAAATCATCTTTTTTGACATCATATGATCCTTGAAGTTGGTTGATAACCAATTTAGAGTCTATGTATATCTCCTAATCGTCAATTTTTAACTCGGCAGCCATTTGTAGGTCCAATATGGGAGCTTGATATTCAGCGGCATTGTTTGAACACTTCTTGGTGAGTATAAATTAATAGGGCATAACAAGCCCCTCGGGAGATATGAATACAACTCCCGCTCCTGCTCCATCAGTTCTTGCTGCTTCGTCGAAGTACTTAGTCCACGGTGGGAGAGTTTTGATAAACATAAAATCTTCGTCGGGAAACTCGTTAGAAAGCTTCCAACTAGCCGGTATGGGATGATCATCTAGAAAATTTGCTAATACTTGCCCTTTAACCGACTTCCTCGAGACGTACACGATTTCAAATTCATTTAGGAGAAGAGTCCACCTAACCAGTCTTCCTGAGAGAACTTGGCCATTCTTCTTGACGACATGGACCATTCTTCTTGAAGACAGCGACCATGCTAGAAATCCATGTCGGATATTTAACTTCGCGAATAAAGCCTGCTTCGATCAACTTTTTTACTTCTTCTTAAATTTTTGGTACACGATCTGGCCGGATACGTCTATAAGCTTGCTTTACTAGTCGAGTACTGTGCCTGATTCCAGGTGGACAGCACATTTTGGATTTAGACCCGGCATTTCCTTGTATGTCCATGCAAATACATCTCGGTACTCTGATATTAATGCGAAGTATTCTATTTCTTCAGACGGGGACAAGTATGCACTTAAAAACAGTAGTTTAGGCTCATCGGGAGTCCCTAAGTTTATTTCCTTTAGGTCATCTACTACTTCTTGCCCTCCGTCTTCAAGCTGAGGTGGAGCGAGAGAAAGATCATCATTCTCTTTCTTCGGATCTTCATTTTCTGTGGCACTTATGTGATATGAATTCAAGAAATCCTCTTCTTTTGCCCCTTTCATATTGTTGTCGTCCCCACGACAAGTGATAACGATCGTGCGTCTCTTTGCTCTTACAGGACCATCCGCCTCTAAAACTAGTGATGTCAGATGTTTCATGTGAGAGGGAACCAAACTCCGTGTCTTAACATCATATCTAGCGTCTTCCACTATGATCTGGTCTTCATGGAGAAAATCTTCCTTCTTTTGTCCTGTAGCTCCTTGCTTGCTATGTCGAGAAAATACAAATTTTCTGAACATCGGTGATTCTTTACCATGTGGATCAATCGACATCCCTAATCTAGAGAACATTGATTTGCGAGTGGTAGAAGGCTGAATACGGTCGAAGGCCGATACCCGGGGTGAATTATTTCCGCTTTGTTTGTTTTCCACTTCTTCAATGGTGATGTGTTGTACATCCATTATTCTTTCTTTGGCGGAGATGTAAATGGGCTCGGGAGGTTAATATCCCAAACCAGGTCGTTTAGGGATATTCTTATAACCTTGTTGCGTCAACTTCACATGTGTTCCTGTTGGTCCATGATTACTTGAGTTAGTGTCAAACGTCGGACCTGCTTTCAATGAAGCCGTAGAAAAATCATATCCCAACATAGCTAGTAGTTTATAAGCTTTGGGGTGAAAACCTTTGGTCCGTGTGTTTGGCAGCGAGGCATGCTCTACAAAATCTCGAGAAGGCCTAAAAAATCCTTTTAGTGGAGGTTTTGACACACTACTAGATTGTAACTTCGTGACAGGCATCGTGAAGTTTCCTAGTGATCTCAAAGACTCCTTCTCAATATCATAGTGCAAGACATGTCTTTTACCTTTGAATAATTCATGATTTCATCGAATGGTGTTTGCCCTTCTTTGCGACGGGACTTAAGCACATAGCAAAAGACATTCTTCTATTTATATTGGCTTTCTATTGGGATATACACCGAGTGGATCTTGTCCACCATGTTCCAATTGGTAGAAATTTATTCTTTAGGTAATTTCAATTCTACTTCCTTCTCGTTTACTTCTTTGGCGAGAGGGGGTTCAATGGAGTTCTCCCTCAAATAGAACTTTGCATCAGCGAAGTGAGCTTCGGCTTCGGAGAAAGGCTTCTCATCAGCTATGAAGTTTTAATCCCATCTCGGTAAAACTTGAAGCATTGATGAAGAGTGGAACCGATGACGCCGTTCTCATGTATCTAAGGTAGTCCTAGTAGCAAGTTTTATGATGCATTGGAATCGATGATGTGGAACAACGTGCTTGCAGTACGCCCAATGGCACCTCTCGGCCCGCATGGCAAGCTGCCTCTCGCTGCTCCTCTCGGAGAGCAATAATAGCGTCGCCATGGTCTTTGGCTATCTTCTTCTTGGTCTTTTTGAGGTGCTTTAGGTAACGAAAAACTTTCCCTATCTTGTTAAGAACCTTCTCACTAAAAGACTCCTGGCCAGCACGGCAGCCCTCAATTCCCTCCTCAACTCGGGCCAACCTACGGTTCATGACCGAAAGTGGGGATGGACCGGTCGCACCTCTCGTGCTAAGTCTAGCTCTCTGACTCGGCCCGGCTCTCTGGCTCGACTCCCCGTGGTCATGGGTGGATCGAGAACGCCTAAGTGTAGACGCTCCCGTCCCCCGAGTAGGTCTATCCTGGGTCGATCGCCTCCTAGGGGCAGGGGGAGGGGCAGGCTCGTCCTCCTCCATAGGTTCAGCATCAAGGTCTATGACTGGGTCATTCGGTACCGGACCTCCCCCTCTAACCTTCCTATAGGACTTAAGAATAGGAGGCATCCAGTCACCCTCGTGCTCTGTGATGGGAATCCGATAGATACGAGCCAAGTAAGCTGGATAATCAGGTTGCAATACCCGAGTCCCTTCCGGCTCGCGGCGACGTTCCGCTCCTGAATGTACGCCCAAGTAAGCTGGGCGATATCAATCCGCCTCCTCATCATCTGGCAGGTTTGCACAGAAATCCAGAATGCAGCTTAAGCCCAATGTTTCCGTCCTCCTCAAAGTGGGCCCCCGCTGCTCAACTTGACAAGACCCTCAAAATTTCCCCAGCCGACGGAGGGTTGTTCATAGCTAACTGGTATGCACACGGCTCTTGGGATGGTGCAATCCCGTAAGCCTGCCTAATAGAGTCGGGGGTCAGCAGGATATAGTCGCGACGAAAATAGAACCACCGTGAGTCAGTGTTTCCGGCATCGCCAGCATGTATTAGGTTGCAAACGAAATCCCTAGTCAATGTGGAACTCGACGCACCCTCGAATCCAGCTAGTGAAGTGCCAAAAATGTCTGCTCGACCGGCAAAATTAACCATCTGAAAAGGCATCCTATCGTCATCTATTTCGTAACGGAAATCCTTAGCCAACCTATAGTTCGGCTTCTTACCCGTCAGATAATAGGTATGGGCCTAGTGGGTCACAAAACGATAACTATCAAAGTTATGCTGCCTAATTTGTCTTGCAGGGATGTCAATGGGCTCACGCCTACGGTCCGGGTCTATGACAGGTTTGACCAAATCCATGATAAATATGAAAAAACGAGCAGAAACAGAAATCTAGAGTACGTGCGCGTGAATTCGTGCGTCTCAGCAAAGAAGCCCCCTAAGATCTACCAGAGGTCCACACGGCACGGAAACCGAGAAAAATTTCAAAAATTATGACCCGGCTACGGGTCGTGCTTAAAACGGAAAAATAAAGCGAGGGAATGAAAGTTGGACCTTCCCACAAAGGGGGTGAAGTGCATAATCCGACAAGGTTATCGCCGGAAAAGTCGCCGGAAAAGTCGACTTCGCTGGAATGAAATTACGGGCACACCCACACGTAGCTTTCTTCCTCCTCTTCAACCTTAATTTCCTTCTACGAAATTTTCCAGTTTTGCTTCAAACTCTACGAATCTGAGATTTTTCCTCAAGAACACCCTTCACTTTCCTTCAACCCCCACACTTGCTCGATTCGAATTTCTGAAAACCGAGAGTAGTTCCGTGCTCCTTGCGACGAGGGGATTCCAAAAATGCCTTCGATTTTTTATTCCGGGCACTTTTGAAAAATTGGTGTGTTGGTGCTAGAGAGGAATGGAGGTAGAGATAGAAAGCTTCAAGCCAAAAATGGCTTCCCATGGCCGGCCCCCTTGTATTTAAATCCTAAGTGCCAAAATGACAAAAATGCCCCTAGATAAAAATGGTCAAAACTGCTTATTTGTGCGTATAATACGTATATGTTGAATATTTTACGAACACAGGGGTACTGGGGTGATCAAAAAAGTAAAAAAAAAAAACTGCAATTTTATCCGCTGTCTGCGTATAATACGCAGAAAGCTGCGTATTTTACGCAGACAGGGGGTAAAAAGCAATTATTTTTTTCAAAAATTATATTTTTCACAACTAACTGCGTATAATACGCAGAAACCTGCGTAAAATACGCAGACAGTGTTGGAATTTTTTTTCAATTTTTCAAAAAAACCAAGATTTATTGCTGGCTGCGTATAATACGCAGAAAGCTGCGTAAAATACGCAGACAGTAGCAAAATAAATTTTTCAATTTTTATTTTTTTAGAAAAATACAGTTTATGCTGCTGGCTGCGTATAATACGCAGAAACCTGCGTAACATACGCAGACAGCAGCTAAATAATTAAAAAAATTCAAAAATCAAGTTTTTTCCTGCTGGCTGCGTATAATACGCAGAAACCTGCGTAAAATACGCAGACAGCAGGAAAAAACTTTTTTTTTTAATTTTTTTTTTTTTTTACCTTGGTTATTTTGGCACTGTGGGTAGAAGGGGGGTAATTTCTCTCTCTCTCTCTCCTTTCTGTTTCTTTTCGTCTGCTTCTTCCGTATCTGCACATGCTTAATTTTCATTAAATACCCACTCATCTCACCTCTCTCAAAAATTAAAAACTTAAAATAAAAGATATAAAATAATTTAAACTTACTACGGTTGGTCGCCTCCCAACCTGCGCTTTGTAATTTACGGTCGACGGCCCGAACCAGTTACCTCAGGTTCGATCACAGGTCGTCGAAGTAGATTGGATCTACCCTGGCGACTTCGAAGTTCTCGAGATATGCTTTGATTCGGTTTCCGTTCACCCTGAAGCTTGAGTTATCTTTTGGATTCTCCAGCTCAAATGCGCCCCATGCGAATATCTTCCTGATGATGAACGGACCCGACCAACGAGATCTCAACTTTCCCGGAAAGAACCTCATTCTTGTGTTGTAGAGAAGTACTTTATCCCCTTCGTTGAACTGCTTTGGCGTGATACGCTGATCATGCCACTTCTACGTCTTCTCTTTGTAAATTTTGGCGCTCTCAAATGCCGTCCTGCGGAACTCCTCTAATTCCAGCAGCGCCATTTTTCTTTTATCTCCGGCCAGACTCTCATCCATGTTGAGCAGTTTGATAGCCCAATAGGCCTTATGCTCCAGCTCAACCGGAAGGTGACACGCTTTCCCAAACACTAGCTGGTATGGTGACATTCCCAGCGGTGTTTTGAAAGCTGTCATGTATGCCCACAGTGCATCATCCAGTCTCATCGACCAATCCTTTCGGCCCAGATTTACGGTTTTCTCGAGAATGCCCTTGATCTCTCGGTTCGACACCTCTGCCTGTCCGTTAGTCTGGGGGTGATAAGGCAGTGATACCTTATGGATCGATACCCCGTACTGCTTAAGTATCCTGGCAAACACTTTGTTAATAAAGTGTGACCCTTCATCGCTAATCATTGCTCTGGGGGTCCCGAATCGTGTGAATATGTTGCGTTTCATAAAACGCTCAACTGTCGCTGCATCGTTTTTCTGACACGCTATCGCCTCGATCCACTTTGTAACATAGTCTACTGCCAACGGTATGTACAGATTTCACATAGAAGACGGGAACGGCCCCATGAGGTCAATCCACCATACATCAAACGGTTCAACATCCTGCCAAATAGTCAAAGGCATCTAGTCCCTATGTGACGTACTCCCTGTCCTCTGGCATCTATCACATCCCTATACATTATCATGACAATCCTTGAAAAGCGTTGGCCAAAAGAAACCTGACTGCAGTACCTTGTGTTTCGTGCGGGTCCCTCCGAAGTGACCCCCACACTGAGCCGAGTGGTAGTGCCTTATCACGTTCCAGGCTTCGTGGGTTGGAACACACCTTCTCAGAATGTTGTCGGCTCCCTGCTTGAACAGATACGGGTCGTCCCAAAAATACTGCCGGCTCTCGGAAATAAACCGTTTCCGCTGTGACGGGATTAGGTCCTCGAGAAGCGTGCAACTCACCAGATAGTTGGCTATAGCATAGTACCACGGTCTCCCCAGTTTGACTGCCATGATGTGCTCGTCCGGAAAGTTTTCCCTGGATCGGTACCGGGTCCACCTCAGCATTCTCAAGCCTGGACAGGTGGTCCGCTACTACGTTCTCGACTCCCTTCTTATCCCGGATTTCCACGTCAAATTGCTGCATCAGTAATACCCACCTCAGCAGTCTCGGTTTTGCGTCCTTCTTGTCCAGCAGATATTTCAGGGCACTATGGTCGGTAAAAACGATAACTTTCGAACCAACCAAGTATGGCCTGAATTTGTCCAGGGCATATACCACAGCAAGCAGTTCCTTCTCAGTAGTGCCATAGTTGATCTGCGCGTCGTTGAGTACCCGACTCGTATAAAAAATCACATGGCAAACTTCGTCTTTCCGCTGCCCCAAAAGTGCACCGACTGCATAGTCGCTTGCGTCACACATTAGCTCAAACGGAAGTTACCAGTCCGGTGTAGTGATGACCGGGGCTGTGGTCAGCTTCTCCTTCAAATGGTCAAAGGCCTGCTGACAAGCTGCATCAAAGTCAAAGGGCACGTCTTTTCCAAGTAAAGCGCAGAGTGGCTTTGTGATCTTGGAAAAGTCCTTGATGAATCTCTGGTAAAATCCTGCATGTCCTAGAAAACTCTTGATCGCCTTTACGGTTGTCGGGTATGGGAGCTGATTTATCACCTCGATCTTGGCCCTGTCCACCTCGAGTCCCTTGCTAGAAATTTTGTGACCCAGCACGATCCCCTCGGTGACCATAAAGTGACACTTCTCCTAGTTCAGCACCAAATTCGCCTTCTTGCATCTAATCAGAACCTGTCCCAAGTGGTGCAGGCAGTTGTCAAAACTTTCCCCGAATAGTTGAAAATCGTCCACAAAGACCTCCCGATTTTTCTCGATCATGTTGTAGAATATCGCCATCATGAATCTCTAGAACGTGGCTGGAGCGTTACACAACCCGAATGGCAAGCGCCGGAACGCAAACGTACCATACGGGCATGTAAACGTTGTCTTCTCCTGATCTTCCGGGGCTATGCAAATCTGGTTGTACCCGGAGTACCCGTCGAGAAAACAGTAATAGGCGTGATGGGTTAGCCTGTTCAACATCTGGTCCATGAATGGTAGCGGGAAGTGGTCTTTCAGTGTCGCATCGTTTAGCCCTTGATAGTCCATACAGATCCGCCAGCCTGTAACCGTGCACTGCGCAATCTGTTCCTGGTCCTCATTCTGCACCACCGTAATACCCCCCCTTTTTGGGCACGCACTGGACCGGGCTGATCCAAGTGCTGTCTGATATGGGGTATATGATTCATGCTTCCAGCCACTTCATGCCCTCCTTGCACACAACATCCTTCATGTTCGGGTTCAGTCTCCGCTGGGGCTGAATCACCGGTTTCTTGCCTTCTTCAATCCTGATCTTGTGCATGCAATGGGAGGGGCTGATCCCCTTAATATCTGCAATCGTCCAGGCGATTGCTTCCTTGTTCTCTCGCAATACTTCCAGTAGTTTCTTTTCCTGTTCCTGAGATAGAAGAGAAGAAACAATTACGGGCAGAGTACTATTATTACCAATGTACGCATACCTGAGATGGTTCGGGAGCGGTTTAAGCTCGAGTGCAGGTGGCCCCTTGAGTGACGGAACCAGGATCATCTTCTGCCCGCCATCTTCGTCCCGAAGCAAAGTGGTCCAGTCTTCGGCTCTCATGGCCTGCTCGCACCGAGTCATCTCCTTTTCTTCTCCGTACATGCTATCAATTTCTTCTCATACCTGATCCATCTCCTCGTTTTTCAAGCCTTCATCAACTACGTCTATGGCGAAGATATCTTCGTGATCATAATAATTTGGCAGTTGCAGATTTTTGAAAACGTTAAATTTAACCTTGTCCTCGTTAATCTGCATGGTCAGTTTCCCACTCTTGCAATTTATCATAGCTTCTCCAGTGGCCAGAAACGGACTGCCCAGTATAAGCGGTACCTCCCTTGCCTCCATGTCCAGGATCACGAAATCTGCTAGAAAAATCAGCTCGCCGAACTTCACCAAAATATCCTCGATAACTCCATAAGCCTGTTTTACAGACCTGTCTGCATCTGCAGCATAATTTTGGTGGGCCGGGGCTCCCCGACTTTCAAACTCTTGAAAATCGTCAATGGCATCAGGTTGATGCTAGCCCCTAGGTCACACAAAGCCTATCCTGTGTAAGCATTACCTAGGGTGACCGGTATTACAAAACTGCCAGGATCTTTTCTCTTCCTCGGTAGCCCATTCTTCACACAGTTGCTAACTTCTGCCGTCAGGTTTATTGTCTCGAAATCGCTCATTCGCTCCTCCCATACAATTTGTCTTTGAGGAATTTGGCGTAATTGGGCATCTTCGCCAAAGCCTCAGCAAAGGGTATGTTAATCTGCAGATGCTTGAACATCTCGAGAAACCTGGCGTAGTCCTTGCTATCGTCCCTCTTTCGTGTCCTTAAGGGGTATGGCACCTCCTTGGAGACAGGTACCGTTTCTCATCTACCTCGTTCTGCACTGCATCCTGCTCAATCGAGCCCTTTGGCTGGGGGCGGTCGATTAAGCTGTTATCCTGGCCAGACAGTTTGCGTTCTACTTCTTTCGACTTTTCTGCGCGAGCGTGGCTAGGATACGGTGGATCCTGTAGTGCTAATCCACTCGAGTGGTGATATCATTGATCTGAGCATGTGGATTATTCAGTGTATTCGAGGGCAAGTTTCCTGGCTGTCTCTCTGTTAGCTGCTGTGCTAACTGCCCTACTTGTACCTCCAAAGCACGTAGTGACGTTTTGGCCGTCTGCATGTCAGCTGCTAGGGCATCCATATGTGCGAATCGGGACTCCATGGTCTGAAACATGGACTCGATCTTCTTCATCTGGGCGTCGTACTGCTGTGCAGATGGGCCCGGCTGAACCTACTGTGTCGGTGCAGCCTGCTGGGCTGGTGGCCTGTGCTGGAATCCCGGTGCATAAACTGCGGAGTTCGGGTTTCTATACCAGAACCCGGGATGATCTCTCGTACCCGGTCTGTACCGGCTCGGGTCCCACTGCTGCTGTACATAATTAGTGTCTTCGGTTCTGATCTCCTCAATGACCGCGTCCAAATTAGGTTCTCCTACTGCTGAAATGACCTTCTTGTCCGAGTAGACTTTCTTGACCAAGTCCTGAATGATCTTGGCCAGATTATCTATTCGGTCGTCTTCTGCTGGCTCGGCTCTAGCCGTCTTCCTACGATCGTCAAACAGTCGGGTGTCCTGCTTGGCTAACTGCTTCATCAGGTCGTATGCACCATCTTTGTCCACATGATACAGGAAGTTTCCCCCGGCTTCTCTGTCGATCCTGTCAGCACTCTCCCTGTCTAAAGCATGGTAGAATACCTGCAGGATCTTCGCATCTCCAAAACCGTGGTTTGGGCATCTTTTCACAAATCTCATCAATCTGTTCCATGCGTCTACCACTTTCTCCCCCATCTTCTGCTTGAATGAAAGAATCTCGCTTTGCAAGTGAAGGACTCGGGAAGCGGGATAAAACTTTGCCAGAAAATCTGTGACACACCCCTCCCATGTAGTGATGGATCTGGGTGGTCGGGATTCGAGCCAGCCCTTTGCTACTCCGAATAGGCAATATGGGAAAAGGATTAACATAAGTGCCTCTGCGTCTACCCCCTTGTATCGGACCTTGTTGCAGTAATCCTCTAATTTTGCCGATAAAGTCGTTCGGGTCTTCGTCGGCCTTGCCGTAAAACGGGCAGAGGGTCTGCACCGTCTGGATGGCGGAGGGTTTGATGTCGAAGTGTTCTGCGGTGATCTCGGGCACCACAATAGCTCGCTCATGCCCCCCCGTGGGGATTTCAAAATTCTCCACCAACGCTTTCCCAAACCGGTTATAAGTACTCTGGTTTCTTCGGACAGCTTGACCTGCTGTGACTAGCTCTTCGATGTACCGAGCCATCTGGGATGGGGTACGTGTCTCTCGTTCTTCCCCACCGGTTGCTGGGTATTCAGGATTGTATCTCTGGTTGTTTGCCATTCTGCTTTCTCAGTTTATGCGGTTCTGTTCCGTGTACAGCTTCTCTTGGTTGTCGAGTGGTGGTACCAAATCGCGAGGCAATCTGGGCATCAACTGAACAGTCCTGGAAAACGCAGATTCAAAAAGCAGTGAGATCAAAATAAATAAATAATGAAACTGCAAAATAAAAACTCTGAAAACTAATTCTGATAACTAAATTAACCCTAAAAAGTCCCCGGCAACGGCGCTAAAAACTTGATGCGCAAACTAACGTGCTGTTCGCAAGTATACGAATCTTGTAATACCGGGTGTAATTATACTCGGTTGATCGTTCCCACGAGGACTATTTTGGGTTTTTCGAGAAATTAGTTTTAACTTGCAGAGTGTAAAAGGAGGAGTAGTTTAGGATTGTGATTAACTATAAACTAAAAATAAACAAATAAAACGCAAATATTGTTTGTGACGTTTTTCTGAAAATCTTCAAAGTTGTAAATTTAGGGTTTGGAATACTAGGTCCTAGGATCCCCTAGGGTTTCTTCAGTGTTATGTTCTTTGGTTTGATATGAAAACACTCAGCAGTTTTAATTACCCGTGCCACGTACCGATTGTGCAGTAACCTTTCAGATTCCACACGCTGTCACGATCCTGCAGACTTTCGGGTTCCTGTTAAGCTGCCTAAGTCTGCAGTCTCGTTTTAAGTCTGCTAGGGTTTCTAACCTGTCCTGATGGCTCGGGTCAAATTCTCTAACAGTTGGTCTATACGTTTTGTCTAGCCCTATGTCCCTTTCTCTGGTCGATCTATCAGGGTAAGGTACTAAATCCTGTCTTTTCTTCCTAACCCTAACCTGACGTTTTAACCTACAAGCTCGGGTCTATAACAATTCTGGTTCGTGACTCTGATCATGCATAAACTGGTATAATCAAAGACAGATTAACTGATAATACTGCTGAATTAAGATAAAGTAATCATGAATTTATAATCAAACTGCAGAACAATGTATGAAAACGAAACCCTAGGTTCACCGAGAACCTAGGTAAGAGGTTTAGCTACTAAACGACATAATTAATTAACAATGTTTCTTAATTTAAGAGAGAGATTAAGATCAAACTAAGTCTTCCGAT
Organism: Linanthus parryae; assembly: GCA_023055425.1. Classification (NCBI taxonomy): domain Eukaryota; kingdom Viridiplantae; phylum Streptophyta; class Magnoliopsida; order Ericales; family Polemoniaceae; genus Linanthus; species Linanthus parryae. The sequence goes on along the minus strand of JALGPY010000037.1, from coordinate 2,229,083 downwards.
CTGGATGAGTGCTTCCGTGCTCCCTGGGATGCTCAGACTTGTCCTTGGATGAATTGTGTCTGCAAAACAAGTCTGGACGAGTCTTTATATAGTGCTGGAGAAGTTTCTGGAACTTGTCTTTATTTACGAAACTGCCACTGCCCGAAATCGCCTCAATTTTTTGTGCTGGCTGCGTAAAATACGCAGCCAGGGTCTTCTCCTACTGCTTTTCCTCCACTTGTTGCTGCTGTGTGCGTATAATACGCAGACCCTGCGTAAAATACGCAAACTGGGACCCAGTCTGTGCCTTCTTCTTCTTCTTTCTGCGCATTTTCTCCCCCTGGCTGCGTATAATACGCAAGAGGCTGCGTAAAATACGCAGACAGGGGAGAAAACTGACAAAAATCCCCTCCCAACCTTTCTGCCTGCGTATTTTACGCAGCCTGCCTGCGTTTTATACGTAGACTGCAAGGCAGGGTGCTCTTTTCTGCCTCGTTTTGCCTCCTGCTGCATTCCCGATCCATTCCTGCTGCATTCCCGAGCCCTGTTCCTGCATAGACAACATGAACACACCCCCGATCATATCCAATAAAAGTACGGAAAATGCAGAAATTTATAAAGAGCAAATAATTGTCTCGTTCCTAAAACCGAGGCCTTCCGAGGGTGAAAATTGGCTAAAATATGATTTTTCCGGCACAAATGCACAAAAACCGAGCTATAAGATAACCCCGATTTGGGCGTTATCAAATACCCCCGCACTAAATATTGCTCGTCCCGAGCAATCCCCTTGCATACCAACCTGCTTGCATACCACTTTGTCAAAACCGACCATGTCGTGCATACACTACCTTTGCATACCCCCTGCAATTGCATACTCTTTCGACCTGAACCGTATAACCAGACGACTCGATAGAAAGACTAACTCAGATAGAATATACAGCAATACATACGACTCAAAAAGTACTAAAACAATTTATTTTTGGTGAGATCGGGCAATCTTCAAAACATAGCCGAGTGTCCTCAAAACTTTACCCTTTTTCCAGAAAATACTTCCCTGCAAGCGATCGGTAAGTCTGAACAAATTTCTTTGGTGGATTAAAGCACTGGACCCGAGTACTATACTTTTGCTATCAACCTGAGCGAATCCCTAGTTAACCTACCATCCGAGCTATTTCCGAATCAAGGTTCTAAATATAACAGGTAGGATATATATGTGTATAGGCACAGTATGATCCTACTCATTATGACATTCTCACAATTTCCCCAAACTCACACCCCTCACCGAGTTCCCGAAAAACTCCCTGAAACACCTAAGTTTCTGCCATCTCAATCTTCCTGTCCCCCGGTGTGTCTTCGCCGTTCTCGCAGCCACAGATGTGAAGCGGTGTAACTTGTCTCGAAAATTGTGCTACTCACTCAGCTTTGTGACTCAATAACATAAATAAATGAAAAACTGCAAAACTAGATCATTTTTTTCTTTTTTTTTCTTCTTTTCTTTTTTTTATTATTTTTTTTCTTTTTTTTATAATGATAAGACTCTAAATACAGATAATTACACGAATAACAATAAATAAACTGACTAAAGCTGAGTGAGTAAAAATAAACTCTCGTCGTGGGGTATGAAAGATGTCCTCATATGAAGTACCTCCTGCTGCATTCCCGATCCATTCCTGTTGCATTCCCGGGCCCTGTTCCTGCATAGACAACATGAACACACCTGCGATCATATCCAATAAAAGTACGAAAAATGTAGAAATTTATAAAGAGCAAAAAACTGTCTCGTTCCTAAAATCGAAGCCTTCCGATGGTGAAAATTGGCTAAAACATGATTTTTCTGGCACAAATGCACAAAAACCGAGCTATAAGATAACCCCTATTTGGGCGTTATCAAGTTCTATCCAACACACGTTAAGAGAAGGAAGTGTAACGATTTCAACAATTTGACTCTGAGGAACGAATCGGTGACGGACTACTTCAATAAGTTTGTGGAAATACTAAAGTTTGCAGGCCACACAGTACCCGGTGAAGACGATAAGGTCAACAAGTTTATTTGGGGACCACATTTCCAGATGCAGAAGATCATGCGTAGTAGAACCTACGACACATTGCATGAGGTGTATGACCGAGCAGCTGACATGTGGCAAGTCCAAGAGGTTCAGGATGAGTATCGCGAGAAACGCAAGACAGCTGACGCAGGAAGTAGCAACCAGACGAAGAAGTTTAAACCAAACAATGGGGGAAACAACCAAAACCGAGGCAACCAGCGAATCCCTAAAGCTGAACCAAATCGTCGCTACTTCTGTAAGAGGTGTAGGAGAAACCACCCCCGGAACTGACTGAATGGGGAATCTTATTAATTGCAACAATTGTCGAAGAAAGGGACACTGAGCTTTTGAGTGTTGGTTTCCACCAGCACGGAACCAGTAAGTCTACCAAGGCCACCACCAGAGACCACCGCAGAACAACTACCAGGGAAATCGTCAGCAGTATGTGGACCATCAATCAGGAAACCATCAGAATGGCTATGGGCACATAAACAACGGCAACCGCAACTACTAGAATAATGGAAGGAATGGGTATGGATGACAACAAAAATTCAAACAGGGGAACGCATGACAAATGGAGCCCAAACAATGGAGCAGGAAACGGAGGAGCTGGAGCACAGAACGACAATGTGGGAAGGATAGTAGTGATGACAAAGACTGAGGCTGAAGCTGACCATGGAGTAGTCACGGGTACCTATCTCATTTATGAACACCCAATTTACGTATTATTTGATTCTTGTGCATCGTACTCTTTTATATCATCGTCCCTTATTGAGAAATTGGGTTTGCATAAGTCATCTAAAATATCCATTCCTGTAGCAACACCGACGGGTCAAATTACTGTGTGTGACACCTTATTCGAAGGAGTAGAACTAAAAATCCTCACAAGTATCCTACCCGCCAACCTAATAAAATTTGACCTTGGGGGTATAGATGTAATCCTAGGAATGGATTGTCTTGGGGGATATCGGGCTTGATTATTTTGATCAGAAAGTTCGTTTGAGGGGACCCAAAGGGGAGAAAATCACCTTACGTGGAATTATTAGGGAACCTCGGATTAAACTCGTGTCAGCCCTGACTATAGTTAATCAAGTAAAGAAGGTAAACACGGCCTACCTATGTTATATCCAAGACGTTTCCTAGAAGGAGACTGCGTTGGAAGAAATCCCTGTTGTGAAGGATTTTCCTGATGTATTCCCGGAGGAGAACCCAGGCATGCAACCTAAGAGAGAGGTGGAATTTACTCTGGATTTAGCACCAGGGACCGCGCCAATCTCTAAGGCACCATAGCGGATGGCACCCGCAGAGCTGAAGGAGCAGAAGGATCAGTTGCAAGAACTTCTAACAAAGGGGTACATTAGACCAAGTGTATCACCTTTGGGAGCACCAGTACTTTTCATGAAAAAGAAACACGGTAGCCTGCGACTATGTATTGATTACCGAGAGTTGAACAGCGCCACCATCAAGAACAAGTATCTGCTACCCCGGATTGATGACCTGTTCGGTCAGTTGCAAGGAGCCAGTGTCTTCTCAAAGATCGATCTACGGTCTGGTTACCATCAGCTACGAGTAGCAGAGAAGGATATACCAAAAACAGCCTTTAGGACAAGGTATGGCCATTATGAATTCACAGTGATGCCGTTTTGCCTAAACAATGCGCCAGGAGTCTTTATGGATGTAATGAACCGGGTAATGATGCCGTTCCTAGACCGGTGTTTGTAGTTTTTTTCATAGATGACATTCTGGTGTATTCAAAGAGCGAGAAGGAGCACAGGGAACATCTCAGAGATGTGTTGCAGACTCTGAGGCACGAGCAATTGTAGACAAGCTGTCGAAATGTTAATTTTGGCTGGATCGTGTGCCGTTCTTTGGTCACATCATTTCGAAGGAGGGAATAGCAGTAGACCCAGGAAAGATCTCAACACTCAAAGACTTGCCAACCCCAAAGAATGTGTCAGAAGTAAGGAGCTTCCTCGGCTTAGCTGGTTACTACAGGCGGTTCGTGAAGGACTTCTCCAAGATCGCGAGGCCATTAACGACTCTCAAGAAGAAGGCGGTGAAGTATCACTGGGACGGAAATTGTGAGGAGGCATTCCAGACCCTGAAGGCAAAACTGACAACACAACGAGTGTTGGCTCTACCAAACGACTCTGGCGAGTTCGAGGTATACAGTTATGCGTCAAAGAAGGGACTCGGATGCGCCCTTATGCAAGATAGAAGGGTGATTGCTTACGCTTCAAGGCAACTGACCCCATGAGAAGAATTATGCCAAGAATGACCTGGAGTTAGCAGCAATCGTCTTCGCGCAGAGAATATGGAGGCATCATCTGTATGGAGCAGTCTGCAAGCTCTACACGGATCACAGGAGCCTGAAATACATTTTCGCGCAGAAGGAGCTGAATAACCGACAACGAAGGTGGCTAGAGGTCATCAAGGAATACAATTTATGCATCCAGTACCACAAAGGAATGGCGAATCTCGTCGCAGATGCGTTACGAAGAAAATTAAGCCATGCAATGAACGCTATGCTAGCCCAGCCAGACTGGCTATACCACGAGTTCAAGAAGCTCAGAATTGAAGTCGTGGAGCAAGGAACAGTGCAAAATCTGCGTTGAAGCATGACAGTTATGCCGGATTTCTTCGAGGAAATAAGGAGCAGCCAAGACAGAGACGTGAAGCTTGAGAGGATTAAAAAGAAGATTGCAGCAGGAGAAGCCAAATAATTCCAGATTCACGAGGATGGGCGTATTTGCTACAAAGTAAGATGGTGCGTACCACAAAAATGCGCAACAATCAAGGAAAAGTTGATGCGGGAAGAACACAACACCCCCTACTCAGTTCAATCTGGGGGCGACAAGCTTTACAAGGACTTGAAGAAGACGTTCTGGTGGCCCAACTTGAAGAAGGAAGTGGCAGAATTTGTGGCAAGATGCTTAACGTGTCAGAAGGTCAAGTTAGAACACAAGAGAATGGGAGGTCTACTTCAACCACTAGATGTTCCAGCCTGGAAGTGGGACTCTATTTCGATGGACTTTGTGACAGCCTTGCCGACATCGAGAATGGACTCAACAAGATTTGGGTTGTCGTAGACAGATTAACCAAGAGAGCGAGGTTTATACCGATGAAAGACACGTGGAACATGGAGCTAAGGGCAGACTCTTATATTAAGAACATAGTGCAATATCATGGAGTTCCAAGCTCAATAATCTCAGTCAGAGATCCGAATTTCCTCTCGCACTTTTGGAGAGCTCTTCAAGAGGCACTCGGAACACAATTGAAGTTCAGTAAGACGTTCCACCCGGCTACAGACGGGCAGACAGAAAGGACCATCCAGACTTTGGAAGACATGTTGAGAGCTTGCGTTATGGACTTCCAAGGTTCGTGGTTCGATAAAATGCCATTAATAGAGTTCTCCTACAACAACAGTTATCACGCGAGCATCGGCATGGCACCGTACGAAGTTTTGTATGGAAGGAAGTGTCGGTCACCACTCTGTTGGAATGACATCAGTGAGACGATAGTGTTGGGACCTCAAGTAATTGAGGATATGACCAACCAAGTACGACTGATCCAGCAAGGAATGAAAGTAGCTCAGGACAGACAAAAAGTCGTATGCAGATCAGAAACAGAGGCCATTTGAGTTTCAAGTGGGAGAAAAAGCTTTCCTTTGGGTTTCACCTACTAAGGGGGTAGCCAGATTCCACCAGAAGGGGAAGCTGAGCCCTAAGTTCATTGGGCCATACGATGTTCTGGACGAATTGGAGATGTCGCGTATCGACTAGAAATGCCATCGAGTTCGGGGAGAGTACACAACGTCTTCCACGTATCCCAACTGAAGAAATATGTGCCAGACCCGTCACACCTGCTAGACCCTGAACCAGTGGAGTTGGACCCATTCTTATCATACGAGGAGCACCCTATTAAAATCCTGGACACCAAGACTAGAGACATGCGTACGAAGAGAGTCAAGTTAGTCAACGTGCTATGGACAAATCAACAAACAGAAGAGGCTACTTGGGAAGTAGAGGAGGAAATGCGAAAGAAATACCCGCACCTGTTTAATGAGGTACACTGAGTTCCAGTGACGTCACTCTCTAAGGGGAGAGGGTGTAATCCTTCATTTATTACCGTATTAGAACCCTAGCTCCCTTATTACGTGCTCAGCATTAGCACCTAGGACATAAAGATGAAATTACTTGGTAGTTCTTATGCATAACCTGATAACTACTTGCTTGCTTGCGTGAATTATTGGTGTTGTGAAATTATTTGCTTATTATTACGTCCTGTGAAAAATTGGTTGAAAATTGGAGGAGTGAGTATTTGAATAATTGAAGCTTCGTGGACGAAGCTCTCTTTAAGTGGGGAAGAATGTAATACCCCGTATTTTGGTCAGGGGTAAAATTGGTAATTTAGGAGGCGGAATATGAATTTTAAATTGTTTAGATAATTTATCGTAGGATTGTGAGAATTTTAGGATGTGAAACGTTAATTTTACCTGTATATTTAGTCTTAACACGCTAGTGACCACCGCATAGAGTAGTAAGCTTACCACACCAAATCATTCTCCATTTTTCTCCATTATTTATCAAAACCTTTTTCTTTTTCCACCTCCTTCCCTGCCTTTTTCTTCACGGCAAAGAAGGCCATCACCGCACCAACCTTTTCCGCCCTCCATCACTGCCTCCTCCTCTCTATGTAACCACCCCCACTCCTGCGATGTTTCCCCAGCAGCCAACCTCATCACCCACCATCTACTCCACCATCTTCTCCGCAATCACCACCGTGCATCACCATCACCGCCAACACCACCATCACCGCTTCACCTCTCTGTCCACAACTCTCTGCCTCCTCTCACTCTCTCTGTTCGTCGGAAAGCCCACAGGGAGCTACAGCAAAGCCACCAAAATTAGTGGAGGTAGAAAGGAGAGCAACCACCACCACCGTAGTCTCCGACGGAAAAACCACCTAGAGAGAAGAAGACCCACCCCTGTTTTCTCTCTCCTCTCTGTTCCTCTCCCACTCCCCTCACTGTCACGATCCAGAAAAGAAGAAGAAAGGGGCAGCAGCTTCCCGCCGCTAGCAAAACCACCATTGCCGCCGCCGGACGCCATTAAAATCGGCGAAGAAAACAGCCCAGAGAATCCGGAGCTACCCAGGATCTCTCCCCCTCCAAAAAGAACTCCATGAGGTCCGACCAACACACAGGAGTCCTCAGAAGTGTCCAGCAGCAACCGGAGAGCCACCGTCGGCCACACCACCGTGAGCTCCGACCGTCGACTTCAACCCGACTCAAATCTTCGTCGTTTATTGCGCTTCTTCGATAAGATGCACTCTAAGTCTATACTTAGGCTTATTTATGAACTCAAAATCATGTCTTTGTGCTTCAATTCGGGTTTTGTTGGATGTGTTTATCTTGTTCTTGCTAAGGGGTAAAAACAGTAGTTTCTGAAAATGTTAGGGGTAGTAGTCGTAGCATAAAAGAACTGTTTTGCTTGGTTAGGGGTGTTTGGTTCCTTTCTCATAACTTGGGGGGGTTCTTCTTGTCAATTAACAATCTGAATTTACAAAATAAAAAATAAATATGATTTTAGGATTTAAATTATTTTCTTTAATTTCTAATTACTTTTCTAATTGAGTAAAAGTGTGATAACATCAAACTAAAATATTCACTAGCTAAATAGTATATGTTTTTTAAAAAATATACAAGTTAGAAATATATCTCGTAATTATTCCCAATAAATATTTGCGTTGCATGAGTTGGCTATTTAGTTAGTACTTTAGAATTTAACGTTTCTCTCGTTTGATAGACGTTATTTGTTCATGTCATTGTTTCTTAGTTTATTTATAAAATCCGAATAAATAGTTATTTTAAATTATTCTCGGTTATATGTAAATAATATTGGTTACTAAATTAACTTGGATTTAGAAATTTACAAGTTAATAGACTTAGGATATGGACTCTTAGATAATGATAATTTTATTAGGAAATTTAATAAATATTGGGGAAATTGGGTGATTCATAATTATACTCGCTAGACTTATAGCACTACATGTTGTATACTTGCGTAGATGATTCGTAATTGAATAAGGATATGTAATGTTTAGGTGACGAGCTATTGACGAAGGCTACGTGTCTATCTAAAGGATCGTTACGTGCTGTTTGCTGAGAATTAAGGTGAGTATACATGCCAAGTCTCGTGTGCTTAGCTTCCTTTGTGTCAAACCATTTTTATACTTGTCTCAAATTGTATTTCATATGATTTTACTTGGCAAATTGCTGGATTTATTTACTCTTTGAAGACTCGCACATAATGATTATTAATCCGTAATAACTTAAAGTAAAGATATGTACGGGGAACGTCATTTGGATCATTTACGATTGGTTTGGTCACTCGACCCATTGATATTTAGCCCGGTTGCAATTTTCCTCGGGTTGGCTCCTTGCACTCACTCCTGCAGGGCACAAAGACCCTGTTAGGAGGGTGTTGACACTTAAGGTCCTGGAAGCGGGATTGGGATATATTTATGCTGCGATTGGATTTTCCCCGTTCAGCTCAGAATTAAAAATGGAATTTCTGGATTTGGATTATTATTAATGGAAATGAGGTTATTGTGAATAATTGAGAATATCTTACTTGAATTGTTGGAACTAAACGAAGTTCAAGTTGGGAATATTGGATTTGGATTACAAATTGGTCATTGGAAATTTCTGAAATAATATTTTATTCAACTATCCTCTTACTTCCGTTGTGCAAATTTTAATTACCGTTGTATTTTAATTATCCTCTCTTATGTGTTCGACATGCTTGGGTGTTGCTCATTCAGTATTTATTGCTGACATTTCAAAACTGCGGTTCATGTTTCCTTCCCACCGCAGGTCTAGAATCAGGAGACAATGGTGTAGCAGGGTACGAGACTCACCTAGATGGATATCATCACGATTAGATCTAGTTTGTTAGCTAAGCCTAGCGTAGTAATTTTCGAGACGCACGTTTTATTCAGATACTTGTGTAATGTTTAAGACTTATGTACTGTTTATATTATGTAATAAATAATTCAGGATGTTATGTTTTTGATTTCCACCGTAACTTTTAGCAGCGCCCACCCGGTTCCGTCAGAGCCGTTCAAGGGGGTTGTTGCAATTATGGTGTTCTTTTTTACAAGTTCCGTTATGAATTCTTTTAGTAAAAAACATTTCTCTGTTGCATGACTGACAATGCAATGATATCGACAATATTTTGGATCATCGCCCCTTCCCATCTCCTCCGGTCACTTGCACTTGGGTAATGAAATTATCTTTTTCATAAGAAGGTCGTCCAACATACTCGGCACGTCAAAATATGGAAAATGATATTTCTTTTATTGTAACTCCTTCAGCGTTGGCCGTTTATCTCTTTGAGTTAGGCGCTCTTCTTTTCTTTCTTCTTTCTTTTTGTCCTTTATGGAGTTTTTTATTGGCATTGTTGTGCCTGCCATGGACTCTTTGGGTCCTCCTTTAACGGCCTTTTAAACCCTCTTTTCTTCCTTTTGATTGAATTTTGGCTCAATGATAGATGGGTTCTTCCCGCCCTGGTTGGATATGCTAACTTCCATATCATGAGCCCGTGTGGCCAATTCTTAAAAGGTCCTTGGTTTGATGCCTTGTAGGATGTAAAGGAGGCCCCAATGCATGCCTTGCAAGCACATTTCCACAGCTAAGACTTCCAAAAACTTGTCTTTATAGTCTAAGCTCAATGCCATCCATCGATTTATGTAAGCAATGACAATTTCATCCTTCCGTTGTTTTGTACGTTGGTAAGTTCCATCATGCTTACCGTGCGTCGAGTTCTATAAAAGCGGCTCAAAAACTCGCGGGCCATTTGATCCCAAATTTTGATTGATTCCGGTTCAAGGTCTGTATACCAATAAAAAGCCTTTTTCTTTAGGGAACATACAAATTGTTTAACCATCCAATCTCCTTCAGTCCCTACATTATTGCATGTTTCCACAAAATGTGCTATATGGTTTTTTGGACTCCCTTATCCATCGAATTGCTGGAATGTGGGACGTATGTAACCAAGCGGCATTATGAGCTCATCAATACGTCTGGTATATGGTTTAGTGTACACAGGAGAACTCTGGGATGGTCCGCCGTATTGAACTCTTATGGTGTTTGTTATCATGTCTTGGAGTTGTTTTACGGATAACGAGGCAATTGAAGATGGGCGGGGAATTTCACCACCTCGTCGCATCGCACTGGTTCGAGGTGTCACCTCCACGGGGAGCTGCTTTGAAGCAGCCACTTTTTCAGCTTGTTTTACTTCTTCATGTTGGTGGGCGAACGCTGGTGGATGTGAATTTCCTCGACTTGACTCTGCTATACTATGAGTCTCTAACTTGTTCATAAGACTTGCGATTTCAAGATCTTTATCCACAACTATCTTTGTGAGTTTCTCAATGGCACTATTCATGGATGCTAACTTATCTTCGAATGTAGCAGTAACGGTAGTCATAACTTGCATAAACATTGTGTGACAGGAGTTTGATTTATTCGGGGCGGTCGGGTACCATGATTTGGGAGAGGATGAACCATAATGCGAACAAGTAGTTAAGTTCGCGGTAGAGATTGACTTAGAAACATCCAGGGACATATTAGTGGAGTGGTGATCTTTCATGGCAGATGGAATTCTTTTTAGCAGAGTCTTGGTGTTCCCCTTTGTACTCAAAGAGGTAACTCTAACATTGCTAACATTTCTTTTCACAAGATTAACTCCCAAACTTGGTTTCACAATATTGTTACCACCCTTTTCCCTCAAGCGTGTTACAGGACCAGATGAAGAGTTGTTGTTGCCTTCAGTAACTTGCACTCTCTTCGTTGCCATGGAGCTTGGAGCCACAAAGAACAAGAACCCTCTTCAGGAGATAAAGATGAGAGGAAGAGGGTGTCCCACTGGGCGTGCCAAATTTGTAAACACAAATTTTGTGAACTAAGAAAACATAACACAAAATAAATGCACAAATAACTTTTTTATTGAATTCAGAAATTTTATGCGCGCGGGTACCTTCCTCTGAGTTTTACACATAAAAGCAACCTCTGATTAAATCTCCTAAACTCCTCCAAATCAACGGCTATATTGCTTGTTGTTGATTGAATAACGGCTAGTTTGGGAACGAAGCGTCATAATGGATTTAGACGAGGGCCGTGATGACTTAATCTCGTAAAATTCCAAATGATTCTCTGCGGATTCTAGGTATGACTAAAAGAATCAATGAGGAATTAGAGATAACTCTCATATGGTTTTTTAGAGATTCGGAACGTAGTTTATATGCTTGTTTAATCTCTAAAACATCCAAGAGTATTTGAACTATTTGAGATTTGGTGTGAGTGTCTTAAGGAATTCGGCAATCTAAACGCTTGTTGAATCCTTGAGAAGCTCGAGAGCGATGATGAATTTCAGGCTTTAGGAGAGTGTTTTTCCAGAACTTCAAGCTAGTATGAATCCAGCATAAGTTCAAGATTTTTTTTTCTTTTATCATGAGAGAGGTCTCTATTTATAGACCTTTGTAGGAGTTAAATTTGGTAACTCCATAATTGAGAGGTAATTTTCAATTAACTCATTTGACCACATTTAGGGTCATTTGATTTTATAGTTTTGTAACCTCCATTTTGTGGAGATTTTTCATGGGCTAGCTGGACCTGGTTTCTAGTCTGTTAGAAAATAATCCGGACACGTAATTGGGCTTGATATAATTTTGATTTGGTCTGGACCATGTCAGCTTCGTGTAATTTTTGGGCTTGACATGTCGGTCTAATTAAATTTACTAATAAGAAAAATAAGTTTAATTATTTACTCTTATTAATATAGTGTAGAAATAATTTTTGATGTCTACCCCAGCAACACTCTAATTGACCTCCTCAACAGAGGAATCCAGAACTAGAGGATGGGAGAAAATGGGTCATGATGAGAGAGGTTGTTTGAAATGAGTGATTTAGACTTACATAAAGCATAGTTAGAAGAAAAAGAAGAAATGAAATGAGTGATGATGAAGAGTTGTGGGATTACACTGGATCCTAATATACATTTTAAACAAAGAATAAATTTTGGAGTACCAATTATGACAATGGATGAAACGGTAAAATACTTACATAATTAATGTATAGACAATTATTTAATTGTAACAGCCGAAAGTGTAAAACAATAACTAAATTTAGTTCAAACAATTGCTTAATTTGAATTCATCAATAAGAATAATTTTATGTTTACTAAAGGGTATATAAGGAAATGACAAAATGTAGAAAATGGAGAAAACACTTTAGGTGTTAAATAATTTGGTGCTCTTCACCTTTATATCGTAGTAGAGATCTGTCTTGATTCCAAGGACTTGAAACTCAGTTCCAGGCCTTGAAATACTCACTGCTTTCTCCAAACTTCTTTGAAACCACTCTTTTAGCAAAAGTTGCAAAAATCGCCATACTCTATTCAACCCATCCTTCCTTCTAGAGTATTGATCCTGTTTACTACCTACAATACTGTCTTTCAGGCTTCTTTAGAGATAAATTCTCTTTCTAGAAACACACCGGTCTGAGCAACAAACATTTTGTTCTCGAATGGGTTGTAGAAATAGTATCCTTTCGTTTTTGTAGGATATCCCACAAACTTACACTTATCCGACTTGGGTCCAAGATTGTCAGTTTCTAAACGATTTACATAGACGTCGCAACCCAAAATCTTCATAAATTAAACTATGGGAGGCCTCCCAGTTCATATCTCATATGGTGTCTTCATGACCGATTTGGATGGAACACGGTTAATGGTAAAGGATGCAGTCAATAGAGCATGTCCCCAAAAAGACATCGGAAGATATCCTTGACACATCATAGACCGCCCCATATCAAATAGGGTACAATTACTCCTCTCGGACACGTCATTCCACTGTGGCGTTCCGGGTGGATTGAGTTGCGAAAAGATCCCACACTCCAAAAGTTAGTCGTCAAACTCTTGACTCAAGTATTCTCCTCTACGATTCGATCGTAGAGCCTTAATACTCTTGCCAAGTTGCTTTACTTCATTCTTGAATTATTTGAAAATTTCAAAGGATTCGGATTTGGCCTTCATAAGGTATACAAATCCATATCTACTGAAGACATTAGTAAATGTAATGAAATAAAGATAACCACATTTGGCAAGCGTTAGAAACGGTCCAACACATCAGTATGTATGTGTGTCAATAACTCACTAGTGCTCTCACCTTTCATATCAAAAGGGGTCTTTGTCCTTTTTCGTACTAAAACAGATTCACATGTGTCATATGATTCATAATCAAATGAGTCTAGAAATCCATCCATATGGAGTCTAGAAATGCGTGTCTCGTTTATATGGCCTAAACGACAATGACATAAATAAGTAGAATTTCAATCATTAGTTTTAATCCTCTTGGTATATATGTTATATACGGAATTATTTATATCAATGATATAAAAATTCATTAGACAAAAGCGCACTACAATAGTGCATACTATCAAAATAAATGGAGCAACATTTGTCCTTTATTCTAATAGAAAAAAGGACACATAATATCAAGTTTATAATTCTAAACCAAGTCTAGAAGGAAAAGATAGCTCATAAACGCCTTTGGCTAATGCAGCAACACTTGCTCCATTTCCCATGCGCAAGGCTATCTCCCCTTTATCCAGTCGTCTACTTATCTTGAGATCCAGCACCTTTCGACAAATGTGAGATCCACATCCAGTATCCAATACCCAATATAAAGAGATAGACAAATTGACATCTATAACAAAAATGCCTGGAGGTGGTGGAATCACTATTCCAAGCCTTTTATCCTCCTAATACTTTGGGAAATTCCTTCAAGTAGCATGTCTGACTACAATAGTGACATGCGCTCTTAGAGACGCCACCGTCAGGCTTTAAGGCATCGTCCTTGGATTTTTCAACTTTCTTGCTCTTTCCTTTGGAGGTAGAGGAAACTCGCACTACAAAAAAATTGGTTTATTACAACGAGTAAATTCGTCGTTAAAACCCGAAATATCGTCATTAGAATGAAAAGACGACGAGAAAAGTTCGTCCGAATTGCGTCGTAATAGCTCCGTCGTTAGTTCGACGGGGGTAAAACTTATCCCAGTGGTCGGTAAAAGTTTTTTACCGACCACTTATTCCGATTAAATCATTTCGTCGTTGATGTTTTGCCGACGAATTACTGACCATAATATTACGTGGTCAAAACTTTTGCCGATGAATATTTCTACCAAATTATGTAGTCGTTAATCTTTTCCCGACCACATGCCGACTATTTACTCTTTTTTAAAAACCTAATGCAGACGAACTTATCGACTAATTGTTCTTGTCGTAGGTACGATATAGACGAATTTACTCGTCGTTGTTAACTTTTATTCGATTGTCTTTTTTTTTTTTCATTTTCACGACCAGTTTGATCGTCGTAATATGTATTTGTCGACAGCTTCTTGGTCATCTTTTTATTTTGGTGTTCCTCATAGATAACTACTGACGTAGTCGCCTATCTCACAAATTTCTTGAATCTGCTCATAAAATTTAACAAAAAAACCAGTAGCCAGGTGATCATTTTTTATCACCCATGCATACACACAAACAACACCAGCAATTGCAAAATACTACTTTTCAATAGAAGCTTAATCCAAACAAACTTACACCAACATACAGTTGCAAGAATTCAATTGTACGAAACAAGCCACAAAACCTGGCCATTTACACATCCACACACAAACTTCCTCCAAATATTAATTACAATAAATGTCCACAATAATTCCTCCAAATTCAAAACATTGTTCAGATTTCATTAACCCTTGTACCTCAGAAGGATGGCGGAGAAGTGTTCATTTGTTGGCGCATGGAAGACGGGATGAGCATATTGATGTGCTACTTCTGCTGCTGCTGGCGGAGCTGTAATTGACGTCATTGTTGTGATTTCAAACAAAGCAGAAGAAAATAAATAACAGTTCATGAAAAAAAAATTAACAGTTCATGAAAATTGAACAGGACGAGGGGAACGAAACTAAAATGCTGTTATTTGTATGCCTGACATACAAAAACTCGCAGACCCAAAAGCAGACAAAGTATCGATGCAAAGTATTCACAAACACCGGACGTTGTAAAACAAGTATGTGGGTCACCTATAATTTAAATTAATGTTCAACGAATTCCAAAAATTGAAACTGTTCACATACCCGCCACTACCTCATCATGAATGAACTTAATGCATGCCTCCTAAATGAACATCATAAGAACCACGAACTAGTAATAACCGTGCATATATGCACCCACAAACACATAATTACAATTGTTCGAATTCCCAAAATTAATGATAGGTTAATGGACCCGCCCTCCCTATTTAATTTATAACATCCATTTCGTTCTCAGACACAACAAATCCCCTCCCCGGAATCTTCTTACCATGGAACCCATTCGCAAATGCCTACGTGAAGAGGACGAGGTCACCAGTCCTTTCACAGGACTGCCAGGGTCCTATGTGGATGTTCCAATAATCATCTCAGATGATGATTGAAGAGTTACAACGAGCTTGCTGTCGGGTTGTTTAAGAAGAAGAGATATAGTCTTGAGTAAGGCCCGCTGATGAGATATGCAAGAAGATACGAGATATTGTTGAAGATGAATAAGATATACAAAGGAGAAGGGGGGGGGGGCTTCCGGGACAAATCTTGAGACCCCCGATAGATGAACAACTGAAGGACGACAATGCGGAGCCATCAAACCCCAAGCTCCAGCACTAGCAAGACTTCTATTTTATGTTCTTTCTGTTGTTTTATTTTATGTTATTTTCTTGAACTTTTTGCTTAATTTTGTCCTGAAGACACAACTTCTTAAATTCTCACAATTACTCACAAATGCTGCAACCACAGAAATAGATATCGATCAGTCAAGTGGTGGAGTTGCGTGTTCCACGCGTAATCGAGAAGAACAACACAGCGGTAAGTAACAAAGTTTTCCAAGTAAACAAGACGAGAAGAGTTATGTCACCCGGTAAAACGAAACGCAATAAGCCTAGAGCCATGGTATACTTTAAAACTGAGTTTCATAAAAATGAATTTGGAGGTCACATTATCAACTAAGTTACTTAGTTTCATATATCTAGGACGTACTGGGAGACATCACTTTCAACTATATCCAAATTAAAAGTGCCACAAACTTCATGCATACACGAAAACAACTAAAATGTAATTTATCTATACAGCATACTCAACATGTCATTTATTCACATATTGAAATGAATATTCACATTTTAGTTACCTTGAAATTCCTACGAAGATGATGATGAATGATTACCGCTCGACGCCTTCTCGACCATCAGCTGGTTGGCCATCAAGGAATCCATGTTCTTAAGCCGTTCTTCCATTCCGGTCATAAGTTTGTCATATTCATTTTCCCTTCTGACTGCCTCTTCAGCATTTTTCTCGGCTTCCTTTGCCTTTTTCTCAGCCTCCTCCACTCTTCTACTGGCCTCCTCGGCGCCTTTCTCTTCAACCTGTTCCCTAAGCTCAGGAGCTTCAGCCATCCTTTGTGCTTCAGCAACCCTTGACTCATTAGCCTCTATGCATTCTTGAAACGTGAATGCAGTCCTCGGGAGCTGACCGCACCATATCCCGCTACAAATCCACTCATGCCCCAGAAAACCATGTCCAACATCTTATCTTCGGTGAGCAACCTCTCCATATCATTATCCTGCATCTCCACCATCCTTCTCTGTAGTTTAAACAAAGCATGAAATCTTAACACCATAGCATGTAAAATAAAACATGGTGAGGGAATTACGAAACCAACGTGCTTCTCCTCCGCATTCGCACTTATCCATGTCCTTGAGTTCTTCCTGGTGTGTGTTGTTTTGTAGTTGCCGATGAGGGAGGGGTTCTCCTGCACAAGATAATATTGAAAATAAATATTTCATACGAAAATAAGTTCTAGCTGTGAAACTTATAAACTGATGTGAAAGAGCGGATGACATGGAACTTACCATCTCATATAAACGCTGGGCAATGGAATTTGAACCTGCGGTAGAAAGATCTTTTACTTTTGATCGGTTCAACTTAGCCCTGGCACTCCTACACTGAAATGATGTAATAGTGGACATGAAGTCAAAAGCAAACCTATATTAGTTTACTGCAATGAAAAAGCAGTCAATATTTTACCTTCACCCATCTGTCTGAAAAAGTGCGCACACTTTTTCCCACTGCTCCTGCGAGACACTTGGTTCTGGGTTTTTATTTGCTTCATCAGGGGTGCGGAAGTTCTTTAAGTGTATGTGCAGCTTACTCACTATAAGCTTCCTTCGCCATATAATTGATGGCCCGCAGAGTGGTTTTTCTGTTGAAGTCGAGGACAAACATACCCTTCATACGACAAGATATGTGGTCATAAGTTCACATTCACAGAAAGTAATTGTAGGAAAAATATGTTCGCACGTATTTTACGTCACTTATTTGAAGATGATCATACATGGGTTTTCGGTCTACCTCGTCCATATCTTTCTAGCTAGACTTGTCCAGTGGTGCATCCTTCCGCACTACTATACCCACCTCTGCAGTGACCTCCTTCGCATTTCGCCAACTGGCTTATTCTTGCCAAGAGGGATGTTCACAGATGACTTCTCTCCCTCGTCCAATTTCTTCCTCGTTGAAAGGCCACGAGTCATGCCTCTTCCTCTTTTGCTTGAAGGCGGACCTGCCACAATATAATTAATTACTAATTTGTTATATTAGGATCATAAAAGGTATATATTAGGTGGGTTAAGAGAATGAGATACGTACTTGATGTAGGTGGTGCCCCTTGGTCATTTTGTGTAGGGGCGTATTGAGCCACCGTCGTAAAGGGGGACCTGGGAGACGAGGGGAACCCCACTTGTTGAAGCCACTGCGATCTCCTCGGTGTTGTAGCCTGGGACGTCACGTTCTGCAAGAAAACATTCAAACCTCTGAGCTGAAGCAATAAATAAAAAAAATGAACATGTTAACTGTATAAGTACTAACATTAGCAGCCATTTCACCGGCATTCAGCTCTCCCATTGTCATGTCAACAATCTTGCGGCCCCTAGTCAATGGCGGCGACCGTCCCTCAATTTCATGTGATTACTCATCGTCCTGCACTAAGACATAGACCTACCGAGCTCATGTACACCAATCAACAATCTTCAAATTTTGTAATCATTCACGAATACCCACCTTGTCGACCAAACTGTACGAGTCTTTTCTGAGCTTCCTTTTCAATCCTCTTGATCCCACTACAACTGCGAATGAGAACATGAACCACTTGCTAGGTAAAAGCACCAACAACGGAAAACCACCAAACCAAATACAAGTACAATATAAGCGTAAATTGATATAATGTTACCATTCGGTTTAGAAAGCCTTTCAACAGATCTTCTTATCAACTAGGAATCAAAAGGAAGCATGTCATAAAACAATTGAGCAAAACCATTGGTCGCATTTAAAAGAAATATCGAAAGCCATAATATAATCCATGACTGGTTCTTCATATCACACATATACCTCACTGTCAGATAGAATCTCCTCCGCCACTACAGCCTTAGGCGTAGAACTATTTTAGGCTTGACCATTACCCCCCCTCAACAGTCCTTCCTTTCCCACGAGGGGATTTGCATTGATGGATCACAGGTGATAAAACCTATAACGTTTGCACGTAAAGATTACATTTCAAGCCTAACAGTAATATGAAAGAAAACAGGGACGGTGTAAATTGGTTCAAACATGATCTACATTACCTCTGTGTTTGAGGGAAACAGCTCTGCCTGAGCTGCAGTAGATGGAGACCTCTTGTCAGCTGGTCAAGGAACCCCATGAACAGATGCAGCATTAACGCGCGGGGATTTACGGTGTTGATTGGCTGTTTCTAAAACCGACCGCATTTGCACGAAAAATGGTACATTTCAAAAGTATTAGTAATAATGAAAAAAATAGTGGAAGTAACTTGGCTCAAACATCATCTACATCACCTGAATGTTGGCTAGAAACTGCGGCGTCCGTGCTGCAGTAGACGTAGCCCTCTTCACGACTTCTCTATGACCACTGCCATTAGAACTGTTTCCTTTCCCGTGTGGGGATTTAGCTTGCTGTTCCACAGGTGGTATGACCTACAACGTTTGCACAAAAAACGTCACATTTCAAGATTAGTATGAATACTAAAAAAACAATTATAGACCTGATCACCTTAATACTTGCGGTAGTTCACGGATCCATGCCGGAACCGGCACTCTTCGGCTTCTTTGCCTTATTCATAGCTTCCAAAATAGACAATAGTAAAATTAGATAGAACCTCATTACCAAAGTGATTTAGTTTACCTTCCAATAAACACAATATTGAAATGCTAATTAAATATATTAGCCTACTGTTACAACTTACCCTCTTGGTCGACATTCAAATTCCTCGCGGCATTCGATCTTTCAAGGTTTTTTTACTTTAGCCCGTTCCATCAAATAACCGGGTGGTACATTGTACGGAGTATTCTAAATTACCAATAGTTAGATGTGAGGAAGCAATGCAATTCCAATTACACAGAAATATCATCAGTTTCACAGTTATACCTGCGATGTAACCCCTCCAGCACCAGCATCAACACTTCCATTTAGGCCATCGCTGCCCAAATTGGTCTCTCTTCCGTCAGAGCCTTCTGCATTTGTACGCTTCAGAAATATTGGAAGCGCTGCTCCTCAGCACATGCGATCCTGCAGGGACTAAGAACTACAAAACAGACTTGTAATATTATAACCACACCAGATACAATAACAATGCATCAAACACAGACGAAGGGTCATACTAACCACGATGGCTGCCAGTGCCGTCGAGCTTGGCCAACCCCTTCGTCGGATTGCCTTGGTCAATTTTATGCATTAACCACGTTGTAAGAATACGTAAGGAACTTATAGCTACAAAAATATTTAAGTTACAAAAACACTAACGTAAAGCGAAAATAAACACTGTTCGTTACATATAAATAAGCGTTCACGCTAATTGAATATAACATATCACCTCTATCTTCACCTTTTGCGCACCAGCAGGACCACCAATAGAATGATTCTTTATGTCCTGGACGTTCTGCGAGCTTGTAGAAACTTTTGTGGAACCAGTTTCTGTAACTACACAAGAAAGGAAATATCTGCAGTATGAGTCGATAATATGTGAAGACATAAAAGTTTAATAATGTAGGAAAACTCTCACCATGAGTTCCGGAAGACGTAATGTCCTCTGCGGCTTTTAGTGGACTAAGCCAGCCCGACCGTCTAATCTTTTTGGTCGTTGACATCATGTAATCTGCTTATTTACAGGATATATCAATTGTCAATACAGGACCATGTAATATGAATTGAGAATATTTGAATTACTTGCCATGTCAACAATTTACGTAATCCTCACCAAGTCATTCAAGCAAGTCGTCGTAATCCTCTACGTAAACAAATAGCATGCAGGAAATGCAAACCTTCATGTACAACATATGATCTAAAACAAAACAACTTAAACAGATCATCATTCCAAATCACTGAAATCTGTATCGTAATCATCATCAGCGGTACCATCTTCGCTTCGGCAGTCCATTTCATTCTTAGATGCATAATCCTCGCCAAGTTTTTCTTTTAAGTTGTCAAAATAATTTGGTTCCACAGTAGGGGGATCCTGAACAATTTGAGTAGGCAAAACTTCATCTATGTTAACATCTACTTCAAACGGCTCACCGTTTTTCGATGACTGCTGATAAGCATCCTCAACTCGTCTGTCTATATTTCCATCATTCGCTTTTGGGACCTGATAAGAACGAGCTTCTATCTTCTGCGCTATTCGCCAGTTCCTACCCGCATCAGTGTCGGGAGCATAGAAGGCTTGTCCATCCTGGGTCGCAAAAATGTAAGGATCATTTTTATACCAAGTCGTAGAGACGTTTACAGAAGTAAAGTGGCCAACTTTCTTAATTCCTTTCTTATCTCCTACATTAAACCAATCAAACTTGAACACCATAACCCGGTTGTGAGTTGGATATGTTAGTTCAAAGATGTCATTTACTGTACCATAACAATCAATTTCCTTGCCTAAATTTTCCGATAGCACAACAACTCCGGAATTCTGGGTTATCTAATGTTCATCATTGGCACACATGCAGAACCTTCAGCCATTCACAACACAAGCCTTATACCGACGCACTTGCTTGTCAGCACCACAAGCGATTGAATACCGTCCATCGGTTGCTTCTGCTGATTTGTCAAGGCGCTTTCGGGCCATCTGAATGAACGGATGTATATTGAAGTTTTAATAAGAATTCAAATACATATAACATGTTCATCTGGTCCCTCCCGGAGTCAGTAACTGGTCAACTCGGCGTACTTTCGTTATAAGGAAGAGTTCCAACGGAAGAACATCAACCAGAAGTTTCTTTTATTTTGAAGCAAGAATCCCAATAATAGACGAGGCCAAGAGAACGAAAAAACTACATGTCGTTTAAACCAGTAAGGAAACTTACGTCGATGCATATGATCCCCACGTTCTTGGTCAGGTTCAAGCTCGTGGATTTCTTTACGGTGTTGTATGGATTAAGAGTTATACCAGGATTAGGTACGGTTAAATATTTATTGAATTGGCATCCAATAATTAAGAAAATTTTACAGTTCAACCACTCACATCAAATACAGCTCAACCTCCGTACAGTTTTGTAAAATATACCAACTAATATGCTCATATTCCTCTGCTGACAGCTCGTAAAAGGATGGCCCCGTCAACGGGTGAGCTGCACCATCGAATATGGACAGATTCGGCATATCAGTAGTGTTGACCTGCCCACCGTTTTGCTCAATACTATTGAATCTTGTATCAACTCCGTGAAGATACATCGAGAAGAATGTGAGACATTCATTGTCGATGAAAGCTTCAGCAATTGAACCCTCCGGCCTCGCTTTATTTCTTACATACATCTTTAGCGTATGAAGAAATCTGTTTTAATAACCAGTACAGACACCGTAAACTTTACTTATTTTAGAAAATATTATATATATTATAACTCATGTATTATACCAGCACCTAACCTTTCAAACGGATACATCCAGCGAAACTGGACCTCACCCCCGTATAGTGCTTCTCGCGGCAGATGAACCGGCAAGTGCATCATGATATCGAAGAAGGAAAGATGAATATTAACTCAAATTTACACAATATCAACGTTATGTCTTCTTCCAGTTTTTCTAAACTCTCGACAGTCAGATTTATTGAGTTCATCTCCTTGATAAACGCGCTCAGCTCAGTAATAGCATCGACAACTTCGCTACCGAGGTGGCCACGTATTTCGAGTGGAAGCAGCCGTTGTAACAGGACATGGTAATTGTGGCTTTTCATTCCAACTAACTTGTTATCTTTGACACTTACACAAGCTGAAATATTTGACGAAGAACCATTTGGGAACTTAATCTCTTTTAACCATTCACATAAACTTTTCTTACCGGCTGCGTCCAAGGTATATGGTGCCTTGGGAAGTTTCACATTCTCCCCAATGTTTTCTTCTGGCAGATGCAATTCCGACCTAATTTTCATACGCTTTAAATCCCTTCGTGCATTTGCATGATCTTTACTTTTTCCTTCAGTACCCATCACAGTCCCAACAAGACTCTCGCAAATGTTCTTTTTGATATGAATTACGTCCAGCCAGTGTCTTGTTTTAAGTTCATGCAAATAAGGAAGTTTGAAGAATATACTTTTTTTCTTCCAATTTAACTCTTCCAGGGGACGGTTCACATTCCTTTTGTGATTTGCTTTTTTATTCCCCAATCTAAAATCTTTGGGAAGTTTCTCTAACTTCTTCAGAATGTCATCCCCGGTTAACTCCTTCGGATTTATTTTTTTTTCATTTCCCTCTTCCCAAACTTGGACTAGTCCGCCACTTATGATTCGGCCCCAGGAACCTACGAGCACCCATATAGCTTGCTTCTTACTAAAATTTAGCCTGATCGAATCTGTGTCCTTGTTACAACGTGGGCAAGGTAGTTTTACTTTGGTGCTCCATCCCGACATCATTGCATAGGCGGGAAAATCGTTAATGGTCCCAAAAAGTGCAGCATGTAAGATGAATCGCTCACAAGTTGCTGCGCCAAGGTCTCGACACCTACTTCCCACATCTCTTTCTTCTCATCAACCAAGGGACGCAAGTAGGTATCGATAGCGTTTCCCGGGGACTGTGGGCCAGGTATCAGAAGCGGAATCATAAGAAAATCCTCATTAAGAAACCCGTCAGGGGACATATTGTACTGCCGTGCTGGAACAGGCCACATACTGCAAGCACTATTTATCATGCCGAATGGAATAAATCCATTGGGGGCTAGTCCCAAACGGACATTACAGGGATCCCTAGCAAACCACTCATGCGCTTGGTCAAACTCTTTCCACTGCTTTGCGTAGGTAGGATGAGTTATGACTGAGCCATTCTGGACACGCTCTTCCTTGTGCCACCTCATTGCCTTAGCGGTTGTTTTTGACATGAACAACTTTTGCAACCTCCGTTTAATTGGAAAGTATCTTATAACATGTCTAGGAACTCTTTTTCCCTTTATGGCACTGGGCTTATATTTAGGCTCACCACAATTAGGGTTTTGACAGTGGTCTAGGTGTTCGTTTTCTTTCCAATGTAATGTGCATTGTTAGGGCACGCATGGATGTTGATGTATCCTAGCCCTAGTCCACGCAAAACTTTCTTTGCTTCATAAAATGACTTAGGTATTGAGTGACCAGGAGGTACTAACTCTCTAATAAAATCCAACAACAAGTTTACAGATTTGTTACTCCATCTACAAATCGTCTTAATATGAAGCATCCTAACGATGAGTGACTTAGAGAATGTTTGACACCCATGGTATGCTTCAGATTGCGCATGCTTCAACAACCTGTCGAATTCATGGCCCCCCCCACCATCAGTGGATGGTACAGAACCGGGTGAGGGAAGTGTTCCCTCCTGTAAGTCCCCGATCAACCCCTCCATGTCATCACCTATTTGTGCAATTTCATCATCTCCACTACCAGCGGTACCATAATCTATACTGACACTTTCCTCCCCATGGTAGATTAATACTATGTAGTCCTTTTGTATACCGTTCAGATGCAGATGCTCTTTAACTTTCTCAACACTTTCATAACCTACATTAACACAAACAAGTACATCATACCCTATTAGAACTATCACTATACAATCTAGCAACCTCCATAAACCTAGCAACTCCTTTAGTATATTCAGGAGAAAACTTATCAGTCAGCGACATCCACCCACGATCCATTGAGCCTACACAATTAAGAGTAGACAACGATATTTCCCTACTACAACCTATCCTAAACAAGACATGCAGACAACACGTACATATAGGAACTTGCATAGTCACATCTTCAAAAAGTCCTGAGAAGAACACAGAAAAGGTGCAACTCACGATATCACACAATCGCGCGAACTGAACAACGGCCAAGTGTAACTTTCCTTTGATTGAATATAGATCTATATCATCACGGCCTCTTTAGTGAGCATGAAGAGACTCAGATCTGTACTCGGAGCCAAGTAATGCGTATTACACAGGCTGCAAAAGGATTTTTGCCCCGCCTTGCGTATAACATTGTCTCACCATCAACCAATGCCATCGATAGAGCCACATCATCACGCTCTCTTACATTTCTCATGAAAACCAAATAAGAGATAAACACCAAATAAGAGTGCACATTCAATTATTAGTTAAGAATGACATAATATCAAAAAGCACACATTAAAAATGTTACCAACCCCACAGCATACCAACCCAACAGCAGTATGTAAATAAACAAGCATTTATGAACTTCACAAGTACAAATCGGTCGTCCAGTGTAATTCATAAAAGAGGCTTCGATCAGTTTTTATCATCAAAGACAGATAAGATCTGCTCACAGGCTGCAAAATGATTTTTGATCTGCCAATATATTGCATTCTATCAGCTTCGACGATCGAATTCAAAAGATCTTACAATACTAGTGAAAGCTTGAATGAGAGAATTTGAATCACTCATATATCATCACTGCCTCTTATTGTGTACTATAGTGAACGTTTCAGCGCAACTTGCTCAATACATTTTGCAAATGGGGTTGGAATAAAGGAGTATTTTAACTGATAGCACACACTATGCAGAAATTATAGATAACAAACAATCCAAATATTAACATAAGTTATGATCATAAAATTGCAGCCACATTAGTTTGCACTTTACCTCTTTTCGAGTTTCTTAGTTATAGAACGTAAGCTCTGATTCGCCTGTCTTCTGTACAAATCGGCATAAGAAACAAAGAACATTCGATCAGAGCTAAAGTATGTTTAATACGGAACATGTTGGATCCACAAAGAAACAAAGTACGACTCACAGTACCAATACTAATGAACTCAGATAATCATTAATAAAGCCAGCCAAGTCAAAAATACAAGTTGAACGCCACATACGATTCACAAAGTTTAAGGAGTGAGGGATTGACCTAAACACACAGAGACAGGGATCTAGCAGATTCACAGTTTAAGATAAAAACAGACAAAGAGAGGGCTAGGCAGAACATATCATGACATTGCAGAAGTGGTACTGTTCACGTATCAAATTCAGAAGATGCATGTTAGTAGTCAAACGTAGCGTCGTCACGTTAATAATTAACATAACCTTCTCATGTGTACAGACAAACACATGAATGCCCCAAATAAACAGTTTGAAGATGACGACATACCAAAGAACGAACACTTACACCCACACAACAGAAGAATAGCCCAATATTTTTCCTTTCAACCCTAGGGAGCCACAAATTAAAAAACCCTAGTCTGAATACAGGGTTTCTTGCAGTTCTACAGCAGGAATCGACCTGTGATAACAACAGATATGAACAAGAACAAGAAGTAACAAGATATATTAATAAGAACAAGTAATATTTTAGCAGATTTTGATAGAAGAAAGACCATATTGAGCTTGCTTCAGGCTAAGACGCGTCCGACTCCATGGGTGCATCAGTGAACACTCCAACGACTTCTGGCGCCAGTTAGACGAGATTAAGCCGTTGTTCCATCGATTCAAGCACGGTTGTTCGATAAGTCGAGGAGCTGAGAGGTCGCGGGAAAGGGCTTGAGAGTTCACGCCGAAGGATTTTTTGTGGATAAGGAGAGAATAAGTGGAGCATAGGGATCCAGATCGTATTTTTTAATTCATTACACCCACCATAGTTAATTATGTTAATTGTATTCTTTGTCCCATATATTTACTTATTTAAATTTCCATCCGCTAAAAACGGTTTAGGGTTTAGGGTTTAGGGTTTAGGTTTTACATGAAATTAAGTTGGGGACCATTGACTAGTGACCTTTCAAGCTCGCAATTAGGTGTTCATGGATTAGTTTTTTACAGTAGGGATCGCAAAGTTGACCGTTGAATGTGGAGTGAACTCTCTAGAGATGAATACTAATTAGCTTTAGGGTTAAGTGGGGATCGCAAATTTTACCGTTAACTGTAGATCAGTAGCTAGACTTCAGAGTTAACCATTGACTTCGTTTGATCAATTAGTTTCAACTTTTCGAGATAGAAACGTATTCCGAACGTAATAGTAATTGACTTTCGATTTAACCGTAGACCATACAGTCGACTGTTAAGTTGACTGTTGTCCTCCTTTAGCCGAACCTAATATAGTGTCCCATAGTGGTAACCCCAAAGTTTAAAGTTGACTACATAATTAACTTTAGAGTTGACCGTTGACCATAAAGTTTTGTAATTTAGTTGACTGTTTTCTTCCTTTGACTGAACCTAATAGTTTCACCAAGTGGTAACCGCAAAGTTTTAAGTTTACTACATAATTTACTTTTTAGTTGACCTATGACCATAAAGTTGACTATTTACTTCACTGTTGTCTTCCTTTGACCGAACCTAATAGTGTCACGTACTGGTAACCGCATAGTTAACATTTGACTATGTAATTGACTTTTTGAGAAGACCGTTGACCGTATAGTTGACTATTTAGTTCACTGTTGTCTTCCTTTGACCGAATCTAATAGTTTCACCATGTGGTAACCGGAAAGTTGACAGTTGACAACGTAGTTGACTTCTGAGTTGACCGTTGAGCGTAAATATGACTATTTACTTCACTGTTGTCTTCCTTTGACCGAACCTAATAGTGTCACGAAGTGGTAACCGCATAGTTGACATTTGACAACGTAGTTGACTTTTGAGTTAACCGTTGACCGCACAGTTTACTATTTAGTTCATTGTTGTCTTCCTTTGACTGGACCAAATAGTGTCTCCGATTGGTAACTGGAAAGTTGAGCGTTGACAACGTAGTTGACTTTGGAGTTGACCGTTGACCGTAACGTTGAATATTTAGTTCACTGCTGTCTTCCTTTGACCGAACCTAATAGTGTCACGAAGTGCTAACCGCAAAGTTGACAGTTGACCACGTAATTGACTTTTTAGTATACCGTTCAACGTAAAGTTGACTATTTGGTTCACTGTTGTCTTCCTTTGACCGAGCCTAATAGTGGTACGAAGTGCTAACCGCAAAGTTGATAGTTGACCACTTAATTGACTTTTTAGTAGACCGTTGATCGTAAAGTTGACTATTTGCTTCACTGTTGTCTTCTTTTGAATGCAAGCGCCCTTGTATCCCGTTGTTTGTTTCTGACACTCTCGCAATGACTTATATATGCCGCTTTGTCGGCCAACAAATACGGCATAGTAAGTCTGTTTACGATTCATTACTACAAGAGAGCACACACAGACAGTCAATAATAGATAATAAGGAACAAACTACTACTGTCTGGATCTGAAGTACAAAACTGTTTCAGTCAATAGAAAATTATTACAATTCTCTTACAATAGCCAAACTGTTTCAATAGTAGTGATCATAGGCTCAGACCTGTGACTGAATACACAATAAGAGATGATCACAGGCTGCAAAAGGATATTGCCATGTGTATTACAATATATCTCAAGTGATCAATGGATCCATATCATCAAGGCTTGTTATGATCACTAATATAAATGGCCTGCTTATCATCGATCTTAGATACAACACAATCAGAACTACCAAATTTAAAGCCTAAATCAGTAGTTACACATAGGCAGCATATATACGTTATACAGTAAGAATCCGGGTCCTATGACGATGCTCCAAGATATAGTACTGTAAGAGGATGCCATAAGATATACTGTAATTGAGACCCAAAAATAGGGACACGGGAGGAGGCTCGGATCAGTACTCATGAAAAGCTAATAAGCTGCAGAGAGATTTTGCCATGCCATTCATATTACACTCTACGAGCTTCAACAAAGTGAATTCGATAGAACCATATATATCATCACAGACTATTCAGTGAGCATGAAGAGGCTCAGATCAGTACTCATGAAAAGGAAATAAGAGATGATCACAGGCTGCAAATGGATTTTGCCTCGCCCATATGACACTCTATCAGCTTCAAAGAGTGGATTCAATACATCCATATCAACACGGGCTCTTCAGTGAGCATGAAGAGGTCGGCTGAGATTGGTACTCATCAAAACTAAATAAGAGATTATCACAGTTAGCAAAAGGATTTTTCCTTTCCATGCATATTATACTTTATCAGCTTCAATGGGTGAATTCTACAGATTGATTCAAATCATCACAACCTCTGAAATTCTCACAAATAGTAACTAATGCACCGACAAAGGACACAAATAGGTATATATATACCTATAGATCATCAGTTAAGTGGTGGACTGCATGTACCACGTAATGGGAAAAGTACCAATGTTGTCCACATAAATGAGACGCAAAAAGTTATTTCACTGGCAAAACGGAATGCAAGCAGCAAATTCAAACGATGAATTTAAAACTTTAATTTCGAAAATATGAATTTCGACACATAGACTATCAACTAAACAGAGTTCATCCATGACAGACATAACATTCTTATATCCAAAAGTATCAGACAACTTCATGCATATACTAAACAATTCAAAATTATCGACAACAGCGTACTCAACATGTCAGTAATTTAAACATTGAAATGAAAATTGTCATATTCAAGATAGACAAGGAATTAAAACCCACCCAGAAAAGAAAAAACTCTAGAACAAGGTATTGGAATCAAGAACAAAGAAAGCCTCAAATATGATACCACTAAGCCATCGCAGAACAAAGGAACCCCCATTATACAGATAACCTAAGATATTAATTGTAAATCGAATCAGTGAATTCTTACTTGAGTATTGGGGCAACTTCGATTCTTCGATGAAGTTCTCCGCAATTCCGATCGATGACAACCGAACCCGTCAGGGTTCCAGATCTAAGTGCCTCGTCTCTCCCTCCATCTTTTGATTGATGTGGTTAGCTCTCACCTCACGAATAATAGTCTCGTGGTTATATATGCGGCTAGGGTTGGAGTATCGATCGCTGAAGAACAGGTGAAGAGCTATAGATCGAGAAGAGATAGGGACTTGTGAAATCGATCGATTTGTCCACCGGGTGTCAAGAAGAAGAACAGAGCTAGCTAGCTAGAGATCGAAATGAGGAACTGATCGAGAAGTTGTAAAAATTTCAAGGGTTTATGTTTTGGTGAATTGATGAATTGGGTTTTGGCTCTAAAATTTTTCGTGAATTGTTAGTTTCCCCTCCAATAGCTAGATCGAAATGTGGATACTATGAGATAAGTTGGAAAAATTTCAAAGGTTTATGTTTTTGGTGAATTGATGAATTGGGTTTTGGCTCTAAAATTCCCGTGAATTGTTAGTTTTCCCCTACAAAATGTTTGTTGAAATTTTAAATTGCCGCCCTTAATGATAATAGGTGGAGTTAAAATTTTGAAAAATTGTGTTTTTACCTCAATTGTTTCATGTAATTATAATTTCAGCCCAAAAGTTTGGTCAAATTTGTGTTTAGATCCATTCCCGACAAAATTGCAAATCGTTGATAATTTTTTATTTCGATTGACTAGTCATTTACCCGCGACAGAAACAAAGCTGGTCTTTAAAAATATAAAAGACGACAAGGCGGACGACTAACTGTTAAAAAAGATTGTTTGTACTGCTTTTAAAGACCGTAATCCTGGTAGTCGGAAGGAAACTGGTCGCTGAAAGCAGGATCTGTTGTAGTGTCGCTTTCCCTTTCCCTTATTGACCATCATTATGGCCTTGCCTTTTCCTTTGTTAATGCTATGTTCAGCGGTCCTCAACATATTGAGCACGTCTGGTAGAGGTTTGTTGATCTCATTCATGTTATAGTTCATTATTAATTGGCTATTAATATCCGGAAGTGATTTCAGGATCAGATTAGTGGCCAACTCTTAGCCGAATGGGAAGCCTAACCTCTCAAGATTCTCCATGTATCTGATCATACGGAGCACATGAGGCCTGACAGGGTTCCCCACTGACAGACTACACTTGAACAGTGCCTTGAATACTTCATACCGCTCATGCCTCGCCTGCTCTTGGAAGAGCCCCTTCAAATGTACAATCATATAGTACGCCTCCATGCTCTCATGTTGCTTCTGAAACTCAGAGTTCATGGTATGAGACATGTCACATAATTAGATTCATCCACATGTTTATGATGTGCCCTCACGTTAGCTAGAACAGCATCCTCAGCTGGTGGGTCTAGCATAGGATTGTCTCAGACGTACAGTTTCTTTTTTGCTTAAGAACAATTCTCAAGTTTCTGTACCAGTCCAGAAAATTGGTTCTAGACAACTTGTCCTTCTCAAGGAAAAATCATATGGATGAATTCGATGCTTGATTGTTTGCCATTTGGAATTCTACAGAATTAGAAATATACAATTTTAGTATTTTGAATAATCAAATACATTTAACATTGGCTAGATTATTAAATATAGCTCCCACTATTTTTCTCGGATTAATATCCCTCACCATTAATGCGGAAAATATCATATACTTTCTAGTGGGACAGGATCCATATTTCACTTACTCCTTGAGCTTGCTTTGGCAAGTCACCCAAATATCAGTTACTTATGTAAGAACACCTTCCAATTGAATCATATGCAACCCTTGGTTCAATTATGTGAATAATTCCTTATTCATTATCTATCCCATAGATAACCCCTAATTGCATTGCCTCTAAGTTTCTCAATCTTATTGAGACAACCTAGTTGCGTCCTACCTCTTACTCCTACAATCACACATTACTTTCTTGTGCCTCCGCATTAAATCATGATGAATTAAATTGTCTTGCTTTTGCAAGCCCGAATTTAATAGACCCTGATCATGATGGGTGTTTAAGTGAGAGAAGAAATATGCCATATTTATTGTTTGAGGGATTTTCTTTTCATTATTAATTGTTTTGTTGATCCCATCCACATGATCTACTTATTTGGATTGGGAAATCCCAAATAAAATAACAACCTTGTTTATAGCATGCTACGTTTTGCATGCATCAACCATACACCAAAAATAAATAACCAGAAAATAAATAAATAAGAAAATAAATGTGGTATGGATATGGCCCTAAGACTCCCAAGCTAATGAGAAAATCTATAAGCCCTAAAATGACAAGCTCATATCCATGTGCCTCCATCTTTAGTTCAGACGTCCTAGGCTTGTGAGTCCTCCAAGTCTTGTGGTTTCTTCAGGCTTTGATGTTCTTCTCCATGTCGTGGCTATCATCTAACTATCTAATGCTAGATAGCATCTAAACTAAATAGAGATACCTCACAAGTTGAAGAAGAAGACGACACGCATGTCGTAAAATAATTAATTACGTTAATTAAAATAAATAAAAACCAATCAAACCAAAAAAGTAAAAATCCACAACCTATGCCACATCCATCCACCATTCAATAAAGCACATAATAGAGTTGAAATCCAATTTCAACACGTTTGGTCAATTTTAGTTGTATTTGGATTTTTTAGGGTCAAACGGTCCAATGGTACCACAAAAAAAGTTTGGTGAACCCCATAGGAGCGCCCAAGCCGGGCTGAACCGGTGGGCCTTAGTTCGCACGGTCCAACCGACGGCTAGGCCGAATCGGCTAAGCCGCAGCCTAGGATTGGCGCGCAAGGACGGGGGCGGACGACCTTAGGGTCAAACCCTAGGGTTGTTTCTAAAACCCTTCCTCCTTTCCTTGTGTACTTATTTCCAATTGATGAGAAAAACTCATTTTTTCCCCAAGTGCGCCCAAACCCAAATATTTCAAAACCCAAAAACTCACATCATATGCGAACGAAATTTGCCAAATTTTATAAAATATGTAAAATTGACACAATATCTATTAAATAATATTCAATTTGCATCATTATGCTTAATTTCAGCTTTCACGAAAAGTAACAATTACAATGTAAAAAATGATAAAACGATAACACATAATATCATGTTATGTGCTACGACATGTGGCTCTGATACCACTCTAGGGCTTTGAAGCAGGTAAGGTAGCGGAATAAAAAAAATGAATCCTGCTCAAAGCCCTCCACGTCACGCAGGAAAGCATTCATAACATGATTAGGGTTAGCGAGTAGTGTACCTTAGTTTTTGTGATCACTACGAAAAAGTGTGTGTTCGTCTCTATGAGTATCCACACCTAGGATTGCAGCTGAAATCCTTCTCCACGTCAAGTGCTAGCAACAGAAGAAGGAGGAAGAATCACGTAAACGAAGCACGAAGCAGCGTGCCACAGGGTGGCCCATGGCGCAGGTAGGGTGGACGGGTAGGGGGCCGAACGTCCTACTTGTCTCTCTCCTTGCTTTGTTATTTTTCTCAATAATGACTTGTGTTGAGAAATAATAAGTTATAGTGCCCTTATATAGTTAATAACTCTTTATTAACTACATAATTTCCCCCAATACTAATCATGTCCATACACGGATTAGTCCATCTTGAAAATTAGTCCAACTAACTTTGCTTGTGGTTGCGTTATAATCCTTTTAATTATTTAGTCCAACTAATTAATGTTCAAATCCAGTTGAATTCATAAGGTGTGTGACCACATAGGTTACTACGTAGTTAGTAGTTGACACGATCCAACCGCAAGTGTACGGCTGCCGCGTGTAGTAATATCCGGTAATCCGGGTTTGTCGAACCCAAGGGACTTGTCGTGAATCAATTAGTATTCTTAACTTTATGTGGGCAAATAGTAGAGATTGTTTGACTAATCTAAGAAAGTAAATAACAAGCTAATTATTAAAATTTAGACTAATACGAGGGATAAGTATCAGGATATCTCTTCGGGTTCACTAGGTATTTCACACTACGATGGATTTATGTTCTACTAACACGATGAATTTTTGTTCTAGTTAAACGAGCATAATATATTGAAGATGTCTCAACCAATAACGATACTTAAACTCTCACAGCTTATTCCTCTAGTCTACTCAAGTTTAAGCACGCATTACGAT
This sequence comes from Linanthus parryae, assembly GCA_023055425.1. NCBI lineage: Eukaryota > Viridiplantae > Streptophyta > Magnoliopsida > Ericales > Polemoniaceae > Linanthus > Linanthus parryae. The sequence goes on along the minus strand of JALGPY010000037.1, from coordinate 2,195,681 downwards.
ATTTATTCTACTCTTTGTTCTTAGCTAACTAGCAAGATTCCTCAACCCTAGATATGGCTAGTGTGTATTTCAATTTTTCAGGCAACAAACGTAGATTCCTCTATCGTTTATAACCTAGCACAATTCTATTAATACGTCTACCAATAGAAAAGATAGATGAAAAGCATAAAATACACATAACTAGACAAAAATTCATCAATTAAGCATGATTGCATGAAAGAAAATCCATAAATCACAATACGTAGTAATCAAACCCTAGTTTCCTACGAGATATCCCGATAAAAGGGTTTAGCTACTCCAAATCATGATCACAATACAAGGTTTCATGATCAAAATAGCAAAACTAGAGAAGAAATAGAGTTTGAGAAGCCAAACGAATGATCCAAAAGCTCCAAGCAAGCTCTCCTAGCTCCAAGCACGTTCCCTAACCTTAGAATCCCGATAAAACCAGCCCTAACTCTCTCTAATACGTTCCCAAAGAGTTTAGAACAAGTTACAAGTAATTACAAAATAACCCCAAATTGTTTCCAAAAAACTGCTGCCTACGAACAAGTCTTGTGACTTGTTTCAACAAGTCCTGTGACTTGTTCCCAACAGTTAGAAAATTCTGCTGCATCTAAGAAGTCCTGTGACTTACTGTCAACAAGTCGTGTGACTTGTTGTGAGAACTTCAGCAATCTGCCCGACCTCCAACAAGTCCTACGACCTCTGCCAACAAGTCTTGCGACTTGTTGGCAGACTTCCAGCAATCTGGTTTTGTCCAACAGGTCATGTGACTTGTTTCAACAAGTCGTGTGACTTGTTTCCTTAGCCAAAATCTTCAGCTTTTCTTCTCCGACTTTCTCCGTGCCATAACTTTCTCGTCCGACTTCCGTTTTAGCTCCGTGACCCGCCGTTATAAAGCTCTTCAAGTCTACTTTCAATTGCCACAAGTCTCACCTCCATCTTCATTGTAGAATGCAAAAAATCCTCAAAACATCCTTAATTTGCTCTAAAACATCCTGGAAAGCCAACTAAGCTTTTTGAAAAGCAAATAAGAACCCGGATTTTGATCCCGAACTCCGATGAATGAGATTTTTGCACCTTTGGATTCCTTTTGCGACTTAGAATTCGCCCATGTAGAGAAATCTCCGTTTCCGGACCATTTTCTCGTTTTTCTCAATTATTGCTTAAATTTGGCAAAAACATCCATAATGCGCCAAATCCGCCTTTTTCTTCTATTCCGAAGCTCGTTTCTTCTCTCCACTTGATTCCCGCATGCGTAATTCCTGTCAAACAACAACACAAACACTACCGCGAAGATCAAATGTGATAAATTATCAAAATCATACTCAAAACCATTAAGAAACGCCCAGATTGTACTTTAAAGCTCAAAAACATCCAAATGTGCATTTTCTTCTTATTTTGGCTCAAATCTGGGCACTTTGCACCGAAACGCACACAAATAACAATATAAAGTGTATATAAGATAAATCTTATTAAGGAGTTATCAAATACCCCCACACTTGCCATTTGCGCGTCCCGAGCAAAGTCTCATCTACTGCATCTAACTGTCTAATAGCCAAACAGACTCAAACGACTCTAACATGACTCACGACACTCTAATGCAGCAAGATGATGCAAATTCAATTCTAGACTCGATCTTAAACGCATAAAAACTTTTAAATTCTTTCTTTTTGTGAGAACAGGCAATTTCAATCCACAATAGACTAGTGCTCATGGATGGTGAAAGAGTTAGGCAAGAGGTGTGAATCGCAACTAAACTCGACAACAAGTAATTCCCCATAGTTAGTATAGAAAGCTTAACTTTACTATAAAGAACAACCAACCTCTTCATGCGTGCTGATAAAAATAAGAGGCTAACCAAGGCTAAGCCACATTCAGAGTCCGAGCTCCTATTACGCTAATGGTCAAATATGATGAGGCTCAAGGACAAAAAGGATATAACTTGTATGAAGCAAAAATTCTAAAGCGTCACATAAGCTCACCAAAACCCATATCTCACACACCCTCACCCTGATGAAAGGAATCCACAACCCGAATCTCACCGACTCTGGCCCTCAATCCCCTCAAACCTCGGTACCATGTCAATCCCGTGGCCATCAAAGTGAATACTGCGCGAAAACTCAATCAATCTTCAATCTAGAACTAGGAACTTTCACCACTCGTTTTCCGATAAGCACAACTGTATTTCTTTATTCCTCTCCTTTTTCTCTCGCTCTTTTTTGTTTCTTCTTTTTTTTTTTCTTTTTTTTTCTTTCTTTCTCTCAATCAAATATCAATACAATCAAATAAGTATAAGTGTCCCTCCTTTCAAGAATAAAGCAGTATAATAATGTCAGGGAAGTGAAATAAACAAATCCATGAATGTATATCACAATAATAATACATCTCCCCCTAACTCCATGAAGCACGATGCCACAAACCGTCAAAGTCAAAGCGTGTATGGGGGTGGAGTCGTCAATGCACAATCTCTATGTCCGTGGTCAAATGTCGACACCCCCACACTAGAGTGCAGTCGTTTCCCCCTCTCAAGTAGTCAAATAAGATATATGTCACGTGCCTACACCAAGATGATAGAAATCCAGTACCTAGCACGTTCCACCAATTAAGTACAACCAACCCATTTCGTGCGGATTAGACGTCACACACTTAGGCTCTCCACTAATGTGTCCATGGTGTAATGACATGGAACACCGCCAGACCTTAGTGTGCAAGCCAACTCACTCACCCTCGCATCCCCTCGTAAATATCAAATGAAGCACATGCGATCTGTAGAACTCACAAAAATATATAATGAAATACTCCCTCAACGAACCCCCTCAACTACTGCTCCCTCGTGACGCTCTAGAAATGTGATTCTAACGATATATGATGAAGGCCAAGAATCGTCTCCCTAGGTCAAAGAGGCTAACAAGAAATCCAATGATCAATTAGGGTTTACTAGTGGTCCTACAAGGTAAGATCTAAAAGCAGTGAGTGCTCTAATACACATCCTCGCACAGCTGTTCTGTGTGCCACTACGAGGCGGGCTGGCGACTACCTAAGACGGACAACATGAACGTTCGGCTTGTTTAGCAGACACCAAGCTCAACTCTTTTAAGAGAAAGACAGCACACACTTTAGCTTTTAAAATTTAATTTTAGTTTAAAATAGGTAGGCATTCCCGTAATGAGATTCTCTCTATACTTACTAGGGGGAACTAAAAATGTCACTCTCGGTCAAAATCCACGCCCTATGCCTAAAGTTTTCACATCTCACTAAATCAACCAAGTATATGCTTCTCTCAATTGCATTTCTCAAAAATTTCAATTTTTTTAGTATTTTTTTTTTATAGATTTTCATAATATCCTAACTCTATATGCAAGGCTTTGACACGGAAAAAAACGACTCTACAAATTTAAAATTTTGGTGGGTATACTCAATTATGTAAAAGTGCAAACAGTATGTAAATCTACTCTACACAAAACGACAATATAAGTAAAAACATAACAAAAACCACAACTGACTCACAATACAATCTAAACACATCCTACATGTAACTGGCTATGCAAGACACAATTGGCTAGTAGAAAGTTAAACCACCCCCACATTGAATGCTTCGTTGTCCTCAACGAATTTAGAGAGTATGCAAGAAGACTCAGCAATCAATGTGTAGGCCAGTAAATGAGATGGAGCTATGACATACTTATATAAAAGAAACACAAAATTTAGCAAGAGAAAAAGATACTCACAACCACCGCAAGGGTGGGGATGAAATCACGCCCAGCAGTCCCCAAGCACAGTGATGGCGCCACCATGCTCCTATACAGTCAATGTGTACTCGCACTCTGGGGTCGACTGCCCTCCTCTACTAAAATCCATGTCTGAAGAATCCCCAACTCGCATGCACGAGTCCCTGTAAAGGTCATGTGTGCCATGGCACACCGGGGTAGATTCTACCATAACCTGCTCAAGTATGTCACTAGGAAACATTATTAGTCCCTCTCTCTCTCATCTCTCCAACAAACATAATAAAATAACTGAATTTAAAAACAGAACTACGCTAAAGCAAATAAATAGGTTGGGTTGCCTCCCAACAAGCGCCTTGTAATTCAAGGTCGACGACCCGACCCAATTACCTCAAAATATGTTTAAGGATATTTTTCTCTCCACTTTTTCTTCTTCCATCATCGTCTCTCTTTTTCTCTCTTCTCAAGTGATCATGCATGAGACACATATGGCAAGAAGAAGTTGTAGAAGACGGCATTTGCAAATTTCTTCTTCTTGTGCTTCCACTCCTTGATCACCGGTCTTCTCGAGAATTCATTCACTACATCATGACCCATTGTACCTTTCCTCCTCTTCTTCTTCTTCTTCTTCTTCTTCTTCTTCTTCTTCCAATTCTTCAAAATCAATATCGTTGAGGATCGGTTATGTGGAAATAGCATCTCAGTCAGAACAGTAATGGCAAGGAGTGCCGTCTTGACTGCTTCCTTCCCTTGCTCTCGTATTCGAATCACAGGTGGCAAATCATGTATTGCATAAAACTGGGGTCTTTGGTCTTCCTCATGTGATTCACCCCATTTTATGATCTCCAAGAGATATGGATTAGACTCAGGAATTTCTTGATATATGTCCATATGAACATCTCCACACAGTAATTCCTTAGCTTCACGACTTTCTTCCTCAAAGAAAATATCTTCAGTGGGCCATAAGCTTGCGATGTCCACACTCTCCCATTCATGCCATGGATCCAGAATTATGCGAGGCACAAGTTGTATAGGCTTCACAATATCATCCCAATCTGAGTCCGAATCGGAGTCTGAAGCGACCAGAGGATCTATTACTTCATGATGGACAGTATTATAAACATAGATCTCTAGGAGTTCTTCGTCTTCCTCTTCGAACTCCTCAACTAAGTCAGGAATGATGTTGACTGGACCATTGTCATTGTCTGCATATGCACGAGAAAGTTCTGAGAGTTGTTGTCCATGACGCATGACAGTTTCCTCAATCCTATCCAGCCCTTCCTCCATTCTGTCCCTTTTTACTAGCATGAGCTTCAATATTTCTTTCATATGCTCATATTCTTGATCGCAAGGAGGAGGAGTGTAAAAATCTCCATAGGAGTAGTACGGTGAATAGCCTGAATATTGCCCATGATAATTTTGCCCCCACATGATCACCAAGTTATCTGTAAAATAATTTTCTATGGAGCCGGTGAGATTAACAAATAAATAAATAAAGACAGAAAGATAAAATCCCTAAAGTTAATAATCCTAATCAATTCAACCGAAGTCCCCGGCAACGGCGCCAAAAACTTGACACGATCCAACCGCAAGTGTATGGCTGCCGCGTGTAGTAATATCCGGTAATCCGGGTTTGTCGAACCCAAGGGACTTGTCGTGAATCAATTAGTATTCTTAACTTTATGTGGGAAAGTAGTAGAGATTGTTTGACTAATCTAAGAAAGTAAATAACAAGCTAATTATTAAAATTTAGACTAATACGAGGGATAAGTATCAGGATATCTCTTCGGGTTCACTAGGTATTTCACACTACGATGGATTTATGTTCTACTAACACGATGAATTTTTGTTCTAGTTAAACGAGCATAATTATATTGAAGATGTCTCAACCAATAACTATACTTAAACTCTCACAGCATATTCCTCTAGTCTACTCAAGTTTAAGCACGCATTACGATATTTATTCTACTCTTTGTTCTTAGCTAACTAGCAAGATTCCTCAACCCTAGATATGGCTAGTGTGTATTTCAGTTTTTCGGGCAACAAACGTTAATTCCTCTATCGTTTATAATCTAGCACAATTCTATTAATACGTCTACCAATAGAAAAGATAGATGAAAAGCATAAAATACACATAACTAGACAAAAATTCATCAATTAAGCATGATTGCATGAAAGAAAATCCATAAATCACAATACGTAGTGATCAAACCCTAGTTTCCTACGAGATATCCCGATAAAAGGGTTTAGCTACTCCAAAACATGATCACAATACAAGGTTTCATGATCAAAATAGCAAAACTAGAGAAGAAATAGAGTTTGAGAAGCCAAACGAATGATCCAAAAGCTCCAAGCAAGCTCTCCTAGCTCCAAGCACGTTCCCTAACCTTAGAATCCCGATAAAACCAGCCCTAACTCTCTCTAATATGTTCCCAAAGAGTTTAGAACAAGTTACAAGTAATTACAAAATAACCCCAAATTGTTTCCAAAAAACGGCTGCCTACGAACAAGTCCTGTGACTTGTTTCAACAAGTCCTGTGACTTGTTCCCAACAGTTAGAAAATTTTCCTGCATCTAAGAAGTCCTGTGACTTACTGTCAACAAGTCGTGTGACTTGTTGTGAGAACTTCAGCAATCTGTCCGACCTCCAACAAGTCCTGCGACCTCTGCCAACATGTCCTGCGACTTGTTGGCAGACTTCCAGCAATCTGCTTTTGTCCAACAGGTCCTGTGACTTGTTTCAACAAGTCGTGTGACTTGTTTCCTTAGCCAAAATCTTCAGCTTTTCTTCTCCGACTTTCTCCGTGCCATAACTTTCTTGTCCGACTTCCGTTTTAGCTCCGTGACCCGCCGTTATAAAGCTCTTCAAGTCTACTTTCAATTGTCACAAGTCTCACCTCCATCTTCATTGTAGAATGCAAAAAAATCCTCAAAACATCCCTAATTTGCTCTAAAACATCCTGGAAAGCCAACTAAGCTTTTTGAAAAGCAAATAAGAACCCGGATTTTGATCCCGAACTCCGATGAATGAGATTTTTGCACCTTTGGAATCCTTTTACGACGTAGAATTCGCCCATGTAGAGAAATCTCCGTTTCCGGACCACTTTCTCGTTTTTCTCAATTATTGCCCAAATTTGGCAAAAACATCCAAAATGTGCCAAATCCGCCTTTTTCTTCTATTCCGAAGCTCGTTTCTTCTCTCCACTTGATTCCCGCATGCGTAATTCCTGTCAAACAACAACACGAACACTACCGTGAAGATCAAATGTGATAAATTATCAAAATCATACTCAAAACCATTAAGAAACGCCCGGATTGTACTTTAAAGCTCAAAAACATCCAAATGTGCATTTTCTTCTTATTTTGGCTCAAATCTAGGCACTTTGCACCGAAACGCACACAAATAATAATATAAAGTGTATATAAGATAACTCTTATTAAGGAGTTATCTGTAGTAACTATTACAAACATAGAGCGGTGTCTAGCAACACATCTATGCCACCAACTAATAGAAAAAATAGTGTTCCGACAAACCATGTGCCAAATGTTACAGAGTTTTATCTATCCCTTTTTCTCCATATTCGGATTGGAAACAAGACATAACTATCACACTCGTATATCAAATCCATAGTTTCTCGATCTTAGGGATATGCTATTTATACAGATAACATCAATATCTCCATATTGATCTATATGAGTCTGGCCAGACATTCCATAATCTCTACCTCTCGAGTGGACGTGGATATTCTCCTATTATGTAGGAGGGACAAGTCCTATCTACATTACTGCCATCTCTAAGCTTGCTTCCTATCATGCCCGATAGCTATCTTTATAGTTACCCATTCACGGTGTAACGTTTAATAATATCAAAGCATGATATTTCACAACTAGAGTATCTAGTGACTTCAAGTCTAAGGATTACAACACCATTACCACTACGAGAAGCACTTATGATGTTAACATAACTTAATGTAGCCTTCTCATTGTGGGTCAATCAAGTATGCCATTACTCCTAATGCATAACCATTTGTTAGACTATAGTGATCGTCATGTTAATGAATATAATGGACTAGGGATATTTAAGATAAACAACACATTTGCAATCTAAGGACTTCATTATATTATATATCTCCATAAAAAATAAATGAATATTATAGACTAACAATGTTCATACTAAATATGTATTGCCTCTCGAGCATCTATTCCAACAAATTCTGGCTCTAATCTCGCAAGAGAGATTATCCTTAATGCTCGGTATTATAATGAGAGGGAGAGCACAGATGAGGCATACTTTCTGACATCGGACCTATATATTTCTCACACCATAGACTTTTGGGGCCACCATGAAGTTTAATCCTTTGAAGGAGGCTTGTGTCTACCACGATACCATTCGACGGCAAGACATTGTTGAGTTTGTGAGTGTTTTTTTTTATTCCAGGGCGTAGAAGATGGTTGTTGGGAAAAGAGACCTATAGGGTTTTGATGCAGTTTATATAGCAGAAAAAAAAATGTAATCCTGCTCAAACCTCTCCAAGGATCACAAGCAAGCAATCATAACATGATTAGGGTAGAAACATGTGTACTTTAGTTTGTGTGATCACTACGAAGAAAAGTGTCTTCGTGTCGACGAGTATCCACACCTTGGATCTTTGACTGGAATCCTTCTCCACCTGTCGTGCTAGGAACGGAAGAATGAGGGAGAGATCACGCAAACCAAGGCATAGCAGCACCCAAGGGGGATCAACGGCGTCGGCTAGGGGATGGGTTGGGTGGCTTCGGCTTCCCAACTTGTCTCTCTCTCTCTCTCTCTCTCTCTCTCTCTCTCTTTTCTTTGTTATATTCTATCAATAATGACTTAGATGAGAAAATAACAAGATAGAATTTCTTTATATAGTAAATAACTCTTTATTAACTACATAATTTCCCCAATACTAATCATGTCCTTACATGGATTAGTCCACTTGCATATTAGTTCCACTAACTTTTCTTTCGGTTGCGTTATGGTCCTTTTAATTAATTAGTCTAACTAATTAATATGCATATCTAGTTTAATCCATATGATGTGTTACCCCATAGGTTTCTACTTAGTTGGTAGTCACTATTACATACATAGAGCCGTGTCTAGCAACACATCTATGCCATCCAACTAATAGAAATAGTCAGTGATCTCGACAAACCTTGTCACCAATGTTACTGTGTTGTGTTATCATTTTGTCTACACATCCGGATTGGACACGAGACATAATCGTAACACTCGCTTATCCAATCCATAGTTTCTCGATCCTGAGAATAGGCTTATCCATGCAGATAATCAATATCTCAATATTGATCTATATGAGTATGGCCAGACATTCCATAAGCTTGACCCCTCAAGTGCTCGTGGATATTTACTCCAATTATGTAGTAGAGAAAAATTCTATCTACATCACTGCCATTTCTAAGTTTGCTTCCTATCATGACCGATAGCTATCTTTATGGTTACCTAGTTACGGTTTAACACTTGATAATATCAAAGCATGATATTTCACAACTAGAGTATCTAGTGACTTCAAGCCTAAGGATGACAACATATTAGCTCTACGAGAAGCGCTTGTGATGTTGACATAATCTAATGTAGACTTCTCGTGGTGGGTCTATTCAATATGCCATTACTCCTTATGCATACCCATGTGTTAGACTTGATATGTCCATATCAATCTACCCACATACTAATCTATAGTTGATAGTCTGTTAATCAATATAATGGATCACAGATGTTTAAGATAAACAACACAATTTCAATCTAAGGAATTCATTATAATAAATATCTCCATGAATAATACAATGATTTATTCTAGCAAATAAAGTTCATACTAAATAGATTGCCTCTAGGGCAGCCAAAACCAACAGTCTCTCACTTGCACTAGAGCCAATCTGGTGTATCACGTATGCCTATAGCCCTAGTGTTCGCTTCATGTGCTGAACCAACGACTTTGTGTGAGGATCTGACAGATGTTCATCTGTTGGAATCTTACATATCTTCACATCTCCTCGATCGGCTATCTCTCGAACAAGATGGAATCTCCTAAGTACATGCTTTGTCCTCTGGTGCGACCGGGGTTCCATGGCCTCTGCGACTGCCACAGTGTTGTCACAATACAACGTAATGGGATCCAAAATGCTAGGAACCACCCCAAGCTCAGTGATAAACTTATTTATCCAAACAGCCTCTTTCGCTGCGCCTGAAGCATCAATGTACTTAGTTTCAGTTGTGGAATCAGCAACTGTCTCTTGCTTGGAACTCTTCCATCTCACAGCTCCTCCATTTAGGCCACACATAACCCGACTGCGTTCTATAGTCGTCTTTGTCAGTTTGGAAGCTTGCGTCGGTGTAACCAATTAAACTCAGCTCTTCCTTACCTCCAAATATCAATAACGCATCCTTAGTTCTTCTAAAGTAATTACTAATGCTCTTGAAAGCCATACAGTGAATCTCACCCGGATTGGACTGATATCTGCTTTCCATATTTAACGCTTACGACACATCTGGTCTAGTACACAACATGGCATACATGATAGACCCTATGGCCGACGCATATGGGATCTTACTCATGCGGTCCTTCTCAATCTGATTGGAAGGACAATCATCTTTCGAAAGGGTGATGCAATGCGAAATGGTTAAGATTCCTTTCTTTGGTTCTTGCATGTTGAACCACTTCAACACCTTTTCTATATATGTACTTTGTCTTAGGCCAAGCACCTTCCTCGATCTATCCCTATAGAGCTTGATACCCAGTATGTAAGCGGCATCCCCTATGTCCTTTATTGCAAAACACTTTCTCAGCCAATCTTTCATGGAATGCAGCAAAGGAATGTCATTTCCAATGAGTAGTATGTCATCCACATACAAAAACAGAAACACAACAGGACTCCCACTAGCCTTCTGTAAACACAAGTCTCATCTTCATTCTTGATGAAGCCAAACTCTTTGACTACTTCATCAAAACTTCGATTCCAACCCCTATAAGCTTGCTTTAATCCATAAATGGATCGTTGTAGCTTACAGACATTATTTTCATGGTCTGGATCCTCAAAACCCTCAGTTTGTGTCATATACACATCCTTGAGGAGGTTTCCATACATAAATGTTGTTTTGACATCCATCTGCCAAATCTCATAGTCGTAGTAAGCTGCAATCGCAAGTAAGATTCGAATCGACTTGTTCATCGCGACTGGGGAAAAGATTTCATCATAGTCAATAACATGAATCTGTTTAATCCTTTAGCCACCAGTCGGCCCTTATAGGCAACTACATTGCCATCCATGTCAGTCTTCTTCTTGAAGACCAACTTGCACCCTATGGTTCGAACCCCATCGGGTGGTTCCATCAAAGTCCATACTTGGATGGAATACATGGATTCCATTTCGGATCTCATGTTCTCAAGATACTTCTTTGAGTTTGGCCCTTTCATGTCCTCTCCGCAAGTAGTAGGCTCATCTCCAATGAGTAATACGTCACCGGGCTCAGTAATGAGAAGTCCATACTGTTGGAATTTGTGCCCTAGAGGCAATCTAGTTTAGTATGAACAATAAATTGGCTAGAACATCCATTGTATTATTTATTGGATGTTAAATATAATAAAGTACTTATATTTACAATTGTGTTGTTTATCTGAAATATCACTAGTCCATTATAATTATTAAATGGGACAATCATCTATAAACTAGTATGGGGTTTCATTGATATAGAGATATCATGATCCAACACATGGGTATGCATTAGGATTAATGGCATACTGGATTGACCCAACTCCTAGAAGGATACATACAAGTTATGTAAAGTCACAAGTGGTTCTCGGGGTGACAACGGTATTGTCATCCTTAGACTTGAAGTCACTAGTTGTTCTAGTTGTGGAAATATCCTATTCCACTCCATGGATTGTGCTTATAGAATGTCTGGCCAGACTCAAATAAATCAATATAGGGTATTGATGTTATTTGCACGAATAAGACTATTCCCGGGAATGAGGAAATGTGGATTGGATATACCAGTGTGACTTATTGTCTCGCGTCCAATCCGGATATTAAGACAAAGGGATGAGACAATACTTGCACAAGGTTTGTCATGACGACTATTTCTATTTGTTGGCTAGATTGGATGTCTTGCTCGAGGTCGCTCCATATAAGTAATTAGTTACTACCAACTAAATAGAACCTATGAGGTCACACGCCATATAGGGGTGATCTAAACTTGATAATTAATCAATTCATATGATTAATTAATTAGAAGGATCAAATCGCAACAACTTTCTAACTTAGTAGGACTAATATGCAAGTTGGACTAATTCGAACTTGAGTAGGATTAGGAGAGGGCCTTTATGTAGTAACATGGAGTTATTGGACTATATAAAGGATGCCCCTAGCTTCGTTCCCTACAATTTATGCTCATAACATATATTGAGTAGGAGAGAAGGAAGTAGAGAGCAAGACGACAAGGAAGGCCGAAGCCCCCCTTGCCGTCTGCCCAACCCGTCGGCCACAAGAGAGGGCCGCCCCTCTCTCTTGATGCTCCTTTGCATGATTTCTTCATCCTCTTCCATTCCTCCTATCTAGCATAAGGCGTTTGGAAGATCAAGATCTCACCTCTAGGCGTGGATTAACCGTAGAGATGTGATACTTTTCTCGTTTGAAGTCATCAAGGAGACCGTAAAGGTACCTAACACAATTCTTTTACCATCGTCATGATTTCTCTTCCTGTGATCCTTGGAGGGACTTGATCGGATAAATATATTGTTCTTCCCCTGCGTATCCATGATCAAAACCCTACAGTGGTATTAGAGCCACAGGTCTTGGAGCATAACGTGGTTTATGTGTTACGTTTTTTTTGTTTAACACTTTTAATTGATGATTATTGCGTTAAAACAACAAATTAAGCATATTAGATGCATGTTGAATGTGATTCAACCAAACAAGATATAATTCTTGCATTGGATGTATACATTAGTGAGTTTGAGAAATTTTAGGATCTTAGATCTAGGGTTAATGGGCTTCCAATTGGAAAAAGGAGTCTTTTTCAATTAGGAAACAACCAAACTTGGGCAACAAGGCAAGGATCGGCCCCCCTAGGGGACCGCCCCTCCTTCCTTGCCGCCCAAATAAGGCTCGGCCAAGGGGCTGGGGCAGCCCTAGCGCACGGCCTAGCTGTGTGGGCTACATGCCGGCCGGCCTAAGGCCTTGGGCAATCCATTGAGGGGTTCGGCGATGCTATGGTGGGCCCTCTTGGACCGTTTTGACCCTAGTAATCCTAAAGACAGCTAAAATTGACCAAGCGCGTTAAAAATTGGTTTAAACTATTTATGTGCAATTTGCATGGTGATTGGATATGGCCTTATATGTGCTTTGTTGTAAATGTTTAATTTTGTGGTTTGTTTACAGCCTTCGAGCTGATTAATTTGATGTAATAATTAATTAGGGTGTACGGCCTGCGAGCCGATTTTTTCTCAACTTGTGAGATTTATTTTATTTAGTATAGATGTCAGCTAGTACTTGATAAAATAGATAGATAGCGAAGATTGAAGAAAAACAAGCCCAAAGAATTAAAAGACACAACATGGAGCATCGAGAATTCCACAAGGTTATGAAGGATGGACCAAGATATGGAGGCACATGGAGATTCGTTTTTCATTCTAGGGTTCATAGATATTCCCATTGGCTTGGGAATAGCTTAATCTAGGAGGCATTATCCGTATCACATTAATTTTTTTCGTGGATGTCTAGTTTATTGTCTTATTATTGTTGTTGGTGTACGGTTGAAGCATGCAATTTAATATTAAGATAATTAACAGTCCGGATCTTTTATTTGGAGTTGTGCCAGACTCAAATAAGTAGATTAGTTGATATGGATCAACAAAATAATTTTTAAAAAAAATTACAATAAAAATCCCTCAAAAGAAGATATCAGTTTTTGCCTTCTCGTTACTTCAACACTCATCACAAGATCGTTTAATCAAGTTTGTGTGTGCCTAAGCAGGGCGACTTGATTCATCATCATGTGGTGCGATGGATCACATAGTGTGCAATTTTTGGAGTAAGAGGTTGGACGTAACTAGGTGGTTTTAATGAGGATTAAAAACCTAGAGGCAATCAATTGGGATTATCTATATGATAGATAAATAAGGAGTTATTTTCCCAATTGAACCAAGATTTCCATAGGATGCAATTGGAATTGTTCCTACCTAAACAACTAACTTTTGGGTGACTTGCCAAAGCAAGCTCAAAAGGAAGTAAAATATGGTTCTTGGCCCACTATAAAATATAATGATATTTTTCGCAGTAATATCTTGTGGGTTATTAATCCATAGAAAAATAGTGGGAGCTGTATTTCATAATTTAGCCATTATTAAATATAGATAGTTGTTAACAAATACGAAAACTTGCATATTTTCCATTTTGTCAAATTCCAATGGCAAACAACTCATTGAACTCATCTCACTCCCTACGCGCTGTTCTTGAGAAGGACAAGCTATCCGGGACCAATTTTCTAAACTGGTACAAAATCTTGAGAATCGTTCTCAGGAAGGAAAAGAAACTGTACGCTCTAGAGGAGCAAGTTCCTGAAGGTCCGGAAAACAATACTGCTGCAGCCCTAAAGGCGTATCAAAGGTGTGTTAATGACGCTAATTATGCGGTCTGCCTAATGCTATGCACCATGTCCTCTGAGCTTCAGAAGCAACATGAGAACATGAATGCAATCGATATGATCACGCACTTAAAAGCAGCTCTTCCAAGAGCAGGCAAGGGTTGAAAGGTATGAAGTTTCCAAGTGGGAGTTGTATTTAATAATCTTGTGGGTTATTAATCCGTAGAAAAATAGTGGGAGCTTTATTTAATAATCTAGCCATTATTAAATATAGTTAATTGTTCACAAATACTAAAACTTGCGTATTTTAATTTTTGTAGAATTCCAATGGCAAACAACTCGTCAAGCTCATCTCACTCCCTATGCTCTGTCCTTGAGAAGGACAAGCTATCTGTGACAAATTTTCTAGACTGGTACAGAAACTTGAAAATCGTTCTCAAGGAGGAAAAGAAACTGTCCTCTCCAGAGGAGCTAGTTCCTGAAGGTCCGGAAAACAATACTGCTGGAGCCGTAAAGGCGTATCAAAAGTGTGTTGATGACGCTAATTATCCGGGCTGCCTGATGCTATGCACCATGTCCTCTGAGCTTCCGAAGCAACATGAGAACATGAATGCACTCGATATGATCGCGCACTTAAAGCAGCTCTTCCAAGAGCAGGAAAGGGTTGAAAGGTATGAAGTTTCTAGGGCATTGTTCAAATATCATTTTTCAGAAGGAAACCCCGTAGGGCCGCACGTGCTACGCATGATATGTTATCTTGAGAACCTCGGGTGCCTAGGGTTTCCGGTAGGTCAAGAGTTGGAAACCGATCTCATATTGCGATCTTTTCCTGAGAGTTATGGACAGTTCATCATGAACTATAACATGAATGAGATCGTGAAACCTCTGCCTGATTTACTTAATATGTTGAGAACAGCTGAACAAAGCATCAACAAGGGTAAGGGAAAATCCATAATGATTGTGCAGAAAGGAAAGGCAAAAATGTTTGCCTCTACCTCGAAGGGAAAAGGCAACGCAAATGCCAAACTCAAGGAACCTGCCCTTAAGCTTGTTGGTGGCATTGCCAAAGGTGTGGCTAAAGATATGTTTCACTACTGCAGTCATCCTGTACACTGGAGGAGGAACTTCTCAAAATATTTGGAGGACAGGAAACTTGAAATAGTGATTCCACCACCACCAGGTATTTTTGTTATACATAGATGTAAACTTAACCGTCTCTTCATCATGGGTATTGGATACTGGATCTAAAGAGAAGTAGAAGATTGGATAAATGGGAGATAGACATGCGCGTTGGGAATGGAGCAAGAGTAGCTACATTGGTCGTAGGCGTGTACGAGCTTTCTCTGCCTTCAGGATTAGTTTTAGAATTAAATAATTGCTAGTTTTTGCCTGCTATGAGCAGAAACATTATTTCTATTTCTTGTTTGGACAAGGATGGTGTAAGATCAGGTTGATCAAGGCTTGGAATAGCTCAGCTATTTTAGGGCCTTGAATCTGCTTTCAAAGCCTCGAATCAGTCTCAGAGGCTTGAAAATAGTTTAGTTATTTTCAAGGCCTTGAAACTGGATTCAAAGCCTTGAAACTGCTTAACCTGTATGCACACTCTCAGGGGGAGTTTTCTGCAAACTCTCTGAGTTGATTCCCTTTCTATCTTTCATATGTTTGTTTAATTGTTATTAGATAATGAAAGAAAAATTATTCTAACATGTTTTGATCATAGAATATCATTTTTTTGACCTTATTATTGAAGGAAATTTTGTTTCTAATATTTTCAGGATTGTTTCCTAAACTGAATTTTTGCAGTTTTGGAAATAGTTGGACATTTTGATCCTATAATCAATCAGAGACTTATGACATCTTCTCATATTTCTTATGGAAAAGATCACAACAATATCTCTGAAGATTGTGATCAACTATCCGTTGGAGAAAGCTGTTAAAGAGAGTCAAAGTTGTTGCCTACAAAATAGGAAGTTGTTGCTGAAAATATGGGAAGATTTGTAGAGCTTCAAACAGTTTAAATAGAGCTCACTTTGAAGCAACAAGATACGAGAATCAACGGTAAAAAGCAAGAGAGAAGTTTCTGGATTGACAAAGCACCAAAGAAGAACATCAAACTCTCAATCCATTCCACCGAAGTTCACTGCATTTGCACTGCAACTTTTATACTCTATGTGTACTTCAGTATTGAGTTGTATTGGTAGATCATTCATGTATTATCTCTACATCTATTCTCAAGGATTGTTCAAGGTGAACAATATATAATTCTTAGTTAATCAGTTAGCTAGAGCAGGTACTACACATGTTAGGGAAAACCACAAGCTGTAACAGAGTAAGGGAACTCTCTGGGTTTGAGTTCTAGGGATTAGCTTTTGATTAATAAGAATTGAGTTGAAAATCCGGAAGGGATCTAATACCTGAGGTAGATACGTAGGTTCAAGTGGAATGAACTCTATAAATATCTTGTCACTTGCATTTACAGTTCATTATTTTTCATAGTTTTTGCAGCACACAAAACTGTTTGTTTTTCAAGGGTTTAAACTTGGTTTCAAGGCCTTGAAAAAGGCATACTTGCTTTCTACATTCTGCATCTTCTCCAAGGGCTTGAGCTAGTTTTCAAGGCCTTGAACTTCATTGTTTGCACAAGTTTTTATCTCCCTAGAAAGTTTTGCAAAAAGTTTGCATACTCTATTCAACCCCCCCCCCCTTCTAGAGTATCATAGCTGCATTAACATTTGCATACGCACACTTTCAATTGGTATGAGAGCTTGTATCACTGTATAGATTTAACCATCTGGTGATCATGAGTACTGCAGGTGATGGTGGTTTCTCAAAGGAAAGAGTTTCTAACAGACCTCCTCTATTTTGTGGAGAAAATTTTGCTTACTGGAAAGCTCTTATTAAGATGTTCATTATTGATCAAGATCTAGATCGTTGGACCATTATCCAAAATGGACCACATTCTTTCTACACAGAGAAAGGTGGGATTAGAACTCTTAAAACAGAAGACTCACTCTCCTCTTCTGATATAGAGCAATTTTCTAAGAACTACAAAGCTATTAACATTTTGTATTGTGCTTTGAGTACAGATGAATTCAACAGGGTCTCTGGATGCACAAGTGCAAAAGAAATCTGAGATAAGCTTGTGGTTACCTTTGAGGGAACCAGTCAAGTCAAGCAAACCAAGATCAACATCTATCTCAGGCAATATGAGATGTTTAAGATGAACGCAGGTGAGTACACCAGAGACATGGTCAAGATGTTCATTGATATTGTCAACAACCTTGATTCACTGGTAAAACATTTTTCCAATGAAGAAGAGGTGAGGAAGATTCTCAGAAGTCTTCCAAAGGAAAATTGGGAACCAAAGACCACAGCTATTGAAGAAGCTCAGAATCTCTCAACTCTACAACTTGATGACCTACAGGGGAAGCTCCTGACACATGAGATATCTATGAATTAAGTTGATGGAGAACTCCCATATGGTGTCTAGAACTTAGCTCTCTAAGCCAAAGAGAATAAGAGAACACAAAGCCTTGAAACTGAGGATGGTGATCATGAAGATCCAAGCGCCTTAATTTCCGAAGCCTTGACAAGGATTCTCTAAATGAAGAAAAACTTTGGAAACAAAGACTTCAATATAGAAAGGCATAGATCATCCAGCAGCAAGGATTACAAAGGTAAGTCCTCTTCACAAAATAAATGTTATGAACTGCTTTGAATGTGGTGATGCAGGACACTTGATAAGAGATTGTCCACACAAGAAAAGCAAGAGCTTTCAAAAGAAAGATCATGACATAAGAAAGAAAGCTATGATAGCTTCATGGAGTGATTCAGATAGCTCTAGTGAATCTGAATCTGAGGAAGAACATGCCAACTTATGCTTCATGGCCAAGCATGATGAAAGTTCTGAGAAGAACATTGAGGTAATGGTAAATTGTCTGATTTCAAAACTAAAAGAAGCTCTTTCAGAATATCTCAGAACAATGCTTTTAAATGAGGAAGATTATCTGAAAGAGATCAGACTTTTGAAAGAAAAGGTTCATGAGCAAGCAAAAGAAAACTTACAACTTGTTTGCCTAAATCAGAATCTTGAAATCTATCAGAAGAAAACTGATAGTTATTTCAAGGCCTTGAGAAACAGTTTCAAAGCTTTGAAAACACAAGTCAAGGAAGTAGTCACTGAAAACTCCTCAATGAGTGACAGCCTTGTTAATCTAAGACATCAGATTGATGAATTAGATAAACAAAAGACTACTCTTACTGAGAAACTTCAAGAATCTGAATTAGTCAAAGTTAAGCTCGCTGGGTCAGAACACAAGTTGAACATGATTCTTGGAGGAAGTTCACAGTATGTTCACAAAGCTGGTATTGGATTCAATCCAAACTTTCTAAGAAGGAACAATACCAGATATGTGAAAGTTAGAAACAAAACTTCTCCTACATGAAACTGCTCATGTTAAGATGACTTGTCCTTTTAGAAGAAGAGACCCTCACATAACGATGAACACTTTTCCTTTTCAACTCAAATGACAAGTTAAGTATATTTGGGTAACTAAAGGGGTTAGGCCTCCTAACATGGTTGATCTAGAATATGAATCCAAATTCCACACTTGGTCTAGCAGCTGAGTAAGGCAGTGATTGGTGTTTGCAGGTTGTCACCAGTATCAAAGAACAAAAGTGGTTTATGGACAGTGGTTGCTCAAGACATATGAGTGGAAAGAGATATCTATTCTCATAATTGAAGGAGCAATAAGATAGTTTAATTACACTTGGTGACAAAGGAAAATGCAGTATTCTTGATATTGGAAAAGTTGGTACAAATTCTGAAAACTCTATTTCTGATGTCTATATAGTTGAAGGTCTGAAATTTAATTTGCTAAGTGTATCTCAGTTTTGTGACAATGGCAGCAAAGTTATCTATGATAAAGAGAAGTGTGTGGTGCAAAATGAGAAATCAGGAGATTGCATTCTCACAGCCTCTAGATCAAACTATCTTTATACTTTTCAGACTAACAAAGTTGCAGGTGAAAGTTTGAAGTGTCTCAAGGCCTTTAAAGAAGATTCAAAGCTTTGGCACAGGAAACTTGGTCATATTAGTTTGCATACTTTGAACAAGTTGATTTCCAAAGACTTGGTAAGAGTATTTTTATCCATCAAGTTCAAAAAAGATGAAATGTGCAAACCCTGTGCTCAAGGCAAGCAGACCAGAAGTTCCTTCAAACCAAATAAGTTTGTAAGTACAACTAGACCTATTGAATTGCTTCATATGGATCTATGTGGTCCTATGAGGACTCCTACTCCAAAAGGTAAAAGGTATATGCTAGTTGTTGTAGATGATTTTTCTAGATATACTTTGGTTATGTTTCTCAAAGAAAAATCTGAAGCACTCTCTGAATTTTCAAAGCTTTGCAGAGAACTTCAAAACTTAAAAAAACCTACCTGTAACTTCAATTAGAAGTGATCATGGTAGAGAATTTGATCAGTTAGAATTTGATTTATTCTTTGATAAGCATGGTATTACTCACAAATTTTCTGCTCCAAGAACTCCTCAACAGATTGGTGTTGTTGAAAGAAAGAGCAGAACTCTTGAAGATATGTCAAGAACAATGCTTCTTGAGAACAAGCTGCGATAACATTATTGGGCAGAAGCTGTGAATGCAGCAACCTATATTTTGAACAGGTGCTTGATCAGACATATTCTGAAGAAGACCCCCTATAAACTATTCAAATGGAGGAAGCCAAACATCTCATACTTCAGACCCTTTGGATGTACTTGTTTTACCCTCAACAATGGAAAAGACAATCTTTGTAAGTTTGATGCAAGAAGTGATGAAGGTATATTTCTTGGTTACTCTCTACAAAGCAAAGCTTATAGAGTTTACAATAAGAGAACCAAACTGGTTGAAGAGAGCATTCATGTTATTTTGATGAAAGCTATGATGGTTCTTTGAGTGAAAGTTTTGCAGACCTGAATTTGAACAAGCATGAATCAGAGGAAAAGATTGTGAATCCACTAGGATTCAAGAAAGGCTCAGAATAAAATAGAAGATGTTCTCACGGCCTTGAAAGTAAACCTTAAAGCCTTGAAAAAGATGATCAGAAGGATTCAAGTGACAGAGCCACTACTTCAAAACCAGAGAAGATCTATGGAGAGCCTGAACCATGGACTCCAAGAAAGAGATTCAAATATCTCTCATCTCATCTAGTTGATGATATCATATTAGATCCAACCACTGGTACACAAACTAGATCACAGTTGAAGAACTTATGTGCTTTTAATGCTTTTATTTCTCTTGTAGAACCAAAAACTATGAAAGAAGCATTACAAGAAGCAGATTGGATCATTTCTATGCAAAGGAAACTCAATGAGTTTGAAAGGAATAGGTTTGGAACCTGGTTCCTCCACCTATAAACCAGTTTGTCATTGGTACCAGATGGGTATTCAGAAATAAGTTGGATGAAAGTGGCAATGTGATCTGAAACAAAGCAAGGTTAGTTTCTCAATGTTACAATAAAGAAGAAGGTATTGACTATGAGGAACTTTTCCTCTAGTTTCCAGGTTAGAAGAAATTAGAATTTTGCTTGCATTTGCATCTCACAAGGACATGAAACTATTTCATATGGATGTGAAGTGTGCATTCTTGAATTGCTATTTAACAATAATAAGTTTGTGTTGCACAACCACCTTGTTTTGAAAATGACAAGTTTCCAGATCGTGTATACAAACTTGACAAAGCTCTTTATGGATTCAAACAAGCTCCAAGAGCTTAGGTTGAAAGACTGTCAAATTTTTTACTTGAAAATGATTTCAAAAGAGGTTTAGTAGAAAAGACTCTTTTCATAAAGACTCATGAGAAAGATTTACTTGTAGTTCAGATATATGTTGATGATATATTGTTTGGAGCTACTAATTATCAATTGTGCAGAGAATTCTCAAGTCTTATGAGCAGGGAATTTGAAATGAGCATGATGGGAGAGTTGAACTTCTTCTTATGACTTCAAATACATTAATTGAAAAAGGGCATCGTTTTACATCAAAGCAAGTACACAAGAGACTTACTAAACAAATATAGCATGGCTCAATGTAAGGAAGCCAAGACTCCTATGAGTTCTACACTATCCTTAGATAAGGATGAATCTGGTAAGAGTGTCAATGTGAAAGAGTGTAGAAGCATGATTGGATCATTACTCTATCTCACTGAAAGTAGACCAGATATTATGTTTAGTGTTTATGTGTGCTATATTTCAAGCTGATCCAAAAGAATCACACTTGACTGTTGTGAAGAGAATATTTTGATATCTCAAAGGTCCCAAAGACTTAGGGATTTGGTATCCAAGAAATTTTAACTTCTCTTTGCATCGTTTTTCAGATGCTGACTTTGCAGGTTACAAGGTTGATAGGAAAAGTACTTCAGGAACTTGCCAATTTATTGGATCATCTTTGATCAGCTGGAATTCCAAGAAACATAATTCAGTTGCTCTATCAACAGCTGAAGCTGAATATATAGCTGTGTAGGGTTTTGATTCATGGATGCGCAACGGAAGCATAAACAAACATAAAACCATGCAAAACCCTCCAAGGATCACAAGTCAAGAGACATAACGATGGTAAGGGTTAGAAATCATAAACACACCTTTGGGTTCTCCTTGATGACTTCAAACGCGAATTGTGTCACGTTCTCTATGGTTGATCCACGCCTAGAGTTGATCCTAGAATCTCCCAAGTCCTTGGTGCTAGCCCGGAAGAGGAAGAGGAAGAAGAATCACGCAAAACGAGACCCAAAAGGAGGGTCTCGGCCTCCTTTGGCCGACGGGGACGGGGCGGCGGCAAGGGGGCGGTCGGGCCTCCTTGTTGCTTGCTCTCTCTCCTTTTGTTCTCTCCCACTCTTGTTATGTTCAATTATGAGCATAAGTTATGTGGGAAGGAAGGAAGTAAGGTCCTTTATATAGTCCAACAACTCCTTGTTAACTACCTAAAGGACTTATTCTAGTCCTACTAGAATTCAATTTAGTCCCTTCCTTGCAAATTAGTCCCTACTAAGTTTGCAAGGGTTTGCAAAGTGATCCTTCTAATTAATTAATCCAATTAATTAATTCTCAAATCTAGTTCAACTCTATGTAGCGTGTGACCCCATAGGTTCTATCTAGTTGGTAGCAACTATTTGCTAATATGGAGCGGTCTCTAGCAAAACATCCATTCTAGCCAACTAATAGAATAGTCATCTTGACAACCTTTGTACACGTAATTGTCTCATCCCTTTGTCTCTATATCCGGATTGGACACGAGACATACAAGTCACACTCGTATATCCAATCCATAGTTTCTTGATCCATGGGAATAGCCTTATTCGTGCAAATAACATCAATATCCCATATTGATTTATTTGAGTCTGGCCAGACATTCTATAAGCACTATCCCTCGAGTGGCCTAGGATATTTGCTCCCGTTATGTGGGAGGGACAAATTCTATCTACGTCCACTACGATCTCTAAGCTTGCTTCTTATTGTATCCAGTACACGCCTACCCAGTTACGGTGTAGCGTTTAACGCTACCAAGATCACAATAATCCACAACTACAATATCTAGTGACTTCAAGTCTAAGGATGACAATACCATTGCACCTCGAGAATGTGTATGTAGCCTTCTCGGAGATGGGTCAATCCAGTGCAACATTCCCTAATGCACACCTATGTGTTGGATCGTGATATCTCCATATCAATCCAACCCCATACTAGTCTATAGATGATTGTCTTGTTAATCATTATACTTGACTAGGGATATTTAAGATAAACAACACAATTGTAAATCTAAGGACTTCATTTTATTAAATATCCAATAAACAATAAATGAATTTATAGCCACAAATAATTCATACTAAACTAGATTGCCTCTAGGGCATCTATTCCAACAAGCTGCAGAAGCATGTTGCTCACAAGTGTTATGGATTGCTCAACAGCTAAGAGACCTTGGATTTGATTTCAGGAGTATACCTAGTAAGTGTGATAACACTAGTGCAATTTCAATTACAAATAATCCAGTACAACACTCAAGAACCAAGCACATTGATGTCAGACACCATTTATCAGAGATCATGCTGAGAAAGGTGATATTGTTCTTGAATTTGTTGCTACTAACATTAAAATTTCAGATATCTTCACTAAACCATTAGCAGATGAAAGGTTCTCAGCTCTAAGATTGGAATTGGGAATATTAAATAAAGATGCATTGGTTTAGGAGGAGCATCAGGTAAGAAAATTAAGCTTTATGTGTTTTCAAAGGTTTGAACTGAGTTTCAAAGCCTTGAAAATCAGTTCAAAGCTTTGATTTTTACTTGTTACAGTGTTACAGTTTTTCAAGACCTTGAAAACCTTTTCAAAGGATTGAAATTAAGTTTGCTACACTGATAGTCAATAATCTTGGATCATTATGTGTTGGGTGATATCTTTGTAGATATTTTCCTAATATAGCCCCTACCCTTATCAAAAATTTGTTTTAGCCAAAATAGTATTAGACTATTTTACTTTCCAAACGGCAGAAAAGATTTGAAATCCCTCTGATCATTGCAAATCTTTTGATATGAGAGAGATACTAATTTCCTTTTAAACTCAAACTCTTTCAGTTTTATCTTCTTCTCTTCTCCTTCTTTTCGTATCATTCCATCTCTGTCTATTCTTCTCCCAAACCCTAATGAGCACAAGGAGAGCCTCAGACAGAATCAAGATGGTTGGAGAATCGAAACATGTTTCAGAGAAGAAAAGAAAAGCAGCAGTGGATGAAGTTCAAGAGATCAGTGAAGACTCTGCTTCAAAGAGCTCCACTGAGGAAGAAGAAGAATTTTCACCACCCAAGAAGATGGTGAGAAAAGATCAGGCTCCAGCAAAGAAGAAACAAGCTACAACATCAACACAAGAGAAGCAGAAGGGAATCCATATTGGAAGTCCCAAGAGAGACAATAAGAATACAATTTCTGAGGTTAAAGGTAAAGGAAAATAAATTATTATTCAAGACTTAGACTCAGACACTACTTCTGGATCCTATGGAGTGTACTCCATATCCAACAAAAGGACACCTGAGAAGGATCCGTCCCAGTCGTTAGAAGCTTCAAAAATAGGAAAGAAGAATTTCAAGACTGTCTCTCCTCAACAGAAAAGGTTAGCTGTAAAGAAAAAGCTGAAGCATGGGAAGAAAGCCCTGGAACGACTCACCTTCCTATTCAATAGTGTTATTGAGAAGATCAGCTCCTTCATTGAGGAACTAGATGTGGTTTCACAAGAAGTTCAAGGCAACAATGAAGAAAGTGAGGAAGAAGGAGGGGACCAGGATGATGATAAAGTGCCTTAATCTTGCCTACTCTTTCTTCACCATTCTCTCTTCTTCAAAGTTTTTCTTTAAATTTTTCAAAATTTTCCAGACACTTGATCCAACATCTTCTATCTTTTTGATGAAAGTCAAAAAGGAGGAGAAAATTCTAGGATTTTAGTAGTGTTTATTTCTAGGTTTATTTGCTATTTGCTGAACTGTTTTTAGTTTCTGTTGGTATTATGAATAAGTTGGATCTTTTTAGAATTACTGTATCATAAATTGTGAATTAAATTAGTTTATTTTGCAGAGACTAAGGATCAAATTTGGTTTTGTCTTTCATCAAGGGGAGATTGTAAGATGAGGTTGTGCAAGGCTTGGAATAGCTCAGCTATTTCAAGGCCTAGAATCAGCTTACAAAGCCTTGAATCAGTCTCAGAGGCTTGAAAATAGTTTAGCTATTTTCAAGGCCTTGAAACTGGATTCAAAGCCTTGAAACTGCTTAACCTGTATGCACACTCTCAGGGGGAGTTTTCTGCAAACTCCCTGAGTTTATTCCCTTTCTATCTTTCATATGTTTGTTTCACTGTAATTAGATGATGAAAGACAAATTATTATAACATGTTTTTGATCATAGAATATCATCTGTTTGACATCAATATTGCAGGAAATTTTGTTTCCAATATTTGCAGGATTGTTTCCTAAACTGAATTTGTGCAGTTTTGGAAAGAGTTGGACATTTTGATCCTATGATCAATCAGAGACTTATGACAGATTCTAAGATTACATATGGACAAGATCAAAACAATATCTCTAAAGATTGTGATCGACTATCCGTTGGAGAAAGCTGTTAAAGAGAGTCAAAGATGTTGCCTACAAAATAGGAAGTTGTTGCTGAAAATCTAGGAAGATTTCCAGAGCTTCAAACAGTTTAAATAGAGCTCACTTTGAAGCAAAAAGATACGAGACTCAACGGGAAAAAGAAAGAGACAAGTTTCTGGATTAACAAAGCACCAAAGAAGAACATCAAACTCTCAATCCATTCCACAGAAGTTCACTGCATTTTCAGTGCAGTTTTTATACTCTAACTGTACTTCTGTATTGAGATGTATTGGTAGATCATTTCTGTATTATCTCTACATATATTCTCAAGGATTGTTCAAGGTGAACAATAGAGAATTATTAGTTAAATAGTTAGCTAGAGGAGGTACTAGACAGGTTAGGGAAATCCCCATGCTGTAACAGAGTAAGGGAACTCTCTGGGCTTAAGTTCTAGAGCTTAGCTTTTGATAAATAAGAATTGAGTTCAAAATCCTGCATGGATCTAATCCTTGAGGTAGAGACATAGGTCCAAGTGGACTGAACTCTATAAATCTCTTGTCACTTGCATTTACAGTTTATTCATAGTTTTTGCAGCACACAAAACTGTTTTTTTTTTAAGGTTTGAACTTGGTTTCAAGGCCTTGAAAAGGCATACTTGCTTTATACTGTATGCATCTTCTCCAAGGGATTTAACTAGTTTTCAAGGCCTTGAACTTCATTGTTTGCACAAGTTTTTATCTCCCTAGCATGTTTTTCAAAAAGTTGGCATACTCTATTCAACCCCCCCCCCCTTCTAGAGTATCTTAGTTGCATTAACATCTGCATACTCACACTTTCAGATGGTTGTACTATTTCAATAAACAACAATTGTTGTTCCATTTATTTTGATAGTATTCACTATTGTAGTGGGCAATTACTTAATGGATTGTATATCCTTGATCTAATCAATCGTGTCTATAACATTAATGCTAAGAGGATTAAAATGAATAATTTAAATTCTGCTTATCTATGGCACTGTCGTTTAGGCCATATAAACGAGAAACGTGTATCTAGACTCCATAAGGATAGATTTATATACCCATTTTATTTTGAATCACATGAGACATGTGATGCTTGTTTATTGGGGAAAAATGACAAAGTACTCTTTCAATAAGAAAGGTGAGAGGACTAGTGAGCGATTGCCTCTAGTACATACTGATGTATGTGGGCCTTTTACCACGCCTTTCAGGGGTGGTTATGTCTACTTCATCACATTTACTGATTATTTCAGTAGATATGGATTTGTATACCTTATGAAGGACAAATCTGAGTCCTTTGAAAGGTTCAAAGAATTCACGAATCAAGTAGAGAATCATCTTGACAAAAGTATTAAGGCTCTACGATCGGATCTTGGAGGAGAATACTTGAGCCAAGAGTTTCACGATTATCTTAGAGAGTGTGGGATAATATCCCAACTCACTCCACCCGGAACGCCTCAATGGAATGGCGTGTCCGAAGGAGGAATCGAACTCTATTAGATATGGTTCGATCTATGATGTGTCAAATTGATCTTCCATTATCATTTTGGGGCTATGCTCTATTGAGTGCAGCTTTCACCATTAATCGTGTTCCATCTAAATCAGTGGTGAAGACACCACATGAATGTGGAGTGGGAGGCGTCCCACGGTGTCGTTCATGAGGATTTGGGGATGTGATGTCTATTTAAAACGTTTACAATCAGACAAGGTAGGGCGTAAGTCAGAAAATTGCAAGTTTGTGGGATACCCAAAGGAAACAAAGGGATATAGAAAGAGAGTTTGTCTCTAAACAAAGTGTTTGTTGCTCGGGCCAGCGTGTTTCTAGAAAGAGAGTTTGTCTCTAAACAAGCAAGTGGGAGGACTGTAGAACTTGAAGAAGTTCAGGAAACAAAAGGCATTGATCCTACTATGGAACATGAACAGGAACAACAAGAGGTTGTGGAGCAACCTGATCAAGTAACACAAGAGCTTCGTAGATCTATTAGAGTGCGCAAGAACCAGAGAGGTATAGACTTTTCGTGACAGAATCTGGTGATACGATGCTCATAGATGATGAGCCTAATACCTATGAAGAGGCCATAGAAGGGTCGGAATCTCATAAGTGGATTGAGGCCATGAGATCCGAGATGGAATCCATGTATACCAACAAAGTATGGACTTTGGTGGAACCACCCGAAGGGGCACGCCCCCTAGGGTGCAAATGGGTCTTCAAGAAGAAGATCGAAATGGATGGTAATGTGATTACCTATAAGGTCCGATTGGTGGCTAAAGGATTCAGACAGATTCATGGTATTGACTATGATGAAGCCTTTTCACCAGTCGCAAGGACCAAATCCATTGAATCTTACTTGCTATTGCAGCATACTTCGACTATGAGATTTGGCAGATGGATGTCAAAACAGCATTCCTGTATGGGAATCTCCTCAAGGATGTGTACATGACACAACCTGAAGGTTTTGAAGATCCAAAGCAAGCCAACAAATTCTGTAAACTGCAACAAACCATTTATGGGTCTAATCAAGCTTCTAGGAGTTGGAATCGACGTTTTGTGAAGTACTCAAAGAGTTTGGCTTCTTCATAAATGAACATGAGTCTTGTGTCTACAAGAAGGTTAGTGGTAGCTCTATTGCTTTTATGGTCTTGTATGTGGATACATACTACTCATTGGAAACGAAATTCCCATGCTCGAATCTGTTAAAGATTAGCTAGGAAAGTGTTTCTCAAAGGAAGACTTAGGTGAAGCATCCTATATATTCGGTATAAATATCTATGGAGATAGATCTAAGAACCTGCTCGGCCTAATTCAAAGTACATATATAGACAAAGTGTTGAAACGGTTCAGCATGCAAGATTCCAAGAGAGGATTGTTTCCCATATCGCATGGAACCACTCTTTCGAAGAGTGGTTGTCCTTCCAATAAGATTGAGAAGGAAATCATGAGTAGGGTTCCCTATGCCTCGGCCATAGGATCCATCTTGTACGCCATGTTATGTACTAGACAATATGTGTCATATGCATTGAGTATGACAAGCACATATCAGTCCAATCTAGGTGAGAGTCACTGGATTGCAGTCAAGAACATCTTAAAGTACTTAAGAAGAACTAAGGATGTGTTCTTGATATTTGGAGGAGAAGAGGAGTTGCGTGTAAAGGGTTACACGGATGCAAGCTTCCAGACCGACAGAGATGATTTCAGATCACAGTCGGGGTTTGTATTTTACCTGAATGGAGTAGCGGGGGGCTGGATGAGTTCCAAGCAAGAGACGGTGGCTGATTCTAAAACAGAGGCTGAGTATATTGATGCGAATGGCGCAGAAAAGGAGGCTGTTTGGATTAAGAAGTTCGTTACTGAGCTTGGTGTGGTTCCGAGCATTGAGGATCCAAATTAGTTGTATTGTGACAACACAGGGGCGATCGCCCAATCAAAGGAACCCAGGTCGCACTTGAAATTCAAGTATGTACTAAGGAAGTCTCATCTAATTCGAGATATTTTCGAAACAGGAGACATTCGGATATGCAAGATTCCAACATATGAGAATCTGTCAGATCCACTTACAAAGTGGCTTGTTCAGCGCAAGCATGAAGGGCACACTAGGAGCACCGACATACGAGATGCCCCGTATTGGCTCTATTGCAAGTGGGAGACTGTTGTAATAGGTGCCTTAGAGGCAATCTAGATTAGTATGAACAATAAATTGGCTAGAACATTCTTCGTATTATTTATTGGATGTTAAATATAATGAAGTCCTTAGATTTACAATTGTGTTGTTTATCTTAAATATCCCTAGTAAATTATAATGATTAAATGGGACAATCATCTATAGACTAGTATGGGGTTGGATTGATATGGACATATCATGAACCAACACATGGGTATGCATTAGGAGTAATGGCACACTGGATTGACCCAACTCTGAGAAGGCTACATGCAAGTTATGTAAAGTCACAAGTGCTTCTCGCGGTGACAAGGGTACTGTCACCCTTATACTTGAAGTCACTAGTTGTTCTAGTTGTGGAATATTGTGTTTTTTTTAGCCTCAAACGCTACACCGTGATTGGGTAGTCATAAAGGAGCGTATTGGACACAATAGGAAGCAAGATTAGATATCGTAGTGATGTAGATAGTATTTTTCCTTCCGACATAACGGGATCAAGTATCCTAGGCCACTCGATGGATAGTGCTTATAGAATGTCTATCCAGACTCAAATAAATCAATATAGGATATTGATGTTATTTGCACGAATAAGGCTATTCCCAGGATCGAGAAACTATTGATTGGATATACGAGTGTGACTTATATGTCTCGTCTCCAATACAGATATTAAGACAAAGGGATGAGACAATACTTGCACAAGGTTTGTCATGATAACTATTTCTATTTGTAGACTAGAATGGATGTCTTACTAGATGCCGCTCCATATTAGTAAATAGTTACTACCAACTAAATCGAAACCTATGAGGTCACACGCCATATAGGGGTGAACTACACTTGGTAATTAATTAATTAATATGATTAATTAATTAGAAGGATCAAATCGCAACAACTTGTTAACTTAGTAGGACTAATATGCAAGTTGGACTAATTCGAACTTGAGTAGGATTAGGAGAGGGCTTTTATGTAGTAACAAGGAGTTGTTGGACTATCTAAAGGATGCTCCTAGCTTCGTTCCCTACAACTTATGCTCATAACATATATTGAGTAGGAGAGAAGGAAGGAGAGAGTAAGACAATAAGGAAGGCCGAAGCCCCCCTTGCCGTCCGCCCAACCCGTCGGCCACAAGAGAGGGCCGCCCCTGTCTCTTGGTGTTCCGTTGCGTGATTTCTTCATCCTATTCCATTCCTCCTATCTAGCACAAGGCGTTTGGAAGATCTAGATCTCACGTCTAGGCGTGGATCAACCATAGAGAAGTGATACTTTTTGTGTTAGAAGTCATCAAGGAGACCTCAAAGGTATATAACACAATTCTCTTACCATCGTCATGATTTATCTTCCTGTGATCCTTGGAGGCTCTTGATCGGATGAATTTATTGTTATTTTGCTGCATATCCATAATCAAAACCCTACACATACCTCTCTGGATCATGACGTACCCTACTCGACCTACGGAGTTCTTGTGTTACTTGAACAGGTTGCTCCACAACCGTTTGTGGTTCTTGTTGATGTTCCATTGTCAAATAAGTGCTTTATGGTTCTTGAATTTCTTCAAGTTCTACAGTCCTCCCACTTGTTCCTTTAGATATGAACTCTCTTTCTAGGAACACGCCGGTTCGAGTAACAAACACTTTGTTCTCGATTGGATTGTAGAAATAATATCCTTTAGTTTCCTTAGGATATCCCACAAAGTTACACTAGTCTGACTTGGCTCAGAGCTTGTCACTCTTTAAACACTTTACATAGACGTCGCAACCCGAAATCTTCATAAACGACACTATGGGACGCCTCCCAGTCCATATCGCATATGGTGCCTTCATAACCGATTTGGATGGGAAACGGTTAATGGT
Organism: Linanthus parryae; assembly: GCA_023055425.1. Lineage (NCBI taxonomy): Eukaryota > Viridiplantae > Streptophyta > Magnoliopsida > Ericales > Polemoniaceae > Linanthus > Linanthus parryae. The sequence goes on along the minus strand of JALGPY010000037.1, from coordinate 2,164,690 downwards.
AAAAGCATTTGTCATTAGAGCATGTCCCCAAAACAATATCGGAAGATCTCTTTGACACATCATAAACCGCACCATGTCCAACAAGGTGCGATTCCTCCTCTCGGGCACGCCATTCCGTTGTGGTGTTCCTGGTGGAGTGAGTTGGAACGAACACTCTCTAAGATAGTCGTCAAACTCTTGGCATAAGTACTCTCCTCCACGATCCGATCGTAGAGCCTTGATACTTTTGCCAAGTTGCTTCTCTACATCATTATTGAATTCTTTGAACAATTTTAAGGATTCGGATTTGTCCTTCATATGGTACACAAATCCATATCTACTGAAACCATCAGTAAATGTAATGAAGTAGACGTACCCACCTCTGGCAGGTTTGGGAAATGTTCCACATACATCAGTTTGTACGAGTGCGAATAATTCACTAGTCCTCTCACCTTTCTTATTGAAAGGGGACTTTGTCATTTTTCCCATCAAACAAGATTCACATGTCTCATATGATTCATAATCAAACGTGTCTAGTAATCCATCCTTATGGAGTCTAGATATGCATTTACCATTTATTTTGGCCTAAACAACAGTGCCATAGATAAGTAGAATTTAATTCAATTATTTTAATCATTTTAGTATTAATGTTATAGATGGGATTACTTAGATCAAGGATATACAATCCATTAGAAAAAATCCCACTACAATAGTGGATACTATCAAAATTAATTGAACAACTATTGTTCTTTATTAAAATAGTAAAGCCTTTCTCGTCCAAACAAGAAATAGAAATAATTTTTCTGCTCATAGCAGGCACATAACAGCAATTGTCTAATTCTAAAATAAGCCCTGAAGGCAGAGATAACTCATACACGCCTATAGATAATGCATCAACTCTTTATCCATTCCCAACGCGCAAGTCTATCACCCCTTTAGCCAATATTCTACTTCTTTTCAAATCCTGCACATTTCGACAAATGTGAGATCCACCTCCGGTATCCAATACCCAATATGAAGAAATAGAAAGATTGACATCTATAACAAAAATACATGGTGGTGGTGGAATCACTATTCCAAGCCTTTTTTCCTCCAGATACTTGGGGCAATTCCTCTTCAAGTGTAAAGGCTCACTACACCAGTGACATTCACCCTTAGCCACGCCTCCACCGGGCTTCAAGGCAGTTTCCTTGGATTTCGCAAATTTCTTGCTCTTTCCTTTGGAGGTAGATGCAACTGACTTGATCTTCCTCTTATTGACCATCATTATGGCCTTGCCTTTTCCCTTTTAATACTCTGTTCAGCGGTCCTCAACATATTTAGCCAATCTGGAAGAGTCTTGTTGAACTCATTCATGTTATAGTTCATGATGAACTAGCTATAACTATCTGGCAACGATTGCAGGATGCAATCAGTGGCCAACTCTAGGCCGAACCGGAAGCCTAACCTTTCGAGATTCTCTATGTATCCGATCATACGGAGTACATGAGGCCCGACTAGGTTCCCCTCTGCGAGACGACACTTTAACAGTGCTATGGATACTGGTACCTCGCATGTCAGCCCTGCTCTCGGAAGAGCTGCCTCAAATGTACGATCACAGTTAAAATAGTGTTTTGATCAATTACTTCTTTGACTTGTGATTTCAAATATTTGAATCTACTATCCAAGGCTTTGAAGTCACTTTCAATTTTTAACTTAGTAGCTTCAAGACATTTATTCTGAAATACCAAATCTAAGTTTTCTTTCGCCTGCTCATGAACCTTCATTTTAAAAGAGTCAATCTCATTCATGTAACTCTCCTCATTTAAAAACAGACTTTTGAGGATTTCAGGTAACACATCAGAAGGACTATATAATAAATTTTTTACCATGTCATCAATTGGTTTCTCAGTGGAATGGTTCTCTTGATGTCCAGCCATTAAACAGAGATTGGCTTGCTCATCACCAGAGTCTGAGTCTGAAGATTCTGAATCACTCCATGAAGCCACCATTGTTTTCTTCCTTCTGTTGTCATTTTCCTTCTTAGAAAATTGTATGTTTTTTTTCTTTTGTGGACAGTCTCTCACCAAGTGATCTTTCTGATCCTTGCTAGTTGAGGATCTGAACTTTTCTTTGTTGTGATACTTGATTCCAGAGTTCCTCTTTTTCTTGAGAATTCTGGCCAACGCTTTGGAAATCAAGTCTAAGGCTTCCTCATCATCATTATCTTCCTCTGGTTCAAGGCTTTGGGATTTTTCATTGTTTTTTGCCTAAAGTGCCAGATTCTTTATGTTGTCACTCAGTTCACCATCAACCTCCTTCATAGAGATCTCATGAGTGAGTAACTTTCCTTACAGATCATCCAGTTCCATAATGCATAAGTCATGAGCTTCTTCAATTGATGTAGTTTTGGGCTCCCATTTGTCTTTAGGCAAGCTTCTGAGAATCTTCCAGACTTTTTCTTCATTTGAGAATAATTTTTCCAAAGATTCCAAGTTGTTCACAGTATCTGTAAACCTTTTGAACTTATATTTGATGGACTCGTCAGAGTTTATCTTAAACAGTTCATAGTGCCTCAAAGGATATTAATCTTTGTCTGCTTAACTTGGCTAGTTCCTTCATAGGTAACAGTCAACTTATCCCAGATCTCCCTTCCATTCTTGCAGTTGGAAATCCTGTTGAAATCGTCTGAACTAAGAGCACAATACAATAAGTTCAAAGCTTTGTAACTTTTTGATACCTTTTCCAGTTCAGTAACTGAGATATCTTCATCATGTTTGACAGTTCTAACACCATCCACAGTGGTGTAGAATAGGTTTGGCCCATTCACAATAATAGACCATAGTTCCATGTCCTGATCTATGAAGAACATTTTCATCAATGCCTTTCAATGCACAAAGTTATCACCACAGAATAATTGAGGTCTATTAGATGCCCTTTCCTGTGAGAATCCTCCTTCACCTACAAAACTCATTGTCACAAGATTGTTAGATCTTTAAACTGTGACCCAAAGCTCTCATACCAATTGAAAGTGTGTAATGTAGGTGTAAACAGGTAAAATAATACTCTAGAAAGGGGGTTGAATAGAGTATGCTAGCTTTTTCCAAAAGTCAAGTTTTTGAAACTTAAGTAAAACAAGTTGTTGATATCTCAAAGCTTTGAAATAGATTTGAGAAGCTGAAAGATATAACAGCAGAGCATAGAGGCTTCAAAGCTTTGACATTTGGAAAGCTCCAAAGCTTTGAAACTTCCAAAATAAACTGTATGTAAATGCAGAAAAATTAAAAAGCAAGGACACATTTATTTTACAGAGTTCAGTCATAATTGTACATAGTCTCTGCCTGAGGGATCTAATCCGTCCAGGATTCAAACACAACTTCTTATTAATCACCCAGATTTAGCCCTAGATATCAAGCCTAAGTGAGCTACCTTAGACTTATACAGCTTTGGGCCCGAGCTTGTCTGTTTGTAAATGCTTTACATAAACATCGTAGCCCAAATCTTCATAAACGACACTATGGGACGCTTCCCGGTCCATATATCATATGGTGTCTTCATGACTGATTTGGATGGAACACGGTTAATGGTAAAGCTGCCGTCATTAGAGCATGTCCCCAAAATGATATTGGAAGATCCGTTTGAGACATCATAGATCGCACCATATCTAATAGTGTGCGATTCCTCCTCTCGGACACGCCATTTCATTATGGCATTCCGGGTGGAGTGAGATGAGATACTATCGCACACTCTCTAAGATATTCATCAAACTCTTGGCTTAAGTATTCTCCTCCCCGATCCGATCGTCAAGCCTTAATACTTTTACCAAGTTTCTTCTCTACTTCATTCTTGAATTCCTTGAACAATTCAAAGGATTCGGAATTGCCCTTCATAAGGTACACAAATCCATATCTACTGAAATCATCAGTAAACGTAATGAAGTAGGTTAACCACCTCTGACACGCGTGGGGAACGGCCCACATACATCGGTATGTATGAGTGCCAGTAACTCACTAGTCCTCTCACCTTTCTTATTGAAAGGGGAATTTGTCATTTTTCGTAATAAACAAGGTTCACATGTCTCATATGATTCCAAATCAAATGAGTCTAGAAGTCCATCCTTATGGAGTCTAGATATGCATTTCTCATTTATATGGCCTAAACGACAGTGCCATAGATATGTAGGATTTAAATCATTTTTTTTTAATCCTTTTAGTATTTATGTTATAGAATGGATTATTTAGATCAAGTATATACAATCCATTAGAAAAATGCGCACTAAAATAGTGCATACTATCAAAATTAATGGAGCAACACTTGTCCTTTATTGAAATAAAAAAACCCTTCTCGTCCAAACAAGAAATGTAAATAATGTTTATGCTCATAGCAGGCACATAAAAGCAATAGTCAAATTCTAAAATAAGTCCAGAAGGCAAAGATAGTTCATAAACGCCTACAGCTAATGCAACAACTCTTGCTTCGTTCCCGACGCGCAGATCTATCTCCCCTTTAGCCAATCTTCTTCTTCTTTTCAAATCCTGCACATTTCGACAAATGTGAGAACCACATCCAGTATCCAATACCCAAGATGAAGAAATAGAAATATTGACGTCTATAACCTAAATACATGGTGGTGGTGGAATCACTATTCCCAGCTTCTTATCCTCCATATATTTAGGGAAATACCTCCTCCACTGACTCGGCTGGCTACAGTAGTGACACTCAACTTTAGCCACACCACCACTAGGCTTTAGGGTTTCTTTGGATTTTGCAACTTTCTTGTGCTTTCCCTTGGAAGTAGAGGCAACTCCTTTTCCATTCCTCTTATTCACCATCATTATGGATTTTCCCTTGCCTTTGTTGATGCTCTGTTCAGCTATCTTCAGCATGTTCAACAAGTCTGGCATAGTCTTACTGATCTCGTTCATGTTATAGTTCTCAATGAACTGGTTATAACTGTCAGGAAACGATTTCAAGACAAGATCAGTAGCCATATCTTGGCTGAGTTGGAACCCCAGTCTCTCGAGGTTCTCTATGTACCCGATCATTCAGAGTACATGAGGCCCAACTGGATTCCCTTCTTCAAGACTACTCTTGAACAATGCTTTGGACACCTCATACTGCTCATGCCTTGCCTGTTCCTGAAACAATTGTTTCAAGTGTATGGTCATATCATAGGCCTCCATGTTCCCGTGTTGCTTCTAAAGCTCAGAGGTCATGGTGCAGAGCATGAGGCAAGTCACGTCATTAGAATCATCTATATGTTTCTAACGTTCCCTTACATCAGCTAGAGCAAACTCACCCTGGGGTGGGGCTGGAATTGGAGTGTCCAAGACGTACAGCTTCTTTTCTTGCTAAAGGACAATCCTTAAGTTTTTGTACCAGTCAAGGAAATTTGTTTCAGACAGTTTTTCCTTCTCAAGGACAGATCGTAGGGATGAAGTCGATGCGTGATTGTTTGCCATTTGGAATTCTACAAAACGAGAAATATGCAATTTTAGTATTTTGAACAATTTAACTATATTCAATAATGGCTAGATCATTAAATATAGCTCCCACTATTTTTCTCAAATTAACAGATGAAAGTGTGAGTGTGCATATGTTAATGCAGCTAAGATACTCTAGAAGGGGGGTTTGAATAGAGTATGCCAACTTTTTTCAAAACTTGCTAGGAAGATGAAATCTTGTGAAAATCAGTGAAGTTCAAGGCCTTGAAATCATGTTCAAGCCCTTGGAAGAAATGCAGTTAGTAACCAGCAAGTAAGCCTTTTGCAAGGCTTTGAAAACAAGTTCAAACCCTTGAAAAAACAGATAGTTTTGTATGCTGCAAATACTATGAAAAGGAATGAATTGTAAATGCAAGAGACAAGTGATTTATAGAGTTCAGTCCACTTGGACCTACGACTCTACCTCAGGTATTAGATCCCTTCAGGATTTTCAACACAATTCTTATTAATCAAAAGCTAAGCCCTAGAACTCAGGCACAGAGAATTCCCTTACTCTGTTACAGCTTGTGGTTTTCCCTAACCTGTCTAGTACCTGCTCTAGCTAACTGATTAACTAAGAATTCTCTATTTTTCACTTTGAACAATCCTTTTGAATGGATACAGAGATAATACAGAAATGATCTACCAATGAAGTACAATACAGAAGTACACTTAGAATATAAAACTGCAATGAAGAATGCAGTGAACTTCTGTGGAATGGATTGACAGATTGATGTTCTTCTTTGAAGTTTTGTCAATCAAGAATCTGTCTCTCACTTTTTCCCGTTGAGTGTTGTGTGTTGTTTCTTCAAAGCGAGTTCCTTTTATACTTCAAACAGCTCTGCAAATCTTCCCAGATTTTCAGCAACAAACTTCCTATTTTATAGGCAACAGATTTTTGACTTATTTGACATCTTCTCCAATGGTTGGATGATCACAATCTTTAGATATTTTGTTGTGATCTTTCGTTTAAACATCTTTGAGAAGCTGTCATCCAAGTCTGATTGATCACAGGATCAAAGTGTCCAACTATTTCCAAATCTGCATAAGTTCAGTTTAGGAAACAATCCTGCAAAACTTGGAAATAAAATTTCCTGCAATAACAAAGTCAAACAGATGATATTATATGTTCATATGTGTTATAATAATTTTTCTTTCATAATCTAATAACAGCAAATCAAACATATGAAAGATAGGGAGGGAATCAACTCTGAGAGTTTTCTGAAAACTCCCTCTGAGAATGTTCACACAGGTTAAGCAATTTCATGGCTTTGAATCTAGTTTCAAGGCCTTGAACTATTTTCAAGCCTCTGAGAACTGATTCAAGGCTTTGAAAGCTGGTTCAAGGCCTTGAAATAGCCAAACTATTCCAAGCCTTGCACAACCTGATCTTACAACAGCCCTCACCATTAATGCGGAAAATATCTAGTGGGTCCAAGATCCATATTTTACTTCTTCTTGAGCTTGCTTTGGCAAGTCACCTAAGAATTGGTTATTTAGGTAGGAACCATTCAAATTGCATCCTATGCAACTCTTGGTCCAATCAGGTGAATAACTCGTTGTTCCTTATCCTTTAGATAACTCCCAATTGTCATGCCTATAGGTTCATCAATCCATTGATTTTCCCTAGTTGCGTCCAACCTCTTGCTTCAACATAAAAATTACTAGCTTGTGTCATCCGTGACACATCATGGTGAATTAAAATCGCCTTGCTTTGGCAAGCCCGAATTTTAATAGACCCTGATCATGAAGGGTGTTTAGGCAAGAGAAGGCAAAACGCAATATTCTATTTGAGGGATTTAATAGTCTTTATTCGTTTGGTTGATCCCACCAACATGATCTACTTATTTGGATTGGGCAATTCACAATAAAAGACCACATTTATTTATTACTATCTTGTTAGCGTTTTGCTTGTATCGCCATACACACAAAATAAATAACAAGACATGAATAATAAACATCCAAAAAAAGAAAAATAATGTGGCACGGATATGGCCCCTAGACTAAGATATTACCAAGACAATGATAATATCTATTTTCCCTAAAGTTACAAGCTCATCTCCATGTGCTCCACCATAGCCGCGCGCCTAGGGTATGGAGTCTTCGTCGTCTTTTGGCTTCTTGGTTCTCCGGTCTTCTCCTCCATGCTCTTGGCTATCATCTAACTATTTCTAATTCTAGCCTAAAATCTGGAATAAATAAATAAACAAAGCCTCACATGTCAAGGAAAATGATCAGCTCGCAGGCCGTAAAATTAACTAACTATCACATTAATTTGAAGAGCTCGCAGGCCGTAAACCAAACCACAACAAACACAAAACATCCACAATCTAGGCCATATCCATCCACCATGCAACAAAGCACATAATACAGTTAAAACCAATTTTTAACACGCTTGTTCAATTTTAGTTGAAATTGGGTAATTAGGGTTAGAACGGTCCAAGGGGTCCAACCTAGGCATAGGACGAACCCCAAGGACCGCCGCCCCCCACCTTGGCCCGGCCCTAGGTCGGATGCCCCTTGGTGACCTGCCGCCTTGCTTGGCGCACAAGGAAGAGGGGGGGACGGTTAGGGTTTCGGCCCTAGTCTCCTTCCCCTTCCTTCCATGTTGCGCATGATAATGTTGAAAACTCTCTGAGGGAGGGAATCAACTCAGAGAGTTTGCTAAAAACTCCCCCTGAGAATGTTCACACAGTTTAATAGTTTCAAGGCTTTAAATTCAGTTTCAAGGCCTTGAAAATAGCTAAGCCTATGAGAACTGATTCAAGGCTTTGAAAGCTGGTTCAAGGCCTTGAAATAGCCAAACTATTCCAAGCCTTGCACAACCTGATCTTACAATCTCCCCTTGATGAAAGAAAAAACCAAATTCTCTTTTATCCTTAGTCTCTGTAAAAAATACTGTTTAGTTCACAATTTATAATAACACAGTAATTCCAAAAAGATAAAACTTATTCATATTACCAACACAAAGTAAACAGTTCAGCAATAGGAAAATAACACCTAAGAATAAAAGCAAAATCCTAGAATTTTCTCCCCCTTTTTGACTTTCATCAAAAAGATAGAATTTTAAGAGGAGAGAATGGGGAAGAAAGAGTAGGCAAGATTAAGGGTCTTTATCTTCATCTTGATCTCCTTCTTTTTCCTCACTGTCTTCATTGTTGGCTTGAACTTCTTGTGAAATCACATCTACTTCCTCTATGAAGGAGCTGATCTTCTCAATAACACTATTAAATAGGAATGTGAGTCCTTCCAAGGCTTTTATCCCATGCTTCAGCTTGTTCTTTACAGCCAACCTTTTCTATTGAGCAGAAACAGTTTTGTGAACCTTCTTTTCTGTTTTTCAAGCTTCTAAAGACTGGGATGGATCCTTCTCATGCTTCCCCTTGTTGGATACAGAGTACACTCCATAGGATCATGAAGTAGTGTGAGTCTGATTCGTGAATGATAATTTCTTTTCCTTTGACCTCTTTAACTGTCTTTTTCTTGTCTCTCTTAGGGCTTCCAACATGGATTTCCCTCTGCTTTTCTTGTGTAGATGTCGTAGTGTGTTTCTTCTTTGCTGGAGACTGATCTTTTCTCACCATCTCCTTGGATGGTGAAGATTCTTGTTCTTCATCAGTAAAGCTCTTGAAGCAGAGTCTTCACTAATCTCTTGAACTTCTGCTGCTTTTCTTTTCTTCTCTGAAGCAGGTTTCGATCCTCCAGCCATCTTGATTCTTTCAGAGGCTGTCCTTGTGCTCATTAGGGTTTGGGAGAATAATGGAGAGAGGTGGAATGATACGGAGTGAAGGAGAATAGGAGAAGATAAATACTGAAAGAGTTTGAGTTTCAAAAAAGAAAATAGTATCTCTCTGATCTTGAAAAGATTTGAAATAATCAGAGAGAATTCAAATCTTTAGTCCGTTGGAAAATAAATATTAAACTACTATATTTTGCTAAAAAAAATTTTGAAAAAGGTAGGGGATATATTAGGCAAATATCTACAGAGATGTCACCCAACACAGAATGATCCAAGATTATTGACTTTCAGTGTAGCAGACTTATTTTCAAGGCTTTGAAGAGGTTTTCAAGGTCTTGAAAATCTGTAACACTGCAACAGATAAAAATCAAGGCTTTGAAATGATTTTCAAGGCTTTGAAAATAAGTTCAAAACTTTGAAAACACATACAACTTACTTTGCTTACCTGATGCTCCCCCTAAAATAATGAGTCTTTATTTAGCATTCCCAATTCCAATCTTAGAGCTGAGAATTTCTCATCTGCTAAACGTTTAGTGAACATATCTGCAATTTGCATGTTAGTAGCAACAAATTCAAGAACAATATCACCTTTCTTAGCATGATCTCTGATGAAATGGTGTCTGACATCAATGTGCTTGGTTCTTGAGTGTTGCACTGGATTATTTGTAATTGAAATTGCACTACTTTTATCACACTTGATAGGTATGCTCCTGAAATCAAATCCAAGGTCTCTTAGCTGTTGAGCAATCCATAGTACTTGTGAGCAACATGCTTCTGCAGCTATATATTCAGCTTCAGCTGTTGATAGAACAACTGAATTCTGTTTCTTTGATTGCCAACTGATCAAGGATCATCAAATAAATTGGAAAGTACCTCAAGTACTTTTCCTATCAACTTTGTAACCTGCAATGTCAGCATCTGAAAATCCAAGCAATGAGAATTTAGAATGTATTGGATTCCAAAGCCCTAAGTCTTTGGTACCATTGAGATATCCGAATATTCTCTTCACTACATTTAAGTGTGATTCTTTTGGATCAGCTTGAAATCTAGCACACATACATACACTAAACATAATATCTTGTCTGCTTGCTATGAGATAGAGTAATGATACAATCATACCTCTATACTCTTTCACATTGACACTCTTACCAGATTCATCCTTGTCTAAGGACAGTGTAGAACTCATAGGAGTATTGGCTTCCTTACATTGAGCCATGCTATATTTGCTTTACAAGTCTCTTGTCTACTTGCTTTGATGCATAAAGATTCCATTATTCAATTGATGTATTTGAAGTCCTAGGCAGAAGTTCAGCTCTACCATCATGCTCATTTCAAATTCCATGCTCATATGGCTTGAGAATTCTCTGCACAATTGATCATTAGTAGCTCCACATAAGACATTATAACCATATATCTGAACTATAAGCAAGTCTTTATCATGAGTCTTTATGAAAAGAGTCTTAACTACTAAACCTCTTTTGAAATCATTTTCAAGCTAAAACTTTGACAGTCTTTCATACCAAGCTCTTGGAGCTTGTTTCAAACCATAAAGAGCTTTGTCGAGTTTGTAAACATGATCTAGAAAAATGTCATTTTCAAAGCCAGGAGGCTGTGCTACATAAACTTCTACTTGTAAGTAGCCATTCAAGAAAGCACACTTCACATCCATTTGAAATAATTTCATGATCTTGTGAGATGCAAAATCAAGCAAAATTCTAATTGCTTCTAACCTAGGAACTGGAGCAAAAGTTTCCTCATAATCAATACCTTCTTCTTGGTTGTAACCTTGAGCAACTAACCTTGCTTTGTTTCTGATCACTTTGCCATTTTCATCCAACTTATTTCTGAACACTCATCTGGTCCCAATGAAAGACTGGTTTGTAGGTAGAGGAACCAGGTTCCACACCTTATTCCTTTCAAACTCATTGAGTTCACTTTGCATATCAATGATCCAATCTTCTTCTTGTAAGGCTTCTTTCACAGTTTTTGGTTCTACAAGAGAGATAAAAGCATTAAAAGCACATAAGTTCTTCAACTGTGATCTAGTTTGTGTACCAGTGGTTGGATATGAGATGATATTTTCAACTGGATGAGATGAGAGATATTTGGATCTCTTTCTTGGAGACCATGGTTCAGGCTCTCCATAGATCTTCTCTGGTCTTGAAGTAGTGGCTTTGTCACTTGTATCCTTCTTATCATCTTTTTCAAGGCTTTGAGGCTTATTTTCAAGGCCTTGAGCACCATTTTCAAGGTCTTGAAAATGTCTTCTATTTTCTTCTGAGCCTTTCTTGAATCCCAGTGGATTTTCAGCCTCATCCTCTGATTCATGCTTATTCAAATTCTAGTCTACAAAACTTTCACTCAAAGAACCATCATAGCTTTCATCAAAAATAACATGAATGCTTTCTTCAACCAGTTTGATTCTTTTATTGTACACTCTATAAGCTTTGCTATTCAGAAAATAACAAGAAATATACCTTCATCACTTCTTGCATCAAACTTACCAAGATTGTCTTTTCCATTGTTATGGATAAAACATGTACATCCAAATGGCCTGAAGTATGAAATTTTTGGCTTCCTCCCTTTGAATAGTTCATAGGGGATCTTCATCAGAATAGGTCTGATCAAGAACATGTTCAGTATATAGTTTGTTGAATTCACAGCTTCTCCCCAATAATGTTTTGGCAGCTTGTTCTCAAGAAGCATTGTCCTTGACATATTTCCAAGAGTCCTGTTCTTTCTTTCAACAACACCATTCTGTTGAGGAGTTCTTGGAGAAGAAAAGTTGTGAGTAATACCGTGCTTATCACAGAACAAATCAAATTCTAACTGATCAAACTCTCTACCATGATCAGTTCTAATTGAAGCTAGAGGTAGGTTTTTCATAGTTTGAAGTTCTCTGCAAAGCTTTGAAAATTCAGAGAGGGCTTCAGATTTTTATTTGAGAAACATAACCCAAGTATATCTAGAAAAAACGTCTACAAAAACTAGCATTTACCTTTTACCTTCTGGAGTAGGAGTTCTCATAGGACCACAGACATATGAAGCATTTCAATAGGTCTAGTTGTACTTACAAAATTCTTTGGCTTGAAGGAACTTCAGGTCTATTTTCCATGAGAACAAGCTTTGCACATTTCATCTTCTTTGAACTTGATGGATGGCAATCCTCTTACCAAGTCTTTGGAAATCAACTTGTTCAAAGTATGCAAACTGATATGACCAAGCATCATGTGCCAAAGCTTTGAATCCTCTTTCAGGGCTTTGAGACACTACAAACTTTTACCTGCAACTTTGTTAGTCTGAAAAGTATAAACATTGTTTGATCTAGAGGCTGTGAGAATGCAATCTCCTGATTTCTCATTTTGCACCACACACTTATCTTTATCAAAGATAACTTTGTTTCCATTTTCAAAAAGCTGAGATACACTAAGCAAGTTAAATTTCAAACCTTCAACTAGATACACATTAGACATAGAGTTTTCTGAATTTGTACCAACTCTACCAATACCAAGAATATTATATTTTCCATTATCACCAAGTGTAATTGAACCTTCTGATTGCTCCTTCAATTATGATAACAAAGATCTCTTTCCAATCATATGCCTTGAGCAACCACTGTCCATAAACCACTTTTGTTCTTTGATGTTGGTGACAACCTCAATATTCTTTTCTGAACTTTCATCATGCTTGGCATGTTTTTCTAGAGATTCAGATTCACTAGAGCTATCTGAATCACTCCATGAAGCTATCACAGCTTCCTTTTTCTGTCATGGTCCTTCTTTTGAAAGCTCTTGCTTTTCTTGTGTGGACAATCTCTTATCAAACGTCCAGCATCACCACATTCAAAGCAGTTCATAACTTTTGATTTATTTTGTGAAGAAGACTTACCTTTGTATTACTTGCTACTGGATTGTCTATGCCTTTCTCTGTTGTAATCTCTGTTTCCAAATTTGGAGAATCCTTGTCAAGGCTACGGAGATCAAGACAATTGGATCCTCATCATCACCATCCTCAGTTTCAAGGCTTTGGGTTCTCTCATTTTCCTTGGCCTTGAGAGTTAAGTTCTTGAAACTTTCTGGTAGCTCTCCATCAACTTCATTCATAGATATCTCATGTGTCAGAAGCTTCCCTTGTAGGTCATCAAGTTGTAGAGTTGAGAGATTCAAAGCTTCTTCAATAGATGTGGTCTTTGGTTCCCACTTTGCCTTTTGAAGGCTTCTTAATATCTTCCTCACCTTTTCTTTATTCGAAAAATGCTTTCCCAGTGAATCAAGGTTGTTTACAATGTCTGTGAACCTCTTGAACATATCTCTGATAGGCTCATCTGGATTCATCTTAAATAGCTCATATTGCCTGAGATAGATGTTGATCTTGATTTTCTTGACTTGACTGGTTCCCTCAAAGGTAACCACAAGCTTATCCCATATTTCTTTGGTAGTTGTGCATCCAGAGATCCTGTTGAATTCATCTGTACTCAAAGCACGGTACAAAATGTTAATAGCTTTGTAGTTCTTATAGAATTTCTCTAATTCAGAAGAGGACAGTGAGTCTTCAGTTTTGGGAGTTTTAATTGAACGGAAAATTTGACGAGATTTATCCCAGACCACGTGATTTATGCAGATAATTAATCATAGGAATTCAAAAAATTATTGTGGTAAGTTAGCTTGCGGAATAAAACTTACCACAGTCCATCCGGACTGGGACGACGCGAATCCCGAGACTTTGACCAGCCACTGACGAATCTCTGTTCTGAATATGACACCGAGACCTATGCCATTGCGTCCGTCTCATCAAGATACACGATTTTTATATAAGACTTGTCTTCATCCGCCATCCGTAGCTCCTGTTATGCTCCGAAAACCGAATTCAGATCCGGCTGAAAATCAACTGCGGACCATAAACTTTGACCGGAAATATCTGGAGTTCTTCAACTCATATCGAAGCTCCGTTTCTTCCTATATCTTTGATTTTTCGAGATCTACAACTTTCGTGTTTTACCAAAAGCGATCCGAGATCGTTATCTAGGCCTAGACACCCAAAAACATAATCTGGTATGTCCGAAAGCCTTCCGACGTATGATCCAAGTTCCGATTCAAGTTCAATGGTGATTCAAACATGAAAAACTCATGGATGCACAGCTGGTTTTTTCTCTTGTGTGGAAAAGATGTATGAACAATCATCATTACTTAAGAACTATGGTTGACTATTTATATAGACATATTACTAACCTAATATTAGGAATACCCATAATTGCACACAAGTCCCTTGTAGGAAAACTGTACATAGCAAGTCCCTACCTACAAACTTTAGTGTAGCTTGAAATTAAGTCATAATCATATGGTTTGTAGTAATACCAATCAACTATAAAATATCAAACATAATCTCAATTTACATTCCACACACTTGACACTCAAAAACACTTGTGAATCACATGAACACGCTTATGTTGGACTACGTCGGGGACCTCTAGAGAAAATAAATGAATCGGCTCCCAACAATATATTTGAACTCATAATTCAACCCGAATTAAATTCAAAACTAATTATTAATTATAGTTTACTCCACCGTAAAACTATAATTGCACTCCGACATTTATTCTCATCATTATGTATGAGCTCTTGTTATTAATATCAGACAACTCCCCACGTTAAGGTTACATATACCCGTTAATGTTGATCTACTCTTACTGACAATTTGATCTCATCAACATCTTATGTATTCCCTGATCTATACTGCTCAACCCTTATTTGTTATGTCTGGTTACAAATAACCAGCTGACCAGACTTGACATAACAAAACCTAGCGATCTCCCAGGAGGGTACATCATTCTCATACGAGACGTGGATTCCATGATTTATTTAGCTTTCACCAAACCATAACAATCATTATCCAATATACCAGGATTGTTGACTCGCATTTGAATCTCACTCAATATATCAAAATAATGATTAATCAAGATTTTTGTCCACATAAACATCATAGATTAAGAGTTTCCAATATTACCAATAGCAATGAAATATTATATTATCTCACTTCGGTCAGTCCGAGATAATTATATTTCATATGGCGGTCCTGTTCAACATACACAAGGTATGCTAGTGTAACAAGTTGAAACTATACCATTTTCTTGACCGAGATGTGTCACTATAATGTTACACTACAGTTGTTCCGATGGTTTGTCCAAAATCATCTTGACTGTGAACCCTTACTTCTATTCCATAAATAACTGACAATCAATCTTGCGCATGCCCGAACTCGTCTGCATGTCCAATTATCTTAGGTATGGAACATTAGACTTTATAATGCATATTTATATGGCAAATAATAAATAGCATTTGCATACTGAGATGTTTGCTAAATTAAGATGAAAACAGTTATCTATTAAGAATTATTAATTCAACCATAAATATGGCTTTCTGAATACGATTCCCAACAATCTCCCACTTATTCTCAAAGCCATAAAATAACAATCTAGAAACCCTTCATAATCGGAAGTCTGAATCTATGTGTAGACTTTGTGTGATAAACTAGCATATCTACTCTAAATCTTCTCAAATGCCCGAGTATGCTTTTATCACAGTCCACTAGTGTTCTTTCCTTGTAAGTGACTTAAACCTATTATCCATGCTAAAAGCAAAATAGTTATCCTGTCAAATACTATACATAGTATACATGAGGCTCCACCTGCAAAAGCATGAGGAACTACATTTTTCCTCTCCATCTAATCATGTGTTCTAAACACTGATTCTTAGACAGAGAAACTCCACACACAATAAGAAATAACGTTCTCTTGGAGTCTTTGCATACATGAAACATGAAAAAAAATATACTGATATATGTGACTTTAGAAACAACCATCATTCTATTCTCCTGATCACGCGAGAGCTCAAACCAAGAATCTGAATGGTTTCACCTAAATCTCACATATCACGTTTACTATAAAATCACACCTTCACTGAAGATGTATATCCAACGTTGTTTCCAATGAGCCATCCTCAACATGGAGCACATGAAATATACCAATTTTTGTTGCATCTCTTCTACACGCGAGATTCGTTAAGACACAAATCAAACTATGATTTTTGATTGCTTGGTCAAAACGAATGCTGGAAGATCTGAATACTAGCTTAATCCCCATGTCAATTGACATCTTAAGTTTGTATTTCACCTTATCTTGCACAACTAACTCTTATGCTCGCTTCATGTAGATGCATCCATCAAGAATTCCAATGAGGAAATCAATCCTTACATACATCTTCCATATCTCATTACTGAAATGAGCAGCAAATACGAACGAGAATCTGAATAAACCTATATATAGCTACTGGCATAATCAGCCTAGCCTTTAAGATTTTCACCTTTTCGTCTACTCTTCTCTTTCTCTTGTAGGTCCATTTGCAACCGATGATTTTTATCTCATCTTGCAAATCTACAATGTCCAAAAGGTAGTTATACTACATGAATGTTATCTCATATGCTATAGACTAATGTCATGACTCTGCATATTCAACATTCATTGTCTCTTCACAGTATTAGGACTGAGTTAAAACTTATCTGGAATTCAACTTATCCCAAGTAGCTCAACCTAGGTTGTCATATAACTCTCCCACTACGACAAAGATTTCTCGTTTCTCGTGTATTCAAAATAACATAAATTTATACTTCTTATGTTTTGTTATCTCAAAACTAACAACTTGAACATCTTCCTTAAGCTCCTTTAAAACAACTCTATGTTACAGTTTCTTATTCATATGATTCCCTTTTCCAAGAATCAGGTATTGTGCCGACAATAACCTTCTGATCCTTCAGATCATAAATAAGTAACATTTTTATCCTTCTAATATTCAACCAAGAGACATACTTCTAATTTAGCTTCTAATTTATCGGAATGACTTCTCCATACATGAAAGTGTCTAGAAAAGATTTTACCCTTTTCTACAATTCCATGGATGTAGTCATGATCAATTTAGAGTGCGCTAAATTCAAAAGTATCAAACAGTCCCTAATGAATAATCTTAAGACGATAAAAAATAGTTGAATAACCCTTCACTTCGCTGATCCGATCATATCTATGAAAAATATGCTTCTTCTATCAATGATGTTATTCAACTAATCTTTTTGTATTAGGAAATCTTATGGTACTTTAATATACAGTTGTCACCACTATGCTAAAAATACTTTACGCAAAAAATGTCTTGCCTCAAATTTAGCATATAAGACAATCTCTCTTGTCATGATGTCTATCTCTACACTATCATATCGTCTACTTGTCATGAACCCTCATAAGGAATTCCAAACATGATTAGTCTCTCTCGTATCTACAAACCAGGATTGGTTAAACGAGTTACTAAACATGATTTGAGGAATAGTGTAGTAGACACGAGTGAGTTGTTCATCCTTATCTTAAATTATAAAGTTGTTTCTTCGTAGTGTATTTTCTGATAGCAAATAAAATTCTTGCCTTTCGGCTTTTATTTGCATCACGCCTGGGGAATAAAAACAACAACCTTAATTGGATTTATGAATATATTTCTACTTCCTACTACCAGATGGTTTAGAAGTAGAATTAATTTTCATTCACCAATATACTAGTTGTACTCCTGATGAGTCTTTTTCCCACAAATAATTCAATTAGAATTTTTTGCCAATGAATAACTCAACCTATCAATGTTGTATTCATTCAAAATTGCTTAAAAGGATTATATTGGACCTCTTTATCTGACCGACCTAGTTTTTCACTATCCATCTGAGATCCCTTAATCACATGTTCACTCAAAAGATGTAATATCCTCAGAACATGATTGTGTGTTGGGGCTCTATCTCATCTATCTGTTCATTAACGCCCTTATTGCCACTTACATTTCAACCCGATATTGATGCCCAAACGTCTTTACATGTTTGCACCATATCGTATGCATCTGACACCGGTTGATGCTGATGTTGCACTACATTTGACATATGCCAAGATGTAACCAGCGACATCTCACCAACCTTATCCTACCTTTGATAGGCCCGGGTATTTACACCACCCGCCTCATCAATTGGCTCTTAAGTGCAAAACTTGATCAACACACACTTGCATTCCTTAGCAGTTAAGACAATTTTTAAAATTCTCTTCCAGCTATAGTAATTCTAGTTAATTTATATTATTCGAGAATCACATCCTGGGTTTAAAACCTAGCATCTTTAATTATATGACAAACACGATAAAAAAAATTATGTCCCTGAGTATGCTTAACCTTTGAATTCAACTAATAATAGAATTCATCGGCAATTCGATTTCCATTTCAACTGCCTGCGACGATGGGCCACTCGACTTTGAAATAAATCAAACAGACAACGTCACTTTAGATTTATTATATGGACATTTACCTTTCCAATAAAACCAAATAGCCGATTCTTAGACCCAACAAAATTAGTAACAAGAACTCGATGGGAGGATATTACCAACTTTATTGCTAAGTGATTCAACCATTACTTCGTACCGAACTGAATCTCTTAGTTTTAAAGAACAGCTCCGATGGGGAGACTTGTCCAACAAAACTAGATTCAACAACTATCCTTGTACGGAGATTCGCGAAACAATCTTTAACTAACCATGGTACCGATGGGGCACTCATATCAATTACATTGTTTTCAAATCAGTAATGGAGGCCTCTGGCTTCATTAATTTTCCAAAGAAAACCCTTTATCCACTTAATGTTTTTGTTTGAAATACTTATTTTATTAATCTTGAAAAATATACTCCTTATTTGAATTGACCAAAATTTACAAAATAATATCTAGTTTAAACAAACAATTATTTTTTGACCAATTTTGATCTCAAATGAGCGAATAATTTTTCATTAATAAAATTAAATTCAAACAAAATTAGATTAATATAGACATGCATACAACCGTTTTAATATCCATGTTGTCCGTGATATCTTGATTAGTGAATATTAACAAATAATAAACCAATCAACACAACATAATAAAACATCCACCCACATAACAGAAATAACACATAAACTGTTATTATGGCCATGTCTTCATCGTCTCGATAGTCGCTTTCAATACTTGAATGCTCCATCATCTTTGTCTGATCTTTTTGGGTCCACCATGTTCCTTCAATTTCTATTACATACTCCTATCCTACTACATGGATCTACACTACATAAAATTGAAAAACAAACTACGAATTAATTTACTACTCTCCACAAACCGGAGACTTTACAATTAATTACAACCCAAAATAGTGCCAAAACACGGCAATAAAACCACAACCACAAACATAAAATAAAATTTAAATATGGCCATAATAACAGTGAATCTGCAAAACAGCGTTAGCACCATGCAGTCCATTCACACAATACCGTATTTTAGTTGGACAACATGGCTTTATTAATCTATGCATAAAATCAACGTTGGCTCTGATACCACTTGAAGGGAAAATTTGACGAGATTTATCCCGGACCACGTGATTTATGCAGATAATTAATCATAGGCATTCAAAAAATTATTACGGTAAGTTAGCTTGCGGAATAAAACTTACCACAGTCCATCCGGACTGGGACGACGCGACTCCCGAGAATTTGACCAGCCATTGACGAAGCTCTGTTCTGAATCTGACGCCAGTACCTATGCCATTGCGTCCGTCTCGTCGAGATACACAATTTTTATATATGACTTGTCTTCATCCGACATCCGTAGCTCCAGTTATGCTCCGAAAACCGAATTCAGATCCTGCTGAAAATCAACTGCGGACCGGAAACTTTGAACGGCGATATTTGGAGTTCTTCAACTCAGACCGATGCTCTGTTTCTTCTTCTATCTTCGTTGTTTCGAGATATAAAACTTTCGTGTTTTACCAAAACCGATCCGAGATCGTTATCTAGGCCTAAACACCCAAAAAAGGAATTTAGTATGCCGGAAGCCTTCCGACGTATGATCCAAGTTCCGATTCAAGTTCAATGGTGATTCGAACATGAAAAAATCAAGGATGCACAGCTGGGTTTTTCTCTTGTGTGGAAAAGATGTATGAACAATCATCATTACTTAAGAACTATGGTTGACTATTTATATAGACATATTACTAACCCTAATATTAGGAATACACATAATTGCAAATAAGTCCCTTGTAGGAAAACTTTACATAGCAAGTGTTGGAATAGATGCGCTAGAGGCAATCTGGTTTAGTATGAATTTATTTGTGGGTAGAAAAACTTTACAATTGTGTTGTTTATCTTAAATATCCCTAGTCCAGTATAATGATTAATGGGACAATCATCTATAGACTAGTATGGGGTTGGATTGATATGGAGATATCATGATCCAACACATAGCTGTGCATTAAGGGTAATGGCGCACTGGATTGACCCATCTCCGAGAAGGCTACATATACGTTATGTTAAGTCACACTTCTCGCGGTGCAATGGTATTGTCATCCTTAGACTTGAAGTCGCTAGATATTCTAGTTGTGGATTATTGTGATTTTGGTAGCGTTAAACGCTACACCGTAACTGGGTAGTTATAAAGGCGTGTACCGGATACAATAAGAAGCAAGCTTAGATATCTTATTGGACGTAGATAGAATTTTTCCCTCCCACATAACGAGAACAAATATCCTAGGCCACTCGAAGGATAGTGCTTATAGAATGTCTGGCCAGACTCAAATAAATCAATATAGGATATTGATGTTATTTGCACGAATAAGGCTATTCCCATGGATCGAGAAATTGTGGATTGGATATACGAGTGTGACTTGTATGTCTCGTGTCCAATCCGGATATAGAGACAAAGGGATGAGACAATTACTTGTACAAGGTTTGTCAAGATGACTATTCTATTAGTTGGCTAGAATGGATGTTTTGCTAGAAACCGCTCCATATTAGCAAATTGTTGCTACCAACTAGATAGAACCTATGGGGTCACACGCTATATAGATTTGAACTAGATTTAGGAATTAATTAATTGGATTAATTAATTAGAAGGATCACTTTGCAATACCTTGCAAACTTAGTAGGGACTAATTTGCAAGGAAGGGACTAAATTGAATTCTAGTAGGACTAGAATGAGTCCTTTAGGTAGTTGGCAAGGATTTGTTGGACTATATAAAGGACACTCCTTCCTTCCTTCCCACACTTATGTCATTATTGATCATAACTTGAGTGGGAGAGAGCACAAGGAGAGAGCAAGCAAGCAAAAGGAGCCGCCGCCCCCCTTGCTCGCCGCCAGTCCCCGTCGGCCCACAAGGAGGCCAAACCTCCTTGTTTCGGTCTCGTTTTGCGTGATTCTTATTCCCTTCCTCTTTCCGGGCTAGCACCAAGGATTGGAATATCTAGAAATCAACTCTAGGCGTGGATCAACTATAGAGAACGTGACATAATTCGCGTTTGAAGTCATCAAAGGAGAACCCTAAGGTGTGTTATAGATTTCTTCCTTTACCATCGTTATGTCTCTTGACTTGTGATCCTTGGAGGGTTTTTCATGGTTTATTATTGTTTCCGTTGCGCATCCATGAATCAAAACCCTACAGTGGTATCAGAGCCACAGGTCGTAGAGCGTAAACGTGGTTTATGTGTTACGTTTTGATAGTTTTACGCCTTCAAAATTGTTGTTTATCGCGTAAAACAAGACAAATCAAGCGTATGATGCAATTTGTCAATAATATATCATAACAAGACCTAGTTTTTGCATTGGATGCATGAATTAGTGAGTTTGAGAAATTTTAGGATCTTAGATCTAGGGTTTGGGCATCCTTGGGGAAGAAGGAGTTCTTTCCATACAAGGAAACAACCAAACTTGGGAACCAAGCAAGGGAGTTGTTTTGGAAAAAACTCCCAAAGGAGGTTCGTCCCCCCTAGGGGACCGCCCCTCCTTGCTTGCCGCACAAGCAAGGCTCGGCCTAGGGGCCGGGGCATCCCTAACCCGCGGCCTAGCCGTGAGGGCTAGGGCCCGGCCGGCCCTAGGCCTTTGCGGTTCACCTTTTGGGCCTGGTCAATTGGATTGTTGGAGCCCATGGACCGTTTTAAACCTAAAATATCCTAAAATCAATTAAAATTGACCAAGCGCGTTAAAATTGGATTTTAACTGTTTATGTGCAAATTGCATGGTGATTGGATATGGCCTTAGGATGTGGTTTGATGTGGATGTTTAATTTTTGTGGTTTGGTTTACAGCCTGCGAGCTGATCAATTAATTGTAATAATTAATTCGGGTTTTATGGCCTGCGAGACATTTTTTTCTCTCAACTTGTGAGATTTATTTTATTTAGTATAGAAGTTAGCTAGTGCTAGATAAATTAGATTGTTAGCCAAGATTGAAGAAAAGAAGCCCAAATCCAAAAGGAGCAACAAAAGATGGAGCATGGAGCATGGATCATTCCACATGACTATGAAGGATGGACCAAAAGATCAAGACGCATGGAGATGTGTTTGCTTTTAGGGTTCATAGATAATTCCATTGGCTCGGAATTATCTTAGTCTAGAAAAGGCCATATCCACATCACGTTTTATTTATGTTTTTTGGTTGTTTACTTTATTGTCTTATTATTTTGTGGTTGGTGTATGGATGATGCATGCAATTAGGATAATAAGATAATTACACAACCCGGATCTATTATTTGGAGTTGTGCCCAAACTCAAATAGATAGATCAGTTGATATTGATCAACAAAAAAAATTAAAATTGAATTTAAAACCCTCAAAATTCAAATATTGTGTTCTTGCCTTCTCGTTATTTAAACACTCATGATCATCATAATTTATCAAGTTCGTGCATGCCAAAGCATGGCGACTTGGTTCATAATTGATGGAATGTGATGGCACAAGCTAGTAATGTGTAATTGTTTAAATAAGAGGTTGAACACAACTAGGCTATTAATATGATTAAGAAACCTAGAGGCAATCAATTGGGATTATCCATATGGATGGATAAATAAGGAGTTATTTTCCCAATTGAACTAAGAGTTGCATAAGGGATGCAATTGGAATTGTTCCTACCTAAAGTAGTCAAATTATGAGTGACTTGCCACAGCAAGCTCATAAGGAGATGAAACATGGATCTTGGCCCACTAGAAAATATAAGGATATTTTCCGCATTAATATCTTGAGGGTTATTAATCCGTAGAAAAATAGTGGGAGCTATATTTGATAAACTAGCCATTATTGGATATAGTCATAAATTCACAAATACTAAAACTTGCGTATTTTCCTTTTTGTAGAATTCCAAATGGCAAACAACTCATCGAGTTCACAACATTCCATACAATCTGTCCTTGAAAAGGACAAGATCTCTGGAACCAACTTCCTTTACTGGTACAGAAACTTGAGAATCTTTCTCAAGCAAGAGAAGAAATTGTACGCAATAGAGGAGCATGTTCCAGCAGGTCCAGAGAACCAAACACATGCAGCCCTAAAGGCGTATCAAAAGCGTGTTGATGACGCTAATGATGCAGCCTGTCTTATGCTATGCACCATGGCTTCTGAGCTTCAGAAGCAACACGAAAACATGAATGATGTCGATATGATCGAGCATCTGAAGCAGCTCTTCCAAGAGCAGGAAAGGGTTGAGAGGTATGAGGTTTCTAAGGCACTGTTCAAGTGTCATCTGGCAGAAGGGAACCCGGTGGGACCCCATGTACTCCGTATGATCGGGTACTTGGAGAATCTCGCCCGACTAGGGTTCCCGGTCGGCCAAGAGTTGGCAACCAATCTCGTGTTGCAATCGTTGCCCGAGAGTTATGGACAGTTCATCATGAACTATAACATGAACGAGATCTTGAAACCACTGCCAGATTTGCTCAATATGTTGAGGACAGCAGAACAGAGCATCAACAAGGGTAAGGGCCAGGCCATTATGATGGTGCAGAAAGGAAAGGGCAAAAGGTTTGCCTCGTCCTCCAAGGGCAAAGGCAAGTCAGTTGCCAAGTCCAAGGAACCTGCCCTTAAGCCTGTTGGTGGCATTGCCAAAGGTGTGACTAAAGGTGATTGTCACTACTGCAGTCAGCCTAGACACTGGAGGAGGAACTGCCCAAAATATCTGGAGGACAAGAGGCTTGGAATAGTAATTCCACCACCACCAGGTATTTTTGTTGAAGATGTCAATTTAACTGTCTCTACATCATGGGTATTAGATACTGGATGTGGATCTCACATTTGTCTAAATGTGCAGGATCTAAAGAGAAGTAGAAGATTGGCTAAAAGGGAGATAGATCTACGCGTTGGGAATGGAGCAAAAGTTGCTGCATTGGCCGTAGGCGTGTGCGAGCTATCTCTGCCTTCAGGATTAGTTTTAGAATTAACTAACTGCTATTTTGTGCCTGCTATGAGCAGAAACATTATTTCTATTTCTTGTTTGGACAAGGATGGTTTTATTATTTCAATAAAGAACAATTGTTGTTCCTTTTATTTGAATAATATTCACTATTTTAGTGCGCAATTATTTAATGGACTGTATGTCCTTGATCTAAGCAATCCTGTCTACAACATTAATACCAAGCGGATTAAAATAAATTATTTAAATCCTGCTTATTTATGGCACTGTCGTTTAGGCCACATAAACGA
Source organism: Linanthus parryae (assembly GCA_023055425.1). Lineage (NCBI taxonomy): Eukaryota > Viridiplantae > Streptophyta > Magnoliopsida > Ericales > Polemoniaceae > Linanthus > Linanthus parryae. The sequence continues at coordinate 2,139,967 of JALGPY010000037.1, read as the reverse complement.
GAAACGTGTATCTAGACTCCATAGGGATGGACTACTAGACTCATTTGATTTTGAATCATATGAGACATGTGAGGCTTGTTTATTGGGAAAAATGACAAAGTCCCCTTTCAATAAGAAAGATGAGAGGACTAGTGAGCAATTGGCGCTCATACATACTGATGTGTGTGGGCCATTTGCCACGCCTGCCAGGGGTGGTTACGTCTATTTCATTACATTTACTGATGATTACAGTAGATATGGATTTGTGTACCTCATGAGGGCAAAATTCGAATCCTTTGAAGTGTTCAAAGAATACAAGAATGAAGCAGAGAAGCAACTTGGCAAAAGTATCAAGGCTCTACGATCGGATCGTGGAGGAGAATACTCGAGCCAAGAGTTTGACGACTATCTTAGAGAGTGTGGGATTGTGTCCCAACTCACTCCACCCGGAACGCCACAATGGAATGGCGTGTCTGAGAGGAGGAATCGAACCCTATTGGATATGGTTCGATCTATGATGTGTCAAACCGATCTTCCATTATCATTTTGGGGCCACGCTTTATTAAGTGCAGCTTTCACCATTAACCGTGTTCCATCTAAATCAGTCATGAAGACACCATATGAGATGTGGAGTGGGAGGCATCCCACACTGTCGTTCATGAGGGTTTGGGGCTGCGATGTCTATGTAAAACGTTTACAATAATACAAGCTAGGGCCAAAATTGGATAAGTGTAAATTTGTGGGGTACCCTAAGGAAACTAAGTGTTACTACTTCTACAATCCAACCGAGAACAAAGTGTTTGTTGCTCGGACTTGCGGGTTTCTAGAAAGAGAGTTTGTCTCTAAAGAAGCAAGTGGGAGGACTGTAGAAATTAAAGAGGTTCAAGAACCACAAATCACTGAACCGATTATGGAACATGAGCAGGAACCACAAACAGTTGTTGAGCAGCCTGTTCAGGTAACACAAGAGCTTCGTAGATCTAGTAGAGTGCGCCAGGAACCCGAGAGGTATGGACTTCTCGTGACCGATTCTGGTGACACAATACTCATAGATGATGAGCCTACCCCTATGAAGAGGCCATGAAGGGCCCAGACTCTCAGAAGTGGCTAGAAGTCATGAGATCCGAGATGGAATCCATGTATACCAAAAAAAGTATGGACTTTGGTGGAACCACCCGAAGGGGCGCGGCCCATAGGGTGCAAGTGGGTATTCAAGAAGAAGATCGACATGGATGGTAATGTGATTACCTATAAGGGCCGATTGGTGGCTAAAGGATTCAGACAGATTCATGGTATTGACTATGATGAAACCTTTTCACCAGTCGCTATGAACAAATCCATCTTAATCCTACTTGCGATTGCAGCATACCATGACTATGAGATTTGGCATATGGATGTCAAAACAGCATTCCTTTAGGGGAATCTCCTCGAGGACGTGTATATGATACAGCCTGAGGGTTTTGAGGATCCAAAGCAAGCCAACAAATCCTGTAAGCTGAAATGATCCATTTATGGATTGAAGCAAGCATCTAGGAGTTGGAATCGACGTTTTGATGATGTAGTCAAAGAGTTTGGCTTCATCAGGAACGAAGATGAGTCTTGTGTCTACAAGAAGTTTTGTGGGAGCTCAGTAGCTTTTCTGGTATTGTATGTGGATGACATACAACTCATTGGAAACGACGTTCACATGCTGCAATCTGTTAAAGATTGGCTAGGGAAGTGTTCCTCAATGAAGGACTTAGGGGAAGCAGCCTATATACTGGGTATAAAGATCTATAGAGATAGATCTAAGAGACTGCTAGGCCTAAGTCAAAGTACATATATTGACAAGGTGTTGAAACGGTTCAACATGCAAGATTCCAAGAAAGGATTCTTGCCCATGTCACATGGAATCACTCTTTCGAAGAGTAGTTGTCCTTCCAATGAGATTGAGAAGGAACTCATGAGTAGAATTCCCTATGCCTCGGCCATAGGATCTATCATGTACGCCATGTTATGTACTAGACCAGATGTGTCATATGCCTTGAGTATGACAAGCAGATACCAATCCAGTCCAGGTGAGAGTCACTGGATTGTGGTCAAGAACATCCTAAAGTACTTGAGAAGAACTAAGGATGCTTTCTTGATATTTGGCGGTGAGGAGGAGTTGCGTGTAAGGGGTTACACTGATGCAAGCTTCCAAACCGACAGAGATGACTTTAGATCACAGTCGGGATATGTGTTTTGCCTGAATGGAGCAGCGGTGAGCTGGAAGAGTTCCAAGCAAGAGACGGTGGCTGATTATACAACAGAGGCTGAGTACATTGCTGCAAATGGCGCAGCAAAGGAAGCTGTTTGGATCAGAAAGTTTGTTTCTGAACTTGGTGTGGTTCCTAGCATTGCGGATCCAGTTAAGTTGTACTTTGACAACACTGGGGCTATCGCGCAATCGAAGGAACCCAGGTCGCATCAGAAATCCAAGAACGTTCTCAGGAAGTTTCATCTGAATCCCGATATTATCGATAGAGGAGACATTCGGATATGCAAGATTCCTACAGATGAGAATCTGTCAGACCCGCTTACGAAGCCGCTTACGCAGTGGAAATATGAAGGGCACACTAGGAGTATAGGCATAAGAGATGCGCCAGATTGGCTCTAGTGCAAGTGGGAGAATGTTGGAATAGATGCCCTAGGGGCAATCTAGTTTAGTATGAATTTATTTGTGGCAAGAAAAATTCATTTATTATTTATTGGATATTTAATATAATGAAGTCCTTATATTTACAATTGTTTTTTTATCTTAAATATCCCTAGTCCAGTATAATGATTAATGGGACAATCATCTATAGACTAGTATGGGGTTGGATTGATATGCAGATATCATGATCCAACACATAGGTGTGCATTAAGGGTAATGGCGCACTGTATTGACCCATCTCCGAGAAGACTACATATACGTTATGTTAAGTCACAAGTGCTTCTCGCGGTGCAATGGTATTGTCATCCTTAGACTTGAAGTCGCTAGATATTCTAGTTGTGGATTATTGTGATTTTGGTAGCGTTAAACGCTACACCGTAACTGGGTAGTTATAAAGGCGTGTATCGGATACAATAAGAAGCAAGCTTAGAGATCGTAGTGGACGTAGATATAATTTGTCCCTCCCACATAACGGGAGCAAATATCCTAGGCCACTCGAGGGATAGTGCTTATAGAATGTCTGTCTAGACCCAAATAAATCAATACAGGATATTGATGTTATTTGCACGAATAAGGCTATTCCCATGGATCGAGAAACTGTGGATTGGATATGCGAGTGTGACTTGTATGTCTCGTGTCCAATCCGGATATAGAGACAAAGGGATGAGACAATTACTAGTACAAGGTTTGTCAAGATGACTATTCTATTAGTTGGCTAGAATGGATGTTTTGCTAGCAACCGCTCCATATTAGCAAATTGTTGCTACCAACTAGATAGAACCTATGGGGTCACACGCTATATAGAGTTGAACTAGATTTGGGAATTAATTAATTGGATTAATTAATTAGAAGGATCACTTTGCAATACCTTGCAAACTTAGTAGGGACTAATTTGCAAGGAAGGGACTAAATTGAATTCTAGTAGGACTAGAATGAGTCCTTTAGGTAGTTGGCAAGGATTTGTTGGACTATATAAAGGACACTCCTTCCTTACTTCCCACACTTATGTCATTATTGATCATAACTTGAGTGGGAGAGAACAAAAGGAGAGAGCAAGCAAGCAAAAGGAGCCGCCGCCCCCCTTGCTCGCCGCCAGTCCCCGTCGGCCCACAAGGAGGCCGAAACCTCCTTGTTTCGGTCTCGTTTTGTGTGATTCTTCTTCCCTTCCTCTTTCCGGGCTAGCACCAAGGATTGGAAGATCTATAAATCAACTCTAGGCGTGGATCAACTATAGAGAACGTGACACAATTCGCGTTTGAAGTCATCAAAGGAGAACCCTAAGGTGTGTTATAGATTTCTTCCTTTACCATCGTTATGTCTCTAGACTTGTGATCCTTGGAGGGTTTTGCATGGTTTATTATTTTTTCCGTTGCGCATCCATAACTCAAAACCCTACAGCAAGTCCCTCCCTACAAACTTTGGTGTAGCTTGCAATTAAGTCCTAATCTTATGGTTTGTAGTAATACCCATCAACTATAAAATACCAAACATAATCTCAATTTACATTCCACACACTTGAGACTCAAAAAAACTTGTGAAGCACATGAACACGCTTATGTTGGACTACGTCGGGGACCTCTGGAGAAAATAAATGAATCGGCTCCCAATAATATATTTGAACTCACAATTCAACCCGAATTAAATTCAAAACTAATTATTAATTATAGTTTACTCCACCATAAAACTATAATTTCATTCCGACATTTATTCTCATCATTATGTATGAGCTCCTGTTATTAATATCAGACAACTCCCCACGTTAAGATTACACATACCCGTTAATGCTGATCTACTCTTACTGACAATTTCGATCTCATCTACATCTTATGTATTCCCTGATCTATACCGATCAACCCTTATTTGTTATGCCTGGTTACAAATAACCAGCTGGCCAGACTTGACATAACAAAACCTAGTGAGCTCCCAGGAGGTTACATCATTCTCATACGAGAAGTGGATTCCATGATTTATTTAGCTTTCACCAAATCATAACAATCATTATCCAATATACCAGGATTGTTGACTCGCATTTGAATATCACTCAATATATCAAAATAATGATTAATCAAGATTTGTGTCCACATAAACAATCATAGATTAAGAGTTTCCAATATTACCAATAGCAATGAAATATTATATTATCTCACTTCGGTCAGTCCGAGATAATTATATTTTATATGGCGGTCCTGTTCAACATACACAAGGCATGCTAGTGTAACAATTTGAAACTATACAGTTTTCTTGACCGAGACGTGTCACTATAATGTTACACTACAGTCGTTCCGATGATTTTTCCGAAATCATCTAGACTGTGAACCCTTACTTATATTCCATAAATAACTGACAACAATCTTGCGCATGCCCGAACTCGTCTGCATGTCCAATTGTCTTAGGTATGGAACATTAGACTTTAAAATGCATATTTATATGACAAATAATAAATAGCATTTGCATACTCGCGTGTTTGTTAAATTAAGAAGCAAACAGTTACCTATTAAGAATTATTAATTCAACCATAAATATGGATTTCTGAATAAGATTCCCAACATTAATCCCATCTTTCTCTGTGTAAAAAGTGTTAGGTCCATTTTGGATAATGGTCCAAATCTCTAGATCTTGATTAATGATGAACATTTTCATAAGAGCTTTCCAGTGAGCAAAATTTTCTCCACAAAATAGAGGAGGTCTTTTAGCAGCTCTTCCCTGTGAGAAACCACCATCACCTGCAGTACTCATGATCACCAGGTGGTTAAATATATACAGTGATACAAGCTCTGATACCAATTGAAAGTGTGAGTGTGCAGATGTCAATGCAGCTAAGATACTCTAGAAGGGGTGGGGGGTTGAAATACTTGCTAGGAAGATGAAATCTTGTGAAAATCAGTGAAGTTCAAGGCCTTGAAATCAAGTTCAAGCCCTTGGAAGAAATGCAGTTACTAACCTGCAAGTAATCCTTTTTCAAGGCCTTGAAAACAAGTTCAAACCCTTGAAAAAACAGATAGTTTTGTATCCTGCAAATACTATGAAAAGGAATGAACTGTAAATGCAAGAGACAAGTGATTTATAGAGTTTAGTCCACTTGGACCTACGTCTCTACCTCATGGATTAGATCCATACATAATTTTCAACACAATTCTTATTAATCAAAAGTTAAGCCCTAGAAATCAAGCACAGAGAATGGATTGATAGATTGATGTTCTTCTTTGATGTTTTGTCAATCCAGAATCTGTATCTCACTTTTGCCCGTTGAGTGTTGTGTGTTGTTGCTTCAAAGTGAGCTCCTTTTATACTTCAAACAGCTCTGCAAACCATCCCAGATTTTTAGCAACAAACTTCTATTTTGTAGGCAACAGATTTTTTACTTCTTTGACATCTTCTCCAACGGTTGGATGATCACAATCTTCATAGATTTTGTTGTCATCGTTCATTTAAACATCTTTGAGAAGCTTTCATCCAAGTCTGATTGATCACAGGATCAACGTGTCCAACTATTTCCAAATCTGCATAAGTTCATTTTAGGAAACAATCCTGCAAAACTTGGAAATAAAATTTCCTGCAATAACAAAGTCAAACAGATGATATTATATGTTCAAATGTGTTAGAATAATTTATCTTTCATCATCTAATAACAGCAAATCAAACATATGAAAGATAGAGAGGGAATCAACTCAGAGAGTTTGATGAAAACTCCCCCTGAGAATGTTTACACAGGTTAAGCAATTTCATGGCTTTGAATCCAGTTTAAAGGCTTTGAAACTAGCTAAACTATTTACAAGCCTCTGAGAACTGATTCAAGGCTTTGAAAGTTGGTTCAAGGCCTTGAAATAGCCAAACTATTCCAAGCCTTGCACTACCTGATCTTACAACAGCCCTCACCATTAATGCGGAAAATATCATGTATATTTTCTAGTAGGTCCAAGATCCGTATTTCACTTCTTCTTGAGCTTGCTTTGGCAAGTCACCTATGAATTGGTTATTTAGGTCGGAACCATTTCAATTCCATACTATGCAACTCTTGGTCCAATTAGGTGAATAACTCTTTGTTCCTTATCCTTTAGATAACGCCTAATTGTCATGCATATAGGTTCATCAATCCAATTGATTTTCCCTAGTTGCGTCAAACCTCTTGCTTCAACATACACACATAACTAGCTTGTGTCATCCGCGACACATCATGGTGAATTAAAATTGCCTTGCTTTGGCAAGCCCGGAATTTAATAGACTCTAATCATGAAGGGTGTTTAGGCAAGAGAAGGCAAAACGCAATATTCTATTTTAGGGATTTAATTGTCTTTATTCGTTTGGTTGATCCCACCAACATGATCTACTTATTTGGATTAGGAAATCCACAATAAAAGACCACCTTTTTTTATTATTATCTTGTAAACGTTTTGATTGTATCGCCATACACACAAAATAAATAACAAGACATGAATAATAAACATCCAAAAAAAATAAAAATAACGTGGCATGGATATGGCCCCTAGACTAAGATATTACCAAGAAAATGATATTATCTCCATAAAGTGACAAGCTTATCTCCATGTGCTCCACCATAGCCGCGCGCCTAGGGTAGGGAGTCTTCGTCGTCTTTTGGCTTCTTGGTTCTCCGGTCTGTTCCTCCATGGTCTTGGCTATCATCTAACTATTTCTAATTCTAGCCTAACACCTAGAATAAATAAATAAACAAAGCCTCACATGTCAAGGACGATGATCAGCTTGCAGGCCGTAAAATTTAATAACTATTACATTAATTTGAACAGCTCGCAGGCTGTAAACCAAACCACAACAAACACAAAACATCCACAATCTAGGCCATATCCATCCACCATGAAACAAAGCACCTAATACAGTTAAAACCAATTTTTAACGCGCTTTTTCAATTTTAGTTGAAATTGGGTAGTTAGGGTTACAACGGTCCAAGGGGTCCAACCTAGGCATAGGCCGAACCCCAAGGACCGCCACCTTGGTCCGGCCCTAGGCCGGCTGCCCCTTGGTGACCCGCCGCCTTGCTTCGCGCGCAAGGAAGAGGGGGGGCTAGGGTTTCGGCCCTATTCTCCTTCCCTTCCTTCCTTGTTGCCCAATCATGGTTGTTTCCACATAATTGTTTCCATAATTGCAAAACCCCTTTTCCAATTATGTGCCCATGAACCGTAATTTTCAAGAACCCAATTATTCACATCATATGTGATTAAACTCACCAATTTAAACATCGAATGTTAAATTAGATCTTGTTTATATTGAATCAAATTCAATTTGCATCTACCATGCCAATTAATTTCAGTTTCGCGTAATATGAATATAACGGTATATAAAACTGAAATCGTAACACATAAAATCATGTTATACACTACGACTAGTGGCTCTGATACCACTTTTGGGTTTTGACATAAGTTACGCAGCAGAATAACAAAATTTTAATTCCAACTCAAAGCACACCAAGGATCACAGGATGTGTACCTTTTGGTTCGGGAGATCACACGAAGAATAATATCCTCATCTCTACGGTTGATCCACGTCTAGAGGTGAGATCTAGATCTTCCTTCTCCTAGTTCTAGCTTGGACCGGAGGAAGGGGGAAGAAGGAATCAAGCAACGAAGAACAAAGAGAGGATCAGCCCTCTCTTTGTGACCGACGGGTAGGGGCGGACGGCTAGGGGCTTCGTCCTCTAGCTTGTCTTGCTCTCTCTATTCCTTTCTCTCCCACTCACTTATGTTATGAGAATTAGTTGTGGGAAGGAAGCTAGAGCATCCTTTATATAGTCCAACAACTCCTTGTTTACTACATAAAGGCCCTTCCTAATCCTACATGAAGCTGGATTAGTCTCTTCCTTGCATATTAGTCCTACTAAGTTTGCAAGGTGTTGCAAAGTGATCCTTCTAATTAATTAATCATAATAATTAATTCCCAATTCTAGTTCACCTCTATTTGACTTGTGACCCCATAGGTTCTACTTACTTGGTAGTAACTAATTACTAACATGGAGCGGTGTCTAGCAACACATCCATGCCACCCAACCAATAGAAATAAGTCAGTGATCCCGACAAACCTTGTGCCCAATATCTCATACTGCATTATCCCTTTGTCCCATATCCGGATTGGACACGAGACATAAATAGTCACACTCGTATTAACAATCCATGGTTTCTCGATCCAGAGAATATGCTTATGCAAGCAAATAACATCAATATCTCCATATTAATTTATCTGAGTATGGCCAGACATTCAATAAGCACCATCCCTCGAGTGGCCGAGGATATTTGCTCCCATTATGTAGGAGGCACAAATCCTCTCTACATCACTACGATCTCTAAGCTTGCTTCCTATCATGCCCGATAGCTATATTTATAGTTGCCCGATTAAGGCACAAAGTTGGATAAAATCAAAGCATGATATTCATCAACTAGAGTATCTAGTGACTTCAAGTCTAAGGATTGCAATTATATTAGCACTACGAGAAGCGATTGTGACTTTAACATAATCTAATGTATCCTTCTCTTTGTGGGTCAATCCAGTATGGCATTACTCCTAATGCATACTCATGTGTTAGACTTGATATCTCCATATCAATCTACACACATACTAGTCTATATTTGATCGTCATGTTAGTCAATATAATGGACTAGGGATATTTAAGATAAACAACACGTTGTATCTAAAGACTTCATTACATTAAATATCACAATAATTAATAAATTAATATTCTAGCAAAAAAAAATGTTCAAACTAAATGTAGATTGCCTCTTGGGCACCTATTCCAATACTTGTTTTATTGCTTAAGTTTCTGTACCAGTCCTTAAGTTTCTGCATCCTTAAGTTTCTGTACCATTCTAGGAAGTTGTTCCCTGACAACTTGTCCTTCTCAATGACAGAACGCATGGATGGTGTCGATGTTTGATTGTTGTTTGCCATTGGAATTCTACAAAATGAGAAATATGCAATTTTAGTATTTTGAACAATTAACTACATTCAATAATTGCTAGATTATCAAATACAGCTTCCACTATATTTCTCGGATTAATAGCCCTCACCATTAATGCGAAAAATGTCATATATTTTCTAGTGGGTTTAAGATCCATATTTCACTTCTTCTTGAGCTTGATTTGGCAAGTCACCCAAGAATTAGTTATTTAGGTAGGAACGTCCTTCCAATTGCATCCTTATGCAACTCTTGGTGCAACCGGGAAAATAACTCCTTATGTATCTATCTCAATGATAATCCCAATTGGCATGCCTATAAGTCATCAATATGATTAAAACTACTTAGTTACGTTTAACCTCTTATTTTAAAAACCACACATTACTTTCTTGTGTTGCCGCATCACATCATGATAAATTAAAATCCCCTTGCTTTGGCAATCCTAAAATTAATAAACCCTGATCATGAAGTGTATCAAAATAAGAGAACGCCAAACGTAATATTTCTTTTAGGGATTTAAATTTCATTACTTAATTTGTTTGGTTGATCCGATCAGCATGATCTACTTATTTAGATCGCCAATCCACAACAAAATACCATATTTGTTTATTATAATATTCTTACGTTTTGCTTGTATCAACCATAAACAAAATAAATAACAAGACATAAATAATAAACATTCACAAAGTAAAAATTAATGTGGCATGGATATGGCCCCTAAGACTAAAATATTACTAAGCCAATGATAATATCTATATGCCCCAAAGTGACAAGCTCATCTCCATGTGCATCCACCATAGCCGCACGCCTTAGGCGTGCGAGTTCTCCTTCGTCTTTGTGGCTTCCTAGTTCTTTGGTCTTATTCTCCATGCTCTTTGCCATCATCTAACTATCTAATTCTAGCTAGCATCTAGATTAAAATAAATAAATAAAAACCTCACATGTTGAGAAGATGATCAGCTCGCAGTTCGTAAAATTAACTATTACAATAATTTGATCAGCTCGCAGGCCGTAAACCAAACTACAAATTAAACACTAACAACATAGGCCATATCCATCCACCATGCAACAAAGCACATAATACAGTTAAAACCAATTTTTAACGCGCTTGTTAAATTTTAGTTGAAAATTGGGTAAGTAAGGTCAAAACGGTCCAAGAGGCCCACCATCATCATGGTCGAACCACCCAAAAGACCAACCCACAGCCTTGGGCCGGTCGGCCTAGCCCCACGCACTGCCAAGCCGCACGCTAGGCTGGCCCGAGTAAGGGGCGGTCCCTGTGGGGGGCGAACCCTTTATGGAGTTGTTTGCAAAATAACTCCTTGCCTTGTTGCCCAAGTTCAGTTGTTTCCAAATTTGGAAAAAAACCCCTTTTCCCCAATAGTGTGCCCATGAACCCTAGTTTTTCAGGAACCCAATTGACACATCATATGATCCCGGAATCGACTAATTCTATACGACAATAATAATTTGCCCAATCCCTATTGAATAAAATTCATATTGCATCTATATGGCAATTTCAGTTTTCGCATAAAATTAACATACACGGTGTAAAAATTGAAATATAGTAAAACATAGTATCATGTTATGTGCTACGACATGTGGCTCTGATAACACTGTAGGGTTTTGATACAGGTTACACAGCGTAATAACAATAATTTAATCCTGCTCAAACCCCTCCAATGATAACAGGCAAGCAACCATAACATGATTAGGGTAGAAACATGTGTACCTTAGTTTGTGTGATCACTACGAAAAATTGTGTCTTTGTCTCTACGAGTATCCACACGTTGGATATTTGACTGGAATCCTTATCCACGTGTAGTTCTAGCAACGGAATAAGGAGGAAAGATATCATGCAAACCGAGGCGGAGAAGCGGCCGAGGGGGCCGACGGCGTCCGGTAGGGGACGGGTTGGATGGCTTCGGCTTCCCAACTTGTCTCTCTCTCTCTCTTTGATTTGTTATGTTCTCTCAATAATGACTTAGATTAGAAACTAACAAGGTGGAGTTCCTTTATATAGTTAATAACTCTTTATTAACTACATAATTGCCCCAATACTAATCATGTCCTTACATGGATTAGTCCACTTGCAAATTAGTCCCACTAACTTTGTTTGTGGTTGCGATATGATCCTTTTAATTAATTAGTCCAACTATTTAATACCCATATCCAGTTTAATCCATATGTTGTGTAACTCCATAGGTTTCTACATAGTTGCTAGTAACTTTTACAAACATAGAGTGGTGTGTACCAACACATATATGCCATCCCACTAATAGAAATAGTCAGTGATCCCGACAAACCTTGTGCCCAATGTTACCGCGTTGTGTTATCCCTTTGTCTCCATATCTGGATTGGACACGAGACATAATCGTCACACTCGAATATCCAATCCATAGTTTCTCGATCTTGGGAATAGGCTTATCCATGAAGATAACATCAATATCTCCACATTGATCTATCCGAGTCTTGCCAGACATTCCATAATCTCTACGCCTCGAGTGGTCGTGGATATTTACTTATATTATTTAGGAGGGAAAAATCATATCTACATCACTGTGATTTCTAAGCTTTGCTTCTATCATGCCCGATAGCTATCTTTGTAGTTGCCCAGTTACGTTGTAACTTTGATAATATCAAAGCATGATATTTCACAATTAGAGTATCTAGTGACTTCAAGTCTAAGGATTACAACACCATTAGCACTACGAGAAGCGCTTGTGACGTTGACATCATCTAATGTAGCCTTCTCGTGGTGGGTCTATCCAGTATGCCATTACTCCTAATGCATACCCATGTGTTGGAATTGATATCTCCATATCAATATAACCACATACTCGTCTATAGTTGATCGTCCTGTTAATCAATATGATGGACCAGGCATATTTAGGTTAAACAACAAAGTTGCAATCTATGGACTTCATTATATTAAATATCTCCATAGATAATACAATGATTTATTCTAGCAAATAAAGTTCATACTAAACAGATTACCTCTAGGGCATCCAAAACCAACAAGACCTACCCTGCCCGAGTGAACGGTGTCGAGGGAAGTCTTGCTTTGACGTGTGAGGTGGGTTTGTGAGCTTCTCGATGACTGGTTTCAAGGTGTTACACCTCAGCCCAAGTACTCGTTCCTGTTGTGCACCATGGCTTACAGCTTGTGGAGTGGCAAGCTTATTGTTATTCCTCTCTTTTTCTATAAATGAATTATGGAGAGGAAATATCACTATAACAGGAAAGCTCCAGGGCACACTTACATGCTCCCCAAGCTAGCAAAAAAGGCTCGCATTAGAGTAAGTGACTGGGAGCTAGACTTGAAGGAGTGTGTGGCCCGCAAACGGGAGAAGATCCCTGACCCCCTGGAAGCCCAAAAACCTGTGAGAGCCCCAAAGAAGAAAGGGAATGAATCTATTAGCTCGGACTCCAATGTGGGGTCCCAACTTGCTATGATCACTCATATGCTGAAGCAGCAGATAGATCAGGAATACCGAGATGGAGCTAGGTCTCGGAAAGAGTTTGAGCATATCATCAGTAGTGTGAGCCAGGTTGGTTGTTTCTTAGAGCATTTGAGCTTTGCGAACGCCGAAAAGGCTGGGTGGATCCATGACTTAGCCAAGGCGACTAATGCCACTGTGGAGAACCCGCACACTTTTGATGGACTCTCCCATTACCAGTCAGATGCATATCCGAATTTGAGTCCTGATGATGAGACTGAGTCTGACTAGACCCATCGGCCCTACGCTTAGGCAGCCGAGTCCTCTTGATATCAATCTATATTTTGTTGAGGACAACGAAGCGCTTTAGTGTCATAATCCGCTAGTTAGCCAATGCATAGCCTTGTTACATTTAGTTTAGTGAGTCAGTCTCGAGTCAGTGTTGCATGTAGGGTCAGTCCGTTAGGTTTGCATTTGCACGTTTAAATATATTGCATTGTATATATTGTTTGCACTTTTATTTATTGAGTCCTCTTACCCAAAACTATTGGTTAATTGAGTTGGCCCAAGCATATAGAGTTAGGAAAAATTTAAAAAAATAAAAATTATAAATTTGAAAAAGGGAAACTTAGGATCTAGAAATTGAAGAGAATCCAGTGAGCTCATGAGAGTAGGAAGCACCGCAGTAGGGAGAATTAAATCCTAGTTTTTTTGTGCACAAGTCTCATGAAGGGATGGCCCGGGTCTTCGGGAATGGTGACAGTAGATTATGAGCATACATTTGACTCCTTTGTTGTGCTAGGAGGATTAAGTCTCTAGGTGATTGAATATTTTGTTCCCCGTAGAAACTTGTGGACTCTTAGAATCTTGGGTGGACCTTCGTGTAAATTCGATTCCATGTGGTATGCGTCTTCGGCCTAAGGGAATCCGAGAGCGTACACAACCATCCTTTATCGTGGTTCTAAGATAAAATCCTAAAAAGCCCACACTCTTAAGCTCTATTGCACGGTTGTAAAAACACCGGAGAAAAGAAAAGAAAATGAAAAATCAAAACATTTGTGCTTCAAGGAGAAACAACTTAATGTGCTTCCGTGTGCGTGGAAAATTTTGATTCCATCAAATGTAGAACTGAAGAAGGAAACTAAATTCAAGCCGTATTACGCAGGAGTTTTCTCCCGTCACTGATAAAATTCGCATTCAAAGAAATAATAGCTAAGAGGGTCTGAAAACCTCAAATGACGTGGTGAAGAAAGATCATTTAGTACCTTCAGATGCCTAGACCCTTTGAGTTGAAAGATGTGACATATCTTGGATTGATTTGGTGGATGTTTGGGGACACCTTAGTGAGTTTGTGCATAGGATCATCATATATCATTTCTTGCTACGTGTTGTGAAAGTTCAAAGTGTGCTAGTGAGGATCTCGCCTAAAAATAAAAAAAAAAAAAAAAAAAAAAAAAAAAAAAAGTGAAACAAAAAATGTTCATTACTTTGTTGCATTGTACATACTTGAATTGCATTGTATATATCATGTAGTTTGTGTCTTTATGTATTGAGTCTTGAGTCGTGTTGGCTAGTAGATGGAAAGTATTCAAAGAGGTGGGGGTATGCATTTGTTGGGAGTGTAATGTAAGCAATGTCGACTCTTGTGTGGAGTCGAGCGTCATCGTTGCTCGGGACGAGAAAGAGTAAGTGTGGGGGAATTTGATAGCGTCTTTTAGGAGTAATATTTCTTTAGCATTTACCATTTATTTGATAGGTTCTTGAGAGAGTTCCGAGCCTAATGTTTATGAAAGAATGCATGTTTATCACGTGTTGCTTCATATGTTTAATTCCAATCTGGGCGCGTCTTATATGTTTTATTTATGCTTAATTGATGAAATTAATCGCTTGGTATAGTGTTTGTTTTCGTTGACAGGAAACAGAGCTTAAGGAGCGTATTGGATCACGGACGTGAGCTTCGAAGGCTAGGAAGTACAAGGAAAGAGGCTCGACCAAGAGTGAAGATTCAAGAACAATTCTGTGGAGCATTTCGCACGAAATAGAAAGCATTTTTCGCGAAATCATTTCATACGAAATGTCGGGTATTTCACACGAAACGCCCTGAAGCTGGCGCAAAATTTCAAGGATATTTTGCAAATATCAAGACTTGGTCTTCATTACCTCGACCTAGGAAAAAAGGACGCAGGAAAGAGCCAAAAACAAGTTGTAGAGCTAGGGAGAATACTTGGAGAGCATCTAGGAGCAAGGTGACGAGCTTGGATCAACATCGTAACACTGTTTTTAGCGTTTCATCTGTTTTTCTTCCTTCTCTTACTTGTATGGAATATTACATGATGGTTATTTCAGTTATGAGTAGCTAAACTCATACCTAGGCATCTATGGAGAGCCTAGGGTTTATGTTTTGCGTAGTTTTCCGGATTCTTATGATCTTTCACGCTTAGGATTTATTATTTGAATGAAGAACTCTTTGTTTAATCCCATTGAACTCTTTCATTGACATGTTAGAGTTAAGATGTATGATTATATCTTTACTTCTAGCTCATGTACAATAAATCTAACGTATTGGTGATTCTTTTTAAATCAATTGTATGCTACGCTTAATTCTTAGCAAGGTAGGAGTCATGACCCGAGCTTGTTACATAACTAGTGATTGTGTTAAAGCAACTCTACCCTTGTTAGGATGAGTGTAGAATTGCATTCCCAAATCAACAAGACCGCAAGGAGAGTTAAGAGGGAGTTTTTAGAAGAGGGTAAATTCAATAGGACGTAGTGTAGTCTTGTGCAAGTGGTGG
The DNA here is from genome assembly GCA_023055425.1 of Linanthus parryae. Taxonomy (NCBI): domain Eukaryota; kingdom Viridiplantae; phylum Streptophyta; class Magnoliopsida; order Ericales; family Polemoniaceae; genus Linanthus; species Linanthus parryae. Next base: position 2,124,160 of record JALGPY010000037.1, on the reverse strand, counting down.
ACCGAAAGACACCACTTAGCCTGCTAGAATGTATCGGTAGCCAGAGTGGCCTGAGATGGACAGAATGATACCGGTGTGTAGAACGATAAGAGACTAATAGGAGTTTTTTAATGCTATTACCCAGCTTAGCTAAGTATTAGAATTATCGTGTTAGAAAAATGAATCTAGAACCATCAACTACCCTAGGTGATCTATAGATTGTGTAGCTTTCTCCATCTTGATACATTAAAGTATTTCTTTTGCATTTTTTATAATAATTGTGAGTCACTTGATTGAGGGTGACAACATTCACATCAACAAACATTTCTTACTGGTTACTTAGTAAGTTAAGTTCAACTGTTTAATCCTAGAATAGTAAACACCTTCCCTTGGGTTCGATACCTTAGAGTCCCAAATACTCAACTTTATTACTTGACTGTATACTTGCGCAATACGCGTAATATAGGCGCGTCAATAACAAGGAAACGATAACCTCGATGATTCAGAGGGTATCCGAGAAAAATGGAACGAACGGAGCGAGGAGCCAGCTTATGAGGAGCTGTAGCTGAGAGATTTGGGTAGCAAAAACACCCATTTGTACGAAGATGATCGTAGGTGGGTTAGCAGCGATAGAGAATAATTGTCGGAATGTTATTATGAAGTGCAATGTTTGGAAGAATGTTGTGCAAGTAGACTGTCTTAGAGAGGGACTCGACATAGAAAGATGGGTGTAATACTCCGTATTTGCATAAATACAATTCGCTAATTAAATGTCCTATTTGATAATTTTGTCTCCCTCAAATTTATTGTTTAGTATGTTAAATTAGAAATTAGTTAGTTAAACTATTTTTTACCAAAATAAAATAAATAAGCTTGGTGTAGTAATATTTGAGTTATTTGAAATTTATTTGAAGTACTAATATCAACATTTAAAATAAATGTAAAAGTGGTTACACTTTGAAACTAAATTTGAAATAGAAGAAAGAGAAAAAAATAAAATAAAAAAGTGGAGTGTGTGTTGATGTTTTTGGCCAAAACAAGGAGGAAGAAGAAAGATGAGAGAGAGAGAGAGAGAGAGAGAGAGAAGTTCGGCAGAGAGAGAGAAGGAAGGAGAGGAAGAAAAAAAAAAGAAGTGAGGGTGGTGTGTCCGGCCAAAACAAGAGAGGAAGGAGAGAGAAAAAGAGAGAGAGAGAGAGAGAGAGAGAGAGAGAGAGAGAGAAACAATGAGAGGTTGGTGTTTGTGGGACCCACTTTGATGTTGGGAGTTGGGAGTGTGTTGGGGAAATGAAAGTGGAGGTGTGTTGTTTACGGAATGAGAGGGAGAAATTCAGCAAACTTTCCCTATTAATAGCCCCTTTTCATTCATTACACAAGAGAGAAAATAGAAGAAGAGAGAGGGAGGGGGAGTGTACGTGAGAAAGAAAGAGAGAAAGAGAAAAAGAGATAAGAGAGAGAGAGAGTCAGCCGCACAAACAAAGAGAGAGAAAGAGAAATAAATGAGGAGAGAAAATATGAGTTATGTACGGGTGAGAGATTAAGGGAGAAATGGGGAAAAATTTATAAGTGTTTTGGGTGCACCACACCAATTGAAGGAGAAATCTTCCAAGGCTTGTTTGGCTATTTCTTCAGAAGATTTATTTGGAGCATCATTGGAGTTTTTTTATTGGATTTATTTGGAGGCAATTTCAGAAAATGAGTACTCTCCGCGTTTACGAACGTCGCGGTGCTGTGATTAATTTTTTTTTTTTTTTTTTGCTATATGTTATATACTTATGAAAATTATTACTGTTTTACAAGTGTTACATTTTCGTTACGTAAATTTCAGTATTGTGAAGTTTGTCATAACAATGAAATTTTTGACTATATGACTTGGAAACCACTTTCTGAATGTGAATAAAATTTGACCTTTTGTGCTCCCCTTTAATGAAAATTACGATTTTAGTATGGTATACTTTGTAACTTGGACAAATAAAATGTGCCATAAAAATTAATTAGACACTTTGACGACGTTATGCCTTGGGACACTTGAGTATTTCTGGCCCGCCATCGGGATATAATAGATGGGTTTCTGGCCCGGTCGCAGGGTATAATATGCGATGTGCCACAAAGATGGCGTATTCTGGACATGTCAAAATTTCTGTATGATACGATGGTTACCAATGGCATTAACTGAATCTGAAATTTCGCTATCTGACATGAGAAATTTGATAAAATATTCAGTCGGAAAATATCTGGTTCAATTATTCTGAAATATTATGTTTATCAGTTCAGTTTTAGCATTTTCTGTAAAATATATTATTTCTGACAGTTATCAGTATATTTGATAAACACGCTATTTTGAAATATAAATGGGAGAAACTGAGCTTTGTGGCTCATTTTGTTTAAATTAAATATTTTCAGGTGACATGGCACATGCGGAAAAATAGATATTCCGAGGCGAGACCGTTGGTAGTTTTAGTAGCTGTTTATGTTTAAGTTTAAGTTGAGCTATTAAGATTATGTTGTCTAATTATGACATGTAATATGAAGTTGGAGAATGTTGTAATACGTTTGATGCATGTTGTATCTGATTATTTGGCTTTTGGAGATATTTGCAGTATGGGTTATTTTAAGGCAAATATTTTAGTTGGTGTATAGTTTTGTCTCTGATCCGCTCATCGTGGTTGAACCAGTAAAATTATCAAATTGACACTTTTGAAAATGTACTTTTCAGAAAAGACGTATTTTTAATGACTGGATTTTTATTAATTGATTAAAAAATCATTTTTAAACAATTGTTACAAAAATACATTTTTACTATTCTGAAATATTTCATGTTGACCCCGAGAAATTTAACTCGCTTCCGCACTTTATTTCACAAATTAAATCTCTATTATTTTTGTTAAACGGTTCAACCCACGTGAGTTTCGTTTGAGGCCTTGGTGGCCGGTCTCGACCCTTGGTCTCGAATTAATAAATCGGGGTCCGGGAAAGGGGGTTGTGACAACGTGGTATCAGAGCTATAGGTTTGGGTTTGGATGTGTGAATTTTGGTGTTAGCCAAGACCATTATTTGAAGCCTAAGTGTTTGGGGTTAATCTGTTAGTAACATTGGAGTAACTTTGGAGTTATTTTTGGGTAACCTACCTTGGACCTATTATTTGGAGTTGCTTGACTTAGAAATATTTTTTTTTTAATATTAAGTTTAATTATTGCGCATAAGTTAGTATTAATTTAGAAATTAGTTTTGGGCAAAAGTTTTACTAGCTTCCTTTTAGGTGGCCGTTTCTGGAGGAGCCGGATCAGGAGAGGGGAACGACAATGCTACCCCTATAACTGAGAACCAAGCCGGTGGAAGTGGACCTTACTCAGGTGATAGGCTGGAAAGAGCCATTGAAGGACTTGCCTACCTAGTTGATGCTAACCGTAGAGAACCTACCTTAGATCGCTTCCAAGGTCTGAAACCTCCATCATTTGCTGGTACCCCTGATCCAGTCAAAGCTGAGTCGTGGTTATTGGAGATTGAAAAGATCTTTGGAGCCATGCGTTGTTCTGAGAGACAGAAGGTGGAGTTTTCCACTTACAACTTGACTGGAGAAGCTTATCAGTGGTGGTTGACCATGTCTAGGAGGGAGCCAGCCATGATGTGGGACCGCTTTGTTGAGATGTTTAATGACAAGTATTTCCCTCAACACCTGAAAGATCAGAAGGTTGCTGAATTCTTCATGCTTACTCAAGGTGACATGACTGTAGCAGAGTACGAGGCAAAGTTCACGGAGCTGTCCCGCTACGCCTCACACGTGGTTAGGGATGAGGCGCAGAAAGCTAGAAAGTTTGAAATAGGACTTCGGTGGAGCATCCGTACCAAGGTGGAGCTCTTTAGGCTGCCTACCTACAACGAAGTTGTTGATCGAGCTCTAATTGCAGAAAAAGGGATAGTAGAGAACAACAAGTATCGAGACCAGAAGATGAGGAATGCTGGTACCAAGAACCATGGAGGAAGAAATCATCAAGGAGGCCCTAGCCAAACTACTACATTCAAGAGACAAGGAGATGGGAATCAGTAGGGGTGTGGCTGTTAATGCAATTAAGGGGAAACCGTACTATCCTAAATGTCGCAGGTCTCACGATCATGATGTAGGCTATTGCGAGGCTGGTGCTTGTTTCCGTTGTGGTCAACAAGGTCATATGATTAAGGATTGCCCCATGTCGCGCCCCGTGAATCAGCTGAATGCCCCTGCTCAGAACCCAGTGGTTGCTAGAGGAGAAGAGAACAGGCGTGGGAGAGCTTTTGCATTGGTCCCTGGAGATGTCCCTGCTGCATCTGCAGTTGTCTCAGGTACCTTCATATTGAATCCAAATCCGCCAATGTTCTTATTGATTCTGGTTATACGCATTCCTTTTTTTCCCATGATTTTGCTAAATCCATTTCTAGACAACCGGAACCCCTTGGTTATGCTTTACATGTTTCTACTCCCCTGGGTGTCATGTTAGCTAGTACTTGTGTGTACAAAAACTGTGAAATATTGGTCGGCGGAGTGTCTTTAGTTGTTGATTTGATACCCCTCGATATTCGAGATTTTGATGTCATCCTCGGTATGGATTGGCTCTCAGCTAATCATGCATCAATCGACTGTGTCGAGAAGAAAGTCATATTTCGTATTCCTAGTACCCCTGAATTCCATTTTGTCGGTACTAGATTTTCGCCCCCACCTCGAATGATTTCTTGTCTCCGGGCTCAAAAGTTACTTCGAAAGGGTTGTCAGGGATTTTTAGCCTATATAAATGATGAGTCAGCAAATGAGATAAAATTGGAAGATGTTCCTGTAGTTCGGGAGTTCTCTGATGTCTTTCCTGAGGATATTAGCACATTACCTCCTGATAGGGAAATTGAGTTCACCATAGCTGTTGTTCCGCGTACAAACCCAATTTCTAAAGTCCCCTATCGGATGGCACCAGTAGAGCTAAAGGAATTGAAGGTACAACTTCAGGAGTTACTTGACAAGGGATTTATTAGACCAAGCACTTCTCCATGGGGTGCACCTGTTTTATTTGTGAAGAAGAAGGATGGCACCGTGAGGTTATGCATAGATTACCGGGAATTGAACAAAGTCACGGTTAAGAAAAAGTATCCTCTCCCTAGGATTGATGATTTGTTTGATCAACTGCAAGGAGCCAAGGTGTTTTCCAAGATTGACTTGAGGTCCGGTTACCATCAATTGAAGATTAAGGCCGAGGATGTACCTAAGAGTGCATTCCGCACTAGGTACGGGGATTATGAGTTCCTTGTTATGCCTTTTGGGTTGACAAATGCCCCGGATGTTTTCATGGACTTGATGAATAAGGTGTTCAAAACGTTCTTGGATGTCTTTGTGATTGTTTTTATTGATGATATCTTGGTGTATTCTAAGAGCAAGGAGGAACATGTGGACCACTTGAGGCTTGTTTTGCAAACCCTACGGGATCATAAGCTTTTCGCAAAGTTTGAGAAGTGCGAGTTCTGGCTTTCTAGGATCTCGTTTCTGGGGCATGTAGTGTCGGAAGATGGTATTTTAGTAGATCCACAGAAGGTAGAGGCTATCGTTAATTGGCCAAGACCTACCAAGGTGACAGAAATTCGAAGCTTTCTGGGATTGGCCGGTTACTATAGAAGATTTGTGGAGAAATTTTCAGAGTTAGCATCCCCCTTGACTCGACTTACAAGGAAGGAGTCCCCATTTAAATGGTCTGACGAATGTGAGCAAAGTTTTCAAGAGTTGAAAAGAAGATTGACTTCTGCTCCTATATTGTCATTGCCGTCAGAAGGTGGAAATTATGTGATTTATAGTGACGCATCGCTGAAGGGACTAGGTTGTGTCATGATGCAAGATGGAAAAGTGATTGCGTATGCCTCAAGGCAGTTGAAACCTTATGAAAGAAACTACCCGACGCATGATTTGGAGTTGGCAGTTGTGGTCTTTGCTTTGAAAATTTGGCGTCATTATCTCTATGGTGTATCGTGTGAAATTTTTACAGACCACAAGAGCTTGAAGTATATCTTCACACAAAAGGAACTCAATATGAGGCAAAGACGGTGGTTGGAGCTGTTAAAGGATTATGATATAAGCATTCAATATCATCCTGGTAAAGCAAATGTGGTGGCTGATGCCCTTAGTCGAAAGTCGACCGCTAATTTGGCTTATGTCATTACCAGCCAAGTTGAGTTACATAAGGAGTTTGAAAGATTGTCATTAGAAGTGATTCCTAGACAGACCTCGAGTACATTTTATGCTCTGATGGCCCAACCTAGCTTGCTAGAAGAAATCAAAGAGGCGCATAGAAGTGATGAAGACTTAAAGAAGATTTCCGAAGATGTGCTTGGAGGTAAAGTCTCGGAGTTTTCTATTCAAGATGGATTTCTGAAATTTCAAGTCCGAATTTGTGTCCCAAATGTGTCCAAGCTTAAAAAGTCCATATTAGAGGAAGCTCATAATTCTAAATTTGTAATTCATCCTGGTGGTACGAAGATGTATAGGGATCTGCGTGAGCTTTATTGGTGGCAAGGAATGAAGAGGGATATAGCAGAGTTTGTGGCTAAGTGCTTATTGTGTCAGCAAGTTAAGGCGGAACACCAAAGACCTGCAGGGTTGCTTCAGCCGCTACCTATTCCCGAGTGGAAGTGGGAACACATCACTATGGTTTTTGTGGTTGGACTGACAAGGTCTTCAAAAGGAAACACCGCCATTTGGGTAATTGTTGATAGGCTAACTAAGTCATCACACTTTCTGGCCGTGAAACCCACTGATTCACTAGAGAAGTTAGCCCAACTATACGTCAAGGAGATTGTGAGATTGCACTGAGCACCTGTGTCCATTGTTTCTGACAGGGATCCACGTTTTGTGTCAAGATTTTGGAATAGTTTACAAGCAGCTATGGGGACTAGCTTAAGGTTCAGTACTGCCTTCCATCCTCAGACGGACGGCCAGTCAAAAAGAGTTATTCAGATTTTGGAAGACTTGCTTCGGCTATGTGTTTTGGATTTCAAGGGAGGATGGGAAGAGAACTTACCTTTGGTAGAGTTTGCGTATAATAATAGCTTTCAGGCAAGTATCGGGATGGCACCATTCGAGGCGTTATACGGAAGAAGGTGTAGATCCCCCATAAATTGGACTGAAGTTGGAGAAAGACACATGTTTGCACCAGAAATTGTCCAGGTCACTACTGAAAAGATTAAGATGATTCGTGAAAGGCTAAAAAAGGTTCGAAGCCGACAGAAGAGCTACGCCGATAACAGACGACGATATTTGGAATTTAACGTTGGAGATTTCGTATACCTTAAAGACTCACCAACTAAAGGTGTACTACGTTTTGGGAAGAAAGGAAAGTTGAATCCGAGGTATGTCGGACCCTATGAAATCCTTGAGCGATTGGACCCGTAGCCTACCGTTTGACATTACCGCCAGAGCTTAGTAATGTCCACAATGTATTCCACGTTTCGATGATTAAGAAGTACGTCTACGACCCTAAGCACGTGTTAGCATATCAACCTTTGGAGCTAAGAGAAGATTTATCTTATGTCGAGACGCCAGTGAGAATTTTAGATCGGCGTAATCAAGTATTGCGTAACAAAATCATCCCGCTAGTGAAAGTTTTATGGCAAAATCATTTGGTGGAGGAAGCAACTTGGGAACGAGAAGATGAGATGCGAAATCACTACCCACATTTGTTTTGAGGTAATTACTTAAGTTTGGAGACCAAACTTCTATAAGTGGGGGAGGATGTAATACTCCGTATTTGCATAAATACAATTTGCTAATTAAATGTCCTATTTGATAATTTTGTCTCCCTCAAATTTATTGTTTAGTATGTTAACATTAGAAATTAGTTAGTTACACTATTTCTTACCAAAATAAAAAAAAAATAAGCTTGGTGTAGTAATATTTGAGTTATTTGAAATTTATTTGAAGTACTAATATCAACATTTAAAATAAATGTAAAAGTGGTTACACTTTGAAAATAAATTTGAAATAGAAGAAAGAGAAAAAAATAAAATAAAAAATGGAGTGTGTGTTGATGTTTTTGGCCAAAACAAGGAGGAAGAAGAAAGATGAGAGAGAGAGAGAGAGAGAGAGAGAAGTTCGGCAGAGAGAGAGAAGGAAGGAGAGGAAGAAAAAAAAAGAAGTGAGGGTGGTGTGTCCGGCCAAAACAAGAGAGGAAGGAGAGAGAAAAAGAGAGAGAGAGAGAGAGAGAAACAATGAGAGGTTGGTGTTTGTGGGACCCACTTTGATGTTGGGAGTTGGGAGTGTGTTGGGGAAATGAAAGTGGAGGTGTGTTGTTTACGGAATGAGAGGGAGAAATTCAGCAAACTTTCCCTATTAATAGCCCCTTTTCATTCATTACACAAGAGAGAAAATAGGAGAAGAGAGAGAGAGGGGGAGTGTACGTGAGAAAGAAGGAGAAAAAGAGATAAGAGAGAGAGAGAGAGTCAGCCGCACAAACAAAGAGAGAGAAAGAGAAATAAATGAGGAGAGAAAATATGAGTTATGTACGGGTGAGAGATTAAGGGAGAAATGGGGAAAAATTTATAAGTGTTTTGGGTGCACCACACCAATTGAAGGAGAAATCTTCCAAGGCTTGTTTGGCTATTTCTTCAGAAGATTTATTTGGAGCATCATTGGAGTTTTTTTATTGGATTTATTTGGAGGCAATTTCTGAAAATGAGTACTCTCCACGTTTACGAACGTCGCGGTGCTGTGAGTAAAATTATTTATTTTTTTTGCTATATGTTATATACTTATGAAAATTATTACTGTTTTACAAGTGTTACATTTTCGTTACGTAAATTTCATTATTGTGAAGTTTGTCATAACAATGAAATTTTTGACTATATGACTTGGAAACCACTTTCTGAATGTGAATAAAATTTGACCTTTTGTGCTCCCCTTTAATGAAAATTACGATTTTAGTATGGTATACTTTGTAACTTGGACAAATAAAATGTGCCATAAAAATTAATTAGACACTTTGACGACGTTATGCCTTGGGACACTTGAGTATTTCTGGCCCGCCATCGGGATATAATAGATGGGTTTCTGGCCCGGTCGCAGGGTATAATATGCGATGTGCCACAAAGATGGCGTATTCTGGACATGTCAAAATTTCTGTATGATACGATGGTTACCAATGGCATTAACTGAATCTGAAATTTCGCTATCTGATATGAGAAATTTGATAAAATATTCAGTCGGAAAATATCTGGTTCAATTATTCTGAAATATTATGTTTATCAGTTCAGTTTTAGCATTTTCTGTAAAATATATTATTTCTGACAGTTATCAGTATATTTGATAAACACGCTATTTTGAAATATAAATGGGAGAAACTGAGCTTTGTGGCTCATTTTGTTTAAATTAAATATTTTCAGGTGACATGGCACATGCGGAAAAATAGATATTCCGAGGCGAGACCGTTGGTAGTTTTAGTAGCTGTTTATGTTTAAGTTTAAGTTGAGCTATTAAGATTATGTTGTCTAATTATGACATGTAATATGAAGTTGGAGAATGTTGTAATACGTTTGATGCATGTTGTATCTGATTATTTGGCTTTTGGAGATATTTGCAGTATGGGTTATTTTAAGGCAAATATTTTAGTTGGCGTATAGTTTTGTCTCTGATCCGCTCATCGTGGTTGAACCAGTAAAATTATCAAATTGACACTTTTGAAAATGTACTTTTCAGAAAAGACGTTTTTTTAATGACTGGATTTTTATTAATTGATTAAAAACTCATTTTTAAACAATTGTTACAAGAATACATTTTTACTATTCTGAAATATTTCATGTTGACCCCGAGAAATTTAACTCGCTTCCGCACTTTATTTCACAAATTAAATCTCTATTATTTTTGTTAAACGGTTCAACCCACGTGAGTTTCGTTTGAGGCCTTGGTGGCCGGTCTCGACCCTTGGTCTCGAATTAATAAATCGGGGTCCGGGAAAGGGGGTCGTGACAACGTGGTATCAGAGCTATAGGTTTGGGTTTGGATGTGTGAATTTTGGTGTTAGCCAAGACCATTATTTGAAGCCTAAGTGTTTGGGGTTAATCTGTTAGTAACATTGGAGTAACTTTGGAGTTATTTTTGGGTAACCTACCTTGGACCTATTATTTGGAGTTGCTTGACTTAGAAATATTTTTTTTAATATTAAGTTTAATTATTGCGCATAAGTTAGTATTAATTTAGAAATTAGTTTTGGGCAAAAGTTTAACTAGCTTCCTTTTAGGTGGCCGTTTCTGGAGGAGCCGGATCAGGAGAGGGGAACGACAATGCTACCCCTATAACTGAGAACCAAGCCGGTGGAAGTGGACCTTACTCAGGTGATAGGCTGGAAAGAGCCATTGAAGGACTTGCCTACCTAGTTGATGCTAACCGTAGAGAACCTACCTTAGATCGCTTCCAAGGTCTGAAACCTCCATCATTTGCTGGTACCCCTGATCCAGTCAAAGCTGAGTCGTGGTTATTGGAGATTGAAAAGATCTTTGGAGCCATGCGTTGTTCTGAGAGGCAGAAGGTGGAGTTTTCCACTTACAACTTGACTGGAGAAGCTTATCAGTGGTGGTTGACCATGTCTAGGAGGGAGCCAGCCATGATGTGGGACCGCTTTGTTGAGATGTTTAATGACAAGTATTTCCCTCAACACCTGAAAGATCAGAAGGTTGCTGAATTCTTCATGCTTACTCAAGGTGACATGACTGTAGCAGAGTACGAGGCAAAGTTCACGGAGCTGTCCCGCTACGCCTCACACGTGGTTAGGGATGAGGCGCAGAAAGCTAGAAAGTTTGAAATTGGACTTCGCTGGAGCATCCGTACCAAGGTGGAGCTCTTTAGGCTGCCTACCTACAACGAAGTTGTTGATCGAGCTCTAATTGCAGAAAAAGGGATAGTAGAGAACAACAAGTATCGAGACCAGAAGATGAGGAATGCTGGTACCAAGAACCATGGAGGAAGAAATCATCAAGGAGGCCCTAGCCAAACTACTACATTCAAGAGACAAGGAGCTGGGAATCAGTAGGGGTGTGGCTGTTAATGCAATTAAGGGGAAACCGTACTGTCCTAAATGTCGCAGGTCTCACGATCATGATGTGGGCTATTGCGAGGCTGGTGCTTGTTTTCGTTGTGGTCAACAAGGTCATATGATTAAGGATTGCCCCATGTCGCGCCCCGTGAATCAGCTGAATGCCCCTGCTCAGAACCCAGTGGTTGCTAGAGGAGAAGAGAACAGGCGTGGGAGAGCTTTTGCATTGGTCCCTGGAGATGTCCCTGCTGCATCTGCAGTTGTCTCAGGTACCTTACCTATTGAATCCAAATCCGCCAATGTTCTTATTGATTCTGGTTATACGCATTCCTTTGTTTCCCATGATTTTGCTAAATCCATTTCTAGACAACCGGAACCCCTTGGTTATGCTTTACATGTTTCTACTCCCCTGGGTGTCATGTTAGCTAGTACTTGTGTGTACAAAAACTGTGAAATATTGGTCGGCGGAGTGTCTTTAGTTGTTGATTTGATACCCCTCGACATTCGAGATTTTGATGTCATCCTCGGTATGGATTGGCTCTCAGCTAATCATGCATCAATCGACTGTGTCGAGAAGAAAGTCATATTTCGTATTCCTAGTACCCCTGAATTCCATTTTGTCGGTACTGGAGTTTCGCCCCCACCTCGAATGATTTCTTGTCTCCGGGCTCAAAAGTTACTTCGAAAGGGTTGTCAGGGATTTTTAGCCTATATAAATGATGAGTCAGCAAATGAGATAAAATTGGAAGATGTTCCTGTAGTTCAGGAGTTCTCTGATGTCTTTCCTGAGGATATTAGCACATTACCTCCTGATAGGGAAATTGAGTTCACCATAGCTGTTGTTCCGCGTACAAACCCAATTTCTAAAGTCCCCTATCGGATGGCACCAGTAGAGCTAAAGGAATTGAAGGTACAACTTCAGGAGTTACTTGACAAGGGATTTATTAGACCAAGCACTTCTCCATGGGGTGCACCTGTTTTATTTGTGAAGAAGAAGGATGGCACCATGAGGTTATGCATAGATTACCGGGAATTGAACAAAGTCACGGTTAAGAACAAGTATCCTCTCCCTAGGATTGATGATTTGTTTGATCAACTGCAAGGAGCCAAGGTGTTTTCCAAGATTGACTTGAGGTCCGGTTACCATCAATTGAAGATTAAGGCCGAGGATGTACCTAAGAGTGCATTACGCACTAGGTACGGGCATTATGAGTTCCTTGTTATGCCTTTTGGGTTGACAAATGCCCCGGATGTTTTCATGGACTTGATGAATAAGGTGTTCAAAACGTTCTTGGATGTCTTTGTGATTGTTTTTATTGATGATATCTTGGTGTATTCTAAGAGCAAGGAGGAACATGTGGACCACTTGAGGCTTGTTTTGCAAACCCTACGGGATCATAAGCTTTTCGCAAAGTTTGAGAAGTGCGAGTTCTGGCTTTCTAGGATCTCGTTTCTGGGGCATGTTGTGTCGGAAGATGGTATTTTAGTAGATCCACAGAAGGTAGAGGCTATCGTTAATTGGCCAAGACCTACCAATGTGACAGAAATTCGAAGCTTTCTGGGATTGGCCGGTTACTATAGAAGATTTGTGGAGAAATTTTCAGAGTTAGCATCCCCCTTGACTCGACTTACAAGGAAGGAGTCCCCATTTAAGTGGTCTGACGAATGTGAGCAAAGTTTTCAAGAGTTGAAAAGAAGATTGACTTCTGCTCCTATATTGTCATTGCCGTCAGAAGGTGGAAATTATGTGATTTATAGTGACGCATCGCTGAAGGGACTAGGTTGTGTCGTGATGCAAGATGGAAAAGTGATTGCGTATGCCTCAAGGCAGTTGAAACCTTATGAAAGAAACTACCCGACGCATGATTTGGAGTTGGCAGTTGTGGTCTTTGCTTTGAAAATTTGGCGTCATTATCTCTATGGTGTCTCGTGTGAAATTTTTACAGACCACAAGAGCTTGAAGTATATCTTCACACAAAAGGAACTCAATATGAGGCAAAGACGGTGGTTGGAGCTGTTAAAGGATTATGATATAAGCATTCAATATCATCCTGGTAAAGCAAATGTGGTGGCTGATGCCCTTAGTCGAAAGTCGACCGCTAATTTGGCTTATGTCATTACCAGCCAAGTTGGGTTACATAAGGAGTTTGAAAGATTGTCATTAGAAGTGATTCCTAGACAGACCTCGAGTACATTTTATGCTCTGATGGCCCAACCTAGCTTGCTAGAAGAAATCAAAGAGGCGCATAGAAGTGATGAAGACTTAAAGAAGATTTCCGAAGATGTGCTTGGAGGTAAAGTCTCGGAGTTTTCTATTCAAGATGGATTTCTGAAATTTCAAGTCCGAATTTGTGTCCCAAATGTGTCCAAGCTTAAAAAGTCCATATTAGAGGAAGCTCATAATTCTAAATTTGTAATTCATCCTGGTGGTAAGAAGATGTATAGGGATCTGCGTGAGCTTTATTGGTGGCAAGGAATGAAGAGGGATATAGCAGAGTTTGTGGCTAAGTGCTTATTGTGTCAGCAAGTTAAGGCGGAACACCAAAGACCTGCAGGGTTGCTTCAGCCGCTACCTATTCCCGAGTGGAAGTGGAAACACATCACTATGGATTTTGTGGTTGGACTGACAAGGTCTTCAAAAGGAAACACCGCCATTTGGGTAATTGTTGATAGGCTAACTAAGTCATCACACTTTCTGGCCGTGATACCCACTGATTCACTAGAGAAGTTAGCCCAACTATACGTCAAGGAGATTGTGAGATTGCACTGAGCACCTGTGTCCATTGTTTCTGACAGGGATCCACGTTTTGTGTCAAGATTTTGGAATAGTTTACAAGCAGCTATGGGGACTAGCTTAAGGTTCAGTACTGCCTTCCATCCTCAGACGGACGGCCAGTCAAAAAGAGTTATTCAGATTTTGGAAGACTTGCTTCGGCTATGTGTTTTGGATTTCAAGGGAGGATGGGAAGAGAACTTACCTTTGGTAGAGTTTGCGTATAATAATAGCTTTCAGGCAAGTATCGGGATGGCACCATTCGAGGCGTTATACGGAAGAAGGTGTAGATCCCCCATAAATTGGACTGAAGTTGGAGAAAGACACATGTTTGCACCAGAAATTGTCCAGGTCACTACTGAAAAGATTAAGATGATTCGTGAAAGGCTAAAAAAGGTTCGAAGCCGACAGAAGAGCTACGCCGATAACAGACGACGAGATTTGGAATTTAACGTTGGAGATTTCGTATACCTGAAAGTCTCACCAACTAAAGGTGTACTACGTTTTGGGAAGAAAGGAAAGTTGAATCCGAGGTATGTCGGACCCTATGAAATCCTTGAGCGATTGGACCCGTAGCCTACCGTTTGACATTACCGCCAGAGCTTAGTAATGTCCACAATGTATTCCACGTTTCGATGATTAAGAAGTACGTCTACGACCCTAAGCACGTGTTAGCATATCAACCTTTGGAGCTAAGAGAAGATTTATCTTATGTCGAGACGCCAGTGAGAATTTTAGATCGGCGTAATCAAGTATTGCGTAACAAAATCATCCCGCTAGTGAAAGTTTTATGGCAAAATCATTTGGTGGAGGAAGCAACTTGGGAACGAGAAGATGAGATGCGAAATCACTACCCACATTTGTTTTGAGGAAATTACTTATGTTTGGAGACCAAACTTCTATAAGTGGGGGAGGATGTAATACTCCGTATTTGCATAAATACAATTTGCTAATTAAATGTCCTATTTGATAATTTTGTCTCCCTCAAATTTATTGTTTAGTATGTTAACATTAGAAATTAGTTAGTTACACTATTTCTTACCAAAATAAAAAAAAAAAATAAGCTTGGTGTAGTAATATTTGAGTTATTTGAAATTTATTTGAAGTACTAATATCAACATTTAAAATAAATGTAAAAGTGGTTACACTTTGAAAATAAATTTGAAATAGAAGAAAGAGAAAAAAATATAATAAAAAGTGGAGTGTGTGTTGATGTTTTTGGCCAAAACAAGGAGGAAGAAGAAAGATGAGAGAGAGAGAGAGAGAGAGAGAAGTTCGGCAGAGAGAGAGAAGGAAGGAGAGGAAGGAAAAAAAAGAAGTGAGGGTGGTGTGTCCGGCCAAAACAAGAGAGGAAGGAGAGAGATAAAGAGAGAGAGAGAGAGAGAGAGAGAGAGAGAGAAACAATGAGAGGTTGGTGTTTGTGGGACCCACTTTGATGTTGGGAGTTGGGAGTGTGTTGGGGAAATGAAAGTGGAGGTGTGTTGTTTACGGAATGAGAGGGAGAAATTCAGCAAACTTTCCCTATTAATAGCCCCTTTTCATT
This sequence comes from Linanthus parryae, assembly GCA_023055425.1. Lineage (NCBI taxonomy): Eukaryota > Viridiplantae > Streptophyta > Magnoliopsida > Ericales > Polemoniaceae > Linanthus > Linanthus parryae. The sequence continues at coordinate 2,108,838 of JALGPY010000037.1, read as the reverse complement.
CATTACACAAGAGAGAAAATAGGAGAAGAGAGAGGGAGGGGGAGTGTACGTGAGAAAGAAGGAGAAAAAGAGATAAGAGAGAGAGAGAGAGTCAGCCGCACAAACAAAGAGAGAGAAAGAGAAATAAATGAGGAGAGAAAATATGAGTTATGTACGGGTGAGAGATTAAGGGAGAAATGGGGAAAAATTTATAAGTGTTTTGGGTGCACCACACCAATTGAAGGAGAAATCTTCCAAGGCTTGTTTGGCTATTTCTTCAGAAGATTTATTTGGAGCATCATTGGAGTTTTTTTATTGGATTTATTTGGAGGCAATTTCTGAAAATGAGTACTCTCCACGTTTACGAACGTCGCGGTGCTGTGAGTAAAATTATTTATTTTTTTTGCTATATGTTATATACTTATGAAAATTATTACTGTTTTACAAGTGTTACATTTTCGTTACGTAAATTTCAGTATTGTGAAGTTTGTCATAACAATGAAATTTTTGACTATATGACTTGGAAACCACTTTCTGAGTGTGAATAAAATTTGACCTTTTGTGCTCCCCTTTAATGAAAATTACGATTTTAGTATGGTATACTTTGTAACTTGGACAAATAAAATGTGCCATAAAAATTAATTAGACACTTTGACGACGTTATGCCTTGGGACACTTGAGTATTTCTGGCCCGCCATCGGGATATAATAGATGGGTTTCTGGCCCGGTCGCAGGGTATAATATGCGATGTGCCACAAAGATGGCGTATTCTGGACATGTCAAAATTTCTGTATGATACGATGGTTACCAATGGCATTAACTGAATCTGAAATTTCGCTATCTGATATGAGAAATTTGATAAAATATTCAGTCGGAAAATATCTGGTTCAATTATTCTGAAATATTATGTTTATCAGTTCAGTTTTAGCATTTTCTGTAAAATATATTATTTCTGACAGTTATCAGTATATTTGATAAACACGCTATTTTGAAATATAAATGGGAGAAACTGAGCTTTGTGGCTCATTTTGTTTAAATTAAATATTTTCAGGTGACATGGCACATGCGGAAAAATAGATATTCCGAGGCGAGACCGTTGGTAGTTTTAGTAGCTGTTTATGTTTAAGTTTAAGTTGAGCTATTAAGATTATGTTGTCTAATTATGACATGTAATATGAAGTTGGAGAATGTTGTAATACGTTTGATGCATGTTGTATCTGATTATTTGGCTTTTGGAGATATTTGCAGTATGGGTTATTTTAAGGCAAATATTTTAGTTGGCGTATAGTTTTGTCTCTGATCCGCTCATCGTGGTTGAACCAGTAAAATTATCAAATTGACACTTTTGAAAATGTACTTTTCAGAAAAGACGTTTTTTTAATGACTGGATTTTTATTAATTGATTAAAAACTCATTTTTAAACAATTGTTACAAGAATACATTTTTACTATTCTGAAATATTTCATGTTGACCCCGAGAAATTTAACTCGCTTCCGCACTTTATTTCACAAATTAAATCTCTATTATTTTTGTTAAACGGTTCAACCCACGTGAGTTTCGTTTGAGGCCTTGGTGGCCGGTCTCGACCCTTGGTCTCGAATTAATAAATCGGGGTCCGGGAAAGGGGGTCGTGACAACGTGGTATCAGAGCTATAGGTTTGGGTTTGGATGTGTGAATTTTGGTGTTAGCCAAGACCATTATTTGAAGCCTAAGTGTTTGGGGTTAATCTGTTAGTAACATTGGAGTAACTTTGGAGTTATTTTTGGGTAACCTACCTTGGACCTATTATTTGGAGTTGCTTGACTTAGAAATATTTTTTTTAATATTAAGTTTAATTATTGCGCATAAGTTAGTATTAATTTAGAAATTAGTTTTGGGCAAAAGTTTAACTAGCTTCCTTTTAGGTGGCCGTTTCTGGAGGAGCCGGATCAGGAGAGGGGAACGACAATGCTACCCCTATAACTGAGAACCAAGCCGGTGGAAGTGGACCTTACTCAGGTGATAGGCAGGAAAGAGCCATTGAAGGACTTGCCTACCTAGTTGATGCTAACCGTAGAGAACCTACCTTAGATCGCTTCCAAGGTCTGAAACCTCCATCATTTGCTGGTACCCCTGATCCAGTCAAAGCTGAGTCGTGGTTATTGGAGATTGAAAAGATCTTTGGAGCCATGCGTTGTTCTGAGAGGCAGAAGGTGGAGTTTTCCACTTACAACTTGACTGGAGAAGCTTATCAGTGGTGGTTGACCATGTCTAGGAGGGAGCCAGCCATGATGTGGGACCGCTTTGTTGAGATGTTTAATGACAAGTATTTCCCTCAACACCTGAAAGATCAGAAGGTTGCTGAATTCTTCATGCTTACTCAAGGTGACATGACTGTAGCAGAGTACGAGGCAAAGTTCACGGAGCTGTCCCGCTACGCCTCACACGTGGTTAGGGATGAGGCGCAGAAAGCTAGAAAGTTTGAAATAGGACTTCGCTGGAGCATCCGTACCAAGGTGGAGCTCTTTAGGCTGCCTACCTACAACGAAGTTGTTGATCGAGCTCTAATTGCAGAAAAAGGGATAGTAGAGAACAACAAGTATCGAGACCAGAAGATGAGGAATGCTGGTACCAAGAACCATGGAGGAAGAAATCATCAAGGAGGCCCTAGCCAAACTACTACATTCAAGAGACAAGGAGCTGGGAATCAGTAGGGGTGTGGCTGTTAATGCAATTAAGGGGAAACCGTACTGTCCTAAATGTCGCAGGTCTCACGATCATGATGTGGGCTATTGCGAGGCTGGTGCTTGTTTTCGTTGTGGTCAACAAGGTCATATGATTAAGGATTGCCCCATGTCGCGCCCCGTGAATCAGCTGAATGCCCCTGCTCAGAACCCAGTGGTTGCTAGAGGAGAAGAGAACAGGCGTGGGAGAGCTTTTGCATTGGTCCCTGGAGATGTCCCTGCTGCATCTGCAGTTGTCTCAGGTACCTTACCTATTGAATCCAAATCCGCCAATGTTCTTATTGATTCTGGTTATACGCATTCCTTTGTTTCCCATGATTTTGCTAAATCCATTTCTAGACAACCGGAACCCCTTGGTTATGCTTTACATGTTTCTACTCCCCTGGGTGTCATGTTAGCTAGTACTTGTGTGTACAAAAACTGTGAAATATTGGTCGGCGGAGTGTCTTTAGTTGTTGATTTGATACCCCTCGATATTCGAGATTTTGATGTCATCCTCGGTATGGATTGGCTCTCAGCTAATCATGCATCAATCGACTGTGTCGAGAAGAAAGTCATATTTCGTATTCCTAGTACCCCTGAATTCCATTTTGTCGGTACTGGAGTTTCGCCCCCACCTCGAATGATTTCTTGTCTCCGGGCTCAAAAGTTACTTCGAAAGGGTTGTCAGGGATTTTTAGCCTATATAAATGATGAGTCAGCAAATGAGATAAAATTGGAAGATGTTCCTGTAGTTCGGGAGTTCTCTGATGTCTTTCCTGAGGATATTAGCACATTACCTCCTGATAGGGAAATTGAGTTCACCATAGCTGTTGTTCCGCGTACAAACCCAATTTCTAAAGTCCCCTATCGGATGGCACCAGTAGAGCTAAAGGAATTGAAGGTACAACTTCAGGAGTTACTTGACAAGGGATTTATTAGACCAAGCACTTCTCCATGGGGTGCACCTGTTTTATTTGTGAAGAAGAAGGATGGCACCATGAGGTTATGCATAGATTACCAGGAATTGAACAAAGTCACGGTTAAGAAAAAGTATCCTCTCCCTAGGATTGATGATTTGTTTGATCAACTGCAAGGAGCCAAGGTGTTTTCCAGGATTGACTTGAGGTCCGGTTACCATCAATTGAAGATTAAGGCCGAGGATGTACCTAAGAGTGCATTCCGCACTAGGTACGGGGTTTATGAGTTCCTTGTTATGCCTTTTGGGTTGACAAATGCCCCGGCTGTTTTCATGGACTTGATGAATAAGGTGTTCAAAACGTTCTTGGATGTCTTTGTGATTGTTTTTATTGATGACATCTTGGTGTATTCTAAGAGCAAGGAGGAACATGTGGACCACTTGAGGCTTGTTTTGCAAACCCTACGGGATCATAAGCTTTTCGCAAAGTTTGAGAAGTGCGAGTTCTGGCTTTCTAGGATCTCGTTTCTGGGGCATGTAGTGTCGGAAGATGGTATTTTAGTAGATCCACAGAAGGTAGAGGCTATCGTTAATTGGCCAAGACCTACCAATGTGACAGAAATTCGAAGCTTTCTGGGATTGGCCGGTTACTATAGAAGATTTGTGGCGAAATTTTCATAGTTAGCATCCCCCTTGACTCGACTTACAAGGAAGGAGTCCCCATTTAAGTGGTCTGACGAATGTGAGCAAAGTTTTCAAGAGTTGAAAAGAAGATTGACTTCTGCTCCTATATTGTCATTGCCGTCAGAAGGTGGAAATTATGTGATTTATAGTGACGCATCGCTGAAGGGACTAGGTTGTGTCATGATGCAAGATGGAAAAGTGATTGCGTATGCCTCAAGGCAGTTGAAAACTTATGAAAGAAACTACCCGACGCATGATTTGGAGTTGGCAGTTGTGGTCTTTGCTTTGAAAATTTGGCGTCATTATCTCTATGGTGTATCGTGTGAAATTTTTACAGACCACAAGAGCTTGAAGTATATCTTCACACAAAAGGAACTCAATATGAGGCAAAGACGGTGGTTGGAGCTGTTAAAGGATTATGATATAAGCATTCAATATCATCCTGGTAAAGCAAATGTGGTGGCTGATGCCCTTAGTCGAAAGTCGACCGCTAATTTGGCTTATGTCATTACTAGCCAAGTTGAGTTACATAAGGAGTTTGAAAGATTGTCATTAGAAGTGATTCCTAGACAGACCTCGAGTACATTTTATGCTCTGATGGCCCAACCTAGCTTGCTAGAAGAAATCAAAGAGGCGCATAGAAGTGATGAAGACTTAAAGAAGATTTCCGAAGATGTGCTTGGAGGTAAAGTCTCGGAGTTTTCTATTCAAGATGGATTTCTGAAATTTCAAGTCCGAATTTGTGTCCCAAATGTGTCCAAGCTTAAAAAGTCCATATTAGAGGAAGCTCATAATTCTAAATTTGTAATTCATCCTGGTGGTACGAAGATGTATAGGGATCTGCGTGAGCTTTATTGGTGGCAAGGAATGAAGAGGGATATAGCAGAGTTTGTGGCTAAGTGCTTATTGTGTCAGCAAGTTAAGGCGGAACACCAAAGACCTGCAGGGTTGCTTCAGCCGCTACCTATTCCCGAGTGGAAGTGGGAACACATCACTATGGATTTTGTGGTTGGACTGACAAGGTCTTCAAAAGGAAACACCGCCATTTGGGTAATTGTTGATAGGCTAACTAAGTCATCACACTTTCTGGCCGTGAAACCCACTGATTCACTAGAGAAGTTAGCCCAACTATACGTCAAGGAGATTGTGAGATTGCACTGAGCACCTGTGTCCATTGTTTCTGACAGGGATCCACGTTTTGTGTCAAGATTTTGGAATAGTTTACAAGCAGCTATGGGGACTAGCTTAAGGTTCAGTACTGCCTTCCATCCTCAGACGGACGGCTAGTCAAAAAGAGTTATTCAGATTTTGGAAGACTTGCTTCGGCTATGTGTTTTGGATTTCAAGGGAGGATGGGAAGAGAACTTACCTTTGGTAGAGTTTGCGTATAATAATAGCTTTCAGGCAAGTATCGGGATGGCACCATTCGAGGCGTTATACGGAAGAAGGTGTAGATCCCCCATAAATTGGACTGAAGTTGGAGAAAGACACATGTTTGCACCAGAAATTGTCCAGGTCACTACTGAAAAGATTAAGATGATTCGTGAAAGGCTAAAAAAGGTTCGAAGCCGACAGAAGAGCTACGCCGATAACAGACGACGAGATTTGGAATTTAACGTTGGAGATTTCGTATACCTGAAAGTCTCACCAACTAAAGGTGTACTACGTTTTGGGAAGAAAGGAAAGTTGAATCCGAGGTATGTCGGACCCTATGAAATCCTTGAGCGATTGGACCCGTAGCCTACCGTTTGACATTACCGCCAGAGCTTAGTAATGTCCACAATATATTCCACGTTTCGATGATTAAGAAGTACGTCTACGACCCTAAGCACGTGTTAGCATATCAACCTTTGGAGCTAAGAGAAGATTTATCTTATGTCGAGACGCCAGTGAGAATTTTAGATCGGCGTGATCAAGTATTGCGTAACAAAATCATCCCGCTAGTGAAAGTTTTATGGCAAAATCATTTGGTGGAGGAAGCAACTTGGGAACGAGAAGATGAGATGCGAAATCACTACCCACATTTGTTTTGAGGTAATTACTTAAGTTTGGAGACCAAACTTCTATAAGTGGGGGAGGATGTAATACTCCGTATTTGCATAAATACAATTCGCTAATTAAATGTCCTATTTGATAATTTGTCTCCCTCAAATTTATTGTTTAGTATGTTAACATTAGAAATTAGTTAGTTACACTATTTGTTACCAAAAAAAGAAAAAAAAAGCTTGGTGTAGTAATATTTGAGTTATTTGAAATTTATTTGAAGTACTAATATCAACATTTAAAATAAATGTAAAAGTGGTTACACTTTGAAAATAAATTTGAAATAGAAGAAAGAGAAAAAAATAAAATAAAAAAGTGGAGTGTGTGTTGATGTTTTTGGCCAAAACAAGGAGGAAGAAGAAAGATGAGAGAGAGAGAGAGAGAGAACTTCGGCAGAGAGAGAGAAGGAAGGAGAGGAAGAAAAAAAAGAAGTGAGGGTGGTGTGTCCGGCCAAAACAAGAGAGGAAGGAGAGAGAGAGAGAGAGAGAGAGAGAGAGAAAGAAAGAGAGAAACAATGAGAGGTTGGTGTTTGTGGGACCCACTTTGATGTTGGGAGTTGGGAGTGTGTTGGGGAAATGAAAGTGGAGGTGTGTTGCTTACGGAATGAGAGGGAGAAATTCAGCAAACTTTCCCTATTAATAGCCCCTTTTCATTCATTACACAAGAGAGAAAATAGGAGAAGAGAGAGGGAGGGGGAGTGTACATGAGAAAGAAAGAGAAAAAGACATAAGAGAGAGAGAGAGAGTCAGCCGCACAAACAAAGAGAGAGAAAGAGAAATAAATGAGGAGAGAAAATATGAGTTATGTACGGGTGAGAGATTAAGGGAGAAATGGGGAAAAATTTATAAGTGTTTTGGCTGCACCACACCAATTGAAGGAGAAATCTTCCAAGGCTTGTTTGGCTATTTCTTCAGAAGATTTATTTGGAGCATCATTGGAGTTTTTTTATTGGATTTATTTGGAGGCAATTTCTGAAAATGAGTACTCCCCACGTTTACGAACGTCGCGGTGCTGTGAGTAAAATTATTTATTTTTTTTTTGCTATATGTTATATACTTATGAAAATTATTACTGTTTTACAAGTGTTACATTTTCGTTACGTAAATTTCAGTATTGTGAAGTTTGTCATAACAATGAAATTTTTGACTATATGACTTGGAAACCACTTTCTGAATGTGAATAAAATTTGACCTTTTGTGCTCCCCTTTAATGAAAATGACGATTTTAGTCTGGTATACTTTATAACTTGGACAAATAAAATGTGCCATAAAAATTAATTAGACACTTTGACGACGTTATGCCTTGGGACACTTGAGTATTTCTGGCCCGCCATCGGGATATAATAGATGGGTTTCTGGCCCGGTCGCAGGGTATAATATGCGATGTGCCACAAAGATGGCGTATTCTGGACATGTCAAAATTTCTGTATGATACGATGGTTACCAATGGCATTAACTGAATCTGAAATTTCGCTATCTGACATGAGAAATTTGATAAAATATTCAGTCGGAAAATATCTGGTTCAATTATTCTGAAATATTCTGTTTATCAGTTCAGTTTTAGCATTTTCTGTAAAATATATTATTTCTGACAGTTATCAGTATATTTGATAAACACGCTATTTTGAAATATAAATGGGAGAAAAACCCTCACTGAGCTTTGTGGCTCATTTTGTTTAAATTAAATATTTTCAGGTGACATGGCACATGCGGAAAAATAGATATTCCGAGGCGAGACCGTTGGTAGTTTTAGTAGCTGTTTATGTTTAAGTTTAAGTTGAGCTATTAAGATTATGTTGTCTAATTATGACATGTAATATGAAGTTGGAGAATGTTGTAATACGTTTGATGCATGTTGTATCTGATTATTTGGCTTTTGGAGATATTTGCAGTATGGGTTACTTTAAGGCAAATATTTTAGTTGGCGTATAGTTTTGTCTCTGATCCGCTCATCGTGGTTGAACCAGTAAAATTATCAAATTGACACTTTTGAAAATGTACTTTTCAGAAAAGACGTTTTTTTAATGACTGGATTTTTATTAATTGATTAAAAACTCATTTTTAAACAATTGTTACAAGAATACATTTTTACTATTCTGAAATATTTCATGTTGACCCCGAGAAATTTAACTCGCTTCCGCACTTTATTTCACAAATTAAATCTCTATTATTTTTGTTAAAATGGTTCAACCCACGTGAGTTTCGTTTGAGGCCTTGGTGGCCGGTCTCGACCCTTGGTCTCGAATTAATAAATCGGGGTCCGGGAAAGGTGGTCGTGACAATGGGGGTAGGGAGGCATGCGAAAGAAGTATACTAGAAATGTCGTTGACACGGCGAATCATAGCTCAGCCTTGCCATTTTGCGGGAATGTTTGGGGACACGCAAAACGAAAGACAATGTCATTTTTGGCAGCATAGTCATGAAAAGTACCATTATCGAATCACCCGTGAGGTCGCACTGGAAAGTCTTGACAGGTGTATTAAGTTTAGTACGAACAAAATTACTAAATTTGAATTCGGGAAGGGCCTTAGATTTTTATTTCAAGGGGAAAATTCATAAAAGTACGAGAATTCATCAAGTAGTAAAAGATTGTATTTGTAGTTAGGTTTACTCAGAATAGGCGAAGTCCATAAATCGCTGTGAACGATATCAAAGGGAGCAGCAGTGCGTGATGGAGAAGGGGAAAAGGGGAGTCGGACATGTTTACCAATCTGACAAGAATGACACAAAGAGTTATTATGGGCTCAAGTAGAGGAAAGGTGGTTGTGGTTAGGAAGGTATTCCAAGACATGGCTTCCAAGATGGCCAATACAATTGTGTTACACCAGCGCAACTAGAACGACCAGCGATTGAGGTGGAGTAGTGGGTGGTTCAAACCTCACCTACTGTTACTCCTTAGTACAGATCTCCCGAATTAAGGTCTTTGAAAAAAAGCCACAGGGGTCAAACTCAACAGACACATTGTTGTCAACTGTAAATTGACGAACTAAGACAAGATTTTTGATGATGTGGGGAGTGAGAGGACATTTTGTAAGTGGATGAGTAGGTTTTGGGTATCAATGATCTGTTTACCAAACCCATGAACTGGAATGCCCATATCATTTAGGCCAACAAACATATGAGAAACTGGACTAGATGATGAGATAGAGGAAAGCATATCGGGCAGAGAGGTAAGATGGGAAGATGCTCCTGAGCGGGGTTGGGGGCCCGACACAAGTAAAGTGGGGGGTCACGGCGGCAGGCGGTGTTGGACACCAGGCCCATCGACCATGTACATTCTAAGGGACCCGTGCGGCAGTAATGGATGTCGTACTTTAAGCGAGACCGATTTAATGTGACTGCTTTGACAGCACTGCTGCTGTGCAATAGTGTAGCAATAGGAAAAGAGAACGTGGTTTGGATTGACCCACAAACATAATTTGATTTCAGTACCAACAATTCAAAGCTGATTGTATACTAGAAACAATAAAACTACACTTCAACATATATATGAACTCAAAAGTTGTTGGTTCGGCAATAACTCACGAACAACTCAATTGAAGCATTGTGTACTACCATCTGTGGGGTACCTCTGGCGCCAAGATGAGCCAAACAATATTCAGGGGTTGTTCTTGGTTTTTGAAGTGCACCGAAACGAGGCAACGAAGGCGAGTCGTGGGCAGGGTGGTTAGAGAAGCAACAGAGATTGGACTGCGACGAAGGCGCTTGGAGGCGACCTTGGCTGCCGGGTTCAGTCTGCCAGCTCCCTTGTTAATGAGGCTGCTGCTGGTGCTTCACGGGTCATCCGAGCAGAGAGAAGAGTGTGGTGTGGAAGAGGATGGTGCAGAGAAGTTCGCCTGCGAGTGGGGATAGCAGCCGCACGCACGATCGGGACGATGGCGTAGAGAGGGTTTTTCGCAGCTGCTGAGTCCGCGAAGAGGTCACTAGTGATCATACGTCAAAGTCCTGGAATCCGTGATCGACATTCAGCAGACAGAGGACGTCGGAGGGACGATTCAAACTGGTGGAGGTCACCGGAAGAAAGCGATGAAGGAGAAGAGCTAACCCCAGAATGGGTGAAAAGAGTCATTGGTCAGGCTCCAATTATATTCATCACTATATAGTGTATTTATACAGGAAACATACATTCCAATCTTATTTACAACACTATTACTAACCCATTGTGACACCTACTTTGGTGTATACCGTGGTGTATATCGTTCTCATTCCAGTCGGAACTGTATTGTGAATGTCGATTGTTGTCTCACAATACGACTCTGCCAACATTCACACACCATCAATCGGAAACACACACAGTGTGTACTATCAATTGCTACATTGGTATGCTTTTAACTAGCATATATATGCAGGTGGACTCAACAGAAGAAAGAGGAGCTTCTTCATCATCGCACCAAACCCAGAAAACCTAGAACACAAGTTCCATATGTATATTACTTACAAAAAATATTGTATGTTTCTCAATCTTTACACCAAAATATCAACAACCATAAGAAAAATAAAAAGAAAAGTTACTTGAGAGGATCAAGCACACCTTCGTGGGGAAATTTTTCATAAACCCTTCCCTCAAATACCACTTTACATTCTACTTTGGCTGAACTTGGTCTTTGCAATCTACCCTCCAATTGTGAGAGGGGGATAAGTTTTGTCTTATTCCCCACCGGGTAGATTGCAAAGACCAAGTTAGTAGCCGGTTTAAACACCAATTTCCTACACCTTCGACATGCAAGAATAAAGAAAGAACAAAAAAAATGTACTATCACACAAGATCAAACCAATGAAATATCAAACCAACTCTCGGCTAGCAAGAAGGCCAAAGGGTTTGCCAAGGCTATCTTTCAATATGGAGATTTGGAAGGAGTATGTCTTCATCAAGAGCCTCTATCTTCTTCTTCAATGAATTGACCTCATAGTTGAGTAACATGTTCCTCTCACTGTACTGCTTCACTTCCTGCCACATCAAATCTCTCTAGTCAGAAACTTGCGGCAGTATTCCTACCCTGCCCAACTCCTTCCCACAATCTTGGAGATCGTCTTCAAGCCGGTTACTTCTTCGCATGTCTTTATCATCTGTTTGACAGAAGAAAAAGTAACCTTAGGTTTAAGCTAGAACCAAATATAAACCATTGAATTATGATGACTGAAACAGCTAAATGGGTATCAACGGTAAAAGTTCACAACTCATGACAATGTAAATCTTTTAAATTTGCGGCCAACTGGGTATCAGGCTATCCACTGAATCTTTTAGATCTTATCCAGAAACATCATACAGAATGCAGATAACATTGTATATAGCAATTTGTTTCCTCATAACCAAGACTTAACAATACAAATTGTTATCAAGAGAAAACAAAATTTAAGGAAGTATTCTAAAATTTTGAAACTCGCTTAGAGTATGGGATAATGCAGTGAAATTGTACAACATTCTTTCACCCAAAAAAATGTAGAATATTATTTCTTTCACAATAATTTGAATCCTCTTTAATGTAGGACACACTAATGAGTGTTATTGTTCAACACGACTAATACATTAAATGCTTTCCCCAAATTTCTATCTAGAATATATTTAAGTTCTTTAAAAAGCAATGACTGAGGTCTGCATTAAGTTAATATATTTTTGGAAAATTCCTAATGCAAGCGTGCAAACATACATCTTTTCTATGTCAACTGTGTGTGTGAATTGGATCTCTCTAACCATTAGCATCTCCTTACAGACCGACAGTGCATGTACCAGCAATGTAGATCCTCACCTTGACCCTACACAAGAACCCCAAATTCGGAAAAAGACAACGTGTGCTTATTGTTCTAAGTCTACTGCTTTTTCTAGTTTCCAGCAAAGAATTGGTCACAACCTGAAAGGCTTTAGCTGGTGTTATTGAAACATATCTCTTCATTTTGGAGTATGATTTTTCAGTTCTTTTCGAACTAAAAGTCGAAAGCATGCAAACACCTGTGAGAAAAGCGAAACACCCCGAAACAATAGGTAGCAAGGTAGGTGTTCCATAATTGTCACTTCAAAATTAAAAATGAAAAGAAAATGAAGATCAACAAGAAGAGATATGGAAAGTGTTTACTGTCACCCTTAGAAATCTAAGGATACATGTCCACTATAATTGAAGGGCATGGCTTACCTGAAGTTCGAGATCTTTCATTTCATGGGTCATGTAAGAAAAATTGTCCAATGCATTCTGCACCTCGCACTTGAGCTGCTAGAAATTTTCAAAGAGAATTATGTACTCAATTTGACGAGCTATGAATCGATGTCTGCCTACTAGGGTAAATTTGCGTAACAGAGGGATGGATCTTCCTGTTACTTGTCCGGTTTGTAATGAATAAGATGAAACCGAACTTCATGTTTTTCGGAGATGTCAAGTTGCGGTTTCCGTTTGAAATTCGCTACTGCCGATTTCGTTGCCGGACTCGGAGTCTTCTTTCGGAAGCTGGTTTTCCCAGGTCTTTGAGTCCCTTGACAAGGAGAAGAGGGAGAGACTATGCTATGGAGTTTGGGTGCTGTGGATTAACCGAAACCAACTTATTTTTCACCAGAGGAGGAAAGAAGGGGCTGACCTGGTTATTCAGTTGGAAGATCTTATTGCCGAGAATCATGATATTACGGAAGATATCCGGACTTCGGTGCCGGCTTCGATTCTAAACCATCTGACCAAACGCTCGTCCAAACCGCCTCTCGGATGGAGTAACGTCAATTTTGACGCTGCGTGGAATAGTGAGCGATGGCTAGCCAGAGCTGGAGTGGTTGTTCGGGATGACCGAGGGTCTCTCATTTCCAGAAAAGGAATTAAGCTCCCCCTCGGAGGCTCGACTAAGGAGGCTGAAGCGGGAGCTTTAATTGAAGCGGTGAAAGTTATTATCGAGACTCGAGTCGAACCTCAGTCACATCATTATTGAGACGGATTCGAAAGGGATTGCAGACCTTTGGAATCGACTGAAGGAGAAGGTCCTATGGAGCAGCAAAGACCACCACTACAACAAATATGACATTTGTTGACAGTTTTTTTGTCGACACACAGTTTTATGTCGATGGTTACGCCATTAATCGACAATATCAGAATTTGTCGATGCACATGATATTTTTTGTCGACCTTTTAGTTATTATTTTATTCTTCCCAATAATGTGGTCAATATATTGGGAGTATTCATTTGATTTTGACATCTACTTACATAGTGACATATCTTTTTGTCAACTTCTGCTTTAAAAAATTGGAGGAGAAATCTATATATACAATTTCGCTTGGTGTGGCTTTCTTTGTCTCTACAGCCGTCCGATCTATTATAGATTTTGGACCGTCGGATGCTATTTTGAATTTCAGCCAAGTATCTTTTCTCACACCCGATTCACTCATTACCCAGTTCTTTGACTTTCGCTCTTTCTTCCTCTCTCTCTCTCTGTGTTCCGAACTACAGAGACTATCGCCGCCCACCCAAATCAGATCTGAATACATCACCACCATCACGAAGGCCGCGATGACACAACCTCTGTGTCCACCTTCTTGCAACATCGAGCAGAGGAGACCGCACATCTTCGGTCCGCGATCTCTTTCTCTCGCTCTCTGCATCACTATCCTTCTACCCCAAATCATTTATCTTGCACCGGCCAAACGGGGGTAACAGAGGGGACGATTGACACTCTTTTCTCTGCGTGACCAAGCCCTACGATCACACTGGTGACATGATCTCCTTCTCCCTGCAAGCTTCGGGTTCTGCTCTAGGGTTCCATCTACAAAGTAAGACTTTTCCCCTCATATGCTGCTATACTTCTGAAATTGGGTTTAAGAGATTCTAGATGGCATCAAACAGTATGACAGTGATGTGTTCTCTCATCTCTGTATTTTTCAGGTAAGCTCTTCCCCTCATACTGGTAGTATGCAACTATTTCGTTTTTTGTTGAAAATTGAAAATCAAACTCATTGTGCAGGTCAAATAAATATGTGCAAACATTACTCAAACCTTACTCAAACATTGCTCAACTCTCACAGGGAGGTATTTTAGGTACTATGTGCAAACATGACTCAAACCTTTTGTCCTCAATTTGTATATTGTAATTGTAATCCCACTGTAGAACTAAAACTAAATACATCACTACTCAGTTCACATCAATGAAAAAATAATTAATGTCATCCAAAGAATACTTATCAGATGACGTATTGAAAGGTTGGGTTGGGCGCTTACGCATCTTGACATGACTTTGGTGATCAGTCTTTGTTAGTCGTTTCAATATCTCTTTCTCTCTCTCTCTCTCTCCCCAGTACCACTTGATAGTGTTAGCGATGATGGTCTCGAGACCTCGCCTAATATGATTATCCCCACCTTCATTCATTTGGTCACAAATTGATTTAGTTTTTGATTGATTTGGATGCAAGGTTAACATACGTGCTATAACAATGAGTTTGATTTTCAGCGGTGTTTTGCATTTCACTCTGATGCATCCTAGAGAACCGGGTAGTATCTATGTAGTATTTCACTATTAGAATCTATTCTTATATCCCCAGGCCGTTACCTAATAAAACAAGTACAATGTCCTTCCAGCATATGCTGCTATTAGAATCCGTTCTTACATTTCATCCAGGCGAAACTCATCTCTATCCTTCATGCCCTTATGCTTCTTATCATTCATTGTACCTATCTATGGCCAATTTCACACACTCTTTTATAGTGACTTTTTATTATGGATACTTGTATTTTTCTATGGGGCTTCATTTTGTTACCTGATGTGATATTTGTTGAATATGCTATGGAAGTCTTCTTGTCTGCTGTTCTGTCAGGTTTTATTTAGAATAGAACAACAGATAGAAAAAACTACTGGAAAGAGCTCATGTATAGTGGTAGAGGTAAGGACAACATTAGAAGCCTTGAGTTGAATGGATCCAGAAGGCTACACTACTCTAAACATTTTAACCAAAAGAGCATGGTGGATGAGGATTGAGGTTATCAGGGGGCTCCATTAAGGGCTTCATATAGGAAGCTGTCGGTCGAGCTTGAAACTAAAGCAAAGATTTGCTGATTTGATAGGAATGTTTTGGAGATTCAAATTTTGTAATTTTGGAATACACTCCGTGGTCTTGAAAGCTGCTACAAAATAGTGGCAATGACGTCTGAACTCCATTTGATCCATCCTAGGGTGCCTAATACTTGATTTTCAGCAGGGGCATGTCTTCATGCCTTCTAGAAACTCCGCCTCCTGCCCTAGCAAATGCAATGTTAATACTTGTTTGCCTTAAGAGACCTTTTTGCCCCACCTCTTTTTCCATAAGCTCTTTAAGCACGCAATATCCACAAGCTCTCTGCCATCCCCCATCCTAGCTGCAGTGATTATTGGGCAGTTCATGGTGGCAATAGGGCCGGTCAGCGGCCAAAACCGGCCCTGCCCGGCCCCCAGACCACCGGCCCGGCCCCGAACTGGCCCCAAATCCAAGGGCTTTTAGTCCTAACCGTTCCGGATCACCTTCCATCCCAAAAGCTCGCCCCGCCCCACCCCCCCCCCCCCCCCCTCCTCTCCCAGCCCCCCACTAGCCTGGCCCCATGCCAGCCCAAACCTTTAACACCGTGAGCAACTACCAGCCGAACATTATGAGGTATCCTGGACGCCTTTTTCCTCATGCATCTCTTGCATCTCATCACTCATTTCTTCCTATCCTCTGTGACATCATGCTTTACGAAATCTTAGGTATTGGATGATTAACTTTCGACTATTCCATGAATGAATTAAAGTCGACTTACCTGAAATCATTCATGCTTGGCTACATTCTGAATCTGGATGGACTATGGTCCTTGATGCCTAACATAAAAGTGGGAATGATCAACATAGAGAAATTGTCGTTTTAATGCTAATGACTAACGCTTTTCCTCAATCACTCCAAAACGAATAAAATATGTGGACACAAAACCTTTCTTCACCACTGTCAAACCACCACATTCTTTTCCCCTCTTAGTTGGAAGGTCAAGTCCCGACTTGTTAGTTTATCTATCAAATTTGAAAACCAGCACAGTAACAATTAGTGTTACTTGTGTAGTTACAGTAGTACGCTCAGTTGAGCTTATTGGGTGTGTTTGGATGAGCATAAGTCACACAAAATTATATCAGCTTATTGGAACGAGTGGTTGAGGTGAGTAGAGAGGCTGCTCATTCCAATAAGCTGATATAAATTCTTCTTATTCAAGCTCATCCAAACATGGCTAATTCTGTGTTGGATCTGTGCCTTCCTTGTTAGGAATCCCTTGATCATTTAGCTAAACCATATATTTGTTGCCAAATGAAAATTGATGATAGCCTTTGTTACTCGTAAGTTGAGTAGTGTGTTACTTGTTAACTTTGGTTGCATCCAATTTGCATACCAAAGTAAACAATGGAGCTAATAGTTTCTGGGCTGCTTGTTCTATTTTGCCTATTAACTCCTACTCACATGGAAAACATTTGTGCTCTCAGGTGGAGAATGTCAAGCAGCGTTGTTTGCCGAATGCCTTAAATTATCCCATGCTGGAGGAATATGACTTCAGAAACGATAATGTAAGGTCCTATTTTTTTGCGTTAAAGAATGTCAGGAACTCAAAATTCTGCCACTGGAGGATCTAAATAATTCCAGGGATCTCACTGCATTTTATCTAATAATCCTTTTGGTTACAGATTAATCCTGATCTTGACATGGAGTTGAAGCCTCAAGCACAACCTCGTCCTTATCAAGAAAAAAGTCTTAGCAAGATGTTTGGAAATGGTAACGTCATGGCTTTTTAGAGATATGGCTTGGTGATTTTGACTTGCGATTGATCGTGATGTGCTGCTTTTTTCTTGTTTCTCGTCTTCCCCCTTGGTGCTTCCTGTCCACGAGGCATCAGTACATATTTGCTCCTTTACTAAAATCGATGTCACATACCAATTTCCAGTTGAACCTACTTGATGGATATGGAACTGTTCAATCAGGCCATGCCTTCACTCTTTAAATCAAACTATACTTGGATCTTTTTCTTCTTTTTTGAGCTTGAAGAAGGATCTCACTAGGTCTATTATCTATAAGTCCTTTCATCGTCTTCTGCGTATGAGACAAACTCTCAAACCCTTATATTAAGTGTGATTTTCCCTTTTTAGTTATATAATATCCAATAGATTTAGTGCAACAATATATGTAGTTAGCTATCCGACTTCTGATGCATGTCACTTTAAGGGAAATGCGATGCCTGAACGCCTCATGACTGCTATGTGTCCCTTGTAGTTATAAAGATGGTGATGGATGGTTTAGTCAGGTGAGGGCACAGGTTGAAGTTCTATTACTGAGGTTAGTTGACTATATGGGCCTTGACAGTACCTAGGCATTGTTTTAGTTGGTGGCATGCAACAAATACAAAACTTTAGGGTAGTGACGTTACATTCCTAGGAGTATTTTTAATGTTTTGACAAACACACCCGCTATTATACTTAACCACTAGGTCGGAATCTTTTCACGAATCCTAATCACCTTTTTCTTACTTGCGATTTATGTCGTCCGCTTCATCGTTGCCGGCTTTTTTCTCATATCTCAAGAAGACATGCACATTAGAAAGTGTGTGCCAGATTTAGCTACTCGGTCGACTATGTTATGTCGCTTCTCATTTATTTGGTTTGTAGTTTGTCAACTACTATGCTGGTTATTAATTTGAAGTAGTGTAGTACATAAATATGCATTTCATTTCGTCGCTTCTCGAGACTTATTTAAGTGGTTTTTATTTTAGTCGATTAGTGAGTTACGAGTCCCTATTGGTCTCATGCTTTTTTTGAGCTGAATTCATTGGCTATTTTGGTGCTCTTTAACAGTTAATATATACACTCTTACTCATAGGTCCTTTACATCTCAGTTTTTGCAGTTCATTTGTTTGGTCTCCTAGAATCGTAGTTTCCTATATTTATAGTCATTTTGTGAAAGTATATACGTTTATAGGCTTAATAACTGAATACTACCATGTTGGCACAGCCACTATGCTTGTTTGTACCCATACTGTTTGTGGCTTGACCTGTAATAATTTTATGTGGTAGAGGTTTTCAATAGAAGGATTGAGATCAGTTCCATCCTATAGGCTGTGCATATCCTACTCCAATGGACTTCTCTTTTTTTTCGTGAAAAGTCGTATGTCGTAATTGGCCTATTTGCTCTGCTGAACCATTTTATGCTTATTACTTTTGTACTACGCCATCAGTCCCTAGATTTCAAGGTGTATCGTTGATTTTCCTCTTTGTAACAAGGAAAACAAAAAAAATGGCACAAGCACTACATAATGGCCTCTCTCAGTCAAATTAACAGCCATACTGTGACTGTACTCTTTTTGGGGACTTGGGTACAATTAGCTAGGAGGATAGTACTTATTAAGCTCATTTGTCCTTTACCCTGCTTCTTCAGGCCCAATTTGTGATAGCATACTTGCAATTATTCGTCGAGTTGAAATATTGTACCTAACTTTATGACTGGATATCTTGCAGGGGTTCGTGAATTGAATACGTTAGCTTTTTGGGCCAGATGGGTAGTTCGATAGCTCATGCCATGGAAACAACCACTGGCGGTCTACTTCTCTTTTTTTGTTAAACAAGACTAGAATATGTTATGACTTTAGAGTTTTTGAAAGAGTACATATGGTGGAGTATCATGCTTAGTTTTTGCAGTTCAGAACGATTTGTTATAGATTAAAACTTGGACAAAATGACTCTCAGTTGTTGATGGAAAACACTCGGCTTAAGGATGTAAAAACTTATTATGCAGTATTATTTTTGTTTGTAATGTAAAAAATCCCACTTTTGGAGGGCTGATCTTGGAATTGAGCACAATTGTGCATATATGTTTATTGAGTAGTGTTTGAATTTTGGGTGCATGTCTGCATATATGTAAAAATTTCCATTTTTTTTTATTTGGTCGTGATACTGGCGACAAACATGTGTGTCGCCAGGAAGATGTAAAAGTGAGAAACATATCTACTGGTGACAAATATTTTTGTCACTTATCTACATAAACTACTAAATTTACTTGTCGGTAGTTGTACTGCCGACAGAAAAGGTTTGTTGTTAGATTTAAACTGTCGACAAAAACTGACGTCGCCTTTTTTTTTCTGCCGACGTAATTGAGATTTGTCGGCCTTAATACTAACGACCGACTTGTAGTGACCATTTTCCGTCAAAAAATTATTTGTCGGTAGAATTTCTACCGACATATTTGGCCTTTCTGGCGACAATTTTTGCTGTCAACGGAGGCAGAATTTGTTATAGTGCACCAGGAGGAAGAGGACGTGGACTTTTCCGAGTGCGGCTGGAAGTTTAAACAGGGCGATGAGCTTGCTTGGCAATCACCACCAACACCAACTTATTTTCTCTCTTAGAGAAACAAATAAGCCAGCTCATACTATGGGGAAATATGTGACTAGTTTTAATAATTAGGTAGATTTGTTCTTTGTTCCCCAGTTTGGCTTAAAGATGTGCTGGACTATGATTTCAGTGATGTTGATCCTACTTATCAATGAATTTCATATTTCCTCAAAATAAACACTGACACTATTCTCAGTAGATGCAGAGGATTGGTGAGCTAATAGACATGTTGTGAGGGTTAGATGCATGAGGTCCTGTAATTTCAGCTGGTCTTTCCTTTAGCACGACTTTGGAAAAGATAGCTAGTATATCATGAAGTTGTTCAATGAGAAGAATTTGATCTCTCACCGTGGTGTAGTTATCATTTAGGCCCATCAAAAACTTGAGAATACAATCATGTTAGAACTAACAATGTGACAGCTGCAGTCCTTTAACACACCACAACTACAGCTAGGAACTGACTTATAATTGGACAATTCATCCCACAATGAGTTACATCTAGTGAAGTAAGCAGTCACACTTAGATCACCTTGTCTGAAATCAACAATCGCATTTGATAATTGAAAAACTCTAGGTAAATTTTTCTGAGATTACCTAGCCTTAAGATCATTCCAGATAGCTAAATCAGTCTCATGATAAAAATACTAGCAGAAAAATACTTGGAAACAGAATTAAGCAATCATGAAATCACCGTGTTATCGCAACGAGTCTGATGAAACCCTAATTTCACCAGAAAAAAGATTGAGAGAGAATGAATGAAGAGACTGTTTATAGAAGATGAAATCAATTCCTTTCACATTAACTACGCTATTACACAGATGTGTATATATATACACCTCTCAACTATTACATAAATTACATAGTAACCCCTGAAGTTCTTATAACTACACAAACTGCATATAATCCATCATTGTTCTTAACATCCCCCCTCAAACTCAGCTCAAATGAGCTGCAGTTTGGAGTTAAGAGCCAAAAACTGAGAATGAGACAGAGACTTGGTGAACTGATCAGCAAGTTGTTCATGAGAAGCTATATACTGAATCTTGACCTGAGATTTGACCACCATTTCGCGCACAAAATGATAGTCAATCTCAATATGCTTCGTCTGAGAATGAAATACTGGATTGAGAGCAAGGGCCAGGGCAGATTGATTATCACACAATAACAGAGGTGGAGAAGAAGAGGGAACACCAAGGTCTGTTAATAAGAAAGTGAGCCACCTAACCTCAACAGTAACATATGCCAAAGCTCTGTACTCTGCCTCTGTGGAGGACCTAGAGACAGTAGGTTGATTCTTAGACCACCAAGAAATGAGGTTAGGACCCACAAACACACAGAATCCAGAGGTGGATCGTCTATCCACCTTGCAACCAGCCCAACCAGCATCACTGTACGCTGTGATATTCAAAGGCAACCCAGATATTTGAAACAAAATACCATTATCAACAGTACCCTTAATGTACCTCAGAAACCTCTTAAGAGCCACAAACTGAGCTGGAGAAGCGTGCATATGTTGACACAAACAATTAACAACAAATTGAAGATCAGGTCTGGTAATGGTCAATAATGCACCAAAAGTACTTCTAAAGAATGTGACATCATGAGGAGTGATTGGAGGTGCAGAAAAAGAACTGTCCTCAAAACTACACACCACTGTGGGAGTAATCACTTGTTTACTATCAATCATCCCAGTTTTTGCTAGCGAGTCTCTGGCATACTTAGTTTGATGAAGCTTCAAACCCAGATCATGATCACACCTCAATACCAAGAAAATAGTTCAATTTTCCTAAGTCTTTCAGAGCAAAAGCCACCTTCATGTGCTGAAGAAGAGAAACATTAAAGGTAGTGCAATTACATGTGATGAGGATATCATCTACACAAACCAAGACTATGCAGATGATAGCACCACACTTGTACACAAACAGAGAATTATGAGCATAACCTGTTCTGAAATGATGCATCACCAAAAAAAATTACAAGTTGGTGTACCAAGCCCTGGGAGCCTGCTTCAAACCATACAAGCTCTTGTGAAGCTTACACACATAGGAGGGATAATGAGGGTTAACAAAGCCCTCAGGTTGCACCATGTACACCTCTCCTGCAAATTTCCGTGAAGAAATGCATCTGAAATGTCCAACTGTTTAACTTCCCAATTTTGAGACAGAGCCAAAGTGAGGACCACTCTAATTATTTGGTGTTTGGCTATAGGGCTGAAGGTTTGGGTGTAGTCAATACCAGTTTCTTGTAAGAACCCCTTAGCAACAAGCATGGCCTTGTCTCTGGCTATAGTACCATCAGCAGCCCTCTTTATTTTATAGACCCATTTGGCACCAATAGGCCTTCTATGAGGAGGAAGAGGAACTAGGGACCAAGTGTGTTGATGAAGAAGAGCATCGTACTCTTCTGACAATGCTTTGGACCAGTGAGGACACTTAGAAGCTTGCAGATAAGAGGCTCGTTCTGTATCAGTGAAGGAGATGGCTGCAACATAACTCTGATATCTGGGATTAGGTTTCAAAATCCCAGATATGACTCTTGTTGTCATGGAATGTGTAGGAGCAGACTGAACTGGAGCAGACTCTGACAAAGGGGCAGAAGACACTGAAGAAGTACTGTTTGTTAAAGAAGAAGAACTTGAGGAGGAGGAGGAGAAAAAACATGTTCATAAAAAATGACATGTCTAGAAGTGTAGACTTTGTGAGAAACCAAGTCAAGACACCTATATCATTTGGTAGAAGGACAATATCCTAGAAAAATACACTTTGTGGATCTAGGTTGTAATTTGTGAGAAGAATAGGGTCTCAACCAAGGAAAACAGAGATATCCAAAAGCTTTAAGAGAATTGTAATTAGGAGACTGATTGAAAATACATTGAAAAGAGGACTTGAAGTTGAGAATATCTCTAGGAAGAAGATTAATAAGACAATTTGCAGTAGATATGGCCTCTAGCCAATAAGAAAGAGGCAAATGAGAATGATGCAACAAAGCTAATGCAACTTCAACCAAGTGTCTATGTCTCCTCTCAACTCTACATGTATGTTGAGGAGTGTGAGGACAAGTGAATTGATGTACAGTACCCCCATTAAGAAGATAAGAAGCAAAAACATTACTAGCAAACTCCCCTCCATTGTCAGTCCTAAAGGCTTTAACGGAGGCATTGAATTGAGTGTGAACATACTTAGAGAAATGAAGATAAGAAGCATAAGCCTCTGATTCAGATTTAAGAGGGTACAACCAGCAGTATCTACTATAGTCATCAATTAAAATTAAGTAGTACAAAAACTTTTGAAATGAAGGGTGAGGAGCTGGACCCACACATCAGCATGAATAAGATCAAAAGCATGAGAAGTAGATACTGTAAAAGGGAATTTGTGACTTTTAGCAACAGCACAATGTTCACATACATGATTAGAACTAAGCACAGGAAAGTGTAAATGATGAGCTAAATGATCATAGATTTTCTTTGAGGGGTGACCCAATCGGCAAAACTGGGGAGGAGTACAAATCAAACTATGACCATGTGAACCTGTAATCCAATTTGAAGCTAAAAGATCAGCAAGCTGGTTGCCTTCTCTCCAAATATGGCAAACAGAACTATGAGTATTATCCAGTAGCACCTGGATTTGAGAGATAAGCACCCAGAAAGGCAAAGAAGTTGTTCCATTCTTGATCAAATCCACTGCATCCTTGGAATCAGACTCCACCACCACATTAGTGATACCACAGAACTCTAACCATTTCAAACCTTGCAATATAGCCCAAATCTCACCATTTAGCACAGAAGTATGACCAACACTCTCTTGAAAGCCCCAGAACCACTCACCCAAGTCATTTCTGCACACCCCAACCACAATCCACATTTAATTTGACTGAATTCAGAGGGGTTTAGACCATGAAACTAAGATTGGCTTCTGCACCAAAGATTGGACATCCAGAGACATATCCAGAGAAACTCTCTTAGCTTGATCAAAAATAATTCTATGAGGATTTAGTTTCAGCTGAAAATTAGGATCATGAGTCCTTTTATTATGCCAAAACCAAATATTAGAGATACCAGCCAGGAAGATCAAATACCAGGGAACACCATCCACTAATAATTTGTCAAGAAAATGCAAATTCCAATCCACCCAATCTTGAACACTTAGCAGAGAAAACTCACCAAAGCCAGAACCTGGTAAAAGCTTGAGCCAGATTTGCTTAACCCAAGGACAGTCTCTAAGGGCATGAAGAGTGTCCTCACAAGGATGAAAAAAAAAGGGGCAAGAAGAATCATGAATAATACCTCTTGAAGAAAAAAACTTTTTAGTAGCCAATCTATCATGCTTCACCAACCAAGCTAAAGTCTTCCACCTCTGAAAACCTTTACTCTTCCAAACATTTTTCCAACCTTTACTTGCTGCACCTGAAGTGCCTAGCTCAAGGAGCTCACAGTACCCAGAAGCAACTGTGTAAGAGCCCTTAGCTTCAGCCAACCAAACAGGAGTATCATAATCATCAGTAGCATTACTTAAGACAGTACCAGTGATGAGTTGCACAATGTGATCAGGAACAAGACCAACCAATCTTTGAATATCCCAGCCATCACTTTCAGACCAGAAATCACTAACTTTAAGAAATAAATCCCTTTCACTAACTTCATGGAGAGCCACATTCAACAATTGAAACTTACCTAACCATTGGTCTACCCAAAAGAGAGTAGAGTTGCCATTTCTCACACTAATGCCAGCACCACCTTTAACAGCTTCTAAACTCTTGTAAATCTGCTTCCACACCCTAGAGTGATGTGCCTTAGGAGGAGGAAAAGGAGTGGCAGAATTACCATCCCTATACTTGACATCAAACTCTTCAGCCCACCTTGGCTTATTTCTTGAAAATAATCTCCACCCAGTCTTAGCTAAGAAAGCTAAGTTGAATTTAGCAAGATCCTTGAACCCTAGGCCACCAACCTCTTTAGGGAGACAAACTTTCTGCCAACTTAAAAGAGAAACCTTATCTTTTTCAGCTGAACCCCCCCCCCCCACAAAAACTTTCTACAAGTTATGTCAATACTTAGGAGAGTTTTAGAAGGTAAAATGGTGGTTTGCATAGCATAGGAGGGTAAAGCCTGAAGCACACTACTGACCACCACAGCCCTGCCAGCTAGAGAGAGCTGACTAGCTTTCCACCCAGAAAGCTTCTTTTGGACTTTATCAGAAATAAACTGTACATGATTGTTGCTGAACTTACCATGAATTAAAGGCATACCCAAATGCAGCCCCAAATCATCTGTTAAACTGATGCCTGCCTGATGACTGAGCTCTCTAGCCTTGCTTCTACCAGCTGCAGGGCCCACAAAGAGTCTAGACTTCTCAAGACTAATACTCTGACCAGTGTCTTCACAGAACTCAGCCAGCACCCTTCTCATAACCTGGATTTGCTTTGAAGTGGCTTCTCCAAAAAGGAGGAGATCATCTGCAAAAAACAGATGAGAAATAGCCATCCCTTTCTGAGAGCACTTCAAACCCCTCCACTTCTTGCTATCAACTGCAACTTGAATTTTTTGTGCCAAAACTTCCATAGTCAGTAAGAAGAGGTAAGGGGAAATGGGGTCCCCCTGCCTCACACCTCTCTCAGGATTGAAAAAAGGCTGCTTCTCTCCATTCCACAACACACTAAAAGTAGAGGTAGACACTATGTCCATCAACAGAGATCTCCAAGTAGGGGGTAAACCAATTTGAGAGAGCACAGTGTCAATAAGAGACCATTTAACCCTATCATAGGGCTTAGCCAAATCCACTTTAATAGCTAGGCCACCTTTTTTGCCCTTTTGAGTTTTCAAACAATCGAACAACTCTTGAGCCAAAATGATATTGTCACTAGCATGTCTACCAGGTAAGAAGCTATACTGATGGGGGTGGATAATTCTTTGAAGAATGGGTCTAAGCCTTTGAGTTAGAACCTTTGTAATCAACTTAAGAGTTACATTACAAAGGCTAATAGGCCTTAACTGGGAAAAAGTGGTAGGGTTTGCCACTTTAGGAATAAGAGCAATAAGAGCCCCATTAATACCCACAGGTAACTTACCAGAGCCTACTGCCTCTTGAACCATAGACACCAAAGTAGAGCCCACCACAGCCCACTGATTCTGGTAAAAAAGAGGAGGAAGCCCATCTGGACCAGGGCTTTTATAAGCTCCCATAGAGAAAAGGACCCTCTTGACTTCATTAGCAGAAATATGCAAAAGGAGCTGTTGAATCTCAGATTCAACCAGCTTCCCTCCAAGCCAGACAACATTTTGAACTATAGACCCAGCATCATCAGAGTAGAGAAGCCTAAAATTCTCAGTCACTTCCTTCTTCAGAATAATGGAGTCCTCACACCATTGACCAGAACTCAACTTTATCATAGCTATCTTACTTTTAGCCCTCCTAGACACAGTAGTTAGGTGGAAGAACCTGGTGTTCTTATCACCTAACAAAATTCTATTCAATCTTGACTTTTGGAACCAGAACACTTCTTCCTGCAAAAGAATGGAGTGAAGCTGATCTTGAAGAGAAACCTCCAACTCAGAAAGAAAGACACTATGCTTAGTAGCAAGGAACTTCTGCACCCCAGCCAGTCTAGCAAGGATCCACCTCTTCTTTTGGAAGATGTTACCAAAGACAGAGTGATTCCAATCCTTCACTTGTCTAGTAAAATGCTCAATAATATCAGCAATAGAGTTACCAAAGAGTCAATGTTGCTCAACAACAGTTTTAAAGTCCTTCTCATACAGCCAAGCTGCCTCAAACCTAAAAGGCTTAAGATCAGCAGGAGGAAGGGCCAAACCATCAGTGTCCACAAGCAGGGGGTGGTGGTCAGAACTGATTCTAACCACATGCTTCACAATAGCATTTGGGAAAAGTTCCCTCCAAGAACTGTTGCAGACAGATCTATCAAGCCTCTGCTTAATCACCTTCCCCTGTTGAGAATTAGACCAAGTGAAATGAGGGCCAAAGAACCCCATATCATGAAGCTGACAATTATCAAAACAGTTAACCATCTTCTCACACCTTCTATTGCTCACTGGTCTCCCACCAAATTTTTCAGAAGCACCAGCAACTTGGTTAAAATCTCCAGTAAGTAACCAAGGCAGAGAATGACTTTGAGAAATTTGGACTAGGTAATCCCACAGATCTTCACGAGTAAGGGGATGAGGGCTTGCATAAACAGCAGAAAAAAGCCAAGAAGGTTGATTTACTCTCTTAATCACACCAGTGATCACCTGAGAGGAAGAGGCAATAACCACAATTTCAACCTCTAAAGAATTCCAAAATAACCAGATACCACCGGAGTACCCAACAGCCTCCACAGCACTGAATTGATCAAACCGTGAACGGCGACAAATATCCATAGCTACACTATTTGAGACCCGAGGCTCAACAATAACAAGAACATAAGGTGTATAAACACGACACAGTTCCAGAAGAGAACGAACCGTTTCTGAATTTCCTATGCCCCTACAATTCCAAGCAAGGATCTTCATTAAGAAACTAGGAAGATTGTTGTCGGGCGACCGGCCGTGCCGACTTCCCAGATTGGGACGCGACTGCTCCTGCAACTCCCTCAGAGTGCTTATCAAAATTCTCAACCGAGGAGGGAGAGAAAAGTTTATTTCCACCCATGGTTGATGTTCCTCCGGCAGTGAAGACCATTTCTGTATCGAGAAGTGGACCAAATCGATTGCCGGTGCTGCCTCCACCAACATAGAAGGGAGCCAATCCTGATTGACAACGACCGGCACCTCCTCGCTGCGAAGCCGACGAATTACGACGTCCATTACCCGAACTCTTCTTCTCCCTCCGATCAATCCCACCTAAACTTGAGTTCGAAAGGGAAGGGAAACGATTCTGATCAATTGTTTGAAACGGCGCACGAGGCACCTCTTTCTGTTTATTAGGGTTTGAATTCCCAGGCTTGCCACGTCCGCCCGCCAACGCGACCTTTTTAGCCACCTCCTGCTTACGTGTGCCTTTCTGATTGGCCATAGAAGGCCCAGCCGCGTCACCCAAAGGAAATGATCCAGTGTTTGGGGGTGTATCAAACCCAAAATCACCACCATTGAAAGGAGACCCCGAAAACAGATTGCTCCCTCCTAGTGGTACACCCGCCTCACCCGATCCCAACTTTCCAGATCGGGTAGGGTTACCCGGTTTACGTCTCCTGGGTCGGGCAATCGTCCACGCCCCAAATTTCGCCTTCTCCGGCTCCGACGCCGGCGCCATCGTATCCTCAACTTCCACCGGAGCAACAACCACCGGAGCGAGCTTTGGACACTGATCTTTCGTATGACCATACACACCACACTCATAACAGATTCTCCGAAGCCCTTCATATTCTACCGGAACCTCCTTGCCATTCATCCAGATCACCGGAATAAGACTCCGATCCAGATTAACCTCAACACAAATCCGAGAAAATTTCCCTCGATCCGCCGCAAGCGTAACCGGATCTACTTTCAAGGCAGTCCCAAAACGCCCAGCAACCTCCATCAAAACATCCTCATCATAGTATTCAACGGGAAGCCCACGCAAACGAATCCAGATTAGAGTAGTCATCGCCGTCGGGCCAGACGGATCGAAATGAGGATGCCATTTCTGAACGGTGATATAGCTACCCTGTATCATCCACGGTCCATTGAGTAATACCCTCTCATAATCACTTTTGCAGTAAAACCTCACACAATAGTGGCCCTTCTTCAGATCTACAAGCTCAAACCCTCGATCAAGCTTCCACTGAGCCGTGAGACGCTCATGAAGAACACTATATAGCGGTTCCTTCCCTAACACATGAAGGATAAGAGCTCGGCTCCATGGCCGATGCAGTTTTTGGAGCTTCGATCCACTGATCTGAATATGCACGCTACCATCCGGTCGAACCTCTGATTGAACACCAGAAGCATCCACCGACTCGAGCTCAGCCATACCATCATCTTCAACATAGATCCCCTTTGGGGGTTGGATCAAAACATTTCGGAATTGACGATTTCCAGAAATTGAGACATCCTCATCCGAGGAACTCGAATGAGCAACGAAACGGCGTTTGAAACACGATTGATTCAGGTGGTGGTGAGGATGCGGAGTTGAGAAAGAATTTTCCGGCGGCAGAGATGGCGCAACGCCAGAAAACGGTTTTTCAGAATTCATGCCTAGAGAGAGAAATTTTTAGAGAGAGAAAACATTTTTCGGAACAAGAGCCGAGTGTTTCCCTTTCCCACATATCTGACAAGTCAAACCAGTAGAGAATCCTCTGCCTCTGTCATAAGGACAAAACTGAGCTACATTATCAGAGGGATATGAAGAAGAAGCCTGAGATCCAAACTTAGGTTTGTAAGGAGAATAGCCCCTTCCTTTTGATGCATACATAGCCTGAAATTATGGTGGATTAAAACTAGTAGACATCACAGGAGAACCATTTTTAGAAGTGTGCAAAGAAGACACAGGAGAAATCCGCAACTTATTCATGGAGTTATGCAATTCTTCACATTGCAAAAGAGAGCTCAATTCAGCTACAGTAATAGGTGAAGACCTAATACGAACACCTGATTTAATATGCTCATAAACCGGTGA
The DNA here is from genome assembly GCA_023055425.1 of Linanthus parryae. NCBI lineage: Eukaryota > Viridiplantae > Streptophyta > Magnoliopsida > Ericales > Polemoniaceae > Linanthus > Linanthus parryae. The sequence continues at coordinate 2,079,594 of JALGPY010000037.1, read as the reverse complement.
GAGTCCCTTGAGAATATAAAGAACTAGGTCTTCTTCATAAACAATTTCCCCAACTTGAAGAAGACTATCTGTGAGAGCTTTAATACGATTCAGATAGGCGTCCATGGTCAAGTCACCTTGCTCAATTATGTACAGAGTAAGCTTCAATTGATGCACATGAGAGTGTGAAAGAGACAGAAAACGAGTGGAGAGACTAGACCAGATCTCAAAAGAATGCGTCAAATGCAAGATTAAGGGAAGAACAGTAAAAGAAATCGCAGCGACTAAGCAACTCTTGAGATGCTGATCAGTAGCGCGCCAACGAAGATACATAGAATTAGGAACTGACTCACCAGTTTCCGACGAAATCGACAGCGATGGAGGCGGTTCCTTCCCAAGAACAAAATCCAGTAAATCATTTGCAAAAAGAGCAGTCTCCATTTATGCTCGTCATATGCTGTAATCGGAGGAATCAAGCTTGATTTGTATCAGCGACTTTAGATTGGAGACCAGAAAATGAAGACCCGACGGAAGTGAATCACCAGACGACGCCATGAGAGACATCAGGACGAAGAGAGGAGAATCACAAACGCAGCAACGAGCGACGACCACACAGAACTCAGAAGAAACCACCGACGATTAGCCTGAATGGCTCTGATACCATGATGAAACCCTAATTTCACCAGAGAAGAGATTGAGAGAGAAGGAATGCAGAGACTGTTTGCAGAAGATGAAATCAATTCCTTTCGCATTAACTACGCTATTACACAGATGTGTATATATAAACACCTCGAGTATTAAGGAAATTACATAGTAACCCCTGAAGTTCTTATAACTACCCAAACTGCATACAATTCATCATTATTCTTAACAAATTCCCGTACTCACGTAGAGGATCAGTTATAGTTGGTTCACGAATAGATCCATAAACGAACCCTAACTTGTTCTTTGCTTTGAGAGTAACTAAATTGAGCGACTCCAGACTGACACTTGCGAGACTAAGATGATATATGGAGATTCAGAGTGACTGAGAAAGTACAGCGACGTCGGACTGACTCAAATCGGCCAAGTTGTTTGAGATCCAACCGCTGATTCGTAAGTAATCGACATCATCCTGAGGTCGGATCAATTCGAAGCTGCAGTAGTGAGAAATGAAATCGTCTTTGACTACGCCTTCTGTGCTACTGTAATCAACGTATGGTACCCGGAGAAGAGCCTGAGATCACAGTTTTCTGGTAATAAGCTCTTGTACCATATTGGAAATCAGGGAGAGAGAAAGAAATTAGATCTGAAAATGTGAAGAGGGAAAAACTCAATTGAATTATAATTCAGTTAGCACAAAAGTGCTTATATACCACTACCTTATTACATAGAAGACCTTGAACTCTAACATAATACCACAAACTACCTAAGCACATAGTTTGACAAAATGACAAACAGTTACCCCTCTACATAACATAAATCTAATATACCTCATATGTCGGTTTCTACACTTGGAACCGGGACATCAAAAACTCGGAATCAAAAGAGGCTTATTTTGGTGTTTTTATGGAAATGATGCTTATTCTCATGTTTATGGGCCATATAGGCCAATTTGTGTGGAAAAGAGCATTATATGGGGTAAGAGACTTCTTCAAAAAGGTCTATTCTGGACTATCGGGAATGGTGATAGTATTAAGCCTTACTTGGACAACCGGATACCAGAATGCACGACCCATCGTTCCACGCTCAAAGTCACGAAATTCTTCCGCCAGACTATAAAAACAATGGAAAAATCACAGCTCAGTTGACCAGATTTTACGAATCCAGATTCCACTCGCAGATCAACAGGACTTACAAGTCTGTCCTTGGGAAAAATCAGGTAATTTATCAGTCCGGTCCGGTGTACTTACTTACCTTGATCGATCTGAGAGCAAACAATCGCCCCATCATGATTTAGCATCTAAACCTCCAGGCAAAACTCCAATCATTCCTTTGGAAGTTTCTCGTTAACAGTCTACTCATTACGTCCAACCTCATTATAAGAAACATCCAAGTAGTTAACACAATGTGCCAAAAATGTAAATTGTTAGAATATTTAATCTGCTTAATCAATAAGAACATAAAAATTAAACGAAGAACCTGTCACCAAACTTGGCAAACTGAAGAATCGAAGAGGAACGCGTTGACGAACGCTTTCCTTAAAGCATTTTGCCCCCCGGTGCTATCGGTTTGAACGGAACAATCGCCTCCCAGGACTCCCCTTGTCGCAATCAACCGGCGTAGCACTTGCCCTTGATTGCCCGGACGGAAAGACTTGATGAACAGTACTTGAGAGCAAGAAAGAGATAGAGATTGAGAGTGAGAGAGATGATTGTTGTGTTCTTGGATTGAGACCTCAATTCTCAATTTATAGCCACTATGGAAGAGAAGAAGCTGGGCAAACGTATGCCCTCTCTTCATCTTCAATTCACTTACGTTGTAGTTTTAAATAGGGCATTTAGTTTGCAGGAGATAAATTAATTAGGCATTCAACTTACAGTAGGTAATTGATTGTATGTAACAAAAACATAAACATCATATTATATCTTGGTCGACCCACGACCCAGACCCGCCCAAAGCGGTCCGCGCGTGTGTTTATTGTTTTTATTCAACACAATTCTTCCCCAAAATTGCAGCCTAATGAACGTCATCTCAACACAAATTACACGGACAATTTGCTCATTCACCTGAACAACATTGTACCGTAACACCCTCAATCACTGGGTTATCTCATGAGCTTAAGTTGAGCTCAAACTTCAACTCACGAGATTATCCGACAATCCCCCACATGAATGACCAAATTGGACATTCATCAATCTCGGTCTCAAATAAACTGTCCTGAAGCTAATCGCATAAAGATAGGTGGTCATAAACCTTGAACCTTCTCTTAGTGACACACTGCAGGATGTGCTGGCTCACTAGTGCGCCAAAGGCCTTGAACTGCTTGCCAATGGTGCACACCAAGTCGGCAGTGCTCACGCAATTAGGACTTCTAGTCATTCCGTCCTCATGAATGTGATCATTTGGCCATTGAGACACGTTTCCCGGTTTCATGAGTGCTATAGAGAATTCAGCCTTTCAATTCTCATAGAGCCGGCCCCAGCTCCACTCATATAGGTGAACTCTATTGGTACCTTGCTATACCAGAGTTCATTAAGAGTTTAACTCATCCTCGATACAATGCAAGACATCACATTATCAAGCCAAAGGAAGGGCCAGGAAAGAAACTTTCCAATAATGGTGATGTATCCCTATCCGTACATAGTTAGGTTGTCCCTTTGAACCTAATTCTTGGGATCTCCAGTCACTTAGGTAGGGTTTGCCACTATGACAGATTTTTCAAGAGGCTTCAGACCCATTCCTTTTGATAAAGTCCAGACTTGCTCTCTCGGTAGTCCTTTAGTCAGCGGATCCGCTAGGTTATCCTTAGACTTAACGTAATCGATCGATATTATACCGTTCGAGAGCAACTGTCTAACAGTATTGTGTCTACGACGTATATGTCTAGACTTGCCATTATACATAGCATTTTGTGCACTTGCAGACTAACTATCGCAGTGTATGCAAATTGGAGGTACCGGTTTCGGCCACATAGGCAAGTCCTCTAGAAAGTGACGAAGCCATTCAGCTTCTTCACCAACCTTGTCCAACGCAATGAACTCAGATTCCATCGTAGACCTTGCTAAGCACGTTTGCTTTGTAGATTTCCACGACACTGCTGCTCCACCGAGCATGAATACATATCCACTTGTGGATTTCGAATCCTTCGTGTCAGAAATCCAGTTAGCATCACTATAACCTTCTAATACCGCTGGGTATTTAGTATAGTGTAATCCAAAATTCTGAGAATATCTTAAATATTTCAGAACCCTCACCGCTGCTTTCCAGTGGTCTACACCAGGATTGCTCGTAAACCGACTTAGCTTGCTAACTGCCTGAGCAATATCTGGTCTTGTACCAATTTTAATGTACAATAGGCTACCAACTACTTGAGCATATTCAAGTTGGTTAATTCCTTCTCCGGTATTCTTGGTAAGATGCAGACTTACATCAACCGGAGTTTTCACAGGTTTGCCTTTATCTTTGTCAAACTTATTGATAACTTTCTCAATATAATGTGATTGAGATAAAGCATACCCTCCTCGTGTTTTAGAAATCTTAATTCCTAAAATCACATCAGCTAGACCCATGTCTTTCATGTCAAAATTCTTGGTTAACATCTTCTTTGTATCTTCGATGACCTTCTTGTTGCTACCCAAAATAAGCAAGTCATCGACATACAAACAGACTACTACATAGTCTCCATGAGTGTTCTTAATGTAGACACATTTGTCACACTCATTGATGTTGAAACCCCCTGACATCATGGTTCTATCAAATTTCTCGTGCCATTGTTTCGGAGCTTGTTTTAATCCATACAAGGATGTAACAAGTCGACAAACTTTGGCCTCTTGTCCTGGGACGACAAACCCTTCGGGTTGTTCCATATAAATTTCCTCGTTCAGTTCACCATTCAAGAACGCCATCTTAACATCCATTTGGTGAATCTCGAGGTCAAACAAAGCTGCTATAGCTATTAACACTCGTATTGAGGTTATTCGAGTCACCGGCGAATAGGTATCGAAGAAATCGATCCCTTCATGTTGCCTGAATCCCTTAGCTACCAGCCGAGCTTTGTACTTATCAATTGATCCATCAGCCTTCAACTTCCTCTTGAAAATCCATTTGCACCCAAGTGGTTTACAACCAGGAGGAAGATCCACCACCTCCCAAGTGTGGTTTTGCATAATGGAATCAATTTCACTATTAATTGCTTCCTTCCAATATGGAGCTTCCGGACTAGAGACCGCTTGCTTATACGTCTTTGGCTCATCATCCATCACCAGGGTTATGAAATCCGGACCAAACGTTTTAGCAATTCTAGCCCTTTTGCTTCGTCGAGGTTCATCCTCTATAGGAGTTTCCTCAGATTCCGGGTCACGTACCCTATTAGAAGGGTGCCCAGATTCCCTTTCCTTACATGGAAACACATCCTCAAAGAACGAAGCAGTTCTAGCTTCAAATATAGTGTTCTCATGTATGTCTGGAATATCCAATTTGTGAACCGAAAATCGATATGCGCTACTATCATGTGCATATCCAATGAACACACAATCCACCGTTTTTGGTCCTATGCGAACCTTTTTCGGAGGTGGTACTAACACCTTTGCCAGACACCCCCACACTCGAAAGAATTTATAAGTAGGCGGGTGGCCTTTCCATAACTCATATGGAGTCTTATCAACTTTCTTTCGAGGAATTCTATTTAGAATATGGTTCGCAGATAAGATTGCTTCCCCCCACATATTCTGGGGCAAACCAGAACTTAAGAGCATAGCATTCATCATTTCCTTTAACGCCTATTCTTTCGCTCTGCAACACCGTTTTGTTGTGGCAAATAAGGAGCCGTTGTTTGGTGAATAATTCCATTTTCAGAACACACTTGTTCAAATGGTGATTCATATTCACCTCCCCTGTCACTCCGTAGTGACTTTATTTTCTTTCCAAGTTGATTTTCAACCTCATTTTTATAGTTCAAGAATGCACTTATGGCTTCATCCTTACTCTTTAAAAGATATACATAGCCATACTTAGTGCAATCATCTATAAAAGTAACAAAGTACTTATACCCTGCTCTTGTTTGAACAACTTTCAAATCACAAAGATCAGAATGTATCAATTCAAGAGGAGTTGTACTTCTAGTGACATTGTGGAAAGGTTGTTTTGTTAATTTCGCTTCTACACAAGCTTCACACTTATGGCTTGAGTCTATTTTCGATTTAGGTAGGTGACCAATTTGCATCAATTTTCGAATTGAATTGAAATTTACGTGGCCTAATCTACCATGCCAAATGAAAGAAGACTCAATCGAGTAAGCAGAAGTAGAAGCTTTTTCATTAACATTTGGAGGGTACACAGTTGCAACATTCATTTTGAACAACCCCCCGCTAAGATACCCCCTGCCAACATACACCCCACTTTTGATCAAAGTAAACCTACCCGACTCAAAGACAAGTCTAAACCCATTCTTTGTGAGAAGAGTTCCAGACACTAATTTCTTTCGGATTTCAGGTACATGGAGTACATCGTTGAGGATCAACAGACGTCCTGAAGTCAGCTTCAGCACAACCTTGCCCTTGCCACTAACATTGGCAGTCGCAGAATTACCCATGAAGATAATTTCTCCATCATTCGATTCCTTATAGTCGGTGAACATCTTCTTATCACAACAAACATGGCGAGTAGCTTCGGTGTCAATCCACCACTCCCTCGGATTGCTGCCAACAAGATTCACCTCTGTGACCACAGCCGAGAGATTCATATCCCCGACATCGTGGACTAAGTCATCCACCTCAGACAAGTTAGCCTGGTTCTTCTTTCCACCATATACAGCCTTTCCTTTCTTGGGACAGTCCACTGAGCGGTGACCTTTTGCTTTACAGTTATAGCATTTTCCTAGGAATTTCTTCCCAATTCCTCCCTTAGCTGATAGTTTCCCATCACGCTTCTTTGATGCATTCGAACTACCTCCCTTAGAGGTTTTCCGAGGATAAGAGACATCCTCCACCATATGAGCCTTGGCTTTCCCATGGGTCACTTTATAGAGGGAGTTCTGATCCTTAAGAGTATCCTCCTTGATGCGAATCCTCTGAATGAGTGCATCAAGTGTCAGAGGTCTCTTCTTGTACAAAATGTGTTCCTTGAACCCATTCCAAGAACCTGACAGCTTATCCATGACACATGCCACCTTGAGTGATTCACTCATGGCCAAGCCCTCTTGATGCATCTCATGCAGCATGACCTGCAACTCGTGAACCTGCTCCATCACAGGCCTAGTTTCCACCATCTGATAATGGAGGAACCTTGTTGCGATGAACTGCTGGTGTCCACCATCTTCGACTCTGTACTTCTTGTCCAGAGCATCCCAGAGATCCTTGGACGTCTCCATGTGAGCATAAACACTATACAATGCGTCCTCCAAGATGTTCATGATGAAGTTGCGACAAAGATAATCAGACTGCTTCCAAGCATCTACAGCCGCAACTTGCTGAAAATCAGCACTCTCTGGTATCTCAGGCTTGGATTCTGTCAAGAACCTATCCAAGTACAAAGTGGTCAAGTAGAACTTCATTTTTTGTTGCCACAACCTGAAGTCTTTTCCCGCGAACTTCTCAGGCTTCTCGACGAAGCCGGGACGCCCTTGACCTGATCCTATGATTGGATTACCAACGAATGGTGTTACATCACTAGCCGTGTAGACTTGGCCAAATCCCGTTGCAGTTGATTGAACTCCGACCCTACTTGAAGTCATCAATCCAGTGGTAGGCGTTCGCAGCGAGCTTGCTGCAAATCCAAGAGAAGAGGATACCCCAGCGGATGACGACAAACTTACTCCTGAGAGTCCCGCTGAAAGACTCGAAATCATCCCTTGAGAACTGCTTGACACACCAACAAATGATGTACCAACCACGGTAGTTGAACCCATGACATGAGATCCACTCGCGGCAACAAATGCCGGGATACTCTCAGCCAACGTGAAACTAGCATCTTGGGTGCCCGGAATCAAAGCAGTGTCAATTCCCTAAGACATCTCAAACTGTCACCAAAAAGGGGAGAAAATAAGAAACGAGAAACCGCTTTCTCGTAAACTAGATTCAATACAATAAAGTAAGGATTGCAACTGAAATTTGAGTCTGGCTCGATGTTGCACATGACGGTCCAAACCATCTAAGACATAATTATTAAATAATAATGAAACAAGAGACCATATATGTAAACAATCTGCCTGACTTGTAGCAGATCACACTTGCAACAAATCAAATAACTAACATATTGATAAGAACACTAATATGTTGACTGATATGTTAACCGCTATGCTTACAGTTAATAAAAGGTTGGAGTAAAGGAATGAACATATTTAATGTACCCATTAATTAGAAAAAGGGCATAGTTTATGCACATAAAGCACTGAAATAAATAGCAAGAAAACGGACTTGCATTCAGATTGCAAAATACAACAAATAACGTTGCATAAGAAAACTGAATCTCATCCTTGCAGCTGATTAAATAATTAATACAAATTAAGGTAGAAAAACTTACTAGCTTACTAAAAGTTAAGTTACCAGCATAATTAAAACCTTGAAAACAATTACAACGGCAAACAACTTTCAAGTACAAGTAGAGACCATATAAGGATGAACTTAATGAACATGAGGACAAATAAGTGATGTCACAAAACAAAAGTTAACTGCTTAACAGTAAGAAACAAGATTTGATGTCAATTATAACAACAAAAAATGAAGAGACAATCTGATATGTATACTAATAGTGCTAGCACATATTAATATGACATAAGCAATCACAGAGCATGTTAACCAAATATTCAAGGCGTATAGAGGTAAATAGATTCCAGACCAGAAAATCAATCTAGGTAAATGCTCAGTTCAAGAAAAGAAGGAATAAAGCTTACAACAGTTAAATAACGTTAATGAAATCTACCAAGAAAACAATTCAGCAAAAGGAACAGGTCTGTAAAGAATTTCACAATTGCAGATTAAAATTCCATGTATGAAAAACGAGCTAAAACGCTTTAAGATTGTTAGAATATTTAATCTGCTTAAACAATAAGAACATAAAAATTAAACGATGAACCTGTCACCAAACTTGGCAAACTGAAAAATCGAAGAGGAACGCGTTGACGAACGCTTTCCTTAAAGCGTTTTGCCCCCCGGTGCTATCGGTTTGAACGGAACATAAATCAGCAGAAGAGAGTATTAAGCACTGCATTTTCGACTGCCCAGAATCTCAAACTATATGGTTTACAGATGATCACTCAACCCACTACATTGACACTTTGCGGGAGAGAATCACAAATAGTCCTGTCAATGGGCCGCACCAGACCCCGACCCAACCGTCAAAAACCCGGCCCATGTGAAACCAGACCCACCTCTCCTTCAGGGTTTGTTTAGTTGTTTTTTATTGTGTACAGTTCGTTTGGGTCACGGTCGGGGTCTGATGGGTCTGGCCCGACAGGGCTGGGCATAGCTCAAAAAAAACAAAAATGAAAAGTTGTTGTGAATATAAAAGGGCAATGACACACAGAAGAGCAAACTAAAATGTCCAAACAAGAACACATAACATTAAATCCTCGTAAAGTTATATTTGCCAAAATTTCGTATCTCTATCTCTCGTGTCCTCTAAAAACCCGATATTCCTCACGAGGATTTTTGGAATTTCATAAAGAAAGAAAGGAAAATAAGAAAATATGCCCGAGATCTTATAAGAAAGCTTACACAACGACAGAAATTTCTGAAGCAAACAAATAAAAAATGATGAAACCATTTTGTGCTCTGAGTCCATATACCTCAATTCTATCCCCAAGGTGAAAAGAAGCTCATCCAAGGTGAAAAAAAGCTCATTTGACGAAGTTATTTCAATAATAGAAACGCACCTGGATAATACCCTGTACACGCCAGACATTGTGCTTTAACACTACAATCTGCGGGTCATGCGGATGCAAAGAGCGCATTTCCTCTCTCACCGATTCCAAACTTGCATTGTACTCAGATGATAACTGAACAGCTTTGATCTCTTTGACTGCCTTTTCCACTCTGCCTCACGCAGTCACGCAACCGTTGAGTCTCCCGCATTCACAATGTAGAGAAGTCCGCTACCGATTATTCCCACAAAGCAACATGACCCCACAGAAGCAATCTGCGGCGCCGCTTCCCATTGCTTCTTAACAACAGAAAGAAATTCGTCTTTTGTTGCCAGAAATGCTTTGTTTATAACATCCTCTGGCATTCCCTTATTCTCTGATGTGAATTCTGCGCCATGAATTGCAGTCCAAGTCAGTAACATATGCATTAGCTATCTTAAACTTATAAAAGAGAGAGAAATCTGAAGCATATTTTTTTCTCTAAAAATTACGTACTTTTAACTCTACTTCCACTTCATCAATCCAAGTAAGAAACGTCCAAACTCCAAACCAGCTCTCTCACTCTGCGCTCTCTCTCTTTCTCTCTGAATTTGAACATAATTTGACATTCGTGAGTATTGTTTGTTTGTTTATCTTTTTACAGCAATCTGAACCATATTTTTAAGTCAATGAGAAATCGTAAGCCAATTAAAAGAAGTGACGCAACAAGCAAGGTTTGCAAAAGTTCTGCACAATGTTACTTGGAGAACGGGTCGTTTTGGTTCGTGGAATAGGATTGGCAACTCAGTAACCTATGAGATGCGGTACAACAAGGATCAGCTTCTTTTTGTTTGAGACTGTTAATTATAAGAACAAAATTTCATACTTCTTTATAAATCAAAACTCTGGTACTACGAATACCTATATCTAAAAGTAATCATTTTGATTCGCCTTACAGTAGAATCGTTAAGGTAATTATGCAAGTTTTCATTTCACTAGATTCACCATATGGAACATGGACTTTGCTTCCCCCATGCTTCAGAAAGCATGATCCAAATCACAATTTGCTAATGTGTGAAAGAATTGAGGTAACATAGGCTTTGCTTCCCCCATGCTGTCATATAACTTTTTGTGTCTTCCCTCTATGGTATTTTCCGAAACTAATACCGAACAAATTGAATTTTATAAAGGGGTCTTGTATCAACATATCAATTGACAATGACTGAATATCACAACAGTTGAAGCCAGCCACAATCCCTGTCGTAGCCGAACCAACCTTTCCCACACATACCCCCCAGCCCTTTAAACAATGCTAAAGCAAATTCATTCTACTGGAGAGAAAAGCAATCAATTTCAACAGTGGAAGCCCTGATGACTAATATCAAAAGCTGATTGCATTGGTTCTGAATAATAATGGACCAAGATCAAGCCCACTGTAATATTCAGGCCCACTGTAATATTCAGGCCCACTCTATAATAGATGTACTGGCCCATCTTTATGACATGTAATATGCCCAAACTATAAGGGCACAATCGTCTTTTTATCTTGTACGAAACCCTAATGGTTTCCTACCGTTAGATTAGAGCCGTTGGCTCTTAGCCGTTAGATCAGGCCTATATAATGGCCCTTTTAGCTGCAGATTAGGGTTAATGTAAATATCACAATTTTGCTCTCTCTTCATCTTCTTCAATACACTCTCTCGATTCATCTCTCTGCTGGGTTTTTCCTTCAAGAACTTCAACAGTTCTTTCATGGTATCAGAACGCTGAAGCTTGTTATCAACCATCGCCGGCGGGGCCTCATCGGCTTCGCCTCTTTACCTTTTATCCAACATACACAATCTGCTTCCATTCAAATTGGATAGCAACAATTTTGTCCTATGGCGTCATCAAATCGCCTCCATCTTCAAAACCCATAGCCTTTTTGGCCATCTTGATGGATCTTTGATCTGTCCGTCGGAGTTTCTCACCCTACGCGACGGCTCTCTATCTCCGGTCGCCGATCCGGCTTACTCCGCCTGGATGCTTCAAGACCAGGCGGTTCTCACAACCCTAAACGCCACTCTCAGCACCGAATCTCTTACTTTGGTTCTTGGGTCTTCAACGGCCCGATCTGCTTGGCAGATCTTAGAGCGACGCTATGCTTCGTTGACTCGCTCTAAAGTTCTTCAATTGAAGTCTGATCTACACAGTCTCAAGAAGGGTTCTTACCCTATAGATCTCTACATGCAAAAGCTATCCACCGTTCGAAACAAGCTTGTCGTCTCTTCAGTGGTGATTGATGACGAGGATATTGAAATACCTCGTTATTTAGAAACGGGTATTATGTGTATTTTATATAGTATTAAGTGCATTTTAGGTAATATTAAGTGTTAGTATGTTAAAACGAGTATTTAATAATAATACTGGGTGTTAATATGATGTTAGTATAAGCTATGGGTATTAGTTTAATTATTTACAAGTTAAATTTTATTGTATTAAGCTTTAGGGGGCTTTAGTGTATTTTTCATAACCTAAATAAAGCCTATAATCTAATTCAGGGGTGGTAGTTGCTTTATACCTAAACCTAGGGGGGTGAAAGTATCTTTTCGGCAAACTTGTTATCATCTTCATCTCCTGCAACTAGCAGGACATTTCACCGGCGATTTCGCCGCCTACATCACCACCAACACCAATTCGGCCACCAAACTCATCAAATTCAGTCCCAATCCACTCCTAGTTCGACAAGGATCGATAATTGCTCACCAAGTAAACAAATTTCGCCAAAATCACAACCCGATTCGAAATCGCAAATCTTTCCGGAAACTCTCCTTCCTCTCATCGGATTTCACTCTCTCCACCTATATATACACCTGAAATCAACGAGCGATTCACTCACCAAAGCTCTCCATCTCTCTCTCTCTCTCACGCTCTCTCTCTCCTCGCTGTTTTGCCGAAGCCAAATCCGGCCAGGAAACCCACCCGGGTCCGACCGGGCAGAGCCCAGCCGCTCTGACCGAGCCCCAGCTCGCCGTCCCGCCTCGCCACCGACGCCGCCTGCGTCGTCGCCGTCCGCCCCATCGTCGTCCGCCTTCTCTCCGGCGCCACCGCCGCCGCAGTCCCCACCCTCTTCTCCTCCATCGGGTAAACAAACCCGTCTGCTTCTCCTTCTTCTCTTTTCTTTTTTTTTTTTTATTTTTGATCATTTGTTTTATTGCTACGACTATTATTATTAGTAGTGTTATGTTATTAGTTGAGGGAGAGCATAACAAGTGTGGGTTTGACCAAGTGGTCAGATGTTAACATTTAAGGTTTGGTGGGAGCTAGGTTCAAGTTTCAAGTCTCACAAGTGATGTTTATTTATTTATTTATTTATATATTTATTTTTACTCATCTTTACTCAAAAATAAAAATATGAATGTGACAAATTATATATTTCTAATTTATTTTTATAAGCTTATAAAAAATTAGAATAAGCTATTTTCTTCAAATAAATTTATTATTTCTTTTAATAAAGTTAGTTAGTTTATAACTTATGCTCTCTACTAAGGCTCGTTTGGTTGGGGGGAACTACTATTAGAATTATTATTGTTTTTGGGGAAAAATAATATGCTTCTCTACCCTATAATAATGGAAATAATTGGTTAATCTTATAAGTTATATTTATACAACTACAGCTATGTTTTTACAAATAATAAACGTTAGCTTTATAAGGCATATTTTATTATAAAAGAGGTTATTCACCTTAGCAAAGGTTGGGGAGAGATCATAAGGGATTTATTTCATTTACCTATAGGACTTCGTGAACAATGTGTTGATTAGGATACTATTAAATTTGTAGGCGACAATTTCGTTGACGAAGGACACGTCGAGTATTACTAGGAAGTGAGTTGCTTTGCTTGAGATTAAAGGTAAGTAAACATGCCAGGCCTAGCGCCCATTCCTCTTTTCGTGTCAAATGTTTTCATTCCTACTTGTCTCAAAATGATTTTATGCAAAATATGTGCTACTTGAATACTTGTTTCAAATTGTTGAAATGTTCTCTGAAAATATCACTGCAATCTAATAATCGATGATAACGTAAAGTGAAAGAGTTGTACGGGGATGATTATTGTTGTATGATTACTATTGGCATTGGGCGTGTTGACTTCGGTCTCTCGTCCAATTTAATTTATTTAATCCGGTTGCAAGTCCCCGTATAGCTCCTTGTACTCACTCTTCTGGCCGCAAGAAGTCTGTAAGGGGGTGTCGACACTTAAGGTCTTGGATGCTTGCGAAGTGGTTATTTGGTTTTCTCCGTATCAACAAATTAATAAATTGGTTTTTGAATTGGATGTTGTTAATGGAAAATGGAATATCATGAGTTTTGGAATCCCATTATTTGGATAATGGATGTGATTTGGAAAATATAAATGAAATTGGAATCTCTCATCTTATTTCTTTTATAAAAGGGTCAAAGCTTTTACTTTCACTTTGTTTTAGCAAAACTACTACAAACTAGTTTGCAAATTACTTCATGATCTGTTTACATGCTTGGGTGTTACTTACTCAGTATTTCCGCTGACTTTGGAAACTGTGGTGTTCTCTTTTTGTTTTCTACACCACAGGTTAGATGGGAGCTTGGTCCGAGGGGGAAACGCGACTCGTGAAAGTAGTAACATTCACATTTAGTTTCATTTGAACATTAGATAGTAGTTTGAATTTGGATTTGTAATGATGTCCATATTTTTGGCAAGACGAGTTCTAAAGTTTTAAATAATTATTTTATGGATTTTGGGTTGGATATTCTGTTATAAAATCTGCTTGTATTCGGGTTTAATCTCGGGTACGGAGTGACATCCCTGGGCTTCCGGCTTGGTCGTTTTGGGGGTGTTACAGATATGCTCCTCTGCTGCCTCAACGGTCTTCCGGCGGAGTACAACACCTTCCGCTCCTCCCTCCGCACCAGATCTGCTCCAATCTCTTTCGAAGAACTCCATGTATTGCTTCAGGCTGAGGAACAGATGCTCCAATCGCAAACACCAGCCCCTGATCTTCCCTCTCCCACCGCCTTCTACTCCAACCGTGGCGGCGGTCGTGGTGGCGGTTCCTCTTCTGGCTACCGTGGCGGTGGACGGTCCAGTCAACGTGGGGGCGCACGATTTGACTCGACCTGGGGAGGTCGATCCGGTGGTTCGGGTTCTTCTTACGGTTCTGGTGCCAGGTATGGAGCCGGGTATGGAGCCGGGTATGGAGCCGGGTCTGGATCCGGGTATGGCGCCGGGTCTGGATTCGGATATGGTTCGGGTCGTAGAGGATCCGGTCGAAATGGGTCCGGATATCAGAGAGGCCGTGGTAGTGGTTCGGGTCGCTCTGCTCCGGTTACTTGCCAGATCTGTGGTGCCGATTACCATTCGGCTTTGGATTGCTGGCACCGTATGGATTATGCCTATCAAGGGGGGCACCCTCCTGAGACACTGTCTGCTTTAGCTGCTTCATCTTCTCACCAACCTTCTTCTGAGGTATGGCTTACTGATACGGGTGCTTCACATCACATGACCGCAGACTTGGCAAATCTCTCACTTTCTGAACCCTATTCTGGCTCCGATCAAGTTACTGTCGGTAACGAATTCTCTCTCCCTATACATAACACTGGTACTGCTATATTAACTACTGCATCCAAATCCTTTTAATTATCTCATGCTCTTCATGTTCCAAATCTTTCTGTTAACTTAATTTCAGTCAATAAAATGTGTTTGGATAAGAATGTCAGATTCATTTTTGATAAAGATTCGTTTTATATTCAGGATATGGATTCGGGACACACAATATATCCGGGTCAAAGTAAAAATGGTGTCTACCCAATGTCTTCCATGTCTACCAAGACTGGTCCTCAAGCCTTTTTGTGTCAACGTGTCAAATCAAAATTATGGCACTCTCGTCTAGGCCATCCTACCAATTCTGTTCTGTCTAAATGCATTTCTTGTTTAAATTTACACTCAATTACTTCTTCTTCTTCTTTGTGTGAAGCATGTTTAGCTGGAAAAATGCATAGACTACCTTACAATCTGTCTAAATCAACTGTTTCTATTCCTTTACACATGTTACATAGCGATGTTTGGGGTCCTGCCTCAACCTTATCATTTAATGTCTATAAGTACTATGTTTTATTTATTGATGATGCTACTCGTTTTACTCGGCTATTTCATCTCAAACTCAAATCAGTAGTCACTAATGTCTATCAAATTCAAACTTTTTATTGAAAAATTACTTGGCTCTTTTATTAAAATAATCAGATCTGATGGTGGAGGTGAATACACCTCTTTTATTTTTCAGAAAGTTTTGACTGATCATGGGATTTTACATCACAAATCCTGCTGCAACACCCCCAAATCGTACGGCCGGCCGAACCGTACATTTGGAAAGATGTCTCCGCCCGAGGTGATGAGCCTCATTGGGAACGGATAAGGATCGTCGGTCCATAGTTAGTACAACCATCGATAATCCAAAGTCCACGTGCACTACTATCGATTCATCAAATAAACAGGCGATCATGATCACACATGTCCAAGAATATCGCAATTAAGCACATCATAGCAATCAACTCTGCTAGCCAACTGTAATCATCATATCCACCAGTTATGAAGTTAATCAGGAATAAGCTACCCAACAACCCCCGGCTTGTTCAATTTTATTACTGGTTTTAGTTGTCCTATGTCCATTTTAAATTTGAAAATCTTATTAGTGGAAATCGAATGATCGCACCGTACCAGCTTTAATCATGAATAAGCTACTTCAACAACCCCCGTCGGCTCTGATACCAGATTTAACACTCCCCTTATTTAACAAGGGAAATGCCTCCGCCCGAGGTGATGAGCCTCATTGGGAACGGATAAGGATCGTCGGTTCACAGCTAGTACAACCATCGATAACATCAAACTTCAAATTATAACTTTTACAATTTACATACAAGTACAAACAGTGATAATCTTTGAAATTCAAGGAATACACTTTTAGGTGAGATAATATACTATGTGATCTTCCAACTAGCAAGCTTTCCTGTCCAAAATGTCGTGAACGTTTCCCCCCACCTCGATAGCCAACCTGCGGTTTTAAAATAGCAAAAGCCGACGCAGTTTTTACAGAAAATGATCAGCAAACGGCTGAGTAAGCTAACACCCATAGCACGTAAACAGATTATGAGACATATGACAGGAATAACCAATTTGCTGATAAATATCAAATATCAAATACTCGCGGGAAAAGCGTTCACAACTGATTTGGTGTGTCAAACTCCGTAACGATCTCAAATTTCGTGTTCCAACCCGAAGATGTGGTCCATCTCGGGAACTCACTGTTAATAACAAATCACAATATTACTTTAATCTCAAGATATCTCATATCCATATGAATCGGGTCCAGAAATCCATTTTAGAAACTAGTTGATGCGGGGCGTGACCATATCCAATCCACAACCTCTTTCTCATATGTGCAAAAGCACTATCACAACCATAACTCAAACACATGAGGTTCGCATCACAGCGCCTCATAACCATAACTCAATCACAGGAGGTCAGAGCCTCATAATCACATAATCTCATAATCAGTAACCAACACAATATGTCAGAAATGTATCGTATCAGGGATATGGCACAAACCCACGCACAACAGCTTTCCACTTTACATAATTACCAATTTTCATTCAAGGTATAGAATCGTGTAAGGAGATCCAAACAAAAGCCGGTGTGGCAAAAAAAATAAAGTAATCGATGTATGATTGAGAGATATTCAGATTCGACCAAAAAGTGAGCGGTGTGCTACTCTTGGTAACCGAGGCAACGATTTCGAATTTCGTACTTCCAACCCAATGACGTGGTCCGTCGTGGGGAATCACTTTTACAAGATTTATTTCAACTTATCTCACAATAAAATGTTCGCCTTTCTCTTTCGGGTTGTTATTTAGATTTGGGTACCAATTTCAAACGAGACTTCAAAGAGGAGTTTTTCAAAACAAATAAACAACTCAAATAAATCAAGTACAGTAGCAATTTCACAAATAACTCACGCGATACGCGAAATGAAAGAGAGGCACGCGAGGCTAGGCATATTAACTTACCAAAATCCAAGCACGTCCTAGATGTGGTCTCGTCTACGAAAACGTCACCTACAAATCGGAGCTTCTAACTGAATATAATCTCAAAAAATATAAAACCTATATATATTTCTAGCTCATTTTATTTTTCTCAAGACAATATTAATTTTAATCTAATTTACAAACCCAAAATATATTTTCTTTCAATAATATATACCCCCAAAATATACTTATTAATTATTAAATAATAATCTAATCAAATTAATGAAAAATTAATTTTATAAATAAATCTGAAATTAAAAACTACATTTAGTATTCAAAAGTTTCTGAAATGACAACTGCCTCCCCCAAAGTTTCTGAAAAGACATTATAACCCCCTGAAAACTTTCTGAAAAAGACACTTTAACCCCATAAACATGAATATTCAAAGTAACCGATTAAAAAGTGGATTCAAGGCTTTAAAATTTGATTTTGATTACTAAAAACAACTTAGGGGAAGATTTCAAGCATACCCATATCAAATTTCGCGAGAAACGATCAAGAATTCGCACGGGTCAAGATCGCCGTCGGGTCGCCGGAGGTGGAGCTTTCGCCGGGGCTTATCCGGCTGTTCTTGGCTTCGTCTTGGACCTCCACGGACCTGGTCGGACATCTAGGAGGTGATTGGAACTAATTTTGAGGGGTGGGTGTCGGTGGTTTTGATGGGCTCAAGCTCTCTTCGGGTCGCCGGAAAAAATGGTGGCAGCGGTGTTCGAGCTATGCTACCGCCGCTTCCCTGCTACTGTGCTGCCTCATTATGCTTCGTATAGGTCTGGGAAGAGTGAGGGAGTGACCGATATGGTGAGAGAGAGAGAAGGGACAGAAGCGGTGGCGGTGGTGGCAGCCGGTGGGTCTCCCGTCGGGGATGGCAGTGGCTGCCTCATGATAACTCCACATTAGGAGTTATATTGTTTATGATCCATGACATTTTTGCGAGCGTTTTGATGTATTTATGTGAGAAATTGACCAAATCCGGGTTGTATTGAGCATACTTGAGTTATTGAGCTTTATTTCATAATCTGGGCGTTTTTCGTATGATTTATACATTGTTTATCGCTTGTGATCTTCCGGTATGTTTTCGTGTTGTGTATTTCAGGAACCGGGAGCTTGGAGCGATGATTTTGGGGCGGAAACGAACTTCGGAACACAAGCTAGCTCAAGGATATGCTCGGGAATGAAGAGGAGAAAAGAAGACGCTAAAACGAAGAAAAGTTGGAAAAGTCACACAGGACCAGCCTGCACTCTTTTCGATGCCCAGGAAAATCTACAAGGAATTTTGAAGCAAGGCTTGCGGAATTGGAAAGTAGACATCCGTAGCTTTCCAACGGTATATGGTAGGCCCGAAGACGAGTCCGTATGAGGGAGAAACAGCCCGCGCAAAATCAGCAAAGAATTCTGCTCGGGAATTACAAAGTAGAGGGGCTGAAGTGCAATTTCGGCATATTTTCATTAAAAAACGTGCCCAGCTGGTAGAGAACGGGGAGAACGACCTAAGAGAGGATTATTGACGCATCTTTGAAGACTTTGGAGCTAGGGAAGAAGGGAGAACAAGCTTGGAGCAAGGATCATCAACTACATTGAAGATTCAAGCGTTTGATCATCTTTTCTTCTTCTATTCTTCTTGAACTCTATGATTTTGTTTATGTTGAACCATATTATGTCTAGCTAAACTTCTTAAAGCTAGGTGATTGATGAGAAACTAGGGTTTGTTGGATGATTTTCCGGATTTTGGACATGATACATGCGTTTGCTTAAAGTTTATGAATGTTCTAGTTATCTTACATATTCTTGTACTTCATTCTACGTATTCTTGGCTTGATCACCCTTAGGATACTAGTCGTTGAGATTGTTGCACGAAAGTGAACTCTTTGATACATGTTAAAGAATATTGTAGGTAATCTTGTAGTTTCTTGAGACCGAGAGGAGATAGAAACTTGATTAATCGTGTGAAGGTAGTTTCAATTGATTTTTGTTAGAACTTAGTGAATTCGGTGGACCGATAGGACCCGGTGAACAATTCTAGGAAATCAATTAGATTGTAGTGATAGACGGAGGTGGACCGAGAGGACCCGAAATCTATTACTTACACAAATTCACGTGAGATCGAGAGAAGATCGTGATGAGCATTACCCGATATAACTAGAACGTGAGTAGAGTGTTTCATGCATAATTCCGGAAATCGTTAACAACCCTAGGGACATCAATTACCTAGTTCTTTCTCATTAATCGTAGTCAATCTCAAGTTATTTCTTTTGAAAATTGAAAACCCTACAAAAATAATTAGTACTTGTTATTTAATTTACGTCGCTTGTTTGTGGGCGACAACGTTACAAATTCAAACAACTTTTTACCGGCCACTTAGATCTCCTATAACCACTTTCTAGTCAATTAATAATCGTAAATTCCCTTGGGTTCGATACTCGGAGTCGTGAAATACTCCATATACTACTTGACCGTGCACTTGCGTATACACGTAAGAATTCGTGTCAAGTTTTTGGCGCCGTTGCCGGGGAATCTAACGGTTTATTAGTTTAGTGGAAATTGATTTAGGATATCTCATTTATTTTTTTGTTTAATTAGCTATTTGTTTTCTCATTTGTATTTGATTTTTGCTTTTCAGGTCGTCAGTGTATGCCCAGGATCCCTAGAGAACTTGTGCCCCCACTTGAAGACCCGGAACAGTTATTCAGAGATCAGAGGAAAAGACAGAAACAGAGCAAGATGGGTGATCAATTGACCTACGCGCAACTCAATGAGAAGATGGAAGAGTTGGCGAAACAGTTGAATGATCGCAACACTCAGACACCATACAACAAGTCTGGGCAGGCGATTGTGGAGAAATTTCAGACGTCCACGTATGGACACAATCCGGCAATTGTAGTGCCAGACATACAGGCTGAGCATTTCGATCTCAAGCCAGCTACGATCCAGACAGTCACCAATCAGTTCCAGTTTTATGGGAACAAAGATGAGGATCCCAACGATTTCATTGGGAAGTTCAATGCTTATATCAAGACTGTGAAGTATAAGAACGTGACTCCAGAGGCGTTGAAACTTATCCTATTTCCTTATTGTTTGAAAGGTGCAGCTGAGAAGTGGCTTGAGTCGAGAGCTCTGGATTCAATCACTACATGGGCTCAATGTGTGGATGAATTCATGGCAAAGTTTTACCCAGTTCAGCGGGTGATTCAGTTACAAGGTGATATCCTTGGTTTTCAGCAGCAGGCCCATGAGACCGTGGTAGAGGCGTGGGATAGATTTATGCATTTGATCAGGAAGTGCCCAAATCACGATTTTGGGGACTACAAAATTTTGCAGGTCTTCTACCATGGCTTAGAACGCCATAACCAGGAGTTAGTTAACAGGGAAGCTGGAGGAAATTTCATGTATTCAGTTGACAAAGAGGGAGCATTTGCACTTATGAAACAACTAGCCAAGCAGGATACACAGTTTTATGATTCTAGAAGACTTTCGGCATTGCCTGAGGCTAAGGATAATGAGTGGAAGGATGGGATCAGCAAGATGGTGTCAGATTTGGCCAAGCATGTTTATAAGGACAAGAAGACAGTAGCAAGTGTTGAGGAGCCAGAATATGATGCAGCAATGGCACACATGGCAAATGAGGATTTGAACTATGTGGGGGCACACGGACAGAGGCAGAACTGGAATCAAGGGAACTACAGGCCAGGCACGAGAGATCATCCAGGCTTCAGGTATGGGGATCAGTCTGGAGCGACATATGCACCGGGGTTCCAGCATAGGCCACAGGTTTCGCAGGCTCCACCAGCAGCTGATGCAGCACCAAGTTCAGAAATCTCTGTGTTGACAAAGGCATTGGCACAATTGAGTGAAAACATGAATACTATGACCACCAATGTGAACAACATGTCCACGCAGGTTACTGCTGTGTCTGCGGATTTACAGGCTACGAAGACTTCTCTTCGTTCTCTTGAGGTACAGGTGGGTCAGATTGCTACTCAGCTCTCATCTAGAGCTCCAGGTTCTTTGCCTTCCAACACGGAAGAAAATCCTCGTCAAATTAATGCAATCACTACTCGAAGCGGGGTTGCATTGAAAGATCCGCCATATCCCACTCATGCTAGAGCCGATGCTTCTAAGGCTAAAGAGCATGAGATATTTGATGATGATACTAATGTCGTGATCCCCCAATCAAAGGGCGCGACGGATGAGGAGGCGGTGAAAGACAAGGATGAGGTACGTACTGATACTACTGTTTCTAAGGCAGTTCCATATCCTTTGAGAACGAGAACGAGGGATGATTCTAGAGATTTTCAGAGGTTTCTTGATATATTCAAGAAGGTGGAGATTAACATTCCTTTTGCAGAGGCTATCTCTAAAATGCCTACATATGCCAAGTTTCTCAAGGATATTCTTTCAGGAAAGAGACGCATGAGTGATTTTGCACAGGTGAATTTGACTGCTGAGACTTCTGAATGCGTCAGGAATGGATTGCCTAAGAAGAAGAAAGACCCTGGGAGCTTTGTGATACCGGTTACTCTTGGTGATTCTCTCACTATGACTGCATTGTGCGATTTGGGGGCAAGCATCAATTTGATGCCCTTGTCCGTATTCAGGAAGCTAGGTGTGGGGGAACCTCGTCCCACCCGAGTTACCTTGCAGATGGCTGACAGGTCGATCCGTAGAGCATATGGGGTGATTGACGACATTTTGGTCAAAGTTGGTACTCTTATCTTTCCTGCAGATTTTGTCATCTTAGACATAGAGGTTGGCGAAGTACCTCTCATTCTTGGCAGGCCCTTCCAAGCTACAGGGGAGGCGATTATCCATGTGAAGAGTGGAAAGTTGTCTATGCAAATCAATGATGAGAAAGTAGTCTTCGATGTGTTCAAGGCAATGAAAATGCCTTCATGCTATAACTATGAAGATTGCTTTAGCGTAGAGATATTTGATGATGATATGGGAGATGAGGAAGCTAAATTGATGTGGGAGGAAATTGATGGAATGTACAAGGATGAAGATCACAGCCCTCCCATGGAATTGTGTCACATGAGCAGCTGGACCAAGCTGGATTTATATGAGCAAGGGGAGCAGAAACTAGCTCTTGTTCCTTCACTCAAGTCACCACCCGTGCTTGAGTTGAAGCCATTGCCTAGCCATCTCAGGTATGCTTTTCTTGGTGTTGATAACACATTGCCCGTAATTGTTTCTTCTGTTTTATCTCAGGCACAGGAGGAGCAGCTTTTGGATGTGCTAAGGAAGCATAAGGGAGCAATTGGATGGACTATCGCAGATATAAAGGGGATCAGCCCCGTCTATTGCCAGCACAAGATCCGGGTTGAAGAAGGAAAGAAGCCAGTGATCCAAGCACAGCGAAGATTGAATCCGCATATGAAAGAAGTGGTGAGAAAAGAGGTCATGAAGTGGCTAGAGGCTGGTATTATTTTTCCGATCTCAGACAGCACTTGGACTAGCCCGGTCCAGTGTGTGCCTAAGAAAGGAGGAATGACTGTGGTAGAGAACGACAAGCATGAGCAGATTGCTCAACGGACAGTTACTGGATGGCGTGTGTGCATGGATTACAGGAAGCTGAATGAAGCCACGCTCAAGGATCACTTTCCGTTGCCGTTTATTGATCAGATGCTTGATCGTTTGGCTCACCACGAGTACTACTGCTTCTTGGATGGATATTCAGGCTACAACCAGATAGCCATTGCTCCAGAAGACCAGGAGAAGACCACTTTTACATGCCCCTATGGTACATTTGCGTTCCGCCGCATGCCATTTGGGTTATGTAATGCACCGGCTACGTTCCAGCGGTGTATGATGGCCATCTTCTCAGACATGATTGAGAGGAATTTAGAGGTCTTCATGGACGACTTCTCCTTATTTGGTGACAGTTTTGAGGATTGTCTACACCATCTCGGCCGTGTCTTAGTTCGTTGTGAAGACACTAATCTCGTACTGAATTGGGAGAAGTGCCACTTCATGGTCACAGAGGGGATAGTTCTTGGTCACAAGATTTCACGCAGAGGTTTGGAGGTTGATCAAGCGAAGGTAGAGACAATCAAGCAACTCCCTTATCCGACTTCAGTGAAGGGGGTCAGAAGCTTCTTGGGACATGCAGGTTTCTATCGCAGGTTTATCAAAGACTTCTCGAAGATCTGCAAGCCTTTGTGTGAGTTGCTAGGGAAAGATGTCCCGTTTGTGTTTGATGAAGCGTACAAGAAGGCTTTTGACTTTTTGAAGGAACAGCTCACCTCAGCTCCTATCATCACAACTCCGGATTGGAGTTTGCCATTTGAGCTCATGTGCGATGCCAGTGATTTCGCCATTGGAGCAGTATTGGGGCAAAGGAAGGAAAAGGTATGCCATGTTATTTACTATGCTAGTAGAGTTCTTAATGAGGCTCAACTAAACTATGGCACTACTGAGAAGGAGCTTTTAGCTGTGAGTTTTGCTCTTGAAAAATTCCGGCCTTATCTTGTGGGATCGAAAGTGATTGTCTTTACAGATCATTCAGCGCTGAAATATCTTCTTGATAAGAAGGATGCCAAGCCAAGATTGTTGCGGTGGGTTCTTTTGATGCAGGAATTTGATGTGGAAATCCGCGACAAGAAGGGTGTTGAGAATGTGGTAGCAGACCACCTCTCAAGACTCGAGAATGGAACGGTAGAGAAGGTGCCGATTCAAGAGAACTTTCCGAACGAGAGCTTGATGTCTTTGGGGGATACTGAGCCTTGGTATTGGGCAATTGCTAACTATCTCACCAATGGGAAGATTCCGGAAGAGTGGACAGTGCAGCAGAAGAAGCGGTTCTTGTATGTGGTAAAACAGTACTTTTGGGAGGATCCATATCTATTCAAGATGGGAGCTGACAACATCATTCGGAAGTGTGTGCCTACTCATGAGATCTATGATGTGATCAAGCAATGTCATGCAGCGCCTAGTGGAGGCCATTTCAGCGGTCCTCGCACCGCTCTGAAGGTACTACAATCCGGTTTCTTTTGGCCTACTATATTTAAAGATTGTCATGATTGGGTTGCAGGATGTGATAGTTGCCAAAGAACGGGTAACATCTCCAAGCGAGATGAGATGCCAATGTCTGAATGGCTTGAGGTGGAGCCCTTCGATGTTTGGGGCATAGACTTCATGGGTCCGTTTCCTCCTTCGTATGGTAATCTCTACATCCTCCTTGCTGTGGATTACGTGACGAAATGGGTTGAGGCAATTGCGTGCCCCAAGAATGATGCAGCGACGGTAGAGAAGTTTCTGAAGAAGCACATCTTTACTCGGTTTGGCACACCAAGGGCAATGGTGAGCGATGAAGGTTCACACTTCATAAACCGAGTATTTGCCAGAGTCTTGAAGACGTACGGGGTGTCTATCCATAAGGTTTCCCTACCTTATCACCCCCAAACTAATGGGCAAGCTGAAGTTTCGAACAGGGAGATTAAGGGGATTCTTCAGAAAACCGTCAACACTGGACGCAAGGATTGGGCTATGAAGCTGGATGACGCATTATGGGCATACCGTACTGCATGGAAGACGCCATTGAACATGTCACCATTCCAGCTTGTCTTCGGTAAGGCATGTCACCTTCCCGTTGAGCTAGAGCACAAGGTTTATTGGGCGATAAAACGGTTGAACATGGATCCTGAGTTAGCAGGCCAAGCAAGGAAGATGAAGCTTCTTGAACTTGAGGAATGGAGATTACAGGCCTATGATAGTTCCCGGATTTACAAGGAAAAGACGAAGAGATGGCACGACAGTCGTCTCAAACCGAAGGAACTTCGTGTGGGACAGAAGGTTTTGTTATTCAACTCACGCTTGAAACTCTTCCCGGGAAAGCTTCGTTCGAGATGGTCCGGGCCGTTCCAGATCCACCAAATCTATCCTTGGGGTGCGGTTGAGTTAGAAGATCCACATACGAATGAGTGTTTCCGCGTCAACGGAAGCAGAGTGAAACCGTATTTGGAATCCGCGCCAATTCCGGCCAAAGTAGATGTTATCTACTTTGACGAGCCGTGATCTTATTGAGGTAACTGGGTCGGGCCGTCGACCGTAAATTACAAAGCGCTTGTTGGGAGGCAACCCAACGTATTTTATGCATTAGTGTAGAGAGTGTGTTTTAAATACTGTTGTGTGCGTTTTTAAATTCCGTTTTGTTATCTGAGGGGTGAGAGAGCGAGAATTTGACATTTGAATTGAGTCTCCGCAGGTTTACAGGTTATTACGAGATTCGGACTCCCCTTCTTGATGTGCGTAGACTCGCATGGAAATGCGCGCATCGGAGTTCGGACGTAAAAGAAAGGCGGAAATTGAACGAGAAAGATGTGATCACGACGAGATTTCCGAGGATGTGGGAAGCTTGTCACGAAAAGTTTGCTCAAGAACAAAAAGAGGAACATGGAATTCAAGCTAAGGATCCTCGAAGATCAAGCAAAGGAAACGGATTAAAAAAAAAAAAAAAAAAAGCAGCAGTTCAGCCCCAGACTGGTCTTATGATCAGCCAACTGGTCGTAAGACCACTTGTTACTTAGTCAAAATTTGAAAAACTAGCAAAATCAGGCTTCTGCTGGTCGCAGGACCAGTACCAGTGGTCCTACGACCATGATGGGCGCGGGCGAGATTTTGTTAATTATACGGGGGTACATTTGGTATTTTGGGTCAAGTTTTTGAGAAAAAAAAAAAAAAAAAAAAATGAAGACAAAAGTCGTGAGAGGGTTCTTCTTCCCTTCAGACGACGAACACAGACACAGCGAGAGCACTCTTGCTAGAAATCATCCCACCCAGCCGAATCCGGCCGATCGACGGGTCTCTCTCTCGCATCTCAGAGCAAGCGACGCTCAGGTCGCGGTAGTTGCAGCGTGTGGGTTGGAGTATCACGACGCAGAGTGCCGCCCAAGGAGTCGCCGACCGTCGGACGTCGGCCATAACCTCCGATTGGAGCCAAAATCCGGCCAATCGGGGAGGGTTTTCGTCGCAATCACCGCGCCACCACGATTTCGGCGTCAGGTCGCGGTGGTTCACAGAGCCATCACGAGGCAGAGCATCTCCCAGCCGCCGATCCTTCTGCCGTCGTCCAGAACCTCTCACGTCGGTGAAATTGTAAGCTGCTTGGTGGGTTTTGCTCGCAAACCAGGTGACATCAACACTGTAATAGTTAATTGCTGGTATTTTTGGTGATTGGGGCTGAAATCGCACTGAATTGAAGACGAACCCACCTAGGGTTCTTCGAAGAAAAGTTCAAAATTGTGAAGAAAGGTTGCAATTCAGCTTTCACGGAAGAAGGAAGAAGGACGCACACACTGCGGGGAGTGTATTGACGCAAGCAATTCCAATTTTTTCAGAAAATTTTCGACGGTCGATTTTCGGCACTTCTTGTCGAAATTTTTGTGGAACACGCAACCGTCAGAGGTCAATTCTTATTCTCTCTCAGTTTCAATTTGGCATCTAGGCACAAGTAGGTTGCGCTTTATTTGAAAAATTGATTCATATCCCTTGTACCACTTGTCAATTTGGAGCTGCTGTTTAGTGTGTAGGTGTGAATTGTCACGTGTACTTATTTGTGTATTTGTGAAACGTTTCTGGAAATTGTGAACAATGAGTAAGAGATTGCGTTTAACTAGTGGTGACCTTGATTATGCACCTGACGATGAGGGGGATAGTGAGCACGAGATGGTCATAGGTGGAGATAGTGGCGATTTCACATACGAGGTCCCACTATCTCCGGAAAGGGAAGAGTTAAAGAGACCTTTACCGAGTGGGTTCCCGACCATTGACAAAGGGAGGCTTAGGAAGATGCTAGAACTGGAATTTGGCATAGAGCCAACCCCTAAGTTGTTCTGTAACTTCCGTTTCATATCGGCGGAAGCTCATTTTGCGTATGAATTTGATACTCGTATTTCGAGAAATGCAAATGCAGAGAGACTCTTCCAAATGGATGGTGTACCCTCGTATTTAGAGGATGTGGCAAAGAGAGAGAATTTTGCGGGTTGGATGCGCTTGATTGATGGTAAGGCAAGCACGGCCCTTACCAAGGAGATTTGTGTTAACTCCTTTTACTATGACTCTGCGGAGGGTCGCCATCTCCGTGATCAGCGACTGATTTATGTGAGGCGGAAGTGGATTCTCTTTTCTCCCGAGACCATAGGGGCGGCTCTTCAATGGCCGCCACTGACTCAGAAGTGCCAATTCGAAGTTTACCTTAAGAAAGACCCCAGAGAGTTGTTTGATGAAGTTCACCAGTTTTGTTGCAAGGGTGTGAAAGGTGCTGAGTGGATTAGGAAAAAGAGCCTTAGGCGGTGGAAAATTAAGATAGGGTTTATTCGTCGTGAGGCACGGTGGCTGGTTGAGATCATAGAGTCGTGGGTCGAGGGCTTGTCTCCTCAGAACTTTGTGTCCTTTGATACTTGTTTGATGGCTTTGTGCTTATCGAAGGGTGATCGTATTGATATCCCTAAGCGACTATACCTTTCTTTCCTATCTAGGGGGAAGGACGACAACAGAAAGGCCGCGGGATACGGGTATCTTTTGAAACACCTTGTTGGGAGTGTGACTGTGAAAGGGGATCGCGATGAGTGGGATCTAGTAGCAAAAAGCGAGAGAAAATATAAGATGATACCGGATCCTTTGAAGAAGAAGAAAAAGAGTGACGTTGAGGAGGGTCCCAATTCTAGAGCCGGTCGTGCCAGTTCTTCTGAGTCTGAGCTAGCTCGGGAGATGAGACTCACCAGGGATATGATAGCGGCTTCCTCTACGATGAGGGACCGACAGTATACGCATGTGCGTCACGGCATGCGTCAGTTGGGTGAGGGGTTACGACGGATGGGTTTGCGTCAGGATAGGCAAGACCGGAGGATTGAGGAGATAGCGATTGCGTGTGGGGTTCTGGATGAGCCGGCACCCGGACCGGAACTTGATTTCACATATGCCTCGAGTGACTACTCAGGAGACCAGGGTGGTGAGGAGTCCGAGTAGATGCACCGCCCCTCGCATTAGAATTGCCGAGTCCTCTTGATTGATCTCCGAATTCGTTGAGGACAACGAAGCAGTCTAGTGTGGGGGGATTTTTAGTCTTAACTAGCCAGTCCGTCCGTGTCTGCATCGCCATGTCTGCATATAGTTTGTTCGTGTCGTATTGTGTCTAATTTTGTAGTCCGTGTCGTGATATTGTGATAGTATGTCATATTGTTTGTGTTAGTCGTGTATATATTTGTTTGTGTTTGTGTTTAATATTGCACGTTTTCTTATTTGAGTCTACCTACCCTATTGAATGTCTTGTGTAGTTTCGTTTAGTTCGTGTCGGCTTGCATGTAGAGTAGGAATTATATAAAAAATAAATAAATAAAAAAAAAGAGAAAATTTTGAGAAAAGGGCAATCAAAAGAGGCTAAAGTTTGATAAATTGCGAAGTGTGAGGATTTTAGGTGTAGAGCATGATTTGCGACCGAGAGTGACAACGTGAGTCCCCCCTAGTAGGTATAGAGAGACTTTCTTTACGGGAGTGCCTACCTATTTCTAACACTTATGTGATTTTTAAACGCAAAGTGTGTGCCTATTTTCTTACAAGAGCTGAGCTAGGTGTGAGCTAAACAAGCCGAACATCCATGTGTACGTCTTAGGTAGTCGCCAACCCGCCTCGTAGTGGCACACGAAACAGCTGTGCGAGGACGTGTATTAGAGCACTCACTGCTTTTAGAACTCACCTTGTAGGACCATTAGACGCCCCAATTTGAGCCTTGGATTCTTGTTAGCCTTCGGACCTAGGGTGACGATTCTTGGCCTTCATCACAAATTGATTAGAATCACCACTTTAGTGCGTCACGAGGGGGTTGTGTAGTTGAGGGGGTTCGATGAGGGAGTGATTATACATTTCGTTGAGTTTTACATCTTGCTTGCAATACATTGACTATCTACGAGGGGATGCGAGGGTGAGTGAGTAGGCTTGCGCACTTCGGTGTGGCGGTGTTCCATGCCACTACATCATGGACACAGTTGTGGAGAGCCGTGAGTGCGTGAATCTAATACGCACGGAATTGGGTTGGGTGAACTTAATTGGTGGATCGTGCTAGGTACCGGTTGTGATTACTTTGGTGTAGGAGGATCGGTTGGATTAGGCACGAGATACATTCATCTTCGGGACTACTTGAGAGGGGATATGGTTACATTCGAGTGTGGGGGTGTCGACTTTTGACTTCAGACATTGAGAGTGAGCTTGCGACGACTCCACTCCCACACATTTACTTCATTGATTTTGCGGCTTGGATTTGACATGGCCTTTGATTGAGTTAGGAGGAGATGATATTTTATGTGATATTCATTCATCAACTCATGTGTTTCCTTCTCCTAGCATATGTGATTGTTATTTGAAGACCACTCGGATATTATTTGTGCATTGTGATGGAATTTTGAGAAAAAAAAAGAAAAAGAAAAAAAAAAAAAAGAGAGAAAAAGAAAAAGGAAAGATTAAATAAAGTTTGAGTGGAATTGAATTGGAACGAGTGGTGGAGCTACTTTGACAACGACGGTTCATGTTTCATGCACGACAAACGACGATGGCCACGGAGATCACTAGTGTACCGGGGTTTGAGGGAATTGAGGGCCGGAGGTGGTGAGCTTTGGGTTTTGGTTCCTATCATCGTGGTGAGGGTGTGTGAGATGTGGGTTTTGATGTGAGAATGTGACGCTTAGGACTTGATTTCGACGAGATTATCTCTATGTCCCTAAGCCTCATCATGTGAAAACCGTTAGCGGATTAGGAGCTCGGACCTTGGATGTGGCTTTGCCTAGCGTAGTCTCTTATTTCGTGGCACACGCGAAGAGGTAGCGTACTCTTGTAATTAGTAAAGTTAGGCTTTCTATACTAGCTAGGGGAGAGTCGTGGTGTCGAGTTTAGTTTCAACTCATGCTTTGTTCCTAGGATTCTCATCACTTCATGATAATTGACTTAAGCCAATGGAGATTGCCCGATCTCAACCAAAAAGATAAAAAGTGTGTTTTGTATATATATGTTTGTGTAGGATTGAGTCGTAGTTTGCATTTGCATCATATTGTTGCATTGTCGAGTCGTGTTTCGTTATTGAGTCGGCTAGTTAGGATTTGTATGCAACGGTGTTTCTAGTAAGTATGCAATTCTCGACTCGTATCACTTGTGGGGTTGAGTTTCATTGGAGGATGTTTTTGGATGGATTGTGGTAGGATTTTGGTTGTACTTTGATTGGATTGCTCGGGACGCGCAATAGGTTAGTGTGGGGGTGTTTGATAACTCCACATTAGGAGTTATATTGTTTATGATCCATGACCTTTTTGCGAGCGTTTTGATGTATTTATGTGAGAAATTGACCAAATCCGGGTTGTATTGAGCATACTTGAGTTATTGAGCTTTATTTCATAATCCGGGCGTTTTTCGTATGATTTATACATTGTTTATCGCTTGTGATCTTCCGGTATGTTTTCGTGTTGTGTATTTCAGGAACCGGGAGCTTGGAGCGATGATTTTGGGGCAGAAACGAACTTCGGAACACAAGCTAGCTCAAGGATATGCTCGGGAATGAAGAGGAGAAAAGAAGACGCTAAAACGAAGAAAAGTTGGAAAAGTCACACAGGACCAGCCTGCACTCTTTTCGATGCGCAGGAAAATCTACAAGGAATTTTGAAGCAAGGCTTGCGGCATTGGAAAGTAGACATCCGTAGCTTTCCAACGGTATATGGTAGGCCCGAAGATGAGTCCGTATGAGGGAGAAACAGCCCGCGCAAAATCAGCAAAGAATTCTGCTCGGGAATTACAAAGTAGAGGGGCTGAAGTGCAATTTCGGCATATTTTCATTAAAAAACGTGCCCAGCTGGTAGAGAACGGGGAGAACGACCTAAGAGAGGATTATTGACGCAAATTTGAAGACTTTGGAGCTAGGGAAGAAGGGAGAACAAGCTTGGAGCAAGGATCATCAACTACATTGAAGATTCAAGCGTTTGATCATCTTTTCTTCTTCTATTCTTCTTGAACTCTATGATTTTGTTTATGTTGAACCATATTATGTCTAGCTAAACTTCTTAAAGCTAGGTGATTGATCAGAAACTAGGGTTTGTTGGATGATTTTCCGGATTTTGGACATGATACATGCGTTTGCTTAAAGTTTATGAATGTTCTAGTTATCTTACATATTCTTGTACTTCATTCTAAGTATTCTTGGCTTGATCACCCTTAGGATACTAGTCGTTGAGATTGTTGCACGAAAGTGAACTCTTTGATACATGTTAAAGAATATTGTAGGTAATCTTGTAGTTTCTTGAGACCGAGAGGAGATAGAAACTTGATTAATCGTGTGAAGGTAGTTTCAATTGATTTTTGTTAGAACTTAGTGAATTCGGTGGACCGATAGGACCCGGTGAACAATTCTAGGAAATCAATTAGATTGTAGTGATAGACGGAGGTGGACCGAGAGGACCCGAAATCTATTACTTACACAAATTCACGTGAGATCGAGAGAAGATCGTGATGAGCATTACCCGATATAACTAGAACGTGAGTAGAGTGTTTCATGCATAATTCCGGAAATCGTTAACAACCCTAGGGACATCAATTACCTAGTTCTTTCTCATTAATCGTAGTCAATCTCAAGTTATTTCTTTTAAAAATTGAAAACCCTACAAAAATAATTAGTACTTGTTATTTAATTTACGTCGCTTGTTTGTGGGCGACAACGTTACAAATTCAAACAACTTTTTACCGGCCACTTAGATCTCCTATAACCACTTTCTAGTCAATTAATAATCGTAAATTCCCTTGGGTTCGATACTCGGAGTCGTGAAATACTCCATATACTACTTGACTGTGCACTTGCGTATACACGTAAGAATTCGTGTCACCTCACGCAGCTTCTGCTGCTGCTGTTGTATGTATGAGAGGGAGAGAGTGAGGTCAGGGATAGGGAGAGGTAGAGAGAGAGACAGAGAGCTGGAGGTGGTGGTGGTGGGTCGCCGGAGAAGGCAGCGGCTCAACGCCGCGGCTGCTGCTGTGCTTCTTCTGGGTTTCTCGCCGGGCAAAACAGAAAGGCAGAGAGGGAGACGGGGGGTGAGAGTTGGAGGGGAGAGAGTGGTGGTGTGGTGATGGCGTTGGGTGTGGTGTCGGGGGTGGTGAGTCGCCGGAGATGGCAGCGGCGGCCATTGTTGCCGCTGCTGCTGCTTCTTCGTCTTCGTCTGGTAGAGCAGAAAGAGGGAGAGAGAGATAGACTGAGAGATAGGCAGAGAGAAGGAGGTGGATGGTAATGGCGTTGGTGTTGGTGGAGTTGGTCGGGTGATGGTGGTGGCTTGTAGGTGGTGGTGCTTGGGGTTCTCTCGGCCACAACCAGAGGAGGGAGAGGGGGAGTGAGACAGAGATGGAGGGAGAGGGAGGTGGTGAGGGTGTCGGGTGGTGATGGTGTTGCCGAAGGAGAAGGGGAAGAAGATATAGAAGGAGGAGAGAGAGAGAGAGAGATGTGCGTGAGAGAGGGAGAGAGAATAAAAAAAAGAAATTGTTGGGGAACGTGTGTGTGTTGGAAACCACAACCTGCTGAAAATTTTTGGTGTAAAACTCTTCCCTTTTTCATTATTATTATTATTATTATTATTATTATTATTATTATTATTATTATTATAATTATTATTATTATGATGATTATTATTATTATTATTATTATTATTATTATTATTATTATTATTATTATTATTATTATTAAGTGTTATAATATAAAATATAGTATAAAATACATATAGTGTGAGTATAAATACAAGTATACACTACATATAGTATAAATACGAAAATACAAGTATTAAATACTACAAGTTATGTAAAAGACATTAATATACCCCCAACAACAATTATATAATATTTTTTAAATTACAACTACCTCCCCAAAATTATATATTTTCGAAAATAACTGATTAAACTTTTACTAAAAATACGTCAAAATATTATGGAAAATTACGGGGTGTTACACCTGCCCCCATACTCCTCAACAAAATGGGGTATCCGAACGCAAACATCGGCATATTATTGAGACTACAGTCACTTTGCTCACCAATTCTTCTCTTCCTAAAATATTTTGGGTATCATGCAGTGGCAACAGCCACCTATTTAATCAATAGATTACCTAGTTCTAACACTTTTAACAAATCCCCCTATGAGATCTTATTTGATGAAAAACCTGATTATACACATTTAAAGGTGTTTGGTTGTACTTGTTATCCTTGTTTAAAACCTTACAATGCCTCTAAATTGGATCCTAAAACTAGGAGATGGGTTTTTCTTGGTTATGCAGATGGCTATAAAGGTTATCTCTGCTTTGATAAAACTGCACATAAGTTTTTTATTAGTCGCGATGTAATTTTTGATGAATTCTCATTTCCTTATGCTTCTACTTGTCCTACTTCTTCTACTGATGCTACTCCTGATTGTGCAGGTTCCTAACTTGGCAAAAGTATCAAGGCTCTACGATCGGATCGTGGAGGAGAATACTTAAGCCAAGAGTTTGACGACTATCTTAGAGAGTGTGGGATCGTGTCCCAACTCACTCCACCTGGAACGCCACAATGAATGGCGTGTCTGAGAGGAGGAATCGAACCCTATTGGATATGGTTAGATCTATGATGTGTCAAGACTGATCTTCCATTATCATTTTGGGGCCACGCTCTATTAAGTGCAGCTTTCACCATTAACCGTGTTCCATCTAAATCAGTCATGAAGACACCATATGAGATGTGGAGTGGGAGGCGTCCCACACTGTCGTTCATGAGGATTTTGGGCTGCGATGTCTATGTAAAACTTTTACAATCAGACAAGCTAGGGCCGAAATCGGATAAGTGTAAATTTGTGGGGTACCCTAAGGAAACTAAGGGTTACTACTTCTACAATCCAGCCGAGAACAAAGTGTTTGTTGCTCGGACCGGCGTGTTTCTAGAAAGAGAGTTTGTCTCTAAAGAAGCAAGTGGGAGGACTGTAGAACTTGAAGAGGTTCAAGAACCACAAATCACTGAACCGATTATGGAACACGAACAGGAAAGCGGTTGTGGAGCAACCTGTTCAGGTAGCACAAGAGCTTCGTAGATCTAGTAGAGTGCGCCAGGAACCCGAGAGGTATGGACTTCTCGTGACCGACTCCGGTGACACGATGCTCATAGATGATGAGCCTACTACCTATGAAGAGGCCATTAAGGGCCCAGACTCTTAGAAGTGGCTAGAAGCCATGAGATCCGAGATGGAATCCATGTATACCAACAAAGTATGGACTTTGGTGGAACCACCCGAAGGGGCGCGGCCCATAGGGTGCAAGTGGGTCTTCAAGAAGAAGATCGACATGGATGGTAATGTGATTACCTATAAGGACGATTGGTGGCTAAAGGACTCAGACAGATTCATGGTATTGACTATGATAAAACCTTTTCACCAGTCGCTATGACCAAATCCATCCGAACCCTACTTGCGATTGCAGCATACCATGACTATGAGATTTGGCAGATGGATGTCAAAACAGCATTCCTTTATGGGAATTTACTCGAGGACGTGTATATGATACAGCCGGAGGGTTTTGAGGATCTAAAGCAAGCCAAAAAAGTCTGTAACCTGCAATTATCCATTTATGTATTGAAGCAAGCCTCTAGGAGTTGGAATCGACGTTTTGTTGAAGTAGTCAAAGAGTTTGGCTTCATCAGGAACGAAGATGAGTCTTGTGTCTACAAGAAGGTTAGTGGGAGCTCTGTAGCTTTTCTGGTCTTGTATGTGGATGAAATACTGCTCATTGGAAACGACGTTCCCATTCTGCAATCTGTTAAAGATTGGCTAAGGAAGTGTTTCTCAATGAAGGACTTAGGGGAAGCAGCTTATATACTCGGTAAAGATCTATAGAGATAGATCTAGGAGGCTGCTGGGCCTAAGTCAAAGTACATATATTGACAAGGTGTTGAAACGGTTCAACATGCAAGATTCCAAGAAGGGAGTCTTGCCCATGTCACATGGGATCACTCTTTCGGAGAGTGGTTGTCCTTCCAATGAGATTGAGAAGGAACGCATGAGTAGAATTCCCTATGCCTCGGCTATAGGATCTATCATGTACGCCATGTTATGTACTAGACCAGATGTGTCATATGCCTTGAGTATGACAAGCAGATACCAATCCAATCCAGGTGAGAGTCACTGGATTGCAGTCAAGAACATCCTAAAGTACTTAAGAAAAACTAAGGATGCTTTCTTGATATTTGGCGCTAAGGAAGATTTGCGTGTAAGGGGTTACACTGATGCAAGCTTCCAAACCGACAGAGATGACTTTAGATCACAGTCAGGATATGTGTTTTGCCTGAATGGAGCAGCGGTGAGCTGGAAGAGTTCCAAGCAAGAGACGGTGGCTGATTCTACAACAGAGGCTGAGTACATTGCTGCAAATGGCGCAGCAAAAGAAGCTGTTTGGATCAGAAAGTTTGTTTCTGAACTTGGTGTGGTTCCTAGCATTGCGGATCCAGTTGAGTTGTACTGTGACAACACTGGGGCGATCGCGCAATCGAAGGAACCCATATCACACCAGAAATCCACGCACGTGCTCAGGAAGTTACATCTGATTCGAGATATTATCGATAGAGGAGACGTTCGGATATGCAAGATTCCTACATATGAGAATCTGTCAGACCCGCTTACAAATCCGCTCACACAGTGGAAGCATGAAGGGCACACTAGGAGTATGGGCATACGAGATGCGCCAGATTGACTCTAGTGCAAGTGGGAGACTGTTGGAATAGATGCCCTAGAGGCAATCTATTTTAGTATGAATTTATTTGTGGCTATAAATTCATTATTATTTATTGGATATTTAATATAATGAAGTCCTTAGATTTACCATTGTGTTGTTTATCTTAAATATCCCTAGTCCAGTATAATGATTAATGGGACAATCATCTATAGACTAGTATGGGGTTGGATTGATATGGAGATATCATGATCCAACACATAGGTGTGCATTAGGGGTAATGACGCACTGGATTGATCCATCTCCGAGAAGGCTACATACACGTTATGTTGAGTCACAAGCGCTTCCCGCGGTGCAATGGTATTGTCATCCTTAGACTTGAAGTCACTAGATATTCTAGTTGTGGATTATTGTGATTTTGGTAGCGTTAAACGCTACACCGTAACTGGGTAGTTATAAAGGCGTGTACTGGATACAATAAGAAGCAAGCTTAGAGATCGTAGTGGACGTAGATAGAATTTGTCCCTCCCACATAACGGGAGCAAATATCCTAGGCCACTCGAGGGATAGTGCTTATAGAATGTCTGGCCAGACTCAAATAAATCAATATGGGATATTGATGTTATTTGCACGAATAAGGCTATTCCCATGGATCGAGAAACTGTGGATTGGATATACGAGTGTGACTTGTATGTCTCGAGTCCAATCCGGATATAGAGACAAAGGGATGAGACAATTACTTGTACAAAGGTTGTCAAGATGACTATTTTATTAGTTAGCTAGAATGGATGTTTTGCTAGAAACCGCTCCATATTAGCAAATAGTTGCTACCAACTAGATAGAACCTATGGGGTCACACGCTATATAGAGTTGAACTAGATTTGGGAATTAATTACTTGGATTAATTAATTAGAAGGATCACTTTGCAAAACATTGCAAACTTAGTAGGGACTAATTTGCAAGGAAGGGACTAAATTGAATTCTAGTAGGACTAGAATAAGTCCTTTAGGTAGTTGGCAAGGAGTTGTTGGACTATATAAAGGACCTTCCTTCCTTCCTTCCCACAACTTATGCTCATAATTGATCATAACTAGAGTGGGAGAGAACAAAAGGAGAGAGCAACAAGCAAGGAAGGAGCCGACCGCCCCTCCCTTTGCCGCCGCCCGTCCCCGTCGGCCACAAGGAGGCCGAACACCTCCTTGTTCGTCTCGTTTTGCGTGATTCTTCTTCCTCTTCCTTTTTTCAGGCTAGCACCAAGGAGTGGGATATCTAAAAATCAAATCTAAGCGTGGATCAACTATAGAGAACGTGACACAATTCGCGTTTGAAGTCCTCAAAGGAGAACCCTAAGGTGTGTTAATTGATTTATTCCTTTACCATCGTTATGTCTCTTGACTTGTGATCCTTGGAGGGTTTTGCATGGTTAATTATTGTTTCCGTTTCGCATCCATGAATCAAAACCCTACATTTCATGCTACTACTGATTCGGTTTCTTCTTCCTCTCATTCTGATTTTTCTGTTACTTCCTCACACACCACACTTTCTGATCCTACTTCATTTACGGAGGCTAATAAACATTCACAGTGGCGTAAAGCCATGACTTATGAATTTAATAGCCTCCAAAATCAAAAGACTTGGTCTTTGGTGGCTCCACCACCTCACACAAACATAATTGGGAATAAATGGGGTCTATAAAACAAAATTTCATCCCAATGGTAGTGTTTCCCGCTACATTGCTCGTTTAGTTGCTAAGGGGTTTTACCAAACTGTTGGTTTAGATTATGACGAGACATTTAGTCCCGTTGTAAAGCATGCTACTGTACGTTGTATATTAGCTTTAGCTGCAAATTTTGGGTGGCCCCTCCAACAGCTAGATGTGAAAAATGCATTTTTACATGGGTTCCTTAAGGAAAATGTTTACATGAAACAGCCCCCCGGTTTTATTGATCCCAAATTTCCCAATTTTGTGTGTAAATTACACAAGTCGATATATGGTTTAAAACAAGCGCCTCGCGCTTGGTTTGAACGTTTTACACATTACTTGTTCTCTTTAGGCTTTATAGCCTCTTATGCTGATTCTTCTCTATTCATTCGACATTATCACAACAAAATAACTATTTTGCTTCTTTACGTGGACGACATAATTGTTACTGGCAACGATACATCTTATATCACTTCTTTGATCTCTAAGTTAGGATCTGAATTTGAAATGACTAACTTGGGACCACTGACTTATTTTTTGGGCTTGCAAGTTAGTAGAACTGCTGCTGGTATTCTTATACACCAGGAAAAATATATTACTGATCTTCTTTATCACTTTAACATGGGCCATTGCAAGCCCTGCCCAACTCCATTGGCTTCTGGGCTTAAGTATCACATTTATGATGGTACACTTCTTAGTGATCCAACTATTTTTCGCCAATTACTGGGCTCATTACAGTATTTAACTTTTAGTAGGCCCGATATTGTTTTCGCCGTCAATCATCTTTGTCAATTTATGCACTGTCCTACGGATGTTCACCTAAGTGGTGCCAAACAAATTCTACGCTACTTACAAGGCACCAAATCTTAGGGCATATTTTACCAGAAAGGGTATTTACCCTTTCAACTTTTTACCGACTCCGATTGGGCTGGTAACCCAACGGATCCTCGTAGCACAACGGGCTTTGTAATCTTTCTCCGCCCAAACCCAATTCATTGGGCCTCTAAGAAACAGCCCACCGTGGCCCGTTCCTCAACCAAGGTAGAATATCGTGCCCTCGCAACAGCAGCAGCTGAAATTTCTTGGTTTAACATATTATTTTTAGATCTACGTTTTTTTATTCCTACTGCACCTATTTTGTACACTGACAATTTATCCGCTCTTGCGTTAACTGCAAATCCTTTATTTCACGCTCGGACTAAACACATTGAAGTCGACTACCATTATGTAAGGGAACAAGCTTTTCGAAAACAACTTATTGTTTCTCATGTTTCAAGTGCAGATCAAATTGCCGACATTTTTACAAGAAGTCTAGCTGGTTCAACCTTTGATGGATTGAAGAGTAAGCTGATGGTGCTATCCCCCCCCCCCCCCAACAGCTTAAGGGAGGCTAATAATGGACCAAGATCAAGCCCACTGTAATATTCAGGCCCACTCTATAATAGATGTACTGGCCCATCTTTATGACATGTAATATGCCCAAACTATAAGGGCACAATCGTCTTTTTGTCTTGCAGGAAACCCTAGTGGTTTCCTACCGTTGGATTAGAGCCGTTGGCTCTTAGCCGTTAGATCAGGCCTATATAATGGCCCTTTTAGCTGCAGATTAGGGTTAATATAAATATCACAATTTTGCTCTCTCTTCATCTTCTTCAATACACTCTCTCGATTCATCTCTCCGCTGGGTTTTTCTTTCAAGAACTTCAACAGTTCTTTCACTGAAGTGGCGTTGAAATATAATTGTTGACCAATGTCTCCAATCTGTTCCTCTTCTTGCTTTCCAAGGTTCAAAACAGCTGATTGATGTTCCTGAAACATCACTTCAAAGTTGAAACACCAATCAACACCTGACATGCAGAGACACACCCAGAGATGGAAGGTGTTGTTGAAGAAAGTAATAGACTATTGTAGTCTATTACTAATGAAAAGTGGTGTTAGGCATTACTAAGGTAAGTAGGGACTACAAGGGGTGACTGGAAAAAACAGTATGAAATTCGGATTCTGCTTTGGCCGACTCTGATTCTTCTCATACATTGTCATGGCTGCAATCTAGCACCACTTGATAAGATATAACATAATATTTCGGGAGTTGGGGCACCCACTAACTTCAATCTTGGACTTGTGAGTTAGTCCACAAACCATACAATGTCAGTAATAACCCATGAGTACTATTCTACCCCATGCGTGTGTCGCAATTTGTCCATACTCGAATGAAATCTTTTCCGGAAAGCCGAATCATCCTATTGTGAGAGTGGACAGGACCATGACTAGTCCACCTTGAAGAGGGCATGACACATCATGACTTGCTTGTTCGGACATCCAGTTAGCTAATAGCTTAGTCTTACGAGTTTTGATACAATCACACTAAGCGAACCACTTGCATCTTCATTACCTTTCTAGTCTAGGATATCGCCCACGTAAATATGACACCCAACAATATCACAATGTTTGTCTTCCCACATAATCCCTTTTCTAGTAAGGGTACACCACATTGCTATCATAGTGGGGAAGACCAAGTGTGGGAATCAGTAAGTTAACCATCTTGAGCAACAATTGATCCACCATCTGGGGTACCCGGAAATTTCATCCATCAGTGACACGACACTATAGGAAGCACACTTTCAGCCACCAGCAACATGCCGAACCTTCACCTCCATAATCACTACTTGCAGGATTTATGTCCCGAAAGGCATAACACAGTGTAAATTGAGGTACAGGTTTGCTTGAAAATGTAAGCACTTGAACTTATGAGATAAGTTCCAATATCGCAGAATGTTAATAATTAATATCTTCAGTGTCCTGATATGGAATATAACTGACAGGTCGTATATCCAACAGGAGACATGTAGAATTATAGTCCCATAATCTGATATGCTATCCCATACACCATGTCACTCACCAAAATTTCTTTTTACTCTCCGACTGGGGGAGTGTATGCAAATGAATAAAACCATCACTGCTGCTAAAATTATTATTTTCCCTCACATTCTCGCAAGCAATTAATGATCAAGCCGCTATAATATAAAGTATCATGTTATCCCTCTACTCGTCCTGTGCATATTTTTGTTTATTATACCCCCCCCCCCCCCCCCCCCCCCCCCCCCCCCCCCCCCCCCCCCCCGATTGGTTTCCTTTGTTACAAGTTCTTGGAGTTGTGTCTTCATCGCTATTGGTGACTTTTCAACTGCTTCCAATTACTTTAAATCCAGAGAAGTGAAAAAGAAAAGGCTTCGTGCACAGATTTTTAATTGCAGTGACATCTTTTTTCCTCTGTTAATTACTTTATATTTCTCATGACCTTTAAACCCTCAAGCAATTTCCGCAGGAAACAAGCTCCTCTATCTCCTCTCTACTGATACACTGTGACCACCAATCCAGTCCGTTACCAACCCATCACTACCAGCAGCAGCACCTCCTTCTCCCTTAACTTCATTAGCAAGCTCTCTCTAAAAATGATATAAAGCAGCTTAATTCCAACAACACCAACCCAGACACCCTTCATCAACAACCCGGACCTCAAAATCGAACAAAAAAACACCTTGGAGCCTTCAAACCCCAGAACAACGCCCAAATCCGCCCCTCAGTTCGAGCTCCACCACTACTACATCCTATACAACCAGGACAAAAGACGTGGAACAGTTTTAGAACTTCCAGGTGGAAAATTCCCTTCTAACCAATTCATTTCCTGATGATTATCAACAAATTTGATCCATTTTCTAACTAAATCTCTTGCTATACAAATGCGCATTGAGCTTCATTTCGAGATAATACTTTATTGCTTGGATGAATTTCAACAAAACACACTGGGAAGACCACCTTGGCACTATAAAGCTAATCAGTATGCTAATGAACAGACCCGCATAGCTTTCATCATCAAACCAAACAATCAGAGTTTATATACAAAAAAATACTACCTCTGTCCCAGCTCTTTCCCATCATTTTGACTTTTACTACTATTCACTCGGTCTCATTGCATTATCAAACATGAACTGAACACTTTGGCATGCTCAGAAGCAATATCAAACACGGAAGAACAATCGTACCGTAGCGGAGATATTGGTGTTCAAAATCGAGAAGTTCAACTTCAAATTGAAACCCCGAGCCTCTTACCCGTGAAGTGAAGTGGAGGTTGAGGGTTCGATTCGGTGGGCAATTGCGGTAGTGCGACGGTAGAAAGGTTCGGGGCTTCGAACCATATCGGAGCTATGGCAGTAAATTGGCTCAAATCACATACCTCCCTGTAACGAAAAAAAAAAAAGAAAAAAAGTTGCCTCTTCTGTGTCATTTTCGTTCAGTAGCGGGCAATTATTATTATTCTGTGCCATTGTAATTGCGCACTTCCAGATGGAAATGGCACAGAAGGGACAATTTGTTTATTTCTTTTTTACGTTACATGGAGGTATGTGGAATTGTTAATTTGTCAGGGAACATTCTGGTATTTCTTCAAAAGTGAAGGGAGCAAAATGTCTTTTACCCAAAAAAGAATTGTCATTGCACTATACTTCCATCTGTCCTAAATTTTACACCAACACTCTGAGCAACTGGCCTAAATATATAGGACAGCAACATTTTCTTATTATTTTATAATTGTCATTATTAAGATTTATATTGACCTCGCTCTAGTTCTCCGCTATAATTTACCACTTATTGTTATGCGCGCGATTGCCACGGTTACTGACTTTGTTTAGGAAAGATAGATTTTAGGATAGATAGATTATCAAAATTTTGGAGTTTGAAATGTGGATTTTGCAGGAATGGGATCAGGATCCGGGTAACGATGATCAAGATCCGCGGGAGATCAGGATCCTTGTGAGGGGGAACAGGATTCGGGTGATGATTCGGATCAATCGTATCATCCTCATCTGTGTTATTTAGTTATTTAATTAATAGTTAGTTTGTTAGTTTATTGATTTTATTAGTTTAATTAGATATTTATTTATTTAGTTAGTAGAACGGGTCAAGCCCATTAGGTCAAGAGTCTAGGTTAGGGTGGTTAGCTTATTTTAGTACTATTTAAACAGTCTAGTTGTTCAGTTTTAAGCATGGAATAAGAATTGATTTTTTAGTTTATTCAGTTTTATTTCGTATTATTAGTTTTTTCGTAGCTTTTCAAGCTATTGGTAAAAATTCGTAGCCTCAAGCTACTGGCACACGATACTGGTTGCATCAATTTGGTGATTTCATTGACGAATGGCGGACATGGGTAGTCTCCCTTGCGCCGTTCTCCTTCCCTAAGATCCCGAAGACATCGAAGATCTCTGCCAGCAAGTGAATGAGACAATCACCTATCTCACCATGGCAGAGCTGGCACACCTCCAAGCGCGTGGATATCTCACCATGACAGAGCTGGAAGACATCAAAGCTGGTGGAGGACGACTCCGAGCGGTGAAAAATGAGGAGTTCTATCGCATCCAGGATATTTGAAGGCTGCTTGCCACAACCGCCGCCTCCATCGCTGTCTGCTC
The DNA here is from genome assembly GCA_023055425.1 of Linanthus parryae. Taxonomy (NCBI): domain Eukaryota; kingdom Viridiplantae; phylum Streptophyta; class Magnoliopsida; order Ericales; family Polemoniaceae; genus Linanthus; species Linanthus parryae. Next base: position 2,036,187 of record JALGPY010000037.1, on the reverse strand, counting down.
AGATTCCGGCAAACCAGCAGCCGGAATACCCACAGGAACCGCCGCCACAGGAGCAGCAAGATCTGATGCCACACCTGCAAACCCATAACAAATCACCGCCGCCGGCTGATTTCCAGGCACCGGCGTACCCTCCACCGTCCACGACGAATCCTCCACCAGGCGGCAACCAGACGGAAGCGCCTTGCTTCGCAAGTGAATCCATCCCGACGGCGGCCAACATCGGGACAACACCTCCTATGCCAGGGACTCGCTGCCGTCACCACCTGCGACGCTCCGGAAAACGGTCGGAGCAACGCTGGCCCCAACGATCCCTACCCAACCACCAACGGCGGCTGTACATCATCCGAGATCCCTCCAGGTCTGCACTCATCCATTGCAGCCAACACATCCAGGTAAACGGCTCGATCCAGCCAGTAGAGGAACGTCGGCACGAAACCGGCTTGATTTAGCCGAAGTCTTGATGGCGGCTCAGTTCCAGAGATCGGCTCCGTACCAACTAGGTCTAGCCGACGACTTCCGTTCGGCTCGCTCTCAGCCGCTGGCTTCCGTTCGGCTTGATCCCGGCCGACGGCTTCCTTGCGGCTCACTTTTAGCCGATGCAATCCAAGTGAGCCACATGACTATTGTTGGCTCAATTTTGAGCCGCGATGCCATTTTTTGGAGCAAAAGGGTCTCCCCTAAGTTTTTCGACCTCCCGAGTCTGTTTGCGGCCTCAAAATTTCAAGATTGGGCCTCCAAAGTGGTTTGCTAAATCTCGTTCGTCTTCAATTTGATCCAGGCATCACTGGGCATTTTGAAGCTTTTTCGTGCATCCACTTCAGGACAAGGTGGTTTTCAAGCGCAGGGGAGTTGATACGGATCAATCGTATCATCCTCATCCGTATTATTTAGTTATTTAATTAATAATTACTTTGTTAGTTTATTTATTTTATTAGTTTAATTAGATATTTATTTATTTAGTTAGTAGATCGGGCCGAGCCCATTAGGTCAAAAGTCTAGGTTAGTCATGTGGCTCACGCAAAATGAGGTACAAGACAACAACTTATGCTTATGATACCAATGTCGGCATATTCTAGTAAACCTTAGCATGATACTAACAGCACAAGCAAGAATAACTCTTCTAGGGTGATTGTTCCTCAAACGATGTCCCGGGTCTTGACGTTGATGTCTATGCGCTTCGATCTCAACAATTACGTGCACATTTTGGGTGACCACTGATTTCCAAAACATGTAACACTTCTTGGATGCGAGATAAACGAAGAAGAAGAGAGAAAAATCATGTTTTTAGTGTATTGAGTGTGTCTATTACGTGTAGAAACCAATTATCTTTATATCTAAGTAACTAAAAAAATATAATTACTACTACCTCTGTTTCGCCTGCTTCTTGTTAGTTTGACTTTTCCACTCGTAACTATGTCACTTTGACCCGGTGATTTGAATACCAAAACAATGAAATCTTTTTGTAGCTGAAAAGTAAACTTTACCCTACAAAATCATGAAAAAATTACCGAATTCTTATATCGTTTGCTAATCAAATCACTGGGACAACGTGAACAGGTAAATAGTGGTAGAAGTCAAACTAGGAAGAAGCTAGCAAAACGGAGGTAGTACTACTATTACTTTAGTTTTAGGAAAAAGCTCACACATTTGGATCGAAAAACAAGCTGGCAATATTTCTTTTTTAATCAAACAAATTTCATTAAAGGGGAAAGAGGAACAAAACAAATAATAGTAAAAACTAAACAAAGACGGAGATTTGAAAAAAAAAAAAAAAACACAAAACAGAGTTCATATACCTAGGCCCTAGCCACAGCTCTTTCCCCATTACCTATCATGTAAGAAGTATGCGCTATTTCTGCCATGATTGTTCTTGTTATCTTCCTCCAACAGGTACTCCAATTAGGAGGCAACCTCCTTTTGTCATTCTTCTTTGCAATTCAATCAGCACAATGGTAGGCTTTCCTGCTGATCCATTTTAACATGACATTTTTTCAATCCAGCAAACACATAATGTCTTCACAAATTCTGATGGATTTTTTATCTCGGGGCTTCTACTTGGTACACATTAGGACTCCCTCTCTGCAATCACTCTCCAAAATACTGACATTGTCCATAAGTTCCTCATTTTGAAAGAACCATTTAATGTCCTTCAATTCAGCAGTCATGGCTGAGCTAGCCAGATTTCTTATCACCATTCCAGCAACTAGCTCACCTGCTTCATTTCTTTTGATAGCTGCAATTGAGCCATAGAGAGACTCTTTTCTCCAAGATGAATCCACATTCACTTTTTTCAGCTGGTTTGTACTTGGGGGTCCAAGAGTTGCTTGTACTAGCTCTTGATTTGAATCTGCATCACTGCCAGCTAGCTGTTTGGGTAAGGATTTAATGAAATTTGTCCTCCAAGTGATCATATCTTCCATTGTGCTGAGAGGATTAGGAAGACCACCTTAAAAGACAGAAGAGTTTCTTGTCTTCCAAATACTTTAACAGTTGAAGATAAATTTCTCCAACATATTAACCATTTTGGCTTGATCCTCTCCAGAGTTTGTGAGTCCCCAAAAGCAATCTCAAATAGATTGGATATTGGAGAGAGGTCTTCTAAAGTTATATTACCAGTTGCAAACCAGACTGCTTTTTTTCATGATCTGTGAAAGAGCATATGCTCAATTATCTCCTCTTTTTTACCACAAGTAGGACAGGATGGGTCTCTACCACATCCCCTCTTGGTCCGGTTGGCTTTAATAGCTAAGGCATTCACTCAAACTCTCCACCAAAAGTGTCTTAGTTTGGGGGGAATCTTCAAACTCCACAGAAGTTTAAAGTCAGTATTTTCAGGGGAATTGGTAGAGGAGCTACCATCTTAGTCAAGAGCTTCTTCTTTTTATTTTCAACTCTCACCGTTGTTTTGCAGCCTGATCTAACTGTGTATTCCCCTGACTCTGTCCAAATCTATTTTCTTATGTCTTTCTTTCCAGATAGAGAGATGTCTATAGATAAGATTTCTTTGGCCACTTCTTAACTAAACTTATTTCATTGGAAGTTTTCCAACACTTCAGGTTACTGTTGATAAGATCTGCTACTTTCAGCTCTTCATTAGGGGTACCAGTTCTGCAATGATCTCTTAAATTCCTGTCATATGGCAGCCGCTTATCTTTGAACACAGAGATTGTAATTCCATCCCCAACCACCCATTTGGAGTCTTCAAAGAGCATAGCTCTCACTTTCAACATATTTCTCCGGATTTGACTTGCATTTCTAGCTTCCTTTTCCATCCAAAAGCTAGTTGAGGGGTGATAGTGAGCTCTACTGACTTCTGAGACTAACAGATCTTCCTTATCACTTATCCTCCAAACTTGCTTTGCAAAGTGAGCTATGTTGAAACCATTGAAGTCTTTAAAACCCAAGCCTCCTTCCTCCTTCGGTGTAGTGATTTTATTCCAAGCAACCCATTTTATATTTATTTGAATGGGATACTTGCCCCACCAAAAGTTTCTCACCACTGAGGTAATAGCTTTGTGGAGGTAGCAAGGGAGGATGGTTGCTGACAGCAAACATCTTGGAATAGATTGTACAATAGACTTTATCAGCACTTCCTTACTCCTTGTGACAAAAGAGAGCTCACCCAGCCTTTCATCTTCTTTGTAACTCTCTTTGTGATTTTTTTGGCTACTGACCTTCTATTATTTCACCAGAACATAGGCAGGCCTAGGTAGACTGCATCTTCTTGTAGGAGATCCATTTTGAGGAGATTGTTGATTTGTTATTTGGTCTCCACTTCACCTTTGGGGAAATCAAATAGCCATATTTTTGAATGTTTAGTCCAGGATCCGTCCCAAAGCTTTTCAACACATATTTAAACTTCGTCACAGTTTGATTTTTGGCTTCTAAGAAGATTAACACATCATCTGCAAAACAGAGATGTGATATCTCTTTGTTCCATTTGGTAAAGTGTAGCCATGCATGTTACCCATCTCCATTTCATGATCGAATCTTCTAGAAAGGACATTCATAGCTATCACAAATAGGTAGGGAGATAAAGGGGTCTCCCTTCCTTAAACCCCTAGTTGGGGTGATTGAATTCACCACATACCCATTCAATAGACGAATATATCTGAATGTTGTAATGCATTACTCCACCAACTTAATCAATTTTGCACTGAAACCCAGATTCACAAGAACTGTAAGAATGAATTTCCAGTCCAACATATCATAAACTTTGTGTAGATCTAGTAGTCCTTGTCAGTACTCACTACTAGAAACGGAGTTTTTTACAACGGTTTTTTTTTTTAAGACGGATAAATAAACCGTAGCCTATAAATTAAAATACTACGGTAATTTAAATCCGTAGTAGAAGACAATTTTAACCGGCTGGGTTACCGAAACCGTCGGTTTTTATCATTTATGACGTCGGTAATTGCTAAACCGTAGCTTTTTTTTAGATTTAACCAACGGTTTTTATTGTAACCGTAGTTAAAACATGTAATTAATATATTAAAAAAAAAAGATTATATTAGGTTAATGGCGAGCAGGGCGGTTTCAATTCTCATTAATCTCAAAACAATTCGATCGCCATTCCTCTCTAGGTCTTCAATCCAATCGGCGCGCGCAGGGAGTCTCATCCTCTGGTCTGCTTCTGTTGGACCGGTGAGTCTCTCTCCCGGAGTTAACTTCGTTGATTTTGGCTATCTCGCAATTTTAAGCTGAGTTTTGAAATCTGTTTTGGTTTGTTCCTCTTTGACGTCTAGCGGCCAGTCGTGTGTGGCTTCGCCGGACTTCGTCGGAACTTGAATCAAATCGGCGCGAGGAACTTCAATCCAGTCGTGGGTGACATCGCAGGTATGTCTTCTCTCCCACTGCCTTATATGTCGTTGCTTCTTCTTCCCTCTTCTTCAATTTTCTTGTGTATTTTGATTATGTGATGTTGACTATTGCGCAATTGATTTTGATGATTGTGCAATTGATTCGTATTGGACTGAATGGAAAGTGTTTCCCGAATTTCTGCAATTGTCTTCTGTATTTTCATTACTATATAAACCCTAGGCGATTGATAGTTTGATAATTGTGGGTTTAGGAAAAAAAAAATTCAATTGGAAATTTGATCATCTATGACTTTTTATTGAATCTGTCTTGAACAATCGTAATACTCCTCTATGTTTCAGTAAAATTGTTCTATTACCAGAGAAGCAGATGGAAGCCTTATGGAGAAAGTTGTACATATTAGGAGACTACACCTTCATAGATATACTATGAACCTTCCATTATCGAAACTAGCTAAATAATTTTCATAAAGAAACAAATTGTTTAGGTGACAATGTAAAACCAAGATCAACTATGTTTGTGATTAAACTCTTTGATACAAAGACTGTAGTTTTCTTAAACATAGTTGTCAAGTGTTTTAATGTTTGATACAGAGATTAGGTTTCTTTGTTAATTAAGGAATTATATATCATTTGTCGACATGTGGAGTCTCTGAAATAATTAGCTGCCATGTACACAAAAAAAATATGAACCATATCTAATACAAACCCTCTGATAAGTAAAACAAACTAATCAGGTCTCATAGTAGCCCAAGGATAGGGCAATAAATTTAATGATAATTTACAAAACCATTTGAACTCCAAAATTTAAGATGGTTGAACCCCAGTAAAAGGCAGAATAACTGGTGAAAGGTATTCTGCCTTATGTACATGGGGAGTTAAGATGGTTGTTGTTGGGATTCAAATGTCGTTAGTCCACTATCGATACGATATTGTATTGCCCTTACAACTTAGTAGAAGTAAGCTTCCAAGAACATCCCAGTTAGTATTGATAATAACTAAAAGGATATTAAAAAAAATACTAATGGACTTGAATTCAGGATATTGTATTGCCCTTACGTTCATATTCTCATTTTAATAGAATTGAATATGTGTGCTTTGACTTATATAGGATTCTTCACTACGATATGGATAAGAGTTGGATTCAATCAGGCAAAGTTTCTTCAGCTCCTTTCTAAAGAGGTCTGTTGGAGTTCTTGGATTTTTCTATCGCTCACAACAACGGTGGGACTAATATAACATGTCCCTGCAAGAAGTGTTTGAACCGTTACTATGGAGATCGAAACTCGATTTTGAGGCATGTCATATGCGATGGTTTTTATACTAGCTACGTAATATGGACAAATCATGGGGAGTCCCTCGACGGTACGAATGTTAGTGGACGTGAGGGATATAACATAGGTGATGATATGGTTAATATGGTTTACGATGAATTTGGGGTTCCAACTGATGAAGACACAACCATTGGGCCAAACGAGGAGACTCGAGAGTTCTATAACTTATTGGACGATGCAGAGAGAGAGTTGTATCCTGGCTGTAAGAGGTTCACCACTCTTTCTTTCCTTGTTCGCTTGTTACATTTCAAATTATTGGACGGGTGGAGTGATTCATCATTTAATAAATTGTTAACTTTGTTGAAAGATGCATTCGCAGATGGTGAAACATTGCCCGAGTCATATTATAAGTCCAAAAAGTTTAGAGAGTCATTAGGATTTAACTGTGTGAAGATTGACGCTTGTCCTAATGAATGTATGTTATATTTGAAAGAGAAAGAGAACCTTGATGCTTGTGATATTTGTAAAACACCAAGATATAAAGATGAAGGAGGTGAGGGTGTTGATGGGAATCATAAGATAAAACAGATTCCGAAAAAGCAAATGCGGTATTTTCCTTTATAACCAAGGCTTCGGAGGTTGTTCATGTCCTCGAAAACAGCTTCACTAATGCGTTGGCATGCAGAAGAACGAGAAGATGATGGGATACAAAGGCACCCAGCAGATTCTTTAGCTTGGAAGAGTTTTAACCAGAAACATCCTGAGTTTGCTGGTGACCGTTGCAATGTTAGACTTGGTTTAGCATCGGATGGTTTCAATCCTTATAGAACCATAACTATCCCTCACAGCACATGGCCTGTTGTGTGTATTAATTATAATTATCCACCGTGGTTATGCATGAAACAGTCATCTTTTATATTGTCAATGCTGATTGATGGGCCTAAGGCACCTAGAAATGATCTGGATGTGTACTTGCAACCGTTAATAGATGAATTGAAAGAATTTTGGGATGAAGGTATTCATAGGTATGATGCAGAGAGTAAAGAAATGTTCCAACTACGGGCAGCTCTTAGGTGGACAATGAATGACTTCCCAGCATATGCAAACCTACCGGGGTGGAGCACGAGGGGTAAATATGCGTGTCCTATATGTAACAAAGAAACTGATTATCTCCGGTTGAAACATGGTCATAAATTTTGCTATGCGGGTCATCGGCGTTTTCTCCACCAAAGCCATAGGCTCCGAAAAGATGCCAGCAACTTTTACGACAAAGTCGAGATCCGTCCTAGGCCGCCTACGCTCTCTGGTGAGGATATTCTTAAACAGATTGACGACATTTAGAATGTTTTGGAAAAGGACAACCACAAGGACAATCACTTAAAAGAAAGAGATCAAGTAGTGACTCAACTAGTGATTCTAATGTCGCTGAGAGAAAACCTTTTTATAACTGGAAGAAAAGGAGCATTTTTTTTTATTTACCTTATTGGAAGGATAATTTGATTCGCCACAACCTTGATGTCATGCATATTGAGAAGAATGTCTGTGAAAGTATACTTAACACGCTGTTGGATGTCCCTAACAAAAGTAAAGATGACTTGCGTGCTCGTCGTGACCTTAAAGAGTTGAAAATCAGAAAGTCTCTTCATCCTGTTTCACGTGGCAATAGCAGATATGAATTACCCCCTGCAGCGTTTACAATGACTAAAGATGAGAAAATAGCTTTATGCAATGTACTAAAGAATGTTAAAGTTCCGGACAACTATTCTTCTAATATTTCGAAACGTGTCAATGTGAAGGAAAGAACAATCAAAGGCGTGAAGAGCCATGATTACCATGTACTGATGCAACAATTACTGCCTATAGCCTTGAGGAAGGTCTTGCCTAAGAATGTAGCAAAGCCTTTAATTGAGCTGTGTGGGTTCTTTAGGAGACTATGTTCAAAGGTTATGGATGTGCCTGAAATTGAACGTATGCAAGAACAAATAGAGTTAACTCTTTTCCAGCTTGAAAAGATATTTCCACCCGCTTTGTTTGATATAATGATGCATTTGCCAATCCATTTGGCAGAGGAGGCAAGAATTGCCGTGCCAGTTTGCTCTCGGTGGATGTACCCCGTTGAGAGGTAGGGTATCATGAATTATAGTATTCTAATTTTCACTCTGTAGTCACATTAATTGTTAATAATGTCATGGATTTATATAGGTACCTACTCACTTTGAAGAAATACATAAGACAACGGAGTTTTCCCGAAGGATCTATTGCTCAAGGGTATTTGGCAGAAGAATGTGTTACATTTTGTAGTCGTTACCTCGATGATGATGTTGAGACGAAACTAACACGACCTGCAAGGTACAAGGAGGGCGGTAACGGGAAAGCAGAAATATTCAGATTAAGTAACATGGAGTATGAGAAAACTCATCGATATGTCTTAGCCAACACTGGTTTCATCATACCATTCAAGCAGTAAGATAAATGTGAACCATCAATATTTGAATTTTATATTAATTAATACATCAACTTACTTTGTTATACTCTGGGTATTTGAACATGTAGGATCCACATTGACCATTTGAGAAATATGAATCGTCGGACTCGTTCTCACCAGCTCAAAACAAAACATAATGCCGAGTTTCCAAATTGGCTACGTACTTATGTAAGTCACTGTGTTCGTATATGTTGGCATCTGAATCATAAGATATAAGCAAGTTATTCTATTTATGATAAACATTTATATATTAACCTAGGTAAAACAATCAGATGATCCAACAATTCCAGAAGAGGTAAAACTTTTAAGTAAAGGAGCGGACGAGTGGGCTACAAGATATTTGAAAGGCTATACAATAAATAGATTGAAATTCCATGTTGAATCATATGGTGCTAGATTAAAAATTCAAAACACAAGACTGACGGTAAGGGCGTCAACTGAGAGTTATGCTTCAGTGAAAGATAATCGGCCAGCCACTGGAAATTTGAAGTACTACGGATAATTGAAGGAAGTTATTCAGTTGACTTATTCCATGGATGTCAAATTTGATATGTTTAAGTGCATATGGGTGGACGGCGAGCACGGTGTGAAATAAGATGACTATAAATTCACGATGGTTAACTTCAATCGTCTCATGTATAAAAACAATAATATAGCAGCAGAACCGTATAATTTTGCATCCCAAGCAGAGCAAGCTTGGTACGTGGAAGATGTGGTAGAGCCGGATTGGAGCGTAGTGGTGAATATGAATCCGCGAGACTTCTATGATACGTATGCAAAGGATGTATTAACGTCTCTGATAACTTGTCCGCAAGCCGAGCCATTTCAGAATCAAAATATGGATGATGATGAAGCAAATATTAATAATGATACAAGATGGATGGGACAACATACCAGTGGAGTCATAGTTGTTGATGATGGTAAAGATAATGTTCCTACAGCGGAAGGTGACATGGATGACGATGACGACGACGACGACATGTATATGAGTGGTGGCGAAGAAGGCACAAAATCAGATGACGAACAAGGCGCAGAATCAGCTTACGAAGAAGCCTCAGAGTCAGATGACGAATAAGATGCAAATACAGAATACGATAGTGATTAGATTTAGCTGAAATTTTGATTTATGGTTATTGGAATCTATTGGTTTACTTGGGAATTAAATTGGATTAATTATTGAATGTCAGTGGTGTTCTCTTTATGTTTTCTCTTACTGTATTATCTCTTGTGTTGTGTGTGACTCATAAGGTAAAATGAATAAAAGATTCTATATAATTAGTGAAAGTAATCTAATTTATTGGTTTCCTGCAGGTTATCATGGTGGTTAAAAGAACTGCAAAGTGGCCTTGCCGAAATTTGCTAACAGATGCACCACCAGCTAAGCGTCTTTCTCCAACTCGGACAGAAAATACCCTGACTCAACACCAGCCAAATGCACCGACGCCTACGCAGGTTTCTCCGGCACCACGTGAAATTACACAGTTTCATCACCAACCACTAGCACCATCACCTACACAGACTCAAACTACACGCCCTGCAACTGCCCAGATTCAGGACCAGCCACCTGATGAATTCTTAGAACCATTTGGAGAAGGAGGTATCCCGGGTAATTAACTAAGTATTGATTTACAGTTGTAGTCACTTCAATTTATTGTAATTTCTAGCATCTATTCTTCTATGTATTGAATGATTACGAATTGTTATTTTCTCTAGGATTGTCGGCCTCCAACGATCCAAACAAGAAACGTAAGAGAAAATCAATCTCATAGCCACCACCTGGTTGGACCCGAGGCACGACAAAGTTGAACGTTCAATTCAATGAAAGATTTCAGCCAATAGGGAAGGATCAGGCAAAACTTTCAATCCATTTAGGAATAATGGTGAGAAATGGAACGAAATATCCATTGATCTACACGTCGTGGAAACACAAGGGGTTGGATGAAGGGAAGGAAATTGCATGGGGACTAGTCAAGGGATATAATTAATTACTCTTATATTCCGTGTTTCGTTACTGAATTGGCGCCGTTTGTGCAAGTTTAACTCTAAATTGGTTAATTACATTTTGCTCCATTGTCCTGCTGGGTGGTTGTTCTGGGGTCTGGTCCTTTCGAATTTCAGAAAATATCTTTTCAAAGAACAAATAGAGTTAAATATTTGTTGGATTTCCTTCACTCAGTGCTTTGTTTTTCTTTAGGTTTTTAGTTATTTTGCAGTGTAGGTTATGACCTATCAGGTTCCTCCGCAGTTTCTTTCTTTTTGAGTTCATAGAATTTTTTATTACTAACAAATAAAAGGAATATTGTAACTTTATAAAGCAGAAGTTTGCTAAAGAAAAATTGGAAATTGTAGTGTTTGTTATTCCAATTTCTTCAATTCGTGGAGCAAAATATCACTGACCTGTATCATTTGTGTAATGGATTTTTTTTCACAAAAGAATTTGTGTTGTATCTTTGGTCGTGCTGTATCAAGCCATTTAGGAGTATTGGTCTTGCTGTATCACTGAAGTTGGAATATGTAGTAGGACTGAGGCAAAAAGAGCCATGTAAACCGAGAAAATAAACCAAATTAGCGAACTCAAAGCTGTAAACTAAGAAAATATAGACACTCCATAACAGTTTCGTAAATGTACCAAAAATTGATGATTCATTCAGAAAAGGGACACAATGTAGAATTTAGACTGACATGTATCGCAACTTTGTCAACACTAAGGTATCGAATTTGATCAAAACCCACAACATACGAAACAGAACAAAACTGCCATAGCTTAATACAAGAGAAGACTAATTTTAAGAGGGGAATCACAAACCCACAACATTGAATTTGTCTACACCAATGCACATTTTTCTTTCATCTGGATTGGCAAATACTGCCATCATGAGGGCTAAAGAGAGTCTTATTTGAAGGAGAGATTGAATCCCATATTCTCATAAAAAGTACAGCAGGTTATTAATTTCGTATGTGATTATTTCATTCTGTTAAAGTAGAGCAGGTTATTAATTTGGTATATGATTATTAATTTGGAATGTAACTTTTTCGTATCCAACAGGCCAATATAGATGGAGATGTGCCGGAAGAGTACAAAGAGATTTGTCTCAAAACCATGGACGAAATGTGGAGAGATTGGAAGGCCACGGTAAAAAGAAATCACTACTCACGTCATGACACCGACGAGGAGCGTCTAGCTGATTGTCCGTATAGAGTTCTTCCCGAACATTGGCCAGCCTTAGTTGAATGGTTTGGTGATGAGGAAGCAAAGGTAAGGTTTTGCATATCCTGTCAACTAGACTGATATTCCACATAGACTGATATTCCACTATTTCATAATATATAGGAGAAGAGCGAGACCAAAGAAAAATCGACAAAAATCAGTTGATGCCCCAAGAAGTGGTAGGACACCGTTTCAACAAATTGAGCAAGAGTTATTAATTCAGTTTGTTTGTATTTATGACCCTTCTATATCAGTATGTGATTAATAATTGTTGTACTAACGATGCAGTTAAAGGAAAAGGGATTGCCACATGATCGTCTGGCAATTTATAGGAGGACACGAGAGGATGCGAACGGACAACCTAGAGATCCTTCTGCAGCTCCTTATCTGGTGAAATACTAAAATATGTTATTTAGTGGTGTTTAGTTATTTACAATTCGTATGCCAACTATATGATGTAATATATGTTCAATTATATCAGGCGACGCTGAGGGAACATTTGAAGATTGGCACACCAGAGGAAGAACAAGACCTAGAGGTTCGTGAGCATCGTTTTGTTGAAAAATTTGGGCTAGAAAATCACGATCGCGTCCGCTGTATGGGTTCTGGCCTACGTCCAACGAAGGTGCTCGGGTCCTCGTCAATCCGCTCCAACAAACAAGTGGCTGACTTGGAGGTAAAAGTAGCCCAATTGGAAGCTGAAGACGCAGAGAGGCAAGCTCGGGAAGCTGAAATGCAAGATGTATTTAAAACATGGGAAGCTCAGATGAAACATCTTGCAGGTGTAGATGTTCGCTGACTGGAACATCATTGGATGCATTGGCCATGCCATCTTTTCCACCGCTAGTTGTGCCGTCATCTACTTCTTCAGAAACTACTGCCAGGCCTACGCACCCGACACTGGGTGGACAATCCAATCGACCTGCACGACCTACCAACTTTAATCCTCCCGCACAAGTGGCTCAGTCAAACATACAGCCCACAACTGGTACCGATGAGAGCCATGCCTCATCTTCATGTCGCGTGCGACATGATAACCTTCAGGTAACTTTTAATTAACAATTTGTAAGATCATATGTTTAGTTTTTTAGGGCATTGAACTGATTTTAGTTGTGCCTGACATACGATTGGTTTCTTCTGAAAAGGTTAGAGTAGGCGATATGGTAGAGCTAATCTCAATAGACAAGCCCCGAACCGTTGCAGCACGTGGTCTCGTCTTGTCGATGAACCCCAATAAGATTGTAAAGGGAGCTGCATTGGGTCCAAAGTTCTGTGAGGTGCAAATCTCTTAGGTCCTGAAGTCAAATTTTCTTATGCTCCGACAGTCTGGAAGGAAACAAACTTGAAGAACATGACAGGAAAATCCATTGCTTGGTCTGTGACACATGTATGTGAGACATGTTTAGCTTGGTTTTTTTACATGTCTCACATACATTTGTCACAAACCAAGCAATGGATCCTGTGATGTTCTTCAAGTTTGTTTCCTTCCCAGTCTGTCGAAACATAAGAAAATTTGACTTCAGGACCTGAGAGATTTGCACCTCACAGAACTCTGGACCCAATGCAGCTCCCTGTACAATCTTATTGAGGTTCATCGACAAGACGAGACCACGTGCTGCAATGGTTCGTGGCTTGTCTATTGAGATTAGCTCTACCATATCGCCTACTCTAACCTTTTCATAAGAAACCAATCGTATGTCAGGCACAAAAAAAATCAGTTCAATGCTCTAAAAAACTAAAAATATGATCTTACAAATTGTTAATTAAAAGTTACCTGAAGGTTATCATGTCGCACGCGACATGAAGATGAGGCATGGCTCTCATCGGTACCAGTTGTGGGATGTATGTTTGACGAAGCCGCTTGTGCGGGAGGATTAAAGTTGGTAGGTCGTGCAGGTCGATTGGATTGTCCAACCAGTGTCGGGTGCGTAGGCCTGGCAGTAGGTTCTGAAGGAGTAGATGACGGCACAACCAGCGGTGGAAAAGATGGCATGGCCAATGCATCCAATGATGTTCCAGTCAGCGAACATACTACACCTCCAAGATGTTTCATCTGAGCTTCCCATGTTTTCAATACATTTTGCATTTCAGCTTCCCGAGCTTGCCTCTCTGCGTTTTCAGCTTCCAATTGGGCTACTTTTACCTCCAAGTCAGCCACTTGTTTGTTGGAGCGGATTGACGAGGACCCGAGCACCTTCGTTGGACGTAGTCCAGAACCCATATAAATTGCCGGACGATCATGTCCTCATATAAATTGCCGGACGATCATGTGGCAATCCCTTTTCCTTTAACTGCATCGTTAGTACAACAATTATTAATCACATACTGATATAGAAGGGTCTCAAATAAATACAAACAAACTGAATTAATACCTCTTGCTCAATTTGTTGAAACGGTGTCCTACCACTTCTTGGGGCATCAACTGATTTTTGTTGATTTTGCTTATTGGTCTCGCTCTTCTCCTATATATTATGAAATAGGGGAGTATCAGTCTATGTGGAATATCAGTCTAGTTGACAGGATATGCAAAACCTTACCTTTGCTTCCTCATCACCAAACCATTCAACTAAGGCTGGCCAATGTTCGGGAAGAACTCTATCCGGACAATCAGCTAGACGCTCCTCGTCGGTGTCATGACGTGAGTAGTGATTTCTTTTTACCGTGGCCTTCCAATATCTCTACATTTCGTCCATGGTTTTAAAAATAAATCTCTTTGTACTCTTCCGACACATCTCCATCTATATTGGCCTGTTGGAAATGAAACAGTTACATTCAAAATTAATATTCATATACCAAATTAATAACCTGCTCTACTTTAACAGAATGAAATAATCACATACGAAATTAATAACATGCTGTACTTTTAATGAGAATATGGGATTCAATCTCTCCTTCAAATAAGACTCTCTTTAGCCCTCATGATGGCAGTGTTTGCCAATCCAGATGAAAGAAAAATGTGCACCAGTGTAGACAAATTCAATGTTGTGGGTTTGTGATTCCCCTCTTAAACATTAGTGTTCTCTTGTATTAAGCTATGGAAGTTTTGTTCAGTTTCGTATGTTGTGAGTTTGGATCAAATTCGACACCTTAGTGTTGACAAAGTTGCGATACATGTCAGTCTAAATTCTACATTGTGTCCCTTTTCTGAATGAATCATCAATTTTTGGTACATTTACGAAACTATTATGGAGTGTCTATATTTTCTTAGTTTACAGCTTTGAGTTCCCTAATTTGGTTTATTTTCTCGGTTTACATGGCTCTTTTTGCCTCAGTCCTACTACATATTCCAACTTCAGTGATACAGCACGACCGATACTCCTAAATGGCTTGATACAGCACGACCAAAGATACAACACAAATTCTTTTGTAAAAAAAATCCATTACACAAATGATACAGGTCAGTGATATTTTGCTCCACGAATTGAAGAAATTGGAATAACAAACACTACAAATTTCCAATTTTTCTTTAGCAAAATTCTGTTTTATAAAGTTACAATATTCCTTTTATTGGATAGTAATAAAAAATTATATGAACTCAAAAAGACAGAAACTGCGGAGGAACCTGATAGGTCATAACCTACACGGCAAAATAACTAAAAACCTAAGGAAAAACAAAGCACTAAGTGAAGACTATCCAACAAAGAGTTAACTCTATTTGTTCTTTGAAAAGATATTTTCTGAAATTCGAAAGGACCAGACCCCAGAACAACCACCCAACAGGACAATGGAGTAAAATTTAATTAACCAATTTAGAGTTAAACTTGCACAAACGGCGCCAATTCAGTAAAGAAACACGGAATATAAGATTAATTAATTGCATACCTTGACTAGTCACCATGCAATTTCCTTCCCTTCATCCAACCCCTTGTGTTTCCACGACGTGTAGATCAATGGAAATTTCGTTCCATTTCTCACCATTATTCCTAAATGGCTTGCAAGTTTTGCCTGATCCTTCCCTATTGGCTGAAATATTTCATTGAATTGAACGTTCAACTTTGTCGTGCCTTGGGTCCAACCAGGTAGTGGCTGTGAGATTGATCTTCCCTTACGTTTCTTGTTTGGATCGTTGGAGGCCGACAATCCTAGAGAAAATAACAATTCGTAATCATTCAATACATAGAAGAATAGATGCTAGAAATTACAATAAATTGAAGTGACTACAGCAGTAAATCAATACTTAGTTAATTACCCGATATACCTCCTTCTCCAAATGGTTCTAAAAATTCATCAGGTGGCTGGTCCTGAATATGGGCAGTTGCAGGGCGTGTAGTTTGAGCCGGTGTAGGTGATGGTGCTAGTGGTTGGTGATGAAACTGTGTAATTTCAGGTGGTGTCGGAGAAACCTGCGTAGGCGTCGGTGCATTTGGCTGGTGTTGAAGCAGGGTATTTTCTGTCCGAGTTGGAGAAAGACGCTTAGCTGGTGGTGCATCTGTTAGCAAATTTCGGCAAGGCCACTTTGCAGTTATTTTAACCACCATGATAACCTGCAGGAAACCAATAAATTAGATTACTTTCACTACTTATCTAGAATCTTTTATTCATTTTACCTTATGAGTCACACACAACACAAGAGATAATGCAGTAAGAGAAAACAGTAAGAGAACACCACTGACATTCAATAATTAATCCAATTTAAATTCCAAGTAAACCAATAGAATTCCAATAACCATAAATCAAAAATTTCAGCTAAATCTTATCACTATCGTATTCTGTATTTGCATCTTCTTCGTCATCTGATTCTGAGGCTTCTTCGTAAGCTATTTTCTCATCTTTAGTCATTGTCCGGAACTTTAACATTCTTTAGTACTTTGCAGAAAGCTATTTTCTCATCTTTAGTAATTGTAAACGCTGCAGGGGGTAATTCATATCTGCTATTGCCACGTGAAACAGGATGAAGAGACTTTCTGATTTTCAACTCTTTAAGGTCACGACGAGCACGCAAGTCATCTTTACTTTTGTTAGGGACATCCAACAGCGTGTTAAGTATACTTTCACATACATTCTTCTCAATATGCATGACATCAAGGTTGTGGCGAATCAAATTATCCTTCCAATAAGGTAAATTAAAAAAATGCTCCTTTTCTTCCAGTTATAAAAAGGGTTGCTCTCAGCAACATTAGTATCACTAGTTGAGTCACTACTTGATCTCTTTCTGAATGTCGTCAATATGTTTAAGAATATCCTCACCAGAGAGCGTAGGCGGCCTAGGACGGATCTCGACTTTGTCGTAAAAGTTGCTGGCATCTTTTCGGAGCCTATGGCTTTGGGGGAGAAAACGTCGATGACCCGCATAGCAAAATTTATGACCATGTTTCAACCGGAGATAATCCGTTTCTTTGTTACATATAGGACACGCATATTTACCCCTCGTGCTCCACCCCGATAGGTTTGCATATGCAGGGAAGTCATTAATTGTCCACATCAGAGCTGCCCATAGTTGGAACATTTCTTTACTCTCTGCATCATACCTATGAATACCTTCATCCCACAATTCTTTCAATTCATCTATTAACGGTTGCAAGTACACATCCAGATCATTTCTAGGTGCCTTAGGCCCATCAATCAGCATTGACAATATAAAAGATGACTGTTTCATGCATAACCACGGTGGATAATTATAATTAATCAACACAACAGGCCATGTGCTGCGGGATAGTTATTGTTCTATAAGGATTGAAACTATCCGATGCTAAACCAAGTCTAACATTGCGACGGTCACCCGCAAACTCAGGATGTTTCTGGTTAAAACTCTTCCAAGCTAAAGAATCTGCTGGGTGCCTTTGTATCCCATAATCTTCTCGTTCTTCTG
The DNA here is from genome assembly GCA_023055425.1 of Linanthus parryae. Classification (NCBI taxonomy): domain Eukaryota; kingdom Viridiplantae; phylum Streptophyta; class Magnoliopsida; order Ericales; family Polemoniaceae; genus Linanthus; species Linanthus parryae. The sequence continues at coordinate 2,018,594 of JALGPY010000037.1, read as the reverse complement.
CATGCCAACGCATTAGTGAAGCTGTTTTCGAGGACATGAACAACCCCCGAAGCCTTGGTTATAAAGGAAAATACCGCATTTGCTTTTTCGGAATCCGTTTTCTCTTATGATTCCCATCAACACCCTCACCTCCTTCATCTTTATATCTCGGTGTTTTAAAAAGATCACAAGCATCAAGGTTCTCTTTCTCTTTCCAATATAACATACAGTCATTAAGACAAGCGTCAATCTTCACACAGTTAAATCCTAATGACTCTCTAAACTTTTTGGACTTATAATATGACTCGGGCAATGTTTCACCAATTGGGAATGCATCTTTCAACAAAGTTAACAATTTATTAAATGATGAATCACTCCACCCCTCCAATACTTTGAAATGTAACAAGCGAACAAGGAAAGAAAGAGTGGTCTTACAACCAGGATACAACTCTCTCTCTGCATCGTCCAATAAGTTATAGAACTCTCGAGTCTCCTCGTTTGGCCCAATGGTTGTGTCTTTATCAGTTGGAACCCCAAATCCATCGTAAACCATATTAACCATATCATCACCTATGTTATATCCCTCACGTCCACTAACATTCGTACCGTCGAGGGACTCCCCATGATTTGTCCATATTACGTAGCCAGTATCAAAACCATCGCATATGACATGCCTCAAAATCGAGTTTCGATCTCCATAGTAACGGTTCAAACACTTCTTGCAGGGACATGTTATATTAGTCCCACCGTTGTTGTGAGCAAAAGCAAAATCCAAGAACTCCAACAGACCTCTTAAGAAAGGAGCTGAAGAAACTTTGCCTGATTGAATCCAACTCTTATCCATATCGTAGTGAATAATCCTATAAAACTCAAAGCACACATATGCAATTCTATTAAAATGAGAATATGAACGTAAGGGCAATACAATATCCTGAATTCAAGTCCATTAGTATTTTTTAATATCCTTTTAGTTATTATCAATACTAACTGGGATGTTCTTGGAAGCTTACTTCTACTAAGTTGTAAGGGCAATACAATATCGTATCGATAGTGTCTTAACGACATTTGAATCCCAACAACAACCATCTTAACTCCCCCTGTACATAAGGCAGAATACCTCTCACCAGTTATTCTGCCTTTTACTGGGGTTCAACCATCTTAAATTTTGGATTTCAAATGGTTTTGTAAATTATCATTAGAGTTATTGCCCTATCCTTGGGCTACTATGAGACCTGATAAGTTTGTTTTACTTATCAGAGGGTTTGTATTAGATATGGTTCATATTTTGTTTTGTGTACATGGCAGCTAATTATTTCAGAAACTCCACATGTCGACAAATGATATATAATTCCTTAATTAACAAAGAAACCTAATCCCTGTATCAAACATTTAAACCCTTGACAACTATGTTTAAGAAAACTATAGTCTTTGTATCAAAGAGTTTAATCACAAACATAGTTGCTCTTGGTTTTACATTGTCACCTAAACAATTTGTTTCGTTATGAAAATTCACATGTGTTTAGCTAGTTTCGATAATGGAAGGTTCATAGTATATCTATGAAGGTGTAGTCTCCTAATATGTTCAGCTTTCTGCATAAGGCTTCCATCTGCTTCTCTGGTATAGAAAATTTTTACTGAAACATAGAGGAGTATTACTATTGTTCAAGACAGATTCAATAAAAAGTCATAGATGATCAAATTTCCAATTGAATTTTTTTTCCTAAACCCACAATTATCAAACTATCAATAGCCTAGGGTTTATATAGTAATGAAAATACAGAAGACAATTGCAGAAATTCCGGAAACACTTCCCATTCAGTCCAATACGAATCAATTGCACAATAATCAAAATCAATTGCGCAATAGTCAACATCACATAATCAAAATACACAAGAAAATTGAAGAAGAGGGAAGAAGAAGCAACGACATATAAGGAAGAGGGAGAGAAGACATGCCTGCGATGTCACCTACGACTGGATTGAAGTTCCTCGCGCCGATTGGATTCAAGTTCCGACGAAGTCCGGCGATGCCACACACGACTGGCCGCTAGACGGCAAAGAGGATCAAACCAAAACAGATTTCAAAACTCAGCTTAAAATTGCGAGATAGCCAAAATTAACGAAGTTAACTCTGAGAAAGAGACTCACCGGTCCAACAGAAGCAGGCCAGAGGATGAGACTCCCTGCGCGCGCCGATTGGATCGAAGACCTAGAGAGGAATGGCGATCGAATTGTTTTGAGATTAATGAGAATTGAAACCGCCCTGCTCGCCATTAACCTAATATAATATTTTTTTAATATATTAATTACATGTTTTAACTACGGTTATAATAAAAACCGTTGGTTAAATCTAAAAAAAATCTACGGTTTAGCAATTACCGACGTCATAAATGATAAAAAACGACGGTTTCGGTAACCACGCCGGTTAAAATTTTCTTCTACTACGGATTTTAATTACCGTAGTATTTCAATTTATAGGCTACGGTTTATTTATCCGTCTTAAAAAAACCGTTGTAAAAAACTCCGTTTCTAGTAGTGATTTGAAATTACAAAGGCCAATTGGTCTAAACTGGGAAGGGTTTAGGGGGTTGGCTATTTTAGGGATAAGAGCAGTGTTTGTGTCATTGAAGCTCTCGAGTAAGAAACTATTTCTAAAGAAGCTTACTGCATTATAGATTTCTTGGCTTACCTCACTCTGGTAAGTTTGGAAGAAACCCCCTTGAAAACCATCAGGGCCTGGGTCTTTCCATTTTGCCAATTGGAATGTTGCTCTTTTTATTTCTTCAATAGAGGGAGGCCTTGTAAGAGATCCATTTATATCATCACTAATTTGAAAGTTGTCACTACTCACATAATCAAACTCTTGTTGTCTCATTGGGGATGTGTAGATGCTGGAGAAGTGATTGCTTACAAGTTCTTTGATCTCCTCTTCTGAAGTAATCCAATCACCATATCTACCATTTAGTCTCTTGATCTGGTTTCTCATTCTCCTTTGCACAACTGAAGTGTGAAAAAAATTGGTATTCTTATCCCCCAGTTGGAGATATTTTTATTCTAGCCATTTGCCTCATTAGCTTTCTTCTCTAGCCCATAGATCTTCTAATTCTTACATCAAACCTCTTCTTTCTTGGTTTTTGAAGATCCCATCATCCTCCATTTGGATTTTCCTAAGTTGCAAGGTTATGCTTTCAATTTTCCTCTTAGAATTTCCATACCTCTGTTCTTTCCATTTCTTCAGCTCACCTTTGACTATATTCATTTTGTGATGTAGGAAAAATCGGTTTGAACCATTGACCTTCTCTTTTCAGCTGTTGTGGACTAAGTCATTGCATCCTTTTCTCTAGATCCACGCTTCTTCAAACCTGAATTGAGGCTTGGCAACTGGACTATTTCTTTCTGTAAATAAAATCAGAGGGCAATGTTCTGAACCAATATCACTACCATGGAGCAAAAAGGCTTGGGTGGAGCAATCGCCAATCCACATTGACTAGGGTCTTGTCAATTCGTTCCCTCACTGTAATTGTGATCTCTGTTATTGCTCCAAGTATAATTTGGCCCTTCAAACTTTAGCTCCATTAGGCCTAGCTCATCAATTCTTCTCAGGAATTTGAACCTCCAAGAAAGAGCAATTATCCCTCCTTGTTTATCCTGACTCAAGCTTACATCATTGAAATCCTGATACGATTTCTTACGTGTATGCGCAAGTGCACGGTCAAGTAATATAGGGTTGGTATTTCAACCCCGATTTATCGATCCCACGAGGACAAACTTGAGTTTGTTTAATTAGTTAGTAGATTAGAGTATGGTAAAAGGAGGAAGAAATTGTGATTAATAAGTTGTCACCCCCAAACAAGTGACGAAAATGAAATATTAAACCAAGAAAAGTTTTTTGCATTTTTTATTTTATTAATCAAATATAAAGAAATTAGGCAATCTCTAGATCACCTAGGGTTGTAGACGATTTCCGGATAAGCTATCAAAACACGTTAACTCTATTCTAACTAAGCCGGGTAATAGCACTGACAATCTCCTATCGATCCCTTTTCGTTCTACGTCACGGTATACTTGGTGTCCAGTCGGTCCGCCTATGTCTACCGGTCCGTTCTAGTAGGCTAACGACCTGCACGGCAATGTGGCATGTCGGTCCACCGTGCACGAAATAGCCGAATCTCACCTACCGAATCTACCCACTAAGGCCAATCCTACTTCAGGATTGTTCTTTATATCTCATCACAATTAGGTCTAATTCACTTTCACGCACTCGTTAGCTAAATAACAAGTCCGGTTAATTACTCTGTGCTTGTCAAGGATTAAGCATAGCATATGAACAATTAGCTAAGACGATTATTAACTATAAGCAAGAAATTGATTCACAAATAAACCATAAGTCTCATGATTATCAAAACATAATCTTGCCGTGTCAATGGACTAGATTCAATAACAAGTTCATGAAACTAAAGATCAATTTAATTGAATCAAAGCCAAAGCATGAAACAAATGTAGGGTTTTGATTCATGGATGCGCAACGGAAACACAAACAATCATAAAACCATGCAAAACCCTCCAAGGATCACAAGTCAAGAGACATAACGATGGTAAGGGTTAGAAATCAATAACACACCTTAGGGTTCTCCTTTGATGACTTCAAACGCGAATTGTGTCACGTTCTCTATAGTTGATCCACGCCTAGAGTTGATCCTAGATCTCCCAAGTCCTTGGTGCTAGCCCGGAAGAGGAAGAGGAAGAATAATCACGCAAAACGAGACACAAAAGGAGGGTCTCGGCCTCCTTGTGGCCGACGGGGACGGGCGGCGGCAAAGGGGGCGGTCGGCTCCCTTTGTTGCTTGCTCTCTCTCCTTTTGTTCTCTCCCACTCTTTGTTATGTTCAATTATGAGCATAAGTTATGTGGGAAGGAAGGAAGGAAGGTCCTTTATATAGTCCAACAACTCCTTGTTAACTACCTAAAGGACTTATTCTAGTCCTACTAGAATTCAATTTAGTCCCTTCCTTGCAAATTAGTCCCTACTAAGTTTGCAAGGTTTTGCAAAGTGATCCTTCTAATTAATTAATACAATTAATTAATTCCCAAATCTAGTTCAACTCTATATAGCGTGTGACCCCATAGGTTCTATCTAGTTGGTAGCAACTATTTGCTAATATGGAGCGGTCTCTAGCAAAACATCCATTCTAGCCAACTAATAGAATAGTCATCTTGACAACCTTTGTACAAGTAATTGTCTCATCCCTTTGTCTCTATATACGGATTGGACACGAGACATACAAGTCACACTAGTATATCCAATCCATAGTTTCTCGATCCATGCGAATAGCCTTATTCGTGCAAATAACATCAATATCCCATATTGATTTATTTGAGTCTGGCCAGACATTCTATAAGCACTATCCCTCGAGTGGCCTAGGATATTTGCTCCCGTTATGTGGGAGGGACAAATTCTATCTACTTCCACTACGATCTCTAAGCTTGATTCTTATTGTATCCAGTAGACGCCTTTATAACTACCCAGTTACGGTGTAGCGTTTAACGCTACCAAGATCACAATAATCCACAACTAGAATATCTAGTGACTTCAAGTCTAAGGATGACAATACCATTGCACCGCGAGAAGCGCTTGTGACTCAACATAACGTGTATGTAGCCTTCTCGGAGATGGGTCAATCCAGTGCAACATTCCCTAATGCACACCTATGTGTTGGATCATGATATCTCCATATCAATCCAACCCCATACTAGTCTATAGATGATTGTCCCATTAATCATTATACTGGACTAGGGATATTTAAGATAAACAACACAATTGTAAATCTAAGGACTTCATTATATTAAATATCCAATAAATAATAAATGAATTTCTAGCCACAAATAATTCATACTAAACTAGATTGCCTCTAGGGCATCTATTCCAACAGTCTCCCACTTGCACTAGAGCCAATCTGGCGCATCTCGTAAACCCATACTCCTAGTGTTCCCTTCATGCTTCCACTGCGTGAGAGGCTTTGTAAGCGGATCTGACAGATTATCATCTGTAGGAATCTTGCATATCCGAACGTCTCCTCTATCGATAATATCTCGAATCAGATGAAACTTCCTGAGCACGTGCTTGGACTTCTGGTGCGACCTGGGTTCTTTTGATTGCGCGATCGCCCCAGTGTTGTCACAGAACAACTCGACTGGATCCGCAATGCTAGGGACCACACCAAGTTCAGAAACAAACTTTCTGATCCAAACAGCTTCCTTTGCTGCGCTATTTGCAGCAATGTACTCAGCCTCTGTTGTAGAATCAGCTACCGTCTCTTGCTTGGAACTCTTCCAGCTCACCGCTGCTCCATTCAGGCAAAACACATATCCCGATTGTGATCTAAAGTCATCTCTGTCGGTTTGGAAGCTTGCATCAGTGTAACCCCTTACACGCAACTCTTCCTCACCGCCAAATATCAAGAAAGCATCCTTAGTTCTTCTCAAGTACTTTAGGATGTTCTTGACTGCAATCCAGTGACTCTCACCCGGATTGGATTGGTATCTGCTTGTCATAATCAAGGCATATGACACATCTGTTATAGTACATAACATGGAGTACATGATAGATCCTATGGCCGAGGCATAGGGGATCCTACTCATGCGTTCCTTCTCAATCTCATTGGAGGGACAACCACTCTTCGAAAGAGTGATTCCATGTGACATGGGCAAGAATCCCTTCTTGGAATCTTGTACTTTGACTTAGGCCTATCAACCTTTTAGATCTATCTCTATAGATCTTTATACTGAGTATATAGGCTGCTTCCCCTAAGTCCTTCATTGAGAAACACTTTCCTAGCCAATCTTTAACAGATTGCAGCATGGGAATGTTGTTTCCAGTGAGTAGTATGTCATCCACATACAAGACCAGAAAAGCTACAGAGCTCCCACTAACCTTCTTGTAGACACAAGACTCATCTTCGTTTCTGATGAAGCCAAACTCTTTGACCACTTCATCAAAACGTCGATTCCAACTCCTAGAAGCTTGCCTCAATCCATAAATGGATCGTTGCAGCTTACAGACTTTGTTGGCTTGCTTTGGATCCTCAAAACCCTCTGGCTGTATCATATACACGTCCTCGAGGATATTCCCATAACGGAATGCTGTTTCGACATCCATCTGCCAAATCTCATAGTCGTGGTATGCTGCAATCGCAAGTAGGATTCGGATGGATTTGGTCATGGTGACTGGTGAAAAGGTTTCATCATAGTCAATACCATATATCTTTCTGAATCCTTTAGCCACCAATCGGCCCTTATAGGTAATCACATTACCATCCATGTCGATCTTCTTATTGAAGACCCACTTGCACCCTATGGGCCGCGCCCCATCGGGTGGTTCCACCAAAGTTCATACTTTGTTGGTATACATGGATTCCATCTCGGATCTCATGGCTTCCAGCCACTTCTGAGAGTCTGGGCCATTCATGGCCTCCTCATAGGTAGTAGGCTCATCATCTATGAGCATCGTGTCACCGGAATCGGTTACGAGAATTCCATACCTCTCGGGTTCCTAGCGCACTCTACTAGATCTACGAAGCTCTTGTGTTACCTGAACATGTTGCTCCACAAAGACTTGTGGTTCCTGTTCATGTTCCATAATCGGTTCAGTGATTTGTGGTTCTTGAACCTCTTCAAGTTCTACATTCCTCCCACTTGCTTCTTTAGTGTGCACAAGAGAATCTGGCGGGGAGCACTCTGTGTACACCGTAAATAGGTGATCGGAAATGGCACAGGAAGATTTGGGTTGTGTGTAGGGAGAGAGTAAGACAGTAGTAATGCCTGAGAGAGAGACAGGGGTTTTGGCAGAGCTTCCGCGTATGTCTGGTGTGTCCTCCTTTGTATGGAAAGGTTAACGTCCTATATATAATGGAGAATGTGACCGTTGCAGTGTGGTTAATGCGCCCATCAATGGCGGCTTAATTAGCTTAACCACAACGGCACGTTCGTCCGCGTATATAGGGACCGTTACAGCACGTTATGCGCGAATACCGGAACCGTTATGGGGTTGACCGGGTTTGACCGGATTGACCGGTTTTATGGAGCTCGTGCCATAAATCTCTCAAAAGCAGTTACTAAAGGTCGCGCGCGGGCTTGGCTCGCACGCGACAAGACTTACTCTAGCCTCCAAACCACTAAGTCCCTACAAGTCCCGTGCAGTGGTATGCGAGGGCCCTGTCTCGCAGCCCCCACATGGATCAGCGCGGCTTGTAATCCAGTGTGTGTGGAGCACAATATGGTGTGCTAGATGATTGCCACGTGGCCAAGATCTGTCAGCTCAGAAAGCACTATCTACATTAGCCCCCTTTCTGCGCGTGAAGACTCATAGCCGGATAGACTTCCATGCGCAGGAACCAACGTGCGCGTCGCCGCCACGCACCAATTCAAATGTATGCAGGTTCAGCCCCCATGTGTGCCATTATGACCTAAAACCCCTAGAGTCGTGTCGTCTCGCCTTTAGGGTTTTAGGCGTGACGTCAGCTTGTCCTGTGATTGCGCAATTCGACGGTGACGGTTGCGATTCGACTACTAAAAGGACGCAACCCTTCATTGTTTTTGGATAAATACTATGTACTCTCCATTGTTGCAAAGCATCACTTCTTTCTCTTAAAGTGAATGATAATCGGAAGCCTTCAAGAGCAGATTCAGATAATCAATCACTAGTTCTCTCTGGTCAATCATCTTCTTCAATTGTGCACATCCAAGCAAGCTTTACCAAAACAAGGTTGGCCTTGTTCAGTTGCGTTTGATATACTGATATATGCTTTGAACTGCGTTGAATCTTGCAAACCCATAAAATATTATCCACTGCAACTTATGAAGAAGTTCTCAATCTTTGAATCTAATTTCAACCTAATCCCCAAATAGTAAGGATCTTGAAGATAGGGTTTCTGAAATCCCTGATATCGTAAACGATTCCAATCTTCACACTCTGAAAATTGCCACAGGACTGTTCATCTTTCTTCCAATAAACCCTCGTATGCTTAAAACTGAATCATGAAATTCGAACTAAAGCATGTGTATTTGTCCCCCCTTTTTTCTTGTTTTTCCACAGGAATGGAAAAGACAAAAGGAACTAGACCCACTAAGGAGGACGAAGAAATACCTGATCTTCCACGGGCTTTATGGCGAAAAGCCCCCTATTTGGGTGGCAAGGACTTTTATCATGCCAGGGTTAAGGCGAAGAAATTGCCAATCGCCGTCTCTGGCTAAGCATTGCAAACGTTAACCCCTCTAGTTAACTCGGCGTTGCTCGAATTGATCGATTCCGAAGATTTAATTCGACTGGGAGTCGAAAATGGGTACTTCCCATACAGTGCAATTTCTACTCAAGCATTTGTTCAGAAATTGGACTTTATGGATGAATGGATTGACAATGTGTTGACCAATCATGCCGTGACTTTGAACGATGCCAGAATATACTTCGCAGTTCGTGCTATGAAGGGTGCTGCCGTGAAGCTGGATCAGTCCATGCTTCTAAACCTTCTTTCCCGTTACTCACCTGCGACTCACACGTTCCATTTTGCTGAGTTCGAGGCTTCTCTCACGCTCGAAGATGTGCACATGCTGTATGATTTGTCTCCCGTGGGCGAGGTGGATCCTTTGAGTCCCTTGAGAACGGATGCGGAGATCGCTTTGTACACGCAGATGGAGGAGTGCTTGGCAGAGGTGAAGAAAATTTCCACCCGATGGACTCCTACAGAAGTCCTTCCTGACTGGTAGTTGGTTGACACATCTGCGAAGAATACTTGGAACAAGTGGGTCCAGTACTTTTTCCGTGACTATGCGAACAGCAGTATCACCAAGAAGCTTCTGAGTCGAAACCCGAAGGCTAAGAACTATGTGAATGGCAAGGGTTATCACTTGACCCTGTGCGCCTTCCTCTGTGCCTGGTTTTCGAGGTACTTAATCGATGGTCACCCACATTATGGAGTCTCTTACCACGTTCTGCCTCTTGCTGTGAAGTTGGCCCTTGGTCAGAAGGTCGCACTCGGACCCTTAGTCTTGGGCACACTGTACTACAGGTTGGATCACCTGGTTGTGGCGACGAAGGATTCGCGTGGCCGCCTCGACGTACTGACTTAGATTAACATTGCTTTCTTGAAAATGTGGGTCTTCGAGCGATGGCCCTCTTATGCCCCAGTCGCTTCCAAGCCCAGCAAATGGTGTCCCCCAGGTACGGAAGAGGAACGTAACAGCGGCAGGGCTGCAAGGTGGTTTGGAACTAACTACCCCAAGTGCGTTTGGAGCCTGATATGCGACAATCAGGAAGAGTTCAAAGGTAGGCCCTATGCCATGCGCATTGAGAACGTGCGATGGTTTCCAAAACTATATCCTTCTAAGGGTATTGCCTTCTCAGAAGAGCTTCTTTTCGAAGGTGGAGAGCATTTCCACGAGCGCTATCGTGAATTCTTTTGCTGGTGCCTGAGAGGCTCCCTTCCTTCTCTCGCAGAGCATGTTCGCGAGCTCGTGCCGAGGTACGAGAGGATTACCGTGGATGTTGATCCCACTCGCGTTTCTACCCAATTTGGCTTTGATGCAGTGGCACCCTCAATCTGGCCGCAGTCCGTCATCAGAGGCTGTTACAAGCGGTTATTTTCGAGGGAGTGTAAAACAATCTTGATGAACAATCTTCCTTTCGAGCAACCTGCAGCTAACCGTGAAGGCGGCTGTTCTAGAAACTGGCTCGCTTACTGGAACGCCCAGTAGACGAGATTCGAGACGCAGTTGGTCCCCTAGCCAAGTAGAGCTCCTGTGATCAAGAGGAATTCTTTCCCTTTTCGTCCCAATTGTAGCCTGGACGAGTCTGAATATGGCTGCTATTCGTTGCTGGATCGCGAGAACCATCTGTGTCCATCCATCATCTTAGATGAAAAGATCGCTGCGGTCAGGAAAGGCGATTCGCATGTCATCAGATATAGCGAAACGTTTGCTAAGGTAAGCATTTTTTCTTGCATGCACTAAGCTTCTTTACTTCAATATATTGAAAGCCTCATACTACGCTTCCTGCTGTAGTGCCATGTGCGGAGGTTTGCATCTGGTGAGCGTTCCAAATCGCTGGTTACCACCATTGTTACTGCAGAAGGCAAGAACAACCGTTTCGGCTGGCATCGTAAATATATCCCGCGGTCGAGACCAAGATTCGCGAGATCATGAACGCTTTTGCTGATTCGCTGATAGACAACACTCCAGCCTTGTCTCCTCCTAGGGATGATCCATCTCCTCCAGCGACTGCTGCCCCAAGAGCGAAGAGGCCTAGGCAAAAGGGAATTGCAAGTTCTTCCCCTAGGAGCGCTCCAACTTCCCCTTCTGCGAGGTCCCTCTCTGCCAGGGATAGAGGTAAAGGTCGCATGACCAGTAAAGCGCGAAAGGAGCTCGCAGTGGAGACCTTTGTTCCGTTCGGCCAGGAGGAAGAAGAGGAGAGGCGGGAGCCAAGAGAAGGAGACGAAGAAGAGGAAAGAATTGAAGATGTCAGAGAGAGAGAGAGAGATGCGATACATGAGGAAGAATCAGGAGGTATCTCAATCGTACTTTCTCTTCTCATTATCTTAACTCTTTTGCAATCTGGTTTGAACAAATTTTTTCTTTAGCAGATGATGATGATGACGAGGCCATCGGTGGCCTCTTGGCCAAGAAGCAGAAGAAAGGTTCTTATGCTGGCGTTTCTGATGAAACCATAAGCGAGGACATTCTTGCCGAGTCCAGGAGAACAGCTGCGGAGGCTGCTGAAAGAAGAAGGAAGGGAGAGGAAGAGGAGCTCGAACGCGTAAAGCAGAGGAGCCTAGAAGAACAACACGTCGACGACTTAGTGCGTCTAACTGATGAGGAAGATGTGCTTCCCGAAGAGGTGGATCCTTAAGGAGAAGAGGAGGATGCGGCCTCAGAAGAAGACGCAGCAGCTCTAGAGCAAGCCCAAGCAGACTTCGAAGAAATCGCAGGCGGTAACGAAGGTGAGATTTTTAATCTCGCAGTAACTTACCGAGATGTAATTGTCGGTGCACTAAAGCACGGCGTGTCAAAAGCTGACATTCGCCGTTGGCTAGTAGGCAAGTGCGTTGAACCTTCAGGTAACCATTTAAGCAATATGTGTGAACTTGGCTTAGCAACCCAAACATAATCGTGACTGGTTTCTTCACGCCCCAAGTCATGCTCACCTTAAAGACATGCTTAATGAAGATACATTAATAGGGCAAGGCTCCACGTCCTTAGCATATGACAGGGATGCTGCGATCCCACCTTCGCGTGGAGGTGCTCGCTCTTAGCTTACTAAAGATAATAAAATAATACACGATACAAGTTACCTCACACCATCGTATTTTGTATCGCATGTAATTTTGACGAGGCCGTGTTGGAGCAAAGGAATCAACCTTCTGCATCCTATGTCCCGGTGCCGAGTTCTCATACTGAGAAACCCGTCGCAGCTGCCGAATATGCAGGAGAGCCCTTCGAAGACATCATTGAACTTTCTGATGATGCCGAAGCTGACACCGTGTTGATGGAGGAAAATGCCCATTCCGGTGCTGAGGGAATAAGAACGAACGCTGATGATGTCGTCGCACCTGAAGGTAACCTTCCTCCAGCTGCAACTTCTGCTGCCGCCATGTCTCCGGCAATGACTGAACCTGCAGCGCCTCTTCCTGCGTGGAACTTTTGGGGTTCGCAGGTCGGGGCAGCAATCGCACCTGGTGTAGCTTATACTCTTCCCCCCAACTATGAGGAGTTAGAGCTCGCAGCTGATAAAAGGGCGATAGAGCGAGGACAGTCTTCAACTGCCCCACCGATGCGCATTCCTTCTCTGCGCCAGATCCTTGAGGGAACCGGTATGTCGTGGTTTACTGTTCGCATCTTGCATTCTTTGCTTGCGAGTTTGTCGGTCTAACCTTGACTTTAACATTGCTTTAGGGTTGAAGCAGGCCGACGTGGACTGGTTAGTTCGCATGCGTCTCTCCTATCCCCGGTCGTTTGTGAGGTCTTTGGAGATAGGCCCCTTTGATAGAAGGCTGTTTCTGACTGAAGCCATCTGGATTCTCGAGCAGCTATCCGCGGCCACACCTGCGACCATTTCTCCTCAGAGCGCGGAATTGCTTTTTGGTATGTGCCAGAACCTTCTCGCCAAAGTTCAAGGCAGGCTAGGCTTTGGGTTTCTTGTCAAACGAGTCACCCTGATTCGCGCGGCTGTGACCTTGAAACGCGGCCACCAAAACCTCGCGGCTGAGCAGAAGAAGGTAGAGCAACAAAGACAAAAGGTTGAAGAGGCTGTGAAGCTCTTTCATGAGATGAACGCCAAATGCGAGCAATTGAAACAAGAAGTGGAGCAAATAGAAAATCTGAGCCGTCGGTTTACTCCTAACGATTCCTTTATCAAAGGCTTGTTTTGAAAAGTAGCAAATAAGTAGCTAAAACATTACTTTAATGTTGCTAGGGTTTCTCCCCCTTTTTTTTCAAAAAGAAGAATTGAAATGCCCGTTTTGCCCTTTCCGAGATTCGCTCGAATATCTCTGTGCATATCAATTTATGACGTCAGCAATTGATATTCTTCCTTGATTTTCGCGCCAATTGCTCATTAGATAAGCACGCTTTCCTTGAGAGGTCCATCCGAATCATGACTATCCGTCATTAATTAGGATACGCAACCGAATCATCGTAGCCTTTAGTAGGGTAATTGATTGTTACCGCTTTTCAAGGCGTAAGTGATTGACCCTTACCCTCTTTTCAAATTATGCTGACTCATCTTGGTAACTGAAGAGTCTTCACAAGGTCTATATAAACCCTGGCTTTTGCTATTTGGGTTGTTTATCCCACAATGTGGCTTGCCGTGAGTCCATACGACTACTGGCTTCAACGCTTGTTTTTCGTTGATTCATCGCAACTTCAAGTTGTGAAACCTAAGTTTGCGCTTTGTGCTATAGAAATAGCTTCCAAGATCCGCTTTATAAGGCTTATTGATCTTTATAACTATCATATAGAAGATGCAGATAATACCTCATATTTGTTCGGAGAATTTTCTTCGTCTATTATACTTGCAGGTCATGTTTCCGGCCGCCTCCCGGCGAGGTGCAGCGTCGTACTGACCTTGCTACCGACTCGTAATGAACGGCGTGATTCTCCTCCAGCATGCCCGGAGAAGAATTTCTTGCCTCCTCGTTCTTGAACTCGGGGTGACGAGCCTGTGCGCTCGTCTCCGTGGACAAGGAGCCTCTGGCCTTTGGAGCTTCTGCTTGCCTGTTCTTCACATCCGCATACGCCGGAGCAGGCGGTTCCTCTGGCATGTATCTTGATCAGACAGAGGTCTTGTCATATCCTGAGATCCTGGACATAGCGTCGCATAGGTCTTGTAGGCATGGCAGTCGGGCTGTGGGCTGTTCTTCTCTCGGGAACACCCTACTTGCTACAGATCTTTGGTCGCAAGTCTTTGTATCGTATAGCTTCTGTTAGGACTGTTAGGTCGGTCCTTTTCCATTTGGGATTTCCCCGATGAGTAACTTCTGTGTGCGAGTTACTATTTAGATGCATTGTAAGCCATGTTGGCTGCTTAGTTAGCTTGAGCTGAGCTTTTTCGCTTGTAAGCTGTTATCTAGACAGATAAATTGTAAGTCGTTTTCGACTCACAATGATAAATTATTTTGTATGATTTGCTGTCCCGTTACAAAAAATTGCGATTTCGCACGTGTGTTGACAAATTTCTCCTTTTGTAGTGCTGTATAAACACTTTTGCATTATCGCGTATGATTTGCTATCTGCTGGATAGATTCGCAGATTTGTTTTTAGATCGTTCGAGATCGTATTTGCGCAGCTGTGCTACCTTGACTGGTAGCCTTGTGACTTGTTTTAGATTCAAGTGCAGATGCTATCTCATCAGATAGACTTTTGTAGATCACTTAAGATCATTTTGTATAATGTTGCTATCATGACAGATAGGCTTAAGCATCATTTCAAGATCGCATTCGTGTAGTGCTGCTATCGTGACAGATAGGCGTTGAAAGATCATTTGAGATCATATTTGCATAGGCTGCTATTGTTGCAGATAGGCTTAAAAGATCAGTTAAGATCATTTTCGCATGGGCTGCTATCGTGACAGATAGGCTTAAAAGATCACTTAAGATCATGTTTGCATAGGCTGCTATCGTTGCAGATAGGCTTAAAAGATCAGTTAAGATCATTTTCGCGTGGGCTGATATCGTGACAAATAGGCTTAAAAGATCACTTAAGATCGTTCTCGCATGGGCTGCTATCGCGGCAGATATGCTTAAAAGATCAATTAAGATCGCATTTGCATGGGCTGCTATCACGGTGGATAGGCTTTTGCTAACAGTGATAATGAACTAAATGAAGCAATAAATACAGCTAGAAGTATAAAGTTCTTCTCATTTGGGAGAAGTCTTTTATTATAAAACTCTCGTATGGGAGAGATAAGATTACAATTCTCTCATATGGGAGAGAAGATGTGCGAATCATGGCAATACGGAGCATAAAGCAAACGTTGTAATATAACGCATATAACAAGAGAAGTTAAGGATAGTACTTCTTGATCCAGCGCATATTGACTGAGCTTGGGGTTGAGGTCGTGCCATGTAACCTCCGTATGCAACAGTAGCCACTGTCGAAGACTTCCGTGACTTCAAAGGGTCCTTCCCAATTGGCTGCGAATTTTGGATGAGCTGCCTCTCGCATGCAATGATCAGATGCGCGTAAGACCAAATCTCCAACTGCGAAATCTCGACGTTGGACTGTTTTGTTGTACGCACGAGAAATCCTTTCTTGGTAGCGCTTATTGGTCCTTTTGGCTTGCTCTCGCTTTTCTTCTAGTAGTACTAAGTCATGATCGCGTTGGTTGTCATATAACGCGTGAAAAGCCAACCTTGCGGAGTTAACCTTCACTTCCGCTGGTACCACAGCCTCAGCTCCATAGCACAAAAGGAACGGTGAGACCCCTGTGGGTGTCCTCGGAGAAGTCCGATAAGCCCAGAGGGCTATGCTTAAAGAATCAGCCCACTTCTTGTGGTCATCCGCGACCATTTTGCTCAAAATCCTCAACAGCGTTTTGTTGGTTGCTTCTGCTTGCCCATTCCCTTTCGGATAGTATGGAGTAGAGCATATCTGCCTGATGTTGTATTCTGCTAGCTTTGCGGCCACCTGGCGATTAACAAAAGGAGTGCCATTGTCCGAAAGGATGGTGTTGGGAATTCCGAACCTGCATATGATGCTCTCTTGTATGAAATGTACCACAGCTAACGCATTTGCTGTCTTCAGTGGTATAGCTTCTACCTACTTGGTGAACAATTCGGTCGCGGTGAGAATGAAGTGGTTCCCGTGCGAGGTCGGTCGAATGGGACCGATGAAATCCAGAGCCCATGTGTGAAACAGCCACGGTGTTCCCAATGCATGTAGATCTACAGCAGGGGCGTGCACTAGATTACCCTTGAATTGACACTCCTGGAAGCGTCTTACTTTGGTGCGGAAATCAGCCTCCATAGTGGGCCAAAAGTATCCGATTGAAAGGAGTTGTCTGCATAATTTTGCGCCCCCCTGGTGTTCTGCCTGATGAGAAAGGTCCATCACTTCTTGTGTTTCTGTGCTGTCTAGGCATCGGAGCAGGTTGCCTTCATGGCCCCTTCGCCAAAGCAGATTTTCTTGGACCACATATCGGGATGCTTTCCTCCTTAATTTCTCGGCTTCTTTTCTCGACTCGGGTACAGTACCCTGGGTGAGAAAATCGAAGAGGGGTTTCCTCCAATCCGCATCATCGTCAGTTAGAGCAATGAGTAAAGAGTCCTTGATCAGTGCGCAGCTCTCGCACATTCCTTGAATCAATGCTGCGGCCGTTGACATGCCCGGCCAATGAATGCCATACCTCTGAGCTTACTGATAAATTGACACCTCACTTTCCCCGCAAGCATGCCGGTGAATCTTTTCTAATAGCAATTGTCCCTCTTGCTCGGAGACGCATCGCATAAGTATTCCGCCAGGGCCCTTGTAATAAAGGGTGTTGTCATGTATGCAATACCCCTTTGTCGATGCCCAGTTCTCGCTGCTCGTGCCTTCTGCGATGGCCCGTAAGATTCGCATAAGTATTCCTCCTGTCTGTATCGTCCATGCATTCATCGTCGCACGCGTCTTCTGTCAACGCCGAGGATGTTCGCACTTCAATGAAGATCCTTGCAGGACATTTTTCCGCACTGACCTTGGATCTCAAGGTAGCTAAAGCATCAGCATGCCTGTTGTCCGCTCGAGGTTTGTGCTCGTACCTAACATCGCAGAATTGTTGCACCAATCTCTGCACCAGAGTCCTGTAGGGCAATAGGTTTATTTCCTTCAAACCATACTCGCTCGAGGCTTGTTTCATGATTAGCTTGGAGTCCCCCATAACTGTCAAGTTGCTTACTTCCAAGGCCTTTGCCGCGCGGAGCCCTGCGATGAGAGCTTCATACTCTGCTTCGTTGTTGGTAACTGCGAAGTCAAGCTTTGCGGACATCTGTATGACTTCCCCATCTGGTTTGGTCAAGACTATCCCAATGCCTCCACCTTTCCTTGTGGACGAGCCTTCGAAATGAAGCGTCCAGTAAGGCAACTCAACTGCGTAGATTTCAGAACCATCCAATTCTTCTTCAATCACGGGCTCGTGGCTGTTATCGGGGAACTGCGCCAGTAAATCCGCTACCGCCTGCGATTTGATCCCCCGCGGCCGAACGCACGTGATGTCAAATTGGGAAATGGTCATATACCATTTTGCCAATCTTCCTCCAGGAGTAGTGTGAGTCAGCAGATATCGTATGGGATCGTTCTTTGTGACCACCACTACTTTATGTGAAGCAAAATAGTGTCTCAACTTCTCTATTATGAAGAACAAAGCAAGGCAATGACGTTTGATGTCCGTGTACCTTGATTCTGCCGGCTGCACGATGCGAGAGATATAGTAGATGGGTCTTTCTTGTCCCTCATACTCCTGGGCCAGAAGAGCTCCTATAGACCTCCTTGTTGACGTCAGATACAGCAAAAGCGGTGATCCTAGCTGAGGTGCGATCATCACTTTTTAATATGTTAGCAGCTCCTTTAGTTTCCCGAACGCAGCTTCGTGCTCCGGAGTCCAGTTGTATACAGCATCTTTCTTGAGAAGATTACTGAAACAGAAAGTAATTTCGGCAATCGCTGGGATGAATCTTCGCAGATATGATAGCTTTCCCAAGAATGTTTTCAAGGCACTCTGGTTATGTGGCGGAGTCATGCCAGTGATGGCTGATACTTTTGCAGAGCCAGGCTCGATTCCTTGGCGATGCACCACGCATCCCAAGAACTTTCCTGATGTTACCCCGAATGCGCACTTCATGGGATTCATCTTCAATTGAAAGCGTCTACATCTGTTGAACACTTTTCGCAAATCTGCCAGATGGTTTTCCCCCTCCTTGGATTTAACAACCAGGTCATCCACGTAGAATTCCACTTCTTTGTGCATCATGTCGTGGAACAGAGCCATCATGGCCAGCTCATAAGTCGCACCTGCGTTTTTTAGTCCAAAAGGCATCACCGTATAGTTGAATACTCCCACGGGGGTGATGAATGCGATTTTCCGTGCATCCTCGGGGTCCATCTTGATCTGATTGTACCCACTAAAGCCGTCCATGAAGCTAAACATGCGATGTCCCGCGCTCGAATCGATAAGCAAGTCGATGTTGGGAAGTGGAAAATCGTCCTTAGGGCAGAAACGATTGAGATCCCGGAAATCCACACAAATGCGAAGCTGCCCGTTCTTCTTTACCACAGGCACAATGTTGGCTAGCCACGTGGGATGGTGATTTGGCTCTATGAATTTGGCATCCAAGAGTTTTACAATCTCCTGCTTTATCTTAACGTTGAGCTCGGGCCTGAAAATTCTTGTGCTCTGCTTTACCGGCTTGGATCCTGGTATCACATCCAACCGGTGCATGGTGATGCTCGTGTTGAGGCCCGGCATTTCGTCGTACTCCCATGTGAATACGTCCTTGTACTCGGTCAAGAGCTGTAGCAATCTTTCCTCCTCTTCGCTCGTGAGGTCCCCACTTAGAAAGACCGGCCTTTTCTTGTCTTCGCTCGGGCTTAGGAATACCTCCTTCAGCTCCTGCTTTTGCGGTCTGGGTTTGTCTTCCATGTATTCGGGCGCTTCTTTGAGTTTCTCTTCTAGAGTGCTTGGCTTTGGTTTTTCTGTCTCCGCAACCTGCTCTATTTGGTTTATTTGCCCAGGGATATCCCCATGCCCGCGTGAGGACACCCCCGCGTACCTTCATATGCGATAGCATTTCTTCCCATTGGCGTAGAAACTTTCTATTTCCTTGCCCTCAGGGTCATACTTTGCTATTATTTTCAGAGTGTACACGTTCTTTCGCTGGTAGGCAATCTGCGGCACTTCTTCTCGCGTGAGCGGCTCTTCCTTGGCATCCTCTCTTGTCACCATCACTCCCGCAGGTGACTGATCTTTGATATCCTCCCATAGGGGCAACGGAGTGGGGTTAAATGGTCCTGGTGTTTGCTCATCCGCCATCTCGGTAAACCACACCGCCTCACTGGGATGCGCTTCATCCATGTTGAATGGATTCGTCGAAGCTGGTATCTCGACTATTTTGTCATTCCAAATAGCTTTCATCACTTGGTGAGCTGTTGAAGGGACAACATCAAAGCGATGAATCCAAGCTCGACCTATGATCATGTGATAGGTAGTGTTCGCATCTATGACATAGAATTTTGCTGAGCACTTGATTTTGCCGATCTAGATACCCAGGCAGATCCATCCTATCGTCATTCTGGAGTCGCTTCCAAATCCCATCAGCGGAGATGGACGTTTGACAATCTTGTATTCTGGAATTCCCTCTAGCTTCAATGTATGGAGCTAAACAACGTTGACTGCTGCTCCTCCGTCAACGAACGCTCTCTTAAACTCAACGCCATTGATGATAGCCGTCACATACAGAGGCCTCTGGTGGCTCGCATCTGTCTTCTTGTCGCTTGCGGAAAAGGTGATGACCTTCTCTGTAGGGCGAGACGCCCTAACAACTTTCCCATTGGAGACTAAGGGATCCTCCTCGTAATCTTCTGCTATCCTTAAGATCGCTTTTGTCATTTCCGTCCGACATTTTTCTGAGAAGTTCATCTCGTCGAAGAACCTGTTGAACCCGTGCGACCCCTTCATCCGGTCGGCGCGTTCATCCTCCGTGTCAATGTTGTAGTCCTCATCCTGGATCTCGGCAATGATGGGTAGACCATCTTCTGCGACCTCTTCAAGATTCACAATCGAGATCATAGCGACCTCTTTGCCTTTCGATTCTTGCTCCGCATGGGCAGGGAGTGGATTGTTGCGTACATCCTGTCTTTGGTCGCTAACAATCAGTTCTCCATTCTTCATCTTTTGGCTAAACACAATTCTGATCTTCTTGCAGTCCGCCGTAGGATGCATGACCTTGCCGTGGTATACGCACCACTTCGGGTCCCTCACCATCTCCTTGGAGGGTGCCCTCTCGAGCGGCGGTAGGACACCATCCTTACGCCATTGCCTGCAAAGGTCGCTTGCCTCTTCCACCGAACATGGCAGAGGTGGTGCATCAAAGTTCACAATCTTCGCCTGCTTTTGGGGTGAAACCACATTCACTTCAGCCTCGCGCCCCCTCTTGTAGCTGAATCTCCCGATCTTGAAAGTAGTACCACCCGAGGGTCGCTCAGGGGCGTTTCTCTTTTTCTGCCTCTCCACTATAGGCTCGATGTTCTTCGTGCATTCGATTAGTTTTGAAAACGTAGGCGTTTGCAAGTTAATAAGCATACCTTTGTACTCGTCTCGCATGCACTGCAAGCATATCTCTACAAGTCTGCTTTCAAGTATCACATCTTTGCATTCCAAGGACTTGGCCCTGAACTTCTTGATGAAGGTTATTCTGTCCTCCTCGCGCTTCTGATACATCCGCGAGAGATGAATCATCGTCACCTTTTCCTCCATCTGGAAGAACTTGGTGTAGAACTTCTGGACCATATTGTCCCAAGTCTTCAAGGATCCAGCTTCCAACGTCCTATACCACTTGTAAGCCACGTTCCCCAATGATTTCGGGAACTCGCGCATCAGCAGTTTGGGATCAGCTCCATACGGACCCATCACATCAGTGAAACGCATGACATGCTCATGGGCGTTCCCATTGACGTCCTTGAACTTATCCCATTTAGGAGCCTTGTACCCAGCAGGGTTAGGCATGAGATAGATCTCACGTGGGATAGGTGGATCGTTGTCGAGCTTCGGAATGATGGTATCTGCGAACGATTGGTGAGCCAGAATTGTGTCTATGCGCCGTTGCAGCGACGTCATACACTCCGGAGTACTTCCCTCGGCAGCGAGAGGAGGAGTTGTCGCAGGTTGAGGCGACACATACGCCGCAGGAGGGCTAGGGACGTATTGCGAATTCACGTTACCCTAGATTGCCGTTGGGGGAGGCAAGGGATACTGTGAGGCCGTATTAGGTACCAAATCCGGAGGCTGAGGAGTATGTGCGGCGAGAGGCAACATTTGAGCTGTTGACCCCTGAATTGAGGGTAGCTGCGTAGTCATCGGTGGAGTTTGCAGATTGGGGTTGGGTGGCGTGGTCGACACTCCCAATCCTTGAGTGGTGGATACTCCTCCTCCCTGAGAGACGGCGGTGGCTGGTTCAGGGTTTGGAGCAAGAGTCCCCAAGACAACCATGATCCGTTCTAGCTGCGCAGATTGAGCTTCTGGAGCCTTCGCCTGACTTTGGATGGTGGCGTCCAAGGCTTCTAGCATCGGAGTTTCACCAGGGGCTGTAGGAGTACGGCAAATCTCCTCTCCCGAGGCGGCCTCCGTGGAAGGCGATCTGTTGCTGACATCATCCTCCTGAGACATGGTTGCTTAAGATGGTAGGTTCACGTCAGGTTCACCAAAATGTACACAAGAGAATCCGGCGGGGAGCACTCTGTGTACACCGTAAATAGGGGATCGGAAATGGCACAGGAAGAGTTGGGTTGTGTGTAGGGAGAGAGTAAGACAGTAGTAATGCCTCAGAGAGAGACAGGGGTTTTGGCAGAGCTTCCGCGTATGTCTGGTGTGTCCTCCTTTGTATGGAAAGGTTAACGTCCTATATATAACGGAGAATGTGACCGTTGCAGTGTGGTTAATGCGCCCATCAATGGCGGCTTAATTAGCTTAACCACAACGGCACGTTCGTCCGCGTATATAGGGACCGTTACAGCACGTTATGCGCGAATACCGAAACCGTTATGGGGTTGAACGGGTTTGACAGGATTGACCGGGTTTATGGAGCTCGTGCCATAAATCTCTCAAAAGCAGTTACTAAAGGTCGCGCGCGGGCTTGGCTCGCACGCGACAAGACTTACTCTAGCCTCCAAACCACTAAGTCCCTACAAGTCCCGTGCAGTGGTATGCGAGGGCCCTGTCTCTCATCCCCCACATGGATCAGCGCGGCTGGTGATCCAATGTGTGTGGAGCACAATATGGTGTGCTAGATGATTGCCACGTGGCCAAGATCTGTCAGCTCAGAAAGCACTATCTACAGAGACAAATTCTCTTTCTAGAAACACGCCGGTCCGAGCAACAAACACTTTGTTCTCGGTTGGATTGTAGAAGTAGTAACCCTTAGTTTCCTTAGGGTACCCTACAAATTTACACTTACCCGATTTCGGCCCCAACTTGTCTGATTGTAAACGTTTTACATAGACATCGCAGCCCCAAATCCTCATGAACGACAGTGTGGGATGCCTCCCACTCCACATCTCATATGGTGTCTTCATGACTGATTTAGATGGAACACAGTTAATGGTGAAAGTTGCACTTAATAGAGCGTAGCCCCAAAATGATAATGGAAGATCGGTTTGACACATCATAGATCGAACCATATCCAATAGGGTTCGATTCCTCCTCTTGGACACGCCATTCCATTGTGGCGTTCCGGGTGGAGTGAGTTGGGACACGATCCCACACTCTCTAAGATATTCGTCAAACTCTTGGCTCAAGTATTCTCCTCCACGATCCGATCGTAGAGCCTTTATACTTTTGCCAAGTTACTTCTCTACTTCATTCTTGAATTCTTTGAACACTTCAAAGGATTCGGATTTTGCCCTCATAAGGTACACAAATCCATATCTACTGTAATCATCAGTAAATGTAATGAAGTAGACATAACCACCCCGGGCAGGCGTGGCGAATGGCCCACACACATTGGTATGTATGAGCGCCAATTGCTCACTAGTCCTCTCACCTTTCTTATTGAAAGGGGACTTTGTCATTTTTCCCAATAAACAAGCCTCACATGTCTCATATGATTCAAAATCAAATGAGTCTCGTAATCCATCCTTATGGAGTCTAGATACACGTTTGTCATTTATGTGGCCTAAACAACAATGCCATGAATAAGCAGGATTTAAATCATTTATTTTAATCCGCTTGGTATTAATGTTGTAGACAGGATTGCTTAGATCAAGGACATAAAGTCCATTAAGTAATTGCGCACTAAAATAGTGAATATTATTTAAATAAAAGGAACAACAATTGTTCTTTATTGAAATAATAAAACCATCCTTGTCCAAACAAGAAATAGAAATAATGTTTCTGCTCATAGCAGGCACAAAATAGCAAATATTTAATTCTAAAACTAATCCTGAAGGCAGAGATAGCTCGCACACGCCTATGGCAAACGCAGCAACCTTTGCTCCATTCCCAACGCGCAGATATACCTCCCCTTTAGCCAATCTTCTACTTCTCTTTAGATCCTGCATATTTCGAAAAATATGAGATCCACATCCAGTATCTAATACCCATAATGTAGAGAAAGTTAAATTGATATCTACAACAAAAATACCTGGTGGTGGTGGAATCACTATTCCAAGCCTCTTGCAGTTCCTCCTCCAGTGTCCAGGCTGACTGCAGTAGTGACACTCACCTTTAGTCACACCTTTGGCAATGCCACCAACAGGCTTAAGGGCAGGTTCCTTGAACTTGGCAACTGACTTGCCTTTGCCCTTGGAGGAAGAGGCAAACCTTTTGCCCTTTCCTTTCTGTACCATCATTATTGCCTTGCCCTTACCCTTGTTCATGCTCTGTTCAACCGTCCTCAACATATTGAGTAAATCTGGCAGTGGTTTAACGATCTCGTTCATGTTATAGTTCATAATGAACTGTCCATAACTCTCAGGCAACGATTGCAACACGAGATCGGTTGCCAACTCTTGGCCGACCGGGAACCCTAGTCGGGCGAGATTCTCCAAGTACCCGATCATTCGGAGTACATGGGGTCCCACCGGGTTCCCTTCTGCCAGATGACACTTGAACAGTGCCTTCGAGACCTCATACCTCTCTACCCTCGCCTGCTCTTGGAAGGGCTGCTTTAGATGTTCGATCATATCGACAACATTCATGTTTTCGTGTTGCTTCTGAAGCTCAGAAGTCATGGTGCAAAGCATAAGGAAGGCCGCATCATTTGCGTCATCAACACGCTTCTGATACGCCTTTAGGGCAGCAGGTGTTTGGTTCTCTGGACCTTCTGGAACATGCTCCATTATTGCGTACAGTTTCTTCTCTTGCTTGAGAACAATTCTCAAGTTTCTGTACCAATCAAGAAAGTTGGTTCCAGAGAGCTTGTCCTTCTCAAGGACAGATCGTAGGGAATGTTGTGAACTCGATGAGTTGTTTGCCATTTGGAATTCTACAAAAAGGAAAATACGCAAGTTTTAGTATTTGTGAATTTTTGACTATATTCAATAATGGCTAGTTTATCAAATATAGCTCCCACTATTTTTCTACGGATTAATAACCCTCAAGATATTAATGCGGAAAAAATCCTTATATTTTCTAGTGGGCCAAGATCCATCTTTCATCTCCTTATGAGCTTGCTTTGGCAAGTCAGCCATAATTTGACTACTTTAGGTAGGAACAATTCCAATTGCATCCCATATGCAACTCTTGGTTCAATTGGGCAAATAACTCCTTATTTATCCATCCGTATGGATAATCCCAATTGATTGCCTCTAGGTTTCTTAATCAAATTAATAGCCTAGTTGTGTTCAACCTCTTATCTAAACAATTGCACATTGTTACGTGCCATCGCATTCCATCATGATGAACCAAGTCGCCATGCTTTGGCACGCACGATCTTGATAAATAATGATGATAATGAGTGTTTAAATAACGAGAAGGCAAGAACACAATATTTGAATTTTGAGGGATTTTAAATTCAATTTTAATTATTTTGTTGATCAATATCAACTAATCTATTTATTTGAGTTTGGGCACAACTCCAAATAATAGATCCGGGTTGTCTAATTATCTTATTATCCTAATTGCATGCATCATCCATACACCAACCACACAATAATAAGACAATAAAATAAACAACCACAAAACAGAAATTAAACGTGATGTGGATATGGCCTTTTCTAGACTAAGATAATTCCAAGCCAATAGAATTATCTATGAACCCTAAAACAACCACATCTCCATGCGTCTTGGTCTTTTGGTCCATCCTTCGTAGTCATGTGAAATACTCCATGCTCCATGCTCCATCTTTTGTGGCTTCTTTGGCTTTGGGATCCTTTTCTTCAATCTTGGCTAAAAATCTACTTTATCTAGCACTAGCTAACTTCTATACTAAATAAAATAAATCTCACAAGTTGAGAAAAAAAATGGCACGCAGGCCATAAAACCCTAATTAATTATTATAATTAATTGATCAGCTCGCATGCCGTAAAACCAAACCACAAAATTAAACATCCACATCAAACCACATCCTAAGGCCATATCCAATCACCATGCGATTTGCACATAAACAGTTAAAATCCAATTTTAACGCGCTTGGTCAATTTTAATTGATTTTAGGATTTCTAGGGTTAAAACGGTCCATGGGCCCAACAATCAAATTGCTCGAGCCCAACAAGATGAACCACAAGGCCCTAGGGCCGGCCCGGGCCAAAACCCACAAGCCTAGGCCGCGGGTTAGGGCCGCCCGGCCCCTAGGGCGGCCAAGCTTGGGCGGCAAGCAAGGGGCGGCGGTCCCTAGGGGGGCCGAACCTCCTTATGGGAGTTGTTTCCAAAACAACTCCCTTGCTTGGTGCCCAAGTTCGGTTCTTTCCTTGTTTTGGGAGAACTCCTTCTTCCCCAAGGATGCCCAAACCCTAGATCTAAGATCCTAAAATTTCTCAAACTTACCAATTCATGCATCCAATGCAAAAATTGGATCTTGTTATGATTAATTATTGACAAATTGCATCCCATGCTTGATTTGTCTTGTTTTACGCGATAAACAATCAAATTAAGGTGTAAAATAACAAAAACGTAACACATAAACCACGTTTATGCTCTACGACCTGTGGCTCTGATACCACTGTAGGGTTTTGATTCATGGATGCGCAACGGAAACACAAACAATCATAAAACCATGCAAAACCCTCCAAGGATCACAAGTCAAGAGACATAACGATGGTAAGGGTTAGAAATCAATAACAAACCTTAGGGTTCTCCTTTGATGACTTCAAACGCGAATTGTGTCACGTTCTCTATAGTTGATCCACGCCTAGAGTTGATCCTAGATCTCCCAAGTCCTTGGTGCTAGCCCGGAATAGGAAGAGGAAGAAGAATCACGCAAAATGAGACCCAAAAGGAGGGTCTCGGCCTCCTTGTGGCCGACGAGGACGGGCGGCGGCAAAGGGGGCGGTCGGCTCCCTTTGTTGCTTGCTCTCTCTCCTTTTGTTCTCTCCCA
Source organism: Linanthus parryae (assembly GCA_023055425.1). NCBI lineage: Eukaryota > Viridiplantae > Streptophyta > Magnoliopsida > Ericales > Polemoniaceae > Linanthus > Linanthus parryae. The sequence goes on along the minus strand of JALGPY010000037.1, from coordinate 1,991,852 downwards.
CTCTTTGTTATTTTCAATTATGAGCATAAATTATGTGGGAAGAAAGGAAGGAAGGTCCTTTATATAGTCCAACAACTCCTTGTTAACTACCTAAATGACTTATTCTAGTCCTACTTGAATTCAATTTAGTCCCTTCCTTGCAAATTAGTCCTTACTAAGTTTGTAAGGTTTCGCAAAGTGATCCTTCTAATTAATTAATCCAATTAATTAATTCCAAAATCTAGTTCAACTCTATATAGCGTGTGACCCCATAGGTTCTATCTAGTTGGTAGCAACTATTTGCTAATATGGAGCGGTCTCTAGCAAAACATCCATTCTAGCCAACTAATAGAATAGTCATCTTGACAACCTTTGTACAAGTAATTGTCTCATCCATTTGTCTCTATATCCGGATTGGACACGAGACATACAAGTCACACTCGTATATCGAATCCATAGTTTCTCGATCCATGGGAATAGCCTTATTCGTGCAAATAACATCAATATCCCATATTGATTTATTTGAGTCTGGCCAGACATTCTATAAGCACTATCCCTCGAGTGGCCTAGGATATTTGCTCCCGTTATGTGGGAGGGACAAATTCTATCTACGTCCACTACGATCTCTAAGCTTGCTTCTTATTGTATCCAGTACACGCCTTTATAACTACCCAGTTACGGTGTAGCGTTTAACGCTACCAAAATCACAATAATCCACAACTAGAATATCTAGTGACTTCAAGTCTAAGGATGAAAATACCATTGCACCGCGAGAAGCGCTTGTGACTCAACATAACGTGTATGTAGCCTTCTCGGAGATTGGTCAATCCAGTGCAACATTCCCTAATGCACAGCTATGTGTTGGATCGTGATATCTCCATATCAATCCAACCACATACTAGTCTATAGATGATTGTCCCATTAATCATTATACTGGACTAGGGATATTTAAGATAAAACAACACAATTGTAAATCTAAGGACTTCATTATATTAAATTTCCAATAAATAATAAATGAATTTCTAGCCACAAATAATTCATACTAAACTAGATTGCCTCTAGGACATCTATTCCAACAGTCTCCCACTTGCACTAGAGCCAATCTGGCGCATCTCGTATTCCCATACTCCTAGTGTGCCCTTCATGCTTCAGCTGCGTGAGAGGCTTCGTAAGCGGGTCTGACAGATTATCATCTGTAGGAATCTTGCATATCCGAACGTCTCCTCTATCGATAATATCTCGAATCAGATGAAACTTCTTGAGCACGTGCTTGGAATTCTGGTGCGACCTGGGTTCCTTTGATTGCGCGATCGCCCCAGTGTTGTCACAGAACAACTCGACTGGATCCGCAATGCTAGGGACCACACCAAGTTCAGAAACAAACTTTCTGATCCAAACAGCTTCCTTTGCTGCGCTATTTGCAGCAATGTACTCAGCCTCTGTTGTAGAATCAGCTACCGTCTCTTGCTTGGAACTCTTCCAGCTCACCGCTGCTCCATTCAGGCAAAACACATATCCCGATTGTCATCTAAAGTCATCTCTGTCGGTTTGGAAGCTTGCATCAGTGTAACCCCTTACACGCAACTCTTCCTCACCGCCAAATATCAAGAAAGCATCCTTAGTTCTTCTCAAGTACATTAGGATGTTCTTGACTGCAATCCAGTGACTCTCACCCGGATTGGATTGGTATCTGCTTGTCATACTCAAGGCATATGACACATATGGTCTAGTACATAACATGGCGTACATGATAGATCCTATGGCCGAGGCATAGGGGATCCTACTCATGTGTTCCTTCTCAATCTCATTGGAGGGACAACCACTCTTCGAAAGAGTGATTCCATGTGACATGGGAAAGAATCCCTTCTTGGAATCTTGCATGTTGAACCGTTTCAACACCTTGTCAATATATGTACTTTGACTTAGGCCTATCAACCTTTTAGATCTATCTCTATAGATCTTTATACCGAGTATATAGGCTGCTTCCCCTAAGTCCTTCATTGAGAAACACTTTCCTAGCCAATCTTTAACAGATTGCAGCATGGGAATGTTGTTTCCAGTGAGTAGTATGTCATCCACATACAAGACCAGAAAAGCTACATAGCTCCCACTAACCTTCTTGTAGACACAAGACTCATCTTCGTTTCTGATGAAGCCAAACTCTTTGACCACTTCATCAAAACGTCGATTCCAACTCCTAGAAGCTTGCCTCAATCCATAAATGGATCGTTGCAGCTTACAGACTTTGTTAGCTTGCTTTGGATCCTCAAAACCCTCTGGCTGTATCATATACACGTCCTCGAGGATATTCCCATAACGGAATGCTGTTTTGACATCCATCTGCCAAATCTCATAGTCGTGGTATGCTGCAATCGCAAGTAGGATTCGGATGGATTTGGTCATAGTGACTGGTGAAAAGGTTTCATCATAGTCAATACCATATATCTTTCTGAATCCTTTAGCCACCAATCGGCCCTTATAGGTAATCACATTACCATCCATGTCGATCTTCTTCTTGAAGACCCACTTGCACCCTATGGGCCGCGCCCCATCGGGTGGTTCCACCAAAGTCCATACTTTGTTGGTATACATGCATGGATTCCATCTCGGATCTCATGGCTTCCAGCCACTTCTGAGAGTCTGGGCCATTCATGGCCTCCTCATAGGTAGTAGGCTCATCATCTATGAGCATCGTGTCACCGGAATCGGTTACGAGAAGTCCATACCTCTCGGGTTCCTAGCGCACTCTACTCGATCTACGAAGCTCTTGTGCTACCTGAAAAGGTTGCTCCACAACAAGTTGTGGTTCCTGTTCATGTTCCATAATCGGTTCAGTGATTTGTGGTTCTTGAACCTCTTCAGGTTCTACATTCCTGCCACTTTCTTCTTTAGTGTGCACAAGAGAATCCGACGGGGAGCACTCTGTGTACACCGTAAATAGGTGATCGGAAATGGCACAGGAAGAGTTGGGTTGTGTGTAGGGAGAGAGTAAGACAGTAGTAATGCCTGAGAGAGAGACATGGGTTTTGGCTTCCGCGTATGTCTGGTGTGTCCTCCTTTGTATGGAAAGGTTAACGTCCTATATATAACGGAGAATGTGACCATTGCAGTGTGGTTAATGCGCCCATCAATGGCGGCTTAATTAGCTTAACCACAACGGCACGTTCGTCCGCGTATATAGGGACCGTTACAGCACGTTATGCGCGAATACCGGAACCGTTATGGGGTTGGCTCGCACGCGACAAGACTTACTCTATCCTCCAAACCACTAAGTCCCTACAAGTCCCGTGCAGTGGTATGCGAGGGCCCTGTCTCGCAGCCCCCACATGGATCAGCGCGGCTGGTAATCCAGTGTGTGTGGAGCACAATATGGTGTGCTAGATGATTGCCACGTGGCCAAGATCTGTCAGCTCAGAAAGCACTATCTACATTAGCCCCCTTTCTGCGCGTGAAGACTCATAGCCGGATAGACTTCCATGCGCAGGAACCAACGTGCGCGTCGCCGCCACGCACCAATTCAAATGTATGCAGGTTCAGCCCCCATGCGTGCCATTATGACCTAAAACCCCTAGAGTCGTGCCGTCTGGCCTTTAGGGTTTTAGGCGTGGCGTCAGCTTGTCCTGTGATTGCGCAATTCGACGGTGACGATTGCGATTCGACTACTGAAAGGACGCAACCCTTCATTGTTTTTGGATAAATACTCTGTACTCTCCATTGTTGCAAAGCATCACTTCTTTCTCTTAAAGTGAATGATACCCGGAAGCCTTCAAGAGCAGATTCAGATAATCAATCACCAGTTCTCTCTGGTCAATCGTCTTCTTTAATTGTGCACATCCAAGCAAGCTTTACCAAAACAAGGTTGGCCTTGTTCAGTTGCGTTTGATATACTGATATATGCTTTGAACTGCGTTGAATCTTGCAAACCCATAACATATTATCCACTGCAACTTATGAAGAAGTTCTCAATCTTTGAATATAATTTCAACCTAATCCCCAAATAGTAAGGATCTTGAAGATAGGGTTTCTGAAATCCCTGATATCGTAAACGATTCCAATCTTCACACTCTGAAAATTGCCACAGCACTGTTCATCTTTCTTCCAATAAACCCTCGTATGCTTAAAACTGAATCTTGAAATTCGAACTAAAGCATGTGTATTTCTCCCCCCTTTTTTCTTCCTTTTCCACAGGAATGGCAAAGACAAAAGGAACTAGACCCACTAAGGAGGACGAAGAAATACCTGATCTTCCACGGGCTTTATGGCGAAAAGCCCCCTATCTGGGTGGCAAGGACTTTTATCATGCCAGGGTTAAGGCGAAGAAATTGCCAATCGCCGTCTCTGGCGAAGCATTGCAAACGTTAACCCCTCCAGTTAACTCGGCGTTGCTCGAATTGATCGATTCCGAAGATTTGGTTCGACTGGGAGTCGAAAATGGGTACTTCCCATACACTACAATTTCTACTCAAGCATTTGTTCAGAAATTGGACTTTATGGATGAATGGATTGACCATGTGTTAACCAATCATGCCGTGACTTTGAACGATGCCAGAATATACTTCGCAGTTCGTGCTATGAAGGGTGCTGCCGTGAAGCTGGATCAGTCCATGCTTCTAAACCTTCTTTCCCGCTACTCACCTGCGACTCACACGTTCCATTTTGCTGAGTTTGAGGCTACTCCCACGCTCGAAGATGTGCACATGCTGTATGATTTGTCTCCCGTGGGCGAGGTGGATCCTTTGAGCCCCTTGAGAACAGATGCGGAGATCGCTTTGTACACGCAGATGGAGGAGTGCTTGGCAGAGGTGAAGAAAATTTCCACCCGATGGACTCCTACAGAAGTCCTTCCTGACTGGTAGTTGGTTGACACATCTGCGAAGAATACTTGGAACAAGTGGGTCCAGTACTTTTTCCGTGACTATGCGAACAGCAGTATCACCAAGAAGCTTCTGAGTCGAAACCCAAAGGCTAAGAACTATGTGAATGGCAAGGGTTATCACTTGAACCTGTGCGCCTTCCTCTGTGCCTGGTTGTCGAGGTACTTAATCGATGGTCACCCACATGATGGAGTCTTTTACCACGTTCTGCCTCTTGCTGTGAAGTTGGCCCTTGGTCAGAAGGTCGCACTCGGAACCTTAGTCTTGGGCACACTGTACTACAGGTTGGATCAGCTGGTTGTGGCGATGAAGGAGTCGCGTGGCCGCCTCGACGTACTGACTTACATTAACATTGCTTTCTTGAAAATGTGGGTCTTCGAGCGATGGCCCTCTTATGCCCCAGTCGCTTCCAAGCCCAGCAAATGGTGTCCCCCAGGTATGGAAGAGGAACGTAACAGCGGCAGGGCTGCGAGGTGGTTTGGAACTAACTATCCCAAGTGCGTTTGGAGCCTGATATGCGACAATCGGGAAGAGTTCATAGGTAGGCCCTATGCCATGCGCATTGAGAACGTGCGATGGTTTCCAAAACTGTATCCTTCTAAGGGTATTGCCTTCTCAGAAGAGCTTCTTTTCGAAGGTGGAGAGCATTTCCACGAGCGCTATCGTGAATTCTTTTGCTGGTGCCTGAGAGGCTCCCTTCCTGCTCTCGCAGAGCATGTTTGCGAGCTCGTGCCGAGGTACGAGAGGATTACCGTGGATGTTGATCCCACTCGCGTTTCTCCCCAATTTGGCTTTGATGCAGTGGCACCCTCAATCTGGCCGCAGTCCGTCATCAGAGGCTGTTACAAGCGGTTATTGTCGAGGGAGTGTAAAACAATTTTGATGAACAATCTTCCTTTCGAGCAACCTGCAGGTAACCGTGAAGGCGGCTGTTCTAGAAACTGGCTCGCTTACTGGAACGCCCAGCAGACGAGATTCGAGACGCAGTCGGTCCCCCAGCCAAGTAGAGCTCCTGTGATCAAGAGGAATTCTTTCCCTTTTCGTCCCAATTGTAGCCTGGACGAGTCTGAATATGGCTGCTATTCATTGCTGGATCGCGAGAACCATCTGTGTCCATCCATCATCTTAGATGAAAAGATCGCTGCGGTCAAGAAAGGCGATTCGCATGTCATCAGATATAGCGAAACTTTTGCTAAGGTAAGCAACTTTTCTTGCATGCGCTAAGCTTCTTTACTTCAATATATTGAAAGCCTCATACTACGCTTCCTGCTGTAGTGCCATGTGCGGAGGTTTGCATCTGGTGAGCGTTCCAATCGCTGGTTACCACCATTGTTACTGCAGAAGGCAAGAACAACCGTTTCGGCTGGCATCGAAAATATATCCCGCGGTCGAGACCAAGATTCGCGAGATCATGAACGCTTTTGCTGATTCGCTGATAGACAACACTCCAGCCTTGTCTCCTCCTAGGGATGATCCATCTCCTCCAGTGACTGCTTCCCCAAGAGCGAAGAGGCCTAGGCAAAAGGGAATTACAATTTCTTCCCCTAGGAGCGCTCCAACTTCCCCTCCTGCGAGGTCCCTCTCTGCCAGGGATAGAGGTAAAGGTCGCATGACCAGTAAAGCGCGGAAGGAGCTCGCAGTGGAGACCTTTGTTCCGTTCGGCCAGGAGGAAGAAGAGGAGAGGCGGGAGCCAAGAGAAGGAGACGAAGAAGAGAAAAGAATTGAAGATGTCAGAGAGAGAGAGAGAGATGCGATACATGAGGAAGAATCAGGAGGTATCTCAATCGTACTTTCTCTTCTCATTATCTTAACTCTTTTGCAATCTGGTTTGAACAAATTGTTTCTTTAGCAGATGATGATGATTACGAGGCCATCGGTGGCCTCTTGGCCAAGAAGCAGAAGGAAGGTTCTTATGCTGGCGTTTCTGATGAAACCATAAGCGAGGAAATTCTTGCCGAGTCCAGGAGAACAGCTGCGGAGGCTGCTGAAAGAAGAAGGAAGCGAGAGGAAGAGGAGCTCGAACGCGTAAAGAAGAGGAGCCTAGAAGAACAACACGTCGACGACTTAGTGCGTCTAACTGATGAGGAAGATGTGCTTCCCGAAGAGGTGGCTCCTCAAGGAGAAGAGGAGGATGCGGCTCCAGAAGAAGACGCAGTAGCTCTAGAGCAAGCCCAAGCAGACTTCGAAGAAATCGCAGGCGGTAACGAAGGTGAGATTTTTAATCTCGCAGTAACTTACCGAGATGTAATTGTCGGTGCACTAAAGCACGGCGTGTCAAAAGCTGACATTCGCCGTTGTCTAGTAGGCAAGTGCGTTGAACCTTCAGGTAACCATTTAAGCAATATGTGTGAACTTGGCTTAGCAACCCAAACATAATCGTGACTGGTTTCTTCACGCCCCAGGTCATGCTCACCTTAAAGACATGCTTAATGAAGATACATTAATAGGGCAAGGCTCCACGTCCTTAGCATATGACAGGGATGCTGCGATCCCACCTTCGCGTGGAGGTGCTCGCTCTTAGCTTACTAAAGATAATAAAATAATACACGATACAAGTTACCTCACACCATCGTATTTTGTATCGCATGTAATGTTGACGAGGCCGTGTTGGAGCAAAGGAATCAACCTTCTGCCTCCTATGTCCCGGTGCCGAGTTCTCATACTGAGAAGCCCGTTGCAGCTGCCGAATATGCAGGAGAGCCCTTCGAAGACATCATTGAACTTTCTGATGATTCCGAAGCTGACACCGTGTTGATGGAGGAAAATGCCCATGCCAGTGCTGAGGGAATAAGAACGAACGCTGATGATGCCGTCGCACCTGAAGGTAACCTTCCTCCAGCTGCAACTTCTGCTGCCGCCATGTCTCCGGCAATGACTGAACCTGCAGCGCCTCTTCCTCAAGGAACTTTTGGGGTTCGCAGGTCGGGGCAGCAATCGCACCTGGTGTAGCTTATACTCTTCCCCCCAACTATGAGGAGTTCGAGCTCGCAGCTGATAAAAGGGCGATGGAGCGAGGACAGTCTTCAACTGCCCCAGCGATGCGCATTCCTTCTCTGCGCCAGATCCTTGAGGGAACCGGTATGTCGTGGTTTACTGTTCGCATCTTGCATTCTTTGCTTGCGAGTTTGTCGGTCTAACCTTGACTTTAACATTGCTTTAGGGTTGAAGCAGGCCGACGTGGAGTGGTTAGTTCTCATGCGTCTCTCCTATCCCCGGTCGTTTGTGAGGTCTTTGGAGATAGGCCCCTTTGATAGAAGGCTGTTTCTGACTGAAGCCATCTGGATTCTAGAGCAGCTATCCGCGGCCACACCTGCGACCATTTCTCCTCAGAGCGCGGAATTGCTTTTTGGTATGTGCCAGAACCTTCTCGCCAAAGTTCAAGGCAGGCTAGGCTTTTGGTTTCTTGTCAAAAGAGTCACCCTGATTCGCGCGGCTGTGACCTTGAAACGCGGCCACCAAAACCTCGCGGCTGAGCAGCAGAAGGTAGAGCAACAAAGACAAAAGGTTGAAGAGCCTGTGAAGCTCTTTCATGAGATGAACGCCAAATGCGAGCAATTGAAACAACAAGTGGAGCAAATAGAAAATCTGAGCCGTCGGTTTACTCCTAACGATTCCTTGATCAAAGGCTTGTTTTGAAAAGTAGCAAATAAGTAGCTAAAACATTACTGTAATTTTGCTAGGGTTTCTCCCCCTTTTTTTCAAAACGAAGAATTGAAATGCCCGTTTTGCCCTTTCCGAGATTCGCTCAAATATCTGTGTGCATATGAATTTATGACGTCAGCAATTGATATTCTGCCTTGATTTTTGCGCTAATTGCTCATTAGATAAGCACACTTTCCTTGGGAAGTCCATCCGAATCATGACTATCCGTCATTAATTAGGATACGCAACCGAATCGTCGTAGCCTTTAGTAGGGTAATTGATTGTTACCGCTTTTCAAGGCGTAAGTGATTGACCCTTACCCTCTTTTCAAATTCTGCTGACTCATCTTGGTAACTGAAGAGTCTTCACAAGGTCTATATAAACCCTGGCTTTTTCTATTTGGGTTGTTTATCCCACAATGTGGCTTGCCGTGAGTCCATACGACTACTGGCTTCAACGCTTGTTTTTCGTTGATTCATGGCAACTTCAAGTTGTGAAACCTGAGTTTGCGCTTTGTGCTATAGAAATTGCTTCCAAGATCCGCTTTATAAGGCTTATTGATCTTTATAACTATCATATAGAAGACGCAGATAATACCTCATATTTGTTCGGAGAATTTTCTTCGTCTATTATACTTGCAGGTCATGTTTCCGGCCGCCTCCCGGCGAGGTTCAGCGTCGTACTGACCTTGCTACCGACTCGTAATGAACGGCGTGATTCTCCTCCAGCATGCCCGGAGAAGAATTTCTTGCCTCCTCGTTCTTTAACTCGGGGTGACGAGCCTGTGCGCTCGTCTCCGTGGACAAGGAGCCTCTGGCCTTTGGAGCTACTGCTTTCCTGTTCTTCACATTCGCATACGCCGGAGCAGGCGGTTCCTCTGGCATGTATCTTGATCAGACAGAGGTCTTGTCATATCCTGAGATCCTGGACATAGCGTCGCATAGGTCTTGTAGGCATGGCAGTCGGGCTGGGGGCTGTTCTTCTCTCGGGAACACCCTACTTGCTACAGATCTTTGGTCGCAAGTCTTTGTATCGTATAGCTTCTGTTAGGACTGTTAGGTCGGTCCTTTTCCATTTGGGATTTCCCCGATGAGTAACTTCTGTGTGCGAGTTACTATTTAGATGCATTGTAAGCCATGTTGGCTGCGTAGTTAGCTTGAGCTGAGCTTTTTCGCTTGTAAGCTGTTATCTAGACAGATAAACTGTAAGTCGTTTCGACTCACAATGATAAATCATTTTGTATGATTTGCTGTCCCGTTACGACAAATTGCGATTTCGCACGTGTGTTGACAAATTTCGCCTTTTGTAGTGCTGTATAAACACTTTTGCATTATCGCGTATGATTTGCTATCTGCTGGATAGATTCGCAGATTTGTTTTTAGATCGTTCGAGATCGTATTTGCGTAGCTGTGCTACCTTGACTGGTAGCCTTGTGACTTGTTTTAGATTCAAGTGGAGATGCTATCTCATCACATAGACTTTTGTAGATCACTTAAGATCATTTTGCATAATGTTGCTATCATGACAGATAGGCTTAAGCATCATTTCAAGATCGCATTCGTGTAGTGCTGCTATCGTGACAGATAGGCGTTGAAAGATCATTTGAGATCATATTTGCATAGGCTGCTATCGTTGCAGATAGGCTTAAAAGATCAGTTAAGATCATTTTCGCATGGGCTGCTATCGTGACAGATAGGATTAAAAGATCACTTAAGATCATGTTTGCATAGGCTGCTATCGTTGCAGATAGGCTTAAAAGATCAGTTAAGATCATTTTCGCATGGGCTGCTATCGTGACAGATAGGATTAAAAGATCACTTAAGATCGTTCTCGCATGGGCTGCTATCGCGGCAGATAGGCTTAAAAGATCAATTAAGATCGCATTTGCATGGGCTGCTATCACGGTGGATAGGTTTTTGCTAACAGTGATAATGAACTAAATGAAGCAATAAAGACAGCTAGATGTATAAAGTTCTTCTCATTTGGGAGAAGTCTTTTATTATAAAACTCTCGTATGGGAGAGATAAGATTACAATTCTCTCATATGGGAGAGAAGATGTGCGAATCATGGCAATACGGAGCATAAAGCAAACGTTGTAAAATAACGCATATAACAAGAGAAGTTAAGGATAGTACTTCTTGTCCAGCGCATATTGACTGAGCTTGGGGTTGAGGTCGTTCCATGTAACCTCCGTATGCTACAGTAGCCACTGTCGAAGACTTCCGTGACTTCAAAGGGTCCTTCCCAATTGGCTGCGAATTTTGGATGAGCTGCCTCTCGCATGCAATGATCAGATGCGCGTAAGACCAAATCTCCAACTGCGAAATCTCGACGTTGGACTGTTTTGTTGTACGCACGAGCAATCCTTTCTTGGTAGCGCTTATTGGTCCTTTTGGCTTGCTCTCGCTTTTCTTCTAGTAGTACTAAGTCATGATCGCGTTGGTTGTCATATAACGCGTGAAAAGCCAACCTTGCGGAGTTAACCTTCACTTCCGCTAGTACCACAGCCTCAGCTCCATAGCACAAAAGGAACGGTAAGACCCCTGTGGGTGTCCTCGGAGAAGTCCGATAAGCCCATAGGGCTATGCTTAAAGAATCAGCCCACTTCTTGTGGTCATCCGCGACCATTTTGCTCAAAATCCTCAACAGCGTTTTGTTGGTTGCTTCTGCTTGCCCATTCCCTTTCGGATAGTATGGAGTAGAGCATATCTGCCTGATGTTGTATTCTGCTAGCTTTGCGGCCACCTGGCGATTAACAAAAGGAGTGCCATTGTCCGAAAGGATGGTGTTGGGAATTCCGAACCTGCATATGATGCTCTCTTGTATGAAATGTACCACAGCTAACGCATTTGCTGTCTTCAGTGGTATAGCTTCTACCCACTTGGTGAACAATTCGGTCGCGGTGAGAATGAAGTGATTCCCGTGCGAGGTCGGTCGAATGGGACCGATGAAATCCAGAGCCCATGTGTGAAACGGCCACGGTGTTCCATTGACACTCCTGGCAGCGTCTTACTTTGGTGCGGCAATCAGCCTCCGTAGTGGGCCAAAAGTATCCGATTGAAAGGAGTTGTCTGCATAATTTCGCCCCCCCTGGTGTTCTGCCTGATGAGAAAGGTCCATCACTTCTTGTGCTTCTGTGCTGCTTAGGCATCGCAGCAGGTTGCCTTCATGGCCCCTTCGCCAAAGCAGATTTTCTTGGACCACATATCGGGATGCTTTCCTCCTTAATTTCTCGGCTTCTTTTCTCGACTCGGGTACAGTACCCTGGGTGAGAAAATCGAAGAGGGGTTTCCTCCAATCCGCATCATCGTCAGTTAGAGCAATGAGTAAAGAGTCCTTGATCAGTGCGCAGCTCTCGCACATTCCTTGAATCAATGCTGCGGCCGTTGACACGCCCGACCAATGAATGCCATACCTCTGAGCTTTCCGATAAATTGACACCTCACTTTCCCCGCAATCAGGCCGGTGAATCTTTTCTAATAGCAATTGTCCCTCTTGCTCGGAGACGCATCGCATAAGTATTCCGCCAGGGCCCTTGTAATAAAGGGTGTTGTCATGTATGCAATACCCCTTTGTCGATGCCCAGTTCTCGCTGCTCGTGCCTTCTGCGATGGCCCGTAAGATTGACTCCCTCCTGTCTGTATCGTCCATGCATTCATCGTCGCACGCGTCTTCTGTCAACGCCGAGGATGTTCGCACTTCAATTAAGATCCTTGCAGGACATTTGTCCGCATTGACCTTGGATCTCAAGGTAGCTAAAGCATCAGCATGCCTGTTGTCCGCTCGAGGTTTGTGCTCGTACCTAACATTGCAGAATTGTTGCACCAATCTCTGCACCAGGGTCCTGTAGGGCAATAGGTTTGTTTCCTTCAAACCATACTCGCCCAAGGCTTGTTTCATGATTAGCTTGGAGTCCCCCATAACTGTCAAGTTGCTTACTTCCAAGGCCTTTGCCGCGCGGAGCCCTCCGATGAGAGCTTCATACTCTGCTTCGTTGTTGGTAACTGTGAAGTCAAGCTTTGCGGACATCTGTATGACTTCCCCATCTGGTTTGGTCAAGACTATCCCAATGCCTCCACCTTTCCTTGTGGACGAGCCGTCGAAATGAAGCGTCCAGTAAGGCAACTCAACTGCGTAGATTTCAGGACCATCCAATTCTTCTTCAATCACGGGCTTGTGGCTGTTATCAGGGAACTGCGCCAGTAAATCCGCTACCGCCTGCGATTTGATCGCCCGCGGCCGAACGCACGTGATGTCAAATTGGGAAATGGTCATATACAAGGTTTTCAAACCCGTGGGTCAGCATAAACCCGTAGAGGGTGGGTAGACTCGACTCGTGACCCGTGACCCGAGACTCGAACGGGTCACGTTTTACTTCAAACCTTCATTTTTTTTACGTACACATGACTTTTACCTATGACAATTTGATTTTTTTTTAAATCTTTGGTAATTAAATGATACATTTGTCTTTATGTATATGAAATTGTTTGAATGTTACAAGTTTTAGAATTAAGCCCAATTTATTTATTTATTTATTTATTTATTTATTTATTTATTTATTTATTTATTTATTTATTTATTTATTTATTTATTTATTTATTTATTTATTTATTTATATTTTTTCCTTGCATCGCGCCACTCATTTGAAGTAAGGGAGTAACTAAAATTTACTAACCTAAATTATGTTTACGATCTCTTAAATTAGTCCCTCAAAAAATAAAAAATAAATCTACATATTTTTTTTTTTTGCGGATCAAATAGAACTTCATTAATATAGAACGCAAATACAAAGCATGCCAAACCGATGACTAAATAGATACCTACCTTAACGACACTACTTAAACACCAAGACTAGCAACTGAAAGGCCTCAAACCCTCAAAGCAGGCCTCACCAAACAAACCATTGTTCCAAAAACTTAACAAAATACCCACAAAAGCTAATCAAAATATTAACAACCATAAACAAGTTCCAAACTGATAATAAACTGAAAAGAAGAGCCGACCATCACCATAAAATGTTGACACAGCAGAAGACAACTCCAGGGAACCTCCTAAGCATCGATGAAGGGGATTACAGCAGACATCAACTCATTATCCGGAAGAGGAGGGAGATCACCACCAGCATCTTCATTGCAAGCTCTAGCATCAGTCACCACATCATTCCCACCAAAAACTTGATTTCCAGAGAGTCCCTGAACAGAGGAGGAAACAAGGGCTGAGCTCTCTTCTTTGCAAGCAGGATCCTTAGCTTGTGCCATAAAAACTGGTGGCTCAATGTGAACTGGCCCTGCCTTCCATGATATGTTACCTTTTTGAACTTCAACTTCTACCCAATTGTTAGCAGCTGAATAAGACTAAAATGTTAGCAGACAACAAGGAGTGCAGCTAAAGCTTCAGCTTGATAATACATTTGTTCAACAGAGGAGCTGTGCTGATCAAATAATTTCTTATTTCTAGAGATCCAAAGAATCCAAATAATAGCTGGGATCCAATGCCAATTTTGAATGGAGTATCTAGCTTTCTTTCTTTTTAACCAGCTAAAAATTCATTGATGAAAGTTACAAGTGTTATTATTGGGTTTATGAGCGCTATTAATGGGGGCTCTCTCCCAAAGCTGTTGAGCCACAGAGCAATGAAATAAAATATGATGGGGAGTTTCAGCTAGATGAAGGTTACATCTGGGGCAAGAGGGATTAACAGAAGAAACTCTAAAGTGAATATTATCTAGACAAGGAAGAGAATTAGTACAAATTCGCCACAGAAGATGTATAATATTCGCAGGGAGGTTAGGTTTCCAGAGGAGTTTCCAATGGAATTCAGAAGAGATAGAGCGGAATTGGATACGATTACTAGATAAGTTTGGGGAGGAATTATTATAGTTTTGATGAAGATATGCTGTTTTGACAGAATAGACTCCATTGGAGGTAAGCTTCCAGTGAGGGGTGTCATGATCATCAGCAGAACCTAAAGGAATGCTTTGAATTCTATTACTCAGCCAAGGTGGGAAAAGTCTGTCCACAAGGGATTTGTTCCAAGATTGCCCATCTTGTGCAACTAACTGCTCCACCTTTTTATACCTGTTATTTGGATCCGTTTGCTTCAAACACTTCTCAATAGAGTTTCCTGGAACATCTGGAATCCAACCACTACTTCTAATTGTCAAAGACTGACCCTTGGCCAACTTCCATTGCAGACCCAGGGAAAGGGTAATTCTTCCCTTGCAGATGTTTTTCCAAGCACAGGAGGCTGTGTTGGTAGTTCTAGTAGCCAAAAAATGTTTCCTTTTACAGTACTTTGGTAAGAAATAGGAACTGAAAAAGTTTTTTGGATCCTTAACAAGCTTCCAACAATTTTTGGCTATTAGAGCATTATTAAAACACTGTAAATTTTTTAATCCCAAACCCCCTTTCTGTGTTTTGTTGCAAAGGAATTCCCAAGAGAGCTAATGAATACATCTTTTAGAGGTTGAGCCAGCCCAGAAAAATCTTGAGAAAATGCCTTGAATGTGATCACAATCTTTCTTAGGGAAGATACAAACAGACATAGGGTAGACTAGGAAGCTGTTGAGGACAGACTTAATTAGGGTGGCTCTACCAAAAGGATTAAGGAGTAGACTCTGCCAGCCAGCACACTTTTCATTTATTTTAAGGATAGTAGACTTAATTAGTTCCTTGTTGGTTCCTTGCTTATCTAGAGTGATTCCTAGGTATTTGCCTATAGAATCATGAGGTTGTAATCCTAAATTGCTTGAGAACTGCATTTTATCAGAATCAGAACAGTTAGGACTAAAAACTAGAGAGGATTTATCAAGATTGATTGCTAGGCCTGATTCAGAGGCATAGGTGTCAAGAAGAGTCTTAATATTCAAACTTGTATTAGGATGGATTTGAAAGAACAGTAGGGTATCATCTGCAAATTGGAGGTGAGAAATAGTTTTACCCCTAGCAAATGGAATTCCCTGAATCAAATTGTCAGATTCAGCCATTTGGAGGGAACTGGAAAGAGCCTCAGCACAAAGGGCAAAAAGGAAGGGGGATAAAGGATCTCCTTGCCTTAATCCCCTGTGAGGGGAGAAGGAGTTGGATTGTGACCCATTGATGATTAGAGAGTAAGATACAGTGGAGACACACTGCATAATAAGCCTGGAGAAGTGAGGGGGGAAGTGCATTTGGAACATCACTTGCTCTATAAAATCCCATCTCACTCTATCAAAGGCTTTGGAGATGTCCAAATTAAGAGCTCCTAATTTGGGTTGATGTGCTGAATTGGCTTTGTGAATGGTGTACACTAGGTCCTGGCCTATGAGGATATTATCTTGGACGAGTCTATTAGGTATGAAACCATTTTGATTAACAGAAATTAATGAAGGAAGAACTTGTTTGAGCCTATTAGCTAAGACTTTTGCAATAATACGATATAAGACATTGCATAAACTTATTGGTCTAAAGTCTGTAACTGATTGGGGATTATTATTTTTAGGGATAAAAATAATGTGAGTTCTATTTAGCTCTCTTAGCATAAACCCAGAGTTTAAGAAAGAAAGAACCGCTGAAGTGATTGAGGTAGAGAGGAGAGACCAGTTTTGCTGGAAGAAGGCTGGTTGAAAACCATCTGGACCAGGTGCCTTAAGGGGAGACATACTAAATACTGCAGTAGATACTTCAGAGGCAGAGAATGGGCTAGACAACAAGTCTTGTTGCTCCATAGTGAGTGTCTTAGTGATATTAAAGAGGAGGGAGAAGGAAAATAGACCATCATTTTGTTGTGCTAAGTCTGAAACTGATGGAGAAGGTTGAGAGTAAATATTAGAGTAGTGCTCCAAGAAAATTTTCATGATAGAGGGCTGATCAGAGATCAAAGTTCCATCAGGGAGTTTGAGATTGTGAATTGAGTTAAAGTGTTTCCTCATTTTAGTATAAGCATGAAAGAATTTTGTGTTCTTGCTGCCTTCTTGGAGCCATTTGCAGCGGGCTCTATGAGCCCATTAGATCTCTTCAGAGTTGAGGAGATCATGGAGGTGTTTGTGATTGGTTACAAAATTAGATGCAGCCATAGGGTCAGGAAGTAAGGCCTGGTAGTGGGCAATGTTAGCTTTAGCCATAGCTATTTGGTTAACTAAAGAAGGTTTGGCCCTAGCCCAGGATCTAAAAGCTCTTAACGTAATAGAAAGCAGCTTAACCACCCTGAAGCATGGAGAGCCCCTAATAGGAAGTCTCCAAATATAGGACAAGAGGTCCTTAGTTTCTGGGTTCTTAAGCCACCAAATCTCAAATCTTCTTGGCGGGTTAATACGCGGGAGATCAGAGTCAATGAGCTTGAGGACTATAGGGGAATGATCCGAGACTCCAATACCAAGATTATGCAGTGTAACACACGGGAAAAGAGAAAGGAACTCAAAATTACACCAAGCTCTATCTAATCGTTCAAAAGTGGGAGAGGAACTAAACCTACAGTTTGACCAAGTGAACCAGGGCCCTATATTCTTTACTTCAAACAGCCCCCAATGATTAAGATGGCTTAAAAGTTGATTAGCACCTCTGATAACAGAAGCACAGGGACCAGCTTTATCATGAGGAAACAGGACTTGGTTAAAATCGCCAATAATAAGGAGGGGGTTGTTAAATGGTAGAATTTCATTAAACTGTTTCCAAACCTCTTCTCTTTTATCAAAGTTGGGGTGACCATACACTAGACCAATAAAACAGGATTGAGAAGAAGAAGAGTTATGATTAAGCTCCAGAAGAATGAGATTAGTGGATGACCATTTGGGAGATATAGTGAACGCATGAGAGTGCCATGCACACCATAACCCCCCACTAGATCCAACTGGCTCAACAGAGAAGTGATTTTGGAAACCTAGTTTTCGTAATATTCGATTGATAAAAGAAGAAGACTGTTTAGTTTCAGAGAGAAAGATGATCTGAGGTTTGTAACGACGGGTCAGAGAGAAGACCTCACGAATTGCAGAGTCCTGACCCAAACCTCTGTAATTCCAGCAAAGAAGACTCATGGCTCTCTTGGGGGTTGTTCCGGCACAACCACCCCAAAGCCTAATTTAGGTTTTTTAACCAAAACGGATTGAGTTATATATTGGTCATTCAAAGGCCTACAGCGTTTTTTGAACTTAAAATTGAAAAAATTTCCAGAGAAGGGATTAAAATTGAGTTGCATAATGGAATCAAAAAAATTCAAAGTACCTTTTTTTGCCACTGGCTTGGAAGATGTCCTCTGCTTTTTACCCTTTCCCTTGGGGTCAAATATCTGTTGCTCTGCCACCTCTTTTGGCTTAGTTGTCTTCTTGAGAGCCTGGATTTGGAGTGGTTTTGCTTTGATTGGCATCTTTCCTTTGCCTTTCTCCATAACTTTCTCCAAGACCTTTTTGGCAATCAGTTTCTTCTCCACCCCTGGCACCTTCTTCCCTACATTCCTCTTTCCCCTTGATTTCTTTGGTACTGATGGACCACTCTCCTTCAACATCTTATCTATTTCAGCCAAATCTTGTCTTCTCTGAGTTTTTTCTGAGTCTGGTTCAGTGGTCACTGTGGGAGAGAAATCAGGGGCTCTTATAGAGAAACTTGAATGGTCTAGTTTTTTGAAGGTGGTTGGGAGTTGTCTCACCATTGTGGGTTGGGACAAAGAGTGCGACTGAATAGAGGAGGGAATAGGGTAGATAGTAGGATTCTGCGAAACTTGATTCTGAGAGAGAGATGGTGGATTTATAGTGCTGATAGGGGGTAGGTTACAGAGTTCTTGAAACAATGAATCACCTCTTTGGAATCCCAAATGCATGCGCTGGTTTAATGCAAAGGCATTGAACCAATCAGTTTGAAAATGAACCGGTTGCGTCTGTTGGGAACCAGAGCCATTCATGCCGCCTCTTGGAAAGCATGCATGCATTTGTGAGGCCAGAGGAACCGTTTCAATCCGCGACTGGTGCATCTGGGGGGTCTTTGACTGATGATCTTCCCTCATAGATGAGTTTCCTATAAAAGGAGGGTCACTCTCCACTCTTGGCTTTTTGGAGATCTCATTCTGGTACGGTTCAGAGGGGGGGGTAAAATAGTTTGCAGAGTCTGTGGAAGATGTTGAGTGATCAGAGAGATGAGGGTTAATTGGGATAGGGGGACCTTGGTTGGGATCTTGGAGTGTAGGAACGTCAAGAAATTCATAGATGGGGGTTCTGCTAGTATCAAACTTCATAGTACGATAGGGGCCATGTTTGGAGTGGAGTTTAAGAAGGTGTGTGAACATTTTCCTTTGAGGGTTTACAAAAAAGGGGTAAGAGGAGAGATGGTGTGACTGCAGGTATCTGGCTTCCAACTTGTCCCAGACTTCTACCAGGTTAGTACTACAACTTTTGTTATCATGACCAACACAACCACACCTGTAACAGATTTTAAAGATCCTTTCATACCTGAAAAATACCCACTTCTTTTCATCTTCTCCTGGGACATTGACGTAGGCTCCTGGGGTTAGGGCTTGATCCAGAGAAACTCTGACTTTGATACGCAAAGCATGAAGAGCTCTGACCCTATCAAATGACCAATCCACCACAATCAAGTCCCCTGCTAAATTGCCCAATTTTTCAGCCGTATCCCTATCAAAGCCCTCTAGGGGAATATTTGGAACTTGAAACCATAAATCTGCTTTAGAAAAATCAACTTCCGAAAGGGATTGATTATTTTGTCTTTCCTTGAAAATCAGGGATAAGCCATGAATCGAAATTAGAGACTCATTCAGGAAAAACTCTTTGTCCTTAGGATTTTGAAAATGGAAAAGATAAACTTCAAGTTTCTTTTCAATCCAAACTGACCCCAGTGTTTTCCATGCCTTGCAGATTGTTTGCTGAATAACAAGAGGGGAAAGAGAGAATTTACCAACAAATTTCCCTACCAGAGTATGCTTCATGATCTCTCGGAAGGTGAAAGCCCTGTTAGGATTCAGTGAGATCACAGACCCCCTTTCATCTAGTCGTTCCTCCATGGAGTCATTGGAAGAAGGGCTACTAACATCAAAATGGAAAGGCTTAGACATAGAAGATTAAAGAGTAGCAAAGAAACTGGGATGGGATAAAGACAGAAGTGAGAATGAATCAAATAACAAATCAGAACCACTTAATATAAACAACAATGGGGAACTCCTGCATCCAAAGATATGAAAAGATTTTGATTAGTAAGATAAGGGAGCAATCACACTAGAATAAAAAAGAACCAATGCATGCACACAAAATAATTTGCCAAATCTCGGGAGAGTGCAAATTTGGCCTAGCCAAGGTTGCATTGCAGGAAATGATTGCATTATAGGTAGTAGGGCGTGGGGTTTTGAGAGGGAGGAGTGGGGGATGACGGTTAAAGGAAGCCAGAAATTTGATTGGTAATACCAACCAATGAACATATAGAATATCACCGAGAATTGTGGAAGACGAAACGATTGAATTCGTTTGAATTTGATTGAAGCTAGCTGAAGCGTAATCAGTTGAAATGGTTACGGGGTGGATTTGAATGGAGGTAAGGGGTGTGGCTCAGAGAGCAATTGGAGAGGCTCTAGGGAGAGCAATGGTTCTCTTTTTTCTGATTTGTTATAAATCTGCATATTATCTCAATAAGTGTGATTCGTTTGATATTTACATAGTCATCGGTGTGGATGATTGAATATTGGTTGTTAGAGTTTATCTCTTAATATTGTGATAATTCCAATGGATCACCAGTGTTTGAAGTTGGATGACTATATATCCCTTTTTTCGTCCACTAAAACATAGAAAACCTAATAAATCTACAAAATTTTCACAATAAGTTGACACAGTAAACCCGCGGGTCAACTCGCTGGTCTACGGGTTTGACGGGTTTGCACGGGTTTTATGCGGGTTTGTCAGCCGCCGGGTTTTTGAGCGGGTCAACCTAATTGCCCATATAGACTCGTAAACTCGTTAAACCCGCGGGTCAACCCGCGGTTTTGACAACCTTGGTCATATACCATTTTGCCAATCTTCCTCCAGGAGTAGTGTGAGTCAGCAGATATCGTATGGGATCGTTCTTTGTGACCACCACTACTTTGTGTGAAGCAAAATAGTGTCTCAACTTCTCTATTATGAAGAACAAAGCAAGGCAATGACGTTTGATGTCCGTGTACCTTGATTCTGCCGGCTGCACGATGCGAGAGATATAGTAGATGGGTCTTTCTTGTCCCTCATACTCCTGGGCCAGAAGAGCTCCTATAGACCTCCTTGTTGACGTCAGATACAGCAAAAGCGGTGATCCTAGCTGAGGTGCGATCATCACTTTCGAAGATGTTAGCAGCTCCTTTAGTTTCCCGAACGCAGCTTCGTGCTCTGGAGTATAGTTGTATACAGCATCTTTCTTGAGAAGATTACTGAAACAGAAAGTAATTTCGGCAATCGCTGGGATGAATCTTCGCAGATATGATAGCTTTCCCAAGAATGTTTTCAAGGCGCTCTGGTTATGTGGCGGAGTCATGCCAGTGATGGCTGATACTTTCGCAGGGTCAGGCTCGATTCCTTGGCAATGCACCACGCATCCCAAGAACTTTCCTGATGTTACCCCGAATGCGCACTTCATGGGATTCATCTTCAATTGAAAGCGTCTACATCTGTTGAACACTTTTCGCAAATCTGCCAGATGGTTTTCCCCCTCCTTGGATTTAACAACCAGGTCATCCACGTAGAATTCCACTTCTCTGTGCATCATGTCATGGAACAGAGCCATCATGGCCCGCTCTAAGTCGCACCTGCGTTTTTTAGTCCAAAAGGCATCAACGTATAGTTGAATACTCCCACGGGGGTGATGAACTCGGTTTTCCGTGCATCCTCGGGGTCCATCTTGATCTGATTGTACCCACTAAAGCCGTCCATGAAGCTGAACATGCGATGTCCCGCGGTCGAATCGATAAGCAAGTCGATGTTGGGAAGTGGAAAATCGTCCTTAGGGCAGAAACAATTGAGATCCCGGAAATCCACACAAATGCGAAGCTGCCCGTTCTTCTTTACCACAAGCACAATGTTGGCTAGCCACGTGGGATGGTGATTTGGCTCTATGAATTTGGCATCCAAGAGTTTGACAATCTCCTGCTTTATCTTCACGTTGAGCTCGGGCCTGAAACTTCTTGTGCTCTGCTTTACCGGCTTGAATCCTGGTATCACATCCAACCGGTGCATGGTGATGCTCGTGTCGAGGCCCGGCATTTCGTCGTACTCCCATGTGAATACGTCCTTCTACTCGGTCAAGAGCTGTAGCAATATTTCCTCCTCTTCGCTCGTGAGGTTCGCACTTAGAAAGACCGGCCTTTTCTTGTCTTCGCTCGGGCTTAGGAATACCTCCTTCAGCTCCGGATTTTGCGGTCTGGGTTTGTCTTCCATGTATTCGGGCGCTTCTTTGAGTTTCTCTTCTAGAGTGCTTGGCTTTGGTTTTTCTATCTCCGCAACCTGCTCGATTTGGTTGATTTGCCCAGGGATATCCCCATGCCCGCGTGAGGACACCCCCGCGTACCTTCATATGCGATAGCATTTCTTCCCGTTGGCGTAGAAACTTTCTATTTCCTTGCCCTCAGGGTCATACTTTGCTATTCTTTTCAGAGTGTACACGTTCTTTCACTGGTAGGCAATCTGCGGCGCTTCTTCTCGCGTGAGCGGCCCTTCCTTGGCATCCTCTCTTGTCACCATCACTCCCGCAGGTGACTGATCTTTGATATCCTCCCATCGGGGCAAAGGAGTGGGGTTAAATGGTCCTGGTGTTTGCTCATCCGCCATCTCGGTGAACCACACCGCCTCACTGAGATGCGCTTCATCCATGTTGAATGGATTCGTCGAAGCTGGTATCTCGACTATTCTGTCATTCCAAATAGCTTTCATCACTTGGTGAGCTGTTGAAGGGACAGCATCAAAGCGATTAATCCAAGCTCGACCTATGATCATGTGATAGGTAGTGTTCGCATCTATGACATAGAATTTCGCTGAGCACTTGATTTTGCCGATCTGGATACCCAGGCGGATCCATCCTATCGTCATTCTGGAGTCGCTTCCAAATCCCATCAGCGGAGATGGACGTTTGACAATCATGTATTCTGGAATTCC
Organism: Linanthus parryae; assembly: GCA_023055425.1. Lineage (NCBI taxonomy): Eukaryota > Viridiplantae > Streptophyta > Magnoliopsida > Ericales > Polemoniaceae > Linanthus > Linanthus parryae. Next base: position 1,969,270 of record JALGPY010000037.1, on the reverse strand, counting down.
CGCTAGCTTCAATGTATGGAGCGAAACAACGTTGAATCTGCTCCTCCGTCAACGAACGCTCTCTTAAACTCAACGCCATTGATGATAGTCGTCACATACAGAGGCCTCTGGTGGCTCGCATCTGTCCTCTCGTCGCTTGCGGAAAAGGTGATGACCTTCTCTGTAGGGCGAGACGCCCTAACAACTTTCCCATTGGAGACTAAGGGATCCTCCTCGTAATCTTCTTCTATCCTTAAGATCGCTTTTGTCATTTCCGTCCGACATTTTCTGAGAAGTTCATCTCGTCGAAGAACCTGTTGAACCCGTGCGACCCCTTCATCCGGTCGGCGCGTTCATCCTCCGTGTCAATGTTGTAGTCCTCCTCCTGGATCTCGGCAATGATGGGTAGACCATCTTCTGCGACCTCTTCAAGATTCACAATCGAGATCATAGCCACCTCTTTGCCTTTCGATTCTTGCTCCGCATGGGCAGGGAGTGGATTGTTGCGCACATCCTGTCTTTGGTCGCTAACAATCAGTTCGCCATTCTTCATCTTTTGGCTAAACACAATTCTGAGCTTCTTGCAGTCCGCCGTAGGATGCATGACCTTGCCGTGGTATTCGCACCACTTCGGGTCCCTCACCATCTCCTTGGAGGGTGCCCTCTCGAGCGGCGGTAGGACACCATCCTTACGCCATTGCCTGCAAAGGTCGCTTGCCTCTTCCACCGAACATGGCAGAGGTGGTGCATCAAAGTTCACAATCTTCGCCTGCTTTTGGGGTGAAACCACATTCACTTCAGCCTCGCGCCCCCTCTTGTAGCTGAATCTCCCGATCTTGAAAGTAGTACCACCCGAGGGTCGCTCAGGGGCGTTTCTCTTTTTCTGCCTCTCCACTATAGGCTTGATGTTCTTCGTGCATTCGATTAGTTTTGAAAACGTAGGCGTTTGCAAGTTAATAAGCATACCTTTGTACTCGTCTCGCATGCACTGCAAGCATATCTCTACAAGTCTGCTTTCAAGTATCACATATTTGCATTCCAAGGACTTGGCCCTGAACTTCTTGATGAAGGTTATTCTGTCCTCCTCGCGCTTCTGCTACATCCGCGAGAGATGAATCATCGTCACCTTTTCCTCCATCTGGAAGAACTTGGTGTAGAACTTCTGGACCATATTGTCCCAAGTCTTCACGAATCCAGCTTCCAACGTCCTATACCACTTGTAAGCCACGTTCCCCAATGATTTCGGGAACTCGCGCATCAGCAGTTTGGGATCAGCTCCATACGGACCCATCACATCAGTGAAACGCATGACATGCTCATGGGCGTTCCCATTGATGTCCTCGAACTTATCCCATTTAGGAGCCTTGTACCCAGCAGGGTTAGGCATGAGATAGATCTCACGTGGGATAGGTGGATCGTTGTCGAGCTTCGGAATGATGGTATCTGCGAACGATTGGTGAGCCAGAATTGTGTCTATGCGCCGTTGCAGCGACGTCATACACTCCGGAGTACTTCCCTCGGCAGCGGGAGGAGGAGTTGTCGCAGGTTGAGGCGACACATACGCCGTAGGGGGGCTAGGTACGTATTGCGAATTCACGTTACCCCAGATTGTCGTTGGGGGAGGCAAGGGATACTGTGAGGCCGGATTAGGTACCAAAGCCGGAGGCTGAGGAGTATGGGCGGCGAGAGGCAACATTTGAGCTGTTGACCCCGGAATTGAGGGTAGCTGCGTAGTCACCGGTGGAGTTTGCAGATTGGGGTTGGGTGGCGTGGTCGACACTCCCAATCCTTGAGTGGTGGATACTCCTCCTCCCTGAGAGACGGCAGTGGCTGGTGCAGGGTTTGGAGCAAGAGTCCCCAAGACAACCATGATCCGTTCTAGCTGCGCAGATTGAGCTTTAAGAGCCTTCGCCTGACTTTGGATGGTGGCGTCCAAGGCTTCTAGCGTCGGAGTTTCACCGGGGGCTGTAGGAGTACGGCAAATCTCCTCTCCTGAGGCGGCCTCCGTGGAAGGCGATCTGTTGCTGACATCATCCTCCTGAGACATGGTTGCTTAAGATGGTAGGTTCACGTCAGGTTCACCAAAATGTGCACAAGAGAATCCGGTGGGGAGCACTCTGTGTGCACCGTAAATAGGGGATCGGAAATGGCACAGGAAGAGTTGGGTTGTGTGTAGGGAGAGAGTAAGACAATAGTAATGCCTGAGAGAGAGACAGGGGTTTTGGCAGAGCTTCCGCGTATGTCTGGTGTGTCCTCCTTTGTATGGAAAGGTTAACGTCCTATATATAACGGAGAATGTGACCGTTGCAGTGTGGTTAATGCGCCCATCAATGGCGGCTTGATTAGCTTAACCACAACGGCACGTTCGTCCGCGTATATAGGGACCGTTACAGCACGTTATGCGCGAATACCGAAACCGTTATGGGGTTGACCGGGTTTGAACGGATTGACCGGGTTTATGGAGCTCGTGCCATAAATCTCTCAAAAGCAGTTACTAAAGGTCGCGCGCGGGCTTGGCTCGCACGCGACAAGACTTACTCTAGCCTCCAAACCACTAAGTCCCTACAAGTCCCGTGCAGTGGTATGCGAGGGCCCTGTCTCGCAGCCCCCACATGGATCAGCGCGGCTGGTGATCCAGTGTGTGTGGAGGAAAATATGGTGTGCTAGATGATTGCCACGTGGCCAAGATCTGTCAGCTCAGAAAGCACTATCTACAGAGACAAATTCTCTTTCTAGAAACACGCCGGTCCGAGCAACAAACACTTTGTTCTCGGTTGGATTGTAGAAGTAGTAACCCTTAGTTTCCTTAGGGTACCCCACAAATTTACACTTACCCGATTTCGGCCCCAACTTGTCTCATTGTAAACGTTTTACATATACATCGCAGCCCCAAATCCTCATGAACGACAGTGTGGGATGCCTCCCACTCCACATCTCATATGGTGTCTTCATGACTGATTTAGATGGAACACAGTTAATGGTGAAAGTTGCACTTAATAGAGCGTAGCCCCAAAATGATAATGGAAGATCGGTTTGACACATCATAGATCGAACCATATCCAATAGGGTTCGATTCCTCCTCTCGAACACGCCATTCCATTGTGGCGTTCCGGGTGGAGTGAGTTGGGACACGATCCCACACTCTCTAAGATAGTCGTCAAACTCTTGGCTCAAGTATTCTCCTCCACGATCCGATCGTAGAGCCTTTATACTTTTGCCAAGTTGCTTCTCTACTTCATTCTTGAATTCTTTGAACACTTCAAAGGATTCGGATTTTGCCCTCATAAGGTACACAAATCCATATCTACTGTAATCATCAGTAAATGTAATGAAGTAGACATAACCACCCCTGGCAGGCGTGGCGAATGGCCCACACACATCGGTATGTATGAGCGCCAATTGCTCACTAGTCCTCTCACCTTTCTTATTGAAAGGGGACTTTGTCATTTTTCCCAATAAACAAGCCTCACATGTCTCATATGATTCAAAATCAAATGAGTCTAGTAATCCATCCTTATGGAGTCTAGATACACGTTTGTCATTTATGTGGCCTAAACAACAATGCCATAAATAAGCAGGATTTAAATCATTTATTTTAATCCGCTTGGTATTAATGTTGTAGACAGGATTGCTTAGATCAAGGACATAAAGTCCATTAAATAATTGCGCACTAAAATAGTGAATACTATTTAAATAAAAGGAACAACAATTGTTCTTTATTGAAATAATAAAACCATCCTTGTCCAAACAAGAAATAGAAATAATGTTTCTGCTCATAGCAGGCACAAAATAGCAATTATTTAATTCTAAAACTAATCCTGAAGGCAGAGATAGCTCGCACACGCCTATGGCCAACGCAGCAACCTTTGCTCCATTCCCAACGCGCAAATCTACCTCCCCTTTAGCCAATCTTCTACTTCTCTTTAGATCCTGCATATTTCGACAAATATGAGATCCACATCCAGTATCTAATACCCATAATGTAGAGAGAGTTAAATTGATATCTACATCAAAAATACCTGGTGGTGGTGGAATCACTATTCCAAGCCTCTTGTCTCCAGATATTTTGGGCAGTTCCTCCTCCAGTGTCCAGGCTGACTGCAGTAATGACACTCACATTTAGTCACACCTTTGGCAATGCCACCAACAGGCTTAAGGGAAGGTTCCTTGGACTTGGCAACTGACTTGCCTTTGCCCTTGGAGGAAGAGGCAAACCTTTTGCCCTTTCCTTTCTGTACCATCATTATGGCCTTGCCCTTACCCTTGTTGATGCTCTGTTCAACCGTCCTCAACATATTGAGTAAATCTGGCAGTGGTTTAACGATCACGTTCATGTTATAGTTCATAATGAACTGTCCATAATTCTCGGGCAACGATTGCAACACGAGATCGGTTGCAAACTCTTGGCCGACCGGGAACCCTAGTCGGGCGAGATTCTCCAAGTACCCGATCATTCGGAGTACATGGGGTCCCACCGGGTTCCCTTTTGCCAGATGACACTTGAACAGTGCCTTCGAGACCTCATACCTCTCTACCCTCGCCTGCTCTTGGAAGAGCTGCTTTAGATGTTCGATCATATCGACAGCATTCATGTTTTCGTGTTGTTTCTGAAGCTCAGAATTCATGGTGCAAAGCATAAGGAAGGCCGCATCATTTGCGTCATCAACACGCTTCTGATACGCCTTTAGGGCAGCAGGTGTTTGGTTCTCTGGACCTTCTGGAACATGCTCCTCTATTGCGTACAGTTTCTTCTCTTGCTTGAGAACAATTCTCAAGTTTCTGTACCAATCAAGAAAGTTGGTTCCAAAGAGCTTGTCCTTCTCAAGGACAGATCGTAGGGAATGTTGTGAACTCGATGAGTTGTTTGCCATTTGGAATTCTACAAAAAGGAAAATACGCAAGTTTTAGTATTTGTGAATTTTTGACTATATTCAATAATGGCTAGTTTATCAAATATAGCTCCCACTGTTTTTCTACGGATTAATAACCCTCAAGATATTAATGCGGAAAATATCCTTATATTTTCTAGTGGGCCAAGATCCATCTTTCATCTCCTTATGAGCTTGCTTTGGCAAGTCACCCATAATTTGACTACTTTAGGTAGGAACAATTCCAATTGCATCCCATATGCAACTCTTGGTTCAATTGGGCAAATAACTCCTTATTTATCCATCCGTATGGATAATCCCAATTTATTGCCTCTAGGTTTCTTAATCAAATTAATAGCCTAGTTGTGTTCAACCTCTTATCTAAACAATTGCACATTGTTACGTGTCATCGCATTCCATCATGATGAACCAAGTCGCCATGCTTTGGCACGCACGAACTTGATAAATAATGATGATAATGAGTGTTTAAATAACGAGAAGGCAAGAACACAATATTTGAATTTTGAGGGATTTTAAATTCAATTTTAATTGTTTTGTTGATCAATATCAACTAATCTATTTATTTGAGTTTGGGCACAACTCCAAATAATAGATCCGGGTTGTCTAATTATCTTATTATCCTAATTGCATGCATCATCCATACACCAACCACACAATAATAAGACAATAAAATAAACAACCACAAAACAAAAACTAAACGTGATGTGGATATGGCCTTTTCTAGACTAAGATAATTCCAAGCCAATGGAATTATCTATGAACCCTAAAACAACCACATCTCCATGCGTCTTGGTCTTTTGGTCCATCCTTCGTAGTCATGTGGATACTCCATGCTCCATGCTCCATCTTTTGTGGCTTCTTTGGCTTTGGGCTCCTTTTCTTCAATCTTGGCTAAAAATCTACTTTATCTAGCACTAGCTAACTTCTATACTAAATAAAATAAATCTCACAAGTTGAGAAAAAAAAGGCACGCAGGCCATAAAACCCTAATTAATTATTACAATTAATTGATCAGCTCGCAGGCCGTAAAACCAAACCACAAAATTAAACATCCACATCAAACCACATCCTAAGGCCATATCCAATCACCATGCGATTTGCACATAAACAGTTAAAATCCAATTGGAACGCGCTTGGTCAATTTTAATTGATTTTAGGATTTCTAGGGTTAAAACGGTCCATGGGCCCAACAATCAAATTGCTCGGGCCCAACAAGATGAACCACAAGGCCCTAGGGCCGGCCCGGCCCAAAACCCACAAGCCTAGGCCGCGGGTTAGGGCCGCCCGGCCCCTAGGGCGGCCAAGCTAGGGCGGCAAGCAAGGGGCGGCGGTCCTTAGGGGGGCCGAACCTCCTTATGGGAGTTGTTTCCAAAACAACTCCCTTGCTTGGTGCCCAAGTTCGGTTGTTTCCTTGTTTTGGGAGAACTCCTTCTTCCCCAAGGATGCCCAAACCCTAGATCTAAGATCCTAAAATTTCTCAAACTTACCAATTCATGCATCCAATGCAAAAATTAGATCTTGTTATGATTAATTATTGACAAATTGCATCCCATGCTTGATTTGTCTTGTTTTACGCGATAAACAATCAAATTAAGGTGTAAAATAACAAAAACGTAACACATAAACCACGTTTATGCTCTACGACTTGTGGCTCTGATACCACTGTAGGGTTTTGATTCATGGATGCGCAACGGAATTAATAATAAACCATGCAAAACCCTCCAAGGATCAAAAGTCAAGAGACATAACGATGGTAAGGGTTAGAAATCAATAAAACACCTTAGGGTTCTCCTTTGATGACTTCAAACGCGAATTGTGTCACGTTCTCTATAGTTGATCCACGCCTAGAGTTGATCCTAGATCTCCCAAGTCCTTGGTGCTAGCCCGGAATAGGAAGAGGAAGATGAATCACGCAAAACGAGACCCAAAAGGAGGGTCTCGGCCTCCTTGTGGCCGACGGGGACGGGCGGCGGCAAAGGGGGCGGTCGGCTCCCTTTGTTGCTTGCTCTCTCTCCTTTTGTTCTCTCCCACTCTTTGTTATTTTCAATTATGAGCATAAGTTATGTGGGAAGGAAGGAAGGAAGGTCCTTTATATAGTCCAACAACTCCTTGTTAACTACCTAAAGGACTTATTCTAGTCCTACTAGAATTCAATTTAGTCCCTTCCTTGCAAATTAGTCCCTACTAAGTTTGCAAGGTTTTGCAAAGTGATCCTTCTAATTAATTAATCCAATTAATTAATTCCCAAATCTAGTTCAACTTTATATAGCGTGTGACCCCATAGGTTCTATCTAGTTGGTAGCAACTATTTGCTAATATGGAGCGGTCTCTAGCAAAACATCCATTCTAGCCAACTAATAGAATAGTCATCTTGACAACCTTTGTACAAGAAATTGTCTCATCCCTTTGTCTCTATATCCGGATTGGACACGAGACATACAAGTCACACTCTTTTATCCAATCCATAGTTTCTCGATCCATGGGAATAGCCTTATTCGTGCAAACAACATCAATATCCCATATTGATTTATTTGAGTCTGGCCAGACATTCTATAAGCACTATCCCTCAAGTGGCCTAGGATATTTGCTCCCGTTATGTGGGAGGGTCAAATTCTATCTACGTCCACTACGATCTCTAAGCTTGATTCTTATTGTATCCAGTACACGCCTTTATAACTACCCAGTTACGGTGTAGCGTTTAACGCTACCAAGATCACAATAATCCACAACTAGAATATCTAGTGACTTCAAGTCTAAGGATGAAAATACCATTGCACCGCGAGAAGCGCTTGTGACTCAACATAACGTGTATGTAGCCTTCTCGGAGATGGGTCAATCCAGTGCAACATTCCCTAATGCACAGCTATGTGTTGGATCGTGATATCTCCATATCAATCCAACCACATACTAGTTTATAGTTGATTGTCCCATTAATCATTATACTGGACTAGGGATATTTAAGATAAACAACACAATTGTAAATCTACGGACTTCATTATATTAAATATCCAATAAATAATAAATGAATTTCTAGCCACAAATAATTCATATTAAACTAGATTGCCTCTAGGGCATCTATTCCAACAACAAAGTCATATACCCGGAAAACCAATCGCCTACATAGAACCCTAGGCTCTCTACAGATGCCTAGAAAAACGTCTAGCTACCAATAGCAATCGTAGCAAAACACATAAGTTTCTCCATAACTAGATTAGAGAGAGGAAAGAAGAAATCAAACTAGAATCGGAGCTTCCTCGTCTTCTCCTTCGTCCTCTTCCTCTTCCTTGCCTTGTGTTGCGTGAAATTTTGATTTCTGGTCCCCTAGGTCGTTCTTGAGTCCCCTAGGTCGTTCTTAAGTCAATTCCTGTCATTATTATTAAATATTTTTCACTTTAACAACAAAATTTGGACTTTGGCTTCAGACCATTTCGTACGAAATGCCCGACATTTCTTGCAAAATGCTTTCTATTCGTGCGAGTGAAATCTGCACTCTGACTTCTCCAGGCCATAACTTGTTCGTGCGATCTTCGATTAAGCTTTGTGACCTATAGTTGGAAAGCTCTTTGAGTCTAATTTCATTTGGCACCGGTATCACTCCAAAATTAATTGTATAACTCCAGATATAATCAAATAAATGAAGATTGGTCATTCTAGCTTCTCCAACTTTGCTTCTCTTCACTCCACTTGAGCTCCCGTTGTTTCCGATGTTCGTTCCATGCTTCCTATCAACCAATTAGCACCCGTTCATGTCAAGACAACATGAAAAACCATACCAAGCAATTAAATTTGAAAAATAACAACTAAATATGCGTAGGAACGCTCGGACTAACAATATAGCACATATGAAGCAACAAGTGACAAAACGATTCATATTCTCAGCAATTATACTCAAATATCTCATATTAAGGTGGAAAATAGAAATAAGATATAGCTCCTAAAAGGCGCTATCAAATCCCCTATTGAGCACCAAGACCGTCTAACATTGTTGCCACAGACCTTGACATCCTCCCAAATCCTTCTCTTTATTCTCTCTTTTGTATCCATATAGATGAAATTCCATCACTTCGACACATCATTTAACACAAATTTGGTATATATACATAATCGAATTTGAAAACAATCTCCACATTGAGATCATTTACCCAAAGGGATAGACCACCTGCTTTTCCTCTTAGGTCCACATAGTCTGCATTGGAGAACCTTCGACCTCCTCTCACCCTATCCACTTTATCGATTTTTTTTAGTCTCAATGAGGAAAAGTAGACTAGGGCGATGGGTTCTACATAACCCTCGTAATTGTTCGACTATCAGGAGTCGCCCCAACCCCTGACAGTTCCAACTCAGCACTAACATGGAGCTTGTGGCTGTTTGGGGTAAGCCACCACCCCTCTATCAGAAGCAGTAAATCGAGCTATATTAGTCATACCTTCGGGAAAAAAAATTTGTTAGCTTGGGCTCAAACTCCACCAGTTTCTCTTCTTGGAAAAGAATTTATTCCGCTGGTTTGTTACTTCTCCGAGCTTGGTTCTTCCTTTTACTTTGATGCCTCTGAGCTTTGTTAACCTCCATGATATACTTGACGTTCTCTTGAATTTCCTTGCGTGGTTCTTCATTGCAGTTCCTTGATCCATCCTTTGCTACCACAACAAGCGCAAAGCTTTCCCCTTGTTTTACTTTCTTAGTCGCTCGGGTTTCTTCCTCCTCAATTTCTTCTCTTCTTTGATGGAAACGATGTGTCTACATGTAGTAGCTAGCTGGAATTCTTCATAAGGGTTTATTTTTTGAGGTGGATCAATAGTTTGTTCTTGTCTTGGGCTTCTTGTGATAATGAGCCTTAATGATCTACATTCTTCCACTAATGCGTCGATATTAGTTGCCTGGCCCACTCTTTCTCCAACAGACTCATTATAACAGTGAATCGGAGGTTTTGAACCGATCCATTTCCGTTACCTGGATCCGGAATCTCGGGTGGTTCTTCTACCGTGTACGGAACCATATTTTCCCTATTAGGTGGGGATAGCTGTCTACTGTTGTTCTTGCTCAAAATATTCCTTCCATAGTTACCGTTAACGTAATCCTTCTCAGGATCGATGTTGCATTCCGTATCTTCCACACCGTCCTTTACACGCGCTAATTGTGTACCTCGCAGCGGAGACGTGTTGGATTGATGACCACAAACTAGTTCTTTCTCTCGTGAGGACACCATTCTTTCCGGCGACTGGCTTGTTGTCAGAATTTGTTTGGCTTAAAATAACTGTTGATCTTGTGTATTGAAAGCTCACCTTAGGTCATGTACCTTCCTCCGGTTTGAAACCTCATCCTGCACCAAGAACATATTGTTGGGTGCCTGATGTCCGGTCCTATCGCACCTATAATAGTATTCACCGAGCCTCTCATACTTAAACATAATCCATATGATCGGTGTTTCTCTTCTTGTGAGCATGAACCCTCTAGGAAGATGGCTTTTTATGTTTAGCGGAATCCTTAATCTAAGACTGAGTCTATGAAACAGGCCACCTCCAGTGGGTCTTCCTCTAGCGCAATAAATTTCCCAATCTTTCCGACGATGATCTCTGCATTACCCTTTGAGATCTTATCTTGAGGCAAACCTAATACTCGAACCCAAAATGTAGATAGACTGGAATCATTCTCCTCGATTTTTGCCTAAAGACCAGTCCATTAGAAGAAAGAGTTGATTATTAATAAGACATGGGCTCTGATTCCAAATCTGGTCACATTCTCCCACGTCAGCAAAATAGAAAAAAATTTGTTTGGACCTAATTTCTCCGCTATGATTTCTCCTGTTATCTTCTAGAGAATGGCCAGAGTCAGCGGTTTGGAGGCAGGTTTGTTGCGCATAAGCTTACCAACAATTGTAGCTCTGTGTAACTGTTTAGCAGCATCTGGATCATCTTCCAGATCCAAACTGATTGTGGGAGGATGCCGACTTCAGGGGGTGGTGAGAAGAAAAACTGAGATTGGTCACGAATGAAGGAGTGAAATTGAAACTAGTGTGGGAGTGAAATCGAAAATAGTGTTGGAGATTAGGCATACAGAGCCACAGAAGGAAGTTGGGTGCCTGATGGAGGGCAAAAACCTCTGAGAAACAACGCTGGCAGCGGAGAAACTCGGGATAATTCCTAGGAGACACTCACATAGGAGTTTAGCGGAGATTTAACAATCTTGCATTATTGAAACAACCATGACTGAAGCAGAAAAAAAAATTCCGATGGCTCTATAGAGAGAATGAAATTTAGTTGAATTCAAGTAAATTATGGTCTTATGCTGGAGCCGGACGAGGTAGCTGACGCGGATTACTAACGCGTATGCGCAAGTGCACGGTCAAGTAATATAGGGGAAGTATTTCAACCCCGAGTTATCAATCTCACGAGGACAGACTTGAGATTATTTAATTAGTCGATTAACTTAGAGTACGGTGCAGGAGGAAAGATTTGATTGATTTAATATTTTAAATAACATCTAAGCTAATATTTTTGTATTTTGTTTATTTTAATAAATAGATATGGAGAAACTAGGCAATCTCTAGATCACCTAGGGCTGTAGACAATTTCCGGTTCACCTATGTAACACGTCAACCCTATTCTATTTCAGGCGGGTAATAGGCTATGACAATACCCTGTCGGTCTCATATCATTTTACTTCTCGGTTAATTTCAATCTCTTCTTGGTCTCATGTTGTCTACCGGTCCGTTCTAGCAGGTCATCTACTGATATGTTAGTGGGTCATATCGGTCCACCGTTTCACGCAACAGCTGAACAGTCCTACCGAATCTACCCACTAAGGTCAATCCTAACACGTCTTCATTTCGGTCTCGGTGATTTGGGATTGTGTTCATACATTATTCACAACTAGGTTAAGTCATTGTTGTGCACTTCCCAGGAATTACAGTCCACACACATCTGCAATCTGCAATTCCTTTCTAATTCGTGGGAATTACAATTCAATTCCCAGGAATTACAGTCCAGTTCCCAGGAGTTACAGTTCAATTCCTACGAACTACTTTTTCCTGCAGCTTCTTCACATCTCTTTCCTTGGCCATTTCTTCATGCTCCTCCATTTCCGAAGTGTGTTTGCGGCCTCCGATCTTCACCTAAGCCTCCGGTACTTGCAACCCGCAACACGTGCACACACCGGCATCATATATGACATTAAAATAGCTCAAAATAGTACAAAAACACCTGGATTTACAATTAAGCGCTCAAAGCTGTACTTCTCCGTTTCCACCACTTTAATAGTGCAAAACTCAGAATATTAACCCGGGAATCACACAAAACGGTATAAACGTGCAGGAAATATAATTCTACTAGAGAGTTATCAAATCCCCACACTACCTTTTTGCCCGTCCCGAGCAAAATCAATTCTCACAATACATTTCAATCCACCAAATTCCATACAACTGTACTAGCCATGTGACACAAACGACTCACACACACACGACTATGCAATCTACATGCTATATACAATGCAACTTGATTATTAACAATTAAAAATTCTACACAACACAAATTTTTTTGTCTTTTTCTTTAGAGATTGGGCAATCTCACTGTCACTAACCAAAATCATTAAGCTCTCACAAGTCTGTTTCGAAATTTCACAACCGCAACAAGGAATTAAAAATACAATGACCCCACGCACAAGCTCACTATGGAGTCCCCAAACATCCACCAAACTCAATCCAAGATCCGGGCACGTCCTTTAGCTCGGGGGGTCTAGGCATCCTCAGTCTTATGGTAGTCTTTTTGTCGCCAAGTCATACGAGGTTTTCAGACCCTCTTAGCCGTTATTGAATTGAATGCAAATTGTCCCAGTGACGGGAGACACAACTCCGTATAATACGGCTTGACTTTAATTTTCCGTAGACGCTCTAATTATTTTGAATCCAAATTCCCCGTGTGAACGAGGGCACGTTAGGCTGTTCACCGTATCTAGTCCAAGAGAAGATTTTGATTCATTTTTTTTTTCATTCTCTTATTTTTATTTCAGCCGTGCATTTAGAGCAACTAAAGTGGGCTTTTTAGGTTAGCTCTTGAAACCGCGGTAAGGGATGGTAGTGTACGCCCCCCCCCCCCCCCCCCCCGACTTCACTTAGGCTAAGGCAACCGTACCACATGGAACCAATTCTACACGAAGGTCCACCCTAGATTTCAAGAAGCCACAAGTTTCCACAGAAAACAGACTTTTGGACTACCCCAAGACCAAATCCTCCTAGCACACTATAGGAACTAAAGGTATGCCCTCGTCTACTTTACACTTTTACTAGAATACCCGGGACTTCCTTTCGTGAAACTGGTGCACAGGATACTAAATATTAAAGTTTTCCCTACTACGGTGCTTCCTATTCATTGAGACTCTTTCACTGAACTCTCTCTGGTTTCAAGCTTCATCAATTTCCCATAACTCAAATTTGTAATTTTTTATGGATTTTTAGTTTTTCTATTTTTTTCCATTTATCTCATATTTTCCTAGACTCTATATGCTTTTGGCCAACTCAATTAATAACAAGTTTTGGGTAGGGGACTCAATAAAGTAAAAGGGCAAATAATGCAAAAATTTAGACGCTAACACAATACAACAATGTATTAAACACTACACTAACCACAAAACTTACAATACTACATAAACTACATGTAAAAAGGCTATGCAAGACAAAAACATGGCTAGTGAAATTATACACAACCCCCCACCCCACACACTTAAGCGTCGCGTTGTCCTCAACAAATTTAGAGATCAAATAAGAGGTTTTCTCGCTTAAATGTGTCGGTGGTGGATCTACACAATTATCGCTCAAAACGTAGAACATAGAAAGTTGGAGGTACCTGTGGTGCCCGGACCTACATGGGCACCGTTTCCGTGAAACTGCAACAAGAAGGGGTCTTGTGGACCGTTGAAAGTTTCCCGAAAAGTCTCACCTCGCGTCCAGATTCCGATGCGCCTACCCAACATTCTCTATCGCACGCATCAAGAAGGGGAATCCGGAGCGTCTTCTGTACTTGTGTCCCTGCACACTGATTGAAAGTATTAAAGCAACTCTCTCTAACCCCTGAAAACAAGATATGGAGAACTAAAAGAAGAAAAAAAACAGAAATAAATAGCATCCTACTCTACATTCGGTTGCCTCCCAAGCAGCGCTTGTAATTTAAGGTCGACGGCCGGACCCGGTTACCTCAACCGAAAAGGAGACTGGAGATTGCTTTATCCCTCCACTTCTTCTTCTTCCACCATCTCTTTTCCAGAACTCTCTTCTCAAGCGCACCCATGTGCTGTGATGATGGTGGAGAAGTGTAGAAGCTAACTCTTTTCATCTTGCATTTTATCTTCTTTCTCAGCTTCCACCAAGTACCACTGGGCTCAAATGCGTCCTTCTCCATAAATTCATCCCAATAGTACCTCTTCTGTGCTAGATGCTCATCAAACGACCCATGTAATTCATCCACACCCCCACACTTGTTGATTTCCAAATCCTTGACTATGGCATGTATATCAACAATAGATAAGCCAATATGACAAGAAACTGAAAATTTCTCGTGATGCTCTTCCCCATAAGAATATCCATACACAAGTATTTCCAAATCATCACAGACTTGATTAATATGAGATACGGAGAATTCTTCAAAAGTATGAGTAGGGGCTTCTACCTCAATAGGTATGGGCACAAGTGCTTCACTAGCATCATCATCATCGGCACACCACATGCTTCCAATTTCGGTGGCTTCCCATTCATGCCAAGGATGTGATGGAGCCTTCGTTCTTGGCTCGCAATACGGCATATCCTCCCACCTTGGACACACAGGTCCACCGCAGTCTGAATCAGAGTATGAGTCCTCATACATGGAAGAGTCCACCAATGGTTCATGGACACTACATTCTTCGCTCGGCTCAGGTATCTCTTCTTCCACTTGTGGCGGCGATGATGAAGGGCAATTTTAGGCTCACTTTCATATGACAAGTTCTCTTCTTGTGGCTCTTGAATACTTGATTCCCCTGCTGTTGACAATTTCTCTAGACGTTCCTTTATCCTCTTCATCATCTCCCTCATGTATTTCATACCTGTGGCTGAATCCTCTTATGGTAATTGTCCAGCTATGAACAAAAACTTTGTGCACACTTGGATGTCCTCCATAATACTGCGTCGTTCTGTCATACTCGCTGATGAATCCTCTTGATGCTGATTAAGCTGGGGTGCATGTACTCGACATGAGTCTCTATGTTCGTGCCAAATACCGCATACATAGCACCAAGTTATGCATGCGTCCTCTTCTTCATGGTTACCCCTGTAGTTGAATCAGTAGGGGGGACCCGAATAACAGTCTTCGCTCCCCATGCTTATTTTTTCACTTGCTTCTTGCGTTCCTGAAAAACTGACTCACAAGACACCTGTGAAGCACATATAGAATACAAATAGTAAAACTAAAACTAAAATAAAAGTACTCTAAACTAACTCCTAACTAAATAATGTACCGCTGTCCCCGGAAACGGCGCCAAAAACTTGACGCGGATTACTAACGCGTATGTGCGAGTGCACAGTCAAGTAATATAGGGGTGATATTTCAACCCGAGTTATCGATCCCACGAGGAAAGACTTGAGATTATTTAATTAGTCGATCAACTTAGAGTACGGTGCAGGAGGAAAGATTTGATTGATTTAAGAATTGAAATAACATCAAAGCTAATATTTTTTTATTTTTTTTTAATAAATAGATATGGAGAAACTAGGCAATCTCTAGATCACCTACGGTTGTAGACAATTTCCGGTTCAGCTATGTAACACGTCAATCCTATTCTAGTTCAGTCGGGTAATACGGTATGACAATATCCTATCGGTCTCATGTCATTTTACGTCTCGGTTAATTACAATCTCCTCTCGGTCTCATATTGTCTACCGCTCCGATCTAGCAGGTCATCTGCTGGTATGTTAGCGGGTCATGTCGGTCCACCGTTTCACGTAACAGCTGAACAGTCCTACCGAATCTACCCACTAATGTCAATCCTAACACGTCTTCTTTTCAGTCTCGGTGATTCGAGATTGAGTTCATACATTATTCACAACTACGTTCAGTCACTTTCGTGCACTTTACAGTTAATTAACATGCCCGGGTCGCGAATCCATTCTTGTCAAGGAGTAGGAAAATGTAAGAACATGTAATGAGAACAAAAACTAACATTAAACATGATTCATATCTATGAACAAAACCCTAGTCTCATTGATTATCCATTCATACTCTAACCGTGTCAATAGGTTAGAATCTCTAACAAATTCAAGAAACTGCGTCTATTCAATAGATCTAATCAATAGCATGAAACAAGTCTAAACCCGAAAGATCAATCGTCTATAAAAACCCTAGGCTCTCTTAGAGACGCCTAGCAAATAGTTTAGCTAATTGAAATCAACCTAACAAAACTCACAAGCTTCTCCATAGAATGATTGAGGATAGAAAAAGAACAAGATCAAACCCTAGAGGTCTCCAATGATGTCTTCGGGTCTTCCCCGTTTCTCCTTTGTGGCCTCCTCTTTCTCCCAACGTATGAATATCTTTTCTCTCCTCTCTAGGTCGTTTTTGACCTCCCTCAAGTGATTTCCCGTCATCACTTCTTCAAAATTGCATTCTGCCCCAAAACTTTATTTTTTAATTCTGCTACTAATTCGTGGGAATTGGATTCAAATTCCTGCAAATTACTTTAACTCTTGCGCGCTGCTGTTCCAACTCCTGTGAATTACTTTCCAATTCCTGCGAGTTACAGTGCAATTCGTGGGAATTACAGTCCAATTCGTGGGAATTGCTTCTTACTTGAATCTTCATTATGAAACTCCATTCTAATTCGTGGGAATTACATTGCAATTCCCAGGAATTACAGTCCACACACATCTGCAATCTGCAATTCCTTTCTAATTCATGGGAATTACAATTCAACTCCCTGGAATTACAGTCCAGTTCCCATGAGTTGCAGTTCAATTCCCAGGAATCACTTTTGCCTGCAGCTTATTCACATCTCTTTCCCTGGCCATTTCTTCATGCTCTTCCATTTCCAAAGCGCGTTTTCGGCCTCCGATCTTCACCTGAGCCTCCGGTACCTGCAACTCACAACACGTGCATGTTGGAATAGATGCCCTAGAGGCAATCTAGTTTAGTATGAATTTGTATATGGCTAGAAAATTCATTTATTATTTATTGGATATTTAATATAATGAAGTCCTTAGATTTACAATCGTGTTGTTTATCTTAAATATCCCTAGTCAAGTATAATGATTAAATGGGACAATCATCTATAGACTAGTATGGGGTTGGATTGATATGGAGATATCATGATCCAACACATAGGTGTGCATTACGGAATGTTGCACTGGATTGACCCATCACCGAGAAGGCTACATACACGTTATGTTAAGTCACAAGTGCTTCTCGGGTACAATGGTATTGTCATCCTTAGACTTGAAGTCACTAGATATTCTAGTTGTGGATCATTGTGATCTTGGTAGCGTTAAACGCTACACCGTAACTGGGTAGTTATAAAGGCGTGTACTTGATACAATGAGAAGCAAGCTTAGAGATCGTAGTAGACGTAGAGAGGATTCGCCCCTCCCACATAACGGGAGCAAATATCCAAGGCCACTCGAAGGATAGTGCTTATAGAATGTCTGGCCAGACTCAAATAAATCAATATATGGGATATTGATGTTATTTGCACGAATAAGGCTATTCCATGGATCGAGAAACTAGGGATTGGATATACGAGTGTGACTTGTATGTCTCGTGTCCAATCCGGATATGGAGGCAAAGGGATGAGACAATTACTTGTACAAGGTTGTCTAGATGACTATTCTATTAGTTGGCTAGAATGGATGTTTTGCTAGAAACCGCTCCATATTAGCAAAGAGTTGCTACCAACTAGATAGAACCTATGGGGTCACACGCTATATAGAGTTGTACTAGATTTGGGAATTAATTAATTGGATTAATTAATTAGAAGGATCACTTTGCAAACCCTTGCAAACTTAGTAGGGACTAATTTGCAAGGAAGGGACTAAATTGAATTCTAGTAGGACTAGAATAAGTCCTTTAGGTAGTTAACAAGGAGTTGTTGGACTATATAAAGGACCCTCCTTCCTTCCTTCCTTAATAACTTATGCTCTAAAGAGAACATAACAAGAGTGGGAGAGAACAAAGGAGAGAGAGAGCAAGCAACAAGGAGGACGCCGCCCCCTTGCCGCCGCCCCTCGTCCCCGACGCCAAAAAGAAGGCCGAGCCCTTCTTTTTGCCTCGTTTTGCGTGATTCCTTCACCCTCCTCTCATTCCGGGCTAGCACCAAGGAGATTGGAGATCTAGGATCAACTCTAGGCGTGGATCAACTATAGAGAACGTGACACTATTCGCGTTTGAAGTCATCAAGGAGAACCCAAAGGTGTGTTTATGATTTCTTACCTTCACTATCGTTATGCATCTAGACTTGTGAATCCTTGGAGGGTTTTGCATGGTTGTTTGTTTGATTATGCTTCTGTTTGCGCGATCCATGAATCAAAACCCTACAGTGGTATCAGAGCCATAGGTCATAGAGCATAAACGTAGTTTATGTGTTACATTCTTGTTGTTTTACACCTTAATTTGTTGTTTATCGCGTAAAACAAGACAAATCAAGCATTGGATGCAATTTTTCAAAGAATTAATCATAACAAGACCCAATTTTGCATTGAATGCATGAATTGGTGAGTTTGAGAAATTTTAGGATCTTAGATCTAGGGTTTGGGCATCCTTGGGGAAGAAGGAGTTCTCCCAAAACAAGGAAACAACCAAACTTGGGCTCCAAGCAAGGAGGTTGTTTTGGAAACAACCTCCACAAGGAGGTTCGGCCCCCTAGGGGACCGCCCCCTTGCTTGCCGCCCAAGATTGGCGCCCTAAGGGGCCGGGCGGCCCTAACCCGCGGGCCTAGCTTGCGGGTTTTGGGCCGGGCCGGCCCTAGGGCCTTATGGTTCACTTTGTTTGGGCCCGGGCAATTGGATTGTTGGGCCCATGGACCGTTTTAACCCTAGAAATCCTAAAATCAATTAAAATTGACCAAGCGCGTTAAAATTGGATTTTAACTGTTTATGTGCAAATCGCATGGTGATTGGATATGGCCTTAGGATGTGGTTTGATGTGGATGTTTAATTTTGTGGTTTGGTTTTACGGCCTGCGAGCTGATCAATTAATTTTAATAATTAATTAGGGTTTTATGGCCTGCGTGCCATTTTTTTTCTCAACTTGTGAGATTTATTTTATTTAGTATAGATATTAGCTAGTACTAGATAAAGTAGATTATTAGCCAAGATTGGAGAAAAGAAGCCCAAAGCCAAAGAAGCCACAAAAGATGGAGCATGGAGCATGGAGCACACCACATGACTATGAAGGATGGACCAAAAGATCGAGACGCATGGAGATGTGTTTGTTTAGGGTTCATAGATAATTCCATTGGCTTGGAATTATCTTAGTCTAGAAAAGGCCATATCCACATCACGTTTAATTTCTATTTTGTGGTTGTTTATTTATTGTCTTATTATTTGTGTGGTTGGTGTATGGATGATGCATGCAATTAGGATAATA
This sequence comes from Linanthus parryae, assembly GCA_023055425.1. Classification (NCBI taxonomy): domain Eukaryota; kingdom Viridiplantae; phylum Streptophyta; class Magnoliopsida; order Ericales; family Polemoniaceae; genus Linanthus; species Linanthus parryae. The sequence goes on along the minus strand of JALGPY010000037.1, from coordinate 1,949,808 downwards.
AGATAATTAGACAACCCGGATCTATTATTTGGAGTTGTGCCCAAACTCAAATAGATAGATTAGTTGATATTGATCAACAAGATAATTAAAATTAAAATTGAAAATCCCTCAAATTTTAAATATTGTGTTCTTGCCTTCTCGTTATTTAAACACTCATTATCATCATTATTTATCAAGTTCGTGCGTGCCAAAGCATGGCGACTTGGTTCATAATGATGGAATGCGATGGCACGTAACAATGTGCAATTGTTTAGATAAGAGGTTGAACACAACTAGGCTATTAATTTGATTAAGAAACCTAGAGGCAATCAATTGGGATTATCCATATGGATGGATAAATAAGGATTTATTTGCCCGATTGAACCAAGAGTTGCATATGGGATGCAATTGGAATTGTTCCTACCTAAGAAGTAGTCGAATTATGGGTGACTTGCCAAAGCAAGCTCATAAGGAGATGAAAAAGATGGATCTTGGCCCACTAGAAAATATAAGGATATTTTCCGCATTAATATCTTGAGGGTTATTAATCCGTAGAAAAATAGTGGGAGCTATATTTAATAAACTAGCCATTATTAAATATAGTCAAAAATTCATAAATACTAAAACTTGCGTATTTTCCTTTTGTAGAATTCCAAATGGCAAACAACTCATCGAGTTCACAACATTCCCTACGATCTGTCCTTGAGAAGGAAAAGCTCTCTGGAACCAACTTTCTTGATTGGTACAGAAACTTGAGAATTGTTCCAAGCAAGAGAAGAAGCTGTACGCAATAGAGGAGCATGTTCCAGAAGGTCCAGAGAATCAGACACCTGCTGCCTTAAAGGCGTATCAAAAGCGTGTTGATGACGCTAATGATGTGGCCTGCCTAATGCTTTGCACCATGACCTCTGAGCTTCAGAAGCAACATGAGAACATGAATGCTGTCGATATGATCGAACATCTAAAGCAGCTCTTCCAAGAGCAGGCGAGGGTAGAGAGGTATGAGGTCTCAAAGGCACTGTTCAAATGTCATCTGGCAGAAGGGAACCCGGTGGGACCCCATGTACTCCGAATGATCGGGTACTTGGAGAATCTCGCCCGGCTTGGGTTCCCGGTCGGCCAAGAGTTGGCAACCGATCTCGTGTTGCAATCGTTGCCTGAAAGTTATGGACAGTTCATTATGAACTATAACATGAACGAGATCGTTAAACCACTACCAGATTTGCTCAACATGTTGAGGACGGCTGAACAGAGCATCAACAAGGGTAAGGGCAAGGCCATTATGATGGTGCATAAAGGAAAGGGCAAAAAGTTTGCCTCTTCCTCCAAGGGCAAAGGCAAGTCAGTTGCCAATACCAAGGAACAAGCCCTTAAGCCTGTTGGTGGCATTGCCAAGGTCGTGACTAAGGGTGAATGTCACTACTGTAGTCAACCTGTACACTGGAGGAGGAACTGCCCAAAATATCTGGAGGACAAGAGGCTTGGAATAGTGATTCCACCACCACCAGGTATTTTTGTTGTAGATGTCAATTTAACTGTCTCTACATCATGGGTATTAGATACTGGATGTGGATCTCATATTTGTCGAAATATGCAGGATCTAAAGAGAAGTAAAAGATTGGCTAAAGGGGAGGTAGATCTGCGCGTTGGGAATGGAGCAAAGGTTGCTGCGTTGGCCATAGGCGTGTGCGAGCTATCTCTGCCTTCAGGATTAGTTTTAGAATTAAATAATTGCTATTTTGTGCCTGCTATGAGCAGAAACATTATTTCTATTTCTTGTTTGGACAAGGAAGGTTTTATTATTTCAATAAAGAACAATTGTTGTTCCTTTTATTTGAATAATATTCACTATTTTAGTGCGCAATTATTTAATGGACTTTATGTCCTTGATCTAAGCAATCCTGTCTACAACATTAATACCAAGCGGACTAAAATAAATGATTTAAATCCTGCTTATTTATGGCATTGTCGTTTAGGCCACATAAATGAGAAACGTGTATCTAGACTCCATAAGGATGGATTGCTAGACTCATTTGATTTTGAATCATATGAGACATGTGAGGCTTGTTTATTGGGAAAAATGACAAAGTCCCCTTTCAATAAGAAAGGTGAGAGGACTAGTGAGCAATTGGCGCTCATACATACCGATGTGTGTGGGCCATTTGCCACGCCTGCCAGGGGTGGTTATGTCTACTTCATTACGTTTACTGATGATTACAGTAGATATGGATTTGTGTACCTTATGAGGGCAAAATCCGAATCCTTTGAAGTGTTCAAAGAATTCAAGAATGAAGTAGAGAAGCAACTTGGCAAAAGTATCAAGGCTCTACGATCGGATCGTGGAGGAGAATACTTGAGCCAAGAGTTTGACGACAATCTTAGAGAGTGTGGGATCGTGTCCCAACTCACTCCACCCGGAACGCCACAATGGAATGGCGTGTCCGAGAGGAGGAATCGAACCCTATTGGATATGTTTCGGTCTATGATGTGTCAAACCGATCTTCCATTATCATTTTGGGGCTACGCTCTATTAAGTGCAGCTTTCACCATTAATCGTGTTCCATCTAAATCAGTCATGAAGACACCATATGAGATGTGGAGTAGGAGGCGCCCCACACTGTCGTTCATGAGGATTTGGGGCTGCGATGTCTATGTAAAACGTTTACAATCAGACAAGCTAGGGCCTAAATCGGATAAGTGTAAATTTGTGGGTACCCTAAGGAAACTAAGGGATACTACTTCTACAATCCAACCGAGAACAAAGTGTTTGTTGCTCGGACCGGCGTGTTTCTAGAAAGAGAGTTTGTCTCTAAAGAAGCAAGTGGGAGGAATGTAGAACTTGAAGAAGTTCAAGAACCACAAATCACTGAACCGATTATGGAACATGAACAGGAATCACAAGCAGTTGTGGATCCACCTGTTCAGGTAACACAAGAGCTTCGTAGATCTAGTAGAGTGCGCCAGGAACCCGAGAGGTACGGACTTCTCGTAACTGATTCCGGTGACACGATGCTCATAGATGATGAGCCTACTACCTATGAGGAGGCCATGAATGGCCCAGACTCGCAGAAGTGGCTTGAGGCCATGAGATCCGAGATGGAATCCATGTATACCAACAAAGTATGGACTTTGGTGGAACCACATGATGGGGCGCGGCCCATAGGGTGCAAGTGGCTCTTCAAGAAGAAGATCGACATGGATGGTAATGTGATTACCTATAAGGGCCGATTGGTGGCTAAAGGATTCAGACAGATTCATGGTGTTGACTATGATGAAACCTTTTCACCAGTCGCTATGACCAAATCCATCCGAATCCTACTTGCAATTACAGCATACTACGACTATGAGATTTGGCAGATGGATGTCAAAACAGCATTCCTTTATGGGAATCTCCTCGAGGATGTGTATATGATACAGCCGGAGGGTTTTGAGGATCCAAAGCAAGCCAACAAAGTCTATAAGCTGCAACGATCCATTTATGGATTGAAGCAAGCTTCTAGGAGTTAGAATCGACGTTTTGATGAAGTGGTCAAAGAGTTTGGCTTCATCAGAAACGAAGATGAGTCTTGTGTCTACAAGAAGGTTAGTGGGAGCTCTGTAGCTTTTCTGGTCTTGTATGTGGATGACATACTACTCATTGGAAACGACATTCCCATGCTGCAATCTGTGAAAGGTTGGCTAGGAAAGTGTTTCTCAATGAAGGACTTAGGGGAAGCAGCCTATATACTCGGTATAAAGATCTATAGAGATAGATCTAAGAGGTTGCTAGGCCTAAGTCAGAGTACATATATTGACAAGGTGTTGAAACGGTTCAACATGCAAGACTCCAAGAAGGGGTTCTTGCCGATGTCAGATGGAATCGCTCTTTCGAAAAGTGGTTGTCCTTCCAATGAGATTGAGAAGGAACGCATGAGTAGGATTCCCTATGCCTCGGCCATAGGATCTATCATGTACGCCATGTTATGTACTAGACCAGATGTGTCATATGCCTTGAGTATGACAAGCAGATACCAATCCAATCCAGGTGAGAGTCACTGGATTGCTGTCAAGAACATCCTAAAGTACTTGAGAAGAACTAAGGATGCTTTCTTGATGTTTGGCGGTGAGGAAGAGTTGCGTGTAAGGGGTTACACTGATGCAAGCTTCCAAACCGATAGAGATGACTTTAGATCACAGTCGGGTTATGTGTTTTGCCTGAATGGAGCAGCGGTGAGCTGGAAGAGTTCCAAGCAAGAGACGGTGGCTGATTCTACAACAGAGGCTGAGTACATTGCTGCAAATGGCGCAGCAAAGGAGGCTGTTTGGATCAGAAAGTTTGTTTCTGAACTTGGTGTGGTCCCTAGCATTGCGGATCCAGTGGAGTTATTCTGTGACAACACTGGGGCGATCGCGCAATCAAAGGAACCCAGATCGCACCAGAAGTCCAAGCATGTGCTCAGGAAGTTTCATCTGATTCGAGATATTATCGATAGAGGAGACGTTCGGATATGCAAGATTCCTACAGATGATAATCTGTCAGATCCGCTTACGAAGCCTCTCACGCAGTGGAAGCATGAAGGGCACACTAGGAGTATGGGCATACGAGATGCGCCAGATTGGCTCTAGTGCAAGTGGGAGACTGTTGGAATAGATGCCCTAGAGGCAATCTAGTTTAGTATGAATTTGTATATGGCTAGAAAATTCATTTATTATTTATTGGATATTTAATATAATGAAGTCCTTAGATTTACAATCGTGTTGTTTATCTTAAATATCCCTAGTCAAGTATAATGATTAAATGAGACAATCATCTATAGACTAGTATGGGGTTGGATTGATATGGAGATATCATGATCCAACAAATAGGTGTGCATTACGAAATGTTGCACTGGATTGACCCATCACCGAGAAGGCTACATACACATTATGTTAAGTCACAAGTGCTTCTCGGGTACAATGGTATTGTCATCCTTAGACTTGAAGTCACTAGATATTCTAGTTGTGGATCATTGTGATCTTGGTAGCGTTAAACGCTACACCGTAACTGGGTAGTTATAAAGGCGTGTACTGGATACAATGAGAAGCAAGCTTAGAGATCGTAGTAGACGTAGAGAGGATTCGCCCCTCCCACATAACGGGAGCAAATATCCAAGGCCACTCGAAGGATAGTGCTTATAGAATGTCTGGCCAGACTCAAATAAATCAATATATGGGATATTGATGTTATTTGCACGAATAAGGCTATTCCATGGATCGAGAAACTAGGGATTGGATATACGAGTGTGACTTGTATGTCTCGTGTCCAATCCGGATATGGAGGCAAAGGGATGAGACAATTACTTGTACAAGGTTGTCTAGATGACTATTCTATTAGTTGGCTAGAATGGATGTTTTGCTAGAAACCGCTCCATATTAGCAAAGAGTTGCTACCAACTAGATAGAACCTATGGGGTCACACGCTATATAGAGTTGTACTAGATTTGGGAATTAATTAATTGGATTAATTAATTAGAAGGATCACTTTGCAAACCCTTGCAAACTTAGTAGGGACTAATTTGCAAGGAAGGGACTAAATTGAATTCTAGTAGGACTAGAATAAGTCCTTTAGGTAGTTAACAAGGAGTTGTTGGACTATATAAAGGACCCTCCTTCCTTCCTTCCTTAATAACTTATGCTCTAAAGAGAACATAACAAGAGTGGGAGAGAACAAAGGAGAGAGAGAGCAAGCAACAAGGAGGACGCCGCCCCCTTGCCGCCGCCCCTCGTCCCCGACGCCAAAAAGAAGGCCGAGCCCTTCTTTTTGCCTCGTTTTGCGTGATTCCTTCACCCTCCTCTCATTCCGGGCTAGCACCAAGGAGATTGGAGATCTAGGATCAACTCTAGGCGTGGATCAACTATAGAGAACGTGACACTATTCGCGTTTGAAGTCATCAAGGAGAACCCAAAGGTGTGTTTATGATTTCTTTGTATCGTTATGCATCTAGACTTGTGATCCTTGGAGGGTTTTGCATGGTTGTTTGTTTGATTATGCTTCCGTTTGCGCGATCCATCAATCAAAACCCTACAGTGCACACACCGGCATCATATTTGACAATAAAATAGCTCAAAATAGTACGAAAACGCCCGGATTTACAATTAAGCGCTCAAAGTTATACTTCTCCGTTTCCACCCCTTTCATAGTGCAAAACTCAAAATAATAACCCGGGAATCACACAAAACGGTATAAACGTGCAAGAAATATAATTCTAATAGAGAGTTATCAGTAGCCTTGTACAAACCTGAAGTTGTAGTCGTAACTCACAACCCTTTTCTCTAATGGTTCAATTGGCAGTTGAGTTGGGCCCATAGTAAGAAGGCCACTATTTCTTCTAGTTGAAAGGCCTCTATTTCATCTCCTTACTTGAGAAAGAGTGACCCTGTTTCACCCAAGAAAAAGGCATGTGTTTCTTCTCCTACTCTTGTTCCTCTGATTGACCTCGCACATTCACTTGGGATGGCAATCGGGTAATCCACCCATGATTTTAAGGGCATCTGTTTAAAAAGTTACAGCCTACCTCGAGTATAGGCTCGATTTTTAAGTTCAACCCACTGGCTGAAATTTGGGCTTCTTAATATTAGCACAAGTCCGGCTAGCCTCTTTATAATATTTATAACGTTATGGAATATTATAATGAATATTTCCTAGTAGATTATGATTGACTCCTAGTAGATTATGATTAACTCTTAGAGGATTATGATTGGCACCAACACTCTATATAAAGAGTGCTTTGGTAGAGAATAAAATTGCTTTTGATATTCCTCCATACTTTGTCTCCATCTTTTCTCTCTCAGTTTATAACACGTTATCAGCACTTTCGCTCTACCTGAAGAGAAGATCAAGGAACAAAGGTACAAATTATTTGCTTATTTTATTATGAAAATTGTCAAGAAGAAGATAATCAAACGAAAAACTTAATTTCGATTTTGATTCTCTTATGTCTTGCTTCATTCAAAGTTGATTCAAATCAACTGCACATCGTATACGTCATATCATTATTTTATTTTTTTACGATTTCTTATTTAAATCGAAAAAAAATTGGTCTATGCTATGGGTTTATGAAAAAAAATACTCAAACCCTAGACCTCGATCTGCAATTAGATCTAGAGAGTGACCAAAAAGCACCGTTTACTAGCACGATTCGGTCTAAAAAAAATGCTGCTCAATAGCATATTTGAACCCAGAACATGGGTTGGGTTTGCCTCAAAGTGTGTGGTAACCGACTATGCCATGCATCACATTTTTAGAACTTTATATCTCTTTATTACTTATTTCCAGTTTATAAGAAAGAAAAAAAAAACAAAAAGAAAGAGGAAAAGACTTGCAGCAGTGAGTATTGAACTCCTGGCCATAAGCACCGCAGCAGCACTACTTTACCACCGAACCACTTGGGGCACGCATGTGTGTTGAATCAATTCAAAGTTTTTATTAACTATTCAAAGAAAAAAAAAGGATGTTGCTGCCTATACGAATCAAACCTCTGGCAGCAAATCAAAAGATGCACACACAGAAACCATCTGACTTAATTCAGTGTTTTTGTTTGAGAACCGCTTTTGATATTTTATATCGTACAGTTTGTTAAAAATAATTACAATTGTAATTAGGCCTTTTTAATTACAATTTATTATTTATTTTGTCAATTACTTATTATTGTACCAATTCTTAGTTTTAATTTTCGTCTTATTTTTTAGATCCACAATGTCAAACATCGCGAAGCTCGAGTTCACTTGACTTCATATAACGGGAAGAAATTACTTGTTGTGGACTCTTGATGCTGGATTGCACCTAGACTCAAAAGGTCTTGGGCATACTATAAAAGCAGACAATACCGCGTCCGAAAAGGAGCGCGCTGATGCTTAGATATTTTTGCGCCGCCATATAGATCAAGATTTGAAAAATGAGTACCTTACTATTAAGAACCCCCTCATGTTATGGAATAATTTAAAAGAGCGCTACGAGCACTTGAAGTCTGTCTTACTCCCCCAGACTCGTTATGATTGGATACACCTGAGGTTTCAGGATTACAATACGGTAAACAGTTATAACTCCGCACTCTTCAAAATTACATCCCTGCTAAAACTTTGTGGCGAGAACGTCACTGATGAGCAATTACTGGAAAAAGACATTGTTTACCTTCCATTGCTCGAATATACTCCTGCAACAGCAGTATCGAGAAAAGGGATTCAAAAAATATTCTGAATTTATTTCTTGTTTATGGGTTGCGGAAAGAAACAATTCCATATTAAAGAAAACTAATGAACAGCGTCCGACTGGCTCGACCCCTCTCCCTGAAGTAAGTAACAATGCATTCCCTGAAACGAATGCAATCGTTTTACGTGGTCAAAATAACCCACGTGGTCGTGGATGTGGTCGCCGTCGTGGACGCGGTAATGGTAAGAGCAATGTTTGGTACCGTGAGCCTCCACAACAGATGCCCTGCAATATCAACAAAAGAGGAGCACCACCACAAAACAGGGGGGAGAAATAATGGTGGGATACATCAGAATTCACAAGCAGTTGCTGAAAAAGCACCTCCCAAACAGGGACAAAAATGTAACAGATGTGGAACTGATGGCCATTGGGAACATGTTTGCCATACACACGACACTTGGTTGATCTCTATCAAGCATCCAGAAATGGGAATACTACATTTAATGAATCAAACCATGTTGATTATGAGTAGCCAATGGATCTAAAAGATTTTAATGTTGATGAATTCTTTTCTCCCTATCCGCGAGTTGATGGCCCCTCTGGAGAGCCTGATTTTGTATAGATTTTTTTTAAGTCATTTAATTTCTGAATTTTTTTATTCCAGCTTAGTATGAATAATGTTCTTTGATAAGAACTTCAGACATTGTTATTTTCTTTTTAGTATGATTGAAAGTTTAATATGAGAATTTTCTTTTACTTATCAAATATTTCTCTTTTAATTATAGATAAAATGATGACTTGTGAAGACACATGCTTGATGGACAGTGGAAAAACTCACACAATTTTGCGTCATAAGAAATATTTTTCGCAAATTTCCCCTATTCAATGTGCACACAATTTCTGGTACATCCAGTTTAATTGAAGGCCCTGGAAGAGCCTCTATCATATTGCCCGGTGGAACAACATTCCATGTCAAAGAGGCATTATATTCTAGCAAATCTAGTAGAAATTTGCTGAGTTTTAAAGATATTCGTTAAAATGGATACCACATTGAAACTCTTAATGAAAATAATGTAGAGTACATGTGTATTACATCCATTGTTTCATGCAAAAAGCATGTATTGGAAAAACTTCCTACTTTATCATCTGGATTGTATCATACAATTATCCAAGCATTTCAAGTTAATGGCGCCATAAAACAAAAAGATCCCATAACTTTTATGATTTGGCAAAATATGCTTGGGTACCCTGGCGCAATGATGATTCGAAGAATCATTTGAGAACTCAAGCGGGCATCCACTAAAAGATAAAAAGATTCTTTTGCCAAAAGAATACCCATGCACCGCTTGTTCTCAAGGAAAATACATTGCTAGACCTTCACCCATGAAAGTTAGTATTGAATCTCCAAAGTTCTTGGAACGCATTAAAGGAGATATTTATGGACCAATCAATCCTCCTAGTGGTCCCTTTTACTACTTCATGGTACTACTTGATGCCTCTACAAGATGGTCGCATGTATGCCTATTATCATCTCGAAATATGGCATTAGCTCGCCTTTTAGGAATGATTATAAGGCTTAGAGCACATTTCTCTGATCATCCCATAAAATCTATTCGTCTTGATAATTCTGGGGAATTTCATCGCAATCATTTGACGACTATTGCATGTCAGTTGGGATACAGGTTGTGTTGGAATAGATGCCCTAGAGGCAATCTAGTTTAGTATGAATTTGTATATGGCTAGAAAATTCATTTATTATTTATTGGATATTTAATATAATGAAGTCTTTAGATTTACAATTGAGTTGTTTATCTTAAATATCCCTAGTCAAGTATAATGATTAAATGGGACAATCATCTATAGACTAGTATGGGGTTGGATTGATATGGAGATATCACGATCCAACACATAGGTGTGCATTACGGAATGTTGCACTGGATTGACCCATCTCCGAGAAGGCTACATACATGTTATGTTGAGTCACAAGTTCTTCTCGCGGTGCAATGGTATTGTCATCCTTAGACTTGAAGTCACTAGATATTCTAGTTGTGGATCATTGTGATCTTGGTAGCGTTAAACGCTACACCGTAACTGGGTAGTTATAAAGGCGTGTACTGGATACAATGAGAAGCAAGCTTAGATATCGTAGTGGACGTAGAGAGGATTTGTCCCTCCCACATAACGGGAGAAAATATCCTAGGCCACTCGAGGGATAGTGCTTATAGAATGTCTGGCCAGACTCAAATAAATCAATATGGGATATTGATGTTATTTGCACGAATAAGGCTATTCCCATGGATCGAGAAACTATGGATTGGATATACGAGTGTGACTTGTATGTCTCGTGTCCAATTCGGATATGGAGGCAAAGGGATGAGACAATTACTTGTACAAAGGTTGTCAAGATGACTATTCTATTAGTTGGCTAGAATGGATGTTTTGCTAGAAACCGCTCCATATTAGCAAATAGTTGCTACCAACTAGATAGAACCTATGGGGTCACACGCTATATAGAGTTGAACTAGATTTGGGAATTAATTAATTGGATTAATTAATTAGAAGGATCACTTTGCAAACCCTTGCAAACTTAGTAGGGACTAATTTGCAAGGAATGGACTAAATTGAATTCTAGTTGGACTAGAATAAGTCCTTTAGGTAGCTAACAAGGAGTTGTTGGACTATATAAAGGACCCTCCTTCCTTCCTTCCTCATAACTTATGCTCATTAGTGAACATAACAAGAGTAAGAGAGAACAAAAGGAGAGAGAGCAAGCAACAAGGAGGGCCGACGCCGCCCCTTGCCGCCGCCCTCGTCCCCGTCGGCCAAAAGAGGCCGAAAGCCCCTTTTTGTCTCGTTTTGCGTGATTCTTTCATCCTCTTCCTAATCCGGGCTAGCACCAAGGAGTTTGGGAGATCTAGGATCAACTCTAGGCGTGGATCAACTATAGAGAACGTGACATTATTCGCGTTTGAAGTCATCAAGGAGAACCCAAAGGTGTGTTTATGATTTCTTACCTTTACTATTGTTATGTCTCTAGACTTGTGATCCTTGGAGGGTTTTGCATGGTATATGTTTGATTATGCTTCCGTTATGCGATCCATGAATCAAAACCCTACAGTGGTATCAGAGCCACAGGTCATAGAGCATAAACGTGGTTTATGTGTTACGTTTTGTTGTTTTACACCTTAATTTGATTGTTCATCGCGTAAAACAAGACAAATCAAGCATGGGATGCAATTTGTCAACAATTAATCATAACAAGATCCAATTTTTGCATTGGATGCATGAATTGGTGAGTTTGAGAAATTTTAGGATCTTAGATCTAGGATTTGGGCATCCTTGGGGATGAAGGAGTTCTCCCAAAACAAGGAAACAACCAAACTTGGGCACCAAGCAAGGGAGTTGTTTTGGAAACAACTCCCATAGAAGGGTTCGGCCCCCCCTAGGGACCGCCCCCTTGCTTGCCGCCCAAGCTTGGGAGCCCTAAGGGGCCGGGCGGCCCTAACCCGCGGGCCTAGCTTGCGGGTTTTGGTCCGGGCCGGTCCTAGGGCCTTATGGTTCATTTTAATGGGCCCGGGCAATTGGATTGTTGGGCCCATGGACCGTTTTAACCCTAGAAATCCTAAAATCAATTAAAATTGATTTTAACTGTTTATGTGCAGATCGCATGGTGATTGGATATGGCCTTAGGATGTGGTTTGATGTGGATGTTTAATTTTGTGGTTTGGTTTTACGGCCTGCGAGCTGATCAATTAATTGTAATAATTAATTAGGGTTTTATGGTCTGCGTGCCATTTTTTTTCTCAACTTGTGAGATTTATTTTATTTAGTATAGATATTAGATAGTGCTAGATAAAGTAGATTGTTAGCCAAGATTGGAGAAAAGAAGTCCAAAGCCAAAGAAGCCACAAAAGATGGAGCATGGAGCAATCCACAAGACTATGAAGGATGGACCAAAAGACCAACACGCATGGAGATGTGTTTGCTTTAGGGTTCATAGATAATTCCATTGGCTTGGAATTATCTTAGTCTAGAAAAGGCCATATCCACATCACGTTTAATTTCTGTTTTGTGGTTGTTTATTTATTGTCTTATTATTTGTGTTGTTGGTGTATGGATGATGCATGCAATTAGGATAATAAGATAATTAGACAACCCGGATCTATTATTTGGAGTTGTGCCCAAACTCAAATAGATAGATTAGTTGATAATGATCAACAAAAGAATTGAATTTAAAATCCCTCAAAATTTAAATATTGTGTTCTTGCCTTCTCGTTATTTAAACACTCATTATCATCATTATTTATCAGGCTCGTGCGTGCCAAAGCATGGCGACTTAATTCATAATGATGGAATGCGATGGCACGTAACAATGTGCAATTGTTTAGATAAGAGGTTGAACACAACTAGGCTATTAATTTGATTAAGAAACCTAGAGGCAATCAATTGGGATTATCCATAAGGATGGATAAATAAGGATTTATTTGCCCGATTGAACCAAGAGTTGCATATGGGATGCAATTGGAAATTGTTCCTACCTAAAGTAGTCAAATTATGGGTGACTTGCCAAAGCAAGCTCATAAAGAGATGAAAGATGGATCTTGGCCCACTAGAAAATATAAGGATATTTTCCGCATTAATATCTTGAGGGTTATTAATCCGTAGAAAAATAGTGGGAGCTATATTTAATAAACTAGCCATTATTAAAAATAGTCAAAAATTCACAAATACTAAAACTTGCGTATTTTCCCTTTGTAGAATTCCAAATGGCAAACAACTCATCGAGTTCACAACATTCCCTACGATCTGTCCTTGAGAAGGACAAGCTCTCTGGAACCAACTTTCTTGATTTGTTACAGAAACTTGAGAATTGTTCTCAAGCAAGAGAAGAAACTGTACGCAATAGTGGAGCATGTTCCAGAAGGTCCAGAGAACCAGACACCTGCTGCCTTAAAGGCGTATCAAAAGCGTGTTGATGACTCTAATGATGCGGCGTGCCTTATGCTTTGCACCATGACTTCTGAGCTTCAGAATCAACACGAAAACATGAATGCAGTCGATATGATCGAACATCTAAAGCAGCTCTTTCAAGAGCAGGCTAGGGTAGAGAGGTATGAGGTCTCAAAGCCACTGTTCAAATGTCATCTGGCAGAAGGGAACCCGGTGGGACCCCATGTACTCCGAATGATCGGGTACTTGGAGAATCTCGCCCGGCTTGGGTTCCAGGTCGGCCAAGAGTTGGCAACCGATCTCGTGTTTCAATCGTTGCCCGAAAGTTATGGACAGTTCATTATGAACTATAACATGAACAAGATCGTTAAACCACTGCCAGATTTGCTCAACATGTTGAGGACAGCTGAACAGAGCATCAACAAGGGTAAGGGCAAAGCCATAATGATGGTACAGAAAGGAAAGGGCAAAAGGTTTGCCTCTTCCTCCAAGGGCAAAGGCAAGTCAGTTGCCAAGTCCAAGGAGCCAGCCCTTAAGCCTGTTGGTGGCATTGCCAAGGTCGTGACTAAGGGTGAGTGTCACTACTGCAGTCAGCCTGGACACTGGAGGAGGAACTGCCCAAAATATCTGGAGGACAAGAGGCTTGGAATAGTGATTCCACCACCACCAGGTATTTTTGTTGTAGATGTCAATTTAACTATCTCTACATCATGGGTATTAGATACTGGATGTGGATCTCATATTTGTCGAAATATGCAGGATCTAAAGAGAAGTAAAAGATTGGCTAAAGGGGAGGTAGATCTGTGCGTTGGGAATGGAGCAAAGGTTGCTGCGTTGGCCATAGGCGTGTGCGAGCTATCTCTGCCTTCAGGATTAGTTTTAGAATTAAATAATTGCTATTTTGTGCCTGCTATGAGCAGAAATATTATTTCTATTTCTTGTTTGGACAAGGAAGGTTTTATTATTTCAATAAAGAACAATTGTTGTTCCTTTTATTTGAATAATATTCACTATTTTAGTGCGCAATTATTTAATGGACTTTATGTCCTTGATCTAAGCAATCATGTCTACAACATTAATACCAAGCGGATTAAAATAAATGATTAAAATCCTGCTTATTTATGGCATTGTCATTTAGGCCACATAAATGAGAAACGTGTATCTAGACTCCATAAGGATGGATTACTAGACTCATTTGATTTTGAATCATATGAGACATGTGAGGCTTGTTTATTGGGAAAAATGACAAAGTCCCCTTTCAATAAGAAAGGTGAGAGGACTAGTGAGCAATTGGCGCTCATACATACCGATGTGTGTGGGCCATTTGCCACGCCTGCCAGGGGTGGTTATGTCTACTTCATTACATTTACTGATGATTACAGTAGATATGGATTTGTGTACCTTATGAGGGCAAAATCCGAATCCTTTGAAGTGTTCAAAGAATTCAAGAATGAAGTAGAGAAGCAACTTGGCAAAAGTATCAAGGCTCTACGATCGGATCGTGGAGGAGAATACTTGAGTCAAGAGTTTGACGACTATCTTAGAGAGTGTGGGATCGTGTCCCAACTCACTCCACCCGGAACGCCACAATGGAATTGCGTGTCCGAGAGGAGGAATCGAACCCTATTCGATATGGTTCGGTCTATGATGTGTCAAACCGATCTTCCATTATCATTTTGGGGCTACGCTCTATTAAGTGCAACTTTCACCATTAACCGTGTTCCATCTAAATCAGTCATGAAGACACCATATGAGATGTGGAGTGGGAGGCATCCCACACTGTCGTTCATGAGGATTTGGGGATGCGATGTCTATGTAAAACGTTTACAGTCAGACAAGCTAGGGCCTAAATCGGATAAGTGTAAGTTTGTGGGGTACCCTAAGGAAACTAAGAGATACTACTTCTACATTCCAACCGAGAACAAAGTGTTTGTTGCTCGGACCGCCGTGTTTCTAGAAAGAGAATTTGTCTTTAAAGAAGCAAGTGGGAGGAATGTAGAACTTGAAGAGGTTCAAGAACCACAAACCACTTAACCGATTATGGAACATGAACAGGAACCACAAGCGGTTGTGGAGCCACCTGTTCAGGTAACACAAGAGCTTCGTAGATCTAGTAGAGTGCGCCAGGAACCCGAGAGGTATGGACTTCTCGTAACTAATTCCGGTGACACGATGCTCATAGATGATGAGCCTACTACCTATGAAGAGGCCATGAGTGGCCCAGACTTTCAGAAGTGGCTGGAAGCCATGAGATCCGAGATGGAATCCATGTATACCAACAAAGTATGGACTTTGGTGGAACCACCCGATGGGGCGCGGCCCATAGGGTGCAAGTGGGTCTTCAAGAAGAAGATCGACATGGATGGTAATGTGATTACCTACAAGGGCCGATTGGTGGCTAAAGGATTCAGACAGATTCATGGTATTGACTATGACGAAACCTTTTCACCAGTCGCAATGACCAAATCCATCCGAATTGCAATTGCAGCATACCATGACTATGAGATTTGGCAGATGGATGTCAAAACAGCATTCCTTTATGGGAATCTCCTCGAGGACGTGTATATGATACAGCCGGAGGGTTTTGAGGATCCAAAGCAAGCCAACAAAGTCTGTAAGCTACAACGATCCATTTATGGATTGAAGCAAGCTTCTAGGAGTTGGAATCGAAGTTTTGATGAAGTGGTCAAAGAGTTTGGCTTCATCAGAAACGAAGATGAGTCTTGTGTCTACAAGAAGGTTAGTGGGAGCTCTGTAGCTTTTCTGGTCTTGTATGTGGATGACATACTACTCATTGGAAACGACATTCCCATGCTGCAGTCTGTGAAAGATTGGCTAGGAAAGTGTTTCTCAATGAAGGACTTAGGGGAAGCAGCCTATATACTCGGTATAAAGATCTATAGAGATAGATCTAAGAGGTTGCTAGGCCTAAGTCAAAGTACATATATTGACAAGGTGTTGAAACGGTTCAACATGCAAGATTCCAAGAAGGGATTCTTGCCCATGTCACATGGAATCACTCTTTCAAAGAGTGGTTGTCCTTCCAATGAGATTGAGAAGGAACGCATGAGTAGGATTCCCTATGCCTCGGCCATAGGATCTATCATGTACGCCATGTTATGTACTAGACCAGATGTGTCATATGCCTTGAGTATGACAAGCAGATACCAATCCAATCCGGGTGAGAGTCACTGGATTGCAGTCAAGAACATCCTAAAGTACTTGAGAAGAACTAAGGATGCTTTCTTGATATTTGGCGGTGAGGAAGAGTTGCGTGTAAGGGGTTACACTGATGCAAGCTTCCAAACCGACAGAGATGACTTTAGATCACAATCGGGATATGTGTTTTGCCTGAATGGAGCAGCGGTGAGCTGGAAGAGTTCCAAGCAAGAGACGGTAGCTGATTCTACAACAGAGGCTGAGTACATTGCTGCAAATGGCGCAGCAAAGGAGGCTGTTTGGATCAGAAAGTTTGTTTCTGAACTTGGTGTGGTCCCTAGCATTGCGGATCCAGTGGAGTTGTTCTGTGACAACACTGCGGCGATCGCGCAATCAAAGGAACCAAGATCGCACCAGAAGTCCAAGCACGTGCTCAGGAAGTTTCATCTGATTCGAGATATTATCGATAGAGGAGACGTTCGGATATGCAAGATTCCTACAGATGATAATCTGTCAGACCCGCTTACGAAGCCTCTCACGCAGCTGAAGCATGAAGGGCACACTAGGAGTATGGGAATACGAGATGCGCCAGATTGGCTCTAGTGCAAGTGGGAGACTGTTGGAATAGATGCCCTAGAGGCAATCTAGTTTAGTATGAATTTGTATATGGCTAGAAAATTCATTTATTATTTATTGGATATTTAATATAATGAAGTCCTTAGATTTACAATTGTTATGTTTATCTTAAATATCCCTAGTCAAGTATAATGATTAAATGACACAATCATCTATAGACTAGTATGGGGTTGGATTGATATGGAGATATCACGATCCAACACATAGGTGTGCATTACGGAATGTTGCACTGGATTGACCCATCTCCGAGAAGGCTACATACATGTTATGTTGAGTCACAAGTGCTTCTCGCGGTGCAATGGTATTGTCATCCTTAGACTTGAAGTCACTAGATATTCTAGTTGTGGATCATTGTGATCTTGGTAGCGTTAAACGCTACACCGTAACTGGGTAGTTATAAAGGCGTGTACTGGATACAATGAGAAGCAAGCTTAGAGATCGTAGTGGACGTAGAGAGGATTTGTCCCTCCCACATAACGGGAGAAAATATCCTAGGCCACTCGAGGGATAGTGCTTATAGAATGTCTGGCCAGACTCAAATAAATCAATATGGGATATTGATGTTATTTGCACGAATAAGGCTATTCCCATGGATCGAGAAACTATGGATTGGATATACGAGTGTGACTTGTATGTCTCGTGTCCAATCCGGATATGGAGGCAAAGGGATGAGACAATTACTTGTACAAAGGTTGTCAAGATGACTATTCTATTAGTTGGCTAGAATGGATGTTTTGCTAGAAACCGCTCCATATTAGCAAATAGTTGCTACCAACTAGATAGAACCTATGGGGTCACACGCTATATAGAGTTGAACTAGATTTGGGAATTAATTAATTGGATTAATTAATTAGAAGGATCACTTTGCAAACCCTTGCAAACTTAGTAGGGACTAATTTGCAAGGAAGGGACTAAATTGAATTCTAGTTGGACTAGAATAAGTCCTTTGGGTAGTTAACAAGGAGTTGTTGGACTATATAAAGGACCCTCCTTCCTTCCTTCCTCATAAATTATGCTCATTAGTGAACATAACAAGAGTAGGAGAGAACAAAAGGAGAGAGAGCAAGCAACAAGGAGGGCCGACGCCGCCCCTTGCCGCCGCCCTCGTCCCCGTCGGCCAAAAGAGGCCTGTGCACAAGAGATTCCGGCAGGGAGACCTCCGTGTACACTGTGCGTAGTGGATCAGGGATCGCACAGGAAGAATAGGGGTGTGTGTAGGGAGAGTGTAAGTCAGTAGCAATGTCTGAGAGAGAGACAGAGGTTTGGCAGAGCTTCCGCGTATGGCAGTGTGCTCTTCCTTGTATGGAAAGGTTAACGATATATATATACTGGAGAACATGACCGTTGTAGTGTGGTTAATGCGCCCATTAATGGCGGCTTAATTAGCTTAACCATAACGGCACGTTCGTCCGAGTATATAGGAACCGTTAGAGCACGTGGTGCGCGAGTACCGGAACCGTTACGAGGTTGACCGGGTTTGACCGGATTGACCGGGTCTAGGGAGCTCGTGCCATAGATCTCTCAAAACAGTTACTAAAGGTCGCGCGCGGGCTTGGCTCGCGCGCGACAGGGCTTACTCTAGCCTCCAAACCACTAAGTCCCTACAAGTCCCGTGCAGTGGTATGCGAGGGCTCTGTCTCGCAGCCCCCACATGGATCAGCTCGGCTGGTGATCCTGTGTGTGTGGAGCACAATATGGTGTGCTGGATGGTTGCCACGTGGCCAAGATCTGTCATGTCAGAAAGCAGTATCTACATTAGCCCCCTTTCTGCGCGTGAAGGCTCATAGCTGTATAGGCTTCCATGCGCGGAAACCAACATGCGCGTCGTCGCCACGCACCAATTCAAATACGGGTAAGTTCAGCCCCCGTGCGTGTCATTATGACCTAAAACCCCTAGAGTCGTGCCGTCTGACCTTTAGGGTTTTAGGCGTGACGTCAGCCCGTCCTGTGATTGCGCGATACGACGGTGACGGTTGCGATTCGACTACTGAAGGGACGCAACCCTTCATTCTTTTGGATAAATACCTTGTATCCCCATTATTTTAAAGCATCACTTCTTTCTCTTAAAGTGAATGGTACCCGGAGATCTTCGAGAGCAGATCCAGATAATCAATCACCAGTTCAGAATTGCAAATCGTATTCTTCAATTGTGCATATCCAAGCAAGCTTCAAGGAAACAAGGTTGGCCTCGTTTACTTTTAATTTAAAATACCAGTGTTTGCCTTGAACTGCGTTGAATCTGTAAATCCATGAAATTTGTGAAGAGGCTTTGACCTTTGAACCTGCCTTGTTTTAATCTTTCAACAATGTTGGATCTTGCGATTCCCCGATTTCTGAAATCGGTACTGGAACTGTTTTGCTTTCCTTTGCATAGATCTCGAATTTCAAAATTCAAACTGAAGTGTGGTACTTCTCCCCCCTTTTTCTTGCCCTTTCGCAGGAATGGCCAAGACAAGAGTAACCAGACCCGTCAAGGAAGATGAAGAGATGCCCGAGCTTCCGCAGGCTCTGTGGCGAAAAGCCCCCTTTCTGGGTGGGAAAGACTTTTATCATGCGAGGGTGAAGGCGAAGAGGATGCCTGATCCTGTTCCAGTTGAGCGATTGTTGACACTGACTCGCCCAGTTAACTCAGCCTTGCTAGAGTTGGTTGGCTCCGAGGATGTGGTTCGATTGGGGATCGAGAATGGGCACTTCCCATACACTGCGATTTCTACTCAGGCGTTTGTCCAGAAATTGGACTATATGGATGAGTGGATTGACCACGTGTTGGATCATCACGTCGAGACTCTCAATGAAGCCGGCGTTTTCTTTGCTATCCGTGCTATGAAGGGTGCTGCCGTGAAGTTGGATCAGTCCATGCTTCTAGACCTTCTGTCCCGTTACTCGCCTGCGACTCACACGTTTCATTTTGCTGAGTTCGAGGCTGCCCCCACGCTCGAGGACGTTCAAATGCTGTATGAGCTTTCCCCCATGGGCGAGGTGGACCCCTTGAGTCACTTGAGGACATCTGCGGAAATGGCCTTGTACGCGCAGATGGAGGAGTGCCTAGCAGAGGTAAAGAAAATCTCCACTCGGTGGACCACTACAAAGCCTCTTCCGAACTGGCAGCTGGTTGATACGTCTGCGAAGAATACCTGGAACAAGTGGTTGCAGTACTTCTTCCGAGACTATGCGAACAGCAGCATTACTAAGAAGCTTTTGAGCGAGAACCCGGAGGCCGAGAATTACGTAGAGGGCAAGGGTTATCATTTGACCCTTTGTGCCTTTCTCTGTGCTTGGCTGTCGAGGTATCTGATTGATGGTCACCCCCATGACGGGGTCTTCTACCATGTGCTGCCACTTGCCGTGAGGCTCGCTCTTGGCCAGAGAGTCGCACTCGGACCCTTGGTCTTAGGCACGCTATATTATAGGCTGGATCAGCTGGTTCTGGCGATGAGGGAATCGCGTGGCCGCCTCGATGTTCTGACCTTTGTCAATATCAGCTTTTTGACAATGTGGGTTTTCGAGCGCTGGCCGTCTTATGCTCCAACTCCCCTCCCACTTGATAAGTGGTGTCCCCCAGGCGAGACGGAAGCGCGCAACAGCGGAAGGGCTGCGAGATGGTTTGGAGCAAGCAACACCAAGTGTACTTGGAGTTTGATACGCGACAAACGAAAGGAGTTTACTGCCAGGCCCTATGCCACACGTGTTGAGAATGTGCGGTGGTTTCCAAAGCTATACCCTTCCAAAGGTATGGTCTTGTCAGAAGACCTTCTCTTTGAAAAGGGGCCGCATTTCCACGAACGCTATCGTGAGTTCTTTTGTTGGTGTCTGCGAGGTTCCCTTCCTGCCCTTGCAGAGCATATTCGTGAGCTCGCGCCACGGTATGAAAGGCTTACAGTGGATGTTGACCCCACTCGGGTCTCTCCTCAGTTTGGTTTTGATGCGGTAGCCCCATCGATCTGGCCCCAGTCTATTATCAGAGGGTGCTACAAGCGTTTGCTGACAAAGGAGTGCAAGACGGTCCTCATGAGCAATCTTCCCTTTGAGCAGCCTGCGGGAACTCGCAAGGGTGGTTGTTCCCAGAACTGGCTCGCATACTGGGTTGCCCAGCAAACGAGGATTGAGACGGAGGCGGCGGCGCAGCCAGGAAGGGCCCCCTTGATCAAGAGAAACTCTTTTCCGTTTCGCCCCAATTGCAGCTTGAGCGAGTCTGAGTATGGTTGCTACTCGCTGTGGGACCGCGAGAACCATTTGTGCCCCGATTTCACTCTGAAGGAGCAAGTCGACGCAATCAAGAAGGGCGACACGCATGTCGTCAGATATAGTAAGGCGTTTGCTGAGGTAAGCAATTCCTTCGTGTGCTTTAAGCCTTTTGATTTCCTTTCGCTGATGCTTTTCGTTCTGTACTGTTTCAGTGTCATGTGCGGAGGTTCGCAGCTGGTGATCGCTCCAAGTCGCTGGTGAACACCATTGTTGCCACCAGAAGGAAAGGGGAGTCGTTCCGGCTAGCATGGAGGATGGATGCCGAGGTCGAAACAAGGGTTCGCGCAGTCATGAATACTTTTGCTGACTCGCTGATAGACAACCCTCCGGCTCCGTCTCCTCCTAGAGATGACCCGTCCCCTCCAGCGACTGCGACGCCGAGAGTGAAGAGACCTAGGCAAAAGGGAATTACGATTTCTTCCCCTAGGAATGCTCCAGCTTCTCCCCTAGTGAGGTCCCTTTCCATCAAGGACAAAGGCAAGGGTCGTATGCCCAGCAGAGTGCGAAAAGATCTCGCAGTTGAGACTTTCGTTCCATTCAACCAAGAGGAGGAGGAAGAGAGGCAGGAGCCCCAGGCAAGTGATGAAGAAGAAGAAGCAACAGTTGTGATGTGTGAGGAAGAATCAGGAGGTACTTCCGTCGCATCTCCTTGCCCTTTATCATGACTTCTTTGCACTTCTTTTCTTTGAACCAATTATGTATTCGCAGATGATGATGATGAAGCCGTTGGTGGCCTTGTGGCCAAGAGGCAAAAGAGAGATGCCCATTCTGGCATTTCAGATGATCCTATAAGCGAGGATGTTCTTGCTGAATCCCGGAAGACAGCCGCGGAGGCTGCTGAAAGAAGAAGGCAGCGAGAGGAAGAGGAGCTCGAGCGTGTGAAACAGCGGAGCCTTGAAGAGCAGCATGTTGACGACTTAGTGCGTCCAGTTGGCGAGGAAGACGAGCTTCCCGAAGAAGTGGCTCCTCATGTGGAGGAGGAAGATGAGGTTCCCGGAGAGGATGCAGCAGAGCTAGAGCAAGTCCAAGCGGACTTCGAAGAGATTGCCGGTGGCAATAAAGGTGAGATCTTCAATCTCGCAGTTACTTATAGAGATGTAATTGTGGGTGCGTTAAAGCACGGTGTGTCAAAGCCTGACATTCGCCGTTGGTTGGTAAGCAAATGCGGAGAACTCTCAGGTAATTATTTTGAGTGATATGCACATACTAGGCTGTAGCCACTTGAGGCAAAATCATGACTGGTTTACTCGCATCCCAGGTCACGCTTCTCTTAAAGATTTGCTTAGTGAGGACACACTGATAGGGCACGGTTCCACGTCCCTAGTGTACGATGAGGATACCTCAATCCCACCTTCGCGTGGAGGTGCTTATTCTTAGCTTTAGTAAAGATAGCGAAATAACTTATAACACAAGTTACCTCATATTACCGCATTTGGTATCGCAGGTCATGCTGAGGAACCTGATCTGGAGCAGAGAAGTCAGCCTTCTGCATCCCATGTTCCAATTCCAAGCTCGCATACCGAGAAGCTCGTCGCAGCTGCTGGGCACATAAGGGAGCCTCCGGAAGATGTCATCGAACTCTCCGATGATGTCGAAGCTGATGCTGTGCCGATGGACGAAGGTGTCCGTACCGGTGGTGAGGAAGAAAGGACAAGTGATGCTAATGTTTTCGCATCTGGGAGTGTCTCCCGCCCAGCGACTTCGGCTGTCCCGTCGTCTCCGGCGATGACTGAGCCAGAAGCACCTATTCCTGCGTGGAGCATTTGGGGCTCGCAGGTTGGGAATGCAGTCGCAGCTGGTGCGGCCTACACTCTTCCTCCTGACTATGAGAGGTTGGAGCTCGCAGCTGATAGGAGAGCCATGGAGCGAGGGCAGTCTTCGAACAACCCGGTGGCCCGCATCCCTTCTCTTCATGAAATTCTGGAAGGCACAAGTAAGTAAAGTTTTACCGTTCGCACGTCGCATTATTTGCTTGCGAGTTTTTTACATTATAACTCTTTTTATGTCTCAGGTTTGAAGCAAACCGATGTAGACTGGGTGGTTCGAATGCGTCTCAGATACCCCCGATCGTTTGTGAGATCTCTGGAGATCGGACCTTTTGACAGGAGGCTATTCCTTACTGAAGCCATCTGGATACTGGAGCAGCTGTCTGCGGCTACACCTGCGACCATTTCGGCCCAGAGTGCTGAATTGCTGTGTGGCATGGGCCAAAATCTCCTGTTCAAAGTCCAAGGCAGACTTGGTTTCAAATTCCTCAAGGACAGAGTTACACTGATTCGCGCAGCTGTAACTTTGAATCTCGGTCACCAGAATCTCGCAGCTGAGATGCAGAAGGTGGAGCAGCAAAAGCAAAAGGTTGATGAAGCTTTGAAGCTGTATCACGAAATGAATGCCAAGTGCGAGCTACTGAAGCAAGAAGTGAAACAAGTGGAGAAGCTGAGCGAGCAGTTCGAGCCCCAAGACTCCTTAATCAAGAATTTGTTTTGACTTTCCGAATTTTGAAAAGAAAACAGGAAAATGGCTGAGACATTAATGTAATGTTTTGAAACATTAATGTAATGTTGCTAGGGTTTCTCCCCCCTTTTTTTTTAACAACAAACAATGAGTTTGCCCGTTTTGCCCTTTTCGGGATTTGATTGGACATTTCTGTGCATATCCAATTATGACATCAGCAATTGATTCTCTGCTTGATTTTCGCGCTAATTTCTCGGCAGATAAGCACGCTTCCGTTGGGAAGTCCATCCGAATCATGACTATCCGTCATTTATTAGGATACGCAACTGAATCGTCGTAGCCTTTAGTAGGGTAATTGATTGTTACCGCTTTTCAAGGCGTAAGTGATTGAACTTACCCTCTTTTTTGAATTTTGCTGACTCATCTTAGGCAACCGAAGAGTCTCCACAGGGTCTATATAAACCCTGTCTTTGCCATTTGGGTTCTTCATCCCAAACATGTGCTTTGCCGTGAGTCCTTACGACTGCTGGCTTCAACGCTTGTTTTTCGTTGATTCATGGCAACTTCAAGTTTTGAATCCTGAGTTTGCGCTTTGTGCTATAGAATTAGTTTCCAAGATCCACTTTATGAGGCTTATTGCTGTTTATAACCATCATAAAGAGGATGCAGATAATACCTCATGTGTGTTCGAAGAAATTTCTTCGTGTATTATGTGTGCAGGTCATGTTTCCGGCCGCCTCGTGGCAAGGTGCAGCGCCGAAGTGACCGTTCTACCGTCTCGTAATGAACGGCGGGATTCTCCTCCAGCATCCCTGGAGGAGGGTTTCTTGCCTCTTCGTTCTTGAACTCAGGGTTGCGAACCGCTGTGTTCATCCCCGTCTACAAGGAGCCCTTGCCCTTTGGAGCTTCTGCTTGCAGTTTGATCGCTGGAACCGGTGGTTCCTTGGGCAAATGTTATGGGGAGCATATCTGACAACGGTCTTGTCGGATAGCAGGATGTCGAGCGTACGGCTTCATGTGGCTCTTTTTAGAGCAAGATCCCCCTTGCTACAGATGTTCACCCGCAGATCCGGGCATTGTGTAGCCGGCGTTCGAAGCCAGGGGGGTTCATTCTTTGCAGTCCGGATTTCCGTACCGTGTCTCTGCTGGCTTATCAGCCATTTTTCGAATGTATTGTAAGCCATGTTGGCTGCGTAGTTAGATGCGAGCTTTTCGCTTGTAAGCTGTTATCTAGATAGATAAATTGTAAGTCATTTGACTCATAATGATATATAGCTTTTGTATTATCTGCTCGCTTTGCAACAAAATACAATTTCGCATGCGTTTCGGCTTGTTTTGCCTTGCATAATGCCATGTAACGATTTCACATATGCGATGTCAATTCGCAGATGTTTCGCTAGATCATTCGAGATCGTAATTTCGCAGCTGTGCCATCTTGACGGATGGGCTTGTAGTTGGTCGTTGTAAATCATATGAGATCATGTTCACAACTTTGCTATCGTAACAGAGTTTTTAACAGATCAATTAAGATCGTTGAGTGGTGCAAATTGCTATCATAGAAGATAGGCTTTATTAGAGAATTGCTTGAGATCGTTTCTCGCATAAATTGCTATCGCAGCAGATAGACCTTTAGAGGATCCAATAAGATGATTCTGCACTTATGTTGCCACCGTAACAGACGGGCTTGGGTGATCAACTAAAATCACTTTGCGCATAAATTGCTATCGTAACAGATAGGCTTGAGAAGACCATATAAGATCGCATTTGTATAAACCGTTATCGTGAGAGATAGGCTTTAGATGATCGATTGAGATCGTTTTTGTATTTCGCTGCTATCGTAAGAGATAGGCTTTGGGTGATCACTTAAGATCGCATTTGCATTGGCTGCCATCGTAAGAGATAGGCTTTAGATGATCAATTAAGACCGTATTCGTGTTGACTGCTATCATGAGAGATAGGCTTCGATGATCACTTAAGATCGCATTTGCGTTTAGCTGCTATCATAAGAGATAGGCTTTAGATGATCGGTTAAGATCGCATTTGTATTTGGCTGCTATCGTAAGAGATAGGCTTTAGATGATCAATTAAGATCGTATTCGTGTTGACTGCTATCGTGAAAGATAGGCTTCGATGATCACTTAAGATCGCATTTGCGTTTGGCTGCTATCGTAAGAGATAGGCTTTAGATGATCGATTAAGATCGCATTTGTATTTGGCTGCTATCGTAAGAGATAGGCTTTAGATGATCAATTAAGATCACGTTTGTATTTGCTGCTATCGTAAGAGATAGGCTTTGATGATCACTTAAGATCGCGTTTGTATTGGCTGCTATCGTAAGAGATAGGCTTTGATGATCACTTAAGATCGCATTTGCGTTGGCTGCTATCGTAAGAGATAGGCTTTGATGATCACTTAAGATCGCAGTTGTATTAATTGCTATTGCAGCGAATAACTCATTGTTAACAGTAATAACAAATTAAATAGAGCAATATGAACAGCTAGAAATATGAACTTCTCATTTGGGAGAATTATTTTATTATAATGCTCTCATATGGGAGAGATAGGATTACAATCCTCTCATATGGGAGAGAAGATTGCGTCAATCATAGCCACATGAAACATTAAGCAACGTTATCATAAAACGTATGAAATGAGAGAAGTCAGGGATAGTACTTCTTGATCCAGCGCATGTTGACTGAGCTTGGAGTTGAGGTTGTGCCGTGCAACCTTCGTATGCTGCAGTAGCCACTATCGAAGACTTCTGTGACTTCGAAGGGTCCTTCCCAATTAGCTGCGAACTTTGGGTGAGTTGCTTCTCGCATGCAGTGGTCAGATGCGCGCAAGACCAGGTCGCCAACTGCGAAATCCCGTCGCTGGACTGTCTTGTTGTAGGCGCGAGCGATTCTTTCTTGGTACCGCTTGTTAGTCCTTTTGGCTTGTTCTCGCTTTTCTTCCAGCAAGACTAAGTCATGATCGCGTTGATTTTCATAGAGTGCATGGAAGGCCAGCCTTGCCGAATGACTCTGACCTCCGCAGGTACTACAGCTTCGGCCCCATAACATAGTAGAAATGGCGAGGCCCCTGTGGGTGTCCTTGGAGAAGTTCTGTAGGCCCACAGAGCTATGTTAAGAGAGTCGGCCCACTTCTTGTGGTCATCTGCGACCATCTTGCTCAGAATTCTCAACAGCGTTTTGTTAGTCGCTTCGGCTTGTCCGTTTCCCTTTGGATAATAGGGGGTAGAGCATATCTGCCTGATCTTGTACTCCGCGAGTTTCGTAGCTACCTGACGATTAACAAAAGGAGTACCGTTATCTGAAAGAATGGTATTTGGGATTCCGAACCTGCATACGATGTTTTCCTGGATGAAGTTAACCACAGCCAGCGCGTTTGCCGTCTTCAGTGGTATTGCTTCCACCCATTTGGTGAACAGCTCGGTTGCGGTGAGAATGAAATGGTTCCCATGTGACGTTGGTCGGATGGGGCCGATGAAGTCCAAAGCCCATGTGTGAAATGGCCATGGCGTCCCTAATGCATGTAGATCCACGGCGGGAGCGTGCACTAGGTTCCCTTTGAATTGGCATTCTTGGCAGCGTCGCACCTTGGTGCGGCAATCGACTTCCATCGTGGGCCAGAAGTATCCGATTGAGAGGAGCTGTCTGCATAATTTCGCACCTCCCTGGTGTTCCACCTGATGAGAAAGGTCCATGACTTCTTGTGCTTCTCTGCCGTCTAGGCATCGCAGCAAGTTGCCCTCGTGACCTTTTCGCCAAAGCAGGTTTTCTTGAACCACATATCGAGACGCTCTTCTCTTCAATTTGTCGGCTTCTTTTCTCGATTCGGGTACGGTGCCCTGGGTGAGGAATTCGAACAATGGCTTCCTCCAGTCTGTGTCGTCGTCGGTTAGAGCGACGAGTAGAGAATCTTTGATTAGTGCGCAACTTTCGCACTTCCCTTGTATCAGGGCTGCAGCTGTTGACATGCCTGGCCAATGAATGCCATATCTCTGAGCTTTCCTGTAGATTGACACCTCGCTTTCTCCGCAAGCGTGTTGGTGAATCTTCTCTAACAGCTGTTGTCCCTCTTGCTCGGAGACACATCGCATGAGTATTCCTCCAGGACCCTTGTAGTAAAGGGTGTTGTCGTGGATGCAATATCCTTTCGTGAGTGCCCAGCTTTCGCTGCTGGTGCCTTTCGCAATAGCTTGCAGGATTGCTTTTCGCCAGTCTGCGTCATCCATGTGTTCGTCGTCGCACACATCTTCTGTTAATGCCGACGATGTTCGCACTTCGATGGAAATCCTTGCGGGGCATTTGTCTATGCTAACCTTAGATCCCAGAGTTGCTAAGGCGTCTGCATGCCTGTTGTCCGCTCGGGGCTTGTGCTCGTATTTCACGTCGCAGAATTGCTGCATCAGCTTTTGCACTAGGGTGCGGTATGACAGGAGGTTGATCTCCTTTAA
The DNA here is from genome assembly GCA_023055425.1 of Linanthus parryae. Classification (NCBI taxonomy): domain Eukaryota; kingdom Viridiplantae; phylum Streptophyta; class Magnoliopsida; order Ericales; family Polemoniaceae; genus Linanthus; species Linanthus parryae. Next base: position 1,921,759 of record JALGPY010000037.1, on the reverse strand, counting down.
ACCATATTCGCCCGAGGCTTGCTTAACAATCAGTTTGGAATCTCCCATGACCGTTAAGTTGCTTACTTCCAAAGCTTTCGCCGCATGGAGCCCCGCGATAAGAGCCTCATATTCCGCCTCGTTGTTCGTGACTGCGAAGTTGAGTTTTGCGGACATCTGTATGACTTCCCCGTCTGGCTTTGTCAAGACTATCCCAATGCCTCCGCCTTTTCTGGTTGACGAACCGTCGAAGTGGAGGGTCCAATAGGGCACGTCGATCGCGTAGATTTCAGGGCCTTCGAGCTCTTCCTCGATCACGGGTTCGTGGCTGTTGTCGGGAAACTGTGCCAACAGATCTGCTACCGCCTGTGACTTGATCGCTCTTGGTTTTACGCATGTGATATCGTATTGAGAGATGGTCATGTACCATTTCGCCAATCTCCCGCCCGGAGTAGTGTGAGTTAGCAAATATCTTATGGGGTCGCTTTTGGTGACCACCACTACTTTGTGCGATGCAAAATAGTGCCTCAACTTCTCTATCACAAAGAATAAAGCAAGGCAATGACGTTCGATGTCTGTGTACCTTGATTCAGCAGGCTGCACAATGCGAGAGATGTAATAGATGGGCCTCTCTTGGCCTTCATACACCTGAGCCAAGAGTGCTCCTATGGATCTCCTTGTTGATGTAAGATATAGCAGAAGCGGTGATCCCAGTTGAGGCGCGATCATTATCTTTGGGGATGTGAGTAGCTCCTTTAGCTTTTCGAATGCGGCTTCGTGATCAGGAGCCCAGTTGTACGCGGCATCCTTCTTGAGAAGAGTGCTGAAACAGCATGTGATTTCAGCGATCGCTGGGATGAATCTCCGCAGATATGACAATTTTCCCAAGAATGTTTTCAAGGTACTTTGGTTGTGAGGTGGCGTCATGCTGGTGATGGCTGACACTTTCGCAGGGTCAGGCTCGATCCCTTGGCGATGGACCACGCATCCCAAAAACTTCCCCGAGGTCACGCCGAATGCGCATTTCATGGGGTTCATTTTCAGTTGAAAGCTCCTGCATCTGTTGAACACCTTTCGCAGGTCTGCAAGGTGATCTGCTTCATGCTTGGATTTGACTACCAGGTCATCCACATAGAATTCCACTTCTTTGTGCATCATGTCGTGGAATAGAGCCATCATGGCCCGCTGATAGGTTGCGCCTGCGTTCTTAAGACCGAATGGCATTACCGTGTAGTTGAATACCCCCACAGGAGTGATGAATGCAGTTTTCCGTGCATCTTCGGGATCCATCTTGATTTGATTGTACCCGCTGAAACCGTCCATGAAACTGAACATGCGATGGCCTGCCGTTGAATCGATGAGCAAATCGATGTTAGGCAGTGGGAAATCGTCCTTAGGGCAGAGGCGATTGAGATCTCGGAAGTCCACGCAGATGCGGAGCTGTCCGTTCTTCTTCACCACCGGCACGATGTTGGCCAACCATGTGGGATGGTGATTTGGCTCTATGAACTTGGCGTCTAGGAGTTTGACAATCTCCTGCTTGATCTTCACGTTGAGCTCTGGCCTGAAGCTTCTGGTGCTTTGTTTGACCGGTTTAGACCCTGGGATGATGTCTAAACGGTGCATGGTGATGCTCGTGTCCAGACCCGGCATCTCATCATATTCCCATGCGAACACGTCCTTGTATTCGGTTAGGAGCTGCAGCAGTCCTTGTTCCTCTTCGCTTGTGAGGTCCGCACTCAGGAAGACTGGCCTTTTCTTTTCCTCGTTCGGGCTGAGGAACACTTCCTTTAGCTCTTGCTTTTGTGGTCTTGGCCTGTCTTCCATGCATTCGGGCGCTTCTTTGAGTTTCTCGTCTGGAGCGCCCTGTGTTGGCTCTTCTGTCAGCGCAACTTGCTCGATTTGATTGATTTGCCCAGGGACATCCCCATGCCCGTGTGAGGACGTCCCCGCGCACCTTCATATGTGATAGCATTTCTTCCCGTTGGCGTAGAAGCTCTCTATCTCCTTACCCTCGGGGTCATGCTTTGCAATCCTCTTCAGAGTGTATACATTCTTCCGATGATATGCGATACGCGGCGCCTCTTCGCATGTAGGCGGCTTTTCCTTGGCATCTTCCCTTGTCACCATCACGCCCGCAGGTGACTGGTCCTTGATGTCCTCCCAGAGAGGTAAAGGAGTAGGGTTGAATGGTCCGGGTGTTTGCTCGTCCGCCATCTCGGTGAACCACACCGCCTCGCTGAGATGTGCTTCGTCCAAGTTGAACGGGTTAGTTGAGGCCGGTATCTCGACAATCCTGTCGTTCCAGATAGCTTTCATCACCTGGTGAGCCGTCGAAGGGATTGCGCCAAAGCGATGAATCCAGGCCCGACCGATGATCATGTGATACGTGGTGTTCGCGTCTATGACATAGAACTTCGCCGAGCACTTAATTTTTCCAATCTGAACGCCTAGGCGGATCCATCCGATCGTCATTCTAGAATCACTTCCGAATCCCACCAGTGGAGATGGACGCTTGACTACCTTGTGCTCGGGGATCCCTGCTAGCTTCAGTGTGTGGAGTGGAACAACATTGACCGCTGCTCCTCCATCGACGAATGCTCGCTTGAATTCGACGCCGTTGATGATGGCGGTTACGTACAGGGGCCTCTGGTGGCTCGCATCTGTCGTCTTGTCGCTGGCAGAAAAGGTCATAATCTTTTCTGTGGGACGGGATGCCCTGATGACTTTCCCGTTGGAGACCACGAGGTCCTCTTCGTAGTCCTCCGCTATCCTTAAGATTGCTTTTGTCATATCCGTTCGGCACTTTTCAGAGAAGTTCATCTCGTTGAAGAATTTGTTGAAGCCGTGCGACCCTTTCATGCGGTCGGCACGCTCATCCTCCGTGTCCATGCTGTAGTCTTCATCTTCATGGACTTCAGCAATGATGGGTAGACCATCCTCTGCGACTTCTTCCAAGTCCACTATCGAGATCATGGCGACCTCTTTGCCCTTTGAGCCCGAGTCTGTATGGGCAGGCAGCGGGTTGTTGCGCGCATCCTTTCGGTGGTCGCTGACGATGAGTTCGCCGTTCTTCATCTTCTGATCGAACGCGAATCTGAGCTTCTTGCACTCGGCCGTGGGGTGCATGACCTTGCCGTGGTATTCGCACCACTTAGGGTCCCTCGTCATCTCCTTGGAGGGTGCTTTCTCGAGCGGTGGCAGGACGCCGTCCTTGCGCCACTGTCTGCAGAGATCGCTAGCTTCCTCCACCGAGCATGGCAGAGGCGGTGCGTCAAAGTTTGCAACTTTTGCTTGCTTCTGGGGCGAAACTGTATTGACCTCAGCTTCGCGTCCCCGCTTGTAGCCAAATCTGCCGATCTTGTAGGTGGTGCCGCTCGCAGGTCGTTCTGGAGCGCTCTTCTTTCTCTGTCTCTCGACAATGGGCTCGATGTTCATCGTGCATTCGATGAGCTTTGAAAACGTAGGTGTTTGCAAATTGATCAGCATGCTTTTGTATTCATCTCGCATGCACTGCAGGCATATCTCTACGAGCCGGCTTTCGAGCATTGGATCCTTGCACTCCAAGGATTTCGCTCTGAATTTCTTGATGAAAGTGATTCCATCTTCCTCGCGTTTCTGATACATCCGCGAGAGATGGATCATCGTCACCTTTTCTTCCATCTGGAAGAACTTGGTATAGAACTTCTGGACCATGTCGTCCCAAGTCTTCACAGATCCGGCCTCCCATGTTCGGTACCATTTGTATGCTACATTCCCAAGAGTTTTTGGGAATTCTCGCATCAGCAGCTTGGGATCGGCTCCGTATGGACCCATGACATCGATGAAACGCATGACATGCTCATGAGCGTTTCCATTGACGTCCTCGAACTTATCCCATTTGGGAGCCTTGTACCCCGCCGGGTTAGGCATGAGATAGATCTCTCGTGGAATGGGTGGATCGTTGTCTAGCTTCGGGATGATGGTATCCGCGAACGACTGATGAGCCAGGATGGAGTCCACGCGCTTCTGCAAAGACGTCATGCATTCTGGAATGCTCCCCTCGGTAGCTGGCGGAGGGGTTGCCGTATGCGGTGGCGACACATATGCCGTCGGAGGATTGGGAGCGTATTGACTACCCGCGTTTCCCCAGATTGTCGCTGGTGGAGGCAGAGTGTACTGCAGAGCTGGGTTGGACGCCAAAGCCAGGGGCTGAGAGGCGTGAGCAGCAGGGGGCAGCATTTGTGCCGTTGACCCTTGAACCGAAGGCAGCTGCGTAGCTGACGGTGGGGTCTGCAGATGAGGGTTGGGAGGCGTGGCTGACACTCCCAATCCTGGAGCGGTAGGGGTTCCTCCTCCCTGAGGGATAGCGGTGGCTGGTGGAGGATTTGGCGCAAGGGTGCCGAGAACGGCCAAGATCCGTTCTAACTGCGCAGACTGAGACTTGAGAGCTTTTGCCTGACTTTGGACAGTGGCGTCCAAAGACTCTAAAGTTGGCGCCTCGTCGGGAGTCGTCGGAGTACGGCGGGCCTCGTTTCCCGAGGGAGTTTCGGTGGAAGGCGATCGGTTGCTGACATCGTCCTCCTGAGACATGGTTGCTTTTGCTGGTAAGTTCACGTCGGGTTCACCAAAATGTGCACAAGAGATTCCGGCAGGGAGACCTCCGTGTACACCGTGCGTAGTGGATCAGGGATCGCACAGGAAGAATAGGGGTGTGTGTAGGGAGAGAGTAAGTCAGTAGCAATGTCTGAGAGAGAGACAGAGGTTTGGCAGAGCTTCCGCGTATGGCAGTGTGTTCTTCCTTGTATGGAAAGGTTAACGATATATATATACTGGAGAACATGACCGTTGTAGTGTGGTTAATGCGCCCATTAATGGCGGCTTAATTAGCTTAACCATAACGGCACGTTCGTCCGAGTATATAGGAACCGTTAGAGCACGTGGTGCGCGAGTACCGGAACCGTTACGAGGTTGACCGGGTTTGACCGGATTGACCGGGTCTAGGGAGCTCGTGCCATAGATCTCTCAAAACAGTTACTAAAGGTCGCGCGCGGGCTTGGCTCGCGCGCGACAGGGCTTACTCTAGCCTCCAAACCACTAAGTCCCTACAAGTCCCGTGCAGTGGTATGCGAGGGCTCTGTCTCGCAGCCCCCACATGGATCAGCTCGGCTGGTGATCCTGTGTGTGTGGAGCACAATATGGTGTGCTGGATGGTTGCCACGTGGCCAAGATCTGTCATGTCAGAAAGCAGTATCTACAAGGCCGAAAGCCCCTTTTTTGTCTCGTTTTGCGTGATTCTTTCATCCTCTTCCTAATCCGGGCTAGCACCAAGGAGTTTGGGAGATCTAGGATAAACTCTAGGCGTGGATCAACTATAGAGAACGTGACATTATTCGTGTTTGAAGTCATCAAGGAGAACCCAAAGGTGTGTTTATGATTTCTTACCTTTACTATCGTTATGTCTCTAGACTTGTGATCCTTGGAGGGTTTTGCATGGTATAAGTTTGATTATGCTTCGGTTGTGCGATCCATGAATCAAAACCCTACAGGTTGAGCACCCAATCGCGCATGTACACACTCAAAATAGTTTAGCAGAATCTTTTATTAAAGAATTCAATTAATAGCTAAACCATTGTTGATGAAAACAAATTTACCCATTTCTGCATGGGGACATGTTGTTTTACATCCCGCTGCATTAATACGTTTACGCCCCACTACGTATCTTAAATATTCTCCCCAACAACTTGTGCTTGGACAACCTCCAAATATATTTCATTTACGTGTTTTTGGGTGTGTTTTGCATGTTCTTATTGCACCCCCACAACGTAACAAGATGGGTCCCCAACGGAGACTTGGTATTTATGCTGGGTTTGATTCTCCATCTATTATTAGATATTTGGAACCCTTAACCGGGGATTTATTCGAAGCTCGCTTTGCAGATTTTCACTTTGACGAATCGATCTTCCCGAAATTAGGGGGGAGACATGTCGCAGCCTGAAGTTCGACAATTAATTTCTTGTAATTCTCCTTTGATAACACACATGGATCCTCGAACTAGCCAGTGTGAATTCGAAGTGCAGAGAATTCTTAAATTGCAAATCATAGCTAACGAAAAACCTGATGCATTCGTTGATACAATCAAAGTTATAAAATCACATATAGCGGCTGCCAATTTTTCAGCACTGATTGATGTCCCTGTAGGACGAAATTAAAGCATACAAGCGAGTGAATCTAGTGCACGCCAAAAGCGTGGCAAACCTGTTGGCTCAAAAGATTTGGTTCCTAGAAAAAGGAAGACAAATCAGAAAACTGTGTTGAATCCTTAAGATTCCACAAAGACAATTGATGATCCCATTAAAATTGGTGATCCGATCCCTAAAATGAATGATCTAAATTCAGCCCCTGAAGAGGGCGATATGGTACTAGAAAATCAAGAGATCTCGATCAATTATATACATTCCGAAAAAATATGGGATCAAAATTGTGTTGTCATTGATGACACATTTGTCTTTAACGTTGCACTACATATAAGTGATGACGATCACGAACCACGGTCAATTGAAGAATGTCGACGTCGTGATGATTGGCCAAAGTGGAAAGAGGCTATACAGGCTGAATTAAATTCGCTAGAAAAACGTAAAGTGTTTGGACCAATACTTCAAACACCTAATGACGTAAAACCCATTCGATTTAAATGGGTTTTTGTGCGGAAATGAAATGAGAAAAACGAGATTACAAGATACAAAGATCGACTTGTAGCTAAAGGTTTCTCGCACAGACCAGGCATTAATTATGAAGAAACATATTCGCCTGTGATGGATGCAACTACTTTCCGATTCATAATAAGTTTGGCAGCATCGGAAAGTTTAGATATGCATTTGATGGATGTGGTTACAGCATATCTATATGGTTCACTTGATAGTGACATATATATATATATATGAAAGTCCCTGAAGGACTAAAACTGCCAAAAACAAACAAACCACGTACCGCTTATTCTATTAAGCTCCAAAGATCCTTATATGGACTAAAACAATCGAGACGAATGTGGTACAATCGCTTGAGCGAATACCTATTAAAAGAAAGGTTTGTTAACAAATCCAATTTGTCCTTGTATCTTCATAAACAAGTCCACAAATGGATTTGTAATAGTGGCAGTATACGTGGATGACTTGAATATTGTGGGAACTCATGAAGAGATTACCCAAACTGCAACTTACTTGAAAAGAGAATTTGATATGAAGGATTTGGGAAAGACGAGATTTTGCCTCGGTCTACAAATTGAACACTTTCCTGAAGGAATTTTACTTCATCAATCAAATTATACTGAAAAAGTACTTAAAAGATTTTGTATGGACAAATCACATCCACTAACCACCCCTATGGTGGTTAGGTCGCTTGATGTAAATAAAGATCCTTTCCGTCCTCTACAGAGTGACGAGGAACCTCTTGGCCCTGAAGTGACATACCTTAGTGCCATTGGTGCCTTGATGTTTTTGGCAAATTTTACAAGGCCAGATATTGCATTTTCAGTCAATCTTTTGGCTAGGTACAGTTCTAACCCTACTCGCAGGCATTGGAACGGTGTTAAACGCATCATGCGATATCTACGTGGCACGACAAACCTGGGTCTTTTCTATCCTCGTGGATCAAATTCCCCCCTCACTGGATATGCTGATGCTGGATTCTTGTCAGACCCACATAAAGCAAGATCACAAACAGGGTATGTTTTCACTTATGGAGGAACTGCTATATCATGGAGATCGATGAAGCAAACTATGGTAGCAACACCATCAAACCACTCAGAGATTCTTGCAATCCATGAAGCTAGTCGAGAATGCGTGTGGCTAAAATCAGTATTTCAACATGTCAAGGGGTTTTGTGGATTAAATTTCAAAAATGACAGCCCAACAGTGTTATATGAAGATAATGCTTCCTGCATTACCCAACTCAAGGAAGGCTTCATCAAAGGTGGTCGAACTAAACACATATCTCCAAAGTTCTTCTTTACTCATGAGCTTCAAAACAAGGGGGTTGTTTCCGTCCTGCAAGTGCGCTCAAGTGAAAATCCAGCAGACTTGTTCACAAAAGCACTACCAGCATCAACATTGAAGTTACATGTTCAAAAATGTGGGATGCGTCAACTAAAATATCTTTTACGCTAATGTATCTTATTATGAGGGGAATATGTATTTTTAGCATATGTACTCTTTTTTCTTAGTTGCGGTTTTGCCCATTGGGTTTTACGCGACAAGGTTTTAACGTGGCAGACTAGTAGTGAATATTCAAGGGGGAGTGTTATGGAATATTATTATGAATATTCCCTAGTAGATTATGATTGACTCCTAGTAGATTATGATTGACTCTTAGAGGATTATGATTGGCTCCAACACTTTATATAAAGAGTGTTTTGTAGAGAATAAAATAGCTTTTGATATTCCTCCATACTTTTTCTCCATCTTTTCTCTCTCAGTTTATAACATATAAATTTTTTTTGGTTACTTTAGAAAGGAAACATTATAGAAAGGGAAGCCATCTAGATTTCTAAAAGAACAAACAAATTTGTATCCTCTCTTTATTTGAATTTTCTTTTTGTGACATATCTTCTCTTTCTCTAATTTTTTATTTTTTGCATATTCTTTTACATCAAAAAGACTCTTCTACCCTTAACCCAACCAACCCACCAATACCATTAACCTACACTATTCCCCTTTCACTACCACGGAAATAAAGATGAGAGAGATAGAGAGAGAGAGAGAGAGAGAGAGAGAGAGGAAAAGGAGAGAGAAGCCCGAGGGGAAGAGGAAGAAGATCATATCGAAGAAGACGCTGACCAGATCGAAAAAGACCTAGACGCCGTCGTCCTCACCATTCTACTTAGTCTCAATGTTGGTAGGAAAATATTAGGAAATAGATTAGACGAGTATGGCATAACGCAACGCGACATAACGTGGACCGTGCCAGGCCAAAATATTTTTTCAGAGGTAGTACATGACATGATAATGTCATTTTTTATAGAATAGTGTGATAATGTTTTTTCATACAGCACGATACCAACACAGTACAAGCACGACTTAATACAGATTAAAAGGAACTAGTGTTAAATTGAATGAGGGCCTTTTTCGAAGCGGTGTTTCTACTGTCACCATTATGGACGACATGTCGCTTCTCAGCTGGTCCATTTCCTGGTGCTGCATAGAGATGTGCCTTTCCACCAGGAGATGGGCATCGTGCTGCAAAGAGATAGTACTGCGAGACAGAGACACCTAGTGGGGGATTACAATCTCTCTGGTGGATTCAGTTCTACACATTAAGAACCATTTTCTTCATTTCAAAATATTTCTGTAATACCCCGTTTTAATACGAAGGGTAAAATAGTAATTGAGACAAAAAAATCGATTTTATTTGCGAACGATGAGTTTGATAAATTTTGGGTTCAAAATATAGTCGGAATGTTTATACAATATTATTATATTTTCTTAGGAAACGACATTTTTGTTGTGTATTTGATTTTAGCATTTTATGTAGTTTATCTAATTAAAGTCTAGTGTGTACCCAACCCACTAGATGACTCTACCTATTGGTGCACCCAAAACATTAGAATTATCTAGCCAAGTGTGCTCCTATCACACACTAGCACAACCAATTAAAAAAAAATGGACAAAGTCGGTGGAAGGAGAATTACTTCTCCAAGTAACAACTCAACATTTAATGCCTTTTTCACCTCCTTCTTTCTCTCACACATCAGACCTCTCTCTCTCTCTCTCTCTCTCTCTCTCTCTCTCTCTCTCTCTCTCTCTCTCTCTCTCTCTCTCTCTCTCTCTCCAAAACAAAACAAAATATTTTTCTCTCTCTCCCAAAACAAACCCACGGGCAACACAAACAACCACCGCCGCCGCACCCTCCATCACCACCGTGCCTCCATCACCACCACAGCAACCTCCTTCTCCTCCTCATCTCTTATCCCTCTCTCCCTCTCTGTCACGCAGCTGCAGCAGCAGCTCCCCGACGTGGAGGCTGCCGACCACCGCCGGCGGAACCAACCCCGACGGGAAGCCACCACCCTCACCCACCTGCTGCTCTCTCTCTCCCTCTTGTTATAAGCTCCCTTCCTATGTTTCGAGCAAGGAAGGAGCAAAACTAGCAGCAAGGACCAGCTGCAGAACACCCCGAGCCGCCACCATCGCCGCCCCCACCATATTTTCCTGCGAGAAGCTCAACGGAGCTAACCGGGGCGACCCGCCCTTTGATTTTGGTACCAAACAGCTCCTGGAGGTCCAAGGAGTCTAGATTCACCAACAAACAGAGCGTATAATGTCGGATTAGTCGTTGTCGATCTTCACCGACGACCATCACCTTCGAAGACGAGACCCACTTCGTCTCTTGACCATTTCTCGCGATTTTTCGCATGGGTAAACTCTAAATCACCCTCTAGTTCATTTTTAATCATCAAAATATCATCTTGATAGCTTAAATTCGATTTGGGTTTGTTGGGTTTGAGTTGTATGCTTGTGTTCATAAAAGGGGTTGTTTATCTAGTTCCTGAAAATTTGAGGGTGAGATGTGAACTGCATGTATAGTTTCTGAAAAGTTGGGGGTGATTTGTGTATAACATGAAACTGCATATAATATATAAGATTTAAAATGTGATTTTTGGATTAAAGTTATATCATAATATTTCTATATATTATTTTGACTATATAAAAGTAAATAGGTTGTAAAAGTTACATAGGACTATATTTATATGAAATATTGTTGTTTCTATTGAGATTAAGTAAGATAAAAATATACAATTTGGTTTAATTATATAATTACGGGTTGTTTAACTAAATATTTGAAGTGCTTGTAAACTAGTATTTTGAGTAAAATATATTATTTTGGGAATATTGGTAAAAATAAATAAGTTGGAAGTTAATTTGTGAAGTAACTACTAAGTAGACTTTTTAAATAAAAATCCATATTTCTATTGTTTGATATTACATGATTATTTTTCTTAGATGCTTGAAATTATTTACCCAACATCAATATATGGATATATATGACGTGTTTTATTGAAATGAACATTTTGTGAATTTTATTTGAGTATTTAATTATTTTATAGTATATATACTTTCTAATAATAAATTGCTATAATTTAATTAGTTTAAATTAAATTTCATAGTCATTTAAAAATAAATAGATTTTCTAATAAATTATTATTTCATAAATATGAGAGTGTATAAACTTAATATGAGATTTATTACTCAACGATTTTACTAATTAGTAATTATACAAGTGGTGATATTTTCATGAGAAAAATATAGTTGTCTAATTCACCAGTTTATTTTTGTAAATATTAAATGCTACAAATTAATGGTGTAGTGGGGGGGGGGGGTAATCTCAAATGAGTCTCATTAGAAAGTAGAGCATGTCACATATCATACCGGCACAATTAAACTTGTAATTGATTTAGGAATTATAAATTGTAGGTTGCATATTCGTAGACGAGGGCTACGTATCCATAAGAGCTTTATCGTGATAATTGTCGTGCTACATGAGGTGAGTAAATATACCTAACCTAGTGTGCCCGTCCTTCTTTCGTGTCCAAATATTTTTATGATTTTATGTCTCAAAATGCGACTTGTGATATACGTGCTTGACTTGAGATTTCAAATACTTGTCTAAAGGATTCTTTTGGAAAAATATCACATGGAATTAATCATACATAATAACGTAAAGTGAAAACAGTTGTGCAGTGGAACCATATGCGGATTATTATATATTGTGGTTATTATATTTTGCTCGAATGCAATTGCCCCGGGCTGCTCCATGTACTCACCTCTCTGGCCGCAAGAAGTCTTAGAGGGGTGTCGGCACTTAAGGTCTTGGATGCATGGGATATGGTTGGATCTATATTGTTGGATTGGTTCGTTCCCCGCTACAACTAAATAAAAATGTGGATTTGAGATGTGGATGATGGATGGAATTGTTTTATTTTGGAAAAATATAGAAATGGGTTGGCAATGCTAAATAATGAGTTGGATAATTTATATTTGGTCATTTGAAATAATATGTAACATTATGGATTGGAAATGTTTACTTTGTATAAATGTCTATTTGTACTGTGATGATTTGAGATCACGTCTCTAGAAACAAAAGATTTAAATATTGGAAAATATATTTCTTTTCTTACATGAGAACATATTATTTACTTTTGACATATCATCCTTATTTCTTAAAATAAAAATATTCCTCTTTCCGTTTTACACGTTGGGTTGTTTACTTACTCAGCAATTTTTGTGCTGACTTTGGAAAAATTGCGGTCTTTGTTTCTTTCCCCCGCAGGTCTAGGTGAAGGGAACTCGGCTTAAGGGGAAACGCGGACTCATCTAGTTGTGATTAGTACTGATATTTGAAACACTTAGATAATATTTCATCATGTTTTAAAGTATGTATTATTTCACTGTTCTAAACATTAAAGTTTGTAATAAATAGCAATGTCGGTGTTTGTTTTGTCTACCATTCTTTCCCGCACCCGGGAGCGATCTCGGGCGCGGGATCGGCATTCCCGTATTTCTCCCACGACGAAGTACGGGGGTGCCACAATTTCGCATGCACATTTAATTATATTTCTTTTCACGTTGTGCTGCTCAGAGTTATTATACTGTCAATGATCAAATTTTAATTCTTAGGTCTACACTGTAGAATGTACTACACCAAAATTAAATTGGACTCTCCACCGCAAGAGTTCCAAGTGCTGGTTGACATTGGCAGTGATCTCTTGTGGGTTAGCTGTGTTTCATGCGCACAGCCAACTCTACTACTAGGCCACTAAGTTTCTTGCTTAGGGCACCATAAATAAAGGGAAACTGTTATAAACTGAGAGAGAAAAGATGGAGACAAAGTATGGAGGAATATCAAAAGCAGTTTTATTCTCTACCAAATCACTCTTTATATAGAGTGTGGGAGCCAATGATAACCCTCTAAGAGTCAATCATTATCTACTAGGAGTCAATCATAATCTACTAGGGAATATTCATTATAATATTCCATAACACTCCCCCTTGAATATTCACTACTAGTCTGCCTCGTTAAAACCTTGTCGCGTAAAACCCAATGGGAAAAACCGCAACTAAGGAAAAAGAGTACAGACGCTAAAACTACATCTCCCCCTCATAATAAGATACATTAACGTAAAAGATCTTTTAATTGACGCATCCCACATTTTTGAACATGTATCTTCAATGTTGATGCTCGTAGTGCTTTTGTGAACAAGTCTGCTGGATTTTCACTTGAGCGTACTTGCTGGATGGAAACAACCCCCTTCCTTTGAAGCTCATGAGTAAAGAAGAACTTTGGAGATATGTGTTTAGTTCGATCACCTTTGATAAAGCCTTCCTTGAGTTGGGCAATGCAGGCAGCATTATCTTCATATAATACTGTTGGGCCATCATTTTTGAAATTTAATCCACAAGCCCCTTTGACATGTTGAACCACTGATTTTAGCCACACGCATTCTCGACTAGCTTCATGGATCGCAAGAATCTCTGAGTGGTTTGATGATTTTGCTACCATAGTTTGCTTCATCGATCTCCATGATATAGCAGTTCCTCCATAAGTGAAAACATACCCTGTTTGAGATCTTGCTTTATGTGGGTCCGACAAGTATCCAGCATCAGCATATCCAATGAGGGAGGTATTAGATCCACGAGGATAGAAAAGACCCAAGTCTGTAGTGCCACGTAGATATCGCATGATGTGTTTAACACCGTTCCAATGCCTGCGAGTAGGGTTAGAACTGTACCTAGCCAAAAGATTGACAGAAAATGCAATATCTGGCCTTGTGCAATTTGCCAAAAACATCAAGGCACCAATTGCACTAAGGTATGGCACTTCAGGGCCAAGAGGTTCCTCGTAACTCTCTTGAGGACGAAAAGGATCTTTATTAACATCAAGCGACCTAACCACCATAGGAGTGGTTAGTGGATGTGATTTGTCCATACAAAATCTTTTAAGGACCTTTTCAGTGTAATTTGATTGATGAAGTAAAATTCCTTCAGGAAAGTGTTCAATTTGTAGACCGAGGCAAAATCTCGTATTTCCCAAATCCTTCATCTCAAATTCCTTTTTCAAGTAAGTTGCAGTTTGGGTAATCTCTTCATGAGTTCCCACAATATTCAAGTCATCCCCGTATACTCCCACTATTACAAATCCATTCGTGGACTTCTTTATGAAGATAAAAGGACAAATTGGATTGTTAACAAACCTTTCTTTTAATAGGTATTCGCTCAAGCGATTGTACCACATTCGTCCCGATTGTTTTAGTCCATATAAGGATCTTTGGAGCTTAATAGAATAAGCGATACGAGGTTTGTTTGTTTATGGCAGTTTCAATCCTTCAGGAACTTTCATATATATGTCACTATCAAGTGAACCATATAGATATGCTGTAACCACATCCAGTAAATGCATATCTAAATTTTCTGATGCTGCCAAACTTATTATGAATCGGAAAGTAGTTGCATCCATCACAGGAGAATATGTTTCTTCATAATCAATGCTTGGTCTTTGCGAGAAACCTTGAGCTACAAGTCGGGCTTTGTATCTTGTAATATCGTTTTTCTCATTTCGTTTCCGCACAAAACCCATTTAAATCCAATGGGTTTTACGTCATTAGGTGTTTGAACTATTGGTCCAGTTTTTCTAGTGAATTTAATTCAGTCTGTATTGCCTCTTTCCACTTTGGCCAATCATCACGACGTCGACATTCTTCAATTGACAGTGGTTCGTGATCATCATCACTTATATGTAGGGCAACGTTAAAGACAGATGTGTCATCAATGATAACATTATTTCGATCCCATATTTTTCTGGAATATATATAATTGATCGAGATCTCTTGATTTTCTGGTACCATATCGCCCTCGTCAGGGGCTGAATTTAGATCAATCATTTTAGGGATATGATCACCAATTTTAATGGGATCATCAATTGTCTTTGTAGAATCTTTAGGATTCAACACAGTTGCCTGATTTGTCTTCCTTTTTCTAGGAACCAAATCTTTTGAGCCAACAGGTCTGCCACGCTTTTGGCGTGCACTAGATTCATTTGCTTGTATACTCGCATTTTGTCCTACAGGGACATCAATCCGTGCTGGAAAATTCGCAGCCGGTATATGCGATTTTATAACTTTGCTTGTATCAACGATTGCATCAGGCATTTCGTTAGCTATGCTTTGCAATTTAAGGATTCTCTGCACTTCGAATTCACACTGGCTAGTTCGAGGATCCAAGTGTGTTATCAAAGGAGAATTCCAAGAAATTATTTGTCGAGCTTCAGGCAGTGACATGTCTCCCCCTAATTTCGGGAAGATCGATTCGTCAAAGTGACAATATGCAAAGCGAGCTTGGAATAAATCCCCAGTTAAGGGTTCCAAATATCTAATAATAGATGGAGAATCAAACCCAACATAAATACCAAGTCTATGTGGGGACCCATCTTGTTACGTTGTGGGGGTGCAATAGGAACATGCACAGCGCACCCAAAAACACGTAAATGAGATATATTTGGAGGTTGTCCAAGAACAAGTTGTTGGGGAGAATATATAAGATACGCAGTGGGGCGTAAACGTATTAGTGCAGCGGCATGTAAAACAGCATGTCCCCAAGCAGAAATGGGTAAATTAGTTTTCATCAACAATGGTTTAGCTATTAATTGAATTCTTTTAATAAAAGATTCTGCTAAACCATTTTGAGTGTGTACATGCGCGATTGGGTGCTCAACCTGTATCCCAACTGCCATGCAATAGTCGTCAAATGATTGCGATGTAAATTCACCAGCATTATCAAGACGAATAGATTTTATGGGATGATCAGGGAAATGTGCTCTAAGCCTTATAGTCATTCCTAAAAGGCGAGCAAATGCCATATTTCGAGATGATAATAGGCATACATGCGACCATCTTGTAGAGGCATCGAGTAGTACCATGAAATAGTAAAATGGACCAGTGGGGGGATTGATTGGTCCACAAATTTCTCCTTGAATGCGTTCCAAGAACTTAGGAGATTCAATACTAACTTTCATGGGTAATGGTCTAGCAATGTATTTTCCTTGAGAACAAGCGGTGCATGGGTATTCTTTTGGCAAAAGAATCCTTTTATCTTTTAGTGGATGCCCGCTTGAGTTCTCAATGATTCTTCGAATCATAATTGCGCCAGGGTGCCCAAGCCTATTATGCCAAAGCATAAAAGTTGTGGGATCTTCTTGTTTTATGGCGACATTGACTTCAACTGCTTGAATAATTGTATGATACAATCCAGATGATAGCAGGAAGTTTTTCCAATACATGCTTTTTGCATGAAACAATGGATGTAATACACATGTACTCTACATTATTTTCACTAAGAGTTTCAATGTGGTATCCATTTTGACGAATATCTTTAAAACTCAGCAAATTTCTATTAGATTTGCTAGAATATAATGCCTCTTTGACATTGAATGTTGTTCCACCGGGCAATATGATAGAGCTCTTCCAGAGCCTTCAATTAAACTGGATGTACCAGAAATTTTGTGCACATATGCTTGAATAGGCAAAATTTGCGAAAAATATTTCTTATGGCGCAAAATTGTGTGAGTTGTTCCACTGTCCACCAAGCATGTGTCTTCACAAGTCATCATTTATCTATAATTAAAAGAGAAATATTTGATAAGTAAAAGAAACTTCTCATATTAAAATTTCAATCCTACTAAAAAGAAATAACAATGTCTGAAGTTCTTATCAAAGAACATTATTCATCCTAAGCTGGAATTAAAAAGAAATCAGAAATTAAATGACTTAAAAAAAATCTAAATGAGTTGTCTAAAGAAAATCAGGCTCTCCAAGGGGGCCATCGACTTGCGGATCAGGAGCAAAGAAGTCATCAACATCAAAACCATTGAGATCCATTGGCTGCTTGATAACTCTATATTAGAGTTATATTTCTTCTACGTTTTTGTACCGTTTTGTGTAGTTTCCGGGTTGAATATATTAGAAATACACTATGAACTTGAGGAAATTGGATAAGTTTAGCTTTGAGTGATAAATTATTAATCCGGGCGTTTTTCACATTATTTACATTTATTTTGTCACTTTTGATCGCACAGGGTGTTTTCGTGTTGTGTGGGACAGGAAACGAGCTCATGGATCAAGAGGAGGAGGAAAACGAACTTCGGAACATATGCGGAAGCTTGAGAGAGAAAGAAATTGGAAGAAAAGAGGACAAAGATGGAAAAAGGGGGTCAAAGTGTCATTTTAGAAAGTTTGAAGTGTAGGATCAAAAGTTGATCCTAGGATCAAAGCAGATCGCACGATCAACTTTAGTGATCGCACGATCTGCTAGGGGAGAACTCACTAACTTATAGGATCAAGTAGCAGATCGTACGACCAAGTAGCAGATCGCACGATCAGCAAAAGCAGATCGCACGATCTGCTAGCAGACCCAGCAACGCACAGGAAAAGCCAAGGAATTAGGGTTATTAATTAATAATTTTTGATTATTAATTAATGCACCCTAAGTGAAGATAAAAAGAGACATAAAACAAAAGAAAAGGGGAGACACGTGAGAAGGAGGATATCAACGCAAGGAGAAGAGAAGGAGGCACGCACAAGAGGAGGACTCCTCCTCCATTGAAGCTCTAAGCTTGATTTCTTCTTCTTCTCTCTCAATCTCTCTATGGAGAAACTTGTAAGCCTTGTTTGGTTTATTAGTATTAGCTAGACGTTTTGCTAGGCTTCTCTTTGAGAGCCTAGGGTTTACGTAAACGATGATATTTTTCCGGATTTAATCTTTGCTTCATGATTTCTTGATTTCTTCTATTGAATCAATTCTAGTTTCTTGTTTATGTTAGTAATCCTAATTGAGTGACACGATTAGGAGATAAACTAGGGTTCAAGAACTAGGGTTTCACTCAATAGTTGATTCATGCTTAAAGTTAGCTTATTTTTATTCAATTGTTCTTGTTCTATGCTTAATCTTTAGTATGAATGGAGTAGCTACCCGGACGTGCTAGCTAATTAGATGAGTGCACGACAGTGACTCAACCTAATTGTGTAGAGAACTTGAACATCAATCCCGTATCACTGAGACTGAGAAGAGACGTGTTAGGATTGGCCAAATGTGGGTAGATTCGGTAGGTGAAATTCGACTGTTTCGTGCAACGGTGGACCGACAGGACCCGTTGTCGTGCATGTCGTTAGCCTACTAGAACGGACCGGTAGACACATGAGACCGATAGGAGATTGTATTCTACCTTGAAGTAGAATGACTTGAGACCGATAGGAGATAGTCAGTGCTGTTACCCGGCTTAGTTAGAATAGAGTTAACGTGTTGCTCAGATAATCCGAAAATCGTCTACAACCCTAGGTGATCTAGAGATTGCCTAGTTTCTCCAAACTTATTTCTTAAATATAAAAAAATACAAAAATATTAGATTAGTTTTTATTTCAATTTCTAAAAATTAATCAAATCTTTCCTCCTGCACCGTACTCTAAATTAAATAACTAATTAAATAATCTCAAGCCTGTCCTCGTGGGATCGATAACTCGGGGTTGAAATACCACCCCTATATTACTTGACCGTGCACTTGCGCATACGCGTTAAGAATCACGTCAAGTTTTTGGCGCCGTTGCCGGGGACAGCGGTAGATTATTTAGTTAGGAGTTAGTTTAGAGTACTTTTATTTTAGTTTTATTTTAATATTTTTATTCTATATCTCTGTGCTTCACGGGTGTCTTGTGAGTTTGTTTCTCAGGAACGCAGGAAGCAAGAGACAATTTAAGCATGTGGAGCGAAGACTGTTATTCGGGTCCCCCCTACTGTTTCCACTGCAGGGGTAACCATGAAGACGAGGACGCATGCATAATTTGGTGCTACGTATGCGGAATTTGGCACAACCGTAGAGACTCATGTCGAGTACATGAGCCCCAGCTTCATCAGCACCAGGAAGACTCATCAGCGGATATGGCAGAACGGCGTAGTATTATGAATGACATCGAAGTGTGCGCCAAATTTTTGTCCATAGATGCACAATTACCACAAGAGGATTCAGCCACAGGTAGGGAATACGTGAGGGAGATGTTGGAGAGGATAAAGAAACGAATAGAAAGACTGTCAACAGCAGGGGAATCAAGCATTCAAGAGCCACAAGAAGAAACCGTGCCATATGACAGTGAGCCAAACGTTGAACCTTCATCATCCCCACCACAAGTGGAAGAAGAGATATCTGAGCTGAACGAAGACTGCAGTGTCCAGGAACCATTGGTGGACTCTTCCATATATGAGGACTCAGACTCTGATTCAGACTGGGGTGGTCCTGTGTGCCGAAGATGGGAAGATCTGCCGTATTGCGAGCCAAGACCGCAGGTTCCCTCACATCCTTGGTATGAATGGGAAGAAACCGACATTGGAAGCCTGTGGTGTGCCGACGATGAAGCTGGTGAAACACTTGTGCTCAGTGATATTGAGGTAAAAGCCCCAACTCTGATTAATGATGAATTCTCCATATCCTATGTCACGCAAGTTTGCGACGAGCTGGAACAATTATTGTATGGGGATTCTTATGGGGAAGAATTTGATGAGCAACTTCCAATATCTTGTTCTATGGGAGATTCTATTGATCATCCATATTCCATAGTTAAGGAGTTGGAAGTCAGCAAGTGTGGGGGTGTGGATAATTTTCATGGGTCATTTGAAGATCATATAGCATCAAGGAAGTACTACTGGGATGATTTTATGGCCAGAGATTCATTTGAGCCCAGTGGTACTTGGTGGAAGCTGATAAAGAAGATAAATTGCAAGATGAAAAAAATCAGCTTCTACAACTCTCCACCATCTGCAGAGCACAGGGGTGCACGTGAAGTTATCGAGAAGAGATGGTGGAAGAAGAAGAAGTGGAGGGATAAAGCATTCTCCACAATCCTTTTTGGTTGAGGTAACCGGGTCGGGCTGTCGACCTTAAATTACAAGCGCTGCTTGGGAGGCAACCCATGTAGATTAGGATGCAATTTTTTTCTGTTTTTGCTTTTAGTTCTCCATATTTGATTTTGATGGGTGAGAGAGAGTTGCTTTAATACTTTCAATCAGTGTGCAGGGAAACAGGTACATAAGACGCTCCGGGTTCCCCTTCTTGATGCCCGTGATAGAGAATGTGAGTAGGCGCATCGAAATCCGGACGCGAGGTGAGACTTTTCCGGAAACTGTCAACGGTCTACAAGACCCCTTCTTGTTGCAGTTTCGCGGCAACGGTGCCCATGTAGGTCCGGGCACCCCAGGTACCTTTAACTCTCTCTCTTGTTTCTAAGTTTTGAGCCATAATAGTGTAGATCCACCGCCAACACATTTAAGCGATGAGTCCTCTTATTATATCTCTAAATTCGTTGAGGACAGCGAAACGCTTAAGTGTGGGGGGGTTTGTGTATATTTTGCTAGCCATGTCAGTTATGCATCGCCAGTTACATGCAGTTGTGTCGTATTGTGGAGTACATGTGGTTAGTGTAGAGTGTTTGATATAGTGTCGTATTGTGTTAGGATTGTTAGCATGCAATTTTTTTTAGCACTTTTACTTTATTGAGTCTCCTACCAAATCGTGTGATTAGTCGAGTTGGCCAAAAGCATATAGAGTTAGGAAATAATAATGAAAAAAAAAATCATAAAATTTTAAATTTTTGAGAAAGGGCAATCGAAGAGAGTGAATGTGGAGAGGGCTTAATGATAGAATTCCTTAGGAATATGAAAATCTGAGGTGAGGTAGTCGTCAACCCTCCTCGTAGTGGCAACGGAACAGCTGTGCGAGTGATGTTAATCGGGGCCTCACGTCCCGTCTCCATCTCCTAGGTCCACTAGTTACCCCTATTGATCCGTTTACCCCTTTTATTCACAGCTTCTAGCCTAGTAAGCCTTTCATTGTGACTGTCATCACTTGTTAGAATGGTCCTTTCCTATGCGTCATGATAGAGGGAGTTGAGTTAGGGAGGTTTGATGAGGGTGAGTTGATTTGATACATCTTACGTGGATTCTCTTACATGTCGTCTTTTGAGGTGATGTGAGGGTGAGTTAGAGACGGTAGAACACTTCGGTGTGGCGGTGAGTCGTGTCCTTACACCACAATCACAGGTGGAGTACCGTAGTGCGTGATATTTCTTCCGCACGTCATGGGGTGGGGGTTGGTTGATCTTATAGGAGGCCGTGCTTATGCTTTATTTATATTCTCTATATCTTAGGTGATGAGGAGGATTGGTTGGAAAAGCACGTTTACACATTGACTACTGGGTTCGTGATTTGCTTTGCATCAAGTGTGGGGGTGTCGAGATCAATGTTATTACATCACTAATTTGACACATTCCACCCCTATGTTATCTAATTCTGATATTTGATCTCCTCGGATATTACTATTGTATTGTCGGCTCCATGAGCTTAATGTTATTATGTGGAAATGAAAAAAAAAAGAGAAAAAAATAAGTAAAATAGAAAGAGAAATTGAAAGTGAAAGGGAATAAAGGAGCAAGCTTGAAATTGAAGATCGGGGAGATTAGCTATTGTTCGAGATCACTTCTTCACATTTGTGGCCGCGAGAACAGCGTTGCACCAAGATTGAGGGAATGAGGGCCGGAGTAGTGAGATTCGGTGTGGTTCCTTGGATTTTGGTGAGGGAGTGTGAGAATCGGGTTTTGTGAGTTAGATCATGACGTCTAGGACTACGCTTCTAAATATCCTATCCTACCCATCCTAAACCGTCAGCAATTTAACCCGTGGATAAATAGCTCGGAAGGTAAGTGCTAGGGATACGTTTGATGAGTGTGCGGAAGCAACATATTTTGTGTTCGTGCCCGTTCTGTCTAACGAAACTGGCCGCAAGTTCTACCGATCACCAAAGTTATAGAACTTCCGAGGGAATATGAGAGCCTTATGACTTGCCGGTTTACTTTTTGAGATTGCCCAATCTCTAACTAAAAAAAAAAGAAAAAAAAAATTGGTGTTGTTTCAATTTTTGCATTGTTTGATAATCGAGTTGCATTGTATAGTCATGTAGATTGCATGGGTGTGTGTGTTGTTTGTGTCACATGGCTAGTGAAGTTGAATGCAATTCGGTGGATTGAAAATCATAGTGTGAGAAGTGTTTTTGATTTTGCTCGGGACGCGCAAAAAGGTAGTGTGGGGGGATTTGATAACTCTATATTAGAGTTATATTTCTTCTACATTTTTGTACCGTTTTGTGTAGTTTCCGGGTTGAATATATTAGAAATACACTATGAACTTGAGGAAATTGGATAAGTTTAGCTTTGAGTGATAAATTATTAATCCGGGCGTTTTTCACATTATTTACATTTATTTTGTCACTTTTGATCGCACGGGGTGTTTTCGTGTTGTGTTGGACAGGAAACGAGCTCATGGATCAAGAGGAGGAGGAAAACGAACTTCGGAACATATGCGGAAGCTTGGGAGAGAAAGAAATTGGAAGAAAAGAGGACAAAGATGAAAAAAGGGGGTCAAAGTGTCATTTTAGAAAGTTTGAAGTGTAGGATCAAAAGTTGATCCTAGGATCAAAGCAGATCGCACGATCAGAACTCACTGACTTATAGGATCAAGTAGCAGATCGTACGACCAAGTAGCAGATCGCACGATCAGCAAAAGCAGATCGCACGACCTGCTAGCAGACCCAGCAACGCACGGGAAAAGCCAAGGAATTAGGGTTATTAATTAATAATTTTTGATTATTAATTAATGCACCCTAAGTGAAGATAAAAAGAGACATAAAACAAAAGAAAAGGGGAGACACGTGAGAAGGAGGATATAAACGCAAGGAGAAGAGAAGGAGGCACGCACAAGAGGAGGACTCCTCCTCCATTGAAGCTCTAAGTTTGATTTCTTCTTCTTCTCTCTCAATCTCTCTATGGAGAAACTTGTAAGCCTTGTTTGGTTTATTAGTATTAGCTAGACGTTTTGCTAGGCATCTCTTTGAGAGCCTAGGGTTTATGTAAACGATGATATTTTTCCGGATCTAATCTTTGCTTCATGATTTCTTGATTTCTTCTATTGAATCAATTCTAGTTTCTTGTTTATGTTAGTAATCCTAATTGAGTGACACGATTAGGAGATAAACTAGGGTTCAAGAACTAGGGTTTCACTCAATAGTTGATTCATGCTTAAAGTTAGCTTATTTTTATTCAATTGTTCTTGTTCTATGCTTAATCTTTAGTATGAATGGAGTAGCTACCCGGACGTGCTAGCTAATTAGATGAGTGCACGACAGTGACTCAACCTAATTGTGTAGAGAACTTGAACATCAATCCCGTATCACTGAGACTGAGAAGAGACGTGTTAGGATTGGCCAAATGTGGGTAGATTCGGTAGGTGAAATTCGACTGTTTCGTGCAACGGTGGACCGACAGGACCCGTTGTCGTGCATGTCGTTAGCCTACTAGAACGGACCGGTAGACACATGAGACCGATAGGAGATTGTACTCTACCGTGAAGTAGAATGACTTGAGACCGATAGGAGATAGTCAGCGCTGTTACCCGGCTTAGTTAGAATAGAGTTAACGTGTTGCTCAGATAATCCGGAAATCGTCTACAACCCTAGGTGATCTAGAGATTTCCTAGTTTCTCCAAACTTATTTCTTAAATATAAAAAAGTACAAAAATATTAGATTAGTTTTTATTTCAATTTCTAAAAATTAATCAAATCTTTCCTCATGCACCGTACTCTAAATTAAATAACTAATTAAATAATCTCAAGCCTGTCCTCGTGGGATCGATAACCCGGGGTTGAAATACCACCCCTATATTACTTGACCGTGCACTTGCGCATACGCGTTAAGAATCGCGTCACTGCTCATACTCAACATGGTTTGATTCATTAAATGATGCACTCCCATTTCCGGATGCTTGATAGAGATCAACCAAGTGTCGTGGTGTACAGCAAACATGTTCCCAATGGCCATCAGTTCCACGTCTGCTACATATTTGTCCCTGTTTGGGAGGTGCTTTTTCAGCAACTGCTTGTGAATTCTGATGTCTCCCACCATTATTTCTCCCCCTGTTTTGTGGTGGTGCTCCTCTTTTGTTGATATTTGAGGGCATATGTTGTGGAGGCTCACGGTACCAAACATTGTTCTTACCATGTCCGCGTCCACGACGGCGACCATGTCTACGACCACGACCACGTGCGTTATTTTGACCACGTAAAACCGTTGCATTCGCTTCAAGGAATGCACTATTACTCACTGCAGGGAGAGGGGTCGAGCCAGTCGAACGCTGTTCATGATTTTTCTTCAATATGACATTGTTTCTTTCCGCAACCAATAAACAAGAAATCAATTCAGAATATTTTTTGAATCCCTTTTCTCGATACTGCTGTTGCAGGAGTATATTTGAGCAATGGAAGGTAGATAATGTCTTTTCCAATAATTGCTCATCAGTGACGTTCTCGCCACAAAGTTTTAGCAGGGATGTAATTTTGAAGAGTGCGGAGTTATAACTGTTTACCGTATTATAATCCTGAAACCTCAGGTGTATCCAATCATAACGAGCCTGGGGGAGTAAGACAGACTTCAAGTGCTCGTAGCGCTCTTTTAAATTATTCCATAAGATGAGGGGGTCCTTAATAGTAAGGTACTTATTTTTTAAATCCTCATCTATATGACGGCGCAAAAATATCAACGCATCGGCGCGCTCCTTTTCGGACGCGGTATTGTCAGCTTTTATAGTGTGCCCAAGACCTCTTGAGTCTAGGTGCAATCCAGCATCAAGAGTCCACGACAAATAATTTTTTCCAGTTATATGAAGTCCAGTGAACTCGAGCTTCGCGATATTAGACATGGTGAATCTAAGAAAAAAGAAATAGGAAGAAAGTTAAATTATGAGCAAGAACTGATACAATAATAAGTGATTTGCGAAATAAATAGATAATAAAACGTAATAAACTGTTCAATTATTTCCTGTATATATATTTTTTTCA